>OZ008371.1:149535729-150940544 GCA_963931995.1 Phaonia tiefii
ATCTTTGGGGTACCGTAGTTCGTTCTTTCAGGTCTGATCTCACGAGGGAAAATGCACAGAATCCTGCTTTGCTCATAGCTTCGTTAGATCCAAAATTTCATATTTCTAAGCCGCAGAGCAATTTTGGCCGCTACACTCTTAGAAAATTGTTCAAACGAAAGCAGATTCAGCATCGTATTGTGAGCAGAATGGCGGCACGTCCGTAATTCCCCTGTTACTCCAACGCATGCTGTTCTCTGTTCTTTTCACAGTTTTCTTTCTATCTCCAAAGCCGGACACCATACTGATACGCCTACGAAATCAGGTGGCGGCGTAAACTTTTGGTTGTATCTTTTGTATAATCGGTTAACTAATGAAGTCGTCCTGATTTACAACACACGTTGCAACCACAACAAGCAACAAACTATAGACTATAGTACATACAACCACAATCAGAATATTTCCTAATAACAGTGAGCTTAATTTTCCAAGAACTGACATATGGAGTTAACCCACAATTCGAATTACGCTACAACACCAACAGCCAATCCCATTCTCGGTTACAGCACATTTTACAACTAGAACCGGGTCGATTTCCTAATAATTAGGGAAACCGGCATTTCAAAAATTTCGGCTTTCGGTTCCTTCGAGTATTCCAATTTACGAGAAACCGTTTTTTTGGATTAAATCGAGGGGTTAAAACTGGGTAATAACAGGTTCTGGGTTTGAAGTCGAAATGAATGTACATTTTATAACAGTCGTTTATTTTTAATGAAGTCTTTCTGATATCTGAGATTGATTTTATTAGAAACATCTATAACAATTTTGTAAAAAACTATAAAAAATAATATTTCATTGTTAAAAAATTTATTTGTGTTGCTTTTAAACGATTTCTTTGTTTATTTAAATAAAATCTGCAATTTAAAATACGTTTTTGCTGAAAGTAAACGTTGGGATAGTTGTAACGTTGTCTAGTAGTTTATTCGACTCTAGTTAGGTTAGCTTAGGCAGAAATTGCAATAGACACACTCCAACGATACCTCATCCCGATATTCCAGGATGTGGCTAAAAAAGTAACATACATTAGCGTGGCGAACCAAGTATTACTCTGCAAAAAGTTCTTAAGAGGACTAAGCCTAACTGCCTGAATGGCTTCCGAAGATATTTTCTCTTACTCACAAAAAGGCCTGCACATCCCCATATCTTCTGCAGTAATCATATGCTGAGATCTCAAGACTAGACGCGAGTTTACCTATTGACCAGTGCAGTGATCACAGCTTACTAACTTACTCACTTATCCGGTCTAGGACAACCCCGAGGGGGTCGGGGACTTTACAAAACGAAGATAACATATTTCGCCAACCAGTTCGATATTTTGCCTTATCTCTCCAGTTGGCAATATCACCATTAATTTTGTCTTGTCCTCATTTGCCGTCAGACCCACTTTTGCTGACTCTAAGAGATAAGATATTGAAGAGATCGCATGATAGGGTGTCGCTTTGCCTGAGGCCTCGCGTAGTTTCGAAAGGTTCGGTATGATCTTTACCAACTTTCACTGCGGTTATCCTGCAAAGGCGTATGAGTTTTGCAGGAATACCAAGCTCAGACATTGCTTCGTAGAGTTTCTCCCGTATCGGACTGTCGAAAGCCGCCCTATAATCGACACACAGATGATAGGTTTCATTTTGTTTTTCGTTGGTCTTCTCCAGGATTTGGGGTAGCGTGAAAATCTGGTCAGTTATCGATTTTCCGGACTTAAAGCCACCCTGGCATGGTCCAATCAGGGCAGCAATAATTGGGTTTAGTCTTCCGCACATTATATTTGATAGGACCTTATATGCTATGGATAAAAGGTTTATTCCACGGTAGTTGGTACAGGGACTCGGGTCACCTTTTTTTAAGTATGGGACATAGTACACTGAGACTCCAATCGCCGGGCATGCATTCATCTAACCAAATTTGGCTAATAAGCTGATGCATGGACCTTATCAGCTCATTGGCTCTAGCTATAAAGAGCTCCGCCGGTAATCCATCGGCTCCTGCGGCTTTGTTGTTATTAAGCCGGGCAATTGCTGTTGTGACCTCGTCTTGGTTAGGAGGTGGATAATCGACGTCGTCGTCCATATTGTGATGGATTGTCCCATCTTCAATGGATATCTCAGGTACCAGTAGCGCGGAGAAATGACCTCTTCATATTCCCAACATGGATTTACAACAGGGGGTTTTTCCTTCTGTATGTCTCAATTTTCTCACTCTTGCGCTTTTTCCACTGCCGTTTCTTACACCTACAGAGACGGTTTAGCTCCTGTCTTTTCTCCCTATACCGCTCAGTTGCAGCTCGCGTTGTAACTGACTAAATCATTGCCATACGTGCAGCGTTCTGTTCATCATTTGAAGTGCGACACTCTTCATCGTACCACGGAAACCAAGTAAAGTTGTTGCGGCAGTTTTTATAGAGTCGAAAATGGGTTTCCACTGTGCATCAGGATCGTCATCGGGAGGGGTGGGTTCTGTGCCAAAAGTTGCGAGAGCTTCCTTAAGCAGGCTGTAGCTTCCGCTGGTAATTGCAGCGTTCCGACGTCCAGCTTTCTCTGGATCTGGTTTCGAACGATTTTTGCTCTACTCAATCCTGTGCGAACCTTTGCAGCTACCTCTGATCACTCGGACGTCCATTACACTGACCACAGTTACTGGCATAGAAATATTTTCTCCAGGAATGGATATCAGATCAAAACGTGGCCATACATGTCTGCTGATCCTGCAATTTGTGTATCAGGACATCTATCATTCCCATATCTGAGAGCACGCTCTATATCTAGTGGAACGAGTCAGGTTGTCTCGAATCTCACCAGCCCAACCGCTTTATAGTTCCCTGGAATGTTTATGCTCCGGCACCCATATAAAGTGTTTATGTAACTGCATGGTGCAGATGCGCCGCTATTCCTGAGGTCAAGAATACAGATTCTCAGATTAGAAGTAGGAACTCCAGGCGGTGATCCTTTTCTTTCGATCCATAGAAAGAACAACTTATTAGATTGTCATGCATTCAGCCTCAAAGTCATGACAGTCATCTGGTGGCATTTGTGCAAGGTCTAGACACAGCTCTTTAGCATAGATTACAAACCCTTCTGAGCAATCTAGTTTGCAGCCAACAGTATATCCTGCCGTTTGTGCCTTCAGACTGTCTATCATTCGCATGTGAAAAATTTTAGAGTTTAAGCCTGCAGTTTTCCCCGTCACGGGTAACAGTTTCAACGCGATGCGGGGGCTTACGGGTTGGTAATTCGATGCAACCCAACCAAATTTTAAACACCGAAGGTGTTGATTTTACCGAGTTCGACGGGGCCAAATGGCATAAAGGGGTGAAGATTGTTGGCTACGGAAACTCTAGAGCTCTAGAGTCCTTGTCAGAATACGTCAACAATCTGAGCGGGCTCTGGAACATCTGAACATCTGCATCGTGCCTATTGGAAATTCCGAGCTGGACCACGATATGGGTCCCACCGCCAATCCTGGAGGACGAAGTTGTTCTGAATAAAGCCTGGAAGCGGAGGACTGGAAGATAGTCTGATGTCGTGCGAGAGACAAAGGAGACGGTAAGGACTTATGGATTAGAATAGGTTCAGAAACCCTACGTCTTCTGAGACTCTCAAATGGCCTGATTAAATTCGGTCTAAAACGACTACTTGAGGCGATGCTGAAACTCCAACCGATCGATATACCCATCAAAAGTCAACGGACTACCTGGCTCCGAGAATAATTCAGGACAACAAATTTAAGGTAATTATACATAGCTGTGAAGACTGGGCGGCAAATAGCGTTACTGAGGCCGATGAAATCTTAATTTCCTCGGACGCATCTAAAGTTGAAGTGGAATCTCCAACGAAACTCAAAATCTACGTAAACAGCAGGGCAGCCCTCAAGGCCTTAGACTTGAGAATCATCAAATCACGTTGTAAGATGGGCTGCTTCTTATTCCTAACCCCAGTTCAGGCGCACGGAATCATGCTCTGCTGGGTACCGGGACAAAGGTACATTCACGGCAACGAAATAGCAGACGAATGGACCAGAACGGGCTCTTGTGCGCGGGAAGACACTGCGACTCTTGATGTGCATATTCCGTTCGTGGAACTAAGGAACCAAGTCGACGAACTGAGAGAAGCATTAACCAAGTCTTGATGGGAATTGGGTACAGAACTGTAGGGTAGCTCGATATTTTTGGCCGGCCATTGCTGGAATACGTACCAAAGGGCTGCTCTTCCTTGGAAAGAACACAGTCAGCACTCTCGCATGAGTCATAACTGGAGACTGCCTGATAGGACACATGGCTGCACCTATGAAACTTCCATATGGAGACTTCTGCAGAAGCTGTTTAGATGGAGAAGGGGTGGAGTCAGTGTAGCACTTGCCTTGTGCATGTAGAGGTCTGCAATATTGTCGTCTCGCCTTCCTGGGGGCAAGGTCTTCAAAAACCACAATGATTTAGCAGAGGCTCCAGTTAAACACCTCGTCAAATTCAGAGAGAAACCTCCCTGGTTCAGCAGAGCAAAAGAGGATAACTGCAAAATATTTGCGCTAGAATGTCTTGTTTAGTTTAAGCCTTCTCTCCTCTTCTCTTCTATGCCTTTATCTTTTCTTCTTTCATCTCTATAACAGGGAACCACAATGGGCCGAAGTCGTTATTTGATTTTAACTCAAATGCTGGGGTTTCCTTTCAACCTAACCTAAGCAAGCAGCTTGAATGCTGAAGGGAACATATGTGCATGTTCTAAATACAGTGGAACAGGTAAAGTGGTCTCTCACCTTGCCAGCTCAGTTGTTCCCTAGAAATACCTGGCCATCCCATTTATTGATGCGCGGCAGTTGGGGGAGAATATTAACGACTATTTGCCATGTCGCACAAGGGCTTTTGGTTTTTGTTCTAATTCATGCTCTCTAGCCGTAGTCATTGAATAATAATGATGGTTCTTATTATACCAGGAGATAGGATGGTTGACACAATCCTGCAATTGTAGAAAAGTCTTGACTTTTGAATGAGTTTTCACTGTAGATGGGAGGTCCTACATAGTAGGAAAACATATCGCTGAGTGCATTCTATTACAATTTTACCATAGAAAATCAATCCGATAGCACTTAGTGTTCAATTAATATTAATTATACGTTCTGATGTTCCTGAGATCAACAAGTATGCGCTTAGAGGTATCGCCACTCCTGGTACGAGTACCAAATGCACTCAAATATCTAGATTAGTTGTAGCTGTAGCCCCGTTTAAATATTATGGAAAGAAAAGATAATTAAACGGTTACTGCAAAACAAACTTCTGTAAATAATTTTCTAAGGAATCATCAACAGACGCAAAATTACTTGAAATCAATCATATTTTGAATGTCGAGTATACGCCAAGATGCTCTAGTTAACAACTTCCAATTAAGCACAAAGAGTTCTGTAAAACGTAAACATGCAACACGCAACAGTTTGCGAAGGCAGGGGGAACTGAATGCGATGTTTGACCAATACGAGTTACCACGAACTGGTAACAACAAAGTATTTCGTGGAAATGTTTTATGAAATTTTGTTGAAAAGAAATTAAAATGGATTATCGATAACATCTTATTTCTACGCTCGTACATAGCACGTAATCAAATCATATTTGATGGCAATAATTTTTTGGAAATTTATTTAATAAAAATCTCTTTGAAGCCGACATCATTTCATTGACGGCAATATATTGACAATTCATCTGGAAACTGTGAAATTGCATACTATACTTTGGTTTGCTCAAAATAAATTTTAAAATTTTCGCTGAATTTACATTCTAATTAATTTTGGACGTTTGGTAGAAGTTTATATTGTATTTTAATTTACCTTTTCGGGGAAATAACTCAATTATAGTCACCACATATTTTAAATTGTTCGTTAAAATACAAGTTCGAAAGTTTGATAGACAAGAAATAAAAATCCAATTAATTTGATAGAATTTTTTAGCTTTTTATGAACATAACCAACATAATGTAGAGAAACAACTGAACGTATGATTGATATTATTTCCGCCCTGCTCGCCATCTATTCCCTTTCATTCTAACACACAGAATTTACAGTGAGTTGGAAATGTTATTTAACTATCAACATGTTCTCTTCTATTTATGTAGTTTGACAGTTATTCGAAGCACTAAAGTGTTTGACAAATTCATAGTATCAAATTCATCTTACTAGTAACAGAGAGTATGATTGATTTTAATTAACGACTTTACATTATAACGGGTGTCCCAGGAAGAATGCACCTTTTGAATTGAAAATAAAAGGAAGGGTTTTTTGAGATAGTTGTGATTTTTTTATGGGATTGTAAAGAAGACATGTTCCGATTAAGTATGGAGTAAAATATACGCCATGCGGCCCCCACGGTTCTGCTAGGAGGCCTTTAATCTTGTCATGAAATTTTCCATGACTTTTTCACAGAGATGAGGCTGCATTGTGTCTGGTTAATTCGCATAAACCCGAGATATCACGAAACCCCAAATAAAGAAATCACTACACGGCGTTAAATCGCATGATCTTGGTGGCCAGCTGACATCAGAATTTCTTGAGATAATTTCTTCTGGAAATTAGTGCTGTCGTCCATATCCATGCCATTGAGTTAAGGCTACAAGAACTCCGTTATCATGTTCCTGTAATGAATGTCGTCTACAGTTACCACAATTTCGGCGTCATCTTCAAAAAATTAAGGCCCAAACACAACGCACCAGACAGTTGATCATTGTGGTTGCATTTATTTCCCGTGGATTGCATGAGAATTTCCTGAGCACCAAATTCGACAATTTTATGTATTCACGAAGCCATTCAGGTGAAATTGAACGTCATCGGAGAAGATGAGTTTTTTTTTAAAAAATTGCCATTGACTTGACTTTGCTCCATTACCAATTGAAGGAATTGCCGGCACTTGCCATGGTCTGCTGGTGTGACCTCCTGAACCATCTGAAATTTGTATGTAGGAAGGTAGAGGTCTTTTGTCAAAATTCGCTGCGTAGTGCTTCGTGAAATTTGAAGTTGTTAAAAACGATGCCGAATTTACATTTTCGGATTTTCGGCGACACCCTCATTTACAGCAGCAACATTTAAAGACGTTGACACACAGGAGTTTTAGTGTCCACAACCAACCCAGTTTTTTTGCCCACTCTTCGAATGGTAGATACATTAGGTGCATTTTCTCGACTGTAAATTCTTCGAAGTTTGCAAGCGGTCTCAGCATAACTTTCAAAATTTTTTCTAATAAAGTTCTCACAATTGTAACGCGTTGCTCTTTCGTAAAACGCTCCATTTGTAATAATCGGAATAAACAAATGTGAGAGCTTGCAAATTTCAGAGTTG
Organism: Phaonia tiefii; assembly: GCA_963931995.1. Classification (NCBI taxonomy): domain Eukaryota; kingdom Metazoa; phylum Arthropoda; class Insecta; order Diptera; family Muscidae; genus Phaonia; species Phaonia tiefii. The sequence goes on from OZ008371.1 coordinate 149,543,074, forward strand.
CCACTTGCACAAAACAAAAATTTCACAAGTGGAATCTTACTGAGACACCGTTTCGTTGGTTGAAAAGGCTGCAAAACCGCACGCTGTCTAGCACATTTAGGCTAAAGAAGTCCATTGTGATACCTGCAGTTTCCTCTATAGCAACTATTGACTAGTCGTCTAGCCAATTTGCCCTTTCAATGAATTTGTCTATAAGACCTACAGGAATATCATGTAGGGCTACGGTGCTAACTAAATGTGTTCCGAATATCCTACTTCTCAGTCCTGCCAGAGCAGGGCAATCCAAGTGAAGGTGTTTCATTGTTTCCTCGTCCTCTTCGATGCAGCATCTACAGAGAGTGGAGTTTCTATGTCACAATCTTAGGGCGTGCTTTCCTACAAGACAATCTCCCGTAAGTGTTCCCATCATTGTGGATAATAATGAAGTTAAGTAGTTGGCTAGTCGTCTTCCTGTCCACCTGTGGCCAGAGGACCCTGGCTTGTTTGCAAGTTGAAGTAAGTTTCCATTTTTTCTTCAACATATTATCGGCCCACTGCTGATCTGCATACGGCAGGTAGAGTTTGGCATACTAACACCTTATTTTGGCGGAGAAAACTGTACCGTAGGACCCTGCCTAGCTAACGCATCCACTACGCAATTGCCTGGAATGTCGCTGTGTCCCGGTACCCAGATGAGCCTGATGTCAAAATACTCTGCCATCACCATAAGTGATGAGTGGCATTCTTCCACCGTCAGGGACGTAGCAAACATGGCTGGATTTTATGGCAGCCTGGCTGTTTGGTGGTGCAATGGTAGTGTGCGCGGTTCTTGTGCATGAGGACGTGGGTTCAATCCCTACTCTGACCACCTTAAATTTCTGTCGACGGCGGTCACCTCGCTTTGTGACGGCGACACTATCGAGTATTTAGCCATGAAAAAGCTTCTAAAAATACCGTTCGGAACCGGTGTAAAACTGTAGGTCCCAATCAGTGAGTGTAAAATTAGAACGCGCACAGCTCGCTGGTTGTGAGAAGGTCTCCCTAATCCCCTCGTGGGATGTAACAGGAAACCATTTATTTTTTTCTGGCTGTTTGTTTAGATACATATTCTCCAGAGGGTTGTGACACTACTTTTCAGTAGTTCAGCAACCTCCAGTCTGGCGGTAATTTCTGCCTGAAATACACTACAGTCAGCAGGCAGTTTGAAGGATATATTTACATTTAGGTCCGGTGAATGGACCCCAAATACTACTTGCTCGTCCAATTTTGATCCATCCGTGAAAAATTTGATACTACTGGTGTCCCCTTCCAGTGACTTTTCCCAGGTATTAATGTTCGGAATAGAAGTCCTTAGACTTGTCGCTGGTAGAAGGTAGGAGATACAGTAGTTCGTTTTTACGGGAATAGAATTGATCCGGTGTAGTAATTCAGCGTTTCCGGAATGCCCCGATATCAAAACGCCACAATCTCTGATTCTCACCAGGGATGTAGCGGCTGCCGTTGCGGCCATGATATCAGGAGTACAGATGTTCAGTATATCACTATGTATGTGCAGTACCTGACGCCGTGCCCATTGCCCCACTAACGCTAATCAGTGCTGATCTTTGAATTTTCATCAATGAATTCAGAATATATTTCTTTTGGAGAGACCTCCACCAAACTACGATGCCATCGAGAAGTATTGGTCTGCCTATTGCCGTATAAATCCACATGGTGATCTGAGGAGACAGTCCCCAGCACTTTCCTATCGCCCCTTTACAGGAGTAAAGAGCAGCAGACGCCTTTTTCACCCTCTCCTGCACATTCGGCTTCCAAGACAGTTATCTGTCGAGAATTATTCCCAGATACTTGACCTTTTCCACCAACTGTAATTGCACCCCATTATCTGACTACAGTTCAAATGCGGGTATTTTATATTTAAGAGAGAACAAGTTAACCTGGGTTTTAAGAGAGGGTTAAGTGATAGTCCGTTATTAGCGGTCCAGTTCGAAATCAGACTAAGTAGACTGGTTGTACGAATGCTAAGTAAATTTAGGTTTCCACCCGTACAGATGATAGCAATATCATCGGCATAAGCAAAGACCTGGCATTCGGCTCTGTCCAATTCAAGAAACAGTTCATTGGCAGAAGTTGACCATAATAGTGGAGGCAGAACTACCCCTGCGATGTCCCCCTGTTAACGTTCCTAGCACTTGTAACACCATCCCATTTAGCTTTGACGGATCTATCCACCAGAAGCTTCCCAATTAGGTGTATCACTAAGCTGTCGACTTTTAGATTCTGTAACGACCTGAGAATCGCGGAAGGTTGAATGTTATTGAAGACTCCGTCGATGTCCAGGAAGGTCCCCAGAGCGAAGGAACGTACCCAGAGCGAATATTTCATTCAATGATATTTATAGATTTTATTGTGTCTTCATAAATTTCCATCTCGATTTCTGTTAAAAATAAGGAAAACAACAAGAGAAGACGAATCCTTTTGCATCAGGACAATGCGAGTTCTAAAATATCAGCTGAGACAATGGAATATTTGAGTACTTAATCTGTCGAATTGATGGGTCATCCACCTGACAGCCCTGAGTTGGCACCCTGTGACTTCGTTTTACTTCCTTACATCAGGAAAAACTGCGTGGTCAACGTTTTTGGACGCCCGAAGCAGGTGTTGAAGCATTTTGGAGTTGTCTCAATCTGAGTGGAAAAACTGCCTCGAAAATTGATTTGAGCGTGTATAAAAGTGTATTGACCTTAACGTATAAACCAGTATAATAAACGTATAAACCACAAATAATAAAACCATTTCCAACGATAAATGATTGTTTTTTTTATGGCTGCACCCGAAATATAAATAGCAACCCGTAAATGGGGCAATCGATGATGATGATCACGTAAAATAACCACGGAATTACAATCACGGAACAAAACAACTACTAATTGTATCCGATTTGCAAACTGTATTTCTTGCCAACAACGTTGCAAGCTAAACATGATCTGGGCTTGAGTTCTGCTAATCATTTCAATGCTGTCAGAATGCCATCTGGACAACACCAACAGCGATTTATTGCACCTATAAGATATGACATAGTTATCTTGATGGATGGCGATTAAGTTACACCATGTGATAATTTTATTCGCCATCGCGACGAGACAGTTCACAGAATATCTGAAACGGACACATTTCAATATTCTATTAATTCCCCGTTTCCTGAAGATGGATATCACTTTAAAATACACCAAATCAATCCAGCATCCTATAAGATAAACTATTGTTAAATGCTGCGTACCATTTAGCCAATCCATTGTCGACATATACATCAAAATTGAAAGAAAACGTCTATTGTACAGACGATGCCAATCCAAATTACCCATTAGACGACTGCAATGAAACGTCAAAATGACATCAATCTCCAATGAATTAGCTAGCAACATTCACAGACAGTCCACGTCATCCTCAAGGAACTCTACAAGACCCAACAATATACACGTCTAAGCACCAGAGCAATATGTCATTCAACTTGATAGTCAATGATTGCGAACTTCAAGTTCACGAGCGTCCGTGACATCACAGCATGATAGGCTTTTATCAAGCATATCTTATGAGCTATTGAAAGAAATATCACAGGAAATAATGGACGGTATTAGTGGTTTTCAGTACGAAACTAAAAATTAGGAAATTACATACATACATAGGTTATATTTATTAGGTACTATAGCAAAAACTTGAGAAAATGTACGAAACGTGTTTTTAATTCATATGTTAACAACTTCTTTACAAGATTAGTTTTAAAAAATAAAAATATTGACTAATTTCATATAAAATAATATGTAATACAAAATTATAAAAAGGTTAAGGGGGGTTGGTTAAAAATATAACGAAATAAAAAAAAAAGAATTAAAAAAAAATCAATGAGTGTTCGAACTCACGGATGAAGTGTTAAGACCTTTTTGCTACACGGTACCTCTTCGATTTCTATGAACGGACACATTAGTAAATGGTACATTGGAAAATAAAAAACAGCGTTCAATTATATGATGACGTTATTCCCACAAAAGCCAAAGAATGCAAAGCAACAGACACTTGAATATACATACATACATTGTTATATTCGTACATACGCTACACAAGTTCACAAAAATTTCATTGCTCTCTTGCTATCTCATTTTTATATACGTATAACCACGTCATTATTCTCTTTGCTCTGAGAGTGCTCCGCACCCACATTTTACTTGACTTACCTTTAACAATAATAAAAAACCAACCCGTAAAACCACGCCCCTTTGTCCAATCCCGCCCATATTTGCAGCAGATCTTAGAATATGTAAACCTAACCAGCATACCCAATTTTGTTCAAATACCGTTAACAGGAGCAGAAATAATGGATTTTTAATTTGTGATTTGTATGGGAGGTAACACGCCCCTTTATCCAATCCCGCCCATATTTTAATAGTTTACTTTTGTCGTTGCCATTAGTTTGCCCGCGAAGTTTCAGCTCGATTGGATGACGGGAAAAGGGTTAAAAATCAATCCAAAATTTGTTCGGCATACATGCATACAGACAGTTGAAGTTAATATAAAGAATTTAAAAAGGCATTCAATCATATGATGACGTTTCATTTAAAAACCAAACACACAACATCACACATACTTTGTCCGAAGTAGCTGACGTATACGTGTGTCACATAACCACATGTTTGCCATATCAACAGCAACGAAACAGCCAAACACACGACATCACACATACTTTGTACGAAGTAGCTGACGTATTAGTGTGTCACCATAACGTCGACTGCGCAAGTCCATGGGCTTGCAAATGAAATTTTGCGTGGCTATGCTTTATATCTCCGTTCAGCAACAGGCACATGTACATATACATACATTATTATGTTAATACATACGCTATAGACACAATTTCGTTTGCCTCACCCCTGCCACACCACTCTGTCATTGCTCTCTTGCTCGCTCATTTTTGTTTAACACGCCATTATTCTCTGTCGCAGTCGCAGAAAATCTGGTTTTAGCAGCAGCATAAAATCTGGTTTTAGCAGCAGCATAAAATCTTTGACTTTGATAGATTTAGTCCCTATATGCCGCCATAGATGTTAAGACATCAAAAAAAGAATTAAAAAACATTGTGTATTCATTTTTTCATAGCAGTTTTAAAATTGTTAATATTAAGGCTGTTTTGTTTAGTAACAACACCCCTTAAATGAAAATCGACTTCAAAATTAATCTAGCAATTCAAAAACAGATTTTAATAAAATTGATTTGTCCTTGCATGGTAACTTTCGTTATCCCATTATAAAAGGATCCGAAGTTAAAAGTAAACGGTTAAACAAATCAGTATTTGTTGAAATGCGTGAAATTTTACGCGTGTGCTGGCGTCGAAATTTCTTTATATCTTTGTTTGTGGACTCTGCAGCTTCTTCAGAGAGCTCTCCAATAGATACCAGTGCATATTGGATAACATGTGAAGCATGAATTAAAATGTTGTGGACTGAGGTAGGAAGATAGTACCAGGAATATTTATTTGTCAGCTCCTTAGCAGTGTCCAGTGCATATTTCCTAAATTTGTCGACATTAATATTATACCCTGAAGACAAAGCTTGCAATAATGTTGCACATCTCTCAATTACTACTTTATCAATACCTGTTATGTCTGCAGACAAACCAGCATTGTTAAAGAATGCTCGTGCCGTATTTCCATCATTGGAAGACCCACTCCCACCAGTTTTTGGCTTGTCGACTATTAGTCCCATTTTTTCTCGGAATTGTAATTGAATATTCTGTTTTCTTTTGAGAAATTCTGCTTTTCCTTCTATAGACCTAATATGCCATTGTTTTTGGTCAAGCCTATACGATATATGAAGAAAATACTCGAAAAATGTAATATATGCGTGCAAAGGCGACAATCCAAATTCATAGTGATCTATTTTAACTTCTTTCTGCAGACATTTTTCAATATTGTTCATCTCGGTGGGTTTTGCATTACATATATAACACTTTGCGGATGAAGTTTGAGTTAAGGCATTACATACTTTACCATCCACCATTGTGGCCGCCGGTGGTGCAATGGTTAGTGTGCGCGGCTCTTGTACATGAGATCCTGGGTTCGAACCCTGCTCTGACCACCTTAAAAAAAATTGCTTTCGGCGGCGGTCACCTCGCATAGTGACGGCTACACTATCGAGTATATAGCCATGAAAAAGCTTCTCAAAATACCGTTCGGAATCGGTGTAAAACTGTAGGTCCCAATCAGTGAGTGAAAACTGGAAAGCGTTGAGCTCAGTGATTGTGAGAAGTTCTCCCCGGTCCCTTCGTGGGATGTAATGGAAACCATTTATTTTTTTATTGTTAGTTGCAGAATATGGTCAATATTTATCGTTTTCTTAGCATTTTTGAATTTTGTGGGAGTTAACTGTTCAATTTTCTTCTTGTAATATGACTCTTCGTCGATGGACAATTTTAGCTGTCTCTTTTTTAAATAGGAACCTGAAAGGACGGCAGTAGCGGGTGGACGATTGTCGAGGATTTTTCCAAATTATTTTCGTAATTTGAGCCTCATCTGGTTTTGTTACAAGTTGGAATGGGACATATGACGTTACACATAAGTTACTATCATCCGAACTTTTATTTTTAACTTTCTTTTTGCACTCGCTGTGTCCCGAACTGCCATCAAACGCCCATTTTCCTATTAATGTAAGGCCGTTTACGGACTGATCCAAAACTTCATTAATAACATCGCTCTGTAGTTGTCATATCCGAGTAGCGGTATGGTCTAATAGACTTTGAAGTTCAACTTCAACGTGAGATTCGCTGACAGTTATTTTGTCTGGGTAACTTTTCTTTTTTTCTTTCCAAATGTTATCATAGCAAGGTAAAAAAATGATTATCAAGTTTACTGTTTACAAAGCTTTTTATTGTCAAATATTGATGTTTTGTTAAACCTGCTTCAGTTATAAGCGATATAACTTCACTAACATTTGCTTGCAAAATCGATGGGTTCTTTTGTAAGGTAGCAAATCGCAAATCATCGGCAGCGGAGACATCAGTTTCTTCTATTTCTGCTATTCCTCGTCGCTTTGTCCTGCTTGAACACTCTCCGAAACTTAATGTAGGACGTCCTCGATCTTTATTCAAGTCAGATGTTTGTGAGTTTAATAAAATGGACTCCATTTCGGCAAGCCAATGAGAATACATATGCGTTTTCAACTCTTGTTTTTATACGATTGCATTTTTGCCAAAATTCTGAAAATTTTTTGCAATTATAATTTAAGCGTCTTTCTAATTCACTTTCTTCAAATGTGTAGCCCTCATTTTTAATACAGCTTCTCACGACATCCTTCACTTTTCTAGCTTTTTCTGCATTTGCACCTCTTTCTGAGCACTAAATATCAAAAATATGTGAGCGCGAAATTTTGCAATTATAACATGTGCCTATTGCAGAAACAATTTATAACAAGGATAAAATTAAGGAAAAAAAAATTAAAAGTCGGTGAAAAAGCAAAAAAAAAAAACAAACACATTTCTTTACATGCATAACGATAACAGAGCAACGCGAACATAAATTAACAAACACCGAGCAATTTTGAGTCGCTTAACTACGTCCATTCCAGGATGCTTTTCATATAGCTTGCGGTTCATACTCGCCATTGCATACTGTAGGTCCATATATTTTCCTGTGCTCTGCTAATTGAATCCATTAACTTTGCCCTGCCCAAGTTAGTGACAGCCTCAATTTTGTTGGGCCTTCCTCGATTCTCAGAAATACCGCAGTAACTCCCGGCACAGTGCGATCAATGATATGAGCGGCATATACGAGCAGCAAATAGCTTTTGCTGCTATGGTTCTATTCGAGTTACCTGTAGTGTTTCTCGTACGGCATTTCGTACGATTTTCACCGTGCTTTTTGTTGTGCGTACTTCTGCTGCGAGTTGGTAATGATACGAATCGATATTAGAACCTCGAAGCATACGTACGCCCATTACACCGGAAGAGTAACTTCCATCAATTACCCAGTAATGAATCTGGTTCTTTGTTGTCCTTTTTGTTTAACTGGCATGCCCTGATGATTAATCTCAAGTGGCAATTTCTTTTTTAAAATGGTAATAAACGATAAAATATAAACTAAATTAAATCGATAAGATGTGCCAGTTGTACACTGTTAAATCAATGTTAAAATTTGTACGTTTTGAGTTTTGACAAAACATTTTGTCATTAAGAATAGAAATTATAAATATCATAAGATAAATAAAATCAATTATACGCGACAGTGGCATTGTATGCACATATTCATCATACGCTCTGATATTTCATAGCACTAGACATTTTTGAAAAGAAGAACAACACAGTCTAATTAAAATCACTCATACGTTTGTATTTCGATACTCTCATGTAGTGCATGAGTATCATACGCTCTGATGTTCTGGTTTAATAAATAATAGGGAAAACAAGAGAACATACGTAATTAAAATCTATCATACGTTCCATACGTTAACAGTTAGTATATTGGTATACCACCTCCTACGCTCGGAGTTAACTGTATACAAGTTACAAGTTACGTTCCATACGTTAACAGTTAGTATATTGGTATACCACCTCCTACGCTCGGAGTTAACTGTATACAAGTTACAAGTTACAACCGCAACGTTGGCGTAATTTTTCGCTGATTGTACAAGAGTTTTGACGTGTGTGGACAAGTTGGTTGACATTGGGTGTCGGTTGTATGCAAATCAACAAATTTTTATTTTCCTTCAGTTGTGCCGACTTGATTGTAACATTGTGGGATACCTTGGAATTTCGCTGTTGATTCTCATTCACATCGCGGAAATGAAAAATATTATTATTCAGTAAAGTTAAATAAATTGATAAATAAATAAAAAAATATTATATCATATAATGTCGGTCTTATTTTTCTTCAAAAATTGTGACTCAAGTTAAATTGATTAAAAACAGCATATAAAATAGCATATGAAATTACAAAGGAGTTTCCAATAGGGCCGACTAGATGTAACATATTAATAATATAAGTTTTGTGTGAGATATCAACGATATCATTGGAATATTACTTTGTTCAAATGGCCGGTGCGCCTTCGCTGAGTGGTGCGCATCCGAGACGTCCAATATTTAGGGGATCTGAAACATTAGTCAGGCTGAATTTGAGCGGTGCCACGGTGTATGTTGACTTTGAGGGCACCGGTCTTTTGTTGCTTATTGTCATATACCTTATTAGAATAGGGGTTTAAGGAAAACCCACAAGAAGAAAACTAGCGGCGTCAAATCACACGAACTCGGTGACCAGTTCTCGTCGCCTCTGCGTGATATAACCTTGGTCTCAAATCGCATGTGCAGAATGCATATGATGATACCAGTTGTCTGACACGTAGCGCTGTCTTGCAAGAACTATATGTCATTCATATCCACATCACATAAGTTTGGTCAACACAAATTTGTTATCTCTAAACGGCAGCGCTCTCCGTTGACGGTGATACCAAAGCCATCATCGTATCCGAAGTAGTAAGTACGGGTCCATGATGCCGCCGGCCCAGAATCAACAGCAAACTGTTATTTTCTACGGATTGCCGTCGTCCCGAATCCGGTAAATTTAGCTTGTTTACCTACCGGTTTATCCAAAAATTTGCCTAAAGTTTTATCAAATGAAGATGACAAGTTAATACCCAGTTTGATAATAAAGTTTTATCATTTACCTGTGATTCTCGACGCTGTAAATTGCCATGTTAATTTGTCTTTCTTGTCTAAAAAATAAAAATTAAAAAAATTTATAAAAGATTTAGTAACAAACCTGCCGTGAACTGTCAAAAACTCCCCGTCCTTGTTAGCAACTTCATCTGACCAATTATCCAAGTTGTGCAACCAGTTGTGAAATGGGTGATCAGCATTAGAATGGAAATAACCCGCACTAATCTACACTAATCTTAATATTCATATAAAAATAAATAAATAAATGGTTTCCCATTACATCCCATAATGGGACTGGGGAGAACTTCTCACAATCACTGAGCTGTGCGCTTTCCAGTTTTCACTCACTGATTGGGACCTACAGTTTTACACTGATTCCGAACGGTAATTTGAGAAGCTTTTTCATGGCTAGATACTCGATAGTGTCGCCGTCACTATGCGAGGTGACCGCCGCCGAAAGAAAATTTGAAGGTGGTCAGAGCCGGGTTCGAACCCAGGATCTCATGCACAAGAGTCGCGCACACTAACCATTGCACCACCGACGGCCACATATATATATGTTTAAAAAATAAATAAATGCTTTCCCAGTTCATCCCATGAAGGAATTTGGACAATTATCACAATCAGTGATTTGCGATTTCTAGTTTTTTGTACTTTGTGATTGGGACCTACAGTTTTCACACAGATTTCGAGCAGTATTTTTGGAAGCTTTATCATGGCTTAATACTCGATAGAGTCGCCGTCATTATGCGAGGTTACCGCCGCCGAAAGAAATTTAAGGTGCAGGTGAACCCAGGATATCATGTACAAGAGGCGCGCACACTAACCATTGCACCACCGACGCCCACTTTATATATTTTTATATTTCACAATAAAATTGTCTATGAAAAAGGGAAATATAAATTCCACGTAATATTAATCCTACATGCAACTGTTTCACTGTAAAGTCATTCGTATAAATCATTTACAGCACTCTAACATTTATATGTTATAATAAAAAGCATACAGCATGATTCTATTTAAATCAATTATTCGTGTCAGTGTCATTACTGTCTCATTTAGTTCTTATTAATCATACGCTATTATGTTTCACCTTCCAATCAAATGCACGTGTTGGACCATAAGTTGAAGGAAATATGCATTAAATGCAGTGAATTATACTCTAGATTGTTTGAATGTTGTTGCATTATTGGCATTTCTCCTGCGCTGTGATGTTGGCATTTTGGAAACAAAGAGAAGGGATAATATGGGTAAATATTATATTACATTCTATTATTTTACTCGATCTTTCTTTACTCTAAAGTGAATCTTGATGCATAGAATTTTGTGTAAGAGGGGAAAAATGCTATGGCAGTGGTCGCTTATTGTAAAATATTGTTCTAAGGAATTTCATTTCAAATATCGCGTGGCAAACAAAAACGTGCCTTACACTACGAAGGTGATTCAGAGAAGATTTAGGGTGTACTGAAATTCGTTTTATGCAATTTAAAATGTTGGTCGGGGGTCTCAAAAGATGCATATAGAAGAGCTAATTACGCGATAGTCAAGCATTTTTATACCAGTGAAGTTTCAGTTTGTGGCAGTCGGTAGGTAGTGCAATTGTTTGTGGGCGCGGCTCTTGTACATGAGAACGTGGGTTCGATCCCTGGTAAGACCACCTGTTATTTATATGTGAAGCTTTAGTCACCCACTAGCCGTAAAATGTTCAATTCGTTTTTTTCTGTATTTTGGAAAAAAGTTAATTGGATTTTCTCAATATATCGATCAAATGACGCAGAGTGAGGCCTTTTGGGTTTTTTTGGAAAAATCAGAACTTCTGAAATGATGAAGATATTTTGAAAAAAAAAGCAGTTGAAAGTGAACTCGTTGAGAATTAAAATTACTGCTGACACAGGGTGCTATTTCTACAGGGTCCTTAAAACTCTTCTGACAAAGTTCAATATTATTTTCGGTACAAATGTTATGCGTTTTATTTACATATTTGTTTTAATACGAGTATTAGTATGGTGGGTAAATGTTTTTGATCTATTTTTGATATAAAAATTGTAGTATTAAATATATGTAGAATTTTATTAATCATTAAGATTATTTATTTTTATTATTATTACCAACAGAACCTTTTTTAAGCTAATTCTCTTCAAATTCAGCAATAACCAAAATAATCAATCAATAATATTGCATATCATTCCTATATTTGTTTATAAGCATTTTTACAAGGGTGATCCCCACTTATCCCCACTTTCTGTAAATAATTCTGCCTCCCTTTCAAACCAACGTTGTATAAGGGGTCTGGCTGTATGATCCATCAGCCCTTGAAGTTTTACCTCTACTGATACCTCAGTGACCTTCATCTCGCACTGCCTGCAGTATATTTTTAACGCACGGATGCTGTGGCTTTATTGTTATAGCATGTAAACGGGCAAGATCGCGCAGCCAATCTTAGCTGAATTAGTTAGAGTATTGAATAATAACCCGTATGTAAGTAATATCTCCTGTAATAAGCAGCCACTTTTTTAGATCTGTTCGACTAAAGTTGAAAAATTTCCTACATACAGTGTGTTTGCAAAACAGCATTTATACAGAAATAAGCAACATAAAAATCCAATTTTTATTCTATTAAATTGGAAATTGACAAACTGTTTAATAGATACCAAACATTGCAACTGACGATCGGCTGTATAATTCAATTCGAAACAGGATTTATTTTAATTTGCGCCTGCTCGTAGAGGAGGAAATTTTTTTGCATCCTACCATACTTAGTTCGTAATCTGTGAAGAATTTTTCATCCGGTACATTAATTCATTTTACCAAATGTTTCTCTCTAATTGTTGAATTTTGAAGTCCTTACCTTTGCCTTCGGCCTGGAATACTTAACGGGCCCAATTTTTCATTGAGGTTGAGGAAGGCATACCTTGCCCACCCTGGTTTGCATATTACCTACTGCCAGGATGATAATGTTTCAGCCGCCCATTATGGATCAGACGCTGACCAGAATCCAGTGTGTCGAGACTGGATTTTAGTTTCTTTACTTTTGATCCACCGTTGACCAGTAATGTTGGCTCATCCCCCTTCAATGGATAAAATAATATGTCCGCTAGTTCGAAGAGCTTCAGTGACAGGGTCACCTATTTAACCTGAGTCGCATCGGTGATCGCATTCGTTTTGCCTTTTCACTCTTGGTAGCTAACGAAACTTTCCGATAAAGCCATACATACTTGTAGGAAGTAGTGCACTGCTTGTACTGTCCTATGATGGAATCATTTCAGGTCACTCCCAAATCAGTGACCGACACGAAATCCGCAGTAAAGACTGGTAAACATCTTACCGAACCATTTAGGACGAGGCGAAGACTCAGGCAGGGCGACACCGTATCTTTAATATATTAATTGAGATCATCATGAGAATAGCTGGAGTCAGCTCGAATAAAACTATCAGCAGAAAAATCTACATGCTGTTCGATTATGTTGATCATTTAGACAACATTGAGCGAAATTTGCGAGAAATTAAATAAATAAATAAATGGTTTCCCATTACATCCCATGAAGGAATTGGTGAGAAATTCTCATAACCAGTGAGCTATGCGCTATCTGGTTGCATATTCACCGGTTGGGACCCACAGTTTTACATCGGTTCCGAATGGTATGTTGAGACGCTTTTCATTGCTAAATACTCGACCGCCGCCGAAAGAAATGTAAGGTGGTCAGAGCAGGTATCGAACCTAGGATCTCATGTACAAGAGACATGAACACTAACCATTGCACCACCGACAGCCTGCTAGAAGTTGCTGCAGTTGTCTTGCCAGAATTGAGAAGGATTCAGAAAAAGAGGGTTTGGCAATAAACGAGGACGAGACAAAATTAAAAAAAAATAAATAAATGGTTTCCCATTACATCCCATGAAGGGACCGGGGAGAACTTCTCACAACCACTGAGCTGTGCGCTTTCCAGTTTTCACTCACTGAATGGGACCTACAGTTTTACACCGATTCCGAACGGTATTTTGAGAAGCTTTTTCATGGCTATATACTCGATGGTGTCGCCCTCACTATGCGAGGTGACTGCCGCCGAAAGAAATTTGAAGTTGGTTAGAGCAGGGTTCGAACCCAGGATCTCATGTACAAGAGTCGCGCACACTAACCATTGCACCACCGATGGCCACAAAATTAATGGTTTTGAAAAGCAGAACATCCACCTGATTGGATAAAAAGGTGATCGTTAATAACCACTATAATTTCGATGTAGCGGATGAATTAATTTACCTCGGATATACCGTGAACAGAAGCAAAAGCATCAGCTTGGATACGGAGAAGTGTGCTTTCAAATAGGTGTTATTTCGGGCGAAGCAAGCAATTCGGAGGTAAGACCCTCTCTAAAGAAACGAAGATCCAACTATATCAGACTCTCATACAACCTGTCTAGCTTCATGGCGTAGAATCCTGAGTCATAGCGCATATTGTTGAGGAAATATCACTGGGAGTCTTCGTGGGAAAAGTGATCCGAAAAATATGTGGTCCTAGAATTGAAATCGGCGAGTATCGAAGACGGTATAATCTGACGAAGTCAGGCGTATCAAAATAGTGCGTTAACGCTGGCTAGACCATGTCAGTACAATGGATCAGTATGAACTAGTGCGAAAAGTATTCAAAGACGTATTCGAAGAACATCGAATACTAAGACGATCAAGACTTCGCTGGTAAAATATTGCCTGCGAGAGTTTGGTGTTACCAAGTGGAAGAGAAAAGCTGAAGATCGAGCGGCTGGAGACACATCTTATCCTCATTTTGAAATATCCTTGACGCCTCTGGGTTGTTTAAGGTCACATAAGTAAGTAAGTAAGTAAGTACGTCGCATATGTCGCATGTGTGGCCGTCGGTGGTGCAATGGCAGTGTGGGTGGTACTTGTACATGAGAACATGGGTTCGATCCCTGCTCTGACCACCTTAAAATCATTTCGGCGCCGGTCACCACGCTTAGTACCGGCGACACTATCAAGTATTTAGCCATGAAAAAGCTCCCCAGAATACCGTCCGAAACCGGTGTAAAACTGTAGGTCCCAATAAGTTAGTGTAAAACTGGAATGCGCACAGCTCACTGGCTGTGAGAAGGTCCCCAGGAATCGCATCTTTAACAGTCGGTAGGGGACTAAAGGTACTCTCTTATAAAAATATTTGACATTCGTATAATCAGTTCTTCAATACGTATTTTTGAGACTCCCAGCGAAAAAAAGTTATTTCGATACAGCCTAATACACATACTATTTATACTTCCACAGATATCAGAATTTTATGTTCCTCTTCCTCTTGAACTGGGCTAAAGCTGCGGTAGTCGAGCAAACCACAATTTAAATTCTTACCCTGTTTGGGCTTGCAATATTTAGTATTTAACTTTAAAATACGTTCAGTATTATTCAAATATTTGACAACACCTGTCTGCTTCAATCGATTGTTGAAATTTAATTATTGAAACTGTCAAAATTGTCCGTCCACGGTCACTTTAGCCTGATGTTTTCATTAGCAGAATAAACACATTTTTTTTTTTAAATATTTGTGTTAAATTTACAGATGATTGGTTGTTATTGTTTCTCAATGGGGGTTGAATGAACATTTGTTGTTTTTGGTATTATTATAAAAACAGATGAATGGCTGCAACCTATTGGTGTACACTTTTCATGGAAATTAAATGCTTTTTAAATAATTTGTTTCTAATTTTAAATATAAATACAAATATGTTTTATAATTATATACATATGTTTTTTAAATATAAATACGATGTTACAGTAAAACAATAATTTCGCATTTACAACGTCATTTATTTAAAACACTTTCAACGGAAATAAATAACATAACGGGTCCGCCAAATAACTTTTTTTTTTGAAAATGCTGTAACCATAAAACTTCTAAATATTTTCTCAAATTTCTTTTTGTATTTGAAAGTACAATCCTTCCGGTTAATAATGGAAAATAATTTCATTCAAATGGCTCCCTCGGCTGGCCATGCAGTAGCCTACACGATCGGTCCAATTTTTAAGCACATTATCGATTGTGTGCAGCTGTATTGCACCAATGGCTTCACGAATATTGTCCTTTAAAGCGTCAATTGTCTCTGGCTTGTCGGCGTAACACTTATCTTTGAGGGCACCCCACAAATAGTAGTCCAACGGTATCAAATCGCAGCTCCGAGGTGGCCAAACGACATCAGCTCTGCGGCTGATAATGCGATCTTCAAAAACAGGGCGCAAAACATCGAGTGTAGCTTCGGCTGTGTGGCACGTAGCGCCGTCCTGTTGAAACCAAATGTTGCCAATATCCTCCTCTTCAATTTTTGTGAACAAAAATTCGTTCAACATGGCCCGATAACGATCGCCATTGACTGTAACGGCCACTCCTTGCTCATTTTCGAAGAAAAATGGGCAATTATGCCTCTGGACCAAAATCCGCACCAAACAGTGACTCGGTTTGGGTGCATCGGCTTTTCAATGTATGCGTGCGGGTTTTCTGTGCCCCAAATGCGACAATTTTGCTTGTTTCCATACCCGCCAAGATCAAAATGAGCTTCATCTGAAAAGATGATTTTTTGGCAAAATCGGCATCTTCTGTAAGTCGATCGCGCAGGCCCATTTTGCCCATATTTCCCAGCGTTGTTCAAGCGTCTACACAACCATATTCGTTCAGCGGAAGGACAAAATTAATTATCTGTCAAATCAAACATGTGCTAAGTGTTACCATTCACGAAATAAGCACTAGTAGAAAAAAAAAACGTTAGATGGCGGACCCGTTATAAAAACAAATGAGAGTGTCAAGAAGATACGCGACAAAAGTGGAACTTCATATGTGTAGTTGAAATTATTTTGACATTTCGCGTTTTTGTCCGATGACTGCAAATGTTTGTTCATATGGCACCCTAACCAAAAACGAGTCATAACTTAAAATATACTAATTTTCAATAAAGGCAAAACATCCCTTTCCTAAGTTAAAAAAATTAAGAACATTCCCAAACAGACATATACTTACGGGATTTTTTCGACGTAAGGAATGAGCAAATTACGACAGATTTTTACAGCGGATACTATTGGCAGTAGGATATTGTTTAAGCAAATAACTGTAATCTGAAAATTGTAAGTTAAAACTCTTTTGTAGTTGCAGTGCAATCACATAGTTAATATAACTAGAGTAACCACTTCTATCAGAATATTTACGACATTAAACTAGGTTGCATATGAACTCTGTATGTTGAAAAGTATCCCCTCAACAATAGCAGATACAGGCATTTTTGTTTTTATAGAATTTTTTTTTTTAAAGTATTGGTTTAGGTCCATTTTGTAAGAGTGTGTATTATATTTTCCCGAAAAGGTTATTTTTTAAAGAGGAGTACTTCCTTTATTAAAAGCTAAAGTTTTCTTTTTCGAAATGGTACTATTTTTAAGGAGAAGTACTTTTTGTAAGAAAAACCCATAAGCGAATGAATTTTGTTTACAAAGACATACATTTTTAAAAACAGGTGCTTTTTAAAGAAGTGATACTCTTTTTATTTTTTTTAAGAAAATGTACTTCTTTTCAGAAAGGCTACTTATCTCAAGAGAAGAAAAGAAAAGGAAAGGTATTAATTTATTTTAAAGAAAAGGAATTTTTGTAAGAAAAAATATTTTTTTAAGAGAAGGCATTTTTTTTAAAAAAAAAGGTTTTTTTTTAAAGAACTGGGATTTGTTTCTCAAATTGGTACTTTTTTCAAGAATATGTAAATTTTTAAGAGTAGGTACTTATCTCAAGAAATATTATTTTGTTTCGCTAAAAAGGTACTCTTTAATGGAAAGGTAGTTTTTTTAAGAAAAGGCAATTTGTTGTACGAAAATGTACTTTATTAAAAAAATTTACGTATTTTAAAAAAATTCCTTTTATAAAAAAAAACGTACTTTTTATAAGAAAATTTAATTTTTTTAAGCAAAAGTACTTCTTTAAGATAAGGTATTTTTTTTTAAGAAAATGTACTTCATCAGGGATGATTTTTATTTATTCGGCCGATTTATTTGTACTTTTTAATTTTATTGTTCATGCTTGAGGCCATTCTATATCTCTATTAATAGAGATATAGAACGGCCTCGAGCATGAACAATAAAATTAAAAAGTGCAAATAAAAAGGCCGAATAAATAAAAATCATCCCTGATGAAATTGAATAACGTGGAGCACGACGAAACTGTATGCAATTGTTAGTGTAAAGGGTTTTTCAACAGAGACGCTACAAAAGTAAATCGATAGGGACAGCAAACGACGCCATATTTTTTCCCGCTCTTTTGACATTTCTCTTCAGTAAGGTTTGCCGTGGAAACATCACTTCTCGGGTTGCGACGTGGTCCGGAAGTTTAAATTGTGTCACGACATCGCTTCTCTTGCTCATATGTTGATGATATCTCAGTGATATCATTAGCTTTTGACGATGCAGTACTTCTGATGTTGTTGCCTCTCAGCTACTTTATTGAAGAGTTTAAAATACGGAGGATACCTGCATCTGCAGCCTTTTCGCTTTCCTCCGCTATTTGCTCAGATAATTGTTGTAATCTGAACGGATCTTGCGACCCACTCTATGTGCGGATTCCCCATTGGCTGAATTTAACTGCCTCTTCATCTTTGATGTCTTCGATCGTATACGCATATTGTGGAGGCGTTCACGATTCCGGATTGCGGTCCAAGATTCTGCACTAATCCAAGGTTTATTCACATGCTTTCTCAACAAAAACCTCCATGGCTGTTTCCTTCAGGGTGCGAATAATGTCTGATCACCTTTTTTTGATTGTCTTGTGCCATATTAGAACTTTGGGTATGATCGTGCATCATTGCTATGGATTGGTCCTGCAGACGGTCTATATCGTATTTTACAATGTTGCCTCTAACACCTTTGACAGCTGTTGGACGGAGACGGAAGGTGTCCACCTAAGAGTTGGCGGTTTGTATAAATATCAGCTCCACGTCTAGTTTTTACATCCAGCAAGGAACCCAGAAACATTTTGCTGACAAGTATATGGTAAATTTGATTGACGGTTTGACCATCAAGTCATTTCCACGTATACTTCTGTATATTTGTGTGGGGAAATTTCTTTTCGCCGATAAAAATTTGATGGGCTAGTCACCATTGTCATTCCTCACAATTCCAAGATCATGTCTTCCCGTCACTTCCTGTAGGTTGTTGTCGTTGTGGCCCACTTTGGCATTGCAATCTCCCAGAAATATTTTAATGCCACCAGTTGGCAAGGAGCTTACAGCAAGAACCAATTGGCCATAGAAATCGTCCTTAACTCTGTCCTAATCAGGCGCAGTAGGTGCATACGCCTGAGGCACAGAAATCCTGCCCTTGGTGAAAGAAGAAGGCCGACTTCCTTTATATAGGGTTTTTCAATAAGAGCGCTACAAAAGTTTCTTTAAATAAAACAAAACCGGTTTGAGATACCAATGAAATTCTTTATTCCTGTGAAAGTACGTTCGATGCCATTATGTATGGAACTCGATTTCTTTTGCATGGCCACCACGGGAACGGCTGCAGAAGTCCAGACGGTGAACCGAATTTTCGACCTTTTTCAAGCATAAATCGGCCGATACTGCTGCAATTTCACGTTCGATATTCGTACGAAGTTCATCAATTGTCGCTGGCTTGTTGGCATATACCATAGACTTGACGTAGCCCCACAGGAAATAATCTAACGGCGTCAAATACGACTGGGCCATTTCGTGAGATAACACGTTCACCAAAATTGATTGTGGCATTCGCTGTGTGGCTTGTGGCGCCGTCCTGTTGGAACCACATGTTCTCCAAGTCTATATTATCCAATTGGGGCCAAAAATATTCGGTTATCATTGAACGGCAGCGATTCGCATTCACAGTAATGTGCCGGTCTTGATCATCACGGAAGAAGTACGGCCCAATCACGCCGCCGGCCTATAAACCGCACCAAACCGTAATTTTTTCGGGATGCAATGATGACTCAGGGATTACGTGTGGATGCTGTCTGACCAATAACGCATATTTTGCTTATTGGTTGTGGATCTGGTAGGACGATTATGACGACCATAAATTGGACGTAGAGCTCTTAAAGTTGAGGCCACTGACTCCAAATTTCGGTAGTAAATTTTAATAATTTCGACTCGTTGTTGGCTCGTATATCTTTCCATGATGAAATGGCAAACCTTACTGAAGAAAAATGTCAAAAGTGCGGCAAAAAATATGGCGTCGTTTGCAGTCCCTATCGATTTTCTTTTGTAGCGTCTCTGTTGAAAAAACCTTTACCTGTTATTCAGCTCTTATGAAATTTTCGTTCCCATAAAGGGTACGTGAATAAATTTCACCCACTTTTCATTTTCTTGATAAAACCCAATGAGTATAGAATTTTAAGTGCAAAAGAAAAAAAAGTAAAATCCACATCCGACAGTCAAAGTGTAAATACGTGTATTATTGATTATCTCCTCGCAAAGTGTTCCAACTCTGTATGAGACAAGAGTTTCTATCCCTCTCTTTACGTTCTCTCGATGACAACGAGGTAGTAGGCCATTTCATCGAGTTCGAGTTGTTTCTCTTCAGTTGGACAAAAAACGGCCAGAACTAAATCCAACATAATACATAATTTAGCTGTCATTAATATCAATCAAACACTATTTAAACTTAGTTTGCTGCATGGTTTGCTATGGTTGCTTATCGCTGTCTCACCTAGCAACTCTGTTTTCTATAAATTTCCTACTACGAGTACACCGCCGACCAGCAGTATCATGGATACCCCCTGGTAGAATCAAACTTTATTGCGTTTCGCACTCGTATAAGTATGCAAAGTTAAATGTGATTTCGTGTGCGCGATATTAGATATATTGTGCTTGGATAAATGGACACAGATGTGTATGTTGTTCTTCATTGGCTGCACAAAACAAATCGTAGGCTTTCCATGGGCCAAAAATAACATTCCAATAGGAATTAGCTGGTTCCAGGTTTCACGGCCATTATTCGTATATCAGATGTTATAAATGCGAGAATTAATTAGGATGTCAATGTCGCATTTACTTGTTCATTGTCGGGGTAATTAAAAACTTTCATGTTAATTAATAACTTGTGTTGCCTAGCAGATGTGGTCGGTCTTCTGCCTTGGCTGTTTCATAAAAGAGACTAAATCGCAGATGTCGTTCAAAATGTACTATTTACTTAAATGTCTGTACATTTTTTTATTTTAGCAGACAGCCCATAAATTGCCTCCAGAAATCTGTCAATAACAACCCCATTTAAAGTTCCCTTAAATATTGAAATAATGGAATTTTATATAAACTTTGCCTTTCTTTATGGTCACCGTTTAAATGGGTGGGTACTGGATGAAAAAAGGAAAAGTTATATGGTTGAATACGTGGTATGAGTGTAGGTGGTATGGACAACCAGTCACATCAAATGCACTGCTCAAAGTACAATTATATGGAAATTCAGGCACAGTAGTTGGGCACCTGGTGATGAAATTGTCACGGAAATCGAGACAAGTAATTCCTGCAAATGGGGTTGCTCAAGTTACTCGTATATATTGTTCCAATAAAAAATCGAAAAATTTTCACTTCGAAATATTTTTCCGACCTTGCAGTTTGTAGTATCAACTTCTCTCAACTTAACTCACAAAGTGAATACATCCAAATACAGATGGTCAGACTGCCATCATATAGGGTAGGTCTCAGAATCGTCCAACATCTATTTTTCATACCCCTAAATGATAAGGGTGACCCACCCCTAAATAGAACACTGATTTGTCCGACTGCGAAACACACAGATTGTCAGACTGCGATAAAAAACACACACTTATGTAGCGGCAGCAAATAATTGTCTTGTGTGGGTGCGGAGCACTCTCAGAACAAAGAGAATAATGATGTGGTTATACGTATATAAAAATGAGATAGCAGGAGAGCAACGAAAATTGTGTGAACTTGTGCAGCGTTTGTACAAACATAACAATGTATGTATGTATGTACATGGGTCTGTTGCTTTGCATTCTCTTTGTTTTTTGTGGGAACAACAAGTATTAAGTATTGAGCGGCATGGCCACACATCAAACTGACTCATCAATGTGTCATAGTTTCGATTGGAATAGTAAAAAAACCACACGGATAGGTTGATGTGAGTTTGAGGAAAATCAAAATACTTTTGATTTTCACCACCGTCGCTTCAGAGATTTGAAGCCAGTTTGATGTGTGTGCTTCAAATTTTAATTACTTCAAATTTTATTTCTGTTTAGTTTTCGCAGTGACATTATTTTTTTTTTCGAAAAATGTATAAAACATATTTCTGAAAAAACAAAATACTCGAAAATTAAAAAAAAAATTATTTTCAACAATCAATAAATAATTTGACAAATAATTAAATTTTTTTCGACCAAAAAATCACAAGTTTTTCAATTGACTTTATATATTTAAATGGGTTTTCTGGTCGTCTGTATATGCGCAAATAAAACTCAAATTTTCATTTCGCTTTCCTCCTACGCGTTTCGGCAATTTGTTGTCGCCTTCATCAGGGAGTCAAATTCTTAATAGTTAATACAAAAAGCACATAAAAACTTGATTTGCACCAACATATTATAAAACAATATAAAGTAGTCACAATATAAACAAGTAGACTGAAACACAATATTCTCTTAAAGTTGTAATTGTACACTCGTAATTCCCTTTAAGGCTAAGAGATCATGTTTTCTCCGGTTAGTGAAAAAAATATAAATGCCGCGGGTGGGATTCGAACTCACATTCGCTGGACCCATCGTTTCGATATTTGTGAAGCATCGTCTTCAGCAGCGTCTAGCGCGTTAAGCCACTGCGGTTTGTATTCACACCAGTCAGCAATCGAAGATATTTATTTTATTGTGCAGAGTGATTGTTTGTCGCTACTTACACATTGCTTTCCCACTTACACGCACTGATGCAGGAGTTTATGATGTGTTAACATCTATAGGCGCGGGTACGGCCTAAATTCACAAAGTGAATACATCCAAACAAAATTTATCCGACTGCGCTCACACAGATTGTCCGACTGCGATCACACATTGTTTGCCGTTAAACTCCTCCGAAACGGCTGGACCGATTTGTTTGAAATTTTGTGTGCATATCGGGTAGGTCTCAGAATCGGCCAACATCTATTTTTCATACTCCTAAATGATAAGGGTGACCCACCCCCATACAGAACACAGATTTGTCCGACTGCAAAACACAGATTGTCAGACTGCGAAAAAAACACACACTGATGTAGCGGCAGCGAATAGTTGTATTGTGTGGGTGCGGAGCACTCTCAGAGCAAAGAGAATAATGGCGTGGTGCTACGTATGTAAAGGGTTATTCAACCGAGACGCTACAAAAGTAAATCGATAGGGACAGCAAACGACGCCATATTTTTCCCCGCTCTTTTGACATTTCTCTTCAGTAAGGTTTGCCATTTCATCATGGAAAGGTATACGAGCCAACAACGAGTCGAAATTATTAAAATTTACTACCGAAATTTGGAGTCAGTGGCCTCAACTTTAAGAGCTTTTCATCGGAAAATCATTTTCAGCAGTAAGGTTCATTTCTGGCTGAATGGCTTCGTCAATAAGCAAAATATTCGTTATTGGTCAGTCAGCAATTCACACGTAATCCACGAGTCATCATTGCATCCCGAAAAAATTACGGTTTGGTGCGGTTTATAGGCCGTACTTCTTCCGTGTTGATCAAGACCGGCACATTACTGTGAATGCGAATCGCTACCGTTCAATGATAACCGAATATTTTTGGCCCCAATTGGATAATATGGACTTGGAGGACATGTGGTTCCAACAGGACGGCGCCACTAGCCACACAGCGAATGCCACAATCAATCAATATTCAATCAATTAATATATTGGAAACCAAGTTTGGTGAACGTGTTATCTCACGAAATGGCCCAGTCGATTGGCCGGCTCGGTTGTGCGCTTTGACGCCGTTAGATTATTTCCTGTGGGGCTACGTCAAGTCTATGGTCTATGCCAACAAGCCAGCGACGATTGAAGAACTTCTTACGTATATCGAACGTGAAATTGCAGCAGTATCGGCCGATTTATGCTTGAAAACCGTCGAAAATTGGATTCAGCGTCTGGACTTCTGCAAGCGTGCCCGTGGTGGCCATGCAAAAGAAATCGAGTTCCATACATAATGGCATCGAACGTACTTTCACAGGAATAGAGAATTTCATTGGTATCTCAAATCGGTTTTGATTTATTTAAAAAAACCTTTGTAGCGCTCTTATTGAAAAACCCGATATATAAAAATGAGATAGAAAGAGAGCAACGAAAATTGTGAACTTGTGTAGCGTAAGTACGAACATAACAATGTATGTATGTATATGGGTCTGTTGCTTAGCATTCTCTTTGATTTTTTTTTTGAGGGAATAAGAAAAAGTATTAATCGAGAAAATAATGACACTTGTCTTTAAATATTTTTAAGTGTTATTAAGTATTAATATTATTTAAATGAAACGTCATCATCGCCGAAAACATTTTCGATTGATTTTTAACCCTTTTCCTGTGATCCAATCGAGCTGAAACTTCGCAGGCAAACTAATGGCGATGACAAAAATAAACTATCAAAATATGGGCGGGATTGGATAAAGGGGCGTGGTACCTCCCATCAAATCACAAATTAAAAATCCATTATTTCTTCTCCTGTTAAAGGTATTTGAACAAAATTGGGTCTGTTGGTTAGGTGTAGATATTCTAAAATAGGCTGCAAATTTGGGCGGGATTGGGCAAAGGGGCGTGGTCATACATAAAGAATTTATAGTAAAAAACTGCTTTTTACGGGTTGGTTTTTTATTATTGTGAAAGATAAGAAAGGTAAATAAAATGTGGGTGCGGAGCACTCTCAGAGCAAAGAGAATAATTATAAAAATGAGATAGCATGAGAGCAACGAAAACTTCTGTAGCTAGCGTATGTAAGAACATAACAATGTATGTATGGTCATTTGTCTGTTACTCTCCATTCTCTTTGTTTTTTGTGGGAATAAAACAAAAAGTATTAAGCAAGAAATTTATGACACATGTGCTTGCACTGGTCTTTAAATAATTTTAAGTATTAATATTATTTAACTGTAACGTCATCATATGATTGAACGCTGTTTTTTATTTTCCAATGTAACATTTACAAATGTGCTCATAGAAATCGAACAGGTACCGTGTAGCAAAAAGGTGTTAACACATCGCCCGTGAGTTCGAACATTCATTGGATTTTTTTTTTGAAAGTTCTATTTATAGAACGCACTATTCTAATTGTGGTTGTCTCGCTCTGTTTTGGTTTGGCCCTACCATATTGTTCAAATTTAGTTGTCCTAGATCCTCGCTATATTTAAAGTTGTAATTTCCTTTAAGGCCAAGAGATCATTTTTTCTCCGATTCGTTTTCACAACAACTTTGAAATGAAATTTGATGGTACGAATTTGATGGGTGGCTGTGCTAAGTCAAACAAAATATTACCAACAAATATATAAATTTGATCCAACAGTTTGATGTGTGGCCACGGCGCTTAAAGCAAGAAAATAATGGCACATGTGCTTGCACTGGTCTTTAAATAATTTTAAGTGCAGGGTGTCTGGTAGAAGATTTATATTTTCAAACTTAAATAAAAAACATAATAATTGACACAAAGTTTTATTAACAGCATAGAACGATAGAATGGAAATGCAGATTTTATTTTTTAAAGAGTATGTCATCCAGATGTCTTCCGTCGAGTTGAACACACTGTTCAAAACGGAGCCTTGTGTTCTGTGCCACACGCTGCAGTAAACTTGGTTAAATTGAGCTGATTTCTCGAAGAATGTTTTCCTTTGAAGCCACAAGAGATTGAGGATTGTCATTATAAACCGTCTCTTTGAGGTAACCCCATAAAAAAAATCCATGGGAGTTAGATCGGACGACTTCGGTGGCCATGGGATGTACCCAAAGCGACTGATCAATGTTTGGGGGAAATTTTCCCTGTTGAAACCACGTGTGTAAAAGTTTGGCAAAAAGAATTCCGTAATCATGCGTCGATTGTTGACATTCGACATTCGTCGCCTGGCCTCGAGAATTTTCGAATAAAAATGGTCCAATTATCTCATGCGTGGATAAGGCACACCAAAGAGTTACCTTGGGGCAATGCAATGGTTTTAGATGTTTCAATCGAGGGTTGCTTGCGGGTTCTTGGAGACCAGTGGCGGCAGTTTTGCTTGTTGACATGGCCGTTTAAGTGAAAATGAGCCTCGTCGCTCCAAAAAATGGGATTTACAGTGCGAAAACGCTCCAACATCTTTTCACAAAAATTTTTCCGTAAATCAAAGTCACTTTCTTTAAGTTCATGAACCATTTGAATTTTAAAAGGATGGAACTTCAAATGCTTTTTTTTTAAATTTCATGAATAATCGCTCTTGGCAGTCCCAGTGAGGTTGCTTTTTTACGTATTGAAAGTCGCGGATTTTCACGTAAACTGCTTTCAACCAGTTCAAGGTTTTCAGGAGTCCTTGAAGATCGACTAAGCCCTGGCCGTAGGACATTCATAGCCGAAGCAGTTGCGAGGAATCCCTGCACCCACGAACGAATTAAATTTACACTCGGTCCATCACTTTTTCGCCGATTACCGAACTTTAAACAAAATTGTCGACGAGCAATTACGTAAGAATCATTACTCTTAAAAAATGTCTCCACAGCGAACGCACGATGCTCACTCGGCCATTGCGACATCGTGAGCGACAAATCCGCACAATCGATAATTCCAACGGCGCCACCCTCTATCCGCACCGTTTAATACTTTTTGAAATAATCGTATTTTAAAAAAATAAATTTGGCGCCAGACACCCTGCAGTATGAACTTCCCCAGCAAAAAAAAGAGTATACCAAGAAGTAGAATCTGCACCACAACTCCTTGGTAAGGTGTAGTGCTAATTTAGGTGCAGAAGTACTTCTTTTAATATTACGTTGTCCAATGCAGCACTACTTCTTGTTTGACTGTTTGGAAGTGCAGTTTATGCTTAAATTTTTATGCCATATTTCGTCCGCAAACGAGCAACCAAAACTATTATTCCAAAATTTGTAAATTTCTTGTCATTTAAAACTTGGCAAGAAGTGATATGCTATTAAAAAGTTCTGACTTTAAGCAACAACTTTAGGGTTTAACTAACTATTTTATTAATTGTCCTTTTATTAGTACTCCAAAACCTTCTGTCAACAGGTGAAAAAGAAAGGAAATGAAAATCATTTTGAAAGAAAGTAAATACAAATTAAACACAAGTAATATATTTACGCATCCCTTTAGCTCTTTAATAAATTTGCATCATAATACTCATAATGGATGTGATGCAAATGTAGATTTTTCGGAGTTGTTATTGATCAGCGTCAAAATTGCATTAAATATGCACATAGTGTTGCACAAGATGTATAAAAACAATAACATCTACTAGAACTACTTCATTTTAATTTTGCTGGGTTCTCAAAAAGGTTGCTTTTTTTTGCTATTTGGTATTTCAATATTAAGTTTTTGCCAGTTCACGCGTGATTCGTGATATGTGTCACAGTCAGTAATGTTCCGTTTGCCTTCACATTTCATTTTATTGACTGGACTTACAACGAGAAACACTTGCAACTCATTAAGTTTTATTATCAAAGCTCGTGTTCAGCGAAAAATATGTTTCGAAAGTTAAGTCAATTTTATGGTGGTCATAATCGACCATATTGGGCATCAATCCACCACAGTCAGAACAGCTATTGACCGGCTTAAGAACAACAAAGCCGCAGGAACTGATGGATTACCGGCCGAGCTGTTTAAGGCTGGCGGCGATCAGCTGATAAGGTGCATGCATCAAATATGGCGAAATAGGTTATCTTCATTTTGTAAGATCCCCGACCCCTCGGGGTTGTTCGAGAGCGGATAAGTAAGTAAGTAAAGGGGTTTTTCCACAGAGACGCTACAAAAGTAAATCGATAGGGACAGCAAACGACGCCATATTTTTTCCCGCTCTTTTGACATTTCTCTTCAGTAAGGTTTGCCATTTCATTATGGAAAGATATACGAGCCACCTACGAGTCGAAATTATTAAAATTTACTACCGAAATTTGGAGTCAGTGGCCTCAACTTTAAGAGCGCTACGTCCAATTCATGGTCTTCAGCGATGAGGCTCATTTCTAGCTGAATGGTTTCGTCAATAAGCAAAATATGCGTTATTGGTCAGACAGCAATCCAAACGTAATCCATGAGTCATCATTGCATCCCGAAAAAATACGGTTTGGTGCGATTTATGGGCCGGCGGTGTCATTGGGCCGAACTTTTTCCGTGATGATCAAGACCTGCACATTACTGTGAATGCGAATCGCTACCGTTCAATGATAACCGAATATTTTTGGCCCCAATTGGATAATATGGACTGGAAGGATATGTGGTTCCAACAGGACGGCGCCACAAGCCACACAGCGAATGCCACAATCAATTTATTGGAAACCAAGTTTGGTGAACGCGTTATCTCACGAAATGGCCTAGTCGATTGGCCGTTAGATTATTTCCTGTGGGGCTACGTCAAGTCTATGGTCTATGCCAACAAGCCAGCGACGATTGATGAACTTCGTACGAATATCGAACGTGAAATTGCAGCAATATCGGCCGATTTATGCTTGAAAACCGTCGAAAATTGGGTTCAGCGTCTGGACTTCTGCAAGCGTGCCCGTGGTGGCCATGCAAAAGAAATCGAGTTCCATACATAATGGCATCGAACGTACTTTCACAGGAATACAGAATTTCATTGGTATCAATAGTTTTATTTAAAAAAACTTTTGTAGCGCTCTTATTGAAAAGCGCGATATTAACTTCGCCTTTCTATATGCATTGGATTTTTGGATTATTTTTGATTTTTGAACGTTTTCCCGTGATCCAATCGAGCTGAAACTTCGCATGCAAACGAATGCGAAAAATGAACTGTCCAAATATGGGCGGGATTGGGCAAAAGGGTGTGGTCATACATAAAGAATACGTAGTCAAAAACTATGTTTTTTACGTGTTGGTTTTTTGCAAATAAAAATATATTCTATAAAAAAATTCAAAAAAAAAATTTCACATTTTTCAAAAAGTATATTTTCTTAAAGATCCATTTAATTTATTGTATTTTTCAATGGGCGCCTTAGGCGTATGGGAACTAACTAGTACGTAATATATAGCGAAAGGAACTTCATTGCAATCGGGTGTCCCCTGACACTTCATGTGATTTTTTTTTTTTTTGATTAAAATTCATTTTTTTGTACTATTTTCTATAATTTCATTTTCTATCGCACTAAAATTTACACCCATTACATATTTGTTAGTATTTTCATGTAAAATTAAAAAAAAAAAGTAAACTGGAAAATCTATTTGAATAGTTGGGAAGACAAAGTATGCTAGATTAAGATTTCGAAATGATGTTGCAAAAAAAAATACTCCATAAAAATTTTGAAAAAACAATTTTTTGTTTATGCTCGTTATGACACGTGGCCTATTGACCAATCAAAAAACTTGTTTTAGCCCAAATATTCTATGTAAGGAAACTACACAAGCTGGTAGGGGACTACAAGTAACTTAGTGTTAAAAAAAAGTTTGACGTTCCCATAACCAGCTCTTTAAGACGCATCTTTTGAGAACTCCTTCTAGAAACAAATTTCAGTACACCCCAGTGACCATGTCCGAAACAGAAGAAATAATTTTTGCTCTAATTGGTTGTTGAAAATTGAAAAAAATCACTGAAAATTTGTACAAGTTAATGAAATATTTACTTGGATCGATAAATTAATGCCTGCTATGGTTCAAGTGGTCCATTGTGAAAGTCAAATTTTCACACACTTTTTCCAGCGATCATGCCGGTATCTCATCAGTGACACATTTAGTGCTCTCATCCGAGTCAGTAATCTTGATTGTCTTGTCTCTAAAGAAGAGAGGCTTCAAGTTTTCCCCTCAAAAAATAGTCTAGGGAAATCAAATCGCATGAACGAGGCGGCCAATTGACAGCGCCACTACGTGAGATCAATTGCACACCAAACACACCTCTCAATTGCTTCATGGTTTCGCGTGCAGCGTGGCATGTGAAACCGCCCTGTTGAAACCACATGCAAACCAAGTCATATTCTTCGATTTTGGGCAAAAAAAATGTCCGCTATCATCGACAGATACCTTGCTCCATTGGCCGTAATGATGCGGTTATCATCGTCTTTGAAGAATTAAAAAAATAAATAAATGGTTTCCCATTACATCCCATGAAGGGACCGGGGAGAACTTCTCACAATCACTGAGCTGTGCGCTTTCCAGTTTTCACTCACTGATAGGGACCTACAGTTTTTACACCGATTCCAAACGGTATTTTGGGAAGCTTTTTCATGGCTATATACTCGATAGTGTCGCCTTCACTAGAATTACAGTCCAATAATGCCCGAGGCCTATAAACAGCACCAAACAATGAATTTTTTTTATGGACAGCTCTTCAATAGCATATGGCTCCTCCTCGTCGCTGAAGACAATTCTTCAATATATAAAAAATCTTCTTCCAGCATCTGGGCTTCTGGGCAAAACAAAGAACGGTACCTTGTTCCATTCATCGTTACGTTGCGGTCACCATCGTCATTGAGGATGTACGGTATAATGATGCCGTCGGCCCATTAACCGTACCAAACAGTGCATTTTCAGGGTGTAATTGCAGCTCTTGAACAGCCACTGGCTGCTCCTCCGACCAAATACGGCAATACTGTTTATTGACGTACCTATTGAGCACAAGATGAGCCTCGTCACTGATGACAATTTTTCGATAAATAAAAGCTGAGCTTTTCGAAGGCCCATTCACCGAAAATAACACGCCGAAATGTAAAAATTGCGCGCATGAGTCTAAAACTTGGCTATGTCCAAAAATATATTTTTCACATTCGATCAGCTCCACTCTACTCTATTGACAACCATGTTTTTTGGCCGGGCAAAATCGAATCGTTTTATCCATAGAGTAATGACATCAAGCGAAACGATTTCAATCAGTAAATTTACGAAATTTGGTGTGTTGCATGTGGACGTTGCATGTTGGAAAGTATTGGTTTAATAATACCAGATAGAGGCAATGGCTCAAACCAACCAACAAGAAAACAGCAACGGCATTTCGTTTTGTGCGTTAATGTTTTTGTGTAAATACACCACAAATATATGCTAACAATAAAATATAACAAAAAAATAGTCCAAAATACGTTTAAATTTCACAGTTTTTCATCAAAACGACATGAAAAATTTAAGTCTAAAATTTTTGTAATTCCACCTAGTATAAGTCAATTTACGCCAAATAACTCTCTATCGCATCGACTGCACCACGAAGAGTCTGCAACGAAAAGTCAGATGAGAGATGTGACAGCTCTATATGACATTACTCTATGGTTTTAACGTTCAACACGAATTGAATGATAACACGCTTCTCCATACAACGTTTCATCGCTGGCAGAGTACTCCGACACGTATTTAAATGTCACAATTTGATTTTTCACTCAGTTTTGTCTTTAAATAATTTGAAAGAGACATTCGAGCAAGAATTCACGAAACACCAGTTTTTCATAAAATTTCTCTTACGACATTTTTTTATGCGAACAGTTTTTTATTTCCCATTTCCATGATAAATTCACTAGTGTTCATTCATAACGTTTTTCCACAAGTATTGTGTTTCTTTTACTGTTTGGAGCCAATATTTTTGATGCTTTTTTGTTCCAACCCCCGCGACTCATGGTAACAAAACATTAATATTTTCCCCGAATTATTTCTCTTTTATCCTTTCAAAAGAATAATATCCAAAAAAAAAGGGAAAAACAATAGCACTTAAAAAATAAAAATGAAGAATTGCAGGACCCCAATGCCAATGGAATGTTATAAAAACAATATGCTAACACAACTGACTCCTTGTCAATTTAATCAAAATATATCTGATTGGAATTGAATAGCAAACGAACGTTGCGGTTATTAGGGCTTTCCAAGTAAGATGACGATTTTCATAAACCAATTAGGACACAATGGATGACAGCGGTTATATAAATCTGTACAATGTCACCAGGGCAAATTGTGGCTGACAGTTGGTGCACAACGAGCATAAATTGTGAAGGACAAAAAGGATATATAGTCCATAGTGTTGTTATTCAGGTGAAATACTCATAAGATGCTGTTGTTTGTCTTATACAATCAAAGTAAATTAATCTGTAAGCTTTGTGACAGATTTTCCTTAGGATTTTATCTCCATTACCATTTAAGATTTATTACAATGCCAGCTAGCGGCTGTCACTCACCATTTGCCTGAGTAATATTTTCAAGATTTTATCGACAGGAAGTTGGTAAATAAATAAACGTCAAGTATATGAAAAAATGCTGAAGTAATGGAATGTACAGTGACGACCAAAACTGTTACAGGTCTGACATAATGGTTGTCTAAAATTTGAATTTTTACCACCGTTTATCTTTAGAACTAAACATTTTTGATATGTTAACATCTATAGGCACGGGTAGGACAATCTATCAAAGTGAACACATGCAAACAACACACAGCGTTAGCATCACATACGTGGTTGTTGTACAACAATAGTATCAGCCTAAAAATAAGTATGATGGTATTGATGTAGCGGCAGCGAACAAACAAGCAGGTCGTCATCGCCCAGGAGTATTGAATAGTATAGAGACCTCATGGAACGAACACAAAAGTACTGGCGACATCTGGCGAATGATTCAAAACGTATTACTCTCTTTTTGCCAAAACTTGGTCCATTCATAATTTTGATATGAAACATTGATGGCTTTTGAAATATTTATCCTTTTTGTATTGTTTTATGTAATAACATTGTCGAAATGGTGTTTTTATTTTGAAATATTCTATAAAGAGAATACGACTCGTTTATGATCTTTTACTCAGAGTCTCTACATGAGAGCGGAAAAGAGTGCAATAAGTTCTCTATACTATTCAATACTTTTTGACGTTGCTCTGTTTATGACAAAACAAAAACAATTATTGATGTATTAACATCTATAGGCACGGGTAGGGTGTAATCTATGTGACGGCAGCGAATAGTTGTCGTAAAAGACGAAGTCTTGCTAGTCGTAAGCTTACGAATATAACACAATGTATAACACAATGAATAGACCGCTATATAAAAGAAATCTTTTCAAAATTTTGGCAGAGCATTTTTTTCACGACCTCATTATTAAATCTTTGTCATGCATATTCTGTCTTCCCCATTTTGATGTATCACTAACTGAAAAAATAATCCAAACTACAGTTATAAACTTTGCAATAACATTAAGTTAAGCTGACAATAATCTATCTATGCCCCTCTTCTATTATTTTGGCCTCGATAGAGCATAGCGCCTAAAACAATTGAAGTAAACTGTGCACCGAACACAGCTGTAGTTGTATCATAAAGAAAACTGTATTTGTGTTGCAAACAAAGCTGTATTTGGATCACAAACACACAGATTATAAGATATTGATCATTGCGAGTAAAACATGTAATATTGAATAGCAAACACAATGTGTTTGGACACAAGTATACTATATTTGCACATACTATATTTGCACATACTATATTTAGAAGTTATATTAGCATCCAAACGAGCAAAAAATTTCAGATTTGTCAGCGCGTATGTATAAAAGAGCGTAATACGTAAACAAACCCCAATGTTACAATTACGCACTCACTTCAATGTTACAATATTGCACTCTCTTTAACTCTTTAAATATACAGAAACACAAATGTAACCATTATGAAGTTCATAAATTTCCTGTAATTTTTTTAAAATTAAAATTTTCAATTAAAATCTAAAATTATTAAACAAAATCGAATATATGATAAAAATGGAAGCATCTAAAGTAGTTGAAATCATGGAATTATTCAAAAATAATAATTTGGAACGTTGCACAAAAGTGTAATGCCAGTCACATGACGATCCTGAGAATAAAAAGGAAGAAAAATATTTAAACTTCTACTGCTTCTGGACGCCCCAGAACGATTGATGACCGCACTTGTCGTCAGTTGGCAAAATAAGTGACAAATGACAATGCTACGACACTAAATACGTTAAATATTGATGCAAGTGAGTGGACTGCTCATCGAAGTGCTAGAAGATTGGGTGTTAAGGCTGCAGAGAAGAAAAATAAACAATTTTTATCAAAAACGAATGTAAAGCTTCGTAAAGAATTCGCCCAGGTCTATGAAAACTGGACCGAGGCTGACTGGAAGAAGGTAAAGTATTAAACACGACACATTTTAAATAATAAAAATACATTTACGCCTTGTGTTGTAGAATATACATATGGCCTGGTTATACTAAAATCAAGTGGTAATTGATCGTAATTGATGGAAGGCACTCATCGAGCTAACATCGCTTCTGAGCACTGCCTGGTAGCAGCAAAGGTTCGCACAAGATTAAGTAGAGCGAAAATCGTACGACACCAGGCACAGAGAAAGCTGGACTTCGGAAAGTTGCAATTACCAGAGGTAGCCACAGCCTATTCAAGGTAGCTCTCACAACTTTTGGAATGCCATTTCCGGCTCTATATAAACTGCCGCAACAACTGTACTGCTTCGCAACAATCCATGTTATGAAGAACAGCCTCGCACTTCAAATCATGAAAAGAACGCTGCACGTATGGCAATGCATCAGTCAATTACTTCAGAAAGTATACAGAGATTGAGTATGAGGCAAAAAAGACACACCAGCACGTGTATTCTCCAGGAATTGGCGTAGAGTGAAAATCTGGTCAGTTGTAGATTTTCCATGCCTAAAGCCACACTGGTATGGTCCAATCAGGTCAGCGATAATTGGTTTCAGTCTTTCGCACATTATACTTGATAGAACCATATATTATGCCATGGATTAAAGGCTTATTCCACGGCAGATGGCACAAAGACTTTTTTAAATGTGGGGCATAGTACACAGGGACTGCAATCGCCGAGCATGCATTCATCTAACAAAATTTTGCTAATGAGCTGATGCATACACCTTATCAGCTCATTGGCGCCGGTCTTAAAAGCTCCGCCGGTAAACCATCGGCTCCTGTGGCTTTGTTCTTCCTAAGCCGGACAATAGCTGTTCTGACCTCGTCTTGGTTAGAAGGGAGGCAATCGGCGTGGTCGTCTAAATGGCGATCGATTTTCTCACCGTCATTGGATATCTCAGGTATAAGTAGTGCGGAGAAATTATTTCTCCATACTCCCAACATGCTCTGCAAAAGGGGCCCATGTCTTCACAAAAGGGGCCCTGAACCATGTCCATTAGTTCAGTTTTTGATTTTTGGCAGAATTTTCGGGCTTCATTCTTCTTTGTGTATGTCTCAATTTTATCAATCTCACGCTTCGGTTACTATGTCCCATATTTATAAAAGGTGCCCCAACCCCTGTGCCAACTACCGTGGCCAGCACGAAGGGTTTTCTAAGGAAGACGAAAAATAGGAAGACCAAGACTCCGCTGGAGGGATCAGGTTGACGAATCCCTCCATACACTTGGTATCGAACTGGTTGCCGAAATATGTTATCTTCGTTTTCGAAGATAACCCCCCTGTGGTTGGTCGAGACCGGATTAGTAAGTAAGTAAGTAACCATTGTGTATAAATATGTAATACGAGTATTGAATAGAAATGACACTGTATTTGGACACAGGTAAACTATATTTGCGACAAACGCCAAACACTCATTATATTTGCAATCAAACAAGAAAAAAATACAAATTTTGTAGCGTGTATAACAGTTGATATTAACAATAGCCCCTTGCGGGTTGCGGTTGAAAGTGTAGAGATAAAAGCTACACCCGGAGGTAGTATTCCCAGATCTTGCATTATCGCCGGGAATGGTTTATGTCTCTTCTTGTGCATAGTGGCAGAAATAGCGTTGCTGGGGGCCTTAAATCATGACCCCTTCTTTAAAATACGGAAGGCCTTCCCTACACATTACCTACTCCTTTCTTTTTAACATTGCGTGAGATTGGGAGGTAAGGCCTTCCATGCTCATTGCCTAAAGAAGGCCTTAGATGGCATTTACTTTAATTTATTTTTGTTAAACAAAATTAAAATTTAAATAATTTTAAAAATACCCTGAAAAACATTAAGTAAACAATACAATTTTAAAATTTGTTTGAAATTTTCCAATTAAATTACGGTTAAAAAGAATCGGAAAAGAAATTTCTCAAAATTGTAAAAATCTTCTTCTTGGTTATATCTGATGAAAACAATCATGCGCATTCCAATTAAGTTGTCTTAGATCCTCGTTATTTTTAAAGTTGTAATTTCCTTTAGGCTAAGAGATCATGGTTTCTCCGGTTAGTGAAAAAAATGTAAATGCCGCGGGTGAGATTCGAACTCACATTCCCAATCATGCATTCCGCACGCCTTATTTATTATAGGAAGGCATTACAAAAGAACCATTCCGTATGCCTTATTTGTGGAAGGCCTTGCGACTACCGCCGCTGGGCAATAAGAGAGATGAATTACCAATTTATTATTAATGGAGCCAATGGACCGAGTTATGCCACTAGCACCAAAAAAGGGGTTTAGATGTACCTGTGCCATAAGGGGCATGTATGGAGTGTTCCGATCATGAATACATCTATACCCGATGTATTGGATTAAGACCCATCCTGAAGTAGTTCGTCGCAAAGTGAAGGCTACTAACTGGTCCCTCAATGCCAAGACTTGCAATAGTTGTTTGGGATTAGAATCATCTGTGGAGATAAAGTGCGTCGATGGCATAGGCAGTGTAGTGGAAGAAACCTCCCCGGTGGAGTGATGAACTTGAGGATATAGAGTGGTTATGCTTACGACTGAGTGGCCAAGTAAAAACAAAATCAAACCCATGAATGAATTGGCGAGAGATTCTCACAACCAGTGACCTGTAGGCATCCTAATTTGACACTCACTGATCTGGACCTACAGTTTTACACCGGTCCTGAACGGTATTTTGAACAGCTTTTTCGTGGCAACATAATAGATATAGTGTCACCATCACTAAGCGAGGTGGGCCCCGTCGAAAGAAAAGTATGGTCAGAGCAGGGACCACATCAAATGGCTTCCACATCGGAACAAGCGGAGAAAAGCTAACCCAATAAGAACACGCTGGAAAAAATGGTCGCAGCAACATGTTGCAGAGCATGTTCTTATGTATAAGAGCCGAGCATACTACCATTGTATCACTGACGGTCACGACTGGCCAACTTTACTTAAGGCATTATGAGAAGGCCCTCAGACCGGCCCAGATAAACTCGTGTATGATCTTATGTTAATTATTTTCTTTGTGTATTTTTATTGCCAATATAACGGTGGCGGGAGAAAAACCCAGCCCACCGTGATTTGCATTTTATCCACTGCCAGGATGATTATGTTTCAGCCGCCCATTATGGATCAGCCGCTGACCAGAATGCAGTGTGTCGAAACTGAATTTTGGTTTCTTCAATTTTGATCCGCCGCTGGCCAGGGGTGTAGGCTCTTCCGCCTTTAAAGGTCAGACGAATACGTCCACTACTTCGAAGAGCTTCAGTGACTGGGTCCCCTAATAGTCCTGAGACGTATCAGTGATCGCATTACCACTCTGGTTGCTCATTCGTTTCGCCTTCACACTTTAGCTAGCTATCGGAGGTTTCCCATAAAGCCATTGACCAGGACATACTGCGTGGAAGTATAGAGCTGCTTATACTGTCCAATGAAGGAGCAATTTCTGGCCAGTCCCAAGTGAATGGCTATCTGAAACTTTCCACCTCCAAGGACAGTCCCATGAAAAGAGGACGACCGTTGGAAAGACCAGGCAAAAGAATCCCTCCGTATCCTTGGTGTTCCCAACTGGCGAGAAAAGGCGAAGGATAGAGCCAGTTGGAAGAATATGTTTAAATTTGTTTAATTGAAGAAACTTCCGACTCGCCAAGGCTAAGGAAAATACTGGCGTCAGGCAATTCCAGGATAGGGTACCTGAAGGACTTTTATATGTACATTTATCGTGTTCCTCTAGATTGCGTTTAAAGCTTACCGGATGTTGGAGAAAATGAACTGCCACCAAAAAGAGCAGTTCGCGTTACGCAAACATGGCCAAATGTTTATAGGTTTACTGAACGTAAGGACACACAAGTCTTAGTTCATTCCCCGATTTGGAATCTAATATCAACTAACACACGCTGAAAAATCTGTAGTTTTTTGTTGTTTCAATGCAAATATAATATGTGTTTGGAGCTTGCCTGCCGCAAATATAATATACTTGTGTTCAAACACATTGTGTTTGCCATTCAATATTACATGTTTGAGACACAATGACTTATATATTGAAATATTTGTGTTTGCGACTCAAATATATCTGTGTTTGTGACACAAATACGGCTGTAATTGTTGCACTGCTTATGCTTATGCTGTAAATAAATAACTATTCCTGAATGAGCGTGCAAATGCAAAGGTTTATTATTTTAGCTGATGTATTGCGTTTTAGTTTCATGTATTCAGTCGTCAATTGTTCATCGGACAGAGGATATCAGAAGCGCTTGACTAGTGAGAAAAGAATAAACAAAGACTCGGACGTTTAAATGGTTTGTCAGTGCAATGCAAGTAAATGTAAAACGGGCCGTTTTAAGTTTTTGTATTAATTACACTGTGTGTAATTTTTTTAAGTCATGGAAATATTACCTTGTACGGACACCACTACGTGATAAAAGACCAAAAAAAAAAAGACCCGTGTCTCCCAGTTTTGTATCTGCATGACTTTTTTGATGGACCCCCAAAGATTTGGGGCCTCGGTGTCATTTTTGCAAAAAGTGATCATTTTGTCAGGCTCATATCTTGCAATTCGTTCAGAATTTTGATTTACTCTCTGAGGGAAAGTTGTAGGTCTTGTCATAAAGAACAAAAATTGTGAACATATAAAATCAAAAAAACTTCATCTTCAAAATCGCCCAAAACTTTAAAAAATTCGATTTTTGCTTTTACCTTTTTCCCCTGTTCAGGTCCATAGGTAGCAAACCGTTCAAAATTCAAGGAAACAATTAACTACCAACGACACTAGCGATGTAGTTCATTCACATTTTTACCACCAAAGCTTTTATATATTTGCAGTAAGCGAACGAATTGTCATCATGTAGAGTGTAGAGGCTCTGAAATTCAGCTTGCCGTCCGCGGTACGCCGCACAGAGGGATTTTGCCGGTAAAAATACCCTTTTTCGGGTGTCAAATATCAAAAATGTAATGATGCAGTTTTGTAGAGAATTGTTTAATTAAGAGAAATAAATCATTAGTTTTTTTCAACAAATTTTGTTTTTGTAAAAAAAAGGCGGCAACGTCAACAAAATGAAACTCTGCAGTAACCTGCCTCAGATTTTCATGCATTTCAATGGGCTGGAAACATAACTTCTTTTTGTCGTATCGATTTGGAATATGTATATTTGAAAAATATGGTATTTCTACATTAAGTTTTAAGAAAAAATAATTGAATAACAATAACAGATTAAAATATATTCCTGCTTTTATGAATGTTTTTAGTTTTTCTTGGACTAAAAAAAGGTGGTCGTTATCGATCGTTGTGGTCTGGTTGCTAAAATGTGAAAGGTGGGAGTGTATTCTTTTGATTTCATAAACAAAATTCTCAATATTTTATACTGTTGAACAAAGTTATAAATTTTATGAATAAAGTGCCACGAAATTTCATTACAAAAACGGATGAAAACACCATATAAAACTGTGTATACTTGTAGGCATATGTGTTTTAATGCTGTCGATAATAGAAACGTTAGTTAAAGTTTTTTTTACAGCGGTTGTGTTTTATATATCATATCCCTAAAAGTATGCACTGAGAAATGCTGACAAATTAATAAATTTCGATAATTTTATAGTACAAATTTGACTTTTATTTGGAATGATTGGTAATGATTAATATGGCCCCCTAATTTTTTTGCAAATATTCAGCTAACATATTAGGCTTTAGATATTTATATAGATGTAAGTGCTGATTTACATCTATCACAAACTACAAAGAATTATATCTGTATTTTCGAAAATTTTGAAAAATGAAGATTTGTATATGGGCGTTGGTCGTGGCACTTAAATTGTTAATATAATTGAGGACTCAACTGCAAGCACTGGCAGTAATTTTTATTGACATAGATATGAAAATGAGGAAAATACAACGATTTTTTATTTTACGTTATATGGGAGGTAGGCGTGGTTGTGGGCGGATTTGAACACAAACTTGTTTTTTTTCTAATTTAGCAATACGAGAGATGGGTGCGAAATTACAAAGCCCTAGCTCGATTCCTTCTAATTTTTGCCGCGGCTTGTATGAAGAAATCCCACTGTGCGCCGTAGGGTTAATATTAGCATGTGTAGGTTT
Organism: Phaonia tiefii; assembly: GCA_963931995.1. NCBI lineage: Eukaryota > Metazoa > Arthropoda > Insecta > Diptera > Muscidae > Phaonia > Phaonia tiefii. Next base: position 149,583,080 of record OZ008371.1, read on the forward strand.
TCTTTGCTTTAAAACCGCTGTCAAAAATATGGCAAGTACCTACGATATTCGCAATATGGCCACAATGAAATCCATTTCAATTTGTGTTATTAGTTGTGGCCCATCTCAACCCTGTTGGGGCTTATAATCGGTTTCAATTGGATCTTCATAAGTAACACCACTTGCTCTAGTCATGCCTGTAAGTTCTGTCCTACGATCTGGAGTTGGCGGCCTTGGTGATACAAAATGCTGTGTGCGAATTATGCTGTAGAACTTTCTCTATAACTTTCACCGCTCAGCTCTCGTTGACGTCGCGCTGTGTAACGCGATGTGAGCGTCGTGTCGCTTTTATATTGTGTGCTGCATCACTTGTTGCATCTGCAGAACAACTGCTTTGCCTGTGTTGCTCCTGTCGGTGAGATAGCATAGTATCCCAATGTTGAAGTTAACGATGTTAAGAATCATTCCTAGGAAGTTTATACGTTCTAGAAATTTGTTTATGGAGATCTTATGTAAATTTTTGTAGATGATTGTTTCCTTGAATTTAGAACGGTTTGATACCTATGGACCTGAACAGGGAAAAACAGGTAAAAAAATCGAATTTGTTAATTATTTTTTGCGATTTTGGCCTTGAAGATGAGGTTTTTTTGATTTTATACGTTCACAATTTTTATTATATATATATTTTATTTTTATTATAGCTATAATTTTCCCTCAGAGAGTAAATCAACATTATGAACGGTTTGCAAGATATAAGCCTGAAACAATTATGACTTTATGGTAAAAATTACGCCGAGGCCCCAAATCTTTTATGGGGGCCCATAAAAAATGTGCATGACTTTGGGTAAAACTGGGAGACATGGGTCTTTTTTATTTTTGTTTTTATCGCGTAGTGGTGTCCGTATATGGTTATATTTTTTTGTGTTGCACTGTGTTATATATAAATGTGGTTTTATATTGAAAAAATTAATTGTAATAAATACTACAAATTTGCTGGATTCAAAGAATAATTCGTTTCATATTATTATTTTGTTTGGGAGGAAATGCGCACATTTTTCCACGTAAGTATATGTAGGTTTGGGGGAAACAGGCGAATGCTTCCACATACATAAGTATGTAACGGGTTTTTCAATAAGAGTGCTACAAAAGTTTTTATAAATAAAACAAAACCGGTTTTAGATAGCAATGAAATTCTTTATTCCTGTGAAAGTACGTTCGATGCCATTATGTATGGAACTCGATTTCTTTTGCATGGCCATCACGGGCACGCTTGCAGAAGTCCTGACGCTGAACCCAATTTCCGACGGTTTTCAAGCATAAATCGGCCGATACTGCTGCAATTTCACGTTCGATATTCGTACGAAGTTCATCAATCGTCGCTGGCTTGTTGGGATAGACCATAGACTTGACATAGCCCCACAGGAAATAATCGAACGGCGTCAAATCGCACGACCGAGGCGGCCAATCGACTGGGCCATTTCGTGAGATAACACGTTCACCAAACTTGATTTTCAATAAATTGATTGTGGTATTCGCTGTGTGGCTTGTGGCGCCGTCCTGTTGGAAGTCCATATTATCCAATTGGGGGCCAAAAATATTCGGTTATCATTGAACGGTAGCGATTCGCATTCACAGTAATGTGCCGGTCTTGATCATGAGGGAAGAAGTACGGCCCAATGACGCCGCCGGCCCATAAACCGTACCAAACCGTAATTTTTTCGGGATGCAATGATGACTCGTGGATTACGTGTGGATTGCTGTCTGACCAATAACGCATATTTTGCTTATTGACGAAGCCATTCAGCCAGAAATGCAAATGATTTTCCGATGAAAATCCGAATCGTAGCGCTCTTAAAGTTGAGGCCACTGACTCCAAATTTCGGTAGTAAATTTTAATAATTTCGACTCGCTGTTGGCTCGTATATCTTTCCATGATGAAATGGCAAAACTTACTGAAGAGAAATGTCAAAAGAGCGGGAAAAAATATGGCGTCGTTTGCTGTCCCTATCGATTTCCTTTTGTAGCGTCTCTGTTGAAAAACCCTTTATATTTAGGTTTGGGGGAAACAGGCGAATGCTTCCACATACATAAGTATGTATATGAATGTTTACGATGAAAAACGCATGCTTCCACGTAAAAGTATACATGTTCGCCAGTAAACATGATACTGCTTACATTTAAATACAAGCGAGTTTGGGACTTACAAACATATGAATGTTTGAAGTGTTTTCCAAATATACACATGGTTCCTGTAGAATATGTTTGGGAGAATATTTTACAAATGCCATTTTTTCAGCGTGCTATGCTTGACGAACACCACAGAACTTCTTGTTATGTTTTGGAAATAATAAATTAATACAATAGCCTTTAGTTGGGCTGCAGGTTTACATTAAGGAATCCCCAAAATAAAATTGTATTCCACTGAGGGTATTACTTAGTATAAAAGATTAATCTTATTTTTACATTCAATGGCAAAGTACAAAATATATCCCATAGCTTAACATTAGTCCCCTAGAATGAACTGACAATTCGTTCTTTAATTATGGTAAAATTCCTGGCATATTCCATTAACTTTCTTTTCCTGTCCTGCATTCCGAATATTTTCATTTGCTAAATTGGCTTCTACATATTTTTAATAAGAAACCAGATAAATGTTTGTATTAAGCACCAACATTTACGGATTTGTGCATTGAAATTTCTTCGGAAATGAATTGCACATCAAGGATCTCGGGAAACATTTAATTTTCTCATGAATTCGTGTTGCAGGATATGGGCGAATGTGTCGCTTTAATAAGGCCTGGGTTAGTGCCACTATCGCATTCTTTATTCTTGTTGCTTCCAGAGAATTCTACTGCACATGTTCTTGGTCTTTGTATTGGATTTAATGCAATTCAACGAAAATTTACTGTGGTTTTTGTTTTTCATTCTCTTTTGTCTAAGTGAATACAATGAATGGAATGGGAGAAAGCCCCAATGAAATGCTGACTTCCTTGACTGTATGATGCAGGGCTGATTGATGCCTTTCTGTGCAAAAGATTCAAATGGCAGGCAAATACTGTACACACAAGTTTTTAAATTTCATAATAAAAATTGTGAGATTATCTGTTACAAATTGTACGTGCAGGAATGTTTTTTGTTCAACTGGCAAGAACAATTTTCTTAAAAAGTGTTACCAGTAACAATATAATTGTTGATACCCACATTTGCATTGCAACTGATTGCAGGAAAGCCACATGCCTACTGGTGAAATCGCAGAGAGAAATTAAAGATGGTGCAAAAAAAACCCGTAGTGGCAATGGACTGTTTGGCAGAAAACATATATGGGGCAAATTACTTATATGACAGTTATAATTTGAAGTTTAATTTGAATTACTTTTACAAAAGAAATCAACAAAGTGTAAATACTTTTGGTAATTGTACTTATTTTCAAAGGATTTTCTTCATATGTGGCAGTTTTGGTATTTAAATATTTTATACAGGTTTATGAATTTAATAGGACCGCGATGCACCAATAATCGAAGCCACAAACCTCTACATATTAATTACAGAATTGCCAGCAAGCAGATTAGTGAATTACTTTTACAAAAGAAATCAACAAAGTGTAAATACTTTTGGTAATTGTACTTATTTTCAAAGGATTTTCTTCATATGTGGCAGTTTTGGTATTTAAATATTTAATACAGGTTTATGAATTTAATAGGACCGCGATGCACCAATAATCGAAGCCACAAACCTCTACATATTGATTACAGAATTGCCAGCAGTCAACAAAATCCAAAATAACCCAGTATCTACACGGTCTTTACTAAAGAACGGATCCTAAAATTGCCCCTGCCCTTTGCAGAACCAGAGCCCAAGATTAAATGCTATAATCTTATCGGGTTTTGCACGCGGAAGCGACCCTACGTCTAGTATACCTTAACATTAAGTATCATAGCTGTAGTGACACAAATGAGAATTGCATCAAAGCATTAATTTTTGTGTGACCATTGTTACTATCGCTGTTACTATTTATGTACACAACGTCGACAGGCCTTGTGTGTTTGTCAGTTAGTGTGAATGTTCGCCGTGTTTGGTGTAAGTGTTGGATGTTTTTGTACGCTTTGGTAACGGGTAGACCAGGGAAGTGTGGGGGTGTGAATGGTGGTGAGTGTACAGACAGACTACTACAATATGTAAGGACGGATTATGACATCACGTTACATGCGTCAAAATTCCGTTCCCAAGCAGTTGTCAAACAATTTTTTTCGGATGAAATAACTTTGACATAAGAACCCTGTGTGGCCGTCAGTGGTGCAATGGTAGTGACAACACTCTTGTGCATGACAACGTGTGTTCGATCCCTGCTCTGACCACCTTAAATTTCTTTCGACGGCTGTCAAATCGATTAGTGACGGCGATTCTGTCGAGTATTTAGCCATTAAAAAGCTTTTGTAACATTGTAGGTCCCGGTATAAAACTGTAGGTCTCACTCAGTGAGTGTAAAACTAGAACGCGCACAGCTCAGTGATTTATGAGAAACTGTGTTTAATTCCTTCATGGGATGTAACGGGAAACCAGTTTTTTGATGTGTTAACATCTATAGGCGCGAGTTGGTACTAAACTCACAAAGTTAACACATCACACCCAAACACAATTTGTCCGACTGCGATCATACAGATTGTTTGGCCATTAACTCCTCCAAAACGGCTTGACCGATTTTTATGAAATTTTGTGTGCATATTGGGTAGGTCTCAGAATCGACCAACATCTATTTTTCATACCCCCTAAATGATAAGGGTGACCCACCCCTATATAGAACATTGATTTGCCCGACTGCGAAACACAGATTGTCAGACTGGAAAAAAACACACACTGATGTAACGGCAGCGAATAGTAGTTTTGTGTGGGTGCGAAGCACTCTCAGAGCAAAGAGAATAATGACATGATTATACGTATATAAAAATGAGATAGCAAGAGAGCAACGAAAATTGCGTGAACTTGTGTAGCGTATGTACGAACATAACAATGGATTTATGTACATGTGGCTGTTGCATTGCATTCTCTTTATTTTTTGTGGGAATAAAACAAAAAGGAATAAAACAAAAAGCAATAAAATAAAAGCAAGAAAATAATGACACATGACTGAGAGAATAGTGCAAACATACAGATACACACTTACAAGATAGACTCTCGCGTTGTCACTCTTTTATTCTCTTGCTCTCGAGAGAGCATAGACAGTGTAACAAACATAGCTGTATTTGTATCACAAACGTAAATATACATATGTGGGTCGCAAACACATATAGTATAACATATTAATCATTGTGTCTCAAACATGTAATATTGAATAGCAAACACAATGTGTTTGGACACAAGTAATATTAGCGACAAGCTCCAAACACACCCAACAAGCAACAAAAAAAATCAGATTTCTCAGCGTGTAGTCAACCCAACAATGTAAAAAAGAGAAGATTTTAAGTTCGTGTCGACCTGAAAACTATGCCAAATATTGAGTTCATAACTGTCCTATGACTGGACATGTGCAGTTAGTTCAGTTTAAGATACGAGTCCGTGACTTTTCGAACTTCCCTCGTAGTTATATGAAATATAACACTGCTTCCGTCAAGTGCCATCTGTTATTAGACTACTGTCAAAGTTTGAGCAAGTTCTGTCATTTACTTTGCGTTTCACAGCTGTTCAAAACATATAACCTCGTGCATTTTTTTTAAAAATGGAAAAAAGTGAATTTCGAGTTGTCATTAAACATAATTTTTTGCGGAAAAAAAACCGTCAATCAAACCAAGAAAAAGCCTGATAAATACTATGGGGATTTCAATGGTAAAAATGTGGTTTACTACCTTTCGTTGTGGTCGCACAATTACAAATGACGCTGAATGTTCTGGACTTCCAGTTGACGTCAATACATCCGAAAAAATCTACTATAATGTGTTGGCCGATCGAAAAGTAAGAGTTCGTGAGATTGTTGATGCCATAGGCCTTTCGTATGGCAGTGTGGTTTCGATTTAAAAAATAAAAATAAATGGTTTCCCATCGCATCCCATGAAGGAATCGGGGAGAGCTTCTCACAACCAGTGAGCTGTGCGCTTTCTAGTTTTATACTCACTGATTGAGACCTACAGTTTTACATCGATTCCGAACGGTATTTTTGAGAATCATTTTCATGGCTAAATACTCGATAGTGTCGCCGTCACTATGCGAGGTGACCGCCGTCGAAAGAAATTTTAAGGTGGTCAGAGCAGGGATCGAAACCAGGATCGCAAGTACAAGTACAAAGTACAAAGCTGCCTGCAAGATGGGTGCCGCGTTTGCCCTCAATTGACAATAAACGTAATCGTGTGACAACTTCAAATGATTGTTTGGATTCCATGAATGGGGCTACGAATTGGTACCTCATCCGCAATATTCTCCGGATTTTGCGCCCAGTGATTATTTCCTATTTACAAACCTAAAGAAATGGCTCGGTGGAAAAATATTTAGCTCCAACGATGACATTATTGATCAACCAAGTGCCTATTTTATGGACTTCGAAAAGTCATATTTTTTGAAAGGGATACGAAAATTGGAGAAACGTTTGACTAATTGTATTGAGGAGATTATATTGAAAAATAATTTTTTTTTGCAAAAAAAACTGCGTTTTATTCAAAAGGGCACCGACTTTTTATGAGAGCATGCGTTTTTATTTATGTTGTAGTACGAAATCTACATCTATTTCCATTTATATGTAAAATTCACAACATATTGCCGTGAAGAAGTCCTCTCTGTTGATAGGGTTGTCGCCTCCCCCAATTGCGAAAATTTAAAGTTTGAATCCACTCATAAATATTTCCACTTGAAGAGTTCATTCACAGACTTTCCATTTTTTGCTGCTGAGGTTTCGATGTGTTTACTTTCACCGGAAATTAACACTTTTTGAATTGTTAATAAAGATCCATTGCATAGAAGTCTGTAGTTCCAGGATTTAATTTTGAACTCATGCGACGTAGGAGCCATCCAGCCCCCTTAATGTTGTTTCACAGCGCGAACCAACTTTGATGTTGTGGAAGAGAATTTTTATCCTTCGGACTCTTGCTCTTTTCTTAGAATTCATTTGAAACCAACTGTGTATTAAAATGAATTTTAGTTTATGTTATTAATTTATTTTCCAGGACTTTTAAACGATAAACACATTTAGCAAAATAAGTAACCTTATTAAAGAAGCATTCTCAACGATGTGGTCCTTTCTCCTTGGACGTTTAACAAGCATTCGCCAATATATTATTACATGTCCGGCACGTGCTTAAACCGGACTGTAAAACCATACAAAGGAATTGTTTTTCCACTCAAAATTTGGTGCCTTTAAGCGGATTTTGTTTTGCAATGTATGTACTGCAAATCAGTTTGTGAGGGGCGGGAATGGACTCACTGTATGGAAAACTGCATTAATTTTCTGTTCGGTCGTCAACAAGAATATGTCAACAACAAGTTGAAGTTAAAAATGTAATTGTACGAGAGCGGTTCGGGTAGTAGGTAAAAAATCCAGCTGCATGGATTGATTTGTTTACAAGCATTTATTTATTAACAAAAATTACGTTCAACTTCAATTTGTTTTACTGGGTACAAATACCTATTTAGATATTATTTATAATTTTTTTATCTTCTCAGGAAGGCCTACCAATAGGGCTGTAAGTGTACTCTCTGGTACCATATCAGTGCTTGTAGCCCACTTTCTTCTAAAAACTTTGGCATCATTAGCAGCTCCTTTTGTAGCCTTTAAATGCTGCTTAACTATGGCCCAATGTCCTTCGATCGGACGGAGTTCTGGACAGTTAGGTGGATTTGCCTCCTTTGGTACAAACACTACATTTAATGTGTTGGTACCAGTGAATAGCTCGTTTGCTGTAATGGCAAGACGCGAGATGGCGTCAAAAGAATGTAAAATTCTTGTGCTTTCTTAAAAATGGAAGAATTCGTTTTTGTAGACATTCCTTGTAATTTAGTATTCAGTATTTATCATGCCAGTTGTAACGAATGACCTGCTCCTTTGTACACAAGCGCAAATGGCTTTCCATACCCACAATTTCTTCAGTAACTATATCTTTTTTTAACTCTGTACTCTTCTGCAACATTTGCTCTACTATCTGAAATATAAAACTCCAGGCCAGGTAGCTGTAAAAAGTCGGACAGCACGTACGATTCATCCTACATTACACAGCATCCATGCTTTGGAATGAAATTTCTTCGTAAATTTTTAGATCGCAGTATTGCTACCGAACTTTTGATGTGTTAACATCTATAGGCACGGGTAGGGACTAAACTCACAAAGTGAAGACACCCAAACACAGTTTGTCCGAGTGCGATTACATAGATTTTCCGACTGCGATCACACAGATTGTTTGGCGTTAAACTCCTCCGAAACGGCTGGACCGATTTGTATGAAATTTTGTGTGCATATTGGGTAGGTCTCAGAATCGACCAACATCTATTTTTCGTACCCCTAAATGATAAGGGTGACCCACCCTTATATAGAACACAGATTTGTCCGACTGCAAAACACAGATTGTCAGACTGCGTTAAAAAAAAAACACAGGCTGATCTAGCGGCATCGAATAGTTGTCTTGTGTGGCTGCGGAGCACTCTCAGAGCAAAGAGAAAAATGACGTGATTATAAGTATATAAAAATGAGATAGAAAGAGAGCAACGAAAATTGTGTGAACTAGTGTTGCGTATGTACGAACATAACAACGTATGTATTTATGTACATGTGTCTGTTGCTTTGCATTTTCTTTGTTTTTTGTGGGAATAAAACCAAAAGTATTAAGCAAGAAAATAATGACACATATGCTTGCACTGGTCTTTAAATAATTGTAAGTATTAATATTATTTAAATGTAACGTTATCATATGATTGAACGCTGTTTTTTTATTTTCCAATGTAACATTTACTAATATGTTCATAGAAATCGAACAGGTACCGCGTAACAAAAAGTTGTTAATACATCGCCCGTCAGTTCGAACACTCATTGAATTTTTTTATAACAATTTGTTCACGAAATTTTCAAAGAAAAGTGAGTACTAAAGCCGCGTATTCGGGTCTACCGAAATTGCCGTACGAAATTTTGTCATTTATCTCTAACCGGAAAAATTTGTTGCGGAGAGTTATCGCCTATCTTTGATTTACATTGCAATTCATGGAATTTTGCGTGCTTTTATGATCCAATGAGAGCAAACGCAGCACCCATCTTGCAGGCAGTTTTCTTAAACCCAACCGATCATTTAAAATCGAAACCACACTGCCATATTAAATGCCTATAGCATCAACAATCTCACGCACATTTACTCTTCGATCAGCCAACATCATATCGTGGATTTTTTCGACATTTTCGGGTGTATTGACCTCAATTGGTATTCCAGAACTTTCAGCGTCATTTGTACTTGTGCGACCCCAACGAAATTCAGTAAACCACTTTTTTACCATTGAAATCGATGGTGCCGAGTCCGTCCCCGTAGTATTTATCAGGCTTTTTTTGGTTTGATTGACGGTTTTTTTTTCGCAAAATATGAAGTTTAATGAGCACTCGAAATTCACTTTTTTACATTTTAAAAAAAATGCACGAGGTTGTATGTTTTGTAAATGTATATTTGTAAATGAGGGAACTTGCTCAGAATTTGACAGTTGTCTACTAACAGGTGGCACTTGATGTGAGCAGTTTTGCATTTCATATAACTACGAGGGAAGTTCGAAAAGTTACGGACTTAATGATCCGCCCTTAGTACATCAATTAGCTAGGTCTACTGGCCAATATGGTTCTTACTTGGATACCACACCGCAAGGGTGTCCTTGGGAACGTAAGGCCAGACGGACTAGCCAGGGTAGGATCCTCTTCCACCGAACTTCATATGGTGTCATTCGCAATGCCTATAAGGTCGGTCGAAAGAGGTATTTTCCTGCATTTTCTTGAACGAGCTAAGGACAGATGGAATACAGCGGAAACGTGCCGCATATCCAGAAACACATGGTCAGAATATAACATTCACCGGACCAACTACCGGATTAGCCAAAATCGGGGGAACATATCAAGACTAATTGGCGTGCTGACTCTGCACTGGCCAATCGGTAATCACACAAGACGGCTGAATCTTGGAGATAATGACCACTGCGGTGCCTGCGATGACGCAGAAGAAAAGGAGACGGTGGAACATCTCCTCTGAAGTTTTCCGGCTCTGATGAATAGACGCGTGAAGACTATGGGCCGTGCCTTCCTGCATAACCTCACTGAGATACGCCAGACAGATCTAGGGGATCTAATGAGGTATCTCCGATTAAGTGATGTGGTATGCAAAACGGTGTCCCAAGACACTAACTGATACTAAATAGTATCTTTAGCAACCACGTGAACCAACCAACCAACATCACTTAATGCCTGCTGACAGTCAGTCGTGTGTGAATTATTGTCAAGCCATCCTAAATCTCAATAACTAAAAGGACGATTTCTACTTAAGCAGCGATTACGTCAATAAGAAAAATCTTCATTTCTGGGGCACTGAAAATCCGCGTGTGATGCACGAAGAGCCGTTACATTCACTCGAAGCCATTGTGTGGTGCGGCATTCACACGGGAGTAGTGATTGAGCCGTATTTTTTGAGGACGCTATCGGCAATACGGTCACTATTACTGACGAATGCTACAGGGCCGTGACAAACGTGCAGCCGCACACACAGTACGAGCCACAATGGATATTGTGAAGGAAGCATTTTCTTGTCGCATAATCTCCCGATTTGGCATGGCCAGCAAGATCGTCCGATTTAAACATCCCAGACTTCTTTCTTTGGGGCTACTTGAAGTTGCGGCTTTATACTAACAAGTCACAGACAAACGCAACCCTTGAGGAGAATATTCGATAGGAAGGCGATCAATTATAAACGGAAATCTTGCGGAAAGTCATGGAAAATTCGATAAAAATGGGCAGAAATGTGTATCAACACTGGCGGCAGCCACTTGACGGATATCATCTTTTCCACTTAACAGAAAAAATTGCAAAGGTCCAAATATAGATTTGCATTCCTCAAAATGGATATTTTTGTATCCAGTAAAGAAGTTATTCAAAAACTAAATTGGATGATTAACTTTGCGCCACCTGGTATATTTGTATGTTTTCTCAAAATTATTTGAATCATGTATAAAATTATTCAAATATGATTAATCAATATTAAAATCAATTGATTAATCATAATTTTGATTTCTCAGAATTTCTCGCACATCCCTAATAATTGGGTGTCCATTTCAACGAAATTGACTAAATTATTTCTATGTATGTTAAACACAATTTCAGCTGAAAATTTCAAATGCTCAAATTTCGTTGCAGCTTGAACCAAGTGTTCACACTATTGCAAATAACATACACACTTCCATGTAAAATGGTCCTGCAGCGATTTTAACACCCCAACACTGGTATAGGCTTGTGGATTGGTATCTACTAAACACAGGCATTCCATGGATATACGTGCGTCGTGGACGTAGTCAGGAGGGAGTACACGAGTGGTCGGGCACCCCCAAAATTGTTATGAGATCAACAAACACAATTTGAGGTCCATACATAAAAATCTCTCGAAACTTTTAATAAACTAAATGTTCATTCAATAAGCATCTACACGCTGAAAAATATTTATTTTTGTTTGGATGCAAATATAAAGTGTGTTTGGAATTTGTCGCAAATATAATATACCTGTATACAAACACATTGTGTTTGCTATTCAATATTACATGTTTGAGACACAGTGATTAATATGTTATAATATATGTCTTTGCTACCCACATATATTTATGTTTGTGATACAAATACAGCTGTGTTTGTTGCACTGTCTTTGCTCTATCTAGAGTAAGAGAATAAAAGACGGACAACGGGAGAGTCTATCTTCTAAGTATGGATCTGTATTTTTGCATTAATCTCTCAGTCAGTGAGTCATAAATATTCCTGAATGAGCGTGTAAAATGCAGATGAAGTGTTTCTTATTTTGGCTGATGTATTGCGTTTTAGTTTCATGTATTCAGTCGTCAATGGTTCGTCGGACAGAGGATATCAAAAGTGCTTGGTCAGGGAAAAAAAATAAACGAAGGCTCGGACGGTTAAATGGCTTGTGATGTTATTTTGGTTTTGGTATATGTGTTTCGTATATACACGCTGAAAAATAATGGCACCAGCTACATATTGCAGTAACCATGTATATGTTTGCTAGTAATGTTTTCGTGAAGTGAAGATCCTCTGCTTTTTGTTTCTTTATTTTTATTTTTATTTTTTTTTTAAATTTTATTATAAACATTACTTTTGACAATTTCTTTTGACAAACATCAGTATTTTCAACAAACAAATCCATATTTCGGTCACAAATACATGTATTATAACCTATTAATCATTGTATCCCAAACATGTTATATTGAAAAGCAAACACAATGTGTTTGGACACAAGTATACTATATTTGCAGCAGGCTACAAACACGTTATACTTGCATCCAAACAATAAAAAAGACAAATCTTTAAGCGTGTATTTATGTATGCTACCAAAGTGAGAAGCGATATTGAGGAATGGGTAACATCGTGAAGGGTAACATCGTGTCTGTTCGAGCGTTTAATGACAAAATCGGAACGGCGGCCTATTTGTGAAATAAGTGTAATAAAAAAACCAAGTAATTGCTCCACGTTTCGCTGGCATGAACTTGATTTCTATATAAATATCTTGTTTGTGTACCAACGCATAGCTGAAACCTTCTGAAAACAAAACCATGAGCGACAACATAGAACGGAGAAGCAAAAGAGCAGCAGATTCTCACTTCATGGAAAAAAAAAACAAATAATACATTCAATGCAAATAAATGTAAAAAGGGCCGTTTTAAATCCATTAATTATTTGTATTAATTATCGGCCGTCGATGGTGCAATGGTAGTGTGCGCGGCACTTATGCATGAGAACGTGTGTTCGATCCCTGCTCTGACCACCTAAAATTTCTTTCGACGGCTGTCACCTCGCTTGGTGACGGCGACACTATCGAGTATTTAGCCATGAAAAAGCCGCTCTCAAAATACCTTGCGGATCCGGTGTAAATTGTAGGTCCCAATCAGTGAGTGTAAAACTCGAACGCGCACAGCTCACGGATTTGTGAGAAGCTCTCCCTAATCCCTTCATGGGATGTAACGGGAAACCTTTTTTTTTAAATTAATAATTTATAAATAGGGGATTTATATTGTTAAATTTAATTATAATAAATAATACATACATATTGAAATCAACGAATAATTCGTTTCTAAATATTACTATGTTTGGGAGGAAATACGCACATGTTTCCACGTAAATATATGAAGGTTTGGGGAATCACGCGAATGCTTCCACGTAATTATATGGATGTTTGGGATGAAGAACGCATATGTTTCCACGTAAAAGCATACATGTCTGTCAGTAAACATGACAGCTAACAGTTTCCATTAGGCACTGTTTGTTGTCTTGCGGACACCGACGTACACAGTAATAGAAAATAGCTTCCATATCCCTAAGGTTTAGCAGAGATGACCTTGACGAACCCCAAATCCGCAGTGAAAGTTGGTAAGGATCTTACCGAACCTTTCGAAACTAAGCAAGTCCTCCAGCAAGGCTACACCATACGGTGCGATCTCGTTAACATCCATCCTAATGGCGATCGTTACGAGAAATCTAAATAAAACCATCAGCAGCAAAGATAACATGCTGCTCGAGTATGCTGATGATATATGTAGATACCATTGGACACACAACGAGAGAAAGTACTGCGGTGTTTTCGATAAGTGGGTCTGGCAGCAAATGAGGGCCAGACAAAATTAATAGTTCCATGAACAGGGCTTCCACGCGATTGGACCAAAGCGTGAACGTTGATAACCGTTAAATCTTTGAAGTGGTGGACTAATATATATACCTCGAATCTGCAGTAAACAAAAACAGCAACGTCAGCCTTGAGATCAATCGGAGAATTGTGCTTGCGAATAGATGTCGTTTTGGGCTAAGCAAGCACTTTAGAGATAAAGCCGTCTCTCGGGTAACAAAAGTCTAGCTGAACCAGACTCTCATTCAACCTGTCTTGCTTTATAGCGCAGAATCCGGGGTTTTATCGCAAGCAGACGAAGCATCTCTAGGAGTCTTCGAGAGAAAATTTCTCCGAGGTATGTATGGCCCTATAGTGGACCAGGGCAAGTATCGGCGCTGCATAAACCACGAGCTGTATAGGCTTCATACAACCCGACATTGACATAGTTAAGCGGATAAAAATAACGCGAGTGCGCTGACTATGCCATGTCAGTATAATGGATGAAGACGAACCAGCACGAAGGCGTTTCGAAAGACGACAAATAGGAAGATCAAGGCTCCGCTGGAGGGATCAGGTTGGCGAATCCGTGCGTACATTTGGTATTACTCACTGGAGATATAAGTCAAAAGATCGAACTGGTTGGCAAAATATGTTATCTTTGTTTTCTTAATTTGATTTTGGAACAAGATAAGTTTTGTGGTTGCACAGTTAGAAACGTTGATATGCTGCCCAATTTCTTAGGGTAAGTTTTACTTACTTACTTACTTTGATGGCCTCAAACAACCCAGAGTGGTCAAAAACCTTACAAAATGAGGATAACATAATTCTCCAACCGGCTCGATCTTAAGCTTCTATGTTTTTTTCGACGTCCTTCGAGTGCGTCTTCCAATACCTTTCGCTCTGGTGCATTCTTATCCATTCTACTGGCATGGCCTAGCTAGCATCTCTGGCAATGTCGGGATATAGCTCATATAGGTCGTGGTTCATCCGTCACCGATACTCGCCGTTTTCCATTATAGGACCATACATTTTACGGAGCCTTCTTCTCTCAAGAACTCCCAGTGATCTTTCATTAGCCTGCGACATGACCCACGATTTTGCGCCGTTAAGCAACACAGGTTGTATGAGAGTCTGATATAGTTAGATCGTTGTTTCTCAAGAAAGAGAGTGTATTGTCTTTGAAGTTCTTGCGTGGCCCCAAATAACACCTGTTTGTAAGCACAATTGTCCGTTTGATTTTCAGGCTCACGAAATTGCTTCTGTTCACGGCAAATCCGATGTAAATGAATTCGTCCACTACCTTGAAATTACAAGTGTTGTAAACGTTCACCCTTTCATCCAATCTGGTCAATGGTATGCTTCTCTATTCTTCTCAGTTCTCTCAAATACTGCAGTAACTTCTCGCAGATTTCGATCAATGACGTCCAAATCATCTGGCATGGGACTTTTCATTCGTGTTGACTGCAGCTTTTCTCTCGATAACCTCAATTAATATGTTGAAGAGATCGCACGATCGCAGTCGCCGTTGGTGGTGCAGTGGTAGTGTGCGCGGCTCTTGCGCATGAGAACATGGGTTCGATCCCTGCTCTGACCACCTAAAATTTCTTCCGACGGCTGTCACCTCGCTTAGTGACTGCGACACTATCGAGTTCTTGGCCAAGAAAAAGCTTGTAATGAGTGTAACATTTTAGGTCCCAATCAGTGAGTGTGAAACTAGAACGGGTACAGCTCACTGGAAAACCATTTATTTATTTTAGAGATCGCATGGTAGGGTCTTGCCCAGCCTGGGGCCTCACCTCGTACTAAATGGTTCGGTGAGATCTTTTCCAATCTTTACTGAGGATTTCGTGTTGGTCAGTGTCGATCTACAAAACCGTGTCAGTTTAGCAGGAATACCAAGATCCTACATAGCTGGGTAAAGTTTTTCCCGTATCGGGCAAGCCTCATAGTCTACAATGAGCTGCTAGGTGTCCATTTGTTTTTCGTGGGTTTTCACCAGAATTAGCCATTATTTGAATATCTGGTCGATAGTTGATTTTCCAGGCCTAATGCCATGATAATGAGTTTGGCTCAGGTCTGAAACAATCGGTGTTTGCCTTTCGCACATTACGCTCGCGATGCCCTTGTCTGCGATGGATAAAAGGTTTGCATATATACTCGGGTCGCCTTTTTTGAAAACAGGACAGCGTTTACTAACGCTCCAATCGTCGGTCATGCAGTCGTCTAGCCAGGTTTAGAATACGAGCTAATGCATGGAACTTTCAAGCTCATAGCTGCCGGTCTTAAAAGCCCAGCCGGCAGTTCTTTAACCACCAACGGGTTTGTTGTTCTTAAGTCGGTAAATTACAGTTCTATCTTCGCATTGGCTCCATTGCTGTTCGTTTGGTGTTGTACTTTTCGGCAAAATTTCAGAGCCCCATTGTTCCTTCTAAAAGATTCAATTCGCTCACTCCATAGACAAACACGTTTCTTCTCCCCTTATCTTTATTCCGCTCTGTTACAGAAAGCGTTGCAACTGGCTGAAGCGTTGCCCTACGTGCAGCACTCTTTTCATCAGTTGGCATGTGACACTCCTTATCGTAACATGGTTTGTCTTTAAGCGGTCTTGTCGTAACCAAGTACGGTCTCTGCACCAGCTTTCTGATGTCCACCTTTCTATGTGTCGGATTACGTGCGAATTTCGCTCTGCTTAACCTTCTTGTCGGTGGTGCAATGGTAGTGTGCACGGCTCTAGTGCATAAGGACGTGGGTTCGATCCCAATTCTGACCACTTTAAATTCTTTGCGTTCACCTCGCTTAGTGATGGCGACACTATCGAGTATTTTGCAATGAAAAAGCTTCTCAAAATACCGTTCGGAACCGGTGTAAAACTGTAGGTCCCAATCAGTGAGTGTAAAACTAGAACGCGTACAGCTCACTGGTTGAGAGAAGCTCTCCCTAATCTCTTCGTGAGATGTAACTGGAAACCATTTTTTTAACCTTGTCTGAACCTTTGCTGTAGCCAGGTAGTGATCCCAATTGGCAGTAGGTCCTGGAATCACAAGTACATCCGTTATACTAGTAGATTGCCTTCCAACAATTACCAGGTGATCAATCAGGTTTGTCGTTTGTTGATCAGGGGATATCCAAGTATCATTTTGGATGTCCTTTTACAGGAATGTCGTACTACCGACAACCATATTTTTGCCGCGACAAAATCTAACGTTCTCATTCCTTTATCTGAAGTGATGGCATGTAGACTGAAATTACCGATGGTTGGTACCACTGGCCATAGGTGGAGCAATGGGTAGTGTGCGCGCCTCTTGTACATGAGATCCTGGGTTCGATCCCTGCTCTGATCACCTTAAAAATTTTTTCGGCGGCGGTCACCTCGCATAGTGATGGCGACACTATCGAGTATTTAGCCATAAAAAAAGCTTCTAAAAATATCGTTCGGAATCGGTGTAAAAACTGTAGGTCCCAATCAGTGAGTTAAAAATTAAAAACCGCACAGCTTACTGGTTGTGAAAAGCTCTCCCCAATGCTTTCATGGGATGTGTTGTTTTTGGTCCAACGACATTTTCCTCGCCTACTTTAGCGTTAAATTCACCTAGAACAATGTTAATGTCATCACCAGGGCAGTGGTCGTTTGTCTCCTCTAGGCGCTCATAGGGTAACTTTTGCCTGCACCAAATTGAAGCAGTCAGAAGAACGCGCGAATTTAAAAAACAATTTCACAATTATTGATTCAAAACTTGAAAAAGTATTTTGAATTTCACCAGCTTGAAACGCAGCTACAAATATGATAAAATTCTCTCTCTCATTCAATTTTTATTTTGTTTTTACTTTTATTTATATTTTTATTTTTACTTTTACTTTTACTTTTATTTTTATTTTTATTTTTATTTTTATTTTTATTTTTATTTTTCTTTTTATTTGTATTTATATTTATATTTATATTTTAATTTTATTTTTATTTTTATTTTTATTTTTATTTTTATTTTTATTTTTGTTTTTATTTTTATTTTTATTTTTATTTATATTTATATTTATATTTTTATTTTTATTTATATTTTTATTTTTATTTTTATTTTTATTTTTATTTTTATTTTTATTTTATTTTTATTTATATTTATATTTTTATTTTTATTTTTATTTTTATTTTTATTTTTATTTTTATTTTTATTTTTATTTTTATTTATATTTTTATTTTTATTTTTATTTTTATTTTTATTTATATTTATATTTATATTTTTATTTTAATTTTAATTTTATTTTTATTTTTATTTATATTTATATTTTTATTTTTATTTATATTTTTATTTTTATTTTTATTTTTATTTTTATTTTTATTTATATTTTTATTTTTATTTTAATTTTATTTTTATTTATATTTTTATTTTTATTTTTATTTTTATTTTTATTTTTATTTTTATTTTTTTTTTTATACTAATCGGAGTTCATTTGCCGCAGTTATGTGCCAAACATCCCTTACAACACAACATTTAGCATGTAAATCGAATTAGTGAGGGTGAATTGCATACAGGTGATACTGAAATTCATCAAAGCGCAAACAGTGACATAATTATAATGTTTTTATACCTGAATACTAAAGCAAATATAACAGCCGTGGATGAGGTGATTTTTATTGGTACTCAGGTATAAAAACATTACACTAATGCCAACGGTTGCTCAAACGAAATTACTGTCACGTTAAAAGATTTTCTATTTGCGGGAAAAGTATCAACGTTGGCGGTTAACTATGACACAAACGATCTATTTTTGTAGCAAAAGAATTATTTTTGCAGTAAACATATTCCTCTCTTTTTGTGTGATTGACATGAGAAAGCGTCTTAAAGAATGACGACGTAATGTAACGACTTTTTGATTCCTCTTCTTCGTTTTACAATCTATAAAATCTACTACTTGTAATGCCATCAAACTAGATTGGTCACCCCCAAATCAAATTCTGGCTACCTCCCTGACAGACATACTCTAATATCCAGTTTCTAATATGCATTAGTGTTCCACATGCATTCATGCATTCCCTGGTTTTCTGTTTGTGTAAAAATTGCATGTCCTTTGTCATGGACTATGATATCATTTCAAACCTAGAGCACCGTCCGCAAGAGTTGTTTGTACCAGCACAAAGCATGAGTGGAAGTAATTTATGTCAGAGAATGCTGTTGTTTACAACGACGACATGCATTGGTGGAGTAATGATTCGCAAGTGACAGTAATTAAATTGGGTTTCAAATTTCAATTTTTGATTTAATATTAAATAACTTTATAGAATTTTGGAAATTTTGATTGACAGACTATTTCCTGTTTTCAAAAATCCTGAATAGGATAATTTAACAATGGAACAATGGATGCAATCTATTTCCTTATAACGGGTCCGCCAAATAACTTTTTTTTTTAAAAATGCTATAAAAAAACTACTGAATATTTTCTCAAATTTCTTTTTTTATTTGAAAGTACAATCCTTCCGGTTAATAATGGAAAATAATTTCATTCAAATGGCTGCCTCGGCTGGCCATGCAGTAGCCTACACGATCGGTCCAATTTTTAAGCACATTATCGATTGTGTGCAGCAGTATTTCACCAATGGCTTCACGCATGTTGTCCTTTAAAGCGTCAATTGCCTCTGGCTTGTCGGCGTAACACTTATCTTTGAGGGCACCCCACAAATAATAGTCCAACGGTGTCAAATGGCAGCTCCGAGGTGGACAAACGACATCAGCTCTGCGGCTGATAATGCGATCTTCAAAAACAGGGCGCAAAACATCGAGTGTAGCTTCGGCTGTGTGGCTCGTAGCGCCATCCTGTCGAAACCAAATGTTGCCAATATCCTCCTCTTCAATTTTTGTGAACAAAAAGTCGTCCCGATCGATCGCTATTGACTGTAACGGCCACTCCTTGCTCATTCTCGAAGAAAAATGGCCCAATTATGCCTCTGGACCAAAATCCGCACCAAACAGTGACTCGTTTTGGGTGCATCGGCTTTTCAATGTATACGTGCGGGTTTTCTGTGCCCCAAATGCGACAATTTTGCTTGTTTGCATACCCGCCAAGATCAAAATGAGCTTCATCTGAAAAGATGATTTGTTTGGCAAAATCGGAAAAATCGGAAAAAACCGGCATCTGCAACATTACCATGTTTTTCAAAGTAATATCGCAATATTTCCCAGCGTTGCTCAAGCGTACACACAACCATATTCGTTCAGCGGAAGGATAAAACTAATTATCAGTCAAATCAGACATGAGCTAAGCGTTACCATTCACGAAATAAGCACTAGTTGAAAAAACAAACGTTAGATGGCGGACCCTTTATATAATATTTAGCATTATTTGGGACAAATAGTTATGATCCACTGATCATTCTATTCTAGATTTCATATCTTATCTTATAAGTAATTACAGAAAGTATTCAACTGCTGACAAATTTGCTACTGATTTTAAGATTAGTAGTGAGAATTGTTCGCCTTTATGTTAAGAGATGCTGGGGAGTTGTTCTCTTAAGCCTTCTGAATGTTATGGTATTTGCCATCAGATTTACTGCTAGGGGATTTGGATTAGCATCGATTCGAGTTTTGTATCTGAGAATCCTGGAATTAATTTCTTCTTTTACTGTGGGAAGTTGGAGGTCAGTGTGTAATTGATTGTTGGTTATATACCTTTCGAAGAGTTTTGAGTTTTGAACCACTGCAAAATTTCTATATTGGAGTTTGAGGCTGTGCTCCAAAGCTGAATTCTATTTGTCCATATGGGTTTGATTATACATTTGTAAATTAGTAGTTTATTTTCGAGTGAGAGTGGAGATCTATGGTTAATGAGGGCGTTAAATTTATTGAGACGTATGTCAAGAGCCTTCCGTTTAGCTTGAATGTATTTTTTCTATGTCAGGCGTTTATCGAGATGCATTCCGAGATATTTAATATCATTTGATTGTGGTATTACTGCGTGATTCAAGTTTATTGACTTGAACTGATTCTCCAATCATTTAGCCAGAAAGAGATGTTGTCGATACATTTTTGACGAGAGAGAGACTGGGTTTATTGCGATCAGCATCTTCAGACAATACTGCTGTATCATCTGCAAACGTTCCATTTGCGACACCATCAGAGTGAGGGAGATCTGAGGTAAATAATAGATAAAGAGTCGGACCCAGAACGCTACCTTGGGGTACACCTACCTGCTTGAGTTTGATAGACTGACCTGAATTCATCGGTTTCCTTAACGTAATAATACCGATTTATGATTTAAGACTTGAGGAATAGATAATAGTTTATAGGAAGCATTTTCTTTCGCTTGAATGGCAAATCATCATGCCATACTTTATCAAACGCTTGTGGGACAACAAGAAATGCTGCAGTGTAGTACTGCTCATTTTCAAAGGTCTGATTAATCGTATGCACAAGCCTGTGGACTTGTACCATGCTTTTTCCTAAACCCAAATTGATGGTCTGGAATTATATTTTTGATATCTATCACGTGCATTAGTCTGTTTAGAAAGAGAGACTCCAGTACTTTACCAAGAATTGTTAGTAAACTGATTGGACTGGAGTTTTACCCGGTTTAAGTATCATTGTGATTTCCGCCCGTTTCCACTGAGATGGGAAAAAGCAGCGTAACAGACAAGCGTTATAGATATATATTAAGAGAGAAATGCCTTCTTCTGGAAGTTTTCGGAGTAATGAGATCATAACCTGGAGCCTTATAAGGTTTAAGTTTTCGTATAACTTCTTTTACCTCGGATTTCGAAAATTTTATAATAGAGAAATCAAGTTGGTGAGTCTGCTTTAGGAAGTCGGATATTTGAGATTGCATAGAGATATTGTTGGGACCAATTTTGTTAGGAGTGAATACCACCGCCAAATGTTCTGCGTATCTAGCGACCTTTTCGGTGTTATTTTTAGTCCAGCAGTTGTCATTTATTCTGATGGGATTATTAGTTTTCGGTTGTTTTTGTATTCTACCAGTTCTCTTCCGTAGAGAGTAATTCGATGCTTTAGTGGAATCTAGGTGCAATATTTCAGATTCAGCTTGAGCTTAATCTTCACATTGTTGTAAATTTTTATCTTATATATAAGTTTTTTATAAGTGTTTTGAAAGTGGTCTTGTCTGGGGATATCGAGTTATCTGTCACTGCTTTCGAGCTTTGCGCTTTTCGGAAAGATTTTTCTTAGCCTCTACTGAGTAGCGGGGGACTTTTAAGAAACTTTGCTCCGGTCTGGAGTTCCATGCCGCTTTTTGAATGCACGAAGTTAAATTCTCGATTGCATTTAAGATATCATCTTCAGTTTTGAGTGAAACTTTCAGATTTAAAGATTCACTAACGAGTTTTTTTTTTACACAAAGTGTATTCAAAACACACTGTAGATTTTTATTCATTTAAAATTATAATATATAACAAAAATATAGGTAAGCCTCAGCGCCGCTTGGACATTATAGAGGCAAATTGGCAACTTTTCAAAATTCATTTTAATTGAAACAATATAACGGGTCCGCCAAATAACTTTTTTTTTTTGAAAATGCTATAAAAAAACTACTGAATATTTTCTCAAATTTCTTTTTGTATTTGAAAGTACAATCCTTCCGGTTAATAATGGAAAATAATTTCATTCAAATGGCTGCCTCGGCTGGCCATGCAGTAGCCTACACGATCGGTCCAATTTTTAAGCACATTATCGATTGTGTGCAGCTGTATTTCACCAATGGCTTCACGAATATTGTCCTTTAAAGCGTCAATAGTCTCTGGCTTGTCGGCGTAACACTTATCTTTGAGGGCACCCCACAAATAATAGTCCAACGGTATCAAATCGCAGCTCCGAGGTGGCCAAACGACATCAGCTCTGCGGCTGTTAATGCGATCTTCAAAAACAGGGCGCAAAACATCGAGTGTAGCTTCGGCTGTGTGGCACGTAGCGCCGTCCTGTCGAAACCAAATGTTGCCAATATCCTCGTCTTCAATTTTTGTGAACAAAAATTCGTTCAACATGGCCCGATAACGATCGCCATTGAGTGTAACGGCCACTCCTTGCTCATTTTTGAAGAAAAATGGCCCAATTATGCCTCTGGACCAAAATCCGCACCAAACAGTGACTCGTTTTGGGTGCATCGGCTTTTCAATGTATGCGTGCGGGTTTTCTGTGCCCCAAATGCGACAATTTTGCTTGTTTACATACCCGCCAAGATCAAAATCAGCTTCTTCTGAAAGATGATTTTTTTTTCGCAAAATCGGCGTCTTCTGTAAGTCGATCGCAGGCCCACTTATCGAAGCGAAAACCATTGGATGGTCAGCGATACAGCGTATACACAACCATATTAGTTCAGCGGAAGGATAAAACTAATTATCTGTCAAATCAGACATGAGCTAAGTGTTACCATTCACGAAATAAGCACTAGTTGAAGAAAATATAAATCCAATGAATGTTCGAACTCACGGGCGATGTGTTAACACCTTTTTGCTACACGGTACCTGTTCGATTTCTATGAACACATTCGTAAATGTTACATTGGAAAATAAAAAACAGCGTTCAATCATATGATGACGTTACAGTTAAATAATATTAATACTTAAAATTATTTAAAGACCCAGTGTAAGCACATGTGTCAGTATTTTCTTGCTTAATACTTTTTGTTTTATTCCCTCAAAAAAACAAAGAGAATGCAAAGCAACAGACACTTGACATACATACATTGTTATATTCGTACATACGCTACACAAGTTCACAAAATTGTCGTTGCTCTCTTGTAATCTCATTTTTATATACGTATAATACGTCATTATTCTCTTTGCTCTGAGAATAATCCGCACCCACATTTTATTGGACTTACCTTTCACTATAATAAAAAAACAACAACACTAACAACAACAACAACAACAACAACAACTACTACTACTACTACTGATATGTTGGTGATTTATTTGTGCGCTGTGTCGCGGAGTGTTTGTGTTGGTCGTGGGTGTAGGGGGGGGGGGGGTACCTAAAATAAAAACTGTTAAGGGAATGCAAAAAGTGGAGAGTGTGAGTGTAAATAGTCATGGTGGAGGGTATATAAGCTTCGGCCCGGCCGAACATAACACCGTTTCTACTTGTTTTTATATACTCCGGGCAATGCTGAATATCAAATGACTCGCTTTGTTTGACAACAACGAAACAGCCAAACACACAACATCACACATACTTTGTACGAAGTAGCTGACGTATTAGTGTGTCACCATAACGTCGTCTCTGGCTTGCAAATGCGTGGCTATGCTTTATATCTCCGTTCAACAACAGCAACAGACACATGTACATACATACATACATTATTATGTTAATACATACGCTATAGACACAATTTCGTTTGCCTCACCCCTGCCACACCACTCTTTCATTGCCCTCTTGCTCGCTCATTTTTGTTTAACACGTCATTATTCTCTTTCGCAGTCGCATAAAATCTGGTTTTAGCAGCAGCATAAAATCTGGTTTTTCCTGATTTTGACTTTGATAGATTTAGTCCCTATACGCCGCTATAGATGTTAACAAATCAAAAAACGTTAGATGGCGGACCCTTTATAAAATCAAAACAAGAAAGTACATAAAAATAGTTAACATTAATATGTACGTAAATATATGCGCATTCAAAGATATTACAATGGGGTAAAAAAGTTTTTACCTATGTATATAAAGGGTTTTTCAACAGAGACGCTACAAAAGTAAATCGATAGGGACAGCAAATGACGCCATATTTTTTTCCGCTCTCTTGACATTTCTCTTCAGTAAGGTTTGCCATTTCATCATGGAAAGATATATGAGCCAACAGCGAGTCGAAATTATTAAAATTTACTACCGAAATTTGGAGTCAGTGGGCACAACTTTAAGAGTGCTACGTCCAATTTATGGTCGTCATAATCGTCCTACCAGATCAACAATGGAGCGTCTAGTGAAAAATTTGAATCCACAGGCACAGTACAAAATGTTTCCGTGCCAGTGAGACAAAGAAGTGCCCGTAGTGTCGAGGTTATTGCTGCCGCTAAGGCTTCAGTTCAAGAAAGCCCTAATGTGTCTCTCACACGTCGTTCTCAACCGTTGGGCATCTCTGTGACGTCATTGTGGCGAATTTTGCGAAAAGATCTTGGCCTACATCCTTACAAGATCAAATTGACGCAAGAACTGAAGCCGCTTGACCACCATAAGCGTCGTATGTTCGTGAATTGGGCTGAGCAACAACTTGAAAATGATTCGGATTTTCATCGGAAAATCATCTTCAGCGATGTGGCTCATTTCTGGCTGAATGGCTTCGTCAATAAGCAATATATGCGTTATTGGTCAGAAAGCAATCCACACGTAATCCATGAGTCATCATTGCATCCCGAAAAAATTACGGTTTGGTGCGGTTTATGGGCCGGCGGCGTCATTGGGCCGTACTTCTTCCGTGATGATCAAGACCGTTCGGAACCGGATGATCAAGACCGTTCGGAACCGGTGTAAAATTCTAGGTCTCAATCAGTGAGTGCAAAACTAGAACGCGCACAGCTCACAGGTTTGTGAGAGCTCTCCCTAATCCCTTCATGGGATGTAACGGGAAACCATTTGTTTATTATTTTAACTGTATCAAGAAGTGCGTAATGTCTTCCAACAATGTACTTGAAGAATATCTATAATGTACTAAAAATTTCATAAAGTGTACGGAAAATGTCTTAACATGTACATTGCCTATACCAAAACGTACATACCGTATTACCTCTCTTTGAAAAAAGGAACTTTTCGCGAAAATTTAATACATACTCCTATCAAAAGGATCTGAAAATATTAATTTTTCTTAAAACAAAGATTATCATTTTACAAAAAGTATCTTTTCTTAAAGATCCATTTAAATTATTGCATTTTGCAACGGCCGCCTTAGGCGTGTTGGAACTAATTAGTACGTAATATATAGCAAAAGGAACTTCATTGCAATCGGGTGTCCCCTAACATCTCATGTCATTTTTCTACAACTAATCGAGCGATTTTACTATAAAAGTTGTGTATTCGCGGGATACGTATAAACTTATGCTAAATTTTAGAGGAACAAAAGAAATACTTTTGAACAAAACGAGTTCAAAGAACGGGTTTCTTTGCAAGATGACCATTCTACCTTTCACCGCTATATGCTTATTTATATTTTGAAAATAAAATGATTTTAAAATCAAGAAAATCTTAACCATTTATTCAAGGCTCTTTAATACAATTTTGCAATAACATGAATATTCAGGAATGTGTAACATTCAGTATTCGCCAAACCCTAAACAAGACTTCTCAGAAATACTAATATTTAGGTTGTTTAAATACTTGACACTTAGAACGTATATTAATTAGATTATTACATGCCTTCCTATGGCCACCCAGCTATTAACTTATTTTTCCCATTCATACATTGGCCCTTGTGGTTTCACATGATTTCTCGTGTGAACTAATGTTGTGATTTATGCCATTTACCACAACCACAAACAAATTGCGAGTAGCTCTGCTACAACTGGAGCCACTTGAATTGGGCAATTTTCTGTAATTTTGCTACAAAAAAGTCAACCAGAAAAATGTTGCTTCATATTAAGTATTCAAAGAAGGTGGTACACAAATTTGTTATTGTATTAAAAGAAATGAGTTTGAGGCTGTTTGCTAATTGACTCTGTGCCTGTTCTAAGTGTTGTCAAGTGTCATAAATACCAGTAGTATGACAGTTAATATTAAATAATGTTTTTATTTCGTGCAGGAATCTTGTTCACATATTTAACCAGATTCCGCTTCTATACGTGTCAGTGAAGTCTTTAGACCCAAAAATATAGAAGGGAAATGAACGAGATCCCATAAACTGTCCCTAGTCATTGTTTATGATTTAGTAAACTATGTAATCAACAAGGCAATGCACTGCTACTAGGAGCCAGCAGAAGACAAAAAAAATGGTTACCCATTACAACCTATGATGGGATTGGGGAGAGCTTATCGCAACCAGTAAGCTGTACGCTTGCTAGTTCCACACCCACTGATTGGGACTTTCAATTTAACATCGGTTCCGAAAAATGTCGGTAGAATAGATCCGAATGAGTACGAGTTCTGCAACATCAAAGAAATTGCTTGCTTATATTAGTAGCAAACATTGTTGTTTGAGTGTGTGATTATTACATAGATTGGAAAGCGATTCGCCATATGGATGAAACATAATGAAATAAATTCTTGCGAAGGGTGGAGCCGATGTGGCACTGATACAAGAACCATTGACGGTCAATGATCCTATATGTGGTATCAGGTGCAATGGATACAGGACCTTCGTCCTATCAAGATCTTGCATACTCATTAAAAACAAATTTAATGCTCTATAAATGTGGCCGTCGGTGGTGCAATGGTTAGTGTGCGTGGCTCTTGTACATGAGATCCTGGGTTCGAACCCGGCTCTGACCACCTTCAAATTTTCTTTCGGCGGCGGTCACCTCGCATAGTGACGGCGACACTATCGAGTATCTAGCCATGAAAAAGTTTCTCAAATTACCGTTCGGAATCGGTGTAAAACTGTAGGTCCCAATCAGTGAGTGAAAACTGGAAAGCGCACAGCTCAGTGATTGTGAGAAGTTCTCCCCAGTCCCTTCATGGGATTTAATGGGAAACCATTTATTTATTTATAAATGCAGAATTTTAGTGATAGCGATACAACCGCCATCAGCCTCTCGCTGGAAAACGGCCACCGGGACATCTAGCTAGTTTCATCGTACATGGCGTACCACCATACTGAATCACCCCCTCCGAAGTGCGTCAGGGATATTGTATCGGAGGCAAAAAGACGGAATTGTAGCGTCATTATAGGTGCTGGTGCCAACGCCCACCACACAATATGGGCGAGTACCGGCACCAATGATCGAGGTGAGTCTCTTTTTAATTTCATTATAAGCGAAACCTTGTATATTTGTAATAGAAGCGAGGAATCGACCTTCATAACTACGGTTAGAAGGTAAGTACTAGACCTAACTTTACTACTTGGCTACGACTATGTAACTGTATCCGACTGGAGCGTACTTTCTGGTCACACATTTTCTGATCACAGATATCTACAGTTCCACATAAATATCGAACTTCTGAAAAAGGAAGTTTTTAAAAATTATAGGAAAACGTACTGGATCCCCTATCGTGCGCGCCTAAGGAAACTCTTAGGTAACCATCCGAATATTCCGACTAATGTGCCAGAGCTGGAAGAACTAGTTGGCAAATTTACTGCTACATGCAGGAACGCGCTCAATGCGTCCTGTAAGACCAGTGGTTATAATGCTGCCAAGGGTAAAAAAACCTCATTGGTGGAACGCTGAGCTTCAGGATCTAAGATCGTCTATTAGGCGGCTTTTCAACAAGGCCCAAAATAGCGGCGACCAAAGGGATTGGGACGTTTACAAGATTAGTCTTAATCTATATAAAGGTGAAATCAGGTAGGGCAAACGGAAATCCTGGCGAAACTTCTGTGAATCAATTGAGTGAACCAACCAGACTGCACGCTTAAGATGCATGCCTGCTAAAAACCCACCGTCTGCGGGGTTCTTAATGAAAGACGATGGAACGTGGACGTAATCGTCTGAAGAGTCTCTTGGGATTCTCCTGGATACCCACTTTTACAACGATGACAGGAGTGTTGGTCATCAGCCAGAAGAGTTAGGCGGAAACTCATCTAGCTTAGAAAAAGTTTGCTCAATAATGAGCAGAAATAATCTGACATGGACCATTAGATGCTTTAAGCCCTATAAATCAGCCGGACCTGACGGGATAATTCCCGCGCAACTAAAGGAGGCACTAAACCAATCTTGTAGTTGGTTGGAGGCAATCTTCAGGGCCTGCCTGATGCTGGGAGTCATTCCTAGCATTTGGAAGCAAACCAAACTGGTTTTTGTCCCGAAAGCGGGCAAATGCTCTCATGACAAACCAAAGGACTTTAGACCAATCAGTATATCATCCTTTGTTCTTAAGACATTTTAAAGGTTACTGGACATTCACGTTCGAAGTAATCTTCCACAGAATCTACTATCGAGTTATCAGCATGCCTATATCAAGGGCAGGTCAACTGAGACGGCTCTCCACTATATAGTCAGCATAATAGAAAACTCTTCTCAAGAGAGTTTTTTTCTATTATGCTGACATGACTAATGACTAATGACCCATTATGCTGGGAGTCATTCCCAGCATTTGGAAGCAAACCAACGCGGTTTTCGTCCCGAAAGCGGGCAAATGCTCTCATGTCAAACCAAAGGACTTTAGACCAACCAGTCTATCATCCTTTGTTCTTAAGACATTTGAAAGGTTACTGGACATTCACGTTCGAAGTAATCTTCCACAGAATCTACTATCGAGTTCTCAGCATGCCTATATCAAGGGCAGGTCAACTGAGACGGCTCTCCACTCTATAGTCAGCATAATAGAAAACTCTCTTGAGAAGAAGGTCTTCGCTCTAGGGACCTTCCTGGATATCGAGGCAGCCTCCAATAACATTCAACCTTCGGCGATTCTTATGTCGTTACAGAATCTAGGAGTCGACAGCTTAGTGACACGCCTAATTGGGAAGCTGCTGGTGGATAGATCCGTCAAAGCTGAATGGGGTGGTGTTACAATTGCTAGGAACGTTAACAAGGGGACACCGCAAGTGGAGTTCTGTCTCCACTATTCAGGTTACTTCTGTCAATGAACTCCTCCTTGAATTCTTTGCCTGTGCCGATGATATTGCTATCATCTCTACGGGTAGAAACCTCAATTTACTTAGCATTCGTACAACTAGCCTACTTATTCTGATTTCGAACTGGACCGCTAACAACATACTATCGCTTAACCCACTTAAAACCGAGGTTATCTTGTTCCCTCAGAAATATAAAATACCCGCATTTGAACTGCCGTCAGTTAATGGGGTGCAGTTACAGTTGACGGAAAAGGTCAAGTTTCTGGGAATAATTCTCGACAGAAAACTGTCTTGGAAACCGAATGTGGAGTAGAGGGCGAAAAATGGGTCTGTTGCTCTTTACTGCTGTAAAAGGGCGATAGGAAAGCACTGGGGACTGTCTCCTAAGATCACCATGTTGACTTATACGGCAATAGTCACTACTATGGCATCGTAGTTTGGTGGAGGTCCATCGAAAATAAATATATTCTGAATTCCTTGATGAAAATTCAAATATCAGCACTGACTAGTGTTAGCGGGGCAATGGGCACGACGTCAGGTACTGCACTTAGTGCTATCCTAAACATCTGTACTCCTGATATCATGGCCGAATCCGCAGCCGCTACATCCCTGGTGAGAATCAGAGATTGTGGCGTTTTGATATCGGAGCATTCCGGACACACTGAATTACTACACCGGACCAACTCTATTCCTGCAAAAAAAACGGACTACTGTATCCCCTACCTTCTACCAGCGACAAATCTAAGGACTTCTATTCCGAACAGGAATACCTGTAAAAAGTCACTGGCAGGGGACACCAGTAGTATCAGATTTTTCACGGATGGATCAAAGTTGGACGAGCAAGTAGGCTATGGGGTCCATTCACCGGACCTAAATGTAAATATCTCCTTCAAGCTGCCTGATCACTGTAGTGTATTTCAGGCGGAAATTACCGCCATACTGGAGGTTGCTGTACTATTGAAAAGTAGTGCCACAACCCTCCGGAGAATATGTATCTACACAGACAGCCAGGCTGCTATAAAATCCCGGGAAGCCATGTTTGCTACGTCCCTGACTGTGAAAATATGCCACTCATCACTAGGCTGATGGCAGAGTATTTTGATATCATTTTCATCTGGGTACCGGGACACAGCGACATTCCAGGCAATTGCGTAGCGGATGCGTTAGCTAGACAGGGTACTACGGCACAGTTTCCTTCGGCAAAATAAGGTGTTAGTATGCCAATCTCTACCTTCTGTTTGCAGATCAGGCAGCGGGGCGATAATATGTTCAAGCACAAGTGGAGACTAACTTGAACTTGCAAACAAGCCAGGGTCCTCTGGCCTCAGGTGGACAGGAAGACGACTAGGCAACTACCTAACTTGCCGAGAGGAAGGATAGCCACAATGATAGGAACACTTACGGGACATTGTCTTGTAGGAAAACACGCCCTAAGATTGTGACATAGAAACTCCTTTCTCTGTAGATGCTGCATGGAATAGGACGAGGAAACGACGGAACACCTTCTCTTGGATTGCTCTGCTCTGGCAGGACTGAGAAGTAGGATATTCGGAACACATCTAGTTAGTAACGTAGCCGTACAGGATATTCCTATAGGTCTTATAGACAAATTTATTGAAAGGGCAAATTGGCTAGACGGCTAGTCAATAGTTGCTATGGAGGAATCTGCAGGTATCACAATGGGCTTCTTTAGCCTAAGTCTGCTAGACAGAGTGCTGTCTTCCAGCCTTTTCAACCAGCGAATCAATGCAAAGTATCCAGGTATTATTTTCGGCAGCAAGCTCAGCCTTAACTCGAACACTATGGATAGAGTTCTGTGAGCCATGCTGCCAATCCCCGAATACAAATGGTGTCCCATAACATGCAATGCAGGGATTGAGGAGAGCTTCTCAAAATCAGTGAGATGCGCGCTTTCTACTTTTTTATACACACGGATTGGAACCTACAGTTTTATACCGGTTCACAACGGTATTTTGAGAAGCATTTTCATGGCTAAGTACACGATAGTGTCGCCATCACTAAGCGAGATGACCGTCGTCGAAAGAAATGTAATGTACTCTGAGTAGGGATCAAACCCACGTTATCATGTGCAAGAGCCGCGCACACTAAACATTGCACAACCGACGACCCGAAAATAGTTTGCTGGAAATAGAGAACTGATGCAGGATTGACACTGCTCAATGGCATACATAATCCTGCTGATAAAATTCCGGAGAACGGCAGTGGTGTGTATACTTGGTGCCCTTCGACCAACCCCTACCGAGGGTTAGGGGGTTATCCTTCACCTGATATCAATTGATTTGATGGAAAGGCAAACTATATACTTGGTGCCCTTCGAACAACTCCTACCGAGGGTTAGGGGATTATCCTTCACCTGGTATCAATTGATTTGATGGAAAGGCAAACTACAGCAATATCGACAATCTTCGTAAGGCATTCCTCGCGATGAGTCACCAGATAACGAAACGATTTCCTTTCAGAACGGTGGAGTCGATCAATCCACCGGCTTGGTGAGAGTAAGGTAGTGGCTTTTGATATCTCCAAGGCCTTTGACAGAGTATGGCACGATGCACTCTTGTCAAAGCTCGCAGCTTTTTGGTATCGGTGATAACTTCACTGGATTTATATTGATGTTTTTCAGAGATCGCACTATACGAGTTGTTGTAGATGGGGTTTCATCCGACGAGCATAAATTGACCCTCTTTTTCTCAGTTTCATTGACGATCTCCTGGGCCAGACTGTGAATCGTTTGCGGATGACAGTAATCTCTGCCATTCTTATTAATTCGACTGTAGACCAATTCTTAAAGAGATTCAAGTCAATAGCCGGACGATGAATGAAACACCCGACCGGGATATGGTGTCCATTGTTGAATGGAATTGGATGAATAGAGTAGATTTTAATGCGGGTAAGACCTAGAGTTGTTTGTTGTCGCATCAGCGGATTGCTGAAACAGGCGTGTCGTCATTGTCTGTGGACGCTGTGGATATTGATGAATCAGTCACTCTTGATATTCTGGACATGAAAATACTATGTGATGTCCGTTGGGCAAAACATGTATATGAAGTGTCGAAAGATGCATTCAAGTGTCTAGGCTTTTTAAAGCGGTGCAAGAAATATTTCACTCCATGTGATCTTCTCAATATCTGCACCACCTACAACAGGACAAAGATAGAATACAACTCCCATATATGGGCAGGTGCACCTGGAACATCTTCTCGACCGTATCTAGAGGAGGGCGGCGGTGTTGATAGGGGACAGTAGGGTATCCAACTCTATTGCCTCCCTTGAATATCGTCGAAAGTAATGTGGGTTGCGTGTTGCTGTTCTATCGATATTTCCACGGTATGTTTTCCTCGGACATCCCCCAACTTATGCCAGACATGAGGACATTTAGACGAAGTACGCGGCTTTCCAGGAACTCTTATCCGTTTTTTATCGAGTGGCCGGTTGACCAGAATACACACTATAGAGACAATTCGTTCTCCAGCCGTATAGTTCGTATGTGGAATAAACTTCCGGCTAGTGTATTTTCCACCAATTGTGTCATACAATGATTCAAGGCAAATATCAACAGACACTACTCCGTCTTTCCACCCTGCACTACCTAAATTTTCCTTCGCCAACAAACTGCACTGCATTTATAAGCGACATCCCTTGAGTATTGGTTTGATAAAAAAAAGTTTAAGGGATCCGCAATAGAAATTGATTCCATGATAAAAATCTCTACAATCTGCAGCCTACTTCCTGGTGTTTTTTAAAAGAACAAGGCAACATCAAGGATCTTTCTTCATGTAGGATCTAACAGACATTCGGAAAGTTAAGCTGATAGATCTTAGAACTTTTTCCCAGAGTATAACGTAGTTCGCCAGGGACTAATATTCTCCTTCAGCTACATACTGCAGTATCGGGCTGAGGTATCATATGGCTTGAATGATCCTTAACTCTTGCCAATTTACAGGTTCAACGATGGGAATGGAATATGACGTCCCGTAGTCTCACAATAGTTCTGAAAGCAATAAGTGTGCAAATAGCGACAAACACTTCTACCCATCCTAACCTTGTAGGTGTTAGCTTTGCTATAGGTAACAGAGGCAATTGGACCGGCTTCTATCAACAGCTCCAGGTAAGATGATACCAGATATCACCTTTGCAACGGCGGACTTGTAATATAGGATCAGCGATTGCAGGACCGTTGGTGAAAATTCATTGTCTGCTCATAATTACATCGGACTCCTGCTGTTTTGGAATATGATTCAGTTACGTCGGTGACAAAGAGAATGTAACCGACAGGGTTACGAGTGCACCCAACGAGTCATTATAAATCTCTTGCCCAGGAACGTATCCAGGAGGGAAGACGAAGCATTACTGGTGGACTGAATAACATGGTGATATAAAGACACTAAAAAAAAAAGCAGCAGATATTCAATTTAAGAAAGCAATGCTTGCAGACATGTGCATGGTTCCTGCAGTAGTTTCTGTGGCCGCTATTTTTCATCATGTGCGATAAATACAAAGCAATAAAAGAATCGGTAGAAGGTTATCTAAAGAAGTCTTGTGGGAAGTAGACAACCTAGAGTGGTAACTCACTCAATTTCCATATGACCACCTATTTCTCTGGAAACACGTTAAACGAGGCGACGTCTGTCATTGAATATACGCCTCATAGATCAGTAACTGCAAGTGAAATTGTAGCTAAATCCTGGAATTAATGGGGTACCGGAAGCATAAAATCTTTTAAGTGTGCTGGGCCCGATACGGAATAACCAGATAAACTACGGGCTGTGGCCGATCTATTGATCCCCTGGCTGATAAAGTTATGATAAAGGGACACAATATTGCTGTTTATTCCAAAAGCGGGAATATTATTCCCGCACTGCTTCGCAAGACTTTAGGTACATAAGCCTCTACTCGGTCCCATTCAAGATTTGAAGACCGCTGATAGATGGACACTTGCGGGAGAGTCTTTATGTAAGATTGTTATCTGATGAGCTGCATTTGTACTCAGCATTCGTATTTACCCCCCCCCCCCCTCCCCATGTATAACCCATTTAAATCGTTGTGAGGAATGTGTAATTATGTGTAATTATTACCCACAGGGTAATGTGGAAAATAATAGATAGCTACCCACGACGATGGGGAATAAACCCATCACGATTACACATCCTGGGTAACCCATTACACATCGCCGTGGATAGCTACCCTCAGGGTAATGGGAAATCGAGATGGGTAAATACCCATTGTCGTGGTTAGCTAACCATTATTTGGCCCATACCCTGGGTAATATCCGCCAAAGGCCGAGACGGTCCTATTTTACTCGAAGGTATATAGCATGCATCGTGGAATGTATCGCATTGAACAAAGTGAGCAGATTGTGGGAAATACCTGACAGTTATGTTGGACTGTAAGATTAATTTCAGGCATGGGAATAGCGAAAAAGGATACCATATCAATATACTTCTGCAAGAGAGCTAAGGATTTCAATGGATCTGTTCACAGGATCTATACAGGGGTGGTGAGATCAATACTACTGTATGGAATTATCGAGTGGTGGTAGGAGCTGGAGAACTCCACTTATTGGGCACTACTGAATAGGGTTCCCAGAATGGCGACTATGTGCATCACGAGTGTTCTGCGCCCCACTACTAACGATGCACTGATAGTAATGTTATATTTCTTGCCGATGGCCATCGAGTTAAGGCAAATCTCACTATGCGACATGACCGTAGTCGGTCATGGAACAGTAATGGTAGGTACTGCCAACATTCCAGCACTTGTCGAATATTCAAAGCGGGGCCACTATTCGATCGGATCGTACAGGAAGGGGATTTCTGAAACAAAAAAGTTATTGGTATAGAGGAATACCTGATTTTCACTACGGATGGGTCTTCTTTCTGAAACGACTGCCAGAAAGATAAATTCCAGCAGTCGTTACGGCCAATGTCTGGTCCGACAACCAATCGGCCATCAATTCCATTGAATCAGTTTTCACCGAGCACTAACACAGACCTCAGATAGAGTTGGCCAACAGACAGAGTTGGCCAACAACAGTATGAAATTTATCGCATATGAGCGTCAGAGCACATGGACATTTCCAGGAACTGCGGAGCGGATGAGCAGGCCAGAATTGACACTACCTTACAGGTTCTACAGGATGTGAAACGTGTTGACCTCTAGCAACTAGTGAGCATATCCTGCAAAAACGCTCCTATGTAACGATCTAGTAGGGGTGGATGAGAAATACAGATTGTGGACGAGCAAGTCTGGCCTATAGTAGATATCAGAAGATCCCTGATTCTTCTGTCTCTCGCCAGGTACATGCTATCAGTGCTTGTTTCATTTTTGTCGGGCAACTGTTTGATTGATATAGTACATGGGCCACTGCTAATGGTTTGGTCAAATTCCTTCTCTAGAAGAGGAAAAATCCATGGAACATCTTATTTGCACGTGTCAAGCACTCAAGGGCTGGTGAACGTCGGCTATGGGATCCAAACTATTCACGGACCTGGGAGAATTATCTCAAATAGGCGTAGACAAGATCTGGACCTACTTAAATTGTTCTCCGGTGGAACTAGCGACTAATATACTGTAGTTAACCCGTGGAATCAAAATCGACTAATAAGTCTAAGTGAGTCGTACAGTGACTGCCACCAACACCTAACCTCAGGTCACATAGAAAAGGCATTGCAAGCACTATTGTGCCATATTTGAAATTCTGCCTTGCTCCGATATCCCTGTCCCACAAATATTCAACTTGGCTTGCTAAAAGGATTAAGGTTGTGGAACTTTACAACCCCTTAACAATTTAGTATTTCCAAATTTCCTGTTATTTGTTCAATCGTTTGCTAAACTAACATTGTTGGTTGTATTTCCTAGAATATGTCCTTTTTATGTTTATATACAAATCCTTCCACGCATTCCACATAAAATATTGTATTAAAGTCAATTACGGTTGTTGGGTGTAATCTTTGAGTTGTCGTGGATAAACAAAGATGACATTCTTAAGAAACAGACTAAATCCTATTTCAAGATATGTATTTATATACATCCCTTTTTACATATTATCCGTTTCCAGGATAATAAAGGCCACCGGAATTATGAATGGGTTCAGCAATTAACGTAAATAGAGAAATTTCATAGAAAAGAAATCTACAGAATATTGAATACAGGGTGAGTTTGCTTATGTTAGTTGTTGGTGGAAAAATTCTGTCCTTAAAGAAAAGGGATCCCACATCATACTTTTCCTGCTGGCTAGTTCGGTACACGTGCCGAGATCTGTAGACTTTTCGTCATCAAAAAAACATCAGCAAAAGTTATTTGCCACGACCTTTAGACCGACACAAGCATTAAGTTTTTGGGTGTAGATAGTGACAGAAGGTGCATTAGGTTCCGCCCATCCAATATTGCTCCTATTTGCCTTACTTGGGCACAACATGTGCCTCACGTCCTCATTTCCTGCTGTATCACATAGAAGTGTTCACGCAGGAAATTCTTACAGAATGGTAGGTGTATTCCATGATTTTCCAGTTCCTGTGTATTCTGAAAGGCAGCAACTTGTCTTGCCATCGTATATGACAGTCATCGTGTTGATCAATACTTTTAAGAGATTTGTGGGAGACTGGGCAGAGGTTGAGATCAGGCATACTGATTCCAGGGAACTGATAGCCGCCTGAATATCAGAGAAGACAGAGATCTCCCACGTTGTGGGACTATTATTCCTCAGCCAACCTGTCACTTGCATAAATGCTAAAATGTCCACCTGATATATTTTAAACATTAAATATTTTTATTCAATATTTTTATCCAATATTTGTATCCAATATAGCCAGTTTAATTGCTATTCAGCATATTTTTCTTTGTTTTATTTTAAAATAAAATCCTGTAACTCTTAAAAAAATACCCTTTGTTAGGGATGTGTGATTAATAGATTAATTAAAATTGTGATAAATCGAATATTCTGAAATTCTGATTAATCAAAATTATGATTAATAAATTAAGTTGAATATTGATCAATCACATTTGAAAACTTTTCTTCAATATTCGTAAATACTGCAGTAACCACTCGCCAATTTCGCCCAATGATGTCTATGTTGCCAGCATACGCCGAAAACATATGGCTGTTCGTGTTAATGGTCTTGTTCGTATTTACTGCAGCTTTTCGCATTATTATCTTCATTAAGATGTTGAAGAGATTGCACGAAAGTGTGTCGCCATGTCTCAGTACTCGCTTGGTACGGAATGGTTCGGTGAGGTCTTTCCCCACTTTAACTGCTGATTTGGTGTTGGTCAGCGACATTTCACAGAGGCGGATCAGTTTTGCCGAAATCCCAAGTTCAAACATAGCTTCGTACAATTTTCCCCGTATTGGGCTTTCGAAAGCAGCTTTGTAATCGACAAGAAGATGATATTTATCGAGTTGCTCTTCGTGGGTCTTTTCCAGGATATGGCGTAGAGTGAATATGTTGTCACTTGTGGACTGTACTGGCCTAAAACTACACTGATATGGTTGAATGAGGTTTTCAACCATTGGCTTTAGTCTTTCACATAATAAATCTGACAAGACCCTGTACGCGATCGATAAAATACTGATACTGCGAAAGTTGGAGCAGACACACGGATCACCCTTTTTGAATACAGGACATAACACACTGAGACTCCGATCGTTAGGCACAGATTCCCCCAACCATATACCGCACATAAGTTGACGCTTATGGGTTAGCAGTCCTTCGCCACCGGCCTTATAAAGTTCAGCAGGTAGCCCATCCACACCAGCCGCTTTACCGTACCCAAGATTGCAGTTCCAATCACATCTTGATTGAGGGGAGGGGCGGCTGCAATCTACACTATCTTACACTATCATTACCTCCTGATCTTCAGTGGAAAAATCTGAATGGAGTAGTGCTGAAAAGTGGTCTCTCCACATTTTAAGCACACACTGCTTATCTGTGACCAGATTCCCATTCTCGTCCTTGTAGGAGGGCAGCCTATAATTCGGCTCGTTGATCGATCTTCTTACCCTCTGGAAAAATCTTCGGGATTTATTACTCATCCTGCCTAAGTCGGTTTTTTCACTCTCTCTCTCTACTTATATTGTCATTACTCCTCCTAAATAGGTGGTTTTACTCTCTTTTCAGACTCTTGCGCCAATCATTCGCAGCACGCGTTGTAACTGACTGTTTCGTTACCATACGTACAGCGTCTTTTGATTCAGTCAAGTTAAGTCCCTGCCGCGTTTTCTAAAGCATGGGAGATGTGCTTCCAGTGTGCCTCAGGGTGTTCGGGAGGGGGAGTATTGTGATATAGCAGGAGAGTGAGCTTTTGTTGCTCGGACTTTGATATTCAGCTTCTTGATGTCCAGCTTTTCCCGTGTTCGGACTCGCACGTGTCCCATCCTGCTTAGTTCTGTGGGAAATTACGCAGCCACCAGTCGAGTTTGGCTCCTCGAATGGGATATGTGACGCCACTGAGCTTCTGAGTCCTCGGAAGGGGGAGTTTTTTACTCTAGCAGAAGAGTGAGCTTTTGTTGCTAGACCTTAGATATGCAGCATGTCAGTATCCAGATTTTCTCGTTCAGTGCTGTGCGAACTTTTGCAGCCACCAGTCGATATTGGTACCTCGAATCAGAAGCACATCCATTACATCAGAAGTATCTATATCCATGTGTTCAATCTAGGTCTTCGTTCTCTGATCAGGAGATAACCACGTCGCTTTATGTACATATGTGCTTGTGTTGGAATCGTATCGTGTAGACTGTGATTACCGACGGATAGTTGAAAGGCACTTTCCTTTCCCAATTATACATTAAAATCGCCTAGAATAATTTTAATGTCGTGGTCAGGACAGCGTTCGTAAACTTCCTCCAGACGCTCATAAAATGATTCCTTGACCTCATCCACTTTATCCTCTATCGGTGCGTGCACACAAATTAACGAGATGTTGAAATATTTCGGTTTGATGCGAATTGTGGGTACGCGGTCAGTCACTTGGTTGAACCTTGAAACTAGGTGTCGCAGTCTCTTGCCAACTATAAATCCGCACCCGAATTCGTGCTTTTTCGCATGGCAACTGTAGTAAATATCGCAGTTTTCTGTCAGGTGCAACCATATCCTGTTCATCGCATTTCCTGGATAGTTGTTAAGCTCAATAGTGTTTTCTTTCACCAATAACACTGTGCGACACCAAAAAAAAATGATGGGGTTCTGTCAACGGATTCTGGTAGAAAGGTCTAAAAGAAATATACGTGTATCGGCGTTTTGCCAGATCTGATCCCAAGTGCTAGATAAAAGATGAAATATGACAAAATTCATTATATTATGTAGACTATTTTTAATGGAAACTGCAAAATGACAAAATTCATTATTAACCCTTAGAAGGCAGTTAGTTTTTGCTTATTATCTAGCACTTGGGCTAAGATTTGTGTTTTGGAGTGTTCGGATAAATACAGTAAAATTTTATGGCGATCATTTTTGTAGAACATTTTGACCACGCCCCCCGTCATTTTGGAGCAGTTTTTTGCAAGTTTTCAAAAAAAAAAGTGAAAATTATGGTTATACGAGACAGTTAGAGGGTTAATTTGTTCCACAGAAATGTTTATCTGAATCTTTTCTATAAAACTTCTGAACATATTTTGTACCCCAGAAGTAAGGAACAGAATATTTTGCAAGCCAATATGTTGCAGGAAAGTTCCGAGGGGCGCAAACTTTGACCCGCCCTAAAAAAATTCTGATCCGATCTAGCAAAACGCCGATACTCGTATTTTATTTTTTTAGACCTTTCTACCAGAATCCGTTGACCGAACCCCATCATTTTGAAAAAAATCTAATTTTGTCTCACAGTGTAATTCGTCCTAGCTCGTTCTCTTGGCTGTGGTTTAGCCAGTTTGAAAGTCGCACCCGTCCTTTATAGTGTTCTCACGTTCCAGCTACATATCCTTAAATCGTGGTCCTTATAACGTTTGCGAGGGTCATCAACAGTTAGGGGTGTGTTCGTTTACTTTACTTGTGTATTTTCATTGCCTATATAACGGTGGCGGGCGACAAACCCAGCCCACCGTGGTTTTCATTTTACCCCCTGCCAGGATGATCATATTACAGCCGCCCTTTATTGACCGGATGCTGACCAGAATGCAGTGTGTCGAAACTGAATTTTGATTTCTTCAATTTTGATCCGCCGTTGGCCAGGGCTGTTGGCTCATACGCCTTCAAAGAACAGAAGAATATGTCCACTAGTTC
The DNA here is from genome assembly GCA_963931995.1 of Phaonia tiefii. Taxonomy (NCBI): domain Eukaryota; kingdom Metazoa; phylum Arthropoda; class Insecta; order Diptera; family Muscidae; genus Phaonia; species Phaonia tiefii. The sequence goes on from OZ008371.1 coordinate 149,623,749, forward strand.
GAAGAGCTTCGGTGGCAGGGTCACCTAATAATTCTGAGACGCATCAGTCATCGCATAACCCATCAGGCTGTTCATCCGTTTCGCCTTCTCACTTTAGCTAGCTAACGGAGGATTTCGATAAAGCCATTTACCAGAACATACTGCATGGAAGTGGTTAGCTGCTTGGGCTGCCAAATGAAAACATTAATTTCTGGCCACTTCCAAGTGAATGGCTATCATAATATGCTATATTAAATTTGATTAGAATGGTGGCTCAACAAAAAATTACATCAGGTGTCAGGGGACACTCGGTTGGAACGAAGTTCCTTTCGCTATATATTATGTACTAGTTAGTAGTTAGTTCCAACACGACTACGGTGTCCGTTGCAAAATACAATAATTTAAATAGATCTTTAAGAAAAGATACTTTTTGTAAAATGATAGACTTTTTTTAAGCAATTTTTTTTATAGAATGTATTTTTTTAAAATAATCCGTGTATTTTAGTATTTTAAAGACAGGTACTTCTTTTACTAAAACCTAATGGTTTTTTAAGAAAATGTACTATTTTTAAGAAGAAGTACTTTCTGTAAGAAAACGCCATAAGAGTAGGATTTTTTTTTACAAGGAAGTACTTTTTTGATGTGTTAACATATATAGCGGCGTATAGGGACTAAATCTATCAAAGTCAACACATGCAAACAACACACAGACAGGGTTTCTGCTGCTGCTAAAACCAGATTTTATGCTGCTGGTAAAACCAGATTTTATGCTGCTGCTAAAACCACATTTTCTGCGACTGCGAAAGAGAATAATGACGTGTTAAACAAAAATGAGCGAGCAAGAGAGCAATGAAAGAGTGGTGTGGCAGGGGTGAGGCAAACGAAATTGTGTCTCTGTATTAATATAATAATGTATGCATGTATGTACATGTGTCTGTTGCTGTTGATGAACGGAGATATAAAGCATAGCCACGCAAAATTTCAGTTGCAAGCGCATGGGCTTGCGCAGTCGACGTTTTGGTGACATACTAATACGTCAGCTACTTCGTACAAAGTATGTGTGATGTTGTGTGTTTGGTTGTTTCATTGCTGTTGATATGGCAAACATGTGGTTATGTGAACCACGTATACGTCAGCTACTTAGGACAAAGTATGTGTGATGTTGTGTGTTTGGCTGTTTCGTTGTCGTCAAACAAAGCGAGTCATTTGATATTCAGCATTGCCCGATGTATACAAAAACAAGTAGAAACGGTGTTATGTTCGGCCGGGCCGAAGCTTATATACCCTCCACCATGACTATTTACACTCACTCTCTCCACTCTTTGCATTCACTTAACAGTTTTTATTTTAGGTACCCCCCCCCCCCCCCTAAACCTACCACCAACACAAACACTCCACGACACAGCGCACAAATAAATCACCAACATATCAGTAGTAGTAGTTGTTGTTGTTGGTGTGTTGTTTTTGACGTAGAATACGTCTTACCTTACGGTATGAGGAGTCATGTCAGGTTTTTATTGTTGTAATCTTTATTTCATTGAATTTGAGGAAACGGCGAGATGAATTTTTTTAAAATTTTTTTTGTAGGTAAATGAAGATGTTATCTTTCGTTTGATATACATTTCATATTGGTTGATATATTTCTAGTATTTTAATTTCTCAAATGAAAATTGTTTAAACACATACACTCAAACATATGTGTGGTGTTTGGTTGACTGTTTTTGGTTGCTCAACATTGCTTAGGAACATGTATCTAGTAAAAGTGAAACGAACAGCAAGCTAATGTTGCTTGGCAACATGTATCTAGTAAAAAGTGAAACAAACAGTAAGCTAACGTTATAAAGCTTTTTTGCGAAAGCTTCAATAAAGCTGTTGTAACATTAATTTTGAATTGTAAAGCGTAAAGCTTTCACACAACGCTCGAATGCTAATGCGAAGACTCGATAAGGTAAACCTTTTTGACGTAGAATATGTCTTACCTTACGGTATGAGGAGTCATGTCAGGTTTTTTTTTATTATAGTGAAAGGTAAGTCCAATAAAATGTGGGTGTGGAGTACTCTCAGAGCAAAGAGAATAATGACGTATTATACGTATATAAAAATGAGATAGCAAGAGAGCAACGACAATTTTGAGAACTTGTGTAGCGTATGTACGAATATAACAATGTATGTATGTATATACAAGTGTCTGTTGCTTTGCATTCTTTGACTTTTGTGGGAATAAAACAAAAAGTATTGAACAAGAAAATAATGACACATGTGCTTGCACTGGGTCTTTAAATAATTTTAAGTATTAATATTATTTAACTGTAACGAACACTGTTTTTTATTTTCCAATGTAACATTTACTAATGTGTTCATAGAAATCGAACAGGTACCGTGTAGCAAAAAGGTGTTAACACATCGCCCGTGAGTTCGAACACTCATTGGATTTTTTTTAAGAACAGATCCTTTTTAAAGAAGCGGTACTCTTTTTAGGTAAAGATTATTTTTTTAAGAAAATGTACTTAGTTTCAGAAAGGCTACTTATCTCAAGAAAAGAAAAGAAACGCATTATTTAATTTTTAAGAAAAGGTACTTTTATGAAAATGAATTTTTGTAAGAAAAGAAGTTTTTTTACGACAAGGTCTTTTTTTTTGAAGAAAAGGTTTTTTTTATGAAATGGGAATTTTTTTATAATTGGTAGTTTTTCAAGAATAAGTACATTTTAGGAGTAGGTACTTATTTCAAAAAAAGATATTTTGTTTCACAAAAAAGGTACTGTTTAAAGAAAAGCTAGTTTTTTAAGAAAAGGGAATTTGTTGTAAGAAAATGTAATTTTTTAAGAAAAGGTACTTTTTGAAAAAAATATTTTTTTTTAAGAAAATGTTGTTTTCGTAAGAAAATTTCCTTTTTTTAAGCAAACGTACTTCTTTTAAGATACTTACTACTTTAGTACCTTTTTTAAGAAAAGTACTTTGTATTTTTTTTTTTGAGCAAAATTTACTTTTTTTTTAAAGAAAAGTCACTTTTTTAAGAAAATGCTCTTTTTAAATTTCTTTCACTTTGGTTTTCCGAAATTTAGTTTTTATTGGGTTCAAAACTGCAATATATACAAAATATTGGTTAGAGACGCCACCTAGAAAATTTCCCATTAAACAAGATATGTTAGTCTAGACACAAACCAAAGCAACAGTAATATAGTTGATAATACTGGATTGAAGCATAACAGTGTTCAAAAACATGTTGTTTAATATTTTTTCATTTAGCACCCATACCGCAACGTGTGATAAGGAACTTCGTTCCAAAGTAGACTCGAATTGATGTCATCCATACGTACAGTGGTATAAACAATACTACAATTTTCTTCCAAAAAAATTGCAAAAATAAATATCTAGTCTGTGCACATACTAGCTTTTAATACGAGGCTACTTTGCTCTGCTCTGTTTTCATTTCTTTAAAAATCGATTAGAGGGGTAGGCCAATAAATTGCTAAAGATAAATTGTATGATTAGCACAATAATTGTTGAAAATTTCCGCTGGTACGATATTCTTCTACAAATACATGAGATTCTAATGATTTGCATGTGACAACAACATTTTAATTAGAGTGCTTTATTTGAAACATAATACGTCATATGTATTTTCAGCTGGGTGGTGTTACATATTTTTGTGCAAAACAACAACATTCTCTACATGAGATTCCAGCAAAATTGGATTGTGAAAATAAATTCTTGATTAGTCGTTATCAAAACAAATATTTTCCTATAGTACAGCCACGTAGTATTCAAACACATAACCAACATGTATACGAATAATAAACAATTTCTATTTACAAATTTCCCAGGAACACAAGTGGATTATATTAGAAGCAGGAACACAAGTGGATTATTATTACGTACAGCTGTTTCCTTCTAAACACAATTCTAATATAACAATTACCGGTCAGCTGTTCTACTTGATAAGCAGGCGATTCGAAAAAGAATGGAGCACTTTTGAATGTGAGACGTCTAGAATGCATTAAAAATTCGGCATCTCCAACATAACGAAACATTTCTGGGAATATAAACTGCAAATTGTTGGCGTACGCTGTACAAATGTTTCAATTAATAGAAAATCTTTTAGTTTTGAAAACAAGATTGTAATTAGTCGTTTCCGAAGTAGATACTTTGTCCCTCGGCCACCAGCATTGCATTTAACAAATTCCAAACACTCAAAAGAACACGAAACTATTTTTGTTAATAAATTGATATATTTGGCACATTATAAGACAGATGGATCATCAAGTGGTATTATTGATACTCCCTAAATAACATTGCAATGAAATTCCTTGTGAAATTAAAGTTTTGTTGATTTATTACCAAAGCAAATATTTTTCTGTAGACCAGCTTTTATTCTATCACATGACCAACTGGTATACGAGTAAGAAACAATATCTATTTACAAATTGCCCAAGAACTAAAGTGGATTAGAATAGAAACAACAAATAATGCGAATAAATTAAGATTATTCATACGCACAGCTGGTTCCGTCTAAACACAATTCTACTTGATAACCATGAGATTGTCAGAAGAATTAAATACTTTTACATGTCAGGCATGTAGAATGCAATAGTTATTGTTACACATTCAGTATCTTATACATAATGAAATATTTCTGGGAAAATCAAATAAGACATTTAATCCTAAATTTCCTGAAAAATTCAAAATACTTTAGTGTTCGGTATCTAAAAATTGCTGTCGTAGGATTTGCAAGTATTTCAAATATTACGAGATATATATAACTTTTTAATAAATATGTATACTCTTGTAATTCAAATTATTCTGAATAAATATGTAACATATCTTTAAATTGTTTTTCAACATGTTCAACAAATGTCTAAAATAAACAGAAATATTTAGTTTTTTAATAATTCAATTTTTTTTATAAATTTAATAGAAATATTTAGAATTTTGTGAAAACAAATTGTGCACATGTGTGTATTGCTTGTATAAATTTTCCAAATTTAGTTGATTTGTTTGGCCATACATCCACTTATATGGCTACCATACTGAATTCTATGATGCTGCTCAATTATTACATTCTAATTAATTCAATATCAATCATACGCCAGCACATGCAATTCAAATAAATTTTGTTAATAATTATACGCCCTTATATACTTAGTACAAATTGCATATGAGAATCTTGATAGTGCAACTGTTAGTGAACATGACAATTCGGGGGTTCGATTGCTGATCGACTACACTGGTCATCAGCCAGAAGAGTTAGGCGGAAACTCACCTAGCTTAGAAAAAGTTCGTTCAATAGTGAGCAGAAAGAATCTAATATGGGCCATTAGATGCTTTAAATCCTATAAATCAGCCGGACCTGACGGGATAATTCCCGCGCAACAACAGGAGGCACTATACCTATCTTGTAGTTGGCTGGAGGCAATCTTCAGGGGCTGCCTGATGCTGGGAGTCATTCCTAGCATTTGGAAGCAAACCAAAGTAGTTTTCGTCCCGAAAATGCTCTCATGCCAAACCAAAGGACTTTAGACCAATCAGTATATCATCCTTTGTTCTTAAGACATTTTAAAGGTTACTGGACATTCACGTTCGAAGTAATTTTCCACAGAATCTAATATCGAGTTCTCAGCATGCCTTTATCAAGTACATGTCAACTGAGACGGCTCTCCACTCTATAGTCAGCATAATAGAAACTCTCTTCAGAATAAGGTCTTCGCTCTGGGAACCTTCCTGGACATCGAGGAAGCCTTCAATAACATTCAACCTTCGGCGCTTCTCAGGTCGTTACCGAATCTAGGAGTCAACAGCTTAGTGGCACGCCTAATTGCGAAGCTTCTGGTGGATAGATACGTCAAAGCTGCTAGGAACGTTAACAGGGGCACACCGCTGGGGGGAGTTCTGCCTCCACTATTATGGTCAACTTCTGCAAAGAACTGCTTCTTGAATTGAACAGAGCCGAATGCCAGGTCTTTGCTTATGCCGCTGATATTGCTATCATCTGTACGGGTAAAAACCTCAATTTACTTAGCATTCGTACAACCAGCCTACTTAGTCTGATTTCGAACTAAACCGCTAACAACGGACTATCACTTAACCCTATCTTAAAACCGAGGTTATCTTGTTCTCTCGGAAATATAAAATACCCGCATTTGAACTGCCGTCAGTTAATGGGGTGCAATTATAGTTGACGGAAAAGGTCAAGTATCTGGGAATAATTCTGGAAACTGTCTTGGAAACCGAATTCCTGCAAAAGGGCGTCTGTTGCTCTTTACTGTTGTAAAGGGGCGATAGGAAAGCGCTGGGGCCTGTCTCCTAAGATCACCATGTGGATTTATATGGTAATAGTCAGACCAATACTTCTCTATGGCATCGTAGTTTGGTGGAGGTCCCTCCTAAAGAAATATATTCTGAATTCCTTGATGAAAATTTAAAGATCAGCACTGATTAGTGTTAGCGGGGCAATGGGCACGACGTCAGGTGCTGCACTTAGTGATATCGTGAACATCTGTACTCCTGGTATCATGGCCGAATCGGCAGCCGCTACATCCCTGGTGAGAATCAGAGATTGTGGCGTCAGGATATCGGTGCGTTTCGGACACGCTCCGGACACGCTGAATTGCTACACCGGATCAACTGTATTCGGATCAACTCTAGAAACGGACTACGATATCCCCTACCTTCTACCAGCGACAAATCCAAATCTAAGGACTTCTATTCCGAACAGGAATACCTGGAAAAAGTGACTGGAAGGGGACACCGGAAGTATCAGATTTTTCACGGACGGATCAAAGTTGGACGAGCAAGTAGGCTATGGGATCCATTCACCGGTGTTAGAATGCCAATCTCTACCTGCCGTTTGCAGATGAGGCAGTGGGCCGATAATATGTTCAAGGACTTCAACTTGCAAACAAGCCCGGGTTGTCTGGCAACAGGTGGACAGGAAGACGACTAGGCAACTACTTAAATTCATTATTATCCACAATGATAGGAACACTTACGGGACGTTGTCTTGTAGGAAAACACGCCCTAAAATTAGGACATGGAAACTCCACTCTCTGTAGATGCTGCATGGAAGAGGACGAGGAAACGACGAAACACCTTCTCTTGGATTTCCCTGCTCTGAGAGGACTGAGAAGTAGGATATTCGGAACATATTTAGTTGGCACCGTAGCCCTACCGGATATTCCTGTAGGTCTAATAGACTAATTCATTGACAGGGAAAATTGGCTAGACGACTAGACAATAGTTGCTAGAGAGGAAACTGCAGGTATAGCAATGGGTTTCTTTAGCCTAAGCGTGCTGTCTTGCAGCCTTTTCAACCAACCAATGAACATTGAAATTCATTTAACGAAGATCTCCTTGGTAAATAATTAACCATGGAAAAGCCAAAGATTGAAAGCGTTCTGTCCTCCATCGTGTGCCTATGACTTCTACCTCCACGTGTTGGTACCCCCGCAATGGTTGAATATTTATATTTTTTCTTGCAGCTGATGCTGCATCAAGGCTTTCCGATGAACAGCCTGATTGTCTATGCGACCACTGATGCGTCTCAAGTTTAGCAGGTAACTGATGTCACTGAATATCATCAAGATATCGGGCATCTTCGTTTGTCCTTAGAAGGCGGATGAGCCAAAAATATAGGCCAATGGGGGATAGAAACCAAAAGACAAAAAATCAGGTTCGATATATAGCATCCTGGTCAGCATCTGATCCATAATGGGCGGCTGCAATCAAATATCCTGATTGTAGGTAAAGTGCAAAAATCCAGTGGACTGCGTTTGCCTCCCACTACCGTTCATAATGGCACTGACTATACAACAACCGATAAGGAAAACATAAGCAACACCTATTTGTTGACGGCTCCCCAAAAGTTATAAGGACAACGATTTACGGATATTCACCTGGAATGTGAGAACTCTACATAGAACCGGTGCAAGCATCCAATTGGCAGATGTTCTCGAAAGTTATATGGCTGACATTCCCGCTATCCAGGCAATGCGATGGACAGGACATGGCTGCACAAGAAAAAGAAACTGCGATATATACTACAGTTGCCATGAAAAAATTATGTTGCGGATTTGTAGTTGCCAAAAGACTCCGACATCTTGCCTCTAGGTTCAATCCTGTGAGAGAACGTGACACATTCAAAAAACAAGATCAAATAAGACATGATCTCTTAGCCTTAAAGGAAATTATAACTTTAGAAATATTTTTATGTTTCAATAATTTGTGTACATGCACCGACAGAAGAGGAAGATGATGATGCCAAAGACATATTCTATGAGCTCCTAGAGGAAACGTATGACCGCTGCCCTGGCCATGACATTAAGATTGTACGAGGAGATTTTAATGCCACAGTAGGCAGGGAGAATCTGTTTCATCCAACTATTGGCAGTTTCAGTCTACATGCTGATAGTTCCGACAACGGTATGAGACTGGTTGACTTTGCCGAGGCAAACCACATAGTCATTAGTGGCACAAGATTCCCGTACACGGCTACTTTTGATATCGCCTGATTAAACAACGAAGAACCACATTGATCTCATGGTAATATATGGAAGGCACTCATTCACTATAATGGATGTACGTGGGATCAGAGGAGCTAACATCGATTCGGATCATTACCTGTTACCAGCAAAGGTTCGCACTAGATTAAGTAGAGCGACAATCGTACGAAACCAGACGAAGAGAATGCTAGACATCAGAAAGCTGTAATCACCAGAGGTAGCCACAGCCTACTCACGGAAGCTCTCGCATCTTTTGACACAGAACCCACCCCCTCCCGGTAATGATCCTGAAGTGCAATGGAAACCCATTTCCGACTCTATAAAAACTGCCGCATCAACCGTACTTGGTTTCGAAAAACCGCTTCGCAATAAACCGTGCTACGATGAAGAGTGTCGCATTACAAATGATGAAAAGAACGCTGCACGCATGGCAATGCTTTAGTCAATTGCAAGGCGAGCTGCAACTGAGCGGTATAGGGAGAAAAGAAAGGAGGTAAACCGTCTCTTTAGGCGTAAGAAACGGCAGAGGAGAAAGCGCGAGAATGAGCAAAAAAAGTCAGAAACGGCACAAATGGACGTGATTCAGGACCGCCTACTGTAAAGACAAGGACCGAAATCTCATCGCAGATGTAAATATCATGTTGAGAATATGGAGAGATCATTTCTCCGGGCCACTGGTACCTGAGATATCCAATGACGAGGAGACAATCGATCACAATTTGGACGACGATGTCGATTACCCCCATCCTAACCACGATGGACGTCAGAAAAGCTATTGGTTGTCTTAAGAACAACAAAGCCGCTAGAGCCGATGGATTACCGGCAAAGTTGTTAAAACTGGTGGCGATGAGCTTATAAGGTGCATGCATCAACTCATTAGAAAAATGTGGTTAGAAGAATGCATGCCCGGCCATTGGAGTCTCAGTGTTCTATGCCCCATATATAAAAAGGTGAACGGAGTCTTTGTGCCAACTACTGTGGAATAAGCCTTTCATCCATAGCATATAAGGTCTGAAACTAAATTAAAACTAAAACGAATTATCGCTGGCTTGATTGGCCCATACAAGTGTGGATTTAGACCTGAAAACCCACAACTGACCAAATTTTCAGGGGCTTCCTGTAGAAGACCCATGAAAAGCATATCGGCACCTATCATCTATTTGTCGGTTATAAGGTGGCCTTCGATAGCCCGATAAGGGAGAAACTATACGAAGTTAAGTCTGAGCTTGGTATTGTTGGATATACGTCTTTGATGGATCAAACATCAAATCCGCAATAAAAGTTTGTAAGGATCGTACCGAACCTTTTGAAACAAAACAAGGCCTCAGGCAAAGCGATACCCTGTCGTGCGATCTGTTTAACATCGTAATGGCGATCATTATGAGAAAAGCTCCAGTCAACATGAATAAAACCAAGAGCAGCAAAAGGCACATGCTTCTCGCCTATACTGATGATATAGATATCATTGGGCGAACAATTAGAGAAGTTACTGCGAGTTTGTCGAGAATTGAGAAGGAGTCAGCAATCGTGGGACAGACAGTAAATGAGGACAACATAAAATTAGTGATTTCAACGAGCAGGGACTCCACCCGATTATACCAAAGCTTGAATAATGATAACCGTTATAATTTCGAGGTGTTGGACGAATTTATATACCTCGGATCTGCGGTAAACAAAAACAACAACGTCAGCCTTGAGATCAAGCGGAGAACAGATGTTATTTTGGGCTAAGCAAGCACTTTAGAGAAAAAGTCCTATCTCGAGTAACAAAATTCGAGTTATACCTGACTCTCAGACAATCTGTCTTGCTTTATGGCGTAGAATACTGGGCTTTATCGCAAGCAGACGAAACATCTCTACGAGTCTTCGAGAGAGCAATTTTTGGCCCTGTAGTGCACAATGCAGAGTATTGGCGACGTAAGAACAATGAGACCTACATATAAGTATACCCCGACATTGACATAGTTCAGCGGATCAAAGCATGGACAAAGACGAACCAGCACGAAAGGTTTTCGAAACCAATCATGAAGGAAAACGAAAAATAGGCTGACCAAGATTCTGCTGGAACGATCAGGTTGACGAATCCCTGCGTGCACTTGTTACTACCAACTGGAGAGATACGACAAGACATCGAACTGGTTGGCGAAATGTGTTATCTTCGTTTTGTAAGGTTCCTGACCCCCCGAGGTTCTTCGACACCGGATAAGTCAGTAAGTGTTGCATCCCAGCTGTTCTGGAGGTGTCGATTGGCCATGCTTGAGCTACATACCTAACTACTCCGTACATGGCTCCGTACATGACTGACCCTATGGTAAGCGAACGCCGAACCAACGAGTAAAAAAAATGTATGCACACATGCTCTCATTTTGTGATGCTCTCAGCTATATTACGCTCTATTATTCTCTCGTTGCTTGTTCGCTCTGCCACTGCTGTAACAGAAGACTTTTTTGTTTTATTTTTGCTTGCTTCTCTTTCGCAATGATCGAAAACAAATTTGCCAGTTGACGTAATTTGTGTAATCAGTACAGTTGAGAGGAGTCAAGTGCAAATATAAAGTGGAGTATTTCTTGGAGGTATTATTAAAGTCATTGTAATAGGAGGTAGGCATCAATTAATTAATTACTTTTGTTTTTTTTCAAATGCAATAAATTTGGTCGATGGGACTGGGTCAGCTGAGGAACAACTCCGAAAGGCCTTGCAGCTTCAGAAGAAGCTATTCTTTAAAAACTTAAGTTGCAACAAAACCTCTTTTCATGGGGACCCATATTCACCAGTTCTTCTGTGTACTCATATCACCACCCCTAGTATGGGTACCTATGTACCCCCCTTTTCATGGGGCCCCATATTCACTAGTTCGCGGTAAACGATGTGATGGCGATTGACCCTTTTTGCGGACATTTCATACAAAAAACGAAATGATGAAATGCATTGCTTAGGGTTGGCAAAGTAAGTACAGGTGATTCCCTAGTAAGTACTTATTTCAGCTGGTACGAACTAGTGCCCAGTACTAGAGGGATATTATAATGATTCGAATGGAGTTAGTTTATTTGGCCGTGCACCGACTTATACGACTACAAAATAAATTGAAATTTTCTTCACAATTACACAGTGCAACAAACTGAAGGTAATTTAATGGGGAGCTGAATTATTCCTTTATGGAATCAAAGCCGTAGATGAGGGTATTAAAATTCCGGAAGACAGGCCCTCCTAAGTCTCATTTTTTACAGCTGGATGAAATTTTTATTTTGAAGCGAAATACTATTTGGAAAATGTCCAAAAAAACTATGTTTCTCAATAGCGTAGCGCATTTTCGGGTTAAGCTGTTTTCAGTGAAATTGAATGAGAATTTTGTACATGCGTTCAGTCCTTTATTTCGATTCCGTTCGTGTCCTTTTTGTCAATATTTCGAGAAATGTCATAAAAGTACCTTAAACGGGATTTTTGGTTATTTAAGGGTTCAGGAAAATATTTCTCTTCCAGGTCGCTATCTAAACACTGGACTGAAAAAGGACCAGCAAAAGTTGAAGGTATCGATTTCTGTCATTGACAACCCCTACTAAAATTTTCTGAGCAACATTCCCGTGGAACATTTGAATGCCCCAAAGTCCCGTTTTAAGGTACTTTTGTGACATTTCTTGAAATGCTAACGAAAGGGAGACGTAAGGAATCGGTATATAGGATTGAAATGTTCTACGAAAAAAGTCCGATTCAATTTCATTAAAGCCATTTCATCCCCAAATTGTGCTTCGTTACTACCAATCATTGTTTTTTGGGCATTTTTCAGATACTATGTATTTGTAAATAATAAAAATGTAATTAAGCCATTTAATAACAGTGAAACTTAGGAGTGGTCTCTCCTTCCCGTATTTTAATAAACTCACATAAGGTTTTCATTCTGCAAAGAAGTCATTCACACCCCGAAAAGTTGTTGCATAGTGTTATTAAAGTGTCATAATAAATATAATATCAATCATACGCCAAGATGTACAATTCACAGGAATTTCTATAACACTCATGCGTCCCTGTGCCCCCCCCCCCTCCCCCCAAATTGATTTAAACATTGTATGTGTGAATTTTCTTCCTAGGTTACTTCTCCAAAGAATAATCACAAGATATTTATCAGGTTTGTTCAATGATATTAACACTATCGACTCTTGTCGCTGATAGTACTAGTTGTATCCCGTAAAGGCGTTTTCTGCAAGTTGCGAAAATATTCAACAGTGATACAATTTTTCAATTTTTAAATCACGTGTGACCTTCGTAGAGAACCAGGACGATTCGAACTATTACTATAACAGGCACAAATAGTTTTTTTTTGTCCCAACTAGTTCATTTCTGGACATGTATTTCCCAACTTTTAACAGAATTTTAAAATTGTTCTTACTCGTTTCAACAGAATCCCATTAATTACGCTCCTAACGAAACATTTGTGTCTCCGCATACAGCTCTGTAATTATTTTTGTATTGTGGACAAAGGTTTTCGTGTAAACAATTTTAATTGGGATGTAAATTATTCAACCGCAAATAGTAGGTCGTGATAAATGTAAATTGGCTTCAAAGCGAAAATGAAATGAAATACAGACATTATCAGAAAAAGACGACAATTTGTTATCCTTAAATACAAAATTATTATTAAACACTCATTGTTTGGAGTCTTCAGTTTTACACCGATTCCAATGGAGAGACAGAAACGTTTCCATAAATTTCACAAATCGTAATAAAACGCATGGGTCGTAATAAAACACTAGTGAGAAATACAGCAAGGACTGCATAAAGGTAAAATTGAAAAAAGGATTAAGAATTTAAACTTTAAAATTTAAAACTTAAAAAAATATATGCAACACATGTATCGCATACAACTACATTAATTACTGGATTAGCTGAAATTTGTGGTGAAAATTAAACAAAATCGTTGCTGACCAAGATTGTGTTGCAAGCGTTTGCAAGAAATATTCCTTGATAATTAATATCAATTATACGTACTGTGGTTTGCTTGCAATTAGACCAGATATTTGGTTGAAATCGACCAGATATTCAAATTACGACAAATCCTAGAAGAAACCCCGTGGAAAACAAATCGACACCTATAACTTTTTTGTAGATTATAAAACTCCCTTCGATATCCCGATAAGGGAAAAACTGTACCAAGCTGAGTCGGTATTACTGCTAAGCTGACACGCCTTTTTAGAATGACTCTGACCAACACGAAATCTTCGGTAAAGATTGGTAAAAATCTCACTGAACCACGTAGGCCTCAGGCAGGGCAAACACCCTATCCGTCACATGCTGCTCGCGTATGCTGATGATTTAGACATTATTGGGCGAAATCTTTTAGAATTTACTGCAGTATTTTAGATAATTTAGAAGGAATCAGCAAACGTGTGTTTCGAAGTACACGAAGACAAAACAAAATAATGGTTTCGACAAGCGGAGCAACCACCCGATAACCGTTATGAATTTGAGATAATGGACGAATTTATTTTCCTCAGATCTGCCGTGAACAGAAGCAGTAACGTCAGCCTGCAAATCAAATGGAAAATTGCGCTTGCAACAAGGTGTTATTTTCGGTTAAGCAAGCACTTCAGGCACAAGACCTTCGTGCGAGAAGCAAAGATCCAACTATATCAGACTCTTATACAACCTGTCATGAATTATATCGCAGAATCTTGGGTCATATTGCATACTGACGAAACATCACTGGGAGCCTTCGTCAGAGATATGCTCCGAAAAATATAGGATTCTATAATAGAAAACGGCGAGTGTCGACGACGGATGATCCACGAGCTGTATAATCTGTATCCCGACATCGATGTAATTATACGTATCAAAATAGCTCGTTGTGTAGAATGGATGTAGAATGTATCAGAATGTCAGTAGAATGGATCAGAATGAGCCAGTTCGAAAGCTATTCCAAGACGTTATGAAAGGACATCGAAAATTCGCTGAGAAAACCAGGTGGAATATCGCCTTCAAGAACCACTTGTTGTTACCAACTGGAAGAGAAAAGCTGAACATCTAGCAGGTTGGAGAAATATGTTATCCTCATTTTTGAAGGCCCTGATCCCTCTGGGTTGTTTGAAGTATGTAAGTGAGTAAGTAGGTAACAGTAGAGTGGCATTTTTTTGTATGAAAATTTTTTTTTCTTTCTACTCAAGGATTGCCGGGCCGCATATTATGCCACTTGATGAAAAAATGTTATGCTATAAATTTGGGGAAAATTGGACAATGTTAACACGTCGCGCCCGAAGGTCAAAGTTCAAAAATTTTTGAAATTATGTTTTTCTAAGTGACAGATTGTTGCAATATACTTATTTTTCGGCAGATTTTTGCGAAACTTGGTGGGTTTGCAACACAGAAGTTACTTTGTATCTCCTAAAAATTTAGGCAACATGGGGCAACGTTAACACGTAGCGCCTTTACGGGAGCATTTGTTTATTGCAATCTATTACATCTTAATCATTTTACGAGTCAAAATGGCAAAACAAAAAATTTTATATCTATCGGAAAAAAATCGATGTTAACCGTTCTGAAGGATATTCTAACCTCGCAATAGCTAAAAAAAATTGGACGGATTCCAACAGTTGTCGACAACTACATCAAGGACCACGAGGGGTATGGAAAAAATTTTAAAAGAGAGGTTTCATTGTTTTTATCTACGTATGAGAAAAGAAAAATCATCAGAATTGCTTCTAATTCTGACTTATCATTGTCAAAAATACGAGGTCAAGCTGGAGTGGAAGCCAGCAAGGCATCAGTACGCAGAGTAATTAAGAGCTGTGAGTATCTTGTCTACAAAAAAGCCGCCACATAATGATCCTCGTAAGGAAAAGCGGCTTCAATCCGAAAGAGACTACATGGTAATATATGGGATGTGCAGCCAAGAGGTCATGTAAATGACTAGAGACACGGTATATTTACGGATGAGAAGAAGTCTAATTTGGATGGGTAGTGCAACTATTATTTCTATGATCTGCGCAAAGAAATGGTATGGGGTGCGGTATTATGGTATGGGGTGCTATTACGTACTATGGCACCATCAATCTTGAATTTCAAAGTGCAGACATTACTAAAGCAAGCTATAAAACGTTATTGGAATCAGCTTTTCTGAGGTTCAATGAACTATTTGGTCCCATATCTTGGATATTGCAACAGGCTAATGCCCCTATACACAACGACAGAGTAGTAAAGTAGTTCATTGCAAGCCAAAATGTTAATATTCTTGACTGGCCACCCAAATCGCCAGATCTAAACATTATCGAAAATGTCTGGGGTTGGTTATGTCGTAAGAACCATGAAGGAGGTAGACAATTTGGTGACAGGCAGTCACTAATTAAGGATGCTTGGAATCAAATTTCGTTGGATTACATAAATTCTCTTTATCTCTCAATGAATCCCGTATATTTGAAGTTATTAAAAACAAACGGGACTGTACCCATTACTAATGGTTCTTAAATAAAGTAAAATAAATAAAAAAAACAAGGAAAACTGTTCTTCATTAAAATTAGTTAAAGTGACTTTATTCAAGTTAACCAAAAATATAGCACATTTTATGACTTTTTTTTGATAAATTGCTCAAAAAAAATATCTTTAGCTAAGAACAACTATTGTCATGATTTTTTATATCTCAAGATGTCTAGCTTCCATTTACATTTTAAAATTCTGCAATCGGTTTCAAATTGCAAAAGATACAGGCTGCTGAATATGGAATTTTTAGTGTCTTTAAATAAGTGAACCGGAGTGTACATACATTAAAAGAGACAAGAGAAGAGAGAGAGCATAGAGCAACTTCCACAGATAACACTTGGCGCGCAATTAAAATCAATTATTCGCCCCTAATTTCCGATAAGAGTTATATCAAATAATAAATATTTTGTATATTTGGATATTGAATATTTGCATATTGAAAGCTTTGAGCGGTATTCCGAGCGGAATTTGGATAAGCTTATTCATGGCTAAAAATTCGATAGTGTCGCCGTCACTAAGCGAGATGACCGCCGTCGAAAGAAATGTAAGGAGATCGGAGCAGAGATCTAATCGATGTTCTCATTCACAAGAGCCGTGCTGACGAGCCGTTGCAACATCGACGGCCCCTGTCCCAGTGGATCGAATTGGCCTCACATTGCCTAACTTCATATCCAGACCTAGGCTCTAGTGATAGTGATCTAACCCAGAAAAATAATTAAAGATAATATGAATTGTAGTCTAGTGACGGGGACCAGGGCCGTATTGAAAAGGGTGAGGTAGATGCAAATCTGTTTAAGCTATATAATAGAAAATTACTTAAGGAAAGTTTGAGGCCGTTAGAGGGCACAACAAAATTTCGATGTGATATATTTAAAATCACTGAGCCGTTGGTTATATGCTTACTACCATATAGTTAGTGTAGCATAATCACCTTAACCTTCATTATACAAGTTTGAGGTTAAGGACTCCACTCACTCTCAACCTTTACCATTATTTCCCCTTTTATTTGTGAGAAGCTCTCCCCAATGCCTTCAGGGGATGTTACGGGAAACGGTTTTTTTCCGTTCAATTTATTTTTCCCCCATTTTGTCCTCATTATAACAGTGTAAGTGCTGACCATCAGCAATTTCTCTTCGAATTTTGGGTAACATTGTTAAAAGAAGGCCAACGCGGCCAAACCCGAAGAGACGAAAATAAAATGCAAGCATTTTCATTTTTTTTTTAAATAGTTGAGGTTTACTTTTGTACGATAATTAATTCAATTGAATTACTAATTGTATTTCAAACAAACAAGACTTATGAAAAAAGTATTTAATTTGGACAATTCCAAGAAGGACGGATGGCTACAGAAGAAGGATGGACATAAGCATATATGTACAATAAAATTTGATATGCAGACGTGGAATCATCATTTGTTCAACCAAGTATATTAGGCAGTATCCTACAGATAAACATTGTTTTACGCAGGCAGTATGAGCCGGATGTTCGGGGTAAAATATACCAGCATTCAAAGATTTGGTTAAAGTGGCGGTTTTAAATACAAGAACTGAAAAATATTCAAACTACTTTTATGACGCTTATATATTTTGTGTAATTAATTGAATATCGATTATCCGCCACAATGTGCATTTGAAGAGAATTGCTATTTATAACACTCATACGCTCCTGTGTAGTAGGTACTAATTGCTATATAAATTATATATGAGAGTTTCTTTCATATATGACGGTCTTATGAATCTGGTTAGGTTTCGTCCAATGGTATGTATTTCCACGACTCCAATAAGTTCTCGAACAACTCGAGTTCTGTTAAGTAGTGTCCGAGAGGGAAGGCAGAATATATTTAAAATTAAATCCAATTTCTTGAAATTTCGATAAAAAGATGTCGAGTCATACTTTCTGGATCACTTAGAAAATAAATGGATTTATTTAAAATTAAATTCAATTTCTTGAAATTTCGATAAAAAAGATGTCGAGTCATACTTTCTGGATCACTTAGAAACCAAATGGATTCCCATTGCATCCCACGAAGGGATTGGGGAGAGCTTCTCATTACCAGTGAGCTGTGCGTTTTAAAGTTTTACGCAGTGATTGGGACCTAGAATTTTACACCGGTTCCGAACGGTATTTTTGGAAGCTTTTCATGGCGAAACGATTCGAAAATTTTGCGATAACTAAACAACGTGAGTGTGGTCAAATTACTTAACCAATCCATATCGTAAAGCCAATCCGCCAATTCAAGTTGTTCATCTTTGTCCCGATTCTGCAAGGACCCGAGCAAGGACCGAACCCACGCCAGAGCCGCCCACTCTACCCATTGCACCACCGACGGCCACATGGATCACAGGCATTAACTTAAAGGTCGCAGTCGGTGGTGCAATGGTTAGTGCTCGCGGCTCTTGTACATGAGAACGTGTGTTCGATCCCTGCTCAGACCACCCTACATTTATTTCGACGACGATCACCTCCCTTAGTGATGACGACACAATCGAGTATGTAGCCATGAAAAAGCTTCTCAAAATACTGTTCGGAACCGGAGTAGAACTATAGGTCCCAATCAGTGAGTGTAAAACTAGAAGCGCACATCTCACAGATATTGAGAATCCCTTCATGGGTTGTTATGGAACACCATTTGTTAACTGTTATGAATTTGAGATAATAATCGATTTTATTTTCCTCGGATCTGCCGTGAAAAGAAGAAATAACGTCAGCCTGGAAATCAAATGGAAAATTGCGCTTGCAACAAGGTGCTATTTTGGGCTAAGCAAGCACTTCATGCATAAGACCGTCTCGTGAGAAGCAAAGATCCAACTATATCAGACTCTTATACAATCAGTCTTGAATTATATCGCAGAATCTTGAGTCATATTTCATGATGACGAAACATCACTGGGGGTCTTCGAAAGAGATATGCTCGTGAAAATATACGATCCATTAATAGAAAACGGCTAGTGTCGACGACGGATGATCCACGAGTTGTATAATCTGTATCCTATTTTTTAATTTTACAGGAATACGTTTGTTGCGATGGTGGCATAATCGGAATATTTCGAGAAAAGCATTCGCAGATTTGATTGAAGTTGAGGTAAAAAATAAAAACACGGAAAAATAATGAAATAATGCTGCATTTATAAATTTTATATATTCTGCTAATTAATTGAATATCAATCATACGCCAGAGTGTGCAATTTAAATTAATTTCTATAATACTCATACGCCACTGTGTAGTAATAATTAATTTACAAATTTTTAAATGAGTCTTTGCTTCGGACGTTACTTATGCTAAGAATAGGCACATAAACTTTGCTACATTTGAATTTTCTTACGCTTCTTGTTGCTTCTTGTTCTAGCCGTGTCCAGTGAAGTTATGTCCATTGAACTCAATGTATTGAAATTTCGATTCTTCAGCAATTTTTGGTCACAATAATTTTGTATGAAAATTTAATAGAATTCGTCAAAACTCGATTTTAAATTTTTTGTTCTTTAAAACATGGATTCTACTTCATCCGAATTTCCGAACTTCATCGCTCACTATTGTTTTGATAGCATTAATTTTCATTGCAACTGTGCTCGACACCGATGCAATTGTAAAGAAAAGCCTCAACAATTCTTTGAAATGGAAGATTGATGTGGGAGTTCGTTGAACGGATGGGTTTCATGTACATGTTGAGAATTTACAATTGGGTTTTGTACCATGAAAGTCAAAGTGGGCTCGGAATTTTGTGCGAGTAGGATCAATCGATAATAATCCAGATTCGACAACCATCAAAATATTTTTGCAGGATAAAAACATTAACATACATATTTTTTGACCATTATAACATCGTGGTCCCAGCAGCTTTTCAGGAATCCTATAAATCTAAAATTGTTGTCTCGCAAACCCTTTCATCAATCCACTTTTGTTAAGGAGACCAAACGACTGTTCAATTCAAATATTTTACTGAGAATAATTCAAATCCAAAATTGTGAGGTAACAGAAAATAGAAAAGAAAACAGAAAATAAACTTGGTTGCAAATACTTTATATGCATTGTCAATACCCAAAACATAGTTGTATATAAAAAGTATTTAATCCAAAGATCAATACTCCTCCTCACTGTAAAGGGTGTCTCAGTAAGAATGCACTTTTTCATTTTAAAACTTTAATATGTATTTTTTGACATAGTTGTAACTTTTATATTGCATTATGAAGAAGTCATGTTCCATTTATATATGGAATAACATATCCATCCGGCTTTGATCCCAGGCCATAATTCTTTTCATGAAATTTTCCATGAGTTTTCCATGGCTGTCGATGGGTTTGGGCTCAGGAATTGTGTCTTGGGTTTCTAGGGTTTATCATATCACTGATTTCATTTCACACTCATTGTTCTTTTGCAAGAACAAATTCGATGAACCCCATTTTCAAGCAATTTTTCCATTAAATCAAGTCGAATATGGCGCCCGTCGAAACATGTTTTTTTGGGTTTTTTTTTAGTTTTTTTTCGCTTTTTTTCCTTTTTTTACATTGTTTCGTTTTTTTGTTCGTTTTTCGTTTTTTTTTGGTTTTTTCGTTTTTTTTTGTTTTTTTTTCTATGTTTTTTGTTTTTATTTTTTTTTGTGTATATATATATATGTGTTCAAAAAGTGTGACAGAGTCAGTGAATCACCAATGAGCGTATATAATATTGACTTGTAAAGCTTGATGAGAATCTGGTTTATTGCTAAAGACCAATGACTTCAAGTAACCCCACAGGAAATAGTCTAATGGTGTTAAATCACAACTTCTTGGAGGCCATTCAATTTCAGAATTTCTTGAAATAATCGAATCGAATCGAAAATCAGCAAATTCATGACGTTTACGGTAGTCCAATGGCTTCAGTTCTTGAGTTATAATAACTTTGTACGGGTGCAAGCTTAAATCCTTTCCCAAAATCCCCCAGGTTGTGGTTTGAGACTGTCCCAATTGTTGACAACGTCTTGGATTCGATAAATTCTGGTATTCAGCAACACTTGTCTGAACAGCACTAATACTTTTATTATTTCGAGCGGTTCTTTGTCTAATTCGCACTTGAACATTATGGTAAGAAATGTACGCTCGTAATTTGCAACAATTCGACGAATAGCGACTACAGGTGGACGATTATTAAGACGATAAGATGGCAAACGCGCACGAGAATTTGCAATTGGAGAACGATTATTTTGACAAAAAAATTTAATAATTTGTAAACCTTGTTCTTCCGTATATCTCTCCATGACGAAATTGTAAACATTATTGAATACAACGAAAAAAATTGCAGATCATGCCATACTACAAATCGGCGAAACGTCACTTAGAAATCATATCACTCAAACTGGAAACCCCTTTAGTTGGGTGACCCTCATGAAATATAGGAGATAGTACACTATGTTTCTAATCGTCCGACAAGCACTCGCATATATCCAATTTGCCTATGCACTGGTGCACACACGCTAAAAACCCCGGCCCCGGTAACATTACACTGTGTGTAATTTTTTAAATCATGTATACCACTATGTGATAAAAGACCATAAACAAAGACCCGTGTCTCCCAGTTATGCCCAAAGTCATGGACTTTTTTTTATGGGCCCCCAAAGATTTGGTGCCTCGGTGTAGTTTTTGCAAAAATGTGATCATTTTGTCAGGCTCATATCTTGCAAACCGTACGGTATTTTGATTTACTTTCTGAGGGAAAATTGTAACTCTTGTCATAGAGAACAAATATTGTGAACATATAAAATCAAAAAAACTTCAAATAAACTTTAAAAAATTCGATTTTTTTACCTTTTTCCCCTGTTCAGGTACATAGGTAGCAAACCGTTCAAAATTCAAGGAAACAATCAGCAACAAAAATGTACCTAAGATCTCAATAAATCTCCTACTTCAACATTGACATACTATGCTATCTCACCGACCGCAGCAGCACAGGCATAGCAGTAAGCTCAGAACACGCAAAAAGGGACACAGCACACTATATAAGAATCATTCCTAGGAAGTTCAAATGTTCTAGAAAGTTGTTTACTGAGATCACAGGTACATTCTTGTGGTTGATTGTTTCCTTGAATTTTGAACGGTTTGTTACCTATGGACCTGAACAGGTGAAAAAGATAAAAGATCGAATTTTTAAAGTTTGTTTGAAGTTTTTTTGATTTTATATGTTCACAATTTTTGGCCCTGAAGATGATCTTTTTTGATTTTAATGTTCCCAATTTCTGTTCCTTGTGACAAGAGCTGCAACTTTCCCTCAGAAAGTAAATCAAAATACCGAAAGGTTTGCAAGATATGAGCCTGACAAAATGATCACTATTTTGCAATAATTACACCAAGGCCCAACTCTATGGGGGTCCATAAAAAAACAGTCCATGACTTTGGGCAAAACTGGGGAACACGGGTCTTTTTTATGGTCTTTTATCACGTAGTTGTGTCCGTATGTGGGTATAGTTTTTCGTGTTGCACTGTGTTATGCAGGAACCATGTATATGCTTGCATGCGTTATTTTCATGAATTGAAAATCTGCTTCTTTTTGTTTCATAGTTCCTACAAATAAATTTATTTTTAGGTCACAACTTTTTATACTATAACATATTAATCATTGTGTCTCAAGCATGTAATATTGAATAGCAAACACAGTACTGTTGGACACAAGTATACTATATTTGCGACAAGCTACAAGCAATTTATATTGGCATCCAAACACCAAAATAAGAAAAATTTTTCTGCGTGCATAACTTGCCAGCTCATCGCTGCCAGTGAAGTACAGCTCTGCCGGTAGGCCATCGGCACCTGAGGATTTGTTGTTCATAATCCGGGAACTTGCTTTTCTGACCTCGTCTTGATTAGGAGACGCACAATTAACACCATTCTCTTAAATTGTCATAACTCCTTCACCTGCATTGAATTCTACGAGGACAATTAATGCAAAGATATTGTCTGTCCATATCCCCAATATAATCTACACATCTGCGACTACAGGTACTTGACCCAAAGGAAGTGGCGACCTGCTTGAGAAATCCTCAATGGAATCGCTACAAGAGCTTCGGACTCTCTCTCTCCTTCTTCTTTAAGGGCAGTGGCATGTTACAAACTCGTTTCAATTTATATTTAGCTTATTTTCTATTTTTTGCAACATTTTCCCAATCACTTAAATGGTTAATTTTCGCAACTTGAATACTTTTTAACTCCACTCACAAATCCTTCCAATCGTTGCACTTGAAAGAATTCATCAATGTCAAATACAGTTGTAGGGTGTAAACATTTAGTTGCTGAGTGTAAAGAAGGGGGATATTTATTGTACAACAAACTAAATCCTTTTCGAGTACAGTAACAGCCACAGGAGTCTCAAGTGGTTTAAAACCATAAAGTAAACACAGAAATTTTATACAAAAGAAAATCAAAGGACTTTCTATCAAAATTGTTTGCAAATGTGCCAAAATGTGTGGCTTATGAATTTTTAAAATAAATTTTGTAGCAGGAAACCCATGTACATGATTAAGTTACCTTAAGGATAAGCATCGTAAAGAAAGTATTATACCGGTAAGACACATTCCTTGACATTGAATCATTGCGAATTTGAAAGATCTGAATAATGTAAAAACGTTGGGTGGAACGTGGGAAATATTGCCTCAGTTATTTGCTACTCTTTTGTTCTGAATAAAGATGTTAAGCAATGATTTGAATTATAATCTTATTCTTTTAGCATTAAAAATTGTAGACGATTGAAACCAGGCGATTGAAACGGGATTTAAAAAACACAATCTTATTCCATGAAACGGCCAGGACATTGTTCACACCACTTTTAACTTAACAAATATTTTGTAAAAGTTATAAGGATCAAGTTTGTAACAGAAGCTTTAATGTGCTTTGTTTGTAATGAAAGAGCTGTGTATTGCAAAAAGCCGATGGCAAATCCAAAAGGATTTACTCCTGGGGCTGACAACATTCAAGTGGATAGCCTTTATTGTGCTTGAAGACTAACAAAACAAAATATGTTGTTTGGCAAAATTGTACACAAGTGATAAACGAAAAGGACATCTCCAAACAAAAGCAAATGCGTTGAAGTCAAGAAAAGACTATTATCAAGACATAACGTAACAAGACATAATCATTATAAAGTCGTTTACAGATTTTGACTTCAAATTTATTACAAAACTTTAAAAGAATTGTAGCTATTTAAATTAGTATTAAGAATTTTATCATATAATCATAATTTTAAAATGCAGAATTAGAAAAAACCTACCAGGACTATTATGTAAAATATATGAAAGGTTGACTCCATTGTGTTTGCCAACCCTACGAAAGATTGTGTTCAGGACATCCTAAGACTGTGCGAACAAATCAGTGCCATCCAGATGTCGTCTTACATCCTTAACTTCAATTTCAAACAGGGTTCGTACTATATGGGTAATGGGGTTAGCGATCGTCTACCCATTACCCACAGGTTATAGGGAAAATAATGGGTACCTACCCACGACAATGGGGAATTATTAACCGAAATTGCATTGAATTAAATTGAAGTGAATTGAATGGAATTGAATTGAATTGAATTTAAATGAATTGAATTGAATTGAATTGAATTGAATTGAATTGAATTGAATTGAATTGAATTGAATTGAATTGAATTGAATTGTATTGAATTGAATTGAATTGAATTGAATTGAATTGAATTGAATTGAATTGAATTGAATTGAATTGAATTGAATTGAATTGAATTGAATTGAATTGAATTGAATTGAATTGAATTGAATTGAATTGAATTGAATTGAATTGAATTGAATTGAATTGAATTGAATTGAATTGAATTGAATTGAATTGAATTGAATTGAATTGAATTGAATTGAATTGAATTGAATTGAATTGAATTGAATTGAATTGAATTGAATTGAATTGAATTGAATTGAATTGAATTGAATTGAATTGAATTGAATTGAATTGAATTGAATTGAATTGAATTGAATTGAATTGAATTGAATTGAATTGAATTGAATTGAATTGAATTGAATTGAATTGAATTGAATTGAATTGAATTGAATTGAATTGAATTGAATTGAATTGAATTGAATTGAATTGAATTGAATTGAATTGAATTGAATTGAATTGAATTGAATTGAATTGAATTGAATTGAATTGAATTGAATTGAATTGAATTGAATTGAATTGAATTGAATTGAATTGAATTGAATTGAATTGAATTGAATTGAATTGAATTGAATTGAATTGAATTGAATTGAATTGATTGAATTGAATTGAATTGAATTGAATTGAATTGAATTGAATTGAATTGAATTGAATTGAATTGAATTGAATTGAATTGAATTGAATTGAATTGAATTGAATTGAATTGAATTGAATTGAATTGAATTGAATTGAATTGAATTGAATTGAATTGAATTGAATTGAATTGAATTGAATTGAATTGAATTGAATTGAATTGAATTGAATTGAATTGAATTGAATTGAATTGAATTGAATTGAATTGAATTGAATTGAATTGAATTGAATTGAATTGAATTGAATTGAATTGAATTGAATTGAATTGAATTGAATTGAATTGAATTGAATTGAATTGAATTGAATTGAATTGAATTGAATTGAATTGAATTGAATTGAATTGAATTGAATTGAATTGAATTGAATTGAATTGAATTGAATTGAATTGAATTGAATTGTATTGAATTGAATTGAATTGAATTGAATTGAATTGAATTGAATTGAATTGAATTGAATTGAATTGAATTGAATTGAATTGAATTGAATTGAATTGAATTGAATTGAATTGAATTGAATTGAATTGAATTGAATTGAATTGAATTGAATTGAATTGAATTGAATTGAATTGAATTGAATTGAATTGAATTGAATTGAATTGAATTGAATTGAATTGAATTGAATTGAATTGAATTGAATTGAATTGAATTGAATTGAATTGAATTGAATTGAATTGAATTGAATTGAATTGAATTGAATTGAATTGAATTGAATTGAATTGAATTGAATTGAATTGAATTGAATTGAATTGAATTGAATTGAATTGAATTGAATTGAATTGAATTGAATTGAATTGAATTGAATTGAATTGAATTGAATTGAATTGAATTGAATTGAATTGAATTGAATTGAATTGAATTGAATTGAATTGAATTGAATTGAATTGAATTGAATTGAATTGAATTGAATTGAATTGAATTGAATTGAATTGAATTGAATTGAATTGAATTGAATTGAATTGAATTGAATTGAATTGAATTGAATTGAATTGAATTGAATTGAATTGAATTGAATTGAATTGAATTGAATTGAATTGAATTGAATTGAATTGAATTGAATTGAATTGAATTGAATTGAATTGAATTGAATTGAATTGAATTGAATTGAATTGAATTGAATTGAATTGAATTGAATTGAATTGAATTGAATTGAATTGAATTGAATTGAATTGAATTGAATTGAATTGATTGAATTGAATTGAATTGAATTGAATTGAATTGAATTGAATTGAATTGAATTGAATTGAATTGAATTGAATTGAATTGAATTGAATTGAATTGAATTGAATTGAATTGAATTGAATTGAATTGAATTGAATTGAATTGAATTGAATTGAATTGAATTGAATTGAATTGAATTGAATTGAATTGAATTGAATTGAATTGAATTGAATTGAATTGAATTGAATTGAATTGAATTGAATTGAATTGAATTGAATTGAATTGAATTGAATTGAATTGAATTGAATTGAATTGAATTGAATTGAATTGAATTGAATTGAATTGAATTGAATTGAATTGAATTGAATTGAATTGAATTGAATTGAATTGAATTGAATTGAATTGAGTTGAATTGAATTGAATTGAATTGAATTGAATTGAATTGAATTGAATTGAATTGAATTGAATTGAATTGAATTGAATTGAATTGAATTGAATTGAATTGAATTGAATTGAATTGAATTGAATTGAATTGAATTGAATTGAATTGAATTGAATTGAATTGAATTGAATTGAATTGAATTGAATTGAATTGAATTGAATTGAATTGAATTGAATTGAATTGAATTGAATTGAATTGAATTGACTTGAATTGAATTGAATTGAATTAAATCGAATATAATTGAATTGATTATATTCTTCGTGTATTTTCATTGCCAATATATCGGTGGCGGGAGGCAAAACCAACCCACCGTGGTTTGCATTTTACCTACTGCCAGGATGATCATGTTTCAGCCGCCCATTATGGATAAGACGCTGAACAGAATGCAGTGTGTCGAAACTGGATTTTGGTTTCTTCAATTTTGATCCGCCCTTAGCAAGGGGTGTTGGCTCATCCGCCTTCAAAGGATAGAAGAATATGTCCACTACGTCGATGAGCTTCAGTGACAGGGTCACCTAATAATCCTGAGACGTATCATTGATGGCATTACCACTGAGGTTGCTCATTCTTTTCGCCTTCTCTCTTAAAGCCTAGTTTGAAATAGTTTCAATATAATAAGTTCCAAGGTATGTCTTTAATACCTTCGAGTAAAAAGAACCAGCTCCCAAGTAATTTCTATCCAAAGTATGTAGGTTATTTTGTAGGATACTGGAAACTCGGCCCCGCAGCTATAGCCAAGTCGTCCATATAAGTAACAACCCATATTATCTAGAGTGATCAAAATTATCGCAAGGTTCCATAAACATGAAAACATGGCCCTTTAACAGGTGTGCCTCTGTCAATGTACCTGATAGAGTACGAAATGCCCAATTTGGCCTTGGCACATCTCCTAATTAAAAGACAATTTATGTTCCTTGATTTGCTGCAGGCGGTTTCCCCAAACTGTGATATAACTGATATATCCAATCGGTGCTAGTGTTAGTTTATAGCTTGACCATGTTTAAATTTCGTTATATAATCGATATATTTGTTTCAAATATTTCGTTAAGCATAGAAGCAGACAAACCAAAAGTTGAATTTATATCAATTATACGTATAGGTGTTCCACTTTAAACTTTGTTCTATAACAATTATACGCTCTGAGGGTCTACTTTAGAACTATGTAAATTTATCGAAATTACATGTGCAAATTTAAAGTAAAAACTCGTTTCCCAGATATGTATATATATATTTATATATTGCTAAAAAGAGATGTAAATGGTCAACTACTTTGTGATTCAAATGTAAACATATATGTACGTATCTTCCGAGTCCAGCTATTCATCCCACACATAACAAACATATGCACGAATAAGACAGCATAATGTTTGATTTAGCAAACTGGAACAATATAAGTCAGTTGAATCACAAAGTAGTTGGTCATTTACATCTCTTTGCAGCAATTACATCCTCTGATGGTGAACTTCATGTACATGAGATTCTATGGAAATTGCATGTGAAAAGAAAATGTTAATTTCCAAACAATAACGTCGCTAGGGCACAATTGTGCATCGACCACATAACAGTGAATGGAAACCCAATTAATTTAAACAACGCAGTACCATATATTTCGGGAACATAAGACAGTTAGACATCAAGAATTTGGCCATGTAAATTAAAACCTAGGCAACGTAGAAGTGGCTGTCACTGTTGATACACTTAGTCCAATGAAGGCCCATGTGATACCGCGTTCCAATCGGTGAACATCCAGATTTACCTAGATAGTGACAATCTTTATTACCATTCAAAATTAAATTTTTTTGTAAAGATTATTTCTTTCCAATGATGGCGATTAATATGGTCCATTTTCTGGTTCCAGTTGTCGATATCGCTTTCGAGTGGAATTTAGCGAATTACGCGAGTTATGTTGACTTCCTATTCCTCAATGATAGCCGGCTTTAACATGTAGACTTTGGACTTAGTCTCAAAAGAAAGAATACTCGACATGTGACTTGTGATGCCGCTAGATATCGGCGGCTGATCCGCTTCGGCCCGCAGCGCACCGTTACCTATTGACCAAATTAAATATTGAGATTACTGGGTGTTGTAAGGAGCATTCAAGCCAATTGATATCCCACTCAGATGTTTCTAATGATATTCAAATGAATAAATTTGTGGTACACAAAAGGCAACTATCTAAAAAAAGATGTAAGATTCTTAATGTTATCTACTACTCACACGAAAGGCTGGGCAAGTAGCATGGGAGATGTTCGACTCTCTCATCTTCGAATTCATTCCGGCAGCTTCTACGCAAAGACTCTACACGTGTTTGTATATTAAATAGTAACCAGTGCTTGCCGTTAGTTTAGCGTCAGAATTCTTTACTTGCTCAAATCAGCCTGGCGATCCAGCAATTTGTAGCTCCAGCATCAGTTTTATTGAATGTAGTATCTACTGACCGTGGCCGTCGTTGGCACAATGGTAGTGTGCGCGCCTCTTGTACATGATATCCTGATTTCGATCGCTGCTCTGAACACCTTAAAATTTCTTTCCACGGCGGTCACGTCGCATAGTGATGGCGTTACTATCGAGTATTTAACCATGAAAAAGCCTTTCCAAATACTGTTCGGAATCGGTGAAAAAAAACTGTAGGTCCCAATCAGTGAGTATATAAAGCTGGAAAGCGCACAGCTCACTGGTAGGGAGAATCTTTCCCCAATTTCTTCATGGGATTTAAAGGGAAACCATTTATTTTATTTATAGTATCTACTGAGCTATATATTGAACTAGGGATAAATATGTTTCTTCAACAATGATTAGAAATATCTACCATATTTTTACTTTAGGTGTCTGACATTTAAATAAAGATGCATTTACAAGTTCTCAAAAATCGAAAATAATGCAAATACATCAAAATTAGTCATACAAACACAAATTTTGATATAAAACGAATTTAATAACAATCATACGCACCGTCGTTTTGCTGTAAAACTAATTAAATAACAATCATACGCACTGTTGTTCTAATTAATGAATTATATATTTTTGACAGCATATGATTCTGTTGAGTGTGATTCACTTGGAGCGAAAAATGTAAATACGAAAATCTTTACATCTCCCTCACGATTGTAAAATATACGCCGAAATCCGTTGGATTTTTCCAATTTCTTGAACAATTCGATATTTTAGTATAAATATAAAACTTCTCTTTAAATAGTGTGTCTGTGTAATATAGCACTTTTTAAATTTAGTGCCATTTGTTTTTGGTGCAAATGACAACTCTGAAATTTGGCAGGTGCCTCATACTTTTATTCCAATTATTAACAATGAAACGCTTTATGAAAGAAAAACGCGTTATAATTGTGAAAATATATTACAAAAACTTAGAAAGTTATGCTGAGGCTGCCCGCAGATTTGAAAGAATTTGCAGTCGAGAAAGTGCACCTAATGTGTCAACCATTCGTAGAGTGGTCAAAAATTTTAAGAAACTGGTTCGGTAATGAACACTGAGACTCCGTGCATCAACGTACTGGTCGGTCTCTTGAAAACATTGCTGCTGTAAACGAGAGTGTCGCCGAAAACCCCAAAACATCAATTCGGCATCGTTCTCAACAACTTCATATTTCACGAAGCACAACGCAGCGAATTTTGACAAAAGACCTAAACCTCCAGGCGTACCAACTCCAGCTTACTCAGGAACTGAAATTCCAATGCCAATTTCCAATGAAAATTTTTCAAAGAAACCTCATCGTCTGCGCTGAATCACATTTCCATCTGAATGGCTTCGTGAATACACAAAATAGTCAAATTTGGGGCTCAGAAAATCTTCATGCAATCCCTGAGAAACAAATGCACCCACAACGAGCAACCGTCTGGTGTGGATTTTGGTCAGGCGGCGTGATTGGGCCTTACTTTTTGTAGATGAGGCCGAAAATGCAGTGACTGTGAAAGCCATTAGTTACATGAACATGATAACGAAGTTATAGAGGCCACAACTGGACGGCATAGATCTGGACGATATGTGGTTTCAGCATGACGATGCCATCTGCCACATCGCGCTTGAAACATTCGATTTATTGCAGCAGCGATTTCCAGAACAAATTATCTCAGGAAATTCTGAGATCAACTGGCCACCAAGATCCTGCGATTTAACGTGGTGCGATTTCTTTCTTTGGAGTTTTGAGAAATCTCGGATTTATACGAATAAACCAGAAACAAATCCGAGATCCAACGCGTCATAGGTGAGATACAGCCACATCTCTGGGAAAAAGTCTTGGAAAATTTCCTGAACACAGTAATGGCCCATACAGTGGCCGTCCTGGGTTTGAACCCTGCTCTGACCACCTTAAAATTTCTTTCGGCGGTGGTCACCTCGCATAGTGATGGCGACACTATCTAGTATATAGCCATGAAAAAGCTTCTCAAAATACCGTTCGGAATCGGTGTAAAAGTGTAGGTCCCAATCAGTGAGTGACAACTGGAAAGCGAACAGTTCAGTGACTGTGAGAAGTTCGCCCCTGTCGCTTCATGGGATGTAGTGGGAAACCATTTATTTTTTTTGTAATGACCCATACTTAATCGGAACTTGTCTTCTTTACAGTACAATAAAAATATTACACCTATCTCAAAAAATACGTCTATTTATTTTGAGATTAAAAAGTGTATTCTTACTGAAACGTCCTACATATAAAAATAAAACAATTTCAAACTGAGTTTCTCAACTCAATTAGTAATTATTTTTAATAAACCTTTAATATTTATATTAATATTAATCATACGATAGAATATCGAATTCAATTGAATTTCTATAACACTCATACGTGCATGTGCAGTAATACAAAACATGTAAATAACTTGACAAATTTGACAAAGTAATTATAATTCAACAAAGTAATAACGCAGTTCGATTCCTCATACCAAAATTAAGATAAACCCGTCCTCTGCGTCCTTGTATTCGAAAATTGTTGGCAATAATTATTGCAGTGTTATTAACAAATTTGCAAACTCAATAGGCAACTGTCTCTCCTAAGCTTCTCACGGGTTTACCTGTCGACAGTATACTCTGATAAACTTAAGCAGTTTACGCCCAATGATAAAGATTTGACATCTTTAAATACTTGTCGCGTCCTGTGAAACCATTTTCAAAACTTCTAATGCAATAAGTCGGTGTGAATTAGTTACTACTCATCTCCAATCCCTACTATTAGACCTCGGATTTCTGAACATTCGCACGTGTCAAGTAGAAATACCAAGGTGTTATGTGTTATTTCTACAACCCACCAAACTTTTTGGTTCCCGCACATAGAGATATTTTCCATATTTACACAAAAAATTTAAATTATTCGAAGTTGTTTTTTCGGAGACCAGTAAGTACGTTGTTAATGAAGGTAACATGTTTTCCGCAGCACAACCCTAACTAATGATTTCTCTGTTATGACATGGGGTTTGGTATACAAAATTTAAATAAAATATTTCAAGGTCAAGTATACTATAGATGCTGTTCAAATGAAAGTGAATATTAATCAGGGTCGAGCACTGCGACAACGCGAATATTTTCAAAGAACTTCTTTTAGTGTCCCAGAAAACCTATTAATAGAGATCTAAAGGCTTTCCAAGAGGACGACAAACAAGTTTCCTTAAATTAAACAAAACGGAATAAAACACAAGGACCACATACCGCTAATAACACAGGTTGATGACTCTAACTATAATAAAACCTGCATTAGCTGGAGTTTGTGGTGGCAAATGTTAATGATCAAGATACAGTTGGAAGTACATAAATATAAAAAAAACTCATAACAATTAAAATCAATTATACGCAATGACGTTAATATAAATTATACGCCATGATATTCCATTAGACAACTCGGCTTTTGTGTGAAAATAAACGAAAAATATTTATATAACAATACTGACTTTCCACGATAAAGGCATTTTGTACATATTTTATTTTCAATAATAAAAAATCCATTTTATCGGGCAATCTTAATTTACATTCAAAATATTATTTATTTTGTAGCGATTATTTTTTTCAAATGATTTCACTACCTGCGAATAATATGATGCATTCTGTGGTTCCAGTTTCGCGGTTCGAGCTGTTCGAGCAATGTTGGTAATGTTGGCTTCCAATTTGTCAATCATATGCGGTTTATGAATGTAAACTTTGGGCAGTACTTAGTCCTAAAATAAAGAAGCCTAGAGATATGATGCCAACTGATTTCAGCGACCAATTCATACTGTTCCGACGCGAAACCATTTATTTTATTTATAGTATCTACTGAGCTACATTTTGAACTAGGGATAAATGCGTTTCTTCAACAATGATTAAAAATATCTACCATATTTTTACTTTAGGTGCCTGACATTTAAATAAAGATGCATTTACAAGTTCTAAAAAATCGAAAATAATGTAAATACATCAATAGTAGTCATACGAACAGGTATTTTGATATAAAATGAATTCAATAACAATCATACGCACCGATGTTTTGCTGTAAAACTAATTAAATAACAATCATACGCACTGTTGTTCTAATTAATGAATTATTTTTTTTTGTCAGCATATGATTCTGTTGAGTGTGATTCACTTGGAGCGAAAAATGTAAATACGAAAATCTTTACATCTCCCTCACGATTGTAAAATATACGCCGAAATCCGTTGGATTTTTACAATTTCTTGAACAATTCAATATTTTAGTATAAACATAAAACTTCCCTGAGCGACCGATTCACACTGTCCTGACGCGAAACGTTCCCTATTCTCCAAATTTTTATCGTAATAATGCTATGATTTGAAGGGTGCTATGACTAGTAGGGTCTTCTTATTGGAAACAACTACCAGCCATATTACGGGCTTCAATTTCAGGCGCATAATCAAATCACGCCGTGATTTTTTCTACATTTTATGACAATTTAGCTGGTTGAAGTAGCCATGAAGCCAAAAATGGGCCCCAATGTTGAGCACAATTTTGTTCGAAAACGGTGGATCTGTTGTTAGACCTGTCAAGAGTCCAGAAACTCGGACTTTCATCATTCGGACTATTTCATGATGACATATCAACCAATAGTGAACAAAACTGCCCGACAGTTTGATCTATCATAGACTACTTACTGGAAAGGTGCCCCTTTATGAATCACCCATCTGAATACATTGTTTTTTTTAACTCAAAGTAATATAACTTAGTGGACGTCTATGAAGCAATGGTTGGCATGAGTTGTGCACAAAACTCGGGTTCAATTCGTGTTCAGAAAACTTTAAATTTATTTTCCTTGGTGATGGCTCAACTATAGAGTTATTGGCTCCCTCAAACGCAAATCGGCATCGGCCGAAATTGTAGATACAAACCAATGAGTTTTACAACTGAAATCACAAAGCTCATCGATCGATGAGAAGCTCTTCAATGTACAAATTCGACTTGAGATTATGAAGGAGGGAGCTATCCTGGACTTATGTAATGGCACAGAAGCTCAGATATCTGATTAGCATAAATTCAATATCAAGAGTTGTATTAATATACCCATTGAGAGGTATAGCTGCATACTCTCTGTACCACTTGCTATTAAAGAAATGGTTTCCCGTTTATAGTTTCACATACACTGATTTGATGCTACAGTTTTACACGGTTTCCGAATGGTATTTTGTGAATCTTTATCAGGACTAAGTACTCGATAGCGTCGGTAATGTAATGTAATGTGCTCTGAGCAGGACTCGAACCCCCGTTCCCATATTCAAGAGTGGCGCACACTAACCATTGAAACACCGACGGTCAAAGAACTGCTCCAACTATTCATTTTGAGCATTGTACGAAGGCTTTGCTTTCAGCTCAGCACTTTTGTTGTTACGAAGGTTTTTATCTTCATCAGTATGGCGCCTTTGTTGTTGCGAAGGCTTTACCCCTAGCGTATACTGCACCTTTGTTGCTCCAAATGTTTTACTGCTCAAAGGTGCTGCACCTTTGTAGTTACGAAGATTTTGCTCCTCGTGAGGACTGCATCTTTGTTATTACGAAGGCTTTACTCTTCATGAGTAATGTACTTTTAATCAGGGTTCGTATTTCGTTTGTACCTTCTGGGTAGCCCATTATACTTGCCGTGGGGAATAGGTAGCGATCGTTTACTCATTAGCCACAGAGTATGGGGAAAACAATAGATTGCTACCCACGACAATGGGGAATTAGCCATTACACATGCGGAATTCGCATAAAATTATTTTTATTTGCAACCGGGGTTCGAATTTCGTGGGTATTGGGAGACCCTGGGTAACCCATTATTATTGCCGTGGGGAATTGGTAGCCCATTCGGTTACCCATTACCCACAGGGTATGAGGAAACTAATGGGTAGCTACCAACTACAATGGAAATTACCCATCACTATTATCCTCTACACATGGGGAGTAACACATCCCCATTTTTGATCGAAATTATTAAAAAATCAGAAAAAATGTCTATATTTCGGAACAGGACCATCCAGTTGAAAAAAACAACAAAGTTTTACGAGTTACCAAGAGTTTATCATTAAGTGGTCCAATTCGTATGGAAGATTTTTTTTTTCAAAGAAACGGCACGATAAAAAAGTCGCCAAAAAAACATAACTCGGAAATGGTGCATTCGATCGCAAAGATAATAATTTTCTACCTCTCTCGGAGGCTTTAACCAATTGAAAACTTTATTTTTTTTTACAAAAAATAGCCATATCTAAAATTTGTCAAATAAAAAATCACTAAAACGTACATACGCATTTTTTTTAAATAAAAAAAGAGAATCCGTATTAAAGACATTAGTTGGATAAAGAAGCCTCCCTCCGCCTGAGCAATTTTCTTATTTTGGCGATTTTTTTAAAAAAACAATCTTTCAGACGAATTGGACCACTTTATGAAAAACCCTTAGAAACCTACACAAATTAGTTAGTTTTTCAATTGGACGCTACCTTTCGGAGATGTGGACCTTTTCCTTTTTTTGGAACGAAGTTCCTTATTGCACGTTGCGGGAGGGGGGCTAAATAAAGAAAAAATTAAACAACTTTTTTTAACACTATTATGCTACAACCTTGTATTATCAATTATATTCGGTACTTTTGCCTTGGTTTGTGTATAGACTAATATATATTGGCAAATTTCTTGTTTAATGGGAAGTTTTCTAGGTGGAGCCTGTAACCAATATTTGGTATATGTTGAAGTTTTGAACCCAATAAAAAGTAGTAAAGTGAAAGAAGTTTAAAAAAGACCATTTCCTTAAATAAATGCCTTTTCTTTAAAAAAAGTAAATTTTCTCAAAAAAAAAATACCTATTCATAGTCTTAAACAAAGTACCTTTTCTTAAAAAAATACCTCATCTTAAAGAAGTACCTTTGCTTAAAAAAATAAATTTTCTAACAAAAAGTAAATTTTTTTAAAAAAGTACTTTTTTTAATAAGTACCTCTTCTTAAAAAATTTTATTTTCTTACAACAAATTGCCTTTTCTTAAAAAACTATATTTTCTTTAACGAGTATATTTTTTGTAAAACAAAATAACTTTTCTTGAGATAAGTGCCTACCCTTAAAAACGTACCTATTCTTTAAAAAAAGGACCAATTCTAAAAAATCCCATTTCTTAAAAAAAAAAATGGTTCGTCAAATAAATGCCTTCGCTTAAAGAAAATATAGTTTCTTACAAAAATTCCTTTTCATAAAAATACATTTTCTTAAAAATAAAGTAATACCTTTCTTTTCTTTCATTGAGATAAGTAGCCTTTCTCAAAATATGAACATTTTCTTCAAAAATAACTCTTTCCTAAAAAGTGTACCACTTCTTTAAAAAGCACCTGTTCTTCTTCTTTGTAAAACTTTCTTCTTTGTAAAAAAAAAATCATACTCTTATGGATTTTTCTTACAGAAAGTACTTCGTTTTAAAAAATAGTACGTTTTCTTAAAAAAACATAAGCTTTTAATAAAAGACGTACCTCTCTTTAAAAAAGGCCCTTTTCGGGAATATATAATAGATATTCTTACAAAAAGGACCTAAAAATATACTTTTTGTTTTAAAAACATACATTCTACAAAAAATCGTTCTTAAAACGAGTTTATATTTTAACAAAAAAAAATCCAATGAGTGTTCGAACTCACGGGCGATGTATTAACACCTTTGTGTTACGCGGTACTTATTCGATTTCTATGAACACATTAGTTAATGTTACATTGGAAAATAAAAAACAGCGTTCAATCATATGATGACGATACATTTAAATAACATTAGTACTTCAAATTATTTAAAGACCATGTGTCATTATTTTCTTGCTTAATACTTTTTGTTTTATTCCCACAAAAAAGGAAAAGAATGCAAAGCAACATACACATGTACATACATACATTGTCGTGTTCGTACATACGCTACACAAGTTCACACAATTTTAGTTGCTCTCTTAGTATCTCATTTTTATATATGCACGTATAACCACGTCATTATTCTCTTTGCTGTCAGTGTGCTCCGCACCCACACAATGCAACTATTCGCTGCCGCTACATCAGTGTGTGTTTATTTCGCAGTCCGACAATCTGTGTTTCGCAGTCGGAGAAATCTGTGTTCTATATAGGGGTGGGTCACTCATATCATTTAGGGGTATGAAAACTAGATGTTGGCCGATTCTGAGACCTACCCGATATGCACACAAAATTTCATACAAATCGGTGCAGCCGTTTCGGAGGAGTTTAACGCCTTTCTTTGGATTGTAAATGTTATTGATCAAAAGAAGCAGAATTTTAAGAATTTGTACTATTTTAATGCCCAACTTCAAAGCGATACTCTAAAATGAGGCATTACCTAATCAATTTGTACATGCTGAAAAAAAGCCCCTGTAACATTATGGAGGAACCATATATATATTTGGAGCATTGTTTTCGTGAATTGAAGAATTCTTCTTTTTTTGTTTCCTTGTTGGCTGTCATGTTTCGGCTTTCAGCAGATTTCGTCAAACAAAGCCAAATTCGGGTCAACAACACTCATGTTATTCATAGCACTGGTTAACA
This sequence comes from Phaonia tiefii, assembly GCA_963931995.1. Classification (NCBI taxonomy): domain Eukaryota; kingdom Metazoa; phylum Arthropoda; class Insecta; order Diptera; family Muscidae; genus Phaonia; species Phaonia tiefii. Next base: position 149,661,529 of record OZ008371.1, read on the forward strand.
GCCAAAAATACCAACACAGCCACATGCCTAGATAAGTTAATTGGGACCTCCTGAACACGAAAAACGCTGTAATTTTTTCTTTCTAAGTACCGTTTTTTAGATAACGGTACTTTTGTGTTTTTCGGTGTATGGTCCCACTCAAACCCTTCTGGAGCCCAACCCAAAACTCAGGTCGAGATAATTGGTACATTGTTGGACAGATAACTGAATGCCCTTTCCGTCGAAAATTTGCCTTTTTTACGTTCCAGCCGCTCGTCATTTTTATTTAAATTTTTTTTTGTTTCCTTGTTGGATTTCATCAAACAAGGCCAAATTCGGGTCAAAAACATACATGTTATTCATTGCACTGGTTTACAGCCAAAAAATGCCAAGAACGCCACAAGGGTTTGAGTGGGACCATACACCGAAACCCAAAAAAGTACCGTTATCTAAAAAAAATCAATGAGTGTTCGAACTCACGGATGATGTGTTAACACCTTTTTGCTACACGGTACCTGTTCCATTTCTATGAACACATTAGTAAATGTTACATTGGAAAATAAAAAATAATAGTCTTTTTGTATACACCGGGCAATGCTGAACATCAAATGACTCGCTTTGTTTGGCCATAGCAACAACAACGAAACAACCAAACACACAACATCACAAATACTTTGTCCGAAGTAGCTGACGTATACGCGTGTCACATAACCACATGTTTGCCATATCAACAGCAACGAAACAGCCAAACACACAACATCACACATACTTTGTACGAATTAGCTGACGTATTAGTGTGTCACCATAACGTCGACTGCGCAAGCCAGTCGCAAATGCTTGCAAATGAAATTTTGCGTGGCTATGCTTTATATCTCCGTTCAACAACAGCAACAGACACATGTACATACATATATTATTATGTTAATACATACGCTATAGACACAATTTCGTTTGCCTCACCCCTGCCACACGACTCTTTCATTGCTCTCTTGCTCGCTCATTTTTGTTTAACACTTCATTATTCTCTTTCGCAGTCGCAGAAAATCTGGTTTTAGCAGCAGCATAAAATCTGGTTTTAGCAACAGCATAAAATCTGACTTTGATAGATTTAGTCCCTATACGTCGCTATAGATGTTAACACATCAAAAACGGTACTTTACAGCGTTTTTCATGTTTAGGAGGACCCAATTAACTTATCTAGGAATGTGACGTTCTTGGTATTTTTCCAAAGTTAAAATTTGTAAAGCAGTGTTGTGTTTGTCACTGTACCTCCAATATATAATATTGGATAGCAAACACAATGTGTTTGGGAACAAGTATATTATATTTGCGACAAGCTGCACACATTTTATATTTGCATCCACGCAACAATAAAGTCAGATTTTTCAGCGTGTAGTCTGCTTGATATTTTCAGCTAATAGAACAACATCATGTACAAGTACGACGCAGTATTAAGCTAAAATTTGTATTATTAAAAAAGTAAATTGTCATTCAGTATCTCCCCTAAACGAGTACATTAAATCATTTTTCCTTGCGTAATAAATTGTTAAATTGCGCCCATTTCGCACGCCCTATGATCTCAAACGTTTTCATATTTTTCGTATTTTTGTTTAGAAATGTTAACATGTTTTATTGTTCCTATTTAATATGTTTGTTAAATGGAAAAGTAAATATCATTAACATAATTTTATTGTCTAAACAAATTTTTAGCACCATCTAAATCAATTTTCATTTTAGCATCGCAGCAACTAATCATAAGTGCCCCCCCCATGAACTCGATGATTCAACGTAAAAATTAAGAAATCATCAAAATTTACTATGAAATCATCAACAGTTCGCTCTTTTAATTCTTGATTTAAATTCATTTCCGACATAATTCAATTATCAACAGTACTCGACCAGCTGCCAAGTTATACTGACAAGCCAAATACTATATATAACGTCAGCTGTCTATATAAGGTCAGCAAGAAATTCGCTCGGAGAATGTATGTTTCGATACAGAGCGCATGCGTTTTTTGGAGATATAAGTGCCGCTCATAATAACAACAGGTGGCAGTTGGTAGAAATATATTCACGATTTGCATGAACATGAAAGTTTCCTCAACAAAACAGCTGGTGGAAGCAAATAAGAAGTGGTATCAACAACTGTAAAGTCAACAGTAGTCAAAAATCTGGATATTTATACATATAAATATACGGACTGCTGCTGCATACGAATAGATATACTCAAAGAAAAAAGATACATTTCCTAGAGTTGCCAGTTATATTTCTGGACTAGGCAATTTTTAGATTATTTTGCAACAACTTTCGAAGGTTGCCAGTTATGCTAGGGTTGCCAGTTATGCTTCTACACTAGGCAATTTGTAGATTATTTAGCACCACTTTCGACGTGGATAATCACGAGAAGAATACATTGCTGCACTTAAATCTGTAGTTGTCGATGTTGAGACATTCTACAGTAATGTAAAATACTGGTATAATAATATTAATTGCGTCTGGCGCACAGTGATTAAGAATCGATTTCCATCCGCTAAAATTTCAATATTTTTTAATCTAGAAACCATTTTTAAGTTTTGGAAAAAAACCGATGGTAAGCCAGGAGCCAAGGTTAACTCAAAATTTCAAATCGCACAGTGGGGTACGTGTATATTTCACAAAAAAAATCCATATTTGAGTACTGTTTTTCCGACTTCCAAGAAAACAAAAAATATTGTTTTTTTCTTTTTTCTTCATGTTTAAAAAATCTTTAACATATTTTTATCATAAATTTACTTTAGTCAGAATTCTCTGAGGTTTTTAAACTGAATAAATCCGTGTATAAATATATTTTGAATTATTAAAAACTGTTTCCCATTATATGCCTTCAAGATGTTGGAGAGAGCTTCACCAGTGAGGTGTGCGCTTCCTAATTTTTCACCCATTAACTCATTGGGGCCCATAAAAAAGGTTTTCTAACCTCACTTTTTGTTTAAAATGTACTATTTTCAAAAATAAACCTAGTGTATTTATTTTCTTCCTAGATTTCGATAACACTGTGCAACACCAATTTTGTGAGTGGACGATTCCTGCGACAAATAATCACACTAGGTGAGAATTGTCAAACCCCAAAAATTTAGACCGCTGTGTAGCTACACATTTTTGACGTAGAATACGTCTTACCTTACGGTATGAGGAGTCATGTCAGGTTTTTATTGTTGTAACCTTTATTTCATTGAATTTGAGGAAACGGCTAGATGAATTTTTTTAAAAATTTTTTTGTAGGTAAATGAAGACGTTATCTTTCGTTTGATATACATTTCATATTGGTTGATATATTTCTAGTATTTTAATTTCTCAAATGAAAATTGTTTAAACACATACACTCAAACATATGTGTGGTGTTTGGTTGAGTGTTTTTGGTTGCTCAACATTGCTTAGGAACATGTATCTAGTAAAAAGTGAAACGAACAGCAAGCTAATGTTGCTTGGCAACATGTATCTAGTAAAAAGTGAAACAAACAGTAAGCTAACGTAATAAAGCTTTTTTGCGAAAGCTTCAATAAAGCTGTTGTAACATTAATTTTGAATTGTAAAGCGTAACGCTTTCACACAACGCTCGAATGCTAATGCGAAGACTCGATAAGGTAAACCTTTTTTAATATTAGGGCTGCCCTCTCAACATTCGCAGAACTTATTTCAATAAAAATATTAATTAAAATACATAAATTAAATTAAGTTTAAAAAAATTGAACATAATATTTTTTTTTTTAAACGGACTTGAATCAAATGCCGTTGGTAAATATAAAAATTACAGCAGACAGTTGTCCGAGGCCTTCGGCCACGGACTGTCCCTGCGGGCTGTGTCAGAGACACGGCCATTAAGTTTAACGTAGAATACGCCATCCGATAAGACAGAAAACATATATAACAATAAATGATAAATAATATAAGCAAATGAATTTATTGTTATATATGTTTTCTGTCTTATCGGATGGCGTATTCTACGTTAAACTTAATGCCCGTGTCTCTGACACAGCCCGCAGGGACAGTCCGTGGCCGAAGGCCTCGGACAACTGTCTGCTGTAATTTTTTTTATGGGCGTGGCAAGTTTGAATTTGTTTATCCGATACTAACCGAGATAAATTTAAAAATCAATTCTTGATGAAGGTTTCTCGCCTGGGAATCCTCTAGTAAAATCTTTTCCACAATAAAGTGGTAGAACATTTGGATATTTTGCCGGTTGTTTTGGTGCAGTTTTCTTGACCATGTTACAAAAAAGAACAAAAAGGACGTCTGGAAATAAAGATAGAGAATTTTTTCGTATGACGACCCATAATGAAATTTATTGCGGCATAAATTCGTGGAACATTCTGGATTCGTAGCTGTCCATTTTAGTGTAAATTTTTGCCACTTTTTGAACAAAGGACGAAAAGGAGCCTTTAACTTTTGAAATAGCGCATTTGAATATTCTACGAAAATAATTCGTGTCAAATTTCACTGAAGATATGTTATCATAAGAATTCGCTCAATTCAATATTTATACTTGATTTTTAAATTTATCTCGGACAGTATCGGCAAAAAAATCAAACTTGCCATGCCAATTAAAAAAAAATTTAGCTACACAACGGTCTAAATTTATGGGGTTTGACTGTACCCACCTAGTGTGATCATTTGGCGCAGGAATCGTCCACCCCCAAAGCAAACACTTAAATTTTGTTACACAGTGTATTACGTTTTTTAAATGTACAATACTACGCCTGAACTCCTTAAAGACCGGAGATATTTACGTTGAAAATTTTGGTATATATTTTTCAACAGCTCTATACACAAAAATACTATGCCGAAGCAGGTGTTGGGTCTACCCCAGAGGATAAAACCCCAAGCTCGGCTTAAGGCCTGTCACGCCGAGAGCTTTATATCAAATAATACTATGCCCAAGTCGATGTTGGGCCTACCCCAGAAGAGAAAACCCCACAAGCTCGGCCAAAGCCCGGCCATGCCGAGACCATTACATTACAAAAATACCATGCCGAAGCAGGTGTTGCACCTACTCCAGAGGAGAAAATCGCTACACCCGGGCGAATTTCGTCAACGTAGAAAGCTTTATATCACAACAATATTAAGCGGAACCCGCGAAACCAGTGTTGGACCTATCCTAAAGTGAACCACAGACTTGTCATTCATGAACATGAACATCAGCTACCTTTACTTTACATTTATTGACCAGTTTACAACCTCATGAGGTCAGACGTCTTACACATATTAATTAAACAAACAAACAAAACAAATTTCAACACATTCCTCCAACTGGATCCATCCTTCTCCTTTTCTCGCCAGTTGGTAACACCAAGGATACGGAGGGATTATTCGGTCTGGTCTTTCCATCGGAGTCTTGGTCGTACTCTTTTCCTGCTACAATCTGGTACATTATCGGAAACCTTTCGCGCTGGCTCATCTTCAGTAATTCTGATAAAATAGCCTAGCCAATGCAATTGGCCTAATTTCACCCGTCTAGCTATGACCACGTCACAATATAAATTATTAGCTCTTGGTTCCAGCGACGTCGCCGTTTTTCCTATCAGGACCATATATTTTACCGAGAATTTGTCTCCCGAAAACTCCCAGGTGTTTTTCATCCACTTGCGATACAACCGAAGTTTCGGAACCACATGCCAAGACAGGTAAAATGAGAGTCTGATATAGATGGACTTTTGTTCGTCGAGAAAGGGTTTTGTTCCTAAACTGCGTGCTGAGCCCAATATAGCATCTATTCGCAAGCACAATTTTTCCATCTATCTCCAGGCTGACGTTGTTGTTCTTGTTCACGGCGGATCCAAGGTAGACAAATTCATCTACCACTTCAAAATGAAATCGGTTGTCAACGTTCAAGTGCGGACAAAGACAAGAGGTTTTTCTAGTCGTCGAGACCATCAATTTTGTCTTGAATTCATTAACAGCAAGACCCCCCTTCGCTGATTCTTTACACTGTCTTCCACAATCATTATCGCCTGATCTACAGTGGAATCATCTGAGTGGAGTAGTGCTGAAAAGTGGTCTCTCCACATTGTAAGCACACACTGCTTATCTGTCACCAGATTACCATTCTCGTCCTTGCAGGAGCGCAAACCATTCTATGTTCCATATTAACTGCGTCCCGTGGCCGTAGGTGGTGCAATGGTTAATGTTCGCGGCTCGTGTGGTTGAAAATGTGGTTTCGTACCCTGCTCTGAACATCTTACTTTTTCCTTCAACGACGGCCACCTCGATGGCGACACTATCGAGTATTTAGCCATGAAAAACGATTCTCACAATACCGTTCGGAACCGGTGGAAAACGATAGGTCCCAATTAGTGAGTGAAGAATTAGAAAGCGCACAGCTCACTGGTTTGTGAAAATCTCTCGGCAATCCCTTCATGGGATTTAATGGGAAACGGTTTTTTGTTTTTGTTAACTGCGTCCCAATTGCGGCGAAGACATGACAGGTATGTATGATACCTAAACAGTGTAAAGACACAACCCTAGCATCTTCATATAGACCAATTAGTTTCCATCCGTGCCTTTTAAAGGGTTTTGCATATCTGGTTCTCTCTAACGTGATAGCCCATGTCCCTGTGCCGTCACACCAGTTTGGATGGCGAGCAAAGCACGGTGCTGTAGAACAGGTGAACAGAATAATATATGAATTGCAAAGGGCATTTAAGGATGAGATACATTGCTCTGCAGTTTAGTTTGACATAGCCCAAGCATTTGCTAAAGTTTGGCAAGAGCGTCTTATACGTCACGTATAAGCATCACTTCCCAAAAATTACCATGGCGTTGTTATATCTCACTTTTCCGGAATAATGTTCAAGATAAAAAAGAAAGGATATTATTATTATATAATTACAGCTGGGGTTCCCCAGGGAATTGTATAGGGTGCTATCATGTATCTTATTTATACTTTTAATAAACCCACCGATAGGCGACTACATGCTGAAAAATCTGTAATTTGTTGCTGTTTGGATGCAAATATAACGTGTGTTTGGAGCTCGTCGCAAATATAATATACTGGTGTGCAAGCACATTGTGTTTGCTATTCAATAACACATGTTTGTGACACGATGATTAATATGTTATAATATATGTGTTTTGCGACCCAAATATACATATGTTTGTGACACAATAATGCTGTGTTTGTGCCACTGTTTATACTCTCTCGAGAGCAAAAGAATAAAAGAGGGACAACGTGAGAGTCTATCTGGTAAGTGTGTATTGCATTATTCTCTCAGTCAGTGATTCATAAATATTCCTGAATGCGTGTGTCAATTTCATATGAAGTTTCAAGTATTCAGTCGTCCATGGTTCCGCGGACAGAGGATATCAAAAGCGCTTGATCAGTGAAGAAAGAATAAACAACGGCTCGGACGGTTACATTGTTTGCGATGTTACTTTGGTTTCTGTGGATGTGTTTCGTATATACGTTTGTGTGCTACCAAAGTGAGAACGATTTTGAGGAAAGAGCAAAATCGTGAAGCCCTTTCTTTGTCTTTGCGAGGAAAATCGGAACAGCGGACCATTTGTGAAATATAATAAAAAAAAATACACGAGGTGTCAGGGACAACCGGTTGGCACGAAGTTCATTTCGCTATATATTGTGTACTAGTTAGTTCCAACACGCCTAAGGGGCCCTTGAAAATACGCTAATTTAAATAGATCTTGATGACAAGGTATTCTTTGTAAAAAGAAAAAAGTTTTTTAATAATATTTTATCATTGAATGTATTTTTTTAAGTATAATTTTAGGTCCTTTTTGTAAAATTATACATTAAATTTTCGCGAAAAGGTCCCCTTTTAAAGAGAGGCATTTCTTTTATTAAAAGCTAATATTTTTTAAAGAAAATGTACTATTTCTAAGAAGAAGCACTTTCTGTAAGAAAAAGCCATAAAAGTATGAATTTTTTGTAAAAAGAAGTCCTTTTTTTAAGATCAGTTACTTTTAAAGAAGTGGTACTCTTTTTCGGAAAAGGTTATTTTTTAAGAGAACGAACTTATTTTAAGAACGGCTACTTATCTCAAGAAAAGAACAGGTGTTATATTATTTTTAAAAAAAAAACGAGTTTTTGTAAGAAAATGTATTTTTTTAACAGAAGGTATTTTTTTGAAGAAGATTTTTTTAGTTTTTAGGACATTGTAATTTTTTTTAGAATTCGTCTTTTTTTCAAGAATAGATAAATTTTTAAGAGAAGGTACTTATCTCAAGAAAAGTTATTTCGTTTCACAAAAAAATGTACTGTTGAAAGAAATGGTAGTTTTTGAAGAAAAGACAATTTGTTGTAAGAAAATTAACTTTTTTTTAGAAAATATACTAATTTTAGAAAATATTCTTTTTTTAAGAAAAGGTAGTTTTTGTACGACAACTTACTTTTTTGAAGCAACAGTACTTCTTAAGATAAGGTATTTTCTTAAGAAAAGGTATTTTATTTAAGAATATGAAGAGGTATTTCTTTTTTGAGAAAATTTACTTTTTTAAGAAAATTCACTTATTTAAGAAATGTTCCTTTTTTAATATTCTTTCACTTTGGCTGTCTAAATTTACTTTTATTGGTTTCAAAACTTTCAATATATTCTCAATATGGCTTACAGGCTCCATCTAGAAAACTTCCCATTAAACAAGAAATTTGCCAACATATGTTAGTCTAGACACAAACCAAAGCAAAAGTACCCAATATAGTTGATAATATTGGGTTATACCATAATAGTGTAAAAAAAAGTTGTGTAATTTTTGTTTCATTCAGCCCCCAACCCGCAACGTGCGATAAGGAACTTCGTTCCAAAAAAACAAGTTATTATTACACGCTTGGTTTGCATGAACTAGATTTGTACATAAGAATATTGTTTGTGTACCAACGCATAGTGATAACCAACGCATAGCTGAAACCTTCTGAAATCAAAAACGAGAGAGACAATAAAGGAAGTAGAAGCCTTTTCTGAGACATGGTTAAAGGAAAGAGTCAATGACTCTGAAATTTTTTGTGAAAATTATAAAGTTGATAGAAAAGATAGGGTAGATAAGGTTGGTGGTGGAGTTCTTAGTGCTGACCATAACTCCATACCTTCTGAGTTGGTTGAATTTACGTATTATGCAGATGTTGAATTTTTATCTTAATGTTTATCACTTAATGGTAGAAAAATTTACGTTACTTGTTCATATATTCCATTTAAATCTGACATTAACTTGTACATGCACCATTTTGGATTTGTACACGAATTTCACGATGGTCTATCACCTTGTGATGAAATTCTTTGTTTAGGTGATTTTAATTTACCCTTAGTGTCTTAGCGATTTAATTCCGAAACTAATTGTCTGCTTCCCTATTCTACGTCTTATTTTGCTAATGAGTTCCTTGAGGCTATGTCGGGATTATGTATGTAACAAATTAAGGATGTCTCTAATTGTTGTGACAGAAGTGTAGATGTAGTATTCTCTAGCTCCCTAGAATTTTCTTTACGTGGTATTGATCCACTAGTTTGTCCTGAGGATAAATATCACCCTACATTAATTGTGCATTGTAATATTCCGATTCTCATTGTCGGTAATGGAGCACATGCTACTAATTTGAAATTATATATCTTTCGTCGCTCTAATTTTCATACCTTTAACTTAACTTTATATTAGACCATCTGGTCTAATAGTGATGACATTGAATTGCAGGTCTTAGATTTGTATAATACTCTCGATAATGCTTTCTCTTTATCTGTTCCCTTGGTAACTGATGGGCTAATATCTGGTCCACCTTGGTGTACTAAAGAATTGAAAAGGTTGAAGAATGTCAAAATCAGATTGTATAATAAATATAAGAATAATGGTTCTGTGGTGAATTATGTCAACTACACTGTAGCCCGGAGTAAATATAATATATCGAATCAGAGTTGCTATTTGAATTATATTACAAGGATGAGGTCGTATATTAAGGCAAACCCTAAATCTTTTTTCCAATTCGTATACTCCAAGAGAAAGTTTCGGCTCACTGTTCCTACACAGGAGTTTCGGCTCACTGTTCCTACACAGGAGTTTTGGCTCACTGTTCCTGCACACGAGTTTCGGCTCACTGTTCCTACACAGGAGTTTCGGCTCACTGTTCCTTCAGAGGGGATTCGGCTCACAGTTCCTACACAGGGGCTTCGGCTCACTGTTCCTACACAGGAGTTTCGGCTCACTGTTCCTGCACAGGGGCTTCGGCTCACTGTTCCTATACAGGAGTTTCGGCTCACTGTTCCTACACAGGGGCTTTGGCTCACTGTTCCTACACAGGGGCTTCGGCTCACTGTTCCTATGTAAACCGTTCTAATCGGAGATGTAAAGCATATACCGAACCAGCATATCTGATACCGATCACCTTAGAATCTACCAGTCCGCAACCTGCTCCAGACGATTTTTCAAGCCAATGCTAGTATTCCCGGAAGGGTGTTGTCAAGCCGAGACAAGTGCCCCCAAAAGACTGTTGTCAAGCCAGAACAAGTGCGCCCTGAACCAACACTTGTGTTCTCAAGCTAAGAGGAGTGTTCTCACCGAGTGAATCAAATTACTTTTGCAAATTAAATATCAATAAAGAATCTGAATTCGAAACTATTCTGTTCTAATTTCGAAAAGTGGATCCTAACGAAAAACTCTGGACATGGCTGAGCTTACATCAGCCCTAGACAAAACCACGTTACACCTTGTCATAGAGATTAAAAATTGTCAACATATAAAATCAAAAAAAAAAACTTCATCTTCAAGGTCAAAATCGCAAAAAACTGTAAAAATTCGATTTTTTTACCTTTTTTCCCCTGTTCAGGTCCTTAGGTACCAAACCGTTCAAAATTCAAGGAAACAATAAACTACAAAAATGTACCTAAGATCTCAATAAACAACTTTCTAGAACATATGAACTTCTTAGGAATGACTCTTATACCGAGCTTACTGCTTTGCCTGTGCTGCTGCGGTCGGTGAGATAGCATAGTATCTCAATGTTGAAGTAAACGGTGTTAAGAATCATTCCTAGGAAGTTCATATGTTCTAGAAAGTTTTATAGAAATCTTAGGTAGGTTGATTAGGTCGATGGTTTTCGTGAATTTTGAACGGTTTGCTACCTATGGACCTGAACAGGGGAAAAATGTTAAAAAAAAAGTCGAATTTTTTAAAGTTTTTTGCGATTTTAACCTTGAAGATTAAGTTTTTAGATTTCATATGTTGACAATTTTTTACATGAGCTACAACTTTGCCTCAGAAAATAAAACAAAACTCAGAACGGTTTGCAAGATACGAGCCTGACAAAATGGTAACTTTTTTTGCAAAAATTACACCGAAGCCCCAAATCTTTGGGGGCCCATGAAAAAAAAGTGCATGGCACGGGTCTTTTTTTTTTTTTGGTCTTTTATCACGTAGTGGTGTCCGTATATGGTTATATTTTTTCGTGTTGCACTGTGTAATATTATGTGCTGATGAATCATGCATTCTTCTCATAAATATTTTCAATAAGTCCCTTCGTTTAGGTTATTTCCCATCTTTATGGAAGAGGGGCTATATCATTCAGACGATGTGTTGATAATTATAGGGGAATAGTTAGCTCGAACATCTATAATGCCTTGTGAGTATACTGTTGGATCTTACATTTTGGAAGGAGTAAACTCTTTCATGGTCTTGGGTGTTATATTAGATACGAGACTTCGATTTAATCTCCACATTGATAGTAATATTAATGAAGACTTATCTATTTTGGGATTAACAAAAAGGTGGTCTAAGGAGTGCTGACCCATATATAACGAAAAGTCTTTTTGTTGGTCTAGTTAGGCCCACCCTTGAGTGTTCATGCGTAGTTTGCAGCCCATATTATAACGTGTATATAGATAGATACACGTTATTTTGCGTGGTTTAGCTTGGAATCAATCGGAAAATTTACCACTTTATGAAAACTTGCTCAGCAAAATTTGTTTCAATATACCATCATAGCGTTATTCTTCCTTTAAAATTGTCTGTCTCAAGATCTAATTACGATTATTATAACCCTGTCCGCACTCTATTTCTTCTTTATAATGATCTTCATATTTATCTACCGTTTTTTGAACCATTAGACAGGGTCAAAAATTATATTATTTATGAATCTACACATGCTATGGTTGCCAGTTCATATCATTCGAATCGTTAAATGAATGTAACGCTTGGAATTCTTTTGCCCTCAAGAATGAATTTCACCGACGATTCATGGATTCTGTATGCTGATATATACTATATATGTATATGTTCCTAGTTGATGAGAATTTCTTCTACTGATAATGTCGCGTCTAAATATTGCTGCTCCTTATTCCTGTTTCCTGTCGACTTGATATTACGGCGTCTTCTAATTACGTCTATATGGTGTTGCTCCTGGTTTCCTGATACTTTTCCTGCATCGTAACTCTGGTGTTTGAACATATGTTCCTGGTTCCTGGACTGATGATGTCGCGTCTAATTGTTGCTTCCTGTTTCTCGTATTTCTACCGATTCTGTCCCGTTAAATTATTTGCTGTGGCTTATTGATTTCGTTGTTTACTGGTTTCCTCTATAATGTCAACTCGATATCACAGCGTCTTTTTATTGCGTCTATTTGGTATTGTTTCTGGTTTCCTGATTGTATTTGTGTTATTTGTCCTGCTTCGTAACTCTGATGTCTTAACTAATGTTCCTGGTTGCTGGTTTCCTTCTGTCTGTCTTCACAATTATTTGTTCCTGATTTCGAATTCTTCTCCTTCATCTTGTTCCCGGTTCCTGCTGGCTGATATTTTCTGTTTCTTGTTTCCTTATTTTAAGTTTTCATTATATCAATTTTGTTATATTTATAATTTTTCTATGCTAAACAATAAATTTTTTCCAGTTCAATATTTTAATTAAAATTTTTTTTTATTTCTACCTTTTTTTCTCCTTTGTATGTATTTGTATTTATAAGATATTTTTATTTGTAAATTTTAGTTTAAGATGAATTTTGAAAAAACTATTCCACTTCCAGCTGGTCTTATTTGTAGCGGCGTAACTAAACAAACAAACAAAAGAGCAGCAGATTCAAATAATGCATTCAATGCAAGTATCTGTATAAAAGGAAATTTAAAATCTTTTAATTTTTGTATTCATTATTTATGATAAAATTAATTATAATAAATAATACAAAAATATTGAATTCAAAAAATAATTCATTTCTAAATATTATAATGTTTGCGAGGAAATACGCACATGTTTCCACGTAAATATATGCACGTTTGGGGGGAAACGCCTGAATGCTTCCATGTAAGTATGTGGATGTTTGTATATGTTTGTATATGTAAGTATATGCTGTCCACGTAAAAGCATACATGTTTGCCAGTAAACATGCCACTGTTTGCATTTAAATACAAGTGTGTTTGGGCCTTGCAAACATACGAATGTTTGTAGTGCGTTCCAAACATATGCATGGTTCCTACAGAATTTGCTTGGGACAATATGTTACAGATTCCGTTTTTTTTCGGCGTGTAGTAACATCGACATTAGCTAATGATACATCTATCCTAAGCACCACAAATGTTGCTTAGATGCATCAAGGATTTTAAATGAAAAATTATGATGAATATAAATATGGTTATCAAATTGGAAGCTTCTCAAATTACCGTTCGGAATCGGTGTAAAACTGTAGGTCCCAATCAGTGAGTGAAAACTGGAAAGCGCACAGCTCAGTGATTGTGAGAAGTTCTCCCCAGTCCCTTTATGGGATGTAATGGGAAACCATTTATTTTTATTTTTTTTATCAAATTGGAGAATCGTTGTCAATGAGCAGAAGTATAAGCACATTACATTCACTCTAAGAACCGAAAGTTGTGACGCAGTTACTTCTAACAATGTCATTACTCCTCAATAGAATGAAGTCATTTATCTTGGAATGCATTTATCTTGGAATGCATTTGAAACTCAAATAAAGCTGAGGACAATGAACCAGCACTGGCTCCCAGACTCACACTTGAGGCTGAACTTGGACAAGAAAGTACTCTTATGTAGCAGCAAAAGGGGTACTAATGGAATAGTGACGCGTCAATTAACAATTTTTATTTCTGATTTAGTTGTCAGGACGTTTTGAATTTGAAGTCATCTTAGATGTCTTAGCTGCATTTTTCGTTTCATTTCGTTGCTTGCACCCTAATTGGTTTTGAACAATAATGTCACTAACATTTTGTGATTTTTTCCATGAAAATGTCCCAGTTCAAATTCCACTATATTGAATAAGTCAATAGATAACAGGTAAAATATAATATACATTTTGTGCTTCACGGAAAAATGTATAAAAACGCAGTGTTTTGTTTTGAAATCCTAGCGACGACTTGTACTATTTGCACATGTTGTTGTAGCCATATGGCAATTAAGAGCCATTAGTGCGACCCCTTTTAATTTCCTATCACAAATCAAATAATCGTCCGGCAAAATGATCACGACAATTTACTGGTAATTAACATATTAAGTGACACATTAATTTGTTTTATTAATACTTATAAATATCTACATATATCAATTGTCAGTGTCAGTATCAGTTGTAGTGTCAGTGTCAGTGTCAATGTCAACTGCAAATGTCGGAAGAAAGTGGGAAAAAAGCTATTTGCGTACTAGGAATATTGGTTCAATTTGTATTCTACGTCATAGTTAATATATTTATTTTGGGATTAGTTAGTTCATATCATATTTGCGTCCTCAATTTACCTTCCTTTGGCATGAAATTATTTAATGAAGATACAGACATGCACGGGAAAAGATAACAAATAAGGAAATGTCAGCACAAGCAGCTGACTACTTTCACGCAGTAAAGGAAACCTCCTTTCGCCAGCTAGAGTGAGAAGGTGAAACGAATGAGCAGCCTCATTGGTTATGCGATCACTGATATGTCTCAGGTGTAGTCACTGAAGCTTATCAAGCTATCGGGCTTATTCTTTTGTTCTTAGAAGGCGGATGAGCCAAACCTATGGGCCAACGGCGGATACACACAGGGAAAAGATTAGTTGAAAATCAATTCAGGCATTGGCAATTCCATGATACAGTCTATATTTTGATCAGAATTCGTAGTTGTCAAACATCAGAATTATTTGTCAATGTTACTGATAGATTAAAAATCGGTCTTACTAAATAGAAGTTGCTACTACCGATCTTAAGTTGTATTAACCAATTTGAGTATTTCTGAAGCTTCATTCATCTGAAATGGAAGATACAGATCATAAAAAGTATAATATTAGAAATCGTGTTCAAAGTTTAGTTACTGTAATCATAATTTAGTTTCCGTTATAAAAACACTTGTTGCATAGTTATGTATTCGATTTTTCACAAGATGCTTTGTTGTTAAAGAGAAACTACATACGCATATTGGAATGTTACACGAGGACTTTACAGAAAAACTAATATTTTAAACAGAAAGTGATCAAGAAAGTTGTGAAAAAATAATAAATTGTATGGATATCAGCTAGCGAAGAATACATAAGGGTTTTTCAACAGAGACGCTACAAAAGTAAATCGATAGGGACAGCAAACGACGCCATATTTTTCCCCGCTCTTTCGACCATTCTCTTCAGTAAGGTTTGCCATTTCATCATGGAAAGATATACGAGCCAACAACGAGTCGAAACTATTAAAATTTACTACCGAAATTTGGAGTCAGTGGCCTCAACTTTAAGAGCGCTACGTAAAATTTATGGTCGTCATAATCGTCCTACCAGATCAACAATTGAGCGTCTAGTGGAAAAATTTGAATCCACAGGCACAGTACATAATGTTCCCGCGCCAGTGAGACAAAGAAGTGTCCGTAGTGTCGAGAATATTGCTGCCGCTGAGGCTTCAGTTCAAGAAAGCCCAAATGTGTCTCTCACATGTCGTTCTCAAGCGTTGGGCATCTCTGTGACGTCCTTATGGGGAATTTTGCGAAAACATCTTGGCCAACATCCTTACAAGATCAAATTGACGCAAGAACTGAAGCCGCTTGACCACCATAAGCGTCGTATGTTCGTGAATTGGGCTGAACAACTACTTGAAACAATATTACATTTAACCATTTTTCTAATGAGATCGCAGATTACGAAGAACGTAAATTTCCCTCATTCTCTCATTCTGTCGACTGTATACACAGTCTTATCCACTCGTTTCCCTGCAGTTTCACAAGTAGTGGATGGCAACTTTTCATCGACTACATCGGCGATGACTTTTCATTGACTGCATCGGCGCTTACATTAGTACTCAGTGGTAATCTGTAAAGTGGTGTCTCGAGAGATTTTCTATTGTTATTCGTTAATGAAGTAATCTTAAGAATTTAATAGTGTTATTTTCACCTAATGCTTTAAGTTGTTAACTTTGTAGTTGAATTGAAATAAAAAATTTGAGTTTAAAAAAAAGTAAGTTGCTACTTGAGATAATTTATTGATATCACTGTTTGTCGATGAATTCGTCGACGAAATGTTACCGATGAATTCATCGACGAATGGTAGTTCAAAGAGTGAGCCATCACCAAAGCGGCCATCCCCTTGTTAAATTCGCCGCTCAAAAGGATTGCGGGTAGTTTGGCAGGTAATCGATGACCTTTTGTGGTAGTCGTTGAATTCATCGACGTAGAGTCGATTCCCTTTACTGCAGAGTTGTCATACACACTCACACATACACATACAAGTGATCCCACACTCTAATGTTTTTACCTTGTCGATATATCTTGGATGGACAATTGAAGCGTTATAGTTTGCTGCGATTTTAGTTGTTATTTGAATGCAAGGCGAGACAGACGTGTACTTACACTGTGAATAAATAGAAAAAATTACAACTTTTTTAAAACAAACTTTATGGGTAAAACTAGAATTTATGGGTAAAACTAGAATGTTGGAAATTTAAACAGAAAAAGAGATTATGGAAGACATAAATAAAAGTTTTAATGTACAAAATAATGTACAAGTACTGTTTCTCGCATATGTTTTATCAGCTCAAATTTTTCATAACTCGTGTACTGCAAATGTGTTTCAGTTCTTGCAAACGTTTGTTAGGTTGGGGGAACTTCAATTCGGTTGCTGTAACCGAAGGAACAGTTGGCGGAACCGTTTTTCTCTCATCGTAAAAGTTTTTCAGCTCTCATTTCTCATAACTCGTTTACTGCAAAAGTTTTTCAGTTTTTGCAAACTTTTTTTATATTTTGGAGTAACTAGAACACGGTTGCTGCCACTGACACAATAGCTGGCGGAACCGTTTTCGCTTCTTGCAAACGTTTTTTTCAGCCTAGATTTTTTCATAACTCGTTTGCTGCAAAAATTTTTCGATTCTCCCAATCGAAACGACATGTATGGCTTAACAGAAGTTTGTTTCTCCCAACTACAGTCCCCAAATGAACTTCAGTTATCTGTTCGGAGGAACGAGTTTTTTCTTTGCGTGTGTGAGTGAACTTATAGCCACAATCCGCATAAAAGCGAACTATTTTTATATTTCCCTAATTTGTGTGCATGCCCCAACAGAAGAGTAAGAGAAAGGATGATGCCAAAGACATATTCCATTAGCGCCTAGAAGAAACGTATGACCTCGGCCTTGGCCATGACATTACGATTATACTAGGAGATTTTAATGATAATGTAGGCAGCAGGGAAAATGTATTTCATCGCACCATTGACAATTTCAGTCTACATACTGACGGTTCCGACAACCGTATGAGACTGATTGACTTTGCCGCGACCAAAAATATGGCCATTAGTGACACACGATTCCAGCATAAAGACATCCACAAGGCTATTTGGGTATCCCCTGATCAAAGAACGAAGAACCAAATTGATCACGGGGAAATTGATGGAAGGCCCTCATCCAGTGTAGTAGACGTACGACTGATCAGAAGAGCTAACATCGATTCTGATCAGCACCTGGTAGCAGCAAAGGTTCGACAAGATTAAGTAGGGCGAAAATCGTACGAAACCAGACGCAGAGAAAGCTAGACATCGGAAAGCTGCCACTACACATCAACGGCAGTGGAAATCTTATATATAAAAATGAGTTGGCGTGTGTTTGCCTTAGCATAACTAAAGAACGGAGTGACGGATTTGGCTGATTCTTTTTTAATTTTGTTCACTGTTGACTCCGAATGGTTTGTAAACAAAAAAATCCATAATTTCAATAAAAAAATTTCCATAATTTCAATATCTTCTTTATATATAAAATTCTACTGCACGTGCGTATGTCACTGAACTCCTCCTAAACGGCAACACCGATTTTAATGAAATTTTGTGCGTGTCTTTAGGTGGACAAGATTAGTCATAAACAAATTATGGGCAGTGTTCTTGAAGCTACAATTTTCAACGGCAAATTTGAAGGTAAAGTTGTTCTCCTGCCACGAATCCCAATGATCCCTTTAGACTCACCCATTCCATTCAGACGTCTGCAATTTTCAATTCGCTTGGCGTTTGCCATGACTATTAATAAGTCACAAGGTCAAACACTGTCGAGTTGTGGGTTGGATCAAGAAAAATCGGCTGTTTTCACATGGCCAATTATAAGGTCACAAATAACAAAATTTTCTCTGTGATTTGTTTCTAGCATACTTTTTCTCATTGATTTTGACCTACTAAACACGAAAATGAGTTTTAAAAATTTTTCTGTTGATTGGTTTTCGAGATACAAATTTTTGAACTTTTTTTTTTAAATTTTTGGAGGTACACTTACAATTTTGAGCATATCTTTCGTCTTCTTTGACGTATCTGATCCTACTACTACTCAAATTAAAGCAAATTGAGCCGTCTACAACTCATTCTCAGAAAATTTTCAAATCGGCTGAGTAGTTTTGATGTTGGCGGCTGAAAAAGGTTAAAAACTGCGTTTTTTTAGTACAAATGTGGCAGAAAAATTCATATAAAAATTCATATAAAATATAAAACGCGATGCTAACAGCGATTTTGGTTTTTTTACGTATAGCTGGCATTTTTCCAAAGAAAATAAGCACTTACTTAACAAAATCTGACAACAAATGGCGGACTTATAATTTTTTTGGTAAAACACCGAAATTCCTCTATTTCACGATATTTTGATTTTCATTATTTGCACAGCTAACCTACTAGGAGGGATCGAAAAAGCAAGTTTTTTATAATCCTTTTGGAATAGAACGGAACAGTTGCTCCTATACATAAGTTACTTCTGTTCAAAATTTCACCACCCTGGGTTAATGTCTTCTGTTCTGGCAAGGGACGTGAAATTTCAAAAATTTAGTGAAATCAGCAATTTTTTTTTTTGGAAATTTTTTTCAAATGTCACAGCACTCAGCAGTTTTGATAAAATTTTTAAATTAATTTTAATAACACAAATATTTCATAATTGTAAAAAACCTATTTACAATACCGTAGGGACGTTTCGTCGATGTTTTTAAGAAAATGGTATAATGAAAATGCAGAACATAGAAACACAGGTGCATTTTACGATACGAATTTTGGCAAACCCACTTTACATGTACAAAATTGTTTGGAAAAAACGTTTACGTAATTTTTATGATTCTCAGAATTAAAAAAAATAAGTAATACACAAATAGTTATTTAATTTTTATGATTGTGGTTGCAGAGTAATATACGCTTCTGAGTGTGCGTGGACGCTCTTCGTGTTCCTTTATGACTGCTACTTCGTTCACAGTCAATTAAAGGGAATTACACTTTTTTATTGATGTGTGTTTTCCCGATGGCTACCTGTATCGGATTTTTTTACAGAAATTCCCCCCACATTTGTGAGTGGTCATTATTTGGAAACTTTTCCACAATTTGAAACGCACACTTGCTGAATCAGGTATATAGCCAGGTATAGTATTTATAGGTGTTCATTTATCGTTTTTTGTCATTCAACAAGTGTCTACGAACGCGAGTAGTACGAGTAAAAAGTGAAACAAATTGAATTTAAGTGCATATAATACCTACCCAGCAAGTAAGACAATGAGTAAAAGACTACGTGTGTTCGAGTGTTTGAACAATCCAGACAATTTCTGCAATGTTTGTGGCGAGTTTATAAAGAATAATCACGCACACACGTTTACTCCAGCAGTGCAATTGCACTATTTGAATTATTTTGGTATTTCACCAAATATCACAGAATCATGGACACCTAAGTCGCTATGTCATCTTTGCTATATAATCCTAACCAACTGGGCAGCTGGCGGAAGGTAAGAATTTTTATTTAAACACATTAAGCAAAGCAAATATAGTAATTTATTTTAATTTTAGGCGCCATATGAAATTCGATACACCAATGATGTGGAAAAAGCCGCTATG
Source organism: Phaonia tiefii (assembly GCA_963931995.1). Classification (NCBI taxonomy): domain Eukaryota; kingdom Metazoa; phylum Arthropoda; class Insecta; order Diptera; family Muscidae; genus Phaonia; species Phaonia tiefii. Next base: position 149,681,745 of record OZ008371.1, read on the forward strand.
CCATTCCACAGACTGTTATTTTTGCCTCACCACAAACAGTGGGGTAGGGAGATTTTTAAAATGGAACTACGCTCAAGTGGGATCGTTTGCACTTCCAGTACCACATTCGAATGATGTACCATATCCAGTGTGCCCTGGTGCATCTCTTCAAAAAGCAGAATCGTCAGATCAAGAGTCCGAGTCAAGTGCAAGCGAATTTGGGGCGTGCAGAAAGCGAAAATTACTGTCACAGGCCGAACTAAACGATTGGGTGCGCGATTTTGGTCTCACTAAGGAGAAATCCGAACTTTTTGCGTCTCGGATGGTACAGTGTAGATTTGCGGATTCAGAAGTGAAAGTAACAGCGTACAGGAAGCGTCACCAGCAGTATGCAAAATTTTATACAAAGAAAGACCAAATATGTTTTTGCAGCGACATTTCCAGCTTGTTCCAAGAGCTTCACCAAATTCACAACCCCAATGAATGGAGGTTGTTTATTGACAGCAACAAAGAGAGCTTGAAGGCAGTTCTCTTACATAATGGGAATGAAAAGCCATCTCTTCCTATTGCTCATGCGGTTCATTCAAAGGAGAACTATGAAACTATGAACATTTTGCTGAAATGCATAGAGTATAGCAAATATAATTGGAAAATATGCGCCGACCTCAAAGTTGTGGCCATTCTGTGTGGACTCCAAGGAGGCTTTACGCGACATTGCTGTTTTCTGTGCCTTTGGAATAGCCGCGCTGATGATCAGCATTATATTCAAAAAAAATGGCCGGAACGAACGAAACCTGTAGTAGGAGAAGCGAATGTTCAGCGCAAACCACTAATAGAGAACCGTGAAAATATAATACTTCCGCCGCTGCACATAAAATTGGGTTTGATAAAAAATTTTGCCAAAAAATTGGACAAAGAAGGTGAAGCTTTTGCCTATTTACGGTCAATTTTCCCTTACCTTTCGCTGGCAAAAATTAAAGAAGGAGTCTTCGCAGGACCCGATATAAAAAAATGTTGAAAGATGAAACATTCCCGAAGCTGTTATCACCCATCGAAGCCGCAGCATGGAATTCCTTCAGGCTTGTTGTGGAAAACTTTTTAGGAAACAACAAAAGCCATAATTATAAGGACATAGTTGAGGATCTGGTAAAGAACTATGATGAAATGGGTAGGTTTTTTTTGAAACAAATGTTAATTTAAATAGCGTTTTAATTCTCGTTTTTTCTCATTTTTGGGTAGGAGTGCACATGTCACTTAAAATACACTTTCTGCATTCTCATTTGGATTTTTTCCCTGAGAATTTAGGAGACGTGAGCGACGAACACGGCGAGCGCTTTCATCAGGAATTGAAGGCTATGGAACGACGCTATCAGGGCATCTATGACACGGCTATGATGGGTGACTACATTTGGACCCTAATACGTGAGACCAATTGCAGCGAATACAAAAAACAAAGAAGAAGTCAGCTGTTTTTCCACATGGCATAAAATGTACAGTTATATCTTTGTTTCTACTCATTTTTTATGGGCGTTGATTTGGTTAATTTCGTTAGTTTAGCTAACCTGGCACATCCATTTCTAATTGTGCCATACATTGAGTATGTAGTGCTCTAAATAAATTAAAAAATAATATACTAAGACTAATTTGTTTATTTTAAATTAAGTTCAAATGTATTTATTCGTTTGCGTTGGGTAGGTAAGCTGTGCAAATAATGAAAATCAAAATATCGTGAAATAGCGGAATTTCGGTGTTTTACCAAAAAAATTATAAGTCCGCCATTTGTTGTCAGATTTTGTTAAGTAAGTGCTTATTTTCTTTGGAAAAACGCCAGCTATACGTAAAAAAACCAAAATCGCTGTTAGCATCACGTTTTATATTTTATATGAATTTTTATATGAATTTTTCTGCCACATTTTTACTAAAAAAACGCAGTTTTTTAACCTTTTTAAGCCGCCAACATCAAAACTACTCACCCGCTTTTGAAAATTCTGAGAATGAGTTGTAGACGGCTCAATTTGCTTTAATTTGAGTAGTAGTAGGATCAAATACGTCAAAGAAGACGAAAGATATGCTCAAAATTGTAAGTGTACCTCCAAAAATTTAAAAAACAAAGTTCAAAAATTTGTATCTCGAAAACCAATCAACAGAAAAATTTTTAAAACTCATTTTCGTGTTCAGTAGAGTAGGTCAAAATCAATGAGAAAAAGTATGCTAGAAACAAATCACAAAACGACTGTTGGCTAGTGTTATATGTGGCGTGTTCTCGCGTTGGAAAACCGTAAACTTTATTCATTTATACTCCTCAGAAACTCACTAAAAATATTGTTGATCAACTCGCATTATGATAAAATTAAACAAACATTGATTATAACGAATTGTTTGTTGAAAAATTGATGTTATTTAAAAATAAAGAATAATAAAATTATTATATTATTTGTCTTTCATTTCATACTTTGTTTAATATTCAAATCGCTTGAAATATCATGCAGGACAATGTCAGTCCGTATAGGTTCTGATAAATTCCACAATTATACTGAAACATCTTTTATTACACCTTAACGATTACCCAAATATGTGTTTTTGTTTACCATCTGATGTCACAAATACTTTTGTTGGCAGCACGAAGTCTGCCGGGTCAGCTATGTTCAATAACAATTCTCTTTACTATGTTCCATAATAATTCTCTTTACTTTGTTTAATTAATACTCTTAAATTGTATTCTCTTTAAACTGAATATTAATACTCAAACCCCACAATTCCTTTAGTATTGTAAATGTAAACGCTACTGCTTATAGTTTCATATTCTTAAATAACGGTATAGTCGTACGTTATTTGCTTTGTACATATGAAAGTAGAAACAAACAACAGATTTGAGTGATAATTTTAAGTCTCTGTGGCGATGATAAATAAAAGAATGATCACTGCGTTTTGAGACAACACAACGTAAAACAACTTCTTTCTTTCTTCTACAAGGTCTGAATAAATTGGTAAGTTTCGGTCAATAACAGTGTTAGATTATAATAGTGATTTTGTTTTCAATTAACTTCAATAATAAGTGAGTGAGATGCCGCCAATCAGACGTAGGAACATTGGTCGCACAAGCCGTATGGCTACCAGCTCAAGAAATTTGCGAGCGATTGAAAGTCCTGAACATCAAGCAAATCGGTTTCATTAAAACTACAATTCAGGGGTAGCGAAGCGCACCGGGTCAACTAGTACATTTATAAAAATTACAGCAACAATCGTACATAGCTTTGGAAAAACCGCTTCGCTACAAACCATGGCACGATGAGAGCTATCACAAAGCAAATGATGAAAAGAACGTTGCACATATGGCAATGCTTCAGTCAATTGCAACGCGAGTTGTGGCTGACCGGTATGGGAAAAAAGAAAGGAGGTAAACCGTTTCTTTAAGCGTCAGAACTGACAGTGGAGAAAGTGCGACAATGACAAAATTGAGACATACAGAAGGAAGAACAAAGCTTTGTATTACAAATTCAAAAACGGAACTAATGGGACGCTCTTCTGTAAAGACGAGGACGGAAATCTCATCGTAGATATGCAGAGCATGTTGGGAATATCGAGAGATTACTTCTCCGCGCTACTGGTCAGGTACCAGATTCCAATGACGATGAAACAATCGATCACCATTTGAACGACGACGTCGATTGGCACCCTCCTAACGAACACGATGTGAGAACAGGTATTGCCCCGCTTAAGAACAATAAAGCCGGAGGACCCGATGGCTCACCGACGGAGCTCTTTGAGGCCGGAGACGATGAGCTGATGAGGTGCATACATCAGCTCATTGCCAATATTTGGTTAGATGAATGCATGCTCGGCAATTGGAGTATCAGTGTACTGTGCCCCTTATTTTAAAGGTGTCCCGAGTGTGGCCGCCGGTGGTGCCAGGGATAAAGTAGGAGGCTCTTGTATATGAGAACGTGGGTTCGATCCCAGCTCAGACAACCTTATATTTCTTTCGACGACGGTCACCTCGCTTAGTGATTGCGACAATACCGAGTACTTAGCCATGAAAAACCTTCTCAAAGTATAGTTCGGCACAGGTGTAAGACTGTAGGTCCCAATCAGTGAGTGCTAAACCAAATACCGATTATATCACTAATTTTGAGAAGCTCTCCTCAATCCCTTCAGGGGATGTTATGGGGTACCATGTTATGTGGCCCGAGTCTCTGTACCAACTACCGTGGAGTAACCCCTTATCCATAAGATATAAAGTTCTATCAAGTATAATGTACGCCAGATTAAAACCAATTACGGCTGACCTGTTTGAACCATACCAGTATGGCTTTAGGCCTGGCAAATCAACAACTGACCAGAATTTCACGAAAATTTCCGAATTTTACGAAGGGAATTTCCCACGAATAACAAATCGACAACTATCATCTATTTTCCGATTATTAGGCGGCCTTAGAAAACCCGATACGGGGAAAACTCTACGAGGCAATCTCTGAGCTTGGTATTCCTGCAAAACTCATACGCTTTGGAGGATGACCATGACGAACACCAAATCCGAGTGAAAGTTGGCAAGGATTTTACAGAACCTTTCAAAACTAAGCGATGCCTCAGGCAAGTGACACCCTATCGTGCGATCTCTTTAACATCTTAATAGAGATTATTCTGAGACAAGCTGCTGTCAACATGAATAAAACCATCAGCAGCAAAAGTCACATGCTGCTCGCGTATGCTGATGATATAGATGTCATTGGGCGCACAATTAGAGAAGTTAAAAATAAAAAAAATAAATGGTTTCCCATTACATCGGGGAGAGCTTCTCACAACCAGTGAGCTGTGCGCTTTCTAGTTTTATACTCACTGATTGGGACCTACAGTTTTACACCGGTTCCGAACGGTATGTTTGAAAAGCATTTTCATGGCTAAATACTCGATAGTGTCGCCCTCACTATGCGAGGTGACCGCCGTCGAAAGAAATTTTAAGGTGGTCAGAGGAGGGATCGAGCCCAGGATCTTAAGAACAAGAGGCGCGCACACTACCCATTGCACCACCGACGGCCGACAGAAGTTACTGCGGTTTTTTCGAGAATTGAGGAGTCAGGAAAAGTGGGTCTGACGGTAAATGAGGACAAGAGGACATAGTTAAGCGGATCAAAATAATGCGATTGGGCAGGCTATAGATAACAGTAGAAAGGACAAAGACGAACCAACATGAAGGGTTTTCGAAACCGAACTAAAAGGAAGACGAAAAATATGAAGACCGAGACTCCGCTGGAGTCATCAGGTTGACAAATACCTGCGTACACTTGTTATTACCAACTGGAGAGATAAGACAAAAGATAGAACTGGTTGGCGAAATATGTTATCTTCGGTTTTTAAGGTCCCTGACATACCGGGGTTGTTCGAGACCGAATATATAAGTAAGTAGATTTTGAATAAGTTGCTGATTTTCAGCATTCTGTCAAAGTGTGCGGCGGTCTACTAAGTGAGTAGAGTTCATATGCAGACTGCGTGTCGGTACGATATCTTCACCATTATATGAAATTTATGATGGGTTAGTTAACCAAATTGGGCCGCGTATTTTGTAATCACCAACATAGCCATAAATTAATATATATCCACATCAAAACAAAATGTCTGAACATGTAGCAGGCCAAGTTAGACAGTGGTATGAGGATCGCATTCATTAACCTGTATAACGAAATCATAAAACCGGTCATAGAAACGATATCTAAATAAAACGACAATGTGGGGTATTGCCATATGACACTAGACACAACACCAGAGTTCCTGCCACGCAACATTTTGTAGTTTTAGGTACAACACTTTTGCGTATGGTACCAGGTTCATCATATTAGGGCGTTGACATTCTATAAATGCTGGTACATTTTTTCAATTAATGCAATAACAAATTCAATCTATGTTGTGTCAATCTGTAGTTTTGACCTTTTTCGAAATTTTGTAATTTAAGGGAGCAATGATGTCTGTCTGCATTTATGTGTTTGATTATCCACTCGCTGAGAAATCAGTCTTTTTTTATTGTTTGTCTGCAAATATAACGTGTTTGTAACTTGTCGCAAATATAGCATACTTGTATTCAAACACATTGTGTTTGCTATTCAATATAAAATGATTGGGGCACAATGATTAATGGGTTATAATACGATATATGTATTTGTGAACCAAGTGTGACTTTGTTTGGTGAGAACTGCTGAAAACAAAATTGTGACAGACAACAAAGGAACAAAAAAGCAGCAGATCTTCTATTCATGAAGCAATCCTTGCAAATATATACATGTTTCCTGTAGAATATTGAGTGTATAAGTATACAAGTGAATAACTTTTGTATATAATAATTACAATATAATAATTTATTTGATATTCAAATGCAAATGAACGGCCAAATACGTATAGAAGTTCGGACCCTGCGTCACTCTTAACAACAGGGAGAATATAGTTAGGGGTAACTTAAAGCCATCGTTATGAGATGGTCGCTGCAGCAAAAATAATGGAAATTATAAACTTTGTAACAGCAAATATTTAATAACGTGACTATGAGGATTGCGTGTCAATATGAGGACTGTAGATATCACAAGTGGATTAAATGCGAAAACTGGTTAAGATTGAAGCACAATTTTAGGCGCATTATCCCATCTCTGCAGAAATTATATTACAGTTGGGCCTTTTGTTCTCTTAGATTTTTCGAAATAAATAAAAAAAATTAATATAAATTGGAATATAAACAGCGTTGAATTTGTGTTTAAATAATAACACTATACAAATGTAAACGAGTAATTGGAAATTAAAAAAATTATATCCTTTTAGTTGTAAATTGATATTTTGTCAACAGTCAATTAAGATGAAGAAACTAAAGCAAATAAATTGCAACATAGTTAACAATAATATTTTTAAACATTTTGAACATGTGTTGCAAATTGACAAAAGAAATGTTGTTGACTTAACAACTTATTCGGAACTATGATAACAGCATTGTGTCACAGGTAAACAAATCATTGAACGAGAAAAAAAATGTTATGCCCAGGCAATAACAGGCTTCACGAAACTTGTTTTATGCACCTTTTTTGGGATAAATGAATACAACATCTGAAAATGTTCCCAGAAAATTGTGACAAAACAAATATAACACTTGAATGAAATTAACTTATAGTTCGTACCTGTATATAAAATACAGATTTTAAATGAATAATTGTTGTAACCCACGTTGTTTTGTGTGAAACATCGGTGCGTATAATTGTTATCGATTACGACATGTAAAGGGTTTTTCAATAAGAGCGCTACAAAAATTTTTTTAAATAAAACAAAACCGGTTGGAACTCGTTTCCTTTTGCATGGCCACCACGGACACGCTTGCAGTAGTCCAGACGCTGAACCCAATTTTCGACGGTTTTCAAGCATAAATCGGCCGATACTGCTGCAATTTCACGTTCGATATTCGTACGAAGTTCATCAATCGTCGCTGGCTTGTTGGCATAGACCATAGACTTGACGTAGCCCCACAGGAAACAATCTAACGGCATCAAATCGCACGACCGAGGCGGCCAATCGACTGGGCCATTTCGTGAGATAACACGTTCACCAAACTTGGTTTCCAATAAATTGATTGTGGCATTCGCTGTGTAGCTTGTGGCGCCGTCTTGTTGGAACCACATGTCCTCCAAGTCCATATTATCCAATTGGGGCCAAAAACATTCAGTTATCATTGAACGGTAGCGATTCGCATTCACAGTAATGTGCCGGTCTTGATCATCACGGAAGAAGTATGGCCCAATGACGCCGCCGGCCCATAAACCGCACCAAACCGTAATTTTTTCGGGATGCAATGATGACTCATGGATTACGTGTGGATTGCTGTCTGACCAATAACGCATATTTTACTTATTGACGAAGCCATTCAGCCAGAAATGAGCCTCATCGCTGACGACCATAAATTGGACGTAGCGCTCTTAAAGGTGAGGCCACTGACTCCAAATTTCGGTAGTAAATTTTAATAATTTCAACTCGATGTTGGCTCGTATATCTTTCCATGATGAAATGGCAAACCTTTTGGAAGAGAAATGTCAAAAGAGCGGGAAAAAAATATGGCGTCGTTTGCTGTCCCTGTCGATTTACTGTTGTAGCGTCTCTGTTGAAAACCCCTTTATTTGTGGTTGAACCTCAGTACGTATTATTGATATAAATTGCCGTTCTTATTTTAGCTTGACCACCAGTTCGTATAATTGATTTCAACACACCCACTTACTTTTTTTGACTCATTTGCATTCCACAGGACACCGTTTAATGTCAAATAAATGGTTCTAGAGGTGAGGTTGTATTCAATTGCTGTAATTATCAAGTCAAATGTAAGCAATGTCTAACTAAAATCCTGCCACGAAGTCATCATTACGTATAATTGATTTAACGTATTTTTCTGCTGCTCGAATGAAAACATCAACCGAAATCTAAGTCGGCTATACATTGGGCAACAACCCTGATTTTGAAGTGTCAAAAAGCATAAAATTGACTGCTCTCTTTGCGCCAAATAAATAAGATCAAATTGCCACGAGGGCGGTCCCAAAACTATCCGACCTCGCAAAGAAGACACAAAAAAGTTGGGAACAATTTTCTTTATTTCCCAACATAGTCTCCTTTTAGCTCGATACACTTTTCCAGCGATATTCAATAGCTTTGATACCCTGATAATAGTAAGAACTGTCAAACTCTTTAAAATAACTATTAACCCAAGGCTCGGCCTCTTCATTGTTGGCAAATCCGAGCCATTTTTTGAAGTTTGCAAATAGAAAATATTCCGAGGGATCTAAATCTGGCGAATAAGGTGCGTGATGAAGCAATTCGAAGTTCAAATCATTAATTTTGGGCATCGCCATAGTGGATGTGTGAACTTCATGACGCAATAATTTCTTTTTCGCCAAATGCGGCCGTTTTTCCACAATTTCATCACTTAAACGCTGCAATAAATTACATAATATTCGCCGTTGATGGTTTTAACTTTTTGAAGATAATCAATGAAAATTATCCCATACGCATCCCAAAAAACAGACGCCATGACCTAGCCTGCGGGTGGAACCGTCTTCGCCTTCTTTGGACACGATTCTTTCATTCCAGTCCACTGCTTTGACTGTTCCCCTGTCTCAGGTGTGTAGTGGTGGATCCATGTCTCCAAACACTCTACCAAACACTCTACTGGAACATCTTACTCTATTGAAAGCAAACACGGCAATAGAGTAAGAGTAATAGAGTAATCTTCGGGCAATATACGATGTAAAGCACTTTTTGAAATGCTCGGCATTTCAGCTAGTTCACGCACACATTCAGCCGAAAATCAGCCAATACCATCTTGTGAAATTTCTTAACCATGTCTGGCGTGGACACATCAATTGGTCGACCACTTCGGTGTTCGTCTTGGCAGCTCATACGGCCTCTTTTAAGATCTACTACTCAATATTTTACAGTCGTAAGCGAAGTAGCAGAGCCCCATAGAGTAGAATCTAACTCGGCTTTTATATTGTTTGTACTGAGGAGACCTTTCAAATGTAAATATTGAATTTTTTCCATGCTGACAAATTCACTGAGATCGTTTAATTTTGGTAGCTCAAATAAATACACTAAACAACGTGGCGCCTTGAAACATAAATCAAATGTTCTCTAAGGTTGCCACTTTTCAGCAAAATATTTTTTTCTCAAACTACTGGCACCGTCTATATGTCAGGTCGGCTGGTTTTGGGACCGCCCTCGTCACTTACAAGCTATTGTATTCTTTACTAGGGCGTTTCTAACTTACTGGTGTTTTCAGAAATTTTATTTTCTCCCATTTCAGCCGCACCAAAGTGGTCAAACTGTGCTGCAACAGGGTCTATTATTCTAAACGCCTGTACATTCCAAACTGATCAGAATAATAATTTAAATGTTGTGATATTATTGCTGTGTTTTTTCCAATCAGCTCCACTGTTCATGCGTCCATTCTGAAAATCCACTCTTGGCACACTTTTTCTAAAATTTCGGCCGAAATTTCACCAATGACAAGTGTAATGGTGTCTTCCAATGCAACAGTCTTAGTTGGCTTGTCCAAACTCCTCACGAGTCCCTACAAAAAATAGTTTAGTGGGATCAAATTACACGAACGAGGCGATTTCGAGATTTGGTACATACATAGGTACATAAATTTGGACCTTGTTTGTCCACCTTGCGTTCATGACAAACCATTAGATCAGTTAATAATGGAACATTTAATTAGAAAGTTGTAACAAATTATTTTGTATCCCGATTACACAATCAATTATAATTTTTCACAAATCTCTCGCCTAAATCTATTGTATTCACTTTGACGTCAAGACCCCGTGCGTATGATTGATTTAATTACAATCATTACCACAAAGTGAACCATCATAGCGTATGATAAATGTGAACAATGTACAACAGTCTTACACTACATGAACAGAGTTTATGATACGTTGGCAACAGACACTCAAACTTGTGACGTGAATTATAAGTATGTTGTATTAAAAACAGATACATTTCATACGAAGGTAAAACATGACAGCCTATGGTAAACAAAGATAAGGCAACAACTGCGTGTGGCATTTCATTGTGATGTGCGACATCAGAGCGTATGTGGTATATATGACTTATACTGGAAGGAATATTGATATTATCTTGAATTTTATAAACTGAATTCTGAAAATGGTAATCTAAATTGAAAAGAATATTTTAACCAAATATATGGGGGAATCCTAACTTACTTTTATGGACTATTTTACGACCTCATCAGGTCAGACGTCTTACACATATTAATTAAACAAACAAATTAAAAAAGATCAACATATTCCTCTAACAGGCTCTATCCATCGCCTTTTCTCGCCAGTAGGTAACACCAAGGATTCGGAGGGATTCTCTACCTGTTCTTTCCATCGGAGTCTTGGTCGTCTGCTTTTCCTGCTTACATCGGGTACGTTGTCGATTATGAGGGAATCCAGCTAATCAAAAAGTCACTTTTGGAAGTGATATATCACAGATTTCGCTGAAATTTGCTGGAAATTGATAGTATTTTAAGAGAAAATGTACCCCAAAAATGTGAGGGTTTTTAGTTCGTTTTTGTAGCCGTTATTAACCAAAAAAACAAGTTTTTCAGACATTTTTCTTTTGATAATAAGTCGAAAGCGGCTTAACTCAAAATTTCCAAAATTCTCAGGCACATTCAGAACAGAATTGGTACTGAAAAAAAAATTCAAAAACATATATTTTAAAAATTCAATAAATAATCAATACTCGACGAGCTTGAAGAGATTTATTGAATATTTATTGATAAAGAAAAGGTAGAACATCAGAATACAAATATTTTGAAAAATTCCTTGAAAAATTAAATTTTTTCTTAAAAAACTTTGTGTTCAAAAATCCGAAAAAAATATATGAAACCTACATCTTTTATGAATATTTTCCCGTTTTCCGTATGTCTATAGAGTAAACAATAAGAAAGTTATGGACCTTTTTGTAGGACAACCTCAGAAATATCTATATGAATTAAATTGCTTCAAATTATACACTGTGCGTCAATGGGGACCGTTATTCAAAGATGTTGAAGGAGGTTGTTTTACCCAGAACTGCGCCGAAGATATAGCCGCTGCAACATAATTTGTTTCCAGCAACATGAAGCTACTTCACACATAGTCGGACCGGTTATGGACGACCTCCAGCGAAAATTGGTCCCCTAGTTCACCTGACCTAACTGCACCCGATTTTTTCTTATGGGCTCAAGCAAGAGGTGTACAAAAAACGAAACCAAGGAATTTGACTGAATTGAAGCAGTGCATTAAAACAATAATTGACGCTATTCCCACTGAAACCCTTCACGCCGACATGAATAATTTTGTGATCAGATGAGCATGGAGGTCATTTACGGTCGATCATATGCACAACCAATTAGTTATATAAAATAAAATTTAATTTTCTATACCATTAAAAAAATAAAAATTAAATACATTAATAAAAAAAAAAGTTAATTGAGTTTCTTGTTGTACCGCAATTGATGCGCCACCCTGTATAAATAAAAATATGTTATTGACGGCAAACCGTGATTTTAATTACAAATAAATTATGTTGCAGATGAAAAATACGTAGAGCTACTGTATGTGTGGAAAACCACAGAAGAGGATAGACCATGTAGGGTTTTTTGAGGGTGAGAAGCCATTTTTATGAGATGGTCGCTGCAGCAAACATAACACAGTGCAAAGTTTTGCCCAAATATATGTAATTTTTTTTTTGGGCCCCCAAAGATTTGGGGCCTCGGTGTCATTTTTGCAAAAAAAAGTGATAATTTTGTCAGGCTCATATCTTGCAAACAGTTCGGAATTTTGATTTACTCTCTGAGGGAAAGCTATAGCTCTTGTCATAAAGTTGCCAACATATCAAATCAAAACACTTCATATTCAAGGTCAGAATCGCAAAATACTTTAAAAAATTCGATTTTTTTCACCTTCTTTCCCCTGTTCAGGTCCGTAGGTAGCCAACCGTTCAAGGAAATTCAAGGAAACAATCAACTACAAAAATTTACCTAAGATTTCAGTAAACAACTTTCTAGAATATATGAACTTCCTAGGAATGACTCTCGACACCTTTCCCGAAAATTTTTTAATTTCATTTTTTTTCTTTACTTCAACATTGACATACTATGCTATCTATTACTATATTATCTATTATTATTAAACAAATTTTTCGTATTATGTTTATAATGTTGACGGCCCTGAATCTGACTTTGATTAAGAACTTATGGTGTCCACAGGCACGTTGCTTACTTCATTAACATAATACAGGGTGATCTTGTGACTCCACCAACATACCTGCAATGAATTGGAAAATAAACCCAAAACAATGCATCAATAAAATTGATATTACCTCTGCAAGCAGTGCGTCGAGTTTTTTGCCTTTGTACAGTTTTTCCATGGGCATTGTGGTTTGGTGAAACCGTTCTCGTTGCTCATCGGATTCGGTACGGAGTTGTTTGATCAAATCGTCAAAATGAAAATGAAGAAAATGCAGCTTCAATGTCATCGATGTGCTGCAGCACTTTCTCTATACCTTTCACTGCTGAGCTCTCGTTGACGTCACGCTGTGTAATGACTCGATGTTGCGCGTGCTGTGGTTATTGCTTTGCCTGTGCTGCTGCGGTTGGTGAGATAGCATAGTATCTCAATGTTGAAGTAAACGGTATTAAGAATCATTCCTAGGAAGTGCATAAGTTCTCGAAAGTTGTTTATTGATATCTTAGGAACATTCTGATTGTTTCCTTGAATTTTGAACGGTTTGATACCTATGGACCTGAATAGGGAAAAAAAGGTAAACAAAAATCGAAATTTTTTAAGTATTTTGCGATTTTTACCTTGATGATGAAGTTGTTTTGATTTTATATGTTCGCAACTTTTATTCTTTACGACAATATCTACAATTTTTCCTCAGAGAGTAAATCAAAATTCCGAACGGTTTGCTAGATATGAGCCTGACAAAATGATCACTTTTTTGCAAAAACTACAACGAGGACCCAAGTTTTTAAATAAATAAATGGTTTCCTATTACATCCCATGAAGGAATTTGGGAGATCTTCTCACAACCAGTAAGCTGTGCGCTTTATAGTTTAATACTCACTGATTGGGACCTACAGTTTTTACACCGGTTCCGAACGGTATTTTGAGAAGCTTTTTTCATGGCTAAGTACTCGATAGTGTCGCCGTCACTAAGCGAGGTGACCGTCGTCGAAAGAAATTTTAAGGTGGTCGGAGCTGGGATCGAACCCAGGATCTCCTGTACAAGAGGCGCGCACACTGCCCATTGCACCACCGACGGCCACTGGACCCAAATCTTTGGGGTCCCATTAAAAAAAGTACATGACTTTGGGCACGGGTCTTTTTTTTGGACACGGGTCTTTTTTAGTCTTTTATCACGTAGTGGTGTCCGTATATGGCTAAATTTCCATGACTTAACAAAATTACACACAGTGTAATGGAAAATGTAAACTTTGTAACAGCAAATATTTAATAACGTGACTATGAGGATTGTGTTCCCAATATGAGAACCGTAGATATCGCAAGTGGATTAAATGCGAAAAATGGTTAAGATTAAAGCACAATCTTAGGCGCATTATTCCATCTCTGCAGAAATTGTATTACAGTTGGGCCTTTTGTTCCTTAAGATTTTTTCGAAATGAATACAAAAATTTAATACAAATTAGAATATGAACAGCCCTGAATTTGAGTTTAAATAATAAAACTATACAAATGTAAACGAGTGATTGGAAATAAAAACAATCATAACCTTTCAGCTGTAAATTGATATTTTGACAATAGCCAATTATGATGGGCGAACTAAAGCAAATACGAGTGTATGCAACATAGTTAACAATAATATTTTTACATTTTGAACATGTGTTGCAAATTGACAAAAGAAATGTTGTTGACTTAACAACTTATTCGGAACTATGATAACAGCATTGTGTCACAGGTAAACAAATCATTGAACGAGAAAAAATGTTATGCACAGGCAATTGACAGGCTTCACGAAACTTGTTGTATGCACCTTTTTTTGGGATAAATGAATACGTCATCTGAAAATCTTTCCCAGAAAATTGTGACAAAACAAATATAACACTTGAATGAAATTATTTTGCAGATCGTACCTGTATATAAAATACAGATTTTAAATGAATAATTGTTGTAACCCACGTTGTTTTGTGTGAAACATCTGTGCGTATTATTGTTATCGATTACGACATGTATTTGTGGTTGAACCTCAGTACGTATTATTGATATAAATTGTCGTGCTTATTTAAGCTTGACCACCAGTTCGCATAATTGATTTCAACATACGTACTTACTTTTTTTTTACTCATTTGCTTCCACAAGTTACCCTTTAATGTCAAATAAATGGCCATATGGGTGAGTTTGTATTTAATTGCTGTTATTAACATGTCACTACGTATAATTGATATACTACTCCGAAATCATTATATTTCGAATGAAAACATCAACCGAAATCTAAGCCGGTTATACTGGCACATTAGGCAACCCTGATCTTGAAGTGTCAAAATGTATAAAATTGGCTGCTCTGTTTGCGCCAAATAGTTTATAACTTTATAACTTTAACTTGGATAAATGCCAAGCAATTTTGTAGAAAAAATTTTGAATTTGCAGTTACTGTTCCAGAGTTATGCCATTTTAAAACTCTTTACCCATTGTTAATTGGTTTTCAAAGGGTATAACCATGTGTCTATACAGTTCGAACACTCACTTATTTTTTTTTAAAGTATATTTTTAGGTCCTTTGTGTAAGAATATGCATAATATTTTCCCGAAAAGGTTCTTTTTTAAAGAGAGGTACTTCTGTTATTAAATGCTAATGGTTTTTTTAAGAAAAGGTACTATTTTTAAGAAGAAGTACTTTCGGTAAGAAAAAGCCATAGGAGCATGAATATTTTTTTGCAAAGAAGTACTTTTTTTAAGAACAGGTGCTTTTTATAGAAGTGGTACTCTTTTTAGGAAAAGGTTATTTTTTTAAGAAAATGTACTTATTTTCAGAAAGGCTACCATTTTATTATTAAAGGTATTATTTTATTATTAAGGAAAGGTACTTTTAAGAGAAGGAATTTTTGTAAGAAAAGGTATTTCTTTAAGAAGTAAGTAAATGTGTTTTTTAATAAATGGGAATTTTTATTAGAATTGGTCCTTTTTTGAAGAATAGGAACATTTTTCTGAGTAGGTACTTATCTCAAGAAAAGTTATTTTGTTTCACAAAAAAAGTTGCTCTTTAAAGAAAATTTAGTTTTTTAAGAAAAGTTACTTATTTTAAAAGAAATTCCTTTTTTTAAGATAAGGTACTTTTTGTAAGAAAATTTACTTTTTAAAGAAAAGGTACGTATTTTAAAACAAATTACTTTTTTTTAAGAAAATGTACTTTTTGTAAGAAAATTTTACTTTTTTTATCAAAGGACTTCTTTAAGATAAGGTACTTTATGTAAGAAAATTTACTTTTTTAAGAACAGGTATTTATTTTAAAACAAATTACTTTTTTTAAGAAAAGGTAGTTTCTGGAAGAAAATTTACTCTTTTTAGAGAAGGTACTTTCTGCAAGAATATTTACTCTTTTAAGAAAAGGTACTTCTTTGAGATAAGGTATTTTTTTTATTAAAGGTACTTTGTTTAAGAATATGAATAGGGATTTTTTTGAGAAAATTGACTTGTTTTTAAGATAAGGCTCTTATATAAAAAAATTTTCTTTTTTAAACAACTTTCACTTTGGCTTTTTTGAATTTACATTTTATTGGGTTCAAAACTAGAATATATACTAAATATTGATTACAGGCTCCACCTAGAAAACTTCCCAATCAACAAGAAATTTCCCAACATATGTGAGACATGTTGTTAGTCTAGACACAAACCAAAGCAAAAGTAAACAATATAGTTGATAATAATGGGATGTAGTATAATAGAGTTAAAACAAAAGTTATTAATTTTTTTTTTTCATTTTGTCCCCATCCCGCAAATTGCGATAAGGAACTTCGTTCCAAAATTGCTTTAAAGATATGTAGGTTTATTGTTATGAGAGCCTTTGGCACTCTATAATTACTCTATACTGCTTATGTGGCTTAGCAACTTGAAATGAAACCCGGATGACGGAAGGCTATGAAAGAATGCAACTTTTTGTGTTCTGTTTCGGCATTAACATCTTGGTGAATACCAGGAAATAGTTGAGGCGGAAACGTTAGTATAGTCAGGTACTACGAATGTGTTTTCATGTCTAGTTAAAATATTTATGTTGGGACAAATTTGAGTATTTCAAGTGAACAATTCAAAAACTGTCATTGCATCCATGGACACAACATGGTTGTTGAATATGAAATAAAAAACTGTAAGCAATTTACACAGTGGATGTAAACTGACCATTGACTTTCAATATATTACCGATATTGACTTCAGGGTATCATATCGAATTTGTATGAAATTTTTCTTTATGATAACACAAACAGACGCTGCATTTTCTTTGGCCTGAAAGTGAATTCTGACTATATTTTCTGTGAAAAGTAGAACTGTATAAAAGCGTTTGACATCCTTGCCTCAAATTGGATTCGCTCATATACTGAAAATACAAATATGACCTTTGGTTGTTTCGTAAGGTAGCTCGCCGCCCCTCCCCCCCAAATTACTTCCTCAAAAGGCGATTTTTGAATGTAGAGGTATTTTTCAATCTAAATATCAAGTTGGGCCCCCCAAAATTAAATCCAGCGTACGGTACTAGCTGGGGTATCAACATTTACTACGACAGTCTGGCAGCTATAATATCTCTGAAATCTGCATTCCTGACTTCAAGATCTGCCAACAACTGCCACACATATCTAAATGGGATGGACAAGGAGTTAGAAGTTATCTTATAGGGTTGCCGGGGTACAGGAACATTCCAAGGAACCATAGAGCAGAACCGCTAACAAGATAAGGACCTACCCTACCTGTTTAGCTATCACTGGGAGCTAAACAGGTAGGTAACTTGCCTTTGTTGTGTGTTCACTTTATTGTTTGCTTTTTCGTTTTATGTTGATTAAAATAGATGTTGTTTCGTGTTTGTTTAAATGTATAAATTCAATTTTGTTTATTTAATTGTTCACTGTTTAACAAATTCAAAATTCAAAACTTTAACTTTATGTCACTTGATTTTACTTTACTTTACTTTTTCTTTTGCCACACGTCGCGGGGGATGATTCGTACGCACTCAAAGATCAAATTGCAATTGATTTCTTGTTTTCGCTAATCGCTGCTTGTTGCCTATGACCGCAGCAGAGATTAGCGAAAACAAGAAGAAAGAGGTAAATAACAAAAGGTTTGCATACATGTATGTATGTATGAATGTACATACATGTCCAAGAAAGGGCGTACCGCTAGTCACAGCTTTGTGATCTTTATATAGCAAACAGTAATGGGCAATATTTTAGCACTACTTTCAACATTCCGCCCCCCATGACTGTGTGACAAAATTTACAACATTAAGAAGTACAAAATTCAAAGATCAAAAAAAAATTTAAAGAAAAAATGAAAAATTTTAGTAGGACAAAATTCAAAAGTTTAGAGTGAAAATGGATTTTTGGCTGGACCAGAGAAGACATATCCCAGTTCTGTCCTGTGGGCATCAATTTTTCCAAGGCCTGTGTTGACGACACCATCTCGTCGGATCATCGAATGTACCTCTGCTCCAAGCTCCATCTCGACAGGCGTATTACAGCGAGGGTCGATATCTGCTGTTGAGTCTGTAGGAAAATCTGTTGTAGGGTCAACTTGGATTGGGTCCGAACACAATTTTCTTGGCAACTCATCAGTGATCAAGGCATGTACTTTGAGCACCCATTTGCTTCTGGGGTGTCTGGCCATTATTTTGAATGTAGTGAATTTATAGCCTTTGTGATGGAATGATGGCGCTTTCAACTTCTCAAACACCGATGTGGCTATGCGTGACATTGTGGCTGATTGGCTGATCAAGGTTCGCACTGATGTCCATGATTCAAATGTATCTAAAGCCACTCGAACGGTGGCCGTTGGAACGAAAACTGTTGCCCATTTGAATTCTGGCTGGAGTTGGTTTACCTTTGATATGCCTCCAGTCAATTGAGGGGCACCATGCAACATAGTGTTGTGCCGACGAGAGCAAACGTGGCAAACAGTTTCGGACTTGCATTCGGCTATTAGATGACTTCGAGCTAAGCAATTTCGACAATACCCTCGCTGAATCACCACCCCACACCGCTTATATGAGTTCATGTCCTGGAATTTTTTGCACTTCTTCAGGGCATGGTCTTCTCTGCATATAGCACACGAGTCCAGCCAGTTGCTATGATGTTGGTAGTGTGGCTTGGTCGATGTCATATCCTTGACAAAAATAGAAAAACAATGATGAGAGTCGAGATAAAAATTGAATACTATTGATATAAAATTTGATAGTCAGTCCGAGAATAACTTGACTACTTTTGTAATCGGTCTGCTCATGATGCCGTTAGAAGTTCGTATGTCAACAACTCTTGTATTCTGGTCGGCCCCAGTATGAGTTTTGACAACTCGACCAAGTTTCCATTCATTGGGCGATAGTCTATCATCTTTGATAACTACTAAGTCGTTAACCTTGACATTTTCTCGCTGATACTTCCATTTATATCTGCGATGTAGTTCGGTTAGGTATTCCGATTTCCATCGTTGGCAGAAGTTTTGCGAGATGATTTTTAGCCATTTCCATCGATTGGTCAATGTTGGATTATCATCAGACAGATCAGGTTCTGCCGGAGCTAGTATCGGTGTACCAATGAGAAAGTGTCCAGGTGTTAACGGTGATAAATCGTTGGGGTCATCGCTAGCAGGACTTAAGGGTCTAGAGTTTAGACAAGACTCGATGCGAGATAACATAGTAGAAAGTTCCTCAAACGTAAACTTCATACTCGGCATAAGCTTGCGAAGATGTGTTTTGAACGATTTGACGCCAGCTTCCCAGAGTCCGCCCATATGGGGGGCTCCTGGGGGTATAAATTTCCACTCAAGATTTTGATGACTGTTCAGTTGGGTGGCATTTGTTTGAAGGGTTTTCATAAACTCTAGACGATCTTTTCTGATCATCTCGGCGGCTCCTACGAAATTCGTTCCATTATCTGAATAGATTCTAGCCGGACATCCACGTCTGCCGATGAATCTAGAGAATGCTGCTAAGAACGCTTGGGTCGACAGATCACTTGCAGCTTCCAAATGGACAGCTTTTGTCGCAAAACACACAAATATGCAGACATAACCTTTTGTAATGAGACAGGCTCGGCCAGTGAAATTTCTGATGTTGAAGGGTCCTGCGTAGTCGATGCCAGTGTTGGTGAACGGTCTAGATAACAAAGTACGTTCACGAGGCAATGATGACATTATCTGATTTTGGGTGTTGTGCTTGAAAATTATGCAAGTTTTGCAGTTGCGAGTCACCTTTTTTACTAAGGGTTTCAGCCTGAATATCCAAAATTCTGTACGCAAAACTTTTGTCATCAGTTGATTTCCCCCGTGAAGTGTGATTTTGTGAACAAATTCAACGATTAATTGAGTAAATCTTGAATCATATGGCAAAAGAACAGGATGGCGTTCATTGTACGACAAAACCGGTGACTGTACAAGACGGCCGTTTGCTCTAAGCACGCCTTTCGAATCCAGAAATGGATTTAGAGTCAAAAGGTTACTTCTAGGCGATATTCGATTTTTCAGTGTCAAGGCCTGGTATTCATCAGCGAAATATTGGTTCTGAGTCAAAATTATCAGACGAGATTTGACATTTTGAATTTCCTCAGACGTGATTTCTTGCGTTGTGATGCGAAAATGAGTCCTATTTGCGCCCGTATTCCGCCAAAAGCGAAGAACATATGCCAAAACTCTGTAGGCGCGTGATAATGATGAGAAGCGTATCAAAGGGTCTTCAAAAGTTGTTGTGGTGAACACTTTGACAGGCTTTGCTTCTAGGCTCGTATCTTCTGGAATCATGGGTGCTGGCCACCTATTTTGAGGTAACTTTAACCACGCCGGGCCATGCCACCATAAATTATTATCTTGTAATTCTGAAGGTGAGCATCCACGACTTGCGATGTCTGCTGGGTTATGCTGTGAGTCCACATGTTGCCAGCGATCATTACCAACATTCTCGACGATTTCGGCTACTCGATTTCCCACAAAAGTACTCCATGAACAAGGTGGTTTCTTTAACCAATTGTCGAGTCTGTCCAGAAATGTGTTGAAAAGGTATTTATCTGTAGATTTGGAGTTACAGCTGCGGCTAAAGTTGACAGCAAGACAGCACCACAAAGTTCGAGTCTCGGCAAAGAAATATTTTTTATGGGCGCTACACGAGTCTTAGCAGCTAGTAAAAATGTGTGCACGCTGCGATCGGCGTTTTGTATGCGCACATAGATTGCTGCCGCATATGCTCTCTCTGAGGCGTCACAAAACCCGTGAATTTCTGTATGGCTTGAAGGTGTATAGTGTATCCATCGAGGTACTTTCAGTGAGTCAATTTCTGAACAGGTTTTGACGAAGTTTAACCAATTGTTTGCTGTTATTAGCTTTAAAATATCGTCCCAATTGATTTTATCCAACCAGATTTGTTGCATTGTCAACTTGGCTATGACGACAACTGGTGATAGCCATCCGCAAGGATCAAAAAATTTAGCTTTTGTTGATAGGACTTCTCGTTTAGTGTAGGCAGGTTTTGTCTCTATTTCTGGTGAAGAAAATGTGAACGAGTCAAGAGAAATGTTCCATCGAATCCCAAGAGTCTTTGTTGATATACCTTCAGAGATGTTTAACCAGTTTACGGGCAAAAGAGAGTCTGATGGCAGATCTTGAAGAACTCGTGGGTCATTTGCGGTCCATTTCATTAAATCGAAACCTGCTGATGCTAAAGCTGCTACCAATTCTTTCCGAGATTTAATTGCGTCTTCCAGCGTATGACTGCCAGCTAGCACGTCATCAACATATAGATTTTGCGCAATGATATTGCTGGCTAGGGGATATTTATCCTTCACATCTTCGGCGAGTTGAATTAGCACCCGAAGTGCGAGAAACGGCGCACAATTTACTCCAAAAGTGACTGTTTGAAGTTCAAAATCTTCAACTGGGTCACTTGGCGATAATCGAAATAATATTCTCTGATATTTTGCTTGAGATGGGTCAACAAGTATCTGACGATACATTTTTGTGACATCTGCGTTGAATACGAACTTGAAGAATCTCCATTTGAGTATCTGCAATACCAAATCCTGTTGCAGTATTGGTCCTGGGTACAAAATGTCGTTGAGACTCCTTTTATTGGATGACGGACTAGATGCGTTAAATACGACTCTAAGTTTTGTCGTTAAACGTTCTGGCTTTATCACTGCATGGTGTGGTAGATAATAATGTGGAGTCTTTTCAGTATCGAGTGGAGAAACCTTTTTCATGTGTCCTAGTTCCCCAGCTGCTTCGACGAGTTGTGGCTTTGAAGTTATCCTCGCAAAAAGCGTCTTCTTCTGACCTCAAAACTTTTTTTGGGGTCTCCTCCACCTCCCAAAAGCGTGTGAGGATCTTTTCAATCGCAACGGTGTTATACAGTGAAATGCGAGAGTCCTTTTCGTTAATTTGTAGAATGGGTCCTCCCAAAATCCAGCGAAATACTGTTTTTTGCGCTATGAGGGATCCAATGGAACGCATAGGAACATCAGTGTCGTAGATCAGGTGTCCTAGGTCCAAACCAATTAAAATATCAATAGGCCTACTCGCATTAAAGTAAGGATCTGCTAATACTAGATGTGAAGATTCACATAGAGATTTGTCTAAAGTTCTTGGCGGCAAATTAGAAGGAAGGGTCTTCAAAACTGGTGCCCAAACTTCCAATTTGAAATTAGTATCCACGCGAGAACAAAGTGTGAAGAGACAAGCTCGGGTCGAAGTTTCAGAAACTGTTTGACTCAAGCCAGTAACATGAACTAGATTTCGCTTTGTAGGTAGCTTCAAACGATTTTTCAGTTTCTCAGAAATGAATGTTGACTGAGATCCTGGGTTGAGTGATCGCTCTGGCATCGTATCTTCGTCCTTGAGACTCAATTTGAACGACGGCAGTAAACAGCAAAGTTTCCCGATTATGTTGTTGACCAGGTGAATTGTTCTCTTGTAGGGTCAAAGTAGTGACACTAGGTGGTTCTGTACTAGGAGTGGACTGTATGATGGTTGTTAGAGCTGCAGCACTGGTACTAGGGCGCGCATCAGCTCTTCCTGTTTCCGATCCTCTAAACTGGGTCTCATTACCCTTATGCAGCAAAGTGTTGTGTCTCTGGCGGCATTGTCTACAGCTAAATCGGCTTCTGCAATCCTTGACCCCGTGATCAGTTGAGAGACAATTATAACATAATCGAGACATTTTTACAAAATGGATCCGATCATTGATATTTTTTCCAAGAAATTGTGAACAAGTCCTCATTGAATGGTTACCCTTGCAAAGGTGGCAACTCTGTTCATTCTTTGAGGGACCTTGGTGCGCTTTTGTTGTGTTATCTTTCATCCCCGCATCTTGTTGTGACAAATTTGATTGAAAAGTATTGATGCGTTTTTCTTTTGAATATTTTTTATCAGATCTAGGCTGATTGGGTTTATTATTCGACTGAATGTTACCAACCGATTCGAGGGTCTTGAATTTGTGTGTCAAAAACGTATCAAATTCACGCCAAGTTGGAATTTTAGAACAATCCGACAAAGAGTCTTCAAAGTCCTCTAGAAATTTTCTAGGAAGCTTCGTTGAGCTTAAATAGACTAGAATAGGGTCCCATCCTTCAGTTCTTATATCCATGGTGCCCAATGTTTGAATACAACTATTCACTGTGCGTTGCAGCTTCTTTATGGAAGAACCAGAATCAATAGAAACCTGCGGCAAACTAAAAAGTGCTTTAAGTTGTTCGTTCAATTGCATCCTTTTGTTTTCATACCGATCAACTAAATTTTTCCAGGCTATATCGAAGCCATCATTCGTCAAGGGAACATGGCTAATGATTTCTCGAGCTTCCCCAGTGGTCTAGTGGGTCAGGTGAAACAATTTTTCAACCTTGCTCAATTTTGAATTGTTAACGTAGATGGCAGAAAATAAATCCCTAAAGGTGGGCCAAGTGCCGTAATCCCCTTGGAAGGTGTCTGTGTCGCAAGGTGGTAACCTTGAAATTGGTGCGAAATCAGCATCCTTATTGGGCTGTTTCAATGACGACAGACGTTCTGACGTTTCCTGGGATATTTTATCCTTCAATGTTTGGATTTCATCGTTAAGTGAACCGAAACAACGTTTGTAAGCAAGGAGAGCCTTTTTATATCGATTTCTCAATTGATCCTTATCGATTGGCTTGTCTCCCTCAGCTGTTACAGCGTCACGACATCTTTTCACATGATCCCATAAGGAATCAAGTTCCACTCGTAACACTTCCAAGGAATGTATGTTGTCGTCAGTATTTCTTTCGGCATGAGTACTTTCGAACTCGAACAAATCGTTCGTACTGTTAAGAAACGTAACCAGTGCCATATTGTCTTATGTAGCGAAGAACGACAAAAATTTCGAAAAAAATGAAAGGAATTCGAGAAAAAACGACGAAATACGAAACAGTAAAAACGAATCGAGTCCTGCTAGCGATCAGCAGTGTCCAAAATCACAGACGAGTCCGAGAAATATTTGTATTTGTCCAAATGTATTTGTCAAAATAATAGCAAGATGGCAACTCTACTAGTATATGCACGAAAAAACGAGAAAAATACGTATGAAGGGTCTTCATGCGAGTCAATATGGCAGTCGTATTCCACAAGTTAAATAAACAAAGTTTAACGTGAAGTCAAAATTATTGCAGCACCCTGTATTATTTTCCTTGTTCTTTGTACTTATTTGTACTTACTGCTTGCCGCTGTATGTATACTTGCTGTTGTTGTTGTTGCCGGAATCTGCGTCGCTGTGGTTGTTGTTGTTGTTGACGGACCTCTGCTGCTGATGGCTGCCGCAGGTGTTGTTGCAGATGTTGTCGTTTGGCGAAAACAAGTTGCCGTTATAACGGGACGACTTCCACAATGTTTGAAATTCTCACTTTTTTTTTTTTATTATTTAAGTACTTTATTTTGTTTTTGTAAAACAGTGAAAATTATTTTGTTTTTTTTTTAACTTTTCAATTTGTTATGGGTCACAAAGATATTTTCTCGGGTCACTTTTAAGTTGAGGGATGGGCCACTTTTCACAATATTTTTTTGTATGCACAATATTTTTGAAAAATATTTATTTAGCAAAATTTGATTAATTGTGGGATCAAATGTTTAAATTATTTTTCAAATATAGACGTAATTAGCACAAAATTAGGTTTAAGAAGCAAGAACTTTAGAAATTAATTTTAAATTTAGATGTAAGTAGCACAAAATTAGGTGTAAGTAGCAAGAATTAATTTTAAATTTAGATGTAGTTAGTGTAAATTTATTTTTAGTATTGATTTTAACAAAACATTTCTATTTTTCACTTCACGAGGTTTTCCTTTATTTATTTAAAAAGAAATTATCCGGTTCGATAAGGACCAAATGTTTAGGTATCACAGGGAGCTGGCACTGTAACTTGTCTTTATTGTGTGTTCACTTTATTGTTTGCCTTTTCGTTTTATGTTGATTAAAATAGATGTTGTTTCGTGTTTGTTTAAATGTATAAATTCAATTTTGTTTATTTAATTGTTCACTGTTTAACAAATTCAAAATTCAAAACTTTAACTTTATGTCACTTTATGTCACTTGATTTTACTTTACTTTACTTTTTCTTTTGCCACACGTCGCGGGGGATGATTCGTACGCACTCAAAGATCAAATTGCAATTGATTTCTTGTTTTCGCTAATCGCTGCGTGTTGCCTATGACCGCAGCAGAGATTAGCGAAAACAAGAAGAAAGAGATAAATAACAAAAGGTTTGCATACATGTATGTATGTATGAATGTACATACATGTCCAAGAAAGGGCGTACCGCTAGTCACAGCTTTGTGATCTTTATATAGCAAACAGTAATGGATGTACATACATGTCCAAGAAAGGGCGTACCGCTAGTCACAGCTTTGTGATCTTTATATAGCAAAGAGTATATTTTAGCACTACTTTCAACACTACCTGTTGCACTATATATGGAATGGTATGCCCCTTTCTGCATGCAAGCTAATGATAGATGGTCTCATGGCACAAATTCCCGTATGGCCAAGTATGATCAAGTTATGATCTAAATCGTATGTCACAATTGATATGTAGTGACAGTAATCGCTGGACACTATTTAGTAAGCACACATGCGTCTACACGCTGAAAATCTGTATTTTTTTGTTGTTTGGATGCAGATATAAAGTGCGTTTGGAGCTTGTCGCAAATATAATATATTTGTGTCCAAACACATTGTGTTTGCTATTCAATATTACATGTTTGAGACACAATGATTAATATGTTATAATATATGTGTTTGCAACTCAAATATGTCTGTGTTTGTGATCCAAACACAGTTGTGTTTGTTGCACCGTTTATGCTCTCTCTCTATTCTCTCAGTCAGTGATTCGTAAATATTCCCGAATGTGCGTGCAAATTGCAGATGAAGTCAGTGTTTCTCATTTTGGCTGATGTATTGCGTGTTAGTTTCATGAATTCAGTCATCAATTGTTCATCGGGACAGACGATTAATTTATGTTATTTTGCCTTTTGCTACATTTCCCGAATTTTCGATGTAAAATAAAGCTGGAATTGTAAAAATTTTTTTTTTATTTTGATGGAAATAAAGTTACAAAAAAGATATATTTGTGGATGGTTAACGAGATAAATAAATAAAAAATAAATACTTCCCCTTACATCCCATGAAGTGATAGGGGAGAACTTCTCATAAGCACTGAGTTGTGCGCTTTCCAGTTTTCATTCACGGAATGGGATCTACAGTTTTATAGTGGTTCCGAATGGTTTTTTGAGAAATTATTTCATGGCTATTACTCGATAGTGTCGTCGTCACTACGCGATGTGACCGTCGTCGAAAGAAGTGTAAAGTGGTCCGAGCAGGGATCGAACCCACGTTCTATCACACAACAGCCGCGCACACTAACCGTTGCACCACCGACAGCCACCGATGGTTTACGAGATAGGAGCTAAAAATTTTAGTTTTCGTATGAAAACTGATGTAAATTCACAAGTTGGCAGCTATGGACCGAAAATGGTAAAAATAAATAGAAAAAATTTAAATATTTGGATATTTTTGCAATTTTGAGACACTAAATGTAGCTTTGTTTCGGTTAGTTTGTTTTACACTTTTTTTTCTCCTAGTGTATAGCTACAATTGTTATGAAGAGAAGAAACCAAAATTCCAATTGGTTCCCGAGATATAGCCTTTGGAAAAATGGGATGTTCTTCGGAAAAATTAAGTTTTAGCCAAAATATACATAAGGCCATAACATCCGAGCAGCAGCTAAACTTACACAACCCAAATAGGGTTCTCTTCGTTTCGATAAGTACTTCGAGAATTTCACACAAAAAGGAGTTTGCACTCGATGACTTCAAAAATGTTGCATAATGTTATCGTCTGTCTTATCACTCAATTTCTCCACTATCCTTAATTTTAGTTTTGTATTCAGTTTCTTTTGCCATTTTGCCTTTACATCGTATACTTCCTGTTCTCACACGCTGAAAAGAAAACGGGGTCAGCAACACATTGCCGGAACCATGTATATGTTTGCAAGCATTATTTTCCTGAATTGAAAATCAGATGCCTTTTTGTTTCTTTTTTATCTGTCACGTTTTAGTTTTCAACATACAAAGCCACATTTGAATCATAGAAACATATATTACAACCAACTTATTATTGTGTTTGCAAACATGTACTATTGAATAGCAAACACAATGTGTTTGAACACAAATACACTGGATTTTGGGACGACAAACGTACATTATTTTGCTGCATCCAAACAACAACAAAAAAAATGATTTTTCAGCGTGTACCACTTAGTTGTCTCTGAATTTGATACCACATACGGATGGTTGCTCTAATGCTACCATGTGATAGCAAAATGACAGTACATATGTCGGTCATGCCGGTGGTCGTGAGATCGACTCCGATTGAAGGCGGCAAAAGAATAATTTATTTTTCAAAGTTTCGTCTCGTTACAAAGTTCGACTCAATCGATTAATAAGTTCTGAAATAGCTTTCCAAACCACGACAGATCGGGTACGGTGTAAAACTGTAGGTCCTGGTTAGTGAGGCTACGAAATTAAAGCCTAATTGTGAGACGCTATCTCCCATCCCTACCTTGGATACAATGGGAAACGACGGTTGTTTATGTAGCCCATCTTAGGATTACGCCAGGTTGTGCGTAGAAAATTGTAGCATTTGTGGAAACAAATATGTGACCATAACTGACAACACGACACATTTCTGTGAATTAAAATATTAATGATTTCTTCGGAAATCAGGATTTCTTTGGAGTTGAGAAGTATTATTAAATTTAACAATTAAGAAGTATCCAAATAAGAATTTTTGCCATAAATGTATTGATGCTACAATTGTATTCTGTAGCATATTTATTGCACATAGAGATTTAAAATAATTGCAGCTTCTGTTTCTTGATTCCTTGAATTCCCTTGAGTCATCAAATACACTTATATATGTATTTATTCCTTTGAAGCCACTGCTATCGATATCTTTATATATATTTTGCATCTTGCACATAAATATAAATTTTATTGCGAATTTCCATTATATTATTGTGGCTTTTGATAATATTAAAGCCTCTTGATTACATTTCTTTGCTTTATAGTAGCCCATTAGCAGACAGAAACGTTTGACAAGGACGAATACGCAAACAAAAAGTCAAACACGTGCAAGGACATGTGCAGAAGTTACGTGAGAATCATAAACAAACCACGAATGAGTTCACATCAAATATAAAATGACGAACAACATTTATTAAAGTTACTGACTAAGCAATTTTAATGCTCAGAAAGAAACTAAAATATTATTTATTTATTTATTAATTTTAGATCTACAAAAAATAGAAAATTGCCACCAGTATTATTAATCAGAACAAAGTATTATTCATATGTATCTATCAATATATATAAATGGTTTGCGTTACTAACTCACAGACTCCCTGGCTAACTGACTTGATCACTCCCCACCGCAAACGGTGAAAGCTAGAACCTTGAAATTTGGCATGTAGGCTCCGTTTATGACGTAGGATTTTTAGAAATTCAGACAGAAAGAGCGTGGCACCGCCCACACTGCTCGAAATTTTAAATTGCTATATTACACGTCGGTGGTGCAATGGTTAGTGTGCGCGCCTCTTGCGCATGAGATCTAGGATTCGATCCACCTTAAAATTGCTATCGAGTATTTAACCATGGAAAAGCTTCTCAAAATACCGCTCGGAATCGATGTAAAACTGTAGGTCCCAATCAGTGACTATAAAAAACTTGAAAGCGCTCAGCTCACTGGTGGTGAGAATCATAAATAAAGGAAATAATAGATATAGCGCGACCATTGTCAACTTTGTTCACTAGGTGCTGTCCTGTACTACTGTCACTTTCACTGAAGTTTCCCATAATTCTCATTGACGTTTATTCAAAATTGTGGAAAATGTTTGTGACAGTAATTTAAACAATGGAAAATGTGACAAAATTTATACGATTTTATATAATAGAATTTGTTTCTTATATAAAAAACTAGTGAGAAAACCCATAGGAACGCCCAAAGATGAACATGCCGAAACATCTTTTTAATCTAAAAACTTCACCGCCCAAAAACTGTATCAACTTCTGTGGTCGTAGATGCTAAAACCGTTCGAGTGTCTGAGGACTCTCAACAAGGAATGGTAGCTGAACCGGAGGAAGAACCAATTTATTAGGACACAGACGGTGGTGACATAGCTTTTCAATTCGATGGCCATCAGATATTCTACTTTAAGTAACGTGTTGTATTCTTGTATACTTGATATTTTTGTTGAAAATTGTTTTTTCTTTTGATATGAAATTTTAGAAATTTAATGTCATATATTTCTAATTTTTTTGGGAACAAAAAAATTCCATTTATTGCTTTCAACGACATCTAGAAAATTACCCATTACCCTAAAATTTTCCCAACACTTGTGCTTCAGCTATTAGTTTACTTTATCTGTGGTGAGAAGCTATTAGTTTACTTTATCATGGAATGTAATGGGAAACCATTTATTTTTGTTTTTATATCTCAAGAGCCATTAGAAGTACAAATATGAGATTTGGTATATGTCTTGTTGTACAAGAAAAACTACTGCTTTTGTGGAAAGTAGGCGGTTCCACGCCCCTGTTTGAAAAATCGCGGCAGTGTCCACACAGCTTAAAATTTGAAATGGCCATATCTCATGAACCATTAGAGGTACGAAGATGAGAATTGGTATATATGTTGGTTGTACAAATAAAACTACTGTTTCTGTATAAAGGTGGCGGTGCCATGGCCCTTTTATAAAAATTCCCGCACTGCCCACACAGCTTAAGATTTGAA
The DNA here is from genome assembly GCA_963931995.1 of Phaonia tiefii. Taxonomy (NCBI): domain Eukaryota; kingdom Metazoa; phylum Arthropoda; class Insecta; order Diptera; family Muscidae; genus Phaonia; species Phaonia tiefii. Next base: position 149,711,772 of record OZ008371.1, read on the forward strand.
ATGGCCATATTTCATGAACCATTAGAGGTACGAAGATGATTTGTGGTACATTGTATATTGGTAGTACAATAAAAAGAATACATGAGGTGTCACGGGACGCCCGGTTGGAACGAAGTTCCTTTCGCTGTATATTATCTACTAGTTAGTTCCAACACGCCTAAGGCGTGTTTCAATTTTTCAATGAATCTTTAGGAAAAGATACTTTTTGTAAAATGATGAACTTTTTTTAAGAACATTTTTGTTTAATAGAATGTATTTTGTTTTTAAAAAAAAGTATATTTTTAGGTTCTTTTTGTAAGAATATTTTTTATATATTTTCGCGAAAAGGTCATTTTTTAAAGAAAGGTACTTCTTTTATTAAAAGCTAATATTTTTTTTAAGAAAAAGTACTACTTTTAAGAAGAAGTACTTTCTGTAAGAAAAAGCCATAAGAGTATACATTTTATTTTACAAAGAAGTACTTTTTTCAAGGTACTTTTACTTTTACTTTTTAAAAAAGTGGTACTCTTTTTAGGAAAAGGTTATTTTTTCAAAAAAAGTCTACTTATTTTCGGAAAGGCTACTTATCTCAAGAAAAGAAAAAGAAAAGAAAAGAAAAAGAAAAGAAAAGAAAAGAAAAGAAAAGAAAAGAAAAGAAAAGAAAAGAAAAGAAAAGAAAAGAAAAGAAAAGAAAAGAAAAGAAAAGAAAAGAAAAGAAAAGAAAAGAAAAGAAAAGAAAAGAAAAGAAAAGAAAAGGTATTATTTTATTTTTCAGTAAAGGTACTTTTAAGAAAAGGAATTTTTGTGAGAAAAGGTTTCTGTTTTAAAAGAAGGTATTTTTTTGGCCGTCGGTGGTGCAATGGTTAGTGTGCGCGGCTCTTGTACATGAGATCCTGGATTCAAACCCTGCTCTGACCACCTTAAAATTTCTTTCGGCGGCGGTCACCTCGCATAGTGACGGCGACACTATCGAGTATATAGCCATGAAAAAGCTTCTCAAAATACCGTTCGGAATCGCTGTAAAACTGTAGGTCCCAATCAGTGAGTGAAAACTGGAAAGCGCATAGCTCAGTGATTGTGAGAAGCTCTCCCCTGTCCCTTCATGGGATGAAATGGAAAACCATTTATTTATTTTTATTTTTTTGAAGAAAATGTTTTTTTTAAGAAATGGGAATGATTTTTAGAATTGGTCTTTTTCAAGAATATGTACATTTTTAAGAGTAGGTACTAAAGACCTGCACAAAGCCATAAAAATTGGATTTCAAGCCACAGTAGTTTTTTCAATGCCAACGCTGTCAACGCCAAATAAGCAAACAAAGCCAGTTGGTCCATTCCAGCGTAGCAGCAAATGCAGTTACTGTCCATTCTTACAGCCTGTTTTTGTAACTATCTTCAAACAGCAGGCGTGCAATTGCTAGACAAGCAATCGGGTTTTCAATTGAGTTCATTATTGCTTTTCGCTTGGGCATAAAAGCTCTTTTTCTTGGTTGTATTCCTGTCAAAGAACAATATTACCTTCATGTTTTTATTGGCATTTCTTAAAGCTTTTTCATACAAATATATGATAAACGGGGGCAACCCTAGCCATCAGCTGTAAAATCAACAACAGCTGATTGTAGGTATTAAAAAATAAATAAACAAACGAAAATAATCACAATCAATTTAAAATTATTTCCTCCGGTGCTCTCGGTTTTCCTATTAAAACTACGGAAAATGATGATGGCCTAAGCCGTAGGATTTTGCGTGATTCAACCAATATGTTGGAGATTTCAGAAGACCAGTAAGTATATTAGTATAATTTGCTTTTATGAATTAATGAAGATATGTTTTGTAGATTTATTGCAAACTTCCGTGTTAATAAGGAAGTATTTTCGAATCTGTTAGAAGATTTGGGACCGAGTGGCTGGTTCTGGGAACTCGTCCATCGAGTCTACCAAGGCACGAAACTGGATAGAGTTGGTCTTTTTTACTCTGATAAGTACAATTGTTATTATCAATATATGCTGTTTCGTTTCAATGTTAAAAATACTTACATTTTTTTGGTCAAAGAATCCATTTTTATTTATTTATTGAAATGAAAACACATCAATATAACCCACACGAACAATTTTTTACGATTGTCTATTTTGACATTTTACATTGTACGTTGTTGACTTATGTGAACCTACGTTTTGACGATAACTAAAAGCTTTTGTGTTTACACTCAAAAAAAATTTTACAAAAACCAAAACTGAAATTCGTTTGGTTCTAGACGTGCGATGACAGAAAAAACAAGTAACAAAAATAGGCCGTTAGTGTCGACACTATGTGAATGAGAGAGAAAATGAGAAAACAAACATCAGAGAAAAACTCATCGTCATCGCCACATCTACGACTTGTATGTATGTAATATTATTTATGTATGGATGTAATTAGTTTTTTTTTCTACATAACAGACATAGTAAAGGGTTTTTTTTGTAGAGTGACACAAGTTTAAATCATACTAAAACCAGGAAATATATTTTTACTATCAATGAAACGGGCTTTATGAAATTAATGTTTAAATATGATTTCTGCCATGTGGCTGCCACGGTTTATGGTTTTATTATGATTTAAAGTTGTGTCACTCTTCAAAAAAACCCTTTACTCTGTCTGTTATGTAGAAAAAAAAACTACATACATCCATACATAAATAATATTACATACATTCAAGTCATAGATGTAGCGATGACGATGAGTCATCATACATTCAAGGCATACAAGCCATGGCTTTGCAATGAACTCGCTTTGTTTGCATTGCACACATTGGCACACTTGGCGTTGTGTTTTACAGGAATTAGTTTTAAATGACAGTAGATTTCAAGCTGGCTTTGAAAATCAAAGAGCGTTGTGCAGGCCTATAGTAGGCACTTATTTCAAGAAAAGTTGTTTTGGTTCACACAAAAGGTACTCTTTAAAGAAAGGGTAGTTTTTTAAGAAATGGCAATTTTATTGTAAGAATATTTACTATTTTAAGAAAAGGTACTTATTGTAAAACAAATTACTTTTTTTAGAAAATTCACCTTTTGTATGAAAATTTACTTTTTTTTAATCATAGGTACTTCTTTAAGATAAGGTATTTTTTTTAAGAAAAGGTAATTTGTTTAAGACTATGAATAGGTATTTTTTTGAGAAAATTTACTTTTTTTAAGAAAAGGCACGTATTCAAGAAAATGTTTGTTTTTTTAACTTCTTTCATTTTGGCTTTTTTAAATTTACTTTTAATTGGGTTCAAAACTGCAATATATACAAAATATTGGTAACAGGCTCCACCTAGAAAACTTCCCATTAAACAAGAAATTTTTCAACATATGTGAGACATCTAGTTAGTCTAGACACAAACCAAAGCAAAAGTAAACAATATAGTTGATAATAGTGGGTTGTAACAAAATAGTGTTAAAACAAAAGTTGTTTAATTTTTTTCATTTAACCCCCATCCCTTAACTTGCGATAAGAAACTTCGTTCCAAAATCTTGGCACTGCCTACACAAGCTTGCGATTTGAAATGGAAATATCTCATGAACCATAAGAGGTATGGAGATCTGATTTGTTACATATATTGGTTGAACAATAAAAATTATTTTTCGTTGAAGTGGGCGGGGCAAAACCCCTTTTTAAAAAGTCTTTATACCGCCCATATTAAAAGACCGATATTAATGAAATTTGCACAGTGCGGTACTCTCGAAAGAAATAGGCTTGACACTATATCGCATTAATTAGCATTTTGACCAGTGCCGAAAGAAAATCTTAATATCAAATCGATGATAAATGTTCATCAACTGTTCTTCTTTGAATTGATGGCAAATTTCATCAAGTCAATGAAAAGGTTCTTCAGTCTGACGATTATGCGATTCGTAACCTTTCTCAGCTTCATTGAATTGATGATCTTTATTACTTCAATCTTCATCATTGGAATTTAGAAATAATTAGTAGGATCGATTCAAAAATGGATGTAGTATTGAAATAAGAAAGAGAAAAATAACCAACCTATTAGAAGATTTAAAAAAAATACATAATAGAAAATAGTGCAATGAACAGAAAATAATATCCACGCTAGGAGAATTTTGTATATGGTCTTATACTCTGTTCCTGTGCAATTTTTACAATGCAAAATGGTCCAAGGGCTTTGGCTACACATTAACAACCAATTTGCGTCAAATTGATGACTACCTTACATCTAGTTAACGAAAAATTTACAGAAAATTTATGAACAATTTACATCAAAATGGTGAAAAATTAATTTCAACTTGTTGACAAACTTACATCAAATTTGTGAAAAATGTACATCAACTTGATGTAACGTTGTCGTTGAATGATCATAAAGTACTGATGAAATATTGATGAAAGGTTGACGAAATGTTCTTCATACATTCAATGAAATGTGTCGTAGGTAATGTGTCAACCATTCGAAGAGTGGTCAAAATAATGTAAGAAATTGGGTCAGTTGTGCACAGAAAGACTGCTAGGCGTCAAGGTACCGGTCGGTCTCTTGAAAACATTGCTTCTGTAAATGAGAGTGTCGCTGAATAACCAAAAACATCAATTCGGCATCGTTCTCAACAACTTCAAATTTCACGAAGCACTACGCAGCGTGAAACGCCTTCATGCGTATAAAATCCAGCTTACTCAGAAGTTCAAACCAGCAGCCCATGGCAAGGGCCGGCAGTTCGTTCAATGGGAAATGGAGCAAAGTGTAGTCAATGCCAAAAAAAAAGTCATCTTCTCCGATGAAGCGCATTTCCTTCTGAATGGCTTCATGAATACACAAAAATTTCGAATTTGGGGCTCAGAGAATCCTCGCGCAATTCATCAGACACAAATGCACCCAGGTGGCGTGATTGGGCCTTACTTTTTTGAAGACGAGGCCGAAATTGCGGTGACTGTGGAAGGCATTCGTTACAGGATCATGACAACGGAGTTCTTGTGGCCTCAACTGGACGGTATTGATCTGGACGACATGTGGTATCAGCAAGACGGCGCCACACGCTGAGAAAAACGACCTCTGTAGAATATTCTACCATAAACATATTGGAATTGTTTGGAACACAATGCACACATTCATATGTTTGGAAGTTCTAAACAAACTTGTATTTAAATGCAAACAATAGCATGTTTACTGGCAAACATGTACGCTTTTACGTGGACACTAAGGTGGACCTTGAAATGACATTTTTGCGATATTTTGGTAGATGAGGGCTCTATTCCGTGCCTTTTTGAAAAAAAATGACAATGCCGAAAAAAAAAATTAAAAAAAAAACATTAGGGGTTGCGCACGAGCCGAGAAAAAGGTCCACTTTGCCAAAATTAGGGGGGAAATTGCCATAGGTCATCAGGGGTCACCCGTAGGGGGGAAGAATGTATGGCCGACCCCCATTAACTTTTTACCGCCAACATTTTCCCCCAAGACACCCACCCCCTATCTCCTCCCCTTAGGGGGGTCACCATACAAAAATGGAGGTTGCTCAGTATTTTCGACAAACACCATAGGTCATCAGGGGTCACCCCCAGGGGGGCAAAATATATGACCGACCCCCATTAACTTTTCATCCCCAACATCTTTTCCGAACAAACTTACCCTCTATCTCCACTCCTTGAGGGACTCCCCATACAAAAATAAAAGAAGCTGTAATTGAGTAGTACTACTAAGCACTCTTAATATAATATAGTCAAATTAACATATTTTTGTTCGCTGATGGGTATTTCTTGCGGTAAGAATCGATAACATGTAGTAAATACTGTTTCTCTTCTTCGCCTTGACACAGTATTCTATTATAATCTTGTATCATTTTTACTCCTTCTTCATCTTCTTCATCTTCTTCGTCTTCTTCATCTTCTTCACCTTCTTCGTCTTCTTCATCTTCTTCACCTTTTTCGTCTTCTTCATCTTTTTCACCTTCGTCATTCTCATTTTCTAGCAATGCTTGGGCCATTTTGGCCTTCAACTCATTTGAAACCTTGTCATCGAAAAAGGCAAGGGCTATGTGCTCATCGGCGAGATACCATAGGTGACCGATAAATTTCTTTATCATTACCCGGGATAAATCCTGGTCAACGGACTTGTACTCGACGATGTCCTTCAAAAACTTCCAATCTTGATTCGGCGCCTCAGCTGCTCGAGAAGAACCAAACCATGCCTTGACGTAAAGTCGCACCACAAAAATACAAACGTGTCGAATACCATTCAATTCACATACAGATAAGTGAAAAGTTGTCCGAAACAAAAACATCTTGAGGCTGTAAATGGCTTTTGCCATCCATCGAGCATGGGAAACGGGTCCTGGAGGTCGGAAATGGTAACTCTCAAGTTTTTCACTCAGAAACAAAAGAATTAATTGTAGCATTTCTTTGTAGTCATCGCGAGGGTGTTTCTCCTTCAATTGATCTAAGCAAAACTTCTTTATGCCGACTTGCATTGCCACAGGAATTTTTCTGACGACTTGATCGTCTATCAAGCCAGAATGGAATGGTTTAACCTTTACAGCGTCCCATTCCTGTTTGAAACGGTCAAAGCAAGGAACGCCTGGTGCACTGGTCTTTCCCATTTTTGTCTCAAAAACTTCCCTTAGCACCAGTTCGTATACGTGGTGTCTCCAAGGTAAATATAAGATTTCTCTCTCCAACAGCCGCTCAAGAGCAACTGCGGCTCCGGAGAATGGGCCACTGTTCGTTGATGTCGTGTCGAAAGAAAGTCCTTGTATTCGATGTGTCATATGCCAAGATGCCAACAGTTGATAAACGGCATGTGCTATTCTCCGGCCTTTTCCTTTCCCATCTTCTACTTTGGGAACTCCAAGAAGTTGTTCTTTTTCTCCGTACGAGACAATTACCGGTAGACGGTCCACCTTCTTCGTACCCACAAAATCCAAAAGCATTTTGCCATCCCAATGGACTACGAAGGATTTAGCTGTGACAAGCTGGAGATGAATGAAACGCGTTGAAGAATAAGAATTCGGAATGAGAGCAAATAAATCTATGCGATCTTACTTGTGGATTGTCTTTCACATAACTCAGCATGTTCTCTCGATTTGAACGCTGACATCTCCGAAGCGACGTACGGTTTATTGTGCATTGTTGAGGATCGCGTCCAAATGCTTCTGCCGCCGCTATCATAATGCCGACCGCGTCTCGGTCAGTCACTTTGCACTTGTCCAAAGCTGATAGGACTCGTTCAGTAAAACATTGTTTGTAACCTCTTCTGTCACCAACATTTGACGGGCCAGCTTCTGCCGGGAAGTTTTCGTCCTGTCTCCCATTATTATCGCTTGAATCACTGCTTGAAAATTTAACCACTGCAATTGAACGAATTTCATTTGAATATAAACATTGGACGAACACACAAAGCGCGAAATAGCTTACCGCCTTTAGCGAACCGATCTCTACTAGATTCCGTTGCACGTTTGCGTCGCAACTCTTCTTGTTCTTCGCGCTCAGGTTTTCTTTTCCTCGTTCGAGTATCAGTAGCGTCCACACCTCCCATAGTTCCTGGCCGGCCATCTTCTCTTTGCTTTAGCAGAAACTCAATGTCTTCGGTATTTGTCATTTTCTCAAGGGCGTTGGCGTGTGCGATGTCGAAAAGATTATCCAAGCTATCAGAAAACGTATTCTCTTTTTCTCTAGTGGACTCAGTCTTTCTGTGAGATGACTTTCTTAAAGCATCCCACTCATCGTGCAGCGCAGCTATTTTTCTTGTAACATCTCCTCTGGCTTTCGTCGGAATAGCTGCTTGGCGCCAAAAAATCATCACTGCGTCCGCGACTATAACCGCACTATTTTTCTTCGACATGTTTCGTTTGCGAATGTTGAAGAAATGCATTCTTAGCACTTGCTTCTTCGACGGTAATTTGTTCCCCGTAATATTCATGCTTGGATAACCAATCAAAAAAATATCGTCGCGCGATCTAAGTCGTGTTGTCATCTTAACTTTTAAAAAACGGGAGAAAAATCAATTTACTTTTCGCGGTCGTCGGCACTTGTTGAATGACAACAATCGATGAATGAACTGCTATTTATAACTACTACGTATTTTGCAATATTTTACTGCCAGGTACTGATGAATGGGGGCATCTGCTAAGGGTGCCTATGTACCTGATTCAGCACGTGTGCGTTTCAAATTTTTCAAGACTTTCCAAACAATGACCACTCTTGAATATTGGTGAATTTCTGTAAAAAAATCAAAAAAAAATCAAAAAAATCTCGATATTGTGCAACTGTAAATACATAGATTTTCAGTATTTTTGTATGGGGAGTCCCTCAAGGAGTGGAGATAGAGGGTAAGTTTGTTCGGAAAAGATGTTGGGGATGAAAAGTTAATGGGGGTCGGTCATATATTTTGCCCCCTTAGGGGTGACCCCTGATGACCTATGGTGTTTTTCGAAAATACTGAGCAACCTCCATTTTTGTATGGTGACCCCCTAAGGGGAGGAGATAGGGGGTGGGTGTCTTGGGGGAAAATGTTGGCGGTAAAAAGTTAATGGGGGTCGGCCATACATTCTTCCCCCCCTATGGGTGACCCCTGATGACCTATGGCAATTTCCCCCCTAATTTTGGCAAAGTGGACCTTTTTCTCGGCTCGTGCGCAACCCCTAATGTTTTTTTTTTTTAATTTTTTTTTTTTCGGCATTGTCATTTTTTTTCAAAAAGGCACGGAATAGAGCCCTCATCTACCAAAATATCGACACAAGGTCCACCCTAGTGGACACATATGCGTTCGTCATCCCAAACATCCATATAGTTACGTGGAAGCATTCGCGCGTTTCTCGCAATCCTCATATACTTACGTGGAAACATGTTCCTCCCAAACATAGTAATATTTAGAATCGAATTATTTTTTGAATTCAATATATTTGTCTTAAAAAAATGGTGTCCCATAACATCCCATCAAGGGATTGAGGAGAGCCTCTCACAATCAGTGAGATGTGCGCTTTCTAAGTTTTTCACTCACCGATTGGGACCTACAGTTTTACACCGGTTCCGAACGGTATTTTGGGAAACTTTTTCATGGCTAAGTGTTTGAAAATCATATTCAAAAACCAAAGCACCATCACAAACCATTTAACCGTTCGAGCATTTGTTTCTTCTTTTCCACTGATCAAGCGCTTTTGATATCCTCTGTCCGATGAACCACCGACAACTTAATACATGAAACTTCATCTGCAATTTACACGCATATCCAGGAATATTTATGAATCACAGACTGAGAGACTTATGCAAAAATACCGACACACTTACAACACAGACTCTCTTGGTGTCCGTCTTTTATTCACTTGCTCTCGAGAGAGCGTAAACAGTGCAAGAAACACAGCTGTGTTTGTGTCCCAAACACATATATATATAATTGGGTCGCAAACACTTGTATTATAATATATTAATCATTATGTCTCAAACATGTAATATTGAGTAGCAAACACAATGTATTTGCACACACGTATATTATATTTGCGACAAGCTCCATGCATTCATTATATTTGCATCCAAACAACAAAAAACGACAAATTTTTCAGCGTGAAACAATCGATTTATTGCAGACCACCAAGATTTCTTTTTTTGGGATTTTGTAAAATTTCGGGTTTATGCGAATAAATAGGGAGTGGTTTGACAGATATTTTATTCCATACATAATCGGAACATGTCTTCTTTATAATCCAATATAAAAATCACAACCATCTCAAAAAATACGTGTTTTTATTTTAAAATGCAAAAGTGGGTTCATACTATTCTTATTTTTCTATTCTTAAAGTGTAAAATAAAGCACATATAATTTTCACAGTTGTCCACCAAAATGACATGAACACTTTGGTCAACAGTTCTTGTAACTCCACCTGGTGTAATTCATTTTGTATTGAACATCTGTCTATGGCATAAAGCAACTATGGTATAGAGAAGAAAATTTACTCGTGGAGTGGAATGTCAACAAAGAAAACCAGTGTTTCTCCGCTCTCTCTCTCTCTCTCTTACTCTCTTCATTGAATATTTCAATACTCGAGCAGTTTTCTGATGATGTTACAGTATCTAACTACAGAAATTCCAACCATATTTAAATAAAATTACATAAAGTATGTAAAAAGTATGAAATAATCAAGATGTGACGCGGGAAAGAAATGCGTTTGAGTGAATAGCGTCTGTGAGTCCGAAGAGAACATGATCTCTTAGCCTCAAGGAAATTACTACTTTGAGAATAACGAAGATTTTTTGTTCTCTTCCACTAGGGTTGCCAAACCGCGCCGGTGTTTTCTTCTCTACTTGTACATCCTTTTTGTCTATGGCACCTACCGCACGACGAAGGTATAGTGTAAAATTAAACGCCAGAGGATTCCTCTATCCAATATTTACTCTATGACTGGGACTACCTGTATTATTTTGTCATGGATCCAGGTTGGTTTTGAATTTACGCTTGCATCCCAAAATAATGCCCGGGTAATTTGCACAATCAGCGGGCTTTTTTTAACACCCATTCAACGTAATGTGTTCCAGGGTAGGCAACTTATACCTTGGGATAAAAAGTAGCACTTTGAACTTGCCCGAGTTTACAGCCACGCCATTTTCGTCTGCGCAAAGTCAGTAGTTAAAGGAAATGGTTTCCCCATGGCATTCCATTCAATGATTGGCGGAGCTTCTCACAACCAGTTAGCGTTTTCTAGTTTTACATTCACTTGTTGGGACCTACAGTTTTACACCGAGTCATCAATAGAAAAGTAAGGGTGTCTGAGGAGGGATCGAACCCACGTTGTCATTGCACCACAGACGACCACAGTCTGTAGTTTACTCAGGTCATATATCTCTTAGACTAATAGCTACAGCAATAACGGATAAACCTTCGTTAAACTGTTACTAAATTTGTTATACCTCTGTCTTCCTTTGTACTTGACCAAGACAAATAAATTGAATGTATGACATGCGAAGACAATGTATGACATACAAAGACAATGTAGAGCATCCCACGCAGTTTTTAATGATATATATCCTATTCGTGCGATCTCATCAACATTTCATTCAAGCAATATACGACGCAAGATAATGCATCATCGAACTAATCAGCGAATGGGTTGAGACATATTGTATCACCAAATAAATATAGATTGTTGCTGCACTGAGCCGCTCGCCAAGCTCAGACGTGTATCTTGCCTTTTGAAGGAGGATAATTGTAGTACAGGCCATGTTTGGCAGGCCACACTTTAAACACTTCTCAAGGGCGATATTTTAAAGTCACATACCATGAATTCGATTATGAACTTGCCTATGCACTGTACATAAAAATTTTTAAAGAAACGATATGTTTTGGAAAAGGACCCTTAGCATAAATTACTAGAGTTATTCTTAATTTATTTAGTAGAATTTATAAAATTTTCTGGGCAGTTAAATAATGATATATTTTACGTTCTGTCATATTTATAATTTATTTCTGCCCTAGATACCAATACAATAATCTTTCATTATTTTCCTACTTAAATAGAATAGGTTTTCAGTTTTTTTAAATTTCCTGGAAACCACCCAATTATTTCTAATCAAAAATAAATAAATGGTTTCCCGTTACATTCCACGAGGGGATGTACACTACCATTGCACCAGCGACGGCCACTACTCAAACGTCCCCTATAACCAAACAACATTTTTTTTACTACATTTATCGTTCGCCCCAGTGTAGGCAACGAAAATACTTACTATTACAAAATACAATTAGCCTCCTATACAAAATTATAATTTAATCATAGTAAATTAATTGATCAATAAATATTCTGCTTATTAATTACAAAAATTTACATTCTACTTATTGTAGCAACTACCAATGATTGCCCTGCAATGAAAAAATTTCCCTTAATTCATTAATATTTTGTGTCCTTTGTCCAGGAAAACTAATTGGCCTTCCAGCCAAACTCTTGAGTTAATATATTCTTGCATGTGAACTTTATTCCCTTGTAACATATTTTTGGTTTATACTATTTCTACGCAATGAAAATATCCTAATGGTACACAATATGTTTTTTACGGTGTCATGTGCCTAAAAGTATACATTAAATTTCTTCGATATTTAGAATTGCAAATTCATGGAATATTTTAATGTAATCAGATGTGACATTTCTCCTAATAAATGTTACATACATTACAACAAATTGTCGGTCTAATGGGCAAAAGTGTTACATTCGTGCATACAAATATGTTCGTGTACATAAGGTTAGTATTTAATGTATATGGACTTTAGTATAACCCATGAACTCTGGAATGCCAATAAGACTTTAGAAATCAAAATGAATACATCGTGGTTGAGCTTTCAAAACAAGACTATATGTGCCAAGCAAACTAATATATTCATGGAATATTTGTTTCACAAATAAGACCAGCAACTTATTCAAATGGCTTCTGAAGAAAGATATTTTCGAATATGTTTACACATAATTACAGTATTTTTACACACTAACACACACTGTGTGTAATTTTTTAAGTCATGGCAAAATAACCATATACGGACACCACTATGTGATAAAAGACTAAAAAAAAAAGACCCGTGTTTCCCAATTTTTCCCAAAGTCATGCACTTGTTTTTTATGGGCCGCCAAAGATTTGGGGCCTCGGTATCATTTTCGTAAAAATGTGATCATTTTCTCAGGCTCATATCTTGCAAACCGTTCAGAATTTCGATTTACTCTCTGAGGCAAAGTTGTAGCTCTTGTCATAAAGAACAAAAATTGCGAATATATAAAATCAAAAAAACTTCACCGTCCAGATCAAAATCGCAAAAAACTTAAAAAAAATTGATTTTTTTACCTTTTTCCCCGTGTTCAGGTCCATAGGTAGCAAACCGTTCAAAATTCAAGGAAACAATCAACTACAAAAATTTACCTAAGATCTCAATAAACAAATTTCTAGAACATATAAACTTCCTGGGAATTATTCTTAACACCGTTTTTTAATTTCATTTGTTTTTTATTTACTTCAACATTGAGGTACTATGCTATCTATTACAAAAATATTAAAAAAAAGTATTCGTATTATGTTTATAATGTTGATGGCCCTGGACTTGCAAATCGCGCTCTCTTAAGTTGTGGATCCACATCGTCGTCCGAATCTGACTCTGATTCAGCAATTATGGTGTCCACAGGCACGTTGCTTCCAGACTGCCCTCCATCATCAGCTCTTTCTTCTTCAAATACTTCATTAACATCATACAGGGTGATCTTGTGACTCCACCAACATACCTCTGCAAGCAATGCGTCGAGGTTTTTGCCTTTGTACCGTTTTTCCATGGGCATTGTGGTTTGGTGAAACCATACCCCTTGCTCATCGGATTCGGTAGGGAGTTGTTTGATAAAATCGTCAAAATTAAAATGAAGAAAATGCAGCTTTAATGTCATCGATGCGCCGATTATCTCAAAATAATGCAGCATTTGTTTCGCCCATTCTCTTGCTTCCGGTTCCGCGTCTCGATCCCCTCCCAAGACTCTGGTGCATACACGCTGAAGGTAAATCCATGCCATTGAATGATTTTCATCAAGCGATGACTCAAAGTTGCTCTTGAATAGCTTTCTAATGTCAGGGCCATTAAGTACGCCTGTTAAAGGAAAACAAAAAATAAAGACAGAAAAGAAAACATTAACATAGTGTAAATAGTACAATTAGGTGAACAAAAATTCGTTTTAAATTTAATTTTAATTTTGTCGTCGCTACGCTTTGGGAAAACGCTTTTCAAATAGTCGAATGCGTTTGGACAATTTACAACGGCCACTTCGATGAATTTTTTCACAATTCCCAATTTTATGTGGAGCGGTGGCAGCAAGATGTCTTGAGTATTGTCAATTAAAGGTGCATTCTTCAGTCTATGTTGTTGTATTTGTTCATCCACACTTCCTCTTGGCCTCCACGAGTTACATTGGAATTGATTCAGAGGTGAGCGTGAATCCCAATTACAAAGAAAACAAAAGAATTTTGGGAAGCCGCCCTTATCGATGATCCCTTGCAAAATGTTGATGACCTGCAAACCACAGCAAATCTTCCATTTATTTTTGTAATATTTGATTTTTTCCATTATATCTTTCAATGTTTCATAGCTTTCTTTCATGTTGATACCCATTGCTAGCGGAATGGAAGGTTTTCGGTTCGACATATGCAACAACACTGCTTTCATGCTTGAAACAGAACCATCAATAAATAATCTCCACTCACTAGCTATGTAGTTCATTCCCATTTTTACCACCAAAGCTTTTATATCGTTGCAGTAAGCGAACGAATTGTCATCATTTAGAGTGTAGAGCATCTGAAATTCAGCTTGTCGTTTGCGGTACGCCGTAGAGTTAACATTAGCATGTGTGAGTTTTCTTTGCTTTAAAAAAGCTGTCAAAAATATTGCAAGTCGCTGCGATAATCCCAATATGGCCACAATGAAATCCATTTCCATTTGTGTTATTCGTTGTGGTCCATCTCTTCCCTGTTGGGGCTCATAATCGGTATCAAATGGATCTTCATAAGTAACACCGCTTGCTGTACTCATCGCTGTAAATTCTGTAGTACTATATGGAGTTGGTGGCCTTGGTGATACAAAATTTTCAGGTGCAAGCACTGGTAGTGTGGCTGTTGCAGTTGCTTTATAAATTTTGTTCTTCTCAGAATGTCGATTTAGACATGTGTAATTTACGCATGCATAGCAACTGGTTGCATCATGATCACCTGGGCGATTAATCCAGTTTACCGGCTTACAATACTTCATAGTACGTGTGCCTCCACTCAACCATGCCATGAGATTGTTATAACATTGGCGACACACTGTATTGGGTGTGTAATTTTCACCGGTCAAGTCCACTTCGTCGAAAAACAATGTATATGCTCTTTTGAATTCACTAGTTAAAAGATTCTTTTCCTTCTCAAATCTTGTAGATGTTTTTTTCTGGTTTGATGACCGCAAACGTAGCAATTTAAATCAATATTTTCACACTGCATATTGAAATTGTCAGTTGCCAATGTTGTGTGCGAATTATACTGTAGCACTTTCACTTTTTTTACTTTCACTTTCACTTTATAACTTTCACCGCTGAGCTCTCGTTGACGTCGCGCTGTGTAATGGCTCGATGTGAGCGTCGTGTCGCTTTTATATTGTGTGCTGCGTCCCTTGTTGCGTGTGCTGAGCTTACTGCATTGCCTGTGCTGCTGCTGTCGGTGCATGATCGCGTGATACCTAAGCGCTACCTAAACGGTGTTAACCCTTGGACAAACACATGGTTCTGGCCAGGCATATTTCATTTTTTGCTACCTATGGACCTGAACAGGAGAAAACGGTAAAAAAAAAATGAAATTAAAAAATTTTCGGCAAATTTTTCACTTTTGCGTGCTACCTAAACAGTGTTAAGAATCATCTCTAGGAAGTTTACATGTTCTAGAAATTTGTTTATTGAGATCTTAGGTAAATTTTTGTAGTTGATTGTTTCCTTGAATTTTGAACGGTTTGCTACCTATGGACCTGAACACGGGAAAAAAATCGAATTTTTTTAAGTTTTTTGCGATTTTGATCTGGAAGGTGAAGTTTTTTTGATTTTATATGTTCGCAAGAGCTACAACTTTGACAAGAGCTAGCTATGACAAGAGCTACAACTTTGCCTCAGAGAGTAAATCGAAATTCTGAACGGTTTGCAAGATATGAGCCTGAGAAAACGATCACATTTTTACGAAAATGATACCGAGGCCCCAAATCTTTGGCGGCCCATAAAAAAAAAGTGCATGACTTTGGGAAAAATTGGGAGACACGGGTCTTTTTTTTTAGTCTTTTATCACGTAGTGGTGTCCGTATATGGTTATTTTTTTCGTGTTGCACTGTGATATGTATGCTGTGAATAGGATCCCTATAACATTAGAATTACTATACATATGCTTGTGGCAAGGCCGAAATTACATTTCACGGGGATCCAGGGAACAAGCTGTTTTTAGACATCGCGAGCCCCTCTGCAATATCAACTTATTGTTTTAGGTCCAGTCAGTACATGCTGACAAATCTGTCGTTATTTGTTGGTTGCATGCAAATTTAGCATGGTTGTAGCTTGTCGCAAATATAGTACACTTGTGTCCCAACACATTGTGTTTGCACTTCAATATTACATGTCTCATACACATTGATTAATAGGTTAAAATAAATGTTTTTGTGACCCAAATGTACCTCTGTTTGTTAAAAATTGCTGAAAACAGAAACATTACAGACAACAGAGAATCAAGAAAGCAGCACAACTTCAGCTCATGAAAACAATGATTGTAAACATATAAATGTTTCCTGTTGCTGGGGGGACGTCATTTTCAGCGTGCACAAGTAAAAATATAACATGTGTATCCAAAAATGGCTACAAATGTTGGAAATATTTTTACAATTTAATTATTATTTATTCGAATTAATGTTTATTCGATTCAAAATAATAGAAAATTAGCACAACACAATAATTTTAAGTTTACTTTGAAACTTTTTTTATCAAATCAAGACTCACGGGACGCCTACTATAAATGCAGTTCATTGTGTTGGCGAAGGAAAATTTAGGTTGTAGAGGGTGGAACGAGGGAGTAGTGTCTGTTGACATTTGCCTTGAATCGTTGCATGTCACAATTGGTGGGAAATACACTAGCCGGAAGTTTATTCCACATACAGGACTGTACGACTGAAGAACGAATTTTCTCTATAGTGTGAAGTGCTGTCAACTGGCAACTCGATAAAAAAAAAACTAATGAAAGTTCCTGGAAAGCCGCGTACTTCGGCTAAATGTCCTCACGTCTGGCATAAGTTGAGGGATGTCCGTGGAACACATACCGTGGAAATATCAATAGAACAGCGACACGCAACCCACATTTCGACCATGCTCAAGGTAGACAATAGAGTTGGATACCCTACTGTCCCCTATCAACACCGTGGCCCTCCTCTGGACACGGTCGAGAAGCTCCAAAGATGTCCTAGGAGCACCTGGCCATATATGGGAGTTATATTCCATCTTTGGCCTGATGTAGGTGGTGTAGATATTGAGAAGATCAGATGAAGTGAAGTATTTCTTGCAACGCTTTAAAAAGATTAAACACTTAAATGCATCTTTTGACACTTCAAATACATGTTTTGCCCAACGGACATCACATTGTATTTTCATGCCCAGAATATTAAGAGCATCTGATTCATCAATATCCACAGCGCCCATAGACAATGACGATACACCTGGGTCAGCAATCTGCTTATGCGACATTAAAAAATACTGGGTCTTATCCTCATTAAAATATACTCTATTCATTCGACCCCATTCAACAATGGGCACCAGATCCCGGTCGCGTGTTTCATTCATCGTTCGGCGTTTGACTTCAATCTCTTAAAGACTTGGCCTACGGTCGAATGAATAAGAATGACAGAGTTTACTGTCATTCGCGAAAGAGTAGATTGGATTCACAGTCTGACCCAGGAGATCGTCAATGAAAATAAGAATAAGAGAAGAAGAAAAAATTGAGCCCTGTGGTACACCTGCAGTCAATTTATGCTCGTCGCATGAAACCCCATCTGCAACAACTCGTATAGTGCGATCTCTGAGAAAACTCGATATAAATCGAGTGAAGTTATCACCGACACCAAAAGCAGCGAGCTTTGACAAGAGTGCATCGTTCCATACTCTGTCAAAGGGCCTGGAAATTTCAAGAGCCACTACCTTCCGGATGTTCCGGATGGAAAGCCTTCAGGTCTCCAGTAGTTCTCATTCTACGGAAGTCATACTGTCAACCATTAAGAAGGTCATTGGGCTCAAGATATTTCACAAGATGGTGGTAAACCATGCTTTCCATAACCTTCGAGAAGGCAGCGCAAATTGCATTTGGGCGGTAATTTGCAGGGTTACTTGCACCTCCTTTTTTAGGGATTGGCTGGATATTAGCAACCTTCAAGCGCGACGGGAAGACACCCGAATGGCAGGCAAGGTTGAAAAGGTTGCGCAGTGGACGTGCCAGCGTCGAAGAGCACCTACTCAAGACCAGTGCAGATATGCCATCCGGGCCCGGGGATTCATTTACGACGAGATTCGCAAGAACCTTTTTAACTCCTCGCATTCGAAGAAATATCTTGGGCATGGAACAAGAAACGTAATTGATAACGGGGAGTGGTTGATTGCTATCCGGCTACGAAGAGTTCCTTGCAAACATTTCAGCGAGAAGGTTAGCTTTATCAACCGGATCAGTGACTGTTATGTTATGCTTTAGAATAGTTGGGACAGACGATGAACTATTCTTTACTCTTCTTGCAAATGACCAAAAGCTCTTACGTGTTCTAGGGAAAGAAAGGACTTTAGAACGAATACGCTGTTCGTGAAGAAACCTTTTCACGTCGAAGTATTTTGGCACACTTGGATGTTGCCTGTTGGCGTAGCAGTTCAGTATTAACGTTTTTGTTAGAACGCCAGTCTCTGAACGCGTACTCTTTGGATCTGACAGCATTCTTGCATGTAACACCAATTTTTTCCGATGGTTTAACCGAAATAATTTTCATCGGGATGAATGAATTCATACCAACAAATGAATTCATTCCAGAAACCAAAGCTTCCAGTTAAAATACTGGTAACAGTTGTTGAGCTCAGCCCCAAGTTGCCTCTTCGTAGATAAAAAATGTTCACTTCGGGACAGTGTTTGAAGCGAGAAAAAGAGCCGAATACCAAAAGGCCACTGAAATGATACAGTGATCCGAATTACCAAGAGGTGCACACGTGATAACGTCGTCCTTTTCAGGGTGCGAAGTAAAAAAGAGGTCAAGTAAATTTTGGTTGTGCCCTTGAACACACGAAATGTGTGTCGGTTCATTCACCAATTGCGTTAAGTCACTATGCGCGGCGAAGAGCTCAGCGAATTGGCCCTCCGTAGTTGTGTGGCTCGAAGGCGTTAACCAGGAGGAATTATGGACATTGAAGTCACCAGCAACAATGATTTCACTCTCCGTATAATTTCCCAATATCTCAGTAATGGAATCGGAAAGGGTGTCAAAGCCATTAAAATATGCCCTGCCCTTCCCGCATTATGACTTCTATAAATAATTCCGAAATGTAAGACATGTGTTCCAATCTTGAATTTTACCCAAAGACAGTTAAATTCTGGATCTTGTGAGTCGAAATGTTGCTGACACTGAAACACTATGCCATTTTTTACATAAACCAGAGGGTCTCTGTGGGAAACAAAAGGGGATAGAGTGTGGTACCCGGGAACGAGGAAATCCTGTGGATCAGAAACCTCACGCACTAGGGTTTCACATAGAGCAAGAACATCAGGCCGATGAATATTAATGTGGGAATACACACCGAAAAAAATCGTTCTCACAGCAGTAAACACAAACAGTGAGTCCCCTGCTTTCCCGCTGATATCACCTATAACACAGTGAGACACTCAAAATTTGATACGCTTGAGACCAAAAAAATCTGAAAGCTACTGATGAGAGAAGAAAAATCATAGCTGGGTTTGGTCTGATTGACTAAGGTTTTTTTTAATTGGCGTTTGAAGTTTTATGGTTAAGAAATGAATTTTTGCTAAGAGAACACTTTTGGTAATGCCTACATCTCGAAAACTGTTCAACATTTTTCTTGGGTGTCTTCGGCAAAGTTGTAGCTCGTGAACTGCCCTACAAAAAACGTTTATTCAAAAAATTCCACCCTCATAATCAAAAATTTTAAAATGTAAAAAATAAAATTTTCGCCGTTTTTTACGGCTTCTGTTTTTATTTATTTTTAACTTTAAAGTAAAGTAAGTAATATATGGGCAATAAACGTCTGAGGGTTTTTTGTAGGGCAGTTCACGAGCAAAGTGTGAATAGTTTTTGAGATGTACGTATTACAAAAAGTGTTCTTTTTATCAAAAATTTAATTCTAAGCCTAAAATTTCAAACGCCAATTAAAAAAAAAAACCTTAGTCAATCAGACCAAACCCAACTAGGGTTTTTCTTCACTCACCAATAACTACCAGTTGTTTGAGTCTCAAGCGTATCAAAATGTTTAGGTAGCAAAATGATGCATAGTGTAACCTATTAATAGACCTTAATTAATAGGTTAAAAAATGTTGGAAGGTGGAAATATTTTTAAAATTTAATTATTATTTATTCGAATTAATATCTATTCGATTCCGAATAATAGAAAAATTGCACAACACAAAAATTTTTAAGTTTACTTTGAAACTTGCAGTTTTCTGCTGATCTATTCGACAAATCTGGGTGAAACTTTGCACGAATGTTTAAAACTAGAGCCGTTTAAAAATGGTCTTAATTTTCTAAATACATATATTATATTCATTCCTATTCATTCCGAGCTTAATCCATATTCAACCGGTGTTGCGTTTTCGCAACGGCAACTCAGACGCATGGTAGCACAGGTATTAGTACAGGTATTTTCTTACTTTTCATTTTAAAGGAAAGTTTGAACTATTATTTCAACGACAAAAGTATAAAAATTTTCCATATGTATATTTTAGTAGCAGTTACAGCCTGTAACAGGAAGGGCTACAAAACAGCCCTTTTTTTATATAAATAATTAAAATAACGTAATGTTTCAAAAAATGTGTAAATCTGTCGTATCCTGTAGCCAAAAGATTATAGAACAGAAGAAAACTATCATCTGCCAAAACAATTGTTTTATAATATAATAAATGTAGCGAAAAAAATTGGGGTTGCGAAAACGCATCGTTGGTCGATTAGGTGTATATCAGAAATTCCCGCCACACACTGGGTGCATTGATGCTATGGTATGAAGAAAATTGTTGATACCATGAGTAAGTGTCACTATTGTACATCAGAGGTCATGTCCGAATTTGACTGGTAATTTCCTCATTGGTGGTAAATCGCCATTGGAATTATTTTTGCAATATCGTCGTCCCGAAGTTGTCATCACGTATATCACAAAATCCAAAAAAAAATGAGATAACACTATTCCTGGGATAACTTTTGTAGATCTATCCATCTGTTTAATCCCCAGGTCCCTATATCTTATGGTTTCAGAGGTTTTATGTAGTCATTTTCTTGTATACCCACTTTTGGTAAAAATTTAACACGTTATGATACTGTATGAACCATTATTGTGAATATACAATAAAAAATATCTGAAAATTTTGAATTAAAAAAAATTAAATATTTGACAGACGTAAAAAAGAAAATATTAACATCATATTAGTGTATGCATTTTGTTTTCGTTCTATATCTTAAAAAGAAATTCCGGATAAAGTCTATAACATTACAAAAAAGTAACAAAAAAAAAATAACAAGCCTGTGTTAGATAACACGGGCGCATAGGTCAGACGTAGAATACGTTAGTCATTTTGCACTTAAAATATATGAATTAAATATATTTCCTTAACTACATAAAACTTTTACTTATATATAGACATATAATTTTTTTAATGTAATTCGAAACAAAATAATATGTTTTAATATTTAAGTAAAACATTTTCTCAAAATTTTGTGCTCCAGATCAACAACAAACGACAGCAAAGATCTGTAAACTTTCAAGCACACACAAGTGTCCACGCTCCCCTCCCTTCATTTTATGTTCCCCTCCAAATGAACTAATAACCGACCGATCCAACAAAACGAAATGTACACACACACACATTTACACGCTGCTCGATAAATAAACAAAGCAGCGCAAAGCCAAAATCATTTGATTTCACAACAACAACAACAACAACAGCGGCATTTACAAACCAACAACAACAGCGGCATGTACAAAAAAAGTCTAAAATATCATGCTCTTAAATATTTATTTCCTTAACTACATAAAACTTTTATATATAGACATATAATTTTTTTAATGTAATTCGAAACAAAACATATTACCAAACCTGAGTAACATATAACAATTGCTAAAATATGTTTTAATATTTAAGTAAAAGTGGGTGAAAGTTGACAAACATTTTCTCAAAATTTTGTGCTCCAGATCAACACCCCTACCTTACCGTATAACGTATTCTCGTTAAAAAATTGCATACATTGCCGCTGCACCCTACTGTATAGTGCATATACATTATCGATACATGATCGACTTGCCAAAGTCAGACCTCTACGTGATATCCTGAATGTCAAATATAAACAGTTTGGTATTTTTACTACTCATTATCGATAGATGAGCAAATGGTACCATACTTCGGCAGGCACAACTGTAAAATGTTTATTCAGGGAAAGCCAATTCGGTTTGGTTTCAAAAACTGGTGTCTATGTTCGGATACAGGCTATTTATATGAAGCTATGCCGTATGCTGGCAATGGAAATCCATACAAGAAGCAGATTGGCTTAGGAGCATCTGTAGTTATACATTTGTTGCGCTCTGTTCCTTATCCGGACCGTCATATTGTCTATTTTGACAAATTCTTCTCGTCATATTAGAGGTGCTGATCTTCATTTGGGTACCGCAAAAAATAATAAGTCAAAGGAATCGTAAAAATAAACCGGGTAATAAGCTACCTTCGCTCCAGTACCTGGAAAAACATGAGTACGACTATGTATTTGATAGAAACAGTAAATTGTTTATAGCTCGTTGGCATGATAATAATAATGAAGTCACTATTGTATCAAATTTTGTTGGTGCTCAACCAGAAATTTCAACGTCGCGTTACTCATCCGTAGAGAAGAAGAAGGTATCACTTCCACAGCCAAAAATAATCAGTGAGTACAACAAGCATATGGTTGGTGTTGACCTACACGACAATGGAGTTGCCAAGTATCGTATAGCAATCAGAGGTAAAAAGTGGTGGTGGCCATTGTGGAACAATTATGTCAATTCTACATACGTAAATGCCTGGGAAATTCACTGCCTGATTGCAAAAGCTGAGAGCAATCGCCCGTTGTCTCAATTGGAATTCAAAAGTGATATTGCCCATGGTTTGCTACTGTATGAATATCGGCCAGAGAAAGACCATCATACGAATACGATATTGAAGAAGCAGAAATACTACTCCAAATGCAACGTTTAGACTTTCGAGATCATGTCATATGGGAACCTCCCGCCGGTACCAGAAAGAGATGTGCTGAATGTTATTCGCAAACATTTTTCCAATGAAAAAGTGTAATATTTCTCCTCATTCTAAGTGTTGTGACGCTTTCCATACAAAATAAATAAAATAGATAACAATATTTTGGTTATTTTACTCTTAAATTTAACCTTTCATTTAGATGCTACGAAAAAATTCCTCACAAAAACTGCATTCTTCTCTTTTTATTTTCAAACCTAATCTAGATACCCCTAATCGACCAATGATGCGTTTTCGCAACACCTGATTTCAAGGGACCTAGGCACCTTAGGGACTCAAATCTTTCAGATATGTGACTTTTGAAGCCTCAATAGCCAGCATACAAAATTTCATTAAGTTATCTCAATGGAATAGGGTAGTGGTAGAAAATGGGTTAAGCTCATTTAAAGTATATAAATATTTAAAATGAACTATAAAAAGTAAGAGATAAACCACCTATGAATAGTTTACATCTCATGCACTTATTTGTTTTTTAACGTTTAACTCACTTTGCTATAAAAATCAAAATTAAATAAAATTGTGGCAGGAATGAAAATTGAGTTGTTGCAGCAACGAAAAGAAAAATTGTCAAAGAAATCATGTACGAAATTTTTATTCGCAGCGACTACGAAATTGTCGGATATACGTGACTTTTCCTTGTAGTAACGTAAAAACATTAACGAAAATGTTTCATCCATGCGCCGAAGCGTTATTCCCTCAGTGTGGCAAATGAATTTGTGGGCTAGCATTATTTTGGTAACAATGTATTCGGTTATGCCGACGACAATCCCATTCCATTTTTCATTCAGTGAAAGTAATCGAATTTACGGCGCTTGCAACCGAATTCTATCGGTTGTGGCAAGCGCTAAATTCGATTACGTCTAAATCATCATTTGTATATTGAAAAAAAAAATATTTTTTTTTCGCAAGTGAATTGATACTGCAAGCTGTCAAGGCTGGTTGTTTTAGAAAAATATTTAAAAAAAAAATAAATTTATTGACTGAGTGATATGAGGACACAACACCTTACGGGACACATCAGACCGGCGTGTTGACTGGCATAGACTGTCTAAGAGTTTATCAACAGATGAAATATTTCGTTATATTTTTTGCAAAGTATCGTCGTTCAAATGCTAGTCGATTCTTCATATCCCCATGTCACCTAATATAGGGTATTCTATGATATTTTTTAACTGCACTGGAAAAAAGTCTCCAGTGTACCGTATGTGGTCATAATAGGTTTTTCAATAAGAGCGCTACAAAAGTATTTTTAAATAAAACAAAACCGGTTTTAGATACCAATGAAATTCTTTATTCCTGTGAAAGTACGTTCGATGCCATTATATATGGAACTCAAATTCTTGCAGAAGTCCAGACGCTGAACCCAATTTTCGACGGTTTTCAAGCATAAATCGGCCGATACTGCTGCAATTTCACGTTCGATATTCGTACGAAGTTCATCAATCGTCGCTGGCTTGTTGGCATACACCATTGACTTGACGTAGCCCCACAGGAAATAATCTAACGGCGTCAAATCGCACGACCGGGGCGACCAATCGACTGGGCCATTTCGTGAGATAACACGTTCACCAAACTTGGTTTCCAATAAATTGATTGTGGCATTCGCTGTGTGGCTTGTGGCGCCGTCCTGTTCGAACCACATGTCCTCCAAGTCCATATTATCCAATTGGGGCCAAAAATATTCGGTTATCATTGAACGGCAGCGATTCGCATTCACAGTAATGTGCCGGTCTTGATCATCAGGGAAGAAGTACGGCCCAATGACGCCGCCGGCCCATAAACCGCACCAAACCGTAATTTTTTCGGGATGCAATGATGACTCATGGATTACGTGTGGATTGCTGTCTGACCAATAACGCATATTTTGCTTATTGACGAAGCCATTCAGCCAGACATGAGCCTCATCGCTGAAGATGATTTTCCGATGAAAATCCGAATCATTTTCAAGATGTTCCTCAGCCCAATTCACGAACATACGACGCTTATGGTGGTCAAGCGTCTTCAGTTCTTGCGTCAATTTGATCTTGTAAGGATGTAGGCCAAGATCTTTTCGCAAAATTCGCCACAACGACGTCAAAGAGATGCCCAACGCTTGAGAACGACGTGTGAGAGACACATTTGGGCTTTCTTGAACTGAAGCCTCAGCGGTAGCAATATTCTCGACACTACGGGCACTTCTTTGTCTCACTGGCACGGGAACATTTTGTACTGTGCCTGTGGATTCAAATTTTTGCACTAGACGCTCAATTGTTGATCTGGTAGGACGATTATGACGGCCATAAATAGGACGTAGCGCTCCTAAAGTTGAGGCCACTGACTCCAAATTTCGGTAGTAATTTTTAATAATTTCGACTCGTTGTTGGCTCGTATATCTTTCCATGATAAAATGGCATACCTTACTGAAGAGAAATGTTAAAAAAACTTGAAAAAAACCGAAGTAAAAAGGAAATTCTGAAAAAGGTCGTGTGTTCTAGGCAGTGAAGGTCATCAATGAATTTGCATCGTCACAGTGGGAACAAAAACACGACACTGCCAAGCTTCCATTTACATATGTACCCCGAAAACCCTCTTTCAATTCTAGCAGAATTAAAGCCAAATACAAGTCAGTCGAGCTAGGAATTCTTTACTCGGTCATGTGTAGTGTGAAACGAACAGCACACACACACTTCTGTATCCAATCAAATAAAAACTAAACTGATTCAATGCCTTTCCTATTGTTTCGTAGTGTGAAACACCTACATGAAATATTTCCCGCTGATGACGAATAATTGCACTTCAAATGACCAATTCCCCAATGCTACAGGCATCAGGGAGCTACGCGATAAAGCCGTCAGAAATATGTCAGGCGAATTTGCTCGCATATCAACCAAGTTTTTGTTGTTACATTCAATGATGACATATAAATCAAACACTACTTCACCAATATACACTAATTGCCGAATGGCAATCTGGGCATGACAGTATAATTGGCCGGAAACTTTTTTTATCCAGGCATCAAAGCCTGGGAGATCTACACACAGGGAAAAGATTAGTTGGAAATCAATTTAGACATTGGAAATTCCATGATAAAGTCTACATTTTGATCAGAATTCATAATTGCCATACATCAGAATTATTTGTCGATGTGATTGATAAATTCGAAATAGGTCCTACTAAACAGAAGTTGTTACTCCATAAATTAAGTTTTATTAACCAATCGAGTATTTCCAAAATCTCATTCATCTCAAATATAAGATATAACTCATAAAGAGTATGATATTAGAATTCGTATTCAAATATTAGTCACTGTAATCATAATTTAGTTTCTGCATAGATAAATAAAAACCATAGATGATTCATTTGCTTAATCACCATTTTCACCAGAGGGCAAATGCCGTTTCCGTACGAATATTTTTCACTCGGATGCGACGAAAAAGCACTCAAAAATAATTGTTATTTCGATTCTGTTGTTTGAATTTGAAAATAGAATATAAGTAATAGAAAAGTATACCTCTTTTGATATTTCTGGACAATACAAAATGTTGTTGATGTGTTAACATCTATAGCGGCGTATAGGGACTAAATCTATAAAAGTCAACACATGCAAACAACACACAGACAGGTTTTCTGCTGCTGCTAAAACCAGATTTTATGCTGCTGCTAAAACAAGATTTTCTGCGACTGCGAAAGAGAATAATGACGTGTTAAACAAAAATGAGAGAGCAAGAGAGCAATGAAAGAGTCGTGTGGCAGGGGTGAGGCAAACGAAATTGTGTCTATAGCGTATGTATTAACATAATAATGTATGTATGTACATGTGTCTGTTGTTGTGTTGAACGGAGATATAAAGCATAGCCACGCAACGACGTTATGGTGACACACTAATACGCCTGCTACTTCGTACAAAGTATGTGTGATATTGTGTGTTTGGCTGTTTTGTTGCTGTTGATATGGCAAACATGTGGTTATGTGACACACGTATACGTCAACTACTTTGGACAAAGTATGTGTGATGTTGTGTGTTTGGTTGTTTCATTGTTGTTGCTATGGCCAAATAAAGCGAGTCATTTGATGTTCAGCATTGCCCGGTGTATACAAAAACAAGTAGAAACGGTGTTAAGTTCGGCCGGCCGAAGCTTATATACCCTCCACCATGATAATTTACACTCGCACTCTCCACTCTTTGCATTCCCTTAACAGTTTTTATTTTAGGTATCCCCCCCCTACACCCACCACCCACACAAACACTCCACGACACAGCAAGCACAAATAAATCACCAACATATCAGTAGTAGTAGTAGTAGTTGTTGTTGTTGTTGCGTTGTTGTTGGTGTTGTTGTTTTTATTTCTATTTATAATTGTTTTCTCACACTTTTCGATCTTTGCATTCTCTGAACAGTGTTTCTTTTAGGTACACCCCGACCCCTCACACAAGCACTCATCGACTCCATAAGCAATGGAGTATATTGTGATTTATTTTTCCAATGTAACATTTACTAATGTGTTCATAGAAATCGAACAAGTACCGTGTAGCAAAAAGGTGTTAACACATCATCCGTTAGTTCGAACACTCATTGATTTTTTTTATAAGTTTTTGTTTCCAGGGAAATTTGCCCATATCTATCACTCTGGCGCCATCTACAAAATTTCCCTTTACTTTCAAATCCACCACTTATCTTTCACCATCTACGGTTTTTTTTTTTATCTATGGTTTCTGTTACAAAAACCCTTGTTACAAAGTTATGTATTCGAGTTTTCATAAGAGGATTTGTTGTCAAACAGAAACTAGTTTTGAATGTTACACAAGGACATATCAGAAAAACTATGTTTTTAAAGAGCAACTGTGAAACAAATTTGTGAATAAACAATAAAGTATATTAAGAGTGTCTCAGTAAAATCGCATTTTTAAATTTACAGCCTGTTTCTCTATCTCGAACAAAAGTTTTCGTTCGTGTCCTAGACGAAAGAATGTTGATTTGGGTTTCACAATCTTGTCGTTTCAAGTCGAATGAAAACATAAAACCATTCACTACAAAGACGAACGAAATTGTCGACTTAGAGAAAATCCCAATTTGAGGCGAATGTAAGTGACTGATTTTCTTTAGCTTAACTTTTCGTTCGAGACAGAGAAACAGGGCTATTAGTGTTATTTCCTTTTTGTGCAAGTGGCAACTCTGCAATTTGGCAGCTGTCACATATGTTTATTACGATTATTAAAAATAGAGCGCTTTACGAAACTACAACACGTTATAATTGTGAAAACTTATGTCGAAAATGTGGAAAGTTATACTGAGACCGCTCGCATACTTCGAACAATTTTCAGTCGAGAAAGTGCACCGAATGTGTCAACCATTCGAAGGAGTGGTCAAAACATTTGAAGAAACTGGCTCTGTTATGGACACTATGACTCTTGTGCGTCAACATACCTGTCGGTCTTTTAAAAACATTGCTGATGTAAACGAGAGTGCTGCCAAATACCCGATAACATAAATTCGTCAACATTCTCAATAACTTCAAATACCACGAAGCACAACGGAGCAAATTTTTGATAAAGACCTTCACCTTCATGCGTACAAAATTCAGCTTACTCAGGACCTCAAACCAGCAGACAATGAAAATCGCCGGCAATCCGTTCAATGGGTAATAGTTCAAAGTGAAGTCAATGCCAATTTTTCAAACAAAAATCAATGAGTGTTCGAATTCATGGGCGACATGTTAACACCTTTTTGTTACACGGTACTGGAAACTAAAAAACTGGAAAATAAAGAAAACAATAGTTTTTGTGCTTAAGGCTCTTTTGCTATTGCACTTTCTTCTTTCTAACATCTGCTTTATAAATAGATCTAATATTGTTAAAATACATAAAGCAATATTTAGGTCACTGAAATATTTGCTTTTGTTTTATCATAAACAGAGCAACGTCAAAAAGTATTGAATAGTATAGATAACTTATTGCACTCTTTCCGCTTTCATGTAGAAAGTCTGAGTAAAAGAGCATAAACGAGTCTTATAGCTTATTCACATTTACTGCGTTTTAGCGAAATACTGTAATTTCGCTCTTTATGAGATGATTTCGAAATCATGGTGTTCACATTGTGCTTTTGTTAATTACTGTGATTTCAAGTGACTTCTCTCTCTTTGTTTGGCATTTCTCTAATTTGTATTGATTGTACACAAACAAACAAACAAACAGCATTTGATCTGCGGTGTCCGACCAAGCAATTCTCTGCTTATACTTGCGCTTCTTATCGTTTCTAATAAAAAATCACAATAATAATTAAAAAACCCAATATAAAAATCTAATTACTTACAATATATTCGGCACTGAATCCATTTTCCTGTATTGCAATTATTAAAAACGAAAAATTTTAATTTATATTAATAAATCACATTGCAATAAGTACTTACCACCACAAAGCAAACTAGAAATGTAAACAAACAGATGTTTTTTCCCCCATTTTTCTGACATTTGCTTTGAACCAGCAATGGAAATTTTTTCATTTTACTGCATTTTTTAACTACTATTGCAATACAACACTATGGTCTCTCTTGGTTTTACTGTGATTTCAAACAAATTACAAAAAACTGAGCAACTTTTTTGCATTTTTTTGTATGGAAATATGTGTAATTTATAGTGTGATTTAGGCTCAAATCATCTCATATGGAACGAAATTACAGTACTTCGCTAAAACGCAGTAAATGTGAATAAGCTATTATTCTCTTTATACAGGGTGATTCAGGAAGTTCCGGACAAATTTCTCCAGCGTATTCCTTGGCTAATTTCATGAAGAACAGTTCACTAGGACCATGTCCGAAAATGCAAGGGTGCGACATGGCAGCGGGTTCCAAATTTTCAGATTGGTAGGATAAATTTGCTAACTTCTGAGCCAGTGGTCGGATAAAATGGTCATAACTTTGGAACGGTAAAATCTCTGGGCTTCGTTTAGGTCATTTTGGAAAGCTAAGAGGTATGGTTATCTTTCAACAGAAAAAAACATATCTTACCTGCCATGTGGCTGAGCAAATTGAGGTTGTGTGAATTTTTTTCCGCGATTTGACTTTTTTCTACTTCTTTTAATTCCTCTGAAAGGTTTCTTAAAGACCTTTCCAAAAATCCGACCACTGGCTCAGAAGTTAGCAACTTTACCCTACTACCCTTCGACAGCCAATCCGAAAATTTTGAACCCGCTGCCATTTCGCACCCTTGCATTTTCAGACATGGTCCTAGTGAACTTTTCTTCATGAAATGAGCTAAGGAATACGCTGGAGAAATTTGTCCGGAACTTCCTGAATCACCCTGTAGAATGTCAGTTGTGAGTATAGTTGACCCTTGTAGATATTTTTTTGTTTTCAGTTGTTTCGGCTTAAGGTCATAAGAATAAAAAGAAAACACTTCAAGTATTTCTTCTTACAATTTTATTAATATTTCCCAATATTTCGACCAACTGCGTTGATCATTTGCAAGGATCTGATAATAGAAGAATAAACACAAAGTATTCGTAAATATTATTGAACAGTTCAAACAAGAATCAACATAAACAAATATATTATTTTCCCCAAAGGGAGAATGATTAATTTTAATTACATTTTGAGATAACACAGAGTGCGTCCAAGTTTTTCCGCAGGCTTATGTCAACTGATTTGTCCTTCTCTTGAATTTGTCAATTGTGTGCCAATACACTTGCGTACATTGATATGTATCTCGTTTGAAATTAAGCATTTTCTTCGATGGAACGTGAATTATATGCAGCATTTCCCGGTAGAGGCGTCTTGAGTAATTTTCCTCTTCAGTCAGAATTTTCACTTTGTCAAAATTTGGTTTGTGTCCAGTTAAAGTACAGTGGGCTGCTAGTGCTGTAATAGTGTTCTATCGGCTTATAATGAGCTTTTTGGTCCGAATTATGAGCAGATTTTCTAGTTTTCAATTTATTCATTACTTTCTGACAAATGTTGGACTTGTCACCATTACATACAATTTTGTATACAACGTTTGGCTTGTCATGTTTGTCAATAATAGACTTTGTCCTGCTAAATAGACTATTCACGGGTAAATTCGATATCAACGCTAATTCATATTTTCCGTTGTCATATATATTGGAATGTTTCAATCTTTCACAGAAACCCGCAACATACGTTGTGGTTTTATAAATTCTGTCAGATTCAGTACGGCGTTCAGTCGGCTTGCTCGTCTCTGCCCGTGATATCAGATTGTCTATAATTTTCATGGGGAAACTATTCAATTTAAGGATTTCCACCATTTTCCCCTTATTCGTCTTGTGGAATGCAGCGTCACTTATCTTCATAACTCTCTTAATGAAGTTGCTCGCAGTGTTAATAATTGTCCTTCTTGGGTTTTTGGAATGATACTCGTAATTTATCAATTGTCCCGACGCTGTAGGCTTTTGGTACCAGTCCATTTTGAGAGCATTTCCTTGCCTGATAACCAAACTCTGCAAATATGGTAGCCTATTGTCCATTTTCTCTTAAAGCGTGAACTGTAGTTGTCCATTAAAAGAATTCAATGCTGTCATCATGTTGGCCACTTCAGTTCTTCTGATAACAACAAATAAATCGTCCACATATTTCGTCAAGATTTTCGGCTTCTCCCCAAATGTGTCGAGTACTGTATCCAATAATACTTCCATGACGATGTCAGACATAATTGGTGATGCTGGGGATCCCATGGGCATTCCCTCCCCTGTTCGAAGAATCTATCTTCATACTGGAAATAGCGTGTGTCTTCAATGCAGAATGTCAAAATATCCATAAAATCCTTAGGTGGTATATTCGTGTACTGTCCAATTTCGTCCCAGTTATCGTCCATAGTCCATAGAGTTGGATTAATTGGTATGCTGGCGATTAAGATAACCACGTCACCTGAAACTATTATCTCATCCTCATCAATGCTCATGTTCCGAATCTTTGTCTTGAAGTCCACTGCGTCCTTTTCGTTGTATTTTGAATTCTTCATCACGTTCTTAAATATATAAGTATATCCAACACATTTTATTCTTATGACCTTAAGCCGAAACAACTGAAAACTACTACTCTTTATAGAATATTTCAATATAAATGCACCATTTCGAAAATGTTGTTACATAAAACAATACAACAATCATAAATGTTTCAAAGGGCATACATTTTTCACATCAGTTATGACAAAAAGTGAGTAATACGTTTTAAATCATTCGCCAGATGTCGCCAGTGCTGTTGAGTCATGCAATTCGTTCCATGAGTTCTCTATACTATTCAATACTTTTTGGCGACGACGTCCTGCTTGTTTGTTCGCTGCCGCTACATCAATATCATCATACTAATTTGCAGGCAGAGACTATTGTTTATTGTTGTATAACAACCAAGTATGTGATGCTAACGCTGTGTATTGCTTGCATGTGTTCACTTTGATAGATTGCCCTACCCGTGCCTATAGATGTTAATACATCAAAAAGTATAAAAATCAACAAACGTAACTTTTCTAGACTCGAAACATAAAAACTTTGGCAAAAAATCTACCATTTTTTGCTAATGCAGGGTGAAAGCAGGATCAAATTTTGAGTAGCGAAAAAATCTTCGTACATGAGTGCGCATCAGTGACCGTCTTCCTGTCGCGAGCGTGCGTTTGAGCGCGAGTCAAAACTTACTCACGTGCCCATCTCTAGTAGAGATTAGGAGAAATGAAATATAAAACAAACTGATTTCAAAACACGCGTCTAGTGCTTCAAAATCGCAAAATTTAAAATTTCTTCAGATATTTCTCCACATAATTTTTCATAACAGGAAACCTACTTTTCCGATTTTGTTGAATCAAATAACAGGTTTTTCAATAAGAGCGCTATAAGTTTTTTTAAATAAAACAAAACCGGTTTTAGATACCAATGAAATTCTATATTCCTGTGAAAGTACGTTCGATGCCATTATGTATGGAACTCGATTTCTCTTGCATGGCCACCACGGGCACGCTTGCAGAATTCCAGACGCTGAACCCAATTTTCGACGGTTTTTAAGCATAAATCGGCCGATACTGCTGCAATTTCACGTTCGATATTCGTACGAAGTTCATCAATCGTCGCTGGCTTATTGCCATAGACCATAGACTTGGCATAGCCCCAAAGCCAATAATCTAACGGCGTCACATCGCACGACCGAGGCGGCCAATCGACTGGGCCATTTCGTGAGATCACACGTTCACCAAACTTGGTTTCCAATAAATTGATTGTGGCATTCGCTGTGTGGCTTATGGCGCCGTCCTGTTGGAACCACATGTCCTCCAAGTCCATATTATCCAATTGGGGCCAAAAATATTCGGTTATCATTGAACGGTAGCGATTCGCATTCACAGTAATGTGCTGGTCTTGATCACCACGGAAGAAGTACGGCCCAATGACGCCACCGGCCCATAAACCGCACCAAACCGTAATTTTTCGGGATGCAATGGTGACTCATTGATTACGTGTGGATTGCTGTCTGACCATTAACGCATATTTAGCTTATTGACGAAGCCATTCAGCCAGAAATAAGCCTCATCGCTGAAGATGATTTTCCGATGAAAATCCGAATCATTTTCAAGTTGTTGCTCAGCCCAATTCACCAATATACGACGCTTATGGTGGTCAAGCGGCTTCAGTTCTTGCGTCAATTTGATCTTTTAAGGATGTAGGCCAAGATCTTTTCGCAAAATTCGCCACAACGACGTCACAGAGATGCCCAACGCTTGAGAACGACGTGTGAGAGACACATTTGCGCTTTCTTGAACTGAAGCCTCAGCGGTAGCAATATTCTCGACACTACGGGCACTTCTTTGTCTCACTGGCACGGGAACATTTTGTACTGTGCCTGTGGATTCAAATTTTTGCACTAGACGCTCAATTGTTGATCTGGTAGGACGATTATGACGACCATGAATTGGTCGGAGTTATCAAAAAAAAAGTGTGACAAATATTTTTTTTGTTAAAATATTATTTTTGCATTTTTAAAAAGTCATGAAACATCGAATATGGGAAAAACTGTTTACGTTTAATTCTGTACTTTAAAATTAACCCACATGACTTTTGAATAAAACAATGGAGAAAACAGTAGTTGTTTGTAACAAGAGAAAAACATACATTACCAGTGCATTATATCAGTGCCGTAAATGCTACCATGGATACCTTACATGTCAGCTCTATTATAGTGTCATAATAAAAATTAATCTATATCTTCACTTAAGGAAATCAGTTATAATTCATACATCTTTGTAATCATCAATAATCGTATCAAATCTTCGAATAGAATTGTTAAGTCCTTCATAATTCCCTTTAAATGCTTTAAATACACACGTGGCTGCATTTAGTTTCCATACACATTAAAATTGACTTTATAATCATTTTAATGCACTTCAAAGCAATTTAAGTAAATCATACGCATCAGTGTTACAAAGCTAATAAATAATTGTTCATCATACGCTCCGATGATTACATTTATGAAAATATTAGAAAGACCACAAAAGCCTAATTTTATTTGTTATTAGAAAACCCGGCAGACTTCGTCCTCAAGTTTATTTGGGTTTAGGGGGATATATAGTCAACTATAGCACTCAGTGATAACGTAGCATTCAACTGGGGACAGAATTTCTAATGCCGGATGAGTAGTTTAGAAGATTATCCCCTACATACAAACTAACAAACTATGAACTCTAACAATCTCACAAACATTTCCTCTTTATAATATTAGTATAGAATTATAGATGTGGTCATATACATGGATATGTGAAAGAGATTATCAACAAATACTTGATACAAATGAAATAAATCGTAAGCATCCTTTGCTATACTAGGATAATATATACTATATATGATACAGTTTAGCTGTACAGGGTGGGACATGTAAAATTTGGCATTCGAACCCCACATTATCTCGAAGCAGATAACCAATTTGAAATTTATGAAGTGACAGATTGTTAGCTAACAATTAGGAATTTACGAAATGGGTCACTTTACGCTTGGAAAAAATAGAGAAGTATTAAAAACTTTCATCAAAAGTCTTTCTAAGTGAATCCCAAGATATTTAGCACTGCCCGATTGGTGCATTGCTGTATTTCCTATTAGTACCTGTGAGCATGTTCCAGCTCTCAGAGTGAAGTTACATGCACTGACTTGGTTCCGTTGACGTTGAGTTTCCACGACTGACACCAATCCTGAATTTTATTCAAGTGGATTTGCAGGTTTTGTGTTGCCGTTGTTGGGTCATGGTGTGTTGACAATAGTACTGTGTCATCTGCGAATATATCGAATATATAAGTGGGAAGGTCCGCAATGGCTCAGAGTATACAGCAGTGGCCCGAGAATTCTTCCTTGTGTTATGCCAGATTTAATTGCAAATAAATACGTTTGACTACTACTGACTTTAATATAGAAGTATCTACACCCTAACTAGGATCGTAGTAGTTCATAATAGGGGAAGGGTATACTTTTCTCTAACTTGTAGAGTCGGCCCTCATACCAAACCTTGTCAAAGGCTTGCCTGATGTCTAAGAACGCCGCTGAACAATATTTTTTCTCCTCAAACGCTGTCCATATGGTTTTAACCGTCCTGTTCACCTGTTCAATTGTTGCGTGCATGTCCCTGTAACCAAATTGATGGTCAGGAATCAGGTGTTTGGTTCGAAGGTATAGGCTTCAATCTGTTAAGCAAAATTTTCTAAACTATTTTTCCTAACACTGGAAGGAGGCTTATCGGTCTGTTCGAATTCACCTACTCGAGCCAGTTTACCAACCTTTGGAATCATTATCACTTTGGCCACTTTCTGCTGCACCGGAATGTAGCCGACTCTGAAAATAGTAATCAGATCAAAACCTGGCAACTTTTCCTGTTTGGTAGGCTTCCTATTATTTCTTTTAGTTCATAGCAGGTTCTACTTTTGATTGGTAAGTCCATTTGAGCAGGTGATGTGAGAAATTCTTCGACCTCAGAGGTGGAATTTGTTGATGCATTGAGTTCAAAAACGTGTGAGAGGTGCTGAGCAAGCGAGTCCTCTTTTCTCTTATCAGATCTGGACCACGTTTCGTTAGTTGATTTTATGGTAGGTTATTGTTTCCCTTGTAGTGTTGAAATTTTTGCTGGCTTTCCATACGATGTCAACAATGTTTTCCGATGGTGAAAGATTAGAAACGAAGAATTCAAACTTGTTATTCTTTTCCGTTGATAAGGTTTTTTGTAATTTTTTCCTCACCATGTTCAGTCTAGTTTTGTCTGCTGGGAATCCAGTTGTTTGCCGGGTTCTTTTCAAGTTCCGCTTTTCTAGTAGGACAGCTTTAATTTTCCGACTCGTTCCATTATGGACGGCATGACGTTTTGTCTTGGGAGTAGCTTCTCAAGCGACTTATAGGATATGCGCAGTGAACACGTGTATTGCGTCTTCTACTTCGTCTTCTTTTTTTAATGATACAACTAGATTCATTCTCCTACTACAGGTTTCCTTAAAGTACTTCCAATCGGTATTCTTGGCGTGCAAAATAATCGGTGGTTCTACTTGTCTGACTGATGATCGTAGAATGGTGATTGTTGGAGAGTGGTCTGAGGAAAGTTTAAGGCATGAGTAAATATAGCATTTGTTTCTGTCCACATTTTTCAGGATAGAAAAATCTGTGACATCGGGGGTTTTTGAATGATCAGAGGGCCAATAAGTTGGTTCACCTGTTGGCAAATGAGAAAGTTGTTCCTCTTTCATGGACTGGTGTAATTCTCTACCTCTTGTATTGCTCAATCATGAGCGCCATACTTGGTGCTTAGCATTGAAGTCACCTCCCGCCAAATAAGTTGAACCAAGCTTTGTGGCCGTCGGTGGTGCAATGGTTAATGTGCGCGGCTCTTGTACATGAGATCCTGGGTTCGAACCCTGCTCTGACCACCTTAAAATTTCTTTCGGCGGCGGTCACCTCGCATAGTGACGGCGACACTATCGAGTATATAGCCATGAAAAAGCCTCTCAAAATACCGTTCGGAATCGGTGTAAAACTGTAGGTCCCAATCAGTGAGTGAAAACTAGAAAGCGCACAGCTCAGTGATTGTGAGAAGTTCTCCAAGGTCCCTTCATGGGATGTAATGGGAAACCATTTATTTTTTTTAAGCTTTTTAAAATACGAGACAAACTGATCTTTGTTCATTGAGCATGATGGAGGACAGTAAACGGCCGCGAGTACAATTGGACCATTATTGCCTAACACTTGTATTGCCGTGGACTGAATGTTCTTTGTCCTGTAGTTATCTAGGAGTGTATGTCTTATATCCTGCCTAATAATAATGGCGGTACCACCTCGAGCTGTGTTCGCTGGATGAATGCTAGTGATTTGCTAGTAAGATGCGTCTCAGATATGAACATGACACCTATGTTGTGGTTGGTCAAGAAAGTTTCTAGTTCAAGAACCATTAGCATTCCAGTCAACAATCTTAAGATTGTGTTTCATTTTGTGGTTTCTGTAATAAGGGTTGTTATGATATTGAGCAGCGTTGCGATTTGTTGCATAAGTGATTTCATCCTAAAGTTCACATCCAAGTTGGGTATTATTTAACGGCGGCGATGAATTCTTCAGCACATCTGCATACATTCTTTACCGAACTTCGTCGGACGTTGAGCGTTGGTCCTCTGGAATGCTTTATTTTAGACTTTGTGGGTTTTGAGTATTTATTTGGTTTGCATTGTTGTTTTTTTGACGTAATCTAGGAAAAGTTTTCTCCTGAATTTCTTTTTATACCTTGCATCCCTTGTAGTTAGCTGGGTGTTTGTCACCACAGTGAACACATTTAACGTCATTTGTTCTAGTATTAATCGTGCAATCTTTCCTGTGGTGATTGGCGGCACATTTTACACATCATGACGGCCTGTGGCAGAAATTTGCTGCATGACCGCATTTTGGCGTAGAATACGCCTTACCTTACGGTATAGGGAGTCATGTCAGATTGTTATTGTTGTAATCTTTATTTCATTGATTATGAGGAAACGGCGAGATAACTTTTTTTAAAAATTTTTTTGTAGGTAAATGAAGATGTTATCTTTCGTTTGATATACATTTCATATTGGTTGATATCTTCCTAATATTTAAATTTCTCAAATGAAAATTGTTTAAACACATACACTCAAACATATGTGGGGTGTTTGGTTGAGTGTTTGAGTTTGTAGCGTGGACCCAAACTATGCTGCTGCTTCAGTGTGGACACAAACCATCGGCTGTTGTTTTGATTGATGAAATATTGAAATATCGTATATTTACTTATGTATTTAGGTGAAACAAAATGTTAAATGTGAATTTGAATTTAACATGGATATATAATTATAAAAAATATATGAAAAAATTAATTCATACATTTTTAAGTTAAATGAAAGTGCTGCCAAGTAAGCAAAATAACAATGCTGCTTGATGCTGTTTGACAGCAGCTGACAGTTGACGTTTAGTAAATTAAAATAAAAACTACTAATCAAAATGGCACCTACACGAAATACAAGAAAGCAACGAGTGGTTGTTATGTTATCATTTATTGTTATATACTTATGTTTTCTGTCTTATCGGATGGCATATTCTACGTTAAACTTAATGGTCATGTCTCTGACACAGCCTGCAAGGACAGTCCGTGGCCGAAGGCCTCGGACAACTGTCTGCTGTAATTTTTTTTACAGTTTATGCATTGTGGTATGCTTCGTTTTGCTCTTGGTGGCTCGAATTTCACTTGTGTATAAAGCATGCTATTTGATTTATAAATGCTCTGCTGTTTTGGTTTGGTTTTAAATTTACCCAAAATAGTGCTGTTGGACGTTTACTTTTTTGGTCATTCATGTTGCAAACATTAACAACATTATGACCTACATCAGAACTGAAACCTCGTGACCATCCGTTAGGTTTCGCTTCGCTGAATGAACTGACGAGCGCTTGGTTGAAGATGAGCATTTTTACCGAAAAGTGACTGTTTGATGCGGGTTTCAGCATGGCGGCATCATAGGCCCATTTTACTTCAAAAATAACCAATGAGCCGCTGTTTCCGTGAATTCTGCGCTTTACCGTGGTTCCAAAAAAAAAATCGAAAAGATGACATGGACGACGTATGTTATCAATCAACGTTACAATCGATTTTTGGCGCACTGTGTTCCAAACCCGCATAATCAGCGGCAAACCATTGAAATTTTAAGAGACGATATCGACGCTGTCGTTCACGAAAAAGAAGCCTAACCAATCGAACCTTTACTGAAAATGGGATAGATCGAATGAGGTCTTGCCAAATCGTGGAAGCCATTTGAACGATGTTGTGTGTCACTCATAAATCTCAATAAAATAAAAATTTAAATAAATATTTTAAATCAATATCAATAAAATCATAATTTTGTTTAAATCTATATATATAAAAATTAATGTTTGTCTTTATGTCCTTTATAGAATCGCAAACTATGCATTTGATCATGTGATGATCTTTAGCAAAGTTGTTGTGCATGAGACCACGAAGGTTTCTGAGTTGGTACAACCAATTTGCGACAGATGCCGCCACTGTCATTCCAAAATAAAATTTAAAGGCAAAACAACGTTTTCTGGTTCAGCTAGTACATGATAAATGGCAATAAAATCATATTTTTTCAAAATTAGTTTTTTGTTTTTTTTTTTAATGTTTACTAGTATTTTTTGTGAAGGGAATTTAAATTCCAAATGTTACCTGGCCCACCCTTTAGTATGGAAATAAAACAGAACACTGGTAACGATATAAATAAAACGTACCAGCGGTAAAATGTTACACTATTTTTATATATCTAACGCTGTGGTGTCTCGTAGTAAGATAAAATGTGTCTGTTTGGGTGGAAAAAACACAACGTGAGATTTGGTCAAAGGCTTTATGCTGGGA
The DNA here is from genome assembly GCA_963931995.1 of Phaonia tiefii. Taxonomy (NCBI): domain Eukaryota; kingdom Metazoa; phylum Arthropoda; class Insecta; order Diptera; family Muscidae; genus Phaonia; species Phaonia tiefii. The sequence continues at coordinate 149,751,579 of OZ008371.1, forward strand.
ATACATGATATATCATATTGTTGTGAATATTTATATGGTGTAGTGAAAATAAAGTTGTATGCGTGCACACGTACAAGAAACAAGTGCTCATCAATCAAAGCAAATATCAAAATTATTTAAACATTTCCTTCTGATTGAGGTTGGTGATGTATTGTGTATTGCCCGCTTTAGATATTACTTATAGTTCCTTGAACCAATATCAAGTGTAAATTTATTTGAATTTCAGAAAATATAATAAAGAAACAAATAAATAAAGAGAGATAAATGAAAAAACGCAGCTAATACAAAATAATAAGTAATCATACGCTCTGATGTCTTACCTTACAATCAATCATACGATAATCATAATTACTCATACGTTATGATGTTTCATCCAATTGGGGAATTTATATGCTAAGAGTGGTGTTATAAACAGGACATGAAGTTACCGAAATTAAATATTTGACAGCGGTATTGTCAAACTCTAACTGCCCTTCTATAAAAAATATATTTTATATTAAATCACGAAATGATATTAATCTTGAATCATGTTTAAAATTCAATTTAAAGGAATCTAATCATTCTTGTGTGGCGTTTCAAGATTTAATTTTTAGAAAATTTCGGCACCATACTTTTTTTTTCTTCATTGGGAATTTGAGAAATTTTGCAACAATTTATACAGTTGCCACGGAGTTCGAAACTAGTCATTGCATTGAGTGTGTTTAACTGAATTGTCTATTATTCAGCATTCAGAAAAATGTTCCTGAACTTATAAGCTTCACACTGAAAAATATCGGCTCCAGCAACATATTGCAGGAAACATTTACATGTTTGCAAGCATTGAAGAATTTCAAGAATTGAAGATATGCAGCTTTTTTGTTTCTTTGTTTTCTGTCTCGTATTTGTTTTTAGCGGGTTTCAACAAAAAAGACTAATTTGAATCTCAAACACAAATATTATAACCTATTAATCATTGTGTCTCAAAAATATTATATTGAATAGCAAACACCATGTGTTTGGACACAAGTACAGTATATTTGCGACAAGCTATAAACACGTTATATTTGCATCCAAACATGAAAAAATACAGATTTGTCAGCGTGCTGTAGCATGAACTTCTCATACATGAACTAAAACTAACGAAATCGGTCAAAAAATTCAAAATTATAAAATTGATTTTGTTTTTATCTACGAGAGAACAATAAATTGACTGCGTTAATATTTTTTAATCAAATATTTAAAATATCAAACATCTAACAATTTTGTTCGTCATTGTTTCAATTTTGTTCGTCCTTGTATGTACGAAATACAAAATTCTTAAAATGCACACCGAGACACTTCTAGGAACACAGAATATGCGTATCAAAATTTTCCATGATTGTTTTACATTGTTCGGGCTGTAAATATAACAAGTCTAATATCGTTCTTCAGCTTTGGAATCATCTCGGACTTATTGGAATGAAACACACGTTTCACGTAGCCCCAGAGAAAGAAGTTGAATGATATAAAATCGCAAGATTGTTGTTGTTTCGTAAGAAAACGCATCCGGGGAAGTTCGTCCGCAATAGGGCCTTTGTTTGATACTCTGTTTTGCACGTGGAACCATTGTGTTGAAACCATATATTGCCCGAGTCCATGTCACCTAATTCAGCCCTTAAAAAGTGCACGATAAAAGGCACGATAAAATTCACCGAAACATCGTAACCGGCATAATTTTCGAAAAAATACGGTATTCTGATTTCGCCAGCTCAAAAACAACACCAAACAGTGAGTAGTTGTGTGTGCACAGCTTTTTATTGAATGACATTAGGATTTTCAGTACCCTAAATGCGGCAGAATTGCCTGTTAAAGTATCACTTTATGTGAAAATGTTCCTCATCTCTCATGATGATTTGTTTTTTAACCCGCATCAACTGCTTGTTGTTCAATAATCTAAGTGGTAAAAATTGCGGTGCTACAAAAGATCTCTATGCTTCAGTTCCAGTATCAGTTGAATTTTGTAGACATGTAAAAATAGGTCTCTTGTAAATATCGTCTGACGACGAATTGAGGTTATCGCGGCCTGGTCCACGCTTTGTTCAACAGCAGCAATATTTTCGGCGTGTACCAAGACCAAGACCAGGGTTCGCAATTCGTGGATAATGGGTAACCCAAGGTAACCCATTATTATTGCCGTGGGGAATAGGTAGCCATCGTTTACCTATTACCCACAGGGTATGGGGAAATAATGAGTAGCTACCCAAGACGATGGGGAATTACCCATCACGATTTCCCATTACCTTTAGGGTAATGGGGAAAATAATGGGTAGCTACCCAAAATGATGGGGAATTACCCATCATGATTTTCCATTACCCTCAGGGAAATGGGCAAAATAATGGGTAGTTAACCACGGCGTTGGGTAATGGGTTACCCAGGGTAGCCAATCCCCATTTTTGATCGAAAACATGTAAAAATTAGAAAAAGTTTCTATATTTTCGGAAAATCGAAAAAATAAAACTTTTTGCGGGTTTCTAAAGGTTTTTCATACAGTGGTCCAATTCGTATGGAAGAATTTTTTTTCCAAAAAATCGCCAAAATAAGAAAATCGCTAACACAAAAAAGTGGTTATAACTCGGAAACAGTGTATCCAATCGAAAAAAACAATAAAAATTACACCTCCATAGGAGACTTTAACCAATGGATGTCTTCAATATGGCATCATTTTTTTTTTTTAAATCGCTAAAACTAAAATTTTTCAAATAAAAAATCACTAAGATGCCCTCATGTCTATATCTCGGAAACGGAGCGTTAAATAGAAAAAATGAGCAATTTTTCCGAGTTTCTAAGGGTTTGTCATAAACTGCTCCAATTCGTATGGAACAATTTTTTTCAAAAATTCGCTAAAACTAAATTTTTTAAAGACAAAAAGTGATGCGGTATTGAAGACATGGAAGAACAGATTGGTAGCACCGTTTCCAAGTTATAGCCACTGTTTTATTTGAGCGATTTTCTTAGTTTTAGCGATTTTTTAAAAAAAACATTCTTCCATATGATTTGGACCAGTTTACGAAAACCCCTTAGAAACCTGACAAAATTGGTAGTGTTTTCGATTGGATGCTCTGTTTCCGAGATATAGATATGAGGGTGTTTTAGCGACTTTTTTTCATCCATTGGTTACAGCCTCTTATTAAGGAAAAAAATTTATTATTTTAGCGATTCGATGCACCGTTTCCGAGTTATAACAACTTTTTTATTTCAGCAATTTTCTTATTTTGACGGCTTTTTGAACAAAAGTTCTTCCATACGAATTGGACCAGTTTATTAAAAACCCTCAGGAATCCTCAAAAATTGGTTATTTTGCCGAATGGATGCTTCGTTTCCGAGATAAACAATATTTTCCGAGATATACAACATTATATTTTCAATCAAAAATGAGGAAAATGAAGATAACTCATTACACATCGCCTTGGGTATTATTTTTATTTTCCCTATTACCCAGATGATAATGGGAAATCGTGATGGATAATTTCCATCGTCGTGGGTAGCTAACCATTATTTTCCCCATTACCCTGTGGGTAAATGGTTTAATCGTAAAGGATAATTGCCCATTTTCTTGGGTAGCTACCCATTATTTTCACCATAAGACTGTGGGTAATGGGTAAACGTTCATTACACATTTCCCACGACGATGTGTATGTGTTACACATAGGGGGTAAACATGAACTCTGACCAAGACGCTCGGGTATTGTCACGTTTCGAGCCAACCCAGTTTCTTCGAATTTCCCCACCAAACGACTGATTGGTTGTTGACTCAGATTGCCGGTTCTGTTGACCGAAAAAAAATCATGCAGTACGCGAAACGCATTTTTTGCAGAACGACTATTTTCATAAAGCGTATGGATCAATTGTACGCGGTGCTCACCTGAGTATCCCTACATGACTAAGTTTTCCAAGTCCTCTAGTACCAATTGTCTGAAAAAAAGAAAAAAAATTACATTAACCAATCACAAATAATTGCGTATCACATAAAACCTTAGAACTGAAACCAAATATAATTTGAACGAGAACAAATAACAAGAAAAGGAACTCGTCCAACACAGCCCATTGACAGCCACATTTGAAACCGCGTCGTAATTTATGTCATTCATGTTGGCTTTATTGTGTTGTATGGCGGAAATTAACATCCTGCGATTATTTGTTGTTCAAAATGTTGTTTCAAAAATGTTTGTTTTGGTTGGTAAAATGGGGTTTTAATAATCAACTTCCTGCACCTTATTAACATTCTATACCTAGTTTCATTATAATTATATTCCTGTCATTGAATAACATGAATTTAGTTTCTGCCGTCAATTGCATATAAAACAAAAGACGTAACATTAATGGCATCATGACATCAATTTGCCATTAAAGTCATGTTGTATGTCACGGCACTTGAAGTGTCAAAAACAAAAATCCCTTCTACTACCATTTAGAGTCCATTTAGATTATGAGCTTCACCCATGACTTTCATGCATGACTTTCCTGCTGGTGGGGGCAGAGGAGGGAGAAGCTTGCACGGAGACAGCCACACTTGAGGCGGGAAATTAAGAGGTTCTGATGTCTCTGTGTATTCTCTTCTGTATTTGTTGCCATATTGTTTCACATTATTTCTGATATTGAAATGAGAAGATCGTTTGTATAGATCTTACTTACTTATAGGGTCTCGCACAAGCCTGGGGGCCATGGACCTTACAAAACGAAGATAACGTATTTCCCCAACCAGTTCGATCTTCTGTCTTGTCTCTCTAGTTTATAATACCAAGTGTTGGCAGGGATTTGTTAACCGGATGTTTCCCGCAGAGTCTTAAATAAATAAATAACGAGGTTTTCAATAAGAGCGCTACAAAAGTTTTTTTAAGTAAATCAAAACCGGTTTTAGATACCAATGAAATTCTTTATTCCTGTGAAAGTACGTTCGATGCCATTTTGTATGGAACTCGATTTCTTTTGCATGGCCACCACGGGCACGCTTGCAGAAGTCCAGACGCTGAACCCAATTTTCGACGGTTTTCAAGCATAAATCGGCCGATACTGCTGCAATTTCACGTTCGATATTCGTACGAAGTTCATCAATCGTCGCTGGCTTGTTGGCATAGACCATAGACTTGACGTAGCCCCACCGAAAATAATCTAACGGCGTCAAATCGCACGACCGAGGCAGCCAATCGCTGGCACGGGAACATTTTGTACTGTGCCTGTGGATTCAAATTTTTCCACTAGACGCTCAATTGTTGGTCTGGTAGAACGATTATGACCACCATAAATTGGACATAGCGCTCTTAAAGTTGAGGCCACTGACTCCAAATTTCGGTAGTAAATTTTAATAATTTCGACTCGTTGTTGGCTCGTATATGTTTCCATGATGAAATGGCAAACCTTACTGAAGAGAAATGTTAAAAGGGCGGGAAAAAATATGGCGTCGTTTGCTGTTCCTATCGATTTACTTTTGTAGCGTCTCTGTTGAAAAACCCGTTAGTTTCCCATTACATCCCATGACGGGATAGGGGAGAGCTTCTCACAATAAGTGAGCTGTGCGCTTTATAGTTGCACACTCACTTATTGGGACCAACAGTTTTACACAGGTTCCGATCGGTATTTTTAGAAGCTTTTTCAGAGCTAAGTACTCGAGAGTGTCGTCGTTACCAAGCGGGAGGAGGGATCGAACTCACGTTTCTATGTACAAGAGTCGGGCAAACTAACCATTGCACCACCGACGGCCGACGGAGTCTTGGTCTCCCTATTTGTCATCTTCCTTCGGGTTCGGTTTTGAAAACCCTTCGTGTAGGTTCGACTTTATCCAATCCACTGACATGGCCCAGCCAGCGCAATCGCGTTATTTTGATCCGCTTAACTATGTCAATGTCGAAATAAAGCTCATACAGCTCATGGTTCATGCGTCGCCGATACTCGCCGTTGTGCACTATAGGGCTATACATTTTTCGGAGTATTTTGCTCCCAACGACTCTTACATATGTTTCGTGGGCTTGCGATAAGACCCAAGATTCTGCGCCATAGGGCAAGAAAGGTTGTATGAGAGGCTGGTATAGTTGAACTTTTGTTACTCGAGAGGGGGCTGTATCTTTAAACTGATGGCTTAGCCCAAAATAACCTATATTCCCAAGCACAATCGTCCGCTTGATCTCAAGGCTGACGTTGTTGTTTTTGTTTACGGCAGATCCGAAGTATATAAATTCGTCCACCACCTCGAAATTATAATGGTTATAAACGTTCACGCTTTGGTCTAATCGCGTGGAGGCCCTGCTCGTTGAAACCATTAATTTTGTCTTGTCCTCATTTACCGTCCGACCCACTTTTGCCGACTCCTTCTCAATTCTCGAAAACACCGCAGTAACTTCTCTAACTGTGCTTTCAATGGTATCTATATCGTCAGCATAAGCGAGCAGCATGTGACTTTCGCTGCTGAGGGTTTTCCTCATGTTGACTGCAGTCTTTCTAATAATGATGCCTATTAAGATGTTAAAGAGATAGCACGATATGTTGTCGCCTTGCCTGAGGCCCCGCTTAGTTTCAAAAGGTTCGGTAAGATCCTTACCAACTTTCACTGCGGGTTTGGTGTTCGTCAAGGTCATCCTGCAAAGGCGTATGAGTTTTACAGGAATACCAAGCTCAGACATTGCTTCATAGAGTTTCTCCCGTATCGGACTATCGAAGGCCGCTTTATAATCGATAAATAGATGATAGGTGTCGATTTGTTTTTCGTGTGTCTTCTCCAGGATTTGGCGTAGCGTGAAAATCTGGTCAGTTGTCGATTTTCCCAGGCCTAAAGCCACACTGGTATGGGCCAATCAGGTCAGCGATAATTCGTTTTAGTCTTTCGTCTTTACACTTGATAGAACTTTAAATACTATGGCTAAAAGGGTTATTCCACGGTAGTTGGCAGATAGACTCGGTCATCTTTTTTAAATAGAGGGCATAGTAGAGTGAGACTCAAATCGCAGGGCATGCAATCATCTAACCAAATTTTGCTAATGAGCTGATGCATGCACCTTATGAGCTTCTCCACGCCAGCCTTAAACAGCTCCGCCGGTAATCCATCGGCTCCTGCGGCTTTATTGTTCTTAAGCCGGGCAATAGCTGTTCTGACCTCGTCTTGGTTAGGAGGGGGCCAATCGACGTCGTCGTCCATATTGTGATCGATTGTCCCATCGTCATTGGATATCTCAGGAACCGGTAGCGCGGAGAAATGATCTCTTTATATTCCCAACATGCTCTGCATATGTACGATGAGATTTCCGTCCTCGTCTTTACAGATGGGGGCCCTGAACCACGTCCATCAGTTCCTTTTTTGACTTTTTGGTAGAATTTTCGGGCTTCGTTCTTCCTTCTGTATGTCTCAATTTTCTCACTCTCGCGCTTTCTCCACTGCCGTTTCTCACGCCTAGAGAGACGGTTTACCGCCTTTCTATTCTCCCTATACCGCTTAGTCGCAACTCAAGTTACAATTGACTGAAGCATTGCCATACGTGCAGCATTCTTTTCATCATTTGCACTGCGAAACTCTTCATCGTACCATGGTGTGTTACGAAGCTTTTCTTAGTAGGGTTGTTGCGGTTGTTTGTATAGAGCCGGAACTAAGTTTCCACTGCGCTTCAGGATCGTCATGAGGAGGGCGTGGGTTCTGTGCCAAAAATTGCGAGAGCTGCCTTGAGTAGGCTGTGGCTACCTCTGGTAATTGCAGCTTTCCGATGTCCAGCTTCCTCCGCTTCTGGTTTCGTACGATTTTCGCTCTACTTAATTTTGTGCGAAGCTTTCCTGCTACCAGATAGTGATCAGAATCGATATTAGCCCCTCTGATCCCTCGTATGTCCATTGCACTAGATGACTGCCTTTCATCAATTACCACGTAATCAATTTGGTTCTTCGTTCTTTGATCAGGGGAAACCCAAGTAGCCTTGTGGATGTCTTTACGCTGGAATCTTGTACCACTAATGACCAATATTTTTTGCCGCGGCAAAGTCAATCAGTCTCATACCGCTGTCGGAACCGTCTGCATGTAGACTGAAATTGCTAATAGTTGGATGAACCACATCTCGCTGCCTACTTTAGCATTGAAATCTCCTAGTGCCATCTTAATGTCATGGCCAGGGCAGCGGTCATACGTTTCCTGTAGGCGCTATGAGAATATGTCTTTGGCATCATCATCTTCCTCTTCTGTTGTGGCATGCACACAAATTAGGGAGATATAAAAATATTTCGCTTTTATGCGGATTGTGGGTATACGTTCACCGACAGGATTGAACCTAGAGACTAGATGTCGCAGTCTTTTCAAATTCATGTTTTTTCTCATGGCAACTCTATTATATGTCGCAGTTTTGTCTCCTTGTGCAGCGATGTACTGTCCATCGTATTTCCTGTATAGCGGTAGTGTCAGCCTTATAACTTTCAAGGACATCTGCCAATTAGATACTTGCACCGGATCCAAATAGAGTTGTTACATTCCAAGTTCATATCCTTAAATCGTGGTCCTTATAACATTTGCCGGGGTCGTCAACAAATAGGGGTTATTTATGTTTTCTCTCTCGTTTTTGTATATTCATTGCCATTATGAACGGTGGCGGGAGGGAGGCATACCCAAAAACAAATTTGCAATTTAAAATCTAAATTAAAATTCAAATTAAATCAATATTAAAACCCAAATTAAAATCCAATGCAAATTGCAAAATCCCAAAACTGAGTGTAGTTAGAAATATATAGAAAAATATTTTATTATTATTAAAAAATCGTTGTCCTATTAATTACTAACTACTAGCAACATTGAAATCACATCTGTCTTTGAATACATTTGCGAGTTTAAAAAAAATCCCGAGAGCTGTCTGGGGACACCCGGTTGTAATGAAGTCCTCTCCGCTATATATTATGTACTAGTTAGTTCCAACACGCCTAAGGCGCCCGTTGACAAATACGATAATTTAAATGGATCTTTAAGAAAGAATACTTTTTGTAAAATGATAAACTTTTTTTGACGGAAATTTTTTTTTATAGAATGTATATTTTTTTTTATATTGTAGGTTCTTTTTGTAAGAATATGTACATAGTATATTTTACTGAAAAGGTCCTTTTTTTAAAGAGATATATTTGTTTTAATGTTTTTTTTAAGAAACGGTACTATTTTTAAGAATAAGTACTATCTGTAAGAAAAGGCCATAAGAGTATGCATTTTTTTTTTATAAAGAAGTACCTTTTTTAAGAACAGGTACTTTTTAAAGAAGTGGTACTCTTTATAGGAAAAGTATATTTTTTTAAGAAAATTTACTTAATTTCATCTCAAGAAAAAAAGGTATTATTTTATTTTTAAGAAAATGCACTTTTAAGAAACGGAACTTTGTAAGAAAATGTATTTTTTTAAGAAAAGGTTTTTTTTAATAACGGTTTTTTAAGAAATGGGAATTTTTTTGAATTGGTCCCTTTTTCAAGAATAAGTAAATTTTTAAGAGTAGGTACTTATCTCAATAAAGGTTATTTTGTTTCACAAAATAGTACTCTTTAAGGTAAAGGTATTTTTTTATGAAAACGCAATTTGGTGTTAGAAAATTTACTTTTTAGAAAAAGTACTTATTAAAAAATATAGCTTTTTAAAGAAAATGTACTTTTTGTAAGAAAATTCAAGTTTTTTTAAGCAAAGAGACTCCTTTAAGATAGGGGACTTTGTTTAAAAATATGAATAGTTATTTTTTTTTTTTGAGAAAATTTACTATTTTTAAGAAAAGGAACTTATTTAAGAAAATGTTCTGTTTTTAAACTTCTTTCACTTTGGCTTTTCTAAATTGACTTTTTATTGGGTTCAAAACATCAATATCTACTTAATATTGATTACAGGCTCCACCTAGAAAACTTCCCATTAAACATGAAATTTCCCAACATATGTGAGACATCTGGTTAGTCTAGACACAAACCATAGCAAAAATAAACACATAGAAAAAATTACAGCAGACAGTTGTCCGAGGCCTTCGGCCACGGACTGTCCCTGCAGGCTGTGTCAGAGACACGGCCATTAAGTTTAACGTAGAATACGCCATCCGATAAGACAGAAAACATATATAACAATAAAGTCATTTGCTTATATTATTTATCATTTATTGTTATATATGTATTCTGTCTTATCGGATGGCGTATTCTACGTTAAACTTAATGGCCGTGTCTCTGACACAGCCTGCAGGGACAGTCCGTGGCCGAAGGCCTCGGACAACTGTCTGCTGTAATTTTTTCTATGTGTTTATTTTTGCTATGGTTTGTGTCTAGACTAACCAGATGTCTCACATATGTTGGGAAATTTCATGTTTAATTGTAATTTTTATATTTACTAACGGCATTTGATTCAAGTCCGTTTAAAAAAAAAATATTATGTTAAATTTTTTTAAACTTAATTTAATTTATGTATTTTAATTAATATTTTTATTGAAATAAGTTCTGCGAATGTTGAGAGGGCCGCCCTAATATTAAAAAAGGTTTACCTTATCGAGTCTTCGCATTAGCATTCGAGCGTTGTGTGAAAGCTTTACGCTTTACAATTCAAAATTAATGTTACAACAGCTTTATTGAAGCTTTCGCAAAAAAGCTTTATTACGTTAGCTTACTGTTTGTTTCACTTTTTACTAGATACATGTTGGCAAGCAACATTAGCTTTTCGTTTTACTTTTTACTAGATACATGTTCCTAAGCAATGTTGAGCAACCAAAAACACTCAACCAAACACCACACATATGTTTGAGTGTATGTGTTTAAACAATTTTCATTTGAGAAATTAAAATACTAGAAATATATCAACCAATATGAAATGTATATCAAACGAAAGATAACATCTTCATTTACCTACAAAAAAAATTTTAAAAACATTCATCTAGCCGTTTCCTCAAATTCAATTAAATAAAGATTACAACAATAAAAACCTGACATGACTCCTCATACCGTAAGGTAAGACGTGTTCTACGTCAAAAGTAAACACGCCAAAGAACACAAGGGTAGATGCAAGTAAACACGCGTCATGTAAATACTTGTGATGTTTGTTGGGTGTTCAAGCTAACAAGAAAGTGCGTTACGGTGTGACACAATGAAAACAAAATTAACATCAGAGCGTTGGTGGCCGGTAATTACATCTAAGTCCCTGACGAGTTCCTTGATAATACAATTTTTTTTTATCGAGAAACTGTGCTAAACAACATGTACAAATTTCAGATTTATTGATTGACTTCACAAAATTTGATGCGTTAAGAATGAAGTCAAAAGGCTACTAAATGTCATTTTAGGGTATTAGAGAAATCGTTGGACATGTCAAAATTGTCATTTTCGAGTCTGTTAAAGTTAAAGGCACATTGTTTGAAGGTCTAAAATATTACTTGTGGATGAAATGAAACCCTACTGCCCCCTTTTAGAGAGAAAAAATCTGAATCAACAACGAGGAAATGGCCACAGAACAGAAGTTTGATTCCAAAATAAAAACCAGATTTCATGTTAACTCAATTAGTTGTTAGTATGTTAAATTAGTTTGTTCGTTAAACTTATTGACTAAAATTATATGACTTTGGTGAACTACTCTCATAAATGACCTTGTTCATGTCTGAGAATATAAAATAACAAATGAAGTTACAAATATGATATTCAAATGGGAAAAATGTCAAAGAATAATATTAGCAGTTGTATGTGGACACTCGCCTTTATACCTTGAATCCTTTGGAGTGAAATTCAAAATATTGAGTATATTTTTATTCAAAATAGTAGAAATGTAATCAAATGAATGGGAATGCAGGCTTTATATTAAGCCAAAACCATTTATTCTTATCTCGATTCAAAAGGAAGAGCAAAACATTTTAAATTTATAGCTACGACAATAGACAGAGATAGTGGAGTACAAGGCCAATACATACACAATTTCATTTATGTAATCAATGTCCTTTCAAAATTTCAAAGATGCAACAAAACTGTAGATGTAATTGCTGAAGACTAGCAAATGACAATTTATTGTAATATTACAATATTTATTTACGAAGCACAATTGTGGCTGAAAGGACGAAATCTTATATGTCGCAGTGTTACAGACGAACCGTACCCTACGACAGATTACAAAAACTGTTATTGCAATTAAATATTACAGTGACCTTAATGAACTTTTTTATAACAACGGGGGAAAAAACATATCATATCGATCCTATACAAGATCGTAGTGAAGATAAAATAAATAAATATTTTCCCATAACATCTCATGACGGGACTGGGGAGAACTTCTCGCAACCAGTGAGCTGTGCGCTTTCTAGTTTTACACTCATTGATTGGAACCTACAGTTCCACACCGATTCCGAACGGTATTTTGAGAATTTTTATGGATAAGTACTCCTTATTTGGTTTTAACTCAAATGACGGGCTGGCCTTTCAACCTAACCTAACCTACCCGTCTCTCGGTTCGGAAAGGGATTCCTGGGACAAATGAGTTCCTGGAATAGAGAGATATGTGAATTTCTACACGGTCAGGTATGTGGTTTCCCTAGGGAATAGGGATTGTTACTCGTAGACTACCAGATAATTGTAGCGTGTATTTGCCAGAAATATTGGCTATTGGGAAAATTACCGACTGACTGAACGTTACTAGTACAGGAGTTGTTGGGGTCAATGTGTTCTCTGACGGGTCATCAAGTCCCTGGAATCTGAATTCCTGAACTCAGCATCTGGCCAGGACTACCGAAGATATCTCAACAAGATTGGCCGGGAGTACGATATTTTACCTCATATTTTGCACAGGGACATTCCGGTGAACTGCACAGCGGAAGAGCTGCCCAGGATGGAGACTTCCTTATGGGTTCCACTGGAATTGCAATGTGTTGGTATGCATCTAGCGCTTTGTAAGTGTATGCTGCACGAACGCTCCTATATATATTATTATATATAAAAGGTGGACAAGATACAGATATTGTGTGGTCAGATTAAATCTGGCCGATTGTGGATCTTTTGTCTTCAGCCAGGCCCAAGGTATCATTGCTTGTTTCAGTTTTGACAGCAATTTATCTGAGTCGTAGGTATAGATCAGGATAAAGGTCAGAGCAAATGACTTCTGTAGAAGCTACACGCTGAAAAAATTTTAATTTTTTTCCTTGTTGCATGCAAATATAACGTGTTTGTAGCTTGTCGCAACTATAGTATACTTGTGTCCAAACACATTGTGTTTGCTATTTACTATAACATATTTGGGGCACAATGATAAATAGGCTATTATATGTGTAATTATGATCCAAATGTTGCTTTGTTTGTTGGAAGCCCCTGAATACAAAAACGCGACAGACAATAAGGAAAAAAAGCAACAGATCTGCACTTACGAAAACAATGCTTGCAAACATTTACATGGCTCCTGCAATATGTTGCTAGGACCGTTATGTTTTAGCCTGTATAAGAATAAGGAAGACGAAGAATCCACTGGCTATTCTTTCTGCGTATATCCAGCAGTGGTCGATAAAAGGATGTCTACAATGTGTTCCTATCTATATAGCAGCCAGGGAGAATAACCTTAGATAGGCTTAGAGGAGGATTTAAGCTTCTTGGAGCAAACTAAGTGTTCCTACGGTGGAGCTAGCACTTAATGTCATTGGCCTGTGGTAACACTATGGGCACATAAACCTACGTAAGTCCTTCATTGTCAGCCACCAACAGCAAACGTAGCCTAGTAATTTTTCTAGTAGTTGCATCATTATGAAGATTTTGAAGAGATCGCACGATGCAGTAATGTATCTATACTGCAACCTAAGTCAAACTAAGATGCACAATCTTTATTTACCGCTTGATGTAAAGGATTGATGTTGTTTTCTTACTCCTATTTTTCCTTTTTTTTTGTACCTACATTAAGATGTTGAAGGGAACATCCACCGAGCTTCCAGACTACTTGTGGGGAGAGATTATCTAAAAACTCTTCTATTGTGCAGAAGAATGCTCAAACTTCAATGTTTCATTAAGTAAAAGAGTCAACGCTAAGGTCAGAATATTTCCACAAAACTAGAGAATGCAATTGGAGCCGCCATCGGAGCCGCCATCATGAAGTTTTTAACTTTTTCGACAGATAAAGAATTCACCACAGTTGAATAGAGCGGGCATTGAACGGGCATGATCTAGAATCATCATAGTTACAAAAATGTGATCTCAAAAGTTGTAATTCAACGCACCAAGGTATATTTACTGCTAGGTCTATAGGACTGCCCAACTGCTCAAATGCCATTAAGATGTTAAAGAGATCGCATGATATAGTGCCATTGAAACAAATTTGGTGGACCTTATTGTGGCCGTCGGTGGTGCAATGGTTAGTGTGCGCGGCTCTTGTACATGAGATCTTGGGTTCGAAACCTGCTCTGACCACCTTAAAAAAAATTCTTTCGGCGGCAGTCACCTCGCATAGTGACGGCGACACTATCGAGTATATAGCCATGAAAAAGCTTCTCAAAATACCGTTTGGAATCCGTGTAAAATCGTAGGTCCCAATCAGTGAGTGAAAACTGGAAAGCGCACAGCTCAGTGGTTGTGAGAAGTTCTCCCCGGTCTCTTCATGGGATGTAATGGGAAACCATGTATTTATTTATTTTATTGTAACCTGATAAGGAGTATTGGCTTCCTAACTTGAAGACGGCTTGGTTTGGTTTCCCTCAATTGCATCTTCAATAAGATATTGAAGAGATCGCAATATGTCAGGTTTACTATCTTGATACCTACTACCTTGACAAAGCATTTGACGTTACTACTGTGCTGAGGTTCAGCTGAGCCAAAAAAATGTTGTGGTCGCAACAAGATACAATAATAAATAGATAAACTCTTTCATAAATCTGCTAAGATCTGGAAAAGTATTAAAATAAATGGTTTCCTGTTACGTCCCATGAAGGGCTTAGGGCGAGATTCTCACAAACCAGTGAGCTGTGCCCGTTCTAGTTTTACACTCACTGATTGGAACATACAATTTTACACCGGTTCCGAATGGTATTTTGAGAAGCTTTTTCATGGTTAGTGTGCGCGGCTCTTGTACATGAGAACGTGGGTTCGATCCCTGCTCAGACCACCTTACATTTCTTTCGACGACGGTCACCACGCATAGTGATGGCGATACTATCGAGTACTTAGCCATGAAAAAGCTTCTCAAAAATACCGTTCGGAACCGGTGCAAAACTGTAGGTCCCAATCACTGAGTGTAAAACTATAAAGCGCACATCTCACTGATTGTGAGAAGCTCTCCTCAATTCCTTCATGGGAAGTTATGGGACACCTTTTTTAATTTTTTTTTTAAGTTCTCGATAGTGTTGCCGTCACTAAGCGAGTTGACCGCCGTCGAAAGAAATTTAAGGTGGTCAGAGCAGGGATCGAACCCACGTTCTCATGCACAATAGCCGCGCACACTAGCCACTGCACCAACGACGGCTCAGTATAATCTCGAAAAAATTATACAAAAAGAATGACACCATTTATGTGACCAGATTTGGTTACGTTTTTTCCGTGATAGTTTTGATGTTTGCCATTAGTTTTTTTAAGGACCCTTGTTACCCGGTAACCTCATTTAGTTCAACTCACAGTCACCTACAATGGAAAGCAGCAGTAGTACATTAACACACTGAACTTCGTACTTGTAGTGATTGATGTTATTTTTATATCCAAATCAGGATATAAACTATTTTACTACAATAAAAAACAAGCATCCTGGCAGCTGCTAAAAACAAACTCCAAGCACGAGTTTACAAACAGGATGATATGTGTCTACTAACAACCAACAACCTCAATACAACCCACTTTCAGACAGGCACCCGTGATGTGAATGGATTCACTCGTCGTAAAAACGTGTCCTTTGTGAAGGACTACAATTTACATCATATTTACAAAATATTTTTACGGATGAGTGGATGTTATTCTTATGACAGGTTGTTGCTCTTTGAACCAGCTGGATTTGAGTGGCAATAGAAAATGTGTATGAACTCATTGGCACTAGAGCAATCGCGGCAGACGTGTTGTTGACATCGGTAATCTGGAAAATTTAGTGGTTTCGTGTTTCGTCATGTGGTTGTGGAGTGACTCAAATTGTCTTTTGAATTGAAATAAAATCAACAAAACCAACTTATGTGATATATTAAAGTAAAAATAACAAAAGTTACCTGCTTCAGTTCAACCTTTCAACCTATCAAATTAATGTCTGTCAAGGGCTGGGAATTCTTAAGAACATTATTCGTTCGAATCTATCTGGGATTTGGGTCATCTTATCAAATTAACCTCATAACTTTTTTCAAAGAATGAAATGACACAAATCATAACTGCTATGATTCGATGGAATTTTATGCCTCTTTCCATGACATATATAAAAGTTCTGTGCCACCTCTCGATATCCTACCAAACATTCTCTAAGACATACAAAATTCCCTAAGTACTAAATTGTTCAACTTGAATATCTCAAGGATTTAATATTTTGAAAATTGAATGAGCCTTTTAAATACCTTAAAGTTAACCAATCTCGTTACGGGGAGAGCAAAAAAATATAAACATTATGTTGGAAGACATGTAATGGTGTGTGAGTCATGGCAACATCGTACACATGTTTCTTACAATGTTGCCATCACTTATGTCTAAACTAATGTCCTTGACAAAATAAAGAGCAATAACATCCACTAAGTTTAGTGCAAGGATGTGAGTATTTCATTCGAAAATTGGCAAACATACAATAATATGTCAGCAGACAGTGAAAGGCATCAGTTCTCTTGACACCTTGCTCAGATTCTACGCTACTGTCTTTCATTTGCTAGACAAACCCCCCTTAAAGCGTATAATTAATATTAATTTACCTACATGTATACGCTAGGGTGGCCCATCAATAAATTTTTCTTTTGCTCAAGCCTTATTTGAAAGCTTATAGGGCATAGTATTTTTGATATTTTATTCAGATTTTCGGAAGAGGTTTAGAGGTCGCGCATATCGAATTTCCCCCAAAAATCGAATATTCCGGAAGTTTTTTGAATTTTTCCTAAAAATCGGTCAATGAACACGATTTTCTTAGTTTTTAAGTCAACACTTTTAAAGCAAAATGTCCAATCTTTTTTTGTAGTATATGCATAAACCACCAGTTTTGGAAATGATTTTGCTCAATAAGGTAACATGTATTTTGTATTTTTTAAGTAAATTTTGGAGAAGTCTTGTGAATAACGCTTTATAACTTTTAAAATTTCTATGAAAATGTAAAAAACTAATGATGCATTTTAAAAGTTTAAATTCCAATCAATTTTGTACAAAGCAATTTTGAATTTGCAGTTATTGTTCCAGAGTTATGCCACTTTAAAACACTTTACCCATTGTATGAACCTGAAAATATTATAAACTGTTTGCCATTTTTGCATCGGATTTGCTTTAAATTTCTATGACAATTTAAAAAACTAATAATGGATTTTAAAAGGCGGATAAATTTCAAGCAAGTTTGTGGAAAGAAATTTTGAATTTGCATTTACTGTTCCAGAGATATGCCACTTTACTGTTCCAGAGATATGCCACCCATTGTATGAACCTGAACCTAATAATATTATATAAGTAAACTGTTTGCCATTTTTGCATCGGATTTGCTTTAAATTTCTATGAAAATGTAAAAAACTAATGATGCATTTTAAAAGTTTAAATTCCAATCAATTTTGTACAAAGCAATTTTGAATTTGCAACTACTGTTCCAGAGTTATGCCACTATAAAACTTTTTACCCATTGTATGAACCTGAAAATATTATAAACTCTTTGCCATTTTTGCATCGTATTTGCTTTAAATTTCTATGACAATTTAAAAAACTAATGATGCATTTTAAAAGGCGCATAAATTCCAAGCAATTTTGTATAAAGCAATTTTGAATTTGCATTTACTGTTCCAGAGATATGCCACATTAAAACCATTAAAATCGAAAAAGAAAAATTTTTTGGGACACCCTAGTATACACACACGATTTCCAAGTAACACATGAAGTATACGTTCTGTGGCTCCACTCAATTAATATAGTAGGTAGGACTGTTTGTCAAATTGGTTAAGTAATAAAATAATCCAACTAAGTGTATGCCACGTCATCTATGGCTTGGAACAGTGTGTGGCCAACGTAGTTCAAGAAAAAGTTCCCTCTAAATGAAGCAAAATATTAAAATTTATTTATTCCTGAATGTATTCGAATTTGATCGTTTTGTTTCGCACTTTAATCTTGCGTCTGTCTACAGTGTAGTTTAAAATGTTGGCCATACCTTTGGTAAGGCTGTTAATTTGTTGCGGGAAGATTTGTCGCATCTCAAACCTCAGCGGCTTTTGATGAACTTAGTTATAATCTTATCACACGGATCACCATAGACAGGAAAAAGATTAGTTGAAAATCGATGCAGGCATTGAAATGTCCATGGTAATCCCTATGTTTTGATTAGAATTCATCAGGATCATAAATCAGAATTATTTGTCGCTGTTATTGATCACTTAAGAATAGGTTTTACTAAATATAAGTTGTTACTCCATAAATTAAGTTGTATTAACCAACTTGAGTATTTCTAAACCCTCATTCATCTGAAATGGAAGATACAACTCATAAAAAGTACAATATTAGAATTCGTGTTCAAATATTAGTCACTGTAATCACATTTTAGTTTATGTTACAAAAGCACTTGTTACAAAATTATGTATTCGATTTTTCATAAGAGGAACCATAGAATAATACATACATAGATAAACTTATTCTCTCATCTGACGTTTCATTTCACACTCTCATCGTAGGTTTCTGGAAATGAGGGCAATTAAATTTAAGATTAACTTACACCAGGTGGAGTTTCAAAATATGTTCACTTAACTTTTCCTGTCGTTTTGGTGTAGAACTGAAAAATTTAAATATATTTTGCACTTTTTTGTTGACTTTTATCGTTGGTATACATTTGTATTGTATTTAACACAACTAGTTTGTCACAAAAACACGAAATTCGGTTGTTGTTCCTTTATTGATCGCTGTATACTATTGCCACTATCTGGTATTATTGAGCCCATATTTTCCACCATCCAATGTTTACTTTCCATCGTACCTATGACGTTTAATTTATTGAGCGAATAAAAGCTTCTATGGTATGTATTATTCTATGAGAGGAACTAGAGAAAGAGAAACTATATTTGAATGTTGTTCGAAGACTTTTCAGAAAAACTAATATTTTAAACAGAAAGTGCGAAACAAATTTGTGCAAAAACAATAAAGTACATAAATATCTTCCAGTGAAAAATATGGCAAGTAAAGTATACGAGTACTTATTCACTTTATACGCCGTATAGACCCAGAAGTTGATATTCTTTGGTCAAAAAAAACGGTTGGCATATATTTTTCTATACGAAACCAAACGAAAGGTCATTATTACAGTCCATGTAACGGGTTTTTCAATAAGAGCGCTACAAAATAAAATAAAACAAAACCGGTTTTAGATACCAATGAAATTCTTTATTCTTGTCAAAGCACGTTCGATGCCATTATGTATGGAACTCGATTTCTTTTGCTTGGCCACCACGGGCACGCTAGCAGAAGTCCAGACGCTGAACCCAATTTTCGACGGTTTTCAAGCATAAATCGACCGATACTGCTGCAATTTCACGTTCGATATTCGTACGAAGTTCATCAAACGTCGCTGGCTTATTGGCATAGACCATAGACTTGACGTAGCCCCACAGGAAATAATCTAACGGCGTCAAATCGCACGAACAAGGCGGCCAATCGACTGGGCCATTTCGTGAGACAACACGTTCACCAAACTTGGTTACCAATAAATTGATTGTGGCATTCGCTGCGTGGCTTGTGGCGCAGTCCTGTTGTAACCACATGTCCTCCAAGTCCATATTAACCAATTGGGGCCAAAAATATTTGGTTATCATTGAACGGTAGCGATGCGCATTCACAGTAATGTGCCGGTCTTGATCATCACGGATTACGTGTGGATTGCTGTCTGACCAATAACGCATATTTTGCTTATTGACGAAGCCATTCAGCCAGAAATGAGCCTCATCGCTGAAAATGATTTTCCGATGAAAATCCGAATCGTAGCGCTCTTAAAGTTGAGGCCACTGACTCCAAATTTCGGCAGTAAATTTTAATAATTTCGACTCGTTGTTGGCTCGTATATCTTTCCATGATGAAATGGCAAACCTTACTGAAGAGAAATGTTAAAAGAGCGGGAAAAAATATGGCGTCGTTTGCTGTCCCTATCGATTTACTTTTGTAGCGTCTCTGTTGAAAAGCCCTTTATATTTTACTGTTACACTAGTTCACAAATTATGATGTTTTTCCTGCCTCAGAGATCTAAATATTTTTCTCCTATAGATTTAGGCCTGCTAATCACGAAAATGAATTTGAAGAATGTTTCCTCTGATTAATTTCCAAGATATGAATTTTTGAATTTTTACCCGAATTTTTTATGAGGCGCTTCATCTTATTGGGTTATAACTCGTACGTGCTGTCACCGCTTTGAACAGAAGTGGTCCCACATTAAAGGTAATTCGGTTTTCTAACACTTTTTTAATACAGAATTTTAAAGTCAGTCGGACAGTTCAGATAGTAGATACATTTAAAGTTTAAAAAATTGAATTTTTTGTGCAAAAATCACGGTTTCAAATTGATAAAAAAAATATATAAAAAAAATGAAAAAAGTACAAATAAAAATGCCGAATAAATAAATATCGTCCCTGATGAATTTGAATAACGTGGAGCATGAAGAAACTCCATGCAATTGATATTGTATGTAAAAAAATTGTGTTGTCTTTTAGGCAACAACAAAAAATATGTCTAATGGGGACCGATAGTTCTCTGGAGATGGAAAGAAGTTTCTGCAAATGTTTTCTTGTGTGTTTTGCTCGCAATATTTTTCAAACACTTGCATTATAGTGAATTCTCAATTCAACTGAGATTTAGTTTTATGAATATTTCAATATCATCATTCCAACCACCCGCTGATGAAGATCTGTGGCTAGATCTGAAATAGCTATATGGTTTGCCAGGTATCATAGGAATACATTTGTAAAACTCCTTTTAAAAAAAAACTATATCTCTATTAATAGAGATATAGAATGGGCTCGAGCTTGAACAATAAAATTAAAAAGTACAAACAAAAAGGCCGAATAAATAAAAATCATCCCTGATGAATAAAAAATAATAATCGCAAAAATAGGTCCAGTTTCATAAATTAAGTTTAAAGCTTGGATTTTTTCGAGCAAAACAAGACACAGCTTATTAAAATTGGGTGAGAAATAGTAGAGTTACACGTTGTTTAATTCGACACTAAAAAAAATAAATAAATGGTTTCCCATTACATCCCATGAAGGGACCGGGCAGAACTTCTCACAATCACTGAGCTGTGCGCTTTCCAGTTTTCACTCACTGATTGGGACTTACAGTTTTACACCGATTCCGAACGGTATTTTGAGAAGCTTGGCTATATACTCGATAGTGTCGCCGTCACTATGCGAGGTGACCGCCGTCGAAAGAAATTTGAAGGTGGTCAGAGCAGGGTTCGAACCCAGGATCTCATGTCCAAGAGCCGCGCACACTAACCATTGCACCACCGCCGACCATGCGACACTATAAATGGTAAATTTTACAATTTTAACGATTTTGGTTAGATTCTTTACTAACCTAAGGCATACTGTAAAGCAGAGGTGCCTACGGCCTATGAACTTGGGACACATTTGTTTTTTTTTTTTTTTGTAGAGCACCCAGCATATGCTGTGGTTCACAATTAAGGGTAGGTATCTAATTTCGACAAGAATTCTGATTTTTTGTTCGGATGAATTTGAATAATCGTGTAGCCATGATGGGCGATTACGTTTGGACTTCGATAAGCGAAACGGACTGTCAAGGACTTAAAAGACAAAAGTGAAGTCAAATTATCTTCCAACTCTACCTAGAACTATTTTTTATTATCTTATTTTTGCTTTAAATTTATTGTTTGAAGTCATATTCTGAAATAACATCATAAGATACATATTTTCAAGCTTTCAATACACATTGCGAAAATATATGGATTTTTTTTTTTATTTTTGACTGGATGGGAATATAGAAAGGTGTGGAGGAAGTCATTCGATTTTTACGAAGTTCACTGCAAATTCTTAACTTAGACCTGTACTATGCAAAAACTGTTTGTTTGGTATGATATGAAAATGAAGTGAATTGAAATAAAGTAAAATGAAATGAAATTAAACTGAAAAATGAATGCGAAAAAGTATGAATGATCACTTATAAATACGACGCATTTTTCAACTGAGGAACCTAAAAAACCTGTATGCACAAAAATTAAGGGGGTCTGTTAAGGGCGCCACATCTACCTGTCTCGAAATAAAATATGAAACTTTGATTTCAAACATTGTGTGGCAATTTCGAGAAAATGTAATCCTAAAAAAATACATAACAGCCGTTTATAACTTAACATTTAAATTCTGAGATTCACAAAAAACCACCAATGTTTTTCTAATGTATTTTTTACGTTGCATCGAGGAAATATTTCGAAATTTATCCAGCACGAATATTCAAATTCATCCGAACAAAAATCAAAATTCTTGTCAATCTAAAATACCTATACTTAATTGTGAACCATAGCTTACGCTGGGTGCCTTACAAAAAACGAATGTACCCCAAGTGCATACGCCGCACAGTGGCGCCCGTAGAGCAAACGAGGTTGCAAAAATCAAAATTTTCATATGCGCCGACGAAGTTTTGAATAAACCTATGTTATAGGAAACTTTTCAACGATTTCAAATATGCTACTCTTAATAATATTACATTTTTAGTTTAGAAGATATAACCGTTCAAAGTTGACCGAATTTCGGTTTTCAAAAAAACACACAATTTTTAGTCAATTTGTTGCGATTTCAGGTGTAATATCACGAAAAATAGGTAACGAATCGCCTTATTTTTTGTTTGTATTTATTGATGAATTTATTAAATGTATAATGATAAAAAAAATTAACTGTTTGCTTTGTGTTTCTCCTGGTAAAACACTTTTTAAAAACTATCCGTTTTTTCACTATTTTTCAACTTTGACGGAAAATAAAAAAAATCTATATTTTTCTATATTTGCCATATTTTCAAAATATGTTCTTTGAGTATTCCTTTACATAATTCCAAAGGTTTTATCTGCCTCTATGTGCCCCTTTGGCTTCTAGAGGTCAAAGAGTTAAAAAAGACATGGTTCTTGAGTGGGAAAAATCAAATCATTAACCCTCCGTCATACACATGTTTCTATAGTCACATTCGTAACACATGGGTCAGGCCAGACCAACTGTGTATTCATTTTGTAAACCAATAAAAACAACTCGCGTAAACTTCTGTAACTGGCACTCATGATAGAATTATTGGGAAAATTAGCTGTACGGACAGCATGGGATGCCATCATTTCCAACATGAAATCCCTTTTTTGTCTGAATTCGTGGAAAGAACTAACAATTCTTGGAAAAACAAAATTACGTGATAAAATGGACGCAACAATTGTCATCCAGTCCACACGCATTCGTATTTTTAGAACTTGTACACGATGTGATTGGTCACCCGCCCTGTAGGTAGACAGGTAGGCCAGCACTCCACCACACCACGCACAGTCCAACCCCGTTAAGACTCCGCCCACAAGAACCCAAGCGCACACTGGAAAATTCTACCTAATTTACCAATGACCAAAACATGGTGGTAAAAGCTTGCGTCATGCACAGCTACTATATAAGTGTAAACACTTACCGTGGTTTCAACAAACCTGATTGTGCTATTATTGACCAACCATCTAACCGCGAGTTATTGAAAACATGGCGTTGAACAATTTAAAATTATTTGAACTGTTCAGAAAGTCAACCACACCAAAGTTTTTCACGGAAGCTGCTTTAGAAGAACTTGATAGCTTATACGGAAATATTGAGAGAAGCGAAATCATAAAAAATAATTTTTATCTGATATATGCAAATATTAAGGCAAAATGGGTAAAACTAATCGAACCATTCAGAAATTCAACTCCAATTACGAGGACTGGCTTAATGAAGACACCATCCTGGATATATTGCCAGTAGATAAACCCACCACATCAACCAGAGGAGCAAAAGGAAGGCCAAAAAAAAGTATTGAGGAATGTTCAATTTTCACAAGAAAGAGGAAACTTGCCGAGGCCACCAATGACTTGACCACGAAGCATTTATCGGACGCGCTGTCTATTAAATATACAAAGGATAGTGAAAGAGTGAGGTCGCAGATTACAATATATATTGAATGCAATTACGAGTTCCACCTGACCATGGTTGACGGAAAAGTCGTAAATGAACTGACAGGAACAACCTCAACATTGTCATGCCCGATTTGCAAAAAGAGTCAGAAGAACTTTGGTAATTTAAACGATTCTACAAACGAGGAGAATTACGAATATGGAATGTCACCATCGCACGCAAGGATAAGGTGTATGGAGTTCTTGCTAAAACTGGCGACCCTACCACAAGAGGAGGAAAACTTCGATGAAAATACATCAATAAAGGATAAGGAAAAGATCAGAAAGAAGCAAATACAGGATACCTTCTTTAAAGAAGTTGGACTAAAAGTAGACTGTCCCAAGCACGGATACGGTAACTCAAACGATGGAAACACTTCTAGGAGATTTTTTGAAAATGATGAGGCAGTAACTACAATCACTGGAATTGACAATCAAATTGTGAAAAGATTGGGAACGATCTTGAATGTTTTAAACTGCAAAGAAAACGTCAATTCTACAAAATATGGAGAATATGCATCGAAAACTGCATCTCTTTTAGCAGAAATGTATCCACAGAAGAAGTTGACCCCGACCGTCCATAAAATATTGGCGCATGGCAAAGACATAATTGAGTACCAGTGTTTGCCAATTGGAGAGCTTTCTGAAGAAGCACAGGAGTCTCTTAACAAATTTTATAAAAAATATAGATTGCAGAACACATTCAAAGCATCAAGGGTAAGGCAAAATGAGGACCTCTTCAACATGTTGGCAGCATCTTCCGTTCCACTTATTTCTTCCCTGCGGCATGTGAAGTCACGAATAGAGTTAGAAAATAATTTTAGTTTAGAAATGATTAGTCTTTTAGATATACCTTCTCCTACTAATTGTGATGAATATTTTACAGAAAATTGAAAAAATAAATTTAAAAAAGAAGTAATTTTTTTTAATTTGTTGGGTAAAAATTTAAAACATTAAACCCTAAAGAAAAAAAATAAAAACAATCTAAAAATGTAAAAATAATTTTTTTTAGTTACCATAAAATTGATTTTTCTACAAATTTTAACTTTGATAACCCATAAGTAGGCCCCTACAAAGCGTAGCACCCTTTCCAAACGCTCATTTCATAGGCTGAACAGTTATCTATCATATGCTGTTTAAACTGTTCAATTATCTTATTCATGATTTTTGCAACGAAAAAACTCAAATGGCGCCACTGTGCGCCGCAGGCACCCCTGCCCTACTGTAGTAAAGAACTAACTAAAATGCTGAAAATCGAAAAATTTACCAGGACGTGTAACTCTTCCACTTGTTGCCTAATTTTTATAAACGAAAGCTTTTTTGCTCGGGAAAGTGCAAATTTATGAAACTAGAACTATTTTCGCTACTTATATTTTTTATATATAAACTTGTTGTCAATTTAAAATCGTGATTTTTGCACAAAATGCTTCTAAACTCAAAACTATCGAACTGACTTTAATACCCGGTATGAAAAAGGTGTAAAAATCGAATTTCCTTTAGTTTGAAATAACTCTTGTTAAAATCGGTAACAGTGTTTAGGAGTTATGCTACAATAAGCCTTAGCATCTCATAAAAAATTCGAAAAAAACTTTTGAAATTCATAAGAGGAAAATTTTTTAAATTTTTTCGTGTTTAGGAGGCTAAACCCCATAAAAAATTATTAGTTAGAACTCCGAAGCAGAATGACCGAGGGCAACAAATGAGGTGAAAACCACATTTATCTCTTTTCCAGTGTTGGCCGCTGATCCTTCACTGTCTACCCTTATTGTTTTTGTCTTTAGTTTTATTTTGTGGCCTTTTCCGGGACCTTTTTTTCAAACAAACACAGTTTTGTTTTTGTTTTAATACAGTTGGGCATCTTTATTCTGTTTTTTAATACACCTTATAAATTTCACATTTATTTTCAGTTTCGTTTCATTCGCAGAATGGAACGTCTCTGCTGTTCACTTTTACTTTGGATAAATATGTTAGACCAAAAGTAAACAAAGGTGACAGCCGGCACCCCAGAGCCACACCGATTGACGCCGTTGTTTCACCACGGTGGTGTAGTTGCCACATGCAACCATCGCCGAGTGTGTTGTATATTTCGTTTTCAAGAGTTGTTCGAAAATTTCACGAGAATTCAATGATTCTGTTTATTAAAAATTATTCTTCAATTTCATATAATTTTTCCGACGAATAAGATCAGTATTTTTAATGGGGTTTTGCCAAATCCGGTTTATAAAATGGACGTATATTACTACGAGTATGTACTTCATTTTCAGTCTCATATTTGGTACGGGAAACTTTTTAAAATAGATTGAATTCATATAAAATTACTCATTATTATGCAACCAAATGGTGAAAAAATGGTGATAGAAAAAATCAAAACTTTTCGACCGACATTTTTGCAATTAGATGCAGGTCGTCGAGATTGGTTTATTCCACATTTTCTCCTAGTCTATGGCTACAAATGTGCTGAAGAAAGGAAACCAAAATTCCAATTGGTTTCCGAGATATAGCCGTGAGAAAATCTGCATGTTCTTCGGAAAAATTAGGTTTGCTGGTGCCATAAGGTATCTTAATATGAAGATGAAAATGCAGATACCGAAATAGCGGAGGACGATAGATTTAAAGGACACACCGAAGAGATAGGCCATTGAATGTGATATTCCATGTGATATCAAGCTCAGATTATGATGAAGCCAAGAGCATCAACTCCACAGGCTTCACCGAGAGCATCAACTTCAACGGATATTGATTAATTTACATTTTTTTTGCATTTTGCTACATTTCTCAAATTTTCTATGCAAAATACAGCTGGAAAATTAATAATTTATTTGTTTTTTTATGGAAATAAAGTTAAAAAAAATAGATCATTGTGGATGGTTTAGGAGATATGAGTTCAACATTTTAGTTTTCGTATGAAAAACTTTCGTGCCGAAATGAAAGAACTACTGAAAATTTATTGATATTTTTGCAAATTTTGAGGCACTAGATGCAGTTTCGCAATTCTTGTCGAAAATATGGACCAAAAATGGTGATAGAACAAATTAAAACTTTTCGACCGACATTTTTGCAATTAGATGCAGTTCGTTGGGGTTTATTTATTCCACACTTTTTTTCTCCTAGTCTATGGCTACAAATGTGCTGAAGAAAGGAAACCCAAATTCCAATTGGTTTCCGAGATATAGCCCTGAGAAAATCCGCATGTTCTTCCGAAAAATTAGGTTTGCTGGAGTCATAAGGTATCTTAATATGAAGATGAAGATGCAGATACAGAAATAGCGGAGGACGATAGATTTAAAGGACACACCGAAAGAGATAGGCCATTGAATGTGATATGCCATGTGATATCAAGCTCAGATGAAGATGAAACCAAGAGCATCAACTTCACAGGCTTCAACGAAAACATCAATTTCAATGGATATTAATTAATTTATGTCTTTTTGCCGTTTGCTACATTTCTTGAATTTTCTATGTAAAATACAGCTGGAAAATTAATAAGTTATTTTTTTTTACAGAAATAAAGTTTAAAAAACCAGATCATTCTGGATTGTTTACAATATGAGATTAAAAATTTTAGTTTTCGTATGAAAAACTTTCGTGCCGAAAATGTTGACAACAATGATAGAACAAAAGGAAAATTTTCGATATTTTTGCAATTTTGAGCTACTAAGTGCAGTTTTTTTGGGGTTAGTTTGTCCTAGTCTATAGCTACAATTGTGTCGAAAACCAGAAAACAAAATTTCAATTGGTTTTCGAGATATAGCAGTGAGAAAAATTGCATGTTCTCCGGAAAAGTTAGGTTTTAGCCAAAACACAAATGAGACAATAAATTCAGGTATACTAAAAACTTAGTTTGTTGATTTCGATAAGTAAAGGGTTTTTCCACAGAGACGCTACAAAAGTAAATCGATAATATTTCTGGCCCCAATTGGATAATATGGACTTGGAGGACATGTGGTGCCAACAGGACAGCGCCACAAGCCACACAGCGAATGCCACAATCAATTTATTGGAAACCAAGTTTGGTGAACGTGTTATCTCACGAAATGGCCCAGTCGATTGGCCGCCTCGGTCGTGTGATTTGACGCCGTTAGATTATTTCCTGTGGGGCTACGTCAAGTCTATGGAAGTCTATATGAAATTGCAGCAGTATCGGCCGATTTATGCTTGAAAACCGTCGAAAATTGCCCGAAAATTGCGTTCCCGTGGTGGCCATGCAAAAGAAATCGAAACCCATACATAATGGCATCGAACGTACTTTCACAGGAATAAAGAATTTCATTGGTATCTAAATCCGGTTTTGGTTTATTTAAAAAAACTTTTGTAGCGCTCTTATTGAAAAACCCGTTACTTAGAGAAATTTCACACGAGAAGGAGTTTGAATTTTATGTGTTGCACTGTGTAATTTTTGAGAATACAGGAAAATAAATCATCACTTAATTTATGGAAAATATTTCAAAATTCAGTTGTAATATTATCCAAATTCGGTTAAGACAACCCCTAATTCGGCTGACAGACCGAATTCGGTTGTGACAACCTCTAAGTCGGTTATGATGGCTTCTAGTGTAGTTGTGACAATCTCTAAACTCGTTTGTGACAAACCCGAAACTTCGGTTGCGAGTAATTACGTCGCCTGAAAATAATTTTCTGTGATTGCACTGCCTCAATATCGAATAGCAGTCTAATGACTTGTTAATACTTGTCCTATCGTTGACTGTTGTAGTAAACTTTAATTTGAGCTGAGATTTTACTTATATCACAGAGTTGTATTTTTCTGTGATATAGATTTCTTGATAGATATAAATAGATTTTCTTTTCTTTTGATACTAAGATTAATTTAATAGACCGCGTTTGATTTTCAATGTTTATAATTTGCTAAGAAATTTAGCTTTGCTAGTTACAGATATTTCCGTGTGGCACAAAGCTCCTCAGGTGTGATGTTTTTTTTTCGTATAAATCAATCACAAAAATCAAATCAATCATCAGTCGCCTCCTATTACTGACGAATATTCATATGAAAATTTATAAAAAACATCCATCAATTTCCGATTTTCGGTTTGGGGTTTAAACCCATTTAAGGACATTTAAAAATATTCATATTGAAACATTTTTTTTCAATTAGCAACTTTTTAATAGTTACAGAAATTGAATTGTGTGTTATTAAAGCTGCAGTTGTGAATTTAAATTATCAAAACAAATTTATAATAAATTAATAAATTACTGCAGATTGCGTTAAAATGCTGGAAAATAAAAAGCAACACGGCATGCAACTAATTGATTTCCAATTGAATAAACTACACAGAGTTTGCATATCAATGTTAGTTTTTCTCGTAATGATTTTACTACCTGGATATATACTAAAAACTCAATACAGAAGGCAGCTGCATAGGATTTCTGCCTGAATAGATATACAGATAATGAAAATACAACGCATGTTGACATTTAAAACAGAAATAGAAATTACAATATTATAGAAATTACAATGTTATTATATTGCATAATGGATTTTTAGCGTTCAAAATTATGAACTGGAAACGAAAACATTTGTAATGTAAGTAGAGTATTAAAAAAGAGAAACCGAAAACCGGTCCATCGGTTTTTTTCGTAATCCTCCAACCGCTGCATAATATCACATTTTCTGTTGGGATAAGTAAGATCTTTATTGACACCAAATTTTATTTACTAGAGAGTAGCAATAATCTACTCTCTTTCCAAACGTTTTGTAGTTTTATCGTCAAGAACTCCATTTGCAAAATATAGCAAAACACAAACCAAGAACATGTGGTGTTTGTTCATAAGCGAATGTATTCGAATACATTCATTCCTTGTTATGTTCCAGTCAATACATAATCGTTTTTCTGTTTGTTCCCGGCGTACCGTTCTCGTACACTCCCGATGCAACTAACAGCATCACCAGCCAAGAATTGTTTTGTTCGTGTGCATTTCTATTCGCGAATACACAAAAACTATAAACGAATACCATTAAATCTGGGGGTATCTCCGACACAGCTGATCGATTATGAAGTAGGAAATTGATACTAAACGAAGAAGATAGGCGAGAGAGTAATAAGAAACCAGAAGCAAACCATGCAGTAAACAAAGTTTAAACCTAGAAGAGTAATCATATTTTACAAACATTAAATATAAGCTTCGTCGAATCGACGAAGTCCTATTTTACTTCTAAATTTTTGAACGAAAAATGTTCAAACCTTTTTTGAAAAATTGGAAAAGGGCAACTGTGTTCATCAAATCGAAGAAATACAAACAAACAAGGTATGCCATTACATCCCATGAAGGGATTGGGGTGAGTTTCTCACAACCAGTGAGCTGTGCGCTTTCTAATTTTTCACTCACTGATGGGGACCTACAGTTTTAAATCGGTACCGAACGGTACTTTGAGAAGCTTTATCATGGCTAAGTACATGATAGTGTCGCCATCATCGAAGGCAATTTTATGGTGGTCAGAGCAGGGATCGAACCCCCGTTCTCATGCACAAGAGCCACGCACACTAGTCATTTGACCACCGACGGCCATGGCTTAAATAGTGTACCGAAAAACGAAAACGTATCCTCATCTGACATTACGAAACATATAATTTCTAGCTTCCTTCTCAGACAAGCAAGTGCAATTATGGGAAGTTACTAGTGTATTCAAAACCGAAATCAGTTAGCCGGTTAACCAAAGTTCTGCCGATTAACCATACGTCGGTTTTTTTTAAATTGCAATTTTCACCAGCTATTTCATGTCGATTAACCGGTTATTCGGTTTTTACATAACTGATATAGCAACGCCGCTTCGCAACAAACCATGGGACGATTGTCATATTGGCGTATTGCTAATGATGAAAAGAACGCTGCACGTATGGCAATGCTTCAGTCAATTGCAACGCGAGCTGCGACCGAGCGGTATAGGGAATAAAGAAAGAAGGTAAACCGTCGCTTTAGGCGTAAGAAACAGCAGTGGAGAAAGAGCGAGAGCGAGGAAATTGAGACATGGAGAAGGAAGAACAAAGCCCGAAAATTTTACCAAAAAGTTAAAAACGAAACTAAAGGACATGGTTCAAGGCCCCCTTTCTCTAACGACAAGGACAGAAATCTGATCGCAAATGTGCAGAGCATGTTGGGAATATGGAGAGATCATTTCTCCGCTCTACTGGTACCTGAGATATCCAATGGCGATGAGACAATCATTCACAAGTTGAACGACGACGTCGATTGCCTCTTTACTAACCAAGACGAGGTCAGAACAGCAATTCCCTCTTCAGAACAACAAAGCTGCAGGAGCTGATGAATTACCGACGGAGCTGTTTAAGACTGGCGGCAATTACCTTTAGATTAGACGAATTTGGTTAGATGCATGCATGCCCGGCGACTGGAGTCTCAGTGTACCATGTCCCATATTTGAAAAAGGTATCCCGAGTCTCTGTACCAACTACAGTAGAATTAGCCATAGCATATAAGGTTCTATCAAGTATAATGGGCGAAAGACTAAAACCAATTATCGCTGACCTGATCGGACCATACCAGTGTGGATTTAGGCCTGAAAATCAGCATATTTTCACGCTGCACCAAATCCTGGAGAAGCCCCACGAAAACAAATCGACACCTAGCAGCTATTTGCCGATTATAAGGCAGCCTTCGATAGCCTGATTCGGAGAAACTCTACTTAGTATTCCTGCAAAACTCATACGCGTTTGCAAGATGACCTTGACGAACACCAAATCCGCAGTGAAATTTGGCAAGGATCTTACCGAACCTTTCGAATCTAAGCGAGGCCTCAGGTAAGGCAACACTCTATCGTGCAATCTCATTAACATCTTAATGGAGATCATTATGAAAAAAGCTGCTGTCAACTTGAATAAAACCAACAGCAGCAAAAGTCACATGCTGCTCGCGTATGCCGATGATATAGATATCAGTGGACGCACAATGAGAGAAGTTACAGCGGTGTTTTCGAAAATTCAGAAAGTGTCAGCAAAAGTGGGTCTGACTGTAAAGGAGGACAATACAAAGTTAATGGTTTCAACGAGCAGGGACTCACCGCAATTACACCAAAGCGGGAATGTTGATAATCGTTATAATCTTGAGGTGGTGGGCGAATTTTTGCACCTCGGATCTGCCCTGAACAGAGGGAATAACGTCAGCCTTGAAATTAAATGGAGAATTCTGCATGCTAATTGATGTTGTTTTGGGTTAGAGATGAAGCCCTCTCTCGAGTTACAAAAGTCCGGCATTACCAGAATCCCATACAACCTGTTTGCCTTCACGGCGCAGAATCCTGGGTCTTATCGTGAGCAGAAGAAACATCTGTAGAAGTCTTCGGGAGGAAATAAATCCGAAAAATTTATGGCACTTTATAGCTCAACGTCGAGAATCGGAGCCGCATGAACCATGAGCTATATGACCAATATCCCGACATTGACATAGTTAAGCGGATCAAAATAACGCGATTGCCCTGGCTATGTGATGTCGGTAGAATGGATGAAGACGTACCAGGACGAAGGGTTTTCTAAACCGAACTCGAAGAAAGACGAAACATAGGAAGACCAAGACTCCACTGGAGGGATCAGGTTGACGAATCCCTCCGTACACTTGGCATTGCCAACTGGAGAGATAAGGCAAAATATCGAACTGGTTGGCGAAATATGTTATCTTCGTTTTGTAAGGTCGGGGTTGTTCGAGACCAGATGAGTAAGTAAGTGTTATCTGTAGTAATTTCCTTATTACCCTTTCCGGTTTAGTCTACCTATAAACCATTTTTGGAACGAAGTTCCTTATCGAACGTCGCGGGATGGGGAAATTAAACAACTTTTGTTTTAACCCGAATCACCCTGCGGTTGCCATATGGCAACAGCTGATGGGTATGTAAAAATCCAGTGATAACGGGAACACGAATGAAGTAAAAGCAAAAGTTACAACTTGTTCTGCGTGCAGAATCGTTTCTTTTTTTATTTTATATTATTTGTACGGCAGTGCGTGTTTATTCTTGAGAGCTTCAGAATAGTAAAGTCGATGCAAAATGTCGGGTGCCAAAAATGTTGGAATGCAAAAGTAAGTACGCTTCAAACATTAAAATATAATAACAATTGCGAATGAAATTGTGATTTAATTTGTAGTGTTTTGTGTAAGAAAAAATGTGATATAAGTGTGATTCTCGAAAAAATATTTGTTGTCGGTTTTTTTTTAAAGTTGAATTAGCTGTGTCCATATGGCAACGCTAGGCAGGCTAGGCCACTGGTTTACGATATCACGTTTTTTCAGTTATTTGCTTGTCGTTTATTTTTTTATGTAATATGTTGGTTGAAAAACATATTAATCGTGGCTTAATGTTTATCCTCTTCGATTTAAACAATTCTTAGGCCACTCTCTCTGCAAGAAGCAATGGATTTTTTGGAAGAATTGTGTTCCGATGATGAAAGCGGAGCTCCAACAAATCTTCGAGCGCTTTATATTGAGCCACCCAATATTGAGGCGGGCTCAAGTGGCGAAGATGACGGTGACGATGATGGTGGAATACCGGACAATGTTTGCGCAGCACAACTGAAGTCAGGGTGTGAAATCATTTTGGAAAATGGTCGCAGAATTAATTCTCTAGAAGGCAAGGAAACCTGTTTCAGCACCGGTTTGTTTGACGATACGCCTTCTCAAAAAATATTGGATGACTGTCTTCCAAGCTCGTCGAAGAGGATATGCCGCGTCAACCCAGTAAAGCCAAACACTGCAATACCCCCAGCGAACAAGAACACCGAATTCACGTGGCATAAAGATTATTCAAAGCCAGTGATTCCAATTTTTCCCGAAGCGAATTATGAAGAAAGCAGCGGAATAACACCTCATGAGCTATTTGAACAATTTTTTGACAACGATTTGCTTGAGCATATATGCAACTGTTCAAATTTATATGCGGCCCATCATCAAAAAAGATACGAAAAACTCACCACTGGAGGTACGGATTTGTTTAAAAATTTCTTTATTTATCATAATATGTATGTGTTCTTTCAGAATTGCGTGTATTCATTGGAATTTTAATTGTAACTGGCTATAATGCAACAGGGTCCTTTAGGAATATGTGGAAGAGCGAAGATGATCTACGGAACGAAATGGTTTATAAGGCTATGAGAAGAAACCGCTTCGAAGAAATACACTACATGCTTCATTTCGAGTCAGCATTATGCGTGCCGAAAGATAGCAACGAAAGAACTGACACTATGTGGAAATTAAGGCCACTAACCGACCATATCAAAGCTAAGATGCTAGCAAACTTTCACCCAGAACCAAATCTTTCTTATGACGAAAGCATGATTGCGTATTTTGGCCGCCATGGTTGCAAGCAGTTTATTAAAGCGAAGCCCATTCGTTTCGGTTACAAGGCCTGGTCATTATGTACACCCGGTGGATATATGGTAAACTTTGAAATCTATCAAGGTAAAAATCCAAGGTCAGATCCTAAATATGAGGAGAGATTCGGTACTTGCTCAGCGCCACTTTTATGCATGATTGATGATTTTGCGGAAGATGTAAAAAACCTTCCATTTTCCTTTTATTTTGACAACCTGTTTACTGGGATACCATTGTTGACTTATCTGAAAAACTGTGGTTATAACGCCACTGGAACTATTCGAGAAAATCGGATCCCTAAAAGTTGTCCGATTCCACACAAAAATGATTTACGTAAAAAGCAACGCGGGTATTATGAAAGTGTGCAAATCAAGGAAACAGAGATTCGCGTAACTAAATGGGTCGATAACGCGGTGGTGTGTCTTGCGTCGACTTGTTTCGGTTCTGAGCCAAGTTCAATGGCAAGTCGGTACAGCAAAGAAGTCCATAAAAAAATACCAGTTCCTCGTCCATGCGTTGTTACCGAATATAACAAATACATGTCAGGTGTTGATAGGTTCGACCAAAATGTGTCCGGAAGTCGCATAGCTTTTCGAGGCAAAAAATGGTGGCATTGCATTTTTACATGGCTCATCGATGCAAGTATTCAGAATAGCTGGCTCATTCATCGACGCACTGGGCAAAATAAATCTCTTATTGATTTCAAACGAGAAGTTGCAATTTTTTATTGTAAGCACTATGGTACAGAGCCAAAAGTTATCTATAAGCCATCGGATAAAATAAAAGAATCAATGAAAAATACGCTACGGTACGATCGAACCGATCACCTTGTGATTCCCATCGATAAGAAGCGAAGATGCGCAGCAGAAACATGCAAGTCCATCGTACGCACGGCTTGTGGAAAATGTGACATTGGCCTCTGCTTGCAATGCTTCAAGCCATACCATACACAGTAAAATATAATATTTAATTGATTCAAACTTGTCTCTAGAAAGGAGCTTTGAAAAAAGTTTTTATAAATAGAATGTTCTTTTTACATAAGTTCAATAAAACACATGTTTTTTATTCATTTAATGGACAATGTTCTGTTTTTACTTATAACTTTTAACCAGTGGCCTAGCCTACCTGGCGTTGCCATATGGCAACAGGACATTGTGGGGATCCTGAGTGAAGGACAAAAAATCTAATAATGCAGTTTTTTTCTCTTTATGTATAAATAATAAATCTTGGAAAAATCAATTCGAAATTCGAAAAAAAATTTACTCAGGGTGATTCGAGTTAACACTATTGCGCTACATCCCCCTATTATCAACTATATTATTTACATCTGCTTTGGTTTGTGTCTAGCCTAACTAGGTGTCTCACATATGTTGGGAAATTTATTGTTTAATTGGAAGTTTTCTAGGTGGAACCTGTAACCAATATTTAGTATATTGTAGTTTTGAACCCAATAAAAAGAAAATTTAGAACAACCAAAGTGAAAGAAGTTTAACAAGAGAACATTTTCTTAAATAATAAAAAACACTACATTTTCTAAAAAATTAC
Organism: Phaonia tiefii; assembly: GCA_963931995.1. NCBI lineage: Eukaryota > Metazoa > Arthropoda > Insecta > Diptera > Muscidae > Phaonia > Phaonia tiefii. Next base: position 149,787,674 of record OZ008371.1, read on the forward strand.
CTATTCATATTCTTAAACAAAGTACCTTATCCCAAAAAAATTACTTCTCTTAAAGAAATAATTTTGCTTAAAAAAAGTAAATTTTCTTACAAAAAGGTACCTTTTCTTAAAAAAAAGTATTTTTTTTAAATTAGTACATTTTCCCAAAAAAGTACATTTTCTTACAACAAATTTACTTTTCTTAAAAACTACTTTTCTTTAAAGAGTACCTATTTTGTGAAACAAAATAACTTTTCTTGAGATAAGTACCTACTCTTAAATGTGTACCCATTCTTGAAAAAAGGGCCAATTCAAAAAAAAATCCCATTTCTTAAAAAAGGAACCTTTTCTTCAAGAAAAATACATTCTGTTAAGAAATACCTTTCTTACAAAAATTCCTTTCCTTAAAAGTACGTTTTCTTTAAAATAAAATAATGCGTTTTCTTTTCTGTTCTTGAGATAACTAGCCTTTCTGAAAATAAGTAAATTTTCTTTCAAAAATAACTTTTTAATAAAAACAGTACCAGTTCTTTAAAATGTACCTGTTCTTAAAAAAGTAGTTCTTTGCAAAAAAAAATCATACTCTTCTGGCTTTCCTTCAGGAAAGTACTTCTTCTTAAAAATAGCACCTTTTCTTAAAAAACACATTAGCTTTTAGTAAGAGAAGTACCTCTCTTTAAAATTGGACCTTTTCGGGAAAATATAATACAAAATAGGACCTTTTCGGGAAAATATAATACATATTCTTACAAAAAAAAGATCTAAAAATACACTTTGTAAAAAAATACATTCTATAAAAAAAAAATTTTAAAAAAAGTTTATCATTTTACAAAAAATATATTTTCTTAAAGATCCATGTACATTATCGTATTTTTAAACGGGCGCCTTGGAACTAACAAGTACACAATATATAGCGAACGGAACTCTCTTCCAACCGGCTGTCTCCTGACACTTCATGTAATTTTTTGTTTTTCCATGAGTCCATTTTAAAGGGTTTTTCAACAGAGACGCTACAAAAGCAAATCGAAAGGCACAGCAAACGACGCCATATTTTTCCCCGCTCTTTTGACATTTCTCTTCCGTAAGGTTTGCCATTTCATCATGGAAAAATATAACAGCCAACAATGAGTCGAAATTATTAAAATTTACTACCGAAATTTGGAGTCAGTGGCCTCAACGGCTCCATGAAATGTGGCCCCAGTAAAAATTACCCCAAACCCAAAATGGAAAATGACCCCAATATTTTGTACTACCTACAACAATACGTAAGTAAAAGGCCCAAACTTTGTTGTTGTAGCTAGTACAAAATATTGGGGTCATTTTTCATTTTGGGTTTGGGGTAATTTTTCACTGGGGCCACATTTCATGGAGCCGCCTCAACTTTAAGAGCGCTACATCCAAATTCTGAATTTCATTTCTGGCTGAATGGCTTCGTCAATAAGCAAAATATGCGTTATTTGTCAGACAGCAATCCACACGTAATCCATGAGTCATCATTGCATCCCGAAAAAATTATGGTTTGGTGCGGTTTATGGGCCGGCGGCGTCATTGGGACGTACTTCCTCCGTGATGATCACGACCGGCACATTACTAAGAATGCGAATCGCTACCGTTCAATGATAACCGAATATTTTTGGCCCCAATTGGATAATATGGACTTGGAGGACATGTGGTTCCAACAGGACGGCGCCACAAGCCACACAGAGAATGCGACAATCAATTTATTGAAAACCAAGTTTGGTGAACGTGTTATCTCACGAAATGGCCCAGTCGATTGGCCGCCTCGGTCGTGCGATTTGACGCCGTTAGATTATTTCCTGTGGGGCTACGTCAAGTATATGGCCTATGCCAACAAGCCAGCGACGATTGATGAACTTCGTACGAATATCGAACGTGAAATTGCAGCAGTATCGGCCGATTTATGCTCCGTCGAAAATTGGTACGTTTTCTTTTCTTTTCTTAAGAAGAAGTACGAAAATTGGCTTCACCGTCTGCACTTCTGCAGGCGTGCCCGTGGTGGCCATGCAAAAGAAATCGAGTTCCATACATAATGGCATCGAACGTACTTTCACAGGAATAAAGAATTTTTCATTGGTATTTCATTGGTATCTAAAACAGGTTTTTTTTTATTTAAAAAAAAAACTTTTGTAGCGCTCTTATTGAAAAACCCGTTAGATTAGGAATAAACAAAATATGTACCTAAAAAAATTGTATGAGGTGGCAGGGGTCACTCGGTTGGAATGAAGTTCTTTTCGCTGTATATTATGTACTAGTTAGTTCCAACATGCCTAGGGTGCCTGTTGAAAAATACTGCAATTTAAATGGACCTTTAAGAAAAGATACTTTTTGTAAAATGATAAACTTTTTTTTAAGAAATTTTTTATTTATTTAATGTATTTAAAAAAAAAGTTTAAGTTATTTAAAAAAAAAGACTATGTATTATATTTTCCCGAAAAGGTCCTTTCTTTGATGAGAGGTATTTCTTTTACTAAAAGATAATGTTTTTATATAAGGAAAAGCCTAAGAGTATGAATTTTTTTTACAAAGAAATGCGATTTTAAGAACAGGTACTTTTTAAGGAAGTTGTACTCTTTTTAGGATACGGTTGTTTTTTTTTAAGAAAGTTTACTTATTTTCAGGAATGATACTTATCTCAAAGAAAGTTATTTTGTTTTATAAAAAAGGTACTCTTTAAAGAAAAGGTAGTTTTTTAAGAAAATGCAATTTGTTGTAAGATAATGTACTTTTTATACCCTCACCCATAGGCCCATAGGGATGGGGGTATATATCATTTAATACGTAGAATAATGTAACACATAGAAGGAGCCATATTAGACCCTTAGTGTTCGTTTTAGGTTTTAGGACGTTTGAGCCATGTCCGTCTGTCTGTCCGTCTGTCCGTCTGTCTGTCTGTCTGTCTGGCTGGCTGACTTCTCAACACGATAACTGCCGTAAATCTTTACAGATCACAATGAAATTTTGCCAGTGACTATTATTTGCCAATATTGAGTTTGGGATTGAAAATGGGCGTTATGACCACGCCCCTTCCGGTAACTCCCATACAAATCGACACATTTAGCACAAAATCATATTTCTTTCAAAACTTTCTTCTGGTAGATCTGACTAGCTTCAACTCTCACACCGGTTAATAATCTATAAACGCCTACTTAACTGCGAGGAAATGGGCGCGATTGTCACGCCCATTCTGGTACCTCCCATACAAAACAGGGTGTTCGTCAGTGTTTTCAATGCGATAAATCGCCTGAAACACTTCCGACCTTAATGAAATTAGGTATAAGGCTTCACGATATCAAACGCCAATCACCGATTAAAACAAGGGTGATTTTGCCACGCCCATTGTGGTACCTCCCATACAAAAGTTGTTTGGCCGTCTGGTTGTTCGGCAAGAGAAGTCCCGCAACAACGAACCAATCTTCATGAAAGTTTGTACTAGTCAATATTTAGTCAAATAAAACTCTGCTATAGAAAATGAGCTGTTTTGCCACGCCTATTCTGGTACCTCCCATATAAAAGTTGGACAGATGACCGATTGATCGACACGATAACTCTCGTAAACTACAACCGATCTTAATAAAATTCGGTACTAGACCATATTTTGCTTAAAGCTACTATGCAAGTAATAACTGACTATTGTGCCACACCCAGTTTCGTACCTCCCATACAAAAGTTGGGCGTATTTGCAGTTATCCGACTCGGTATCTCCAATATAACATAACCGATCTTAATAAAATTTGGTACTGATCAAAATTTGGGCAACAACTTGTCATGCCCATTTTTGTACCTCGCATATAAATATTCGGAGGGAAACTAACGAATTTGGGTATTCAATAATATTTAGCGCAATGTCAATCTGCTATTGAATGTGGTCACTTTTGAATATGGGCGTTTTTTATTTAATAGAACTCCCACGCAATGGATTATTTAGGGTGAGGGTGTGATTAAGTCGGTTCACCCGACTGAAACTTATGTACTGGTTTAAGAAAAGGTACTTATTTAAAAAATTCCTTTTTTTAAGAAAAGGTACTTTTTGTAAGAAAATTCACTTTTTTAGGCAAAAGTACTTCTTTAAGATGAGGTATTTTGTTAAGTAAAGGTACTCTGGTTAAGAATATGAATAAGTTTTTTTTTGAGAAAATTTACTTTTTTAAGAAAATTCACTTTTTTAAGAAAATATTATTTTTTTAAACTTCTTTCACTTTGGCTTTTCACAATTTACTTTTTTATTCGGTTCAAACTACAATATGTAATAAACAGGCTCCACCTAGAAAATTTCTTTTTAAACAAGAAATATCCCCCCATATGTTAGTCGAGACACAAACCAAACCAAAAGTACGACTGTAAGAGTAAGTGTGCTGCCAAATGTAATTCCATGCTCAGGGTTGTACTTCATGGATTTGCCAGTCTTGCACTTTGGCTTTTCTAAATGTACTTGTTATTGGGTTCAAAGCTACAATATGTAATAAACAGGCTCCACCTAGAAAACTTCCCTATAAACCAAACCAAAAGTACCCAATATAGTTGATAATAATGGGTTGTAATGAAGTCGTTAAAAAAGTTGTTTAAAATTTTTCCCGCAACGTGCGATAAGGAACTTAGTTCCAGTAAAATACCTGCTGGACGCTCTTAATCTTGCACCACCTGCAGTATAGTTTTATTGCGATGTTGCTGCAATTTTATGGTTTTTGCAAGTAAATGGGCAAGATGGGGCAGCCAATTTTGGTTTAACTAAATAGAGAATTGCACATTAAGCCGTTTTTAAGAAATATTTCCCGTTACCCAATTTACCCAATTAAGTTAACCCAATTTATTCAAATCTGCACTTACTGAACTGTACTTGCTGCAAATGCTGTACTTTCTGAAAAAGTAAACAATATAAGAAATTATTGTAATACTTTAGAAATTTATATGCTCTTCAGTAAACACCATCGGCTGTATAGTTCTATGCAATTCAATTCTACAGAGGATCATTTTTCAACTTACGCCTTCTTTTGCAGACGAAACATTCTTTAAGATTTGAATGGCTGCGCCATTCTTAATTTTCGCTTGATTTCAAAATTGTTTTCGGATTCTTAATATGCGAGAAATTCTTTATCCGATACTTTTATTCATTTCCGTTTATCGAATCCAAACGCTTACTGAGTAGGGTGTCATATATTCAGATTGCCACAATTGACTACAGTCGCTACAACTGATATTTGGTTGGAACAACCTCGTTTTACTATTGATTCGGTTACGGCAACTGAATTGTCATTTACTATTATTACAACAACTAAATATGTCATTATTTTGAATTTAACAAACGAATTTGGAGTCGTTATGGTTGCACCAACCGTAGTTTAGAAAAATTCGATGGCTGCAACTGAATTTCTAACGGAATCTATGACTGCAAACAAAGTTTGAATAAATTCGGTTACGCTCGATGCATAATGCACTTAGAATTGCAGCACGAGCGAAACTCCAGCAATATTGCTTTGATTGCTTGGACTCTATTCCCTGTAAATTCTCATCTTCAATCAAGCAATTATTGTTACGCCTTTAAGGGCCATCGAAAATCGAAATCGTTCATAATAGCAAACAACATATTAAAATTTTCATGCCCCATTTTAATGCAACTATTAAATCGAATCTCCATTTCATGATAATATCAAATATAGTTATAACTCATTCCTTTATCTTGCACCCATTACATGGCATATGTATCTAAATGTTCTAAACATTTCAGTGACAATAGTTTCAACTATTTTCATTGCTCAATTTTTAAGGATTTCGGATTCCAATATAACTCTTTGGGATTTTGTTGTTACATAAATGATGTGAACTATGACAGCACGTAAGGAATTCCAATGGATGCCTGGAACACAAGGATAACAACGTGCTATGCTATGACTTTGAGTGCGAATAGTTTGACGACATTCCACTACATAGCAATAGTTTCTTACTAAAATTGGACTCCATTTTAATTTTGATGTTACATGCAATGTGAACTACTTAAATATGTTGGAAATTCTAATGGTTAGCTGGACAGCATGGATTGCAATGTGATATCCTATGACTTTCAGTCTAAATAGTTTCACATCATCTCATTACTCGACAATTGAGAATGTCACAATACAATTCAGCTCTTTGTAGTTTCGATGTTACTACATATAATGTCAACTATTCAAATGTGTTGGAACTTCAAATGGTTACCGACACAACAAGGATAGTAATAGGATATTTCCAGTGAATCCTGATTTAGCTGCCAGGTAATAGAGTCTATGCAAATATGGGGAGCTATAATTTTAGTACTTGCAGTTGCCCTACTGCAAGAGCAATTTAAATTCCGTAAGAATTAGACCTTTTCTACAGATTCGTTATTGATACTTCGGAATACTGAGTAAATTTCAAATTTCAACAACCTATTACATTATGCAACAAAATTTAAGTTTTTGCTTTGGGAGTGGACGATTGATTCATTCGCCAAATGAGTATAATCAAACCCCAAAAATTTAAACCGCTGTGTAGCTACACTTGTGTATTATGGGCGTGACAAGTTTGAATTTTTTATCCGATACTGTCCGAGATAAATTAAAAAGTCAAGTATAAATATTGAATTGAGCGAATTCTTGTGATAACATTTCTACATTGAAATTTGACACAGATTATTTTCGTAGAATATTCAAATGCTCTATTTCAAAGTTTAAAGGGTCCTTTTCGTCCTTTGTTCAAAAAGTACCAAAAATGTACACTAAAATGGACAGCTTCGGATCCAGAATATTCCACGAATTTACTCCTCATTAAATTTCATTATTGGTCGTCATAGAAAACAATTCTCTATCTTTATCTCCAGACGTCCTTTTTGTACTTTTTTGAAACAAGGTCAAGAAAACTGCACCAAAATAACCGGCAAAATATCCAAGTGTTCTACCAATTCATTGTGGAATAGATTTTACTAGAGGATTTCGAAGACGCGAATCCTTCATCAAGAATTTGCATATGTCCTAATTTAAAGATTTCAATATTTAAATTTTTAAAAAAGTACTAAAAGGACATATGCAAATTTAAGATGAACGATTCACGTCTGCGAAATCCTCTGGTAAAATCTATTCCACAATAAATTGCCAAAACATTTGGATATTTTGCCGATTATTTTGGTGCAATTTTCTTGACCTTGTTTCAAAAAAGTACAAAGCGGACGTCTGGAAATAAAAATACAGAATTGTTTTCTATGACGACCCACAATGAAATTTAATGAGGAGTAAATTCGTGGAACATTCTGGATCCGAAACTGCCCATTTTAGTGTAAATTTTTGGTACTTTTTGAACAAAGGACGAAAAGGACCCTTTAAACTTTGGAATAGAGCATTTGAATATTCTACGAAAATAATCTGTGTCAAATTTCAATGTATCGGATAAAAAAATTCAAACTTGCCACGCCCATTAAAAAATGTTTAGCTACACAGCGGTCTAACTTTTTGGTTACACACACCTAGTCTGATCATTTGACGCAGGAGTCGTCTACCCCCAAAGTTTGTGTTGCACAGTGTTATCAGAACGACTTACATACTTAGGTGGCCTCATAGAACCCACAGGGTCAAGGGTCTTACAGAAAGAGGATAACATGTTTCTCCAACCGGCTCAATCTTCAGATTTTCACCTCCAGCTGGTAACATCAAGCTTTTCCCTTCAGCAACCTTCCACTTGGTCTTTCCAGCGAAGTCGTGGTCGTCATTTTTTTCAATATCCTTCGAGTAGATCTTCGAATACCTTTTGCACTGGTTCATTCTGATCTATTCTACTGACATGGCCTAGCCAGCTTACACGCGCTATCTTGATACGCATAAATAGTACGTCGACTTCGGGATACAGATTTTAAAGCTCGTGCTTCATCCGTCGTCGATACTCACTGTTTTCTACTATAGGACCATATTTTTTTGGAGCATTTTTCACGCCAAGACTGGCAGTGATATTTCATCAGCATGCGATATTATCGAGGATTCTGAGTCATAAAGCCAGACAGGTTGTATGAGAGTCTGATATAGTTGGATCTTCGTTTCTCGAGAGAGGGCCTTATCTCCGAAGGGCTTGCTTATCCCGAAATAACACCTACTTGCAAGCACAATTCTCCGTTTTATTTCCAGGCTGACGTTATTGCTTCTGTTCATGGCAGTTCCGAAATAAATAAATTCGTCCGCCACCTCGTAATTATTACAGTTATCAACGTCCACCCTTTTATCCAATCGGGTGGATGTTGTGCTTGTCGAAACCATTAATTATGTCTTGTCCCGCTTTTGCTGATTCCTTCTCATTTCTCTAAAATACTGCAGGAACTTCTCGCCGATTTTGCCCAATGATATCAAAATCATCAGCATTCGCGAGCAGCATGTGACTTTTTCTGCTGATCGATGTCATCGTGTTGACTGCTGGTTTTGTCACAATCATATCAATTAATATGTTGAAGAGATCGCATGATAGGGTGTCACTCTGCCTGAGGCCACGCCTCTTAATACATGGTTCGGTGATATCTTTACCGATCATTACTGAAGATTTCGTGTCAGTCACTGTCATTCTACAAAGGTGTATCAGCTTAGCAGGAATACCAAGCTCCGACATAGCTTGGTACAATCTTCCCCATATCTTTCTATCGAAGGCAGCCTTATAATCAGCAAAGAAGTGGTAGGTGTCGAACTGTTTTTGGTGGGGTTTCTCCAGGATTTGTCGTAATGTGCAAATACGGTCGACAGTTGACTTTCCAGGCCTAAAGACACACTGATAAGATCCGATCAAGTGTGAAACAAACGGCTTTAGTCTTTCGCATAGTACGCTCGAGAGGATCTTGTATGCGATGGATACAAGGCTCATTCCATGATGGTTCTAACATATACTCGGAACGCCTTATTTGAAACCAGGATTAAAGCTACAAATCGTCTATCCAGCCTTTGCATATGAACTAATGCATGGACCTTTCCAACTCATAGCCACGAGCCTTAAACAACTCAGCCGGTAGTCCATCAGTACCAGCAGTTTTGCTGTTCTTGAAACTCCTCGCTTTGGTTAGGAGGGGGCGGTCTACGCCATCGTCCTGTATGTGCTGAACCCCCGCATCTATATTGGAGTATCCTGGGACAAGTAATGCAGAGATGTGATGTCTTCATATTCCTAACATATTCTGCACATCTACAAATCGAATCCCTTCGCAGTATGGAATGGAAGCCATTTTTATTTCGCTGCAAAATGGAACTCTGATCCATTTCCGTTGGATTGACTTTTTACTTTTCGGTAGAATTTGCGGGCGTCGTTCTTCGTTCTGTAAGATTCAATATCCTCACCCTCGTGTTTTCTCCACGACCATTTTTTTCTTCCTAAACAAACAGGTTTCCTCCCTCCTATTCTCATTTTACCGCTCTGTCGCTGCACGCGTCGCAACTGTCTGAAGCATTGATATACGTGCAGCGTTGTTTTCATCACTGGCCATGCGACACTCTTCATCGTGCCAGCGGTTTTCATAACCAAACACGAACTCTGCAGCTGCTAACATATCTAATTCCACTGCGCTTCCGGATCATGAGGCGGGAGTGCGTTCTGCTCCAGTATCTGGGTGAGCTTCTCTGCATATGACGTGGGTATCTCTGGTAATTGCAGCTTTCCGATGTCCAGCTTTCTATATGTCTGATTTCGTACGACTTCCGCTCTGCTTATCCTTGTGCGAACCTTTGCTGCAACCAGGTAGGGATCCGAATCAATAGTAGCTCCTCGAATCACACGTACGTCCATTACACTAGCAGATATCCTTCAACCAATTACTAGGTGGTCAATCTGGTTCTTTGTCTGATGATCAGGGATATCAGAAAGACTTAAGATCATCAAATGAAGGTATTGGAGACATTTTTTCAAAGGCATTGAAACGCGTCTGATACTTCCAGACTGCGACTCCCGCCTCTCTGGTATATCTGAGGGAAAAATCGGCCGATAGAAACTGTGCCGAAGAGACAAGCCGGACTCTCGCAACATATCATCTCCCACGTTGCGGGAGATATCGTGACAGAAGAAACACGACACTGGCCAATAGGAAGTTTTAAGACCTACAGATCACCTGGCTCTACAGGCATAGCGATAGTGGAATTCCAAAGTGGACTACATATTTTGGATCTCTGGCTACTGATACGTCATCAAACTATCATATATTTCCGCTAGATGAAGAGAATATTCATTCGGGGAAATCTTCGCAAATCAAACGAAAGGATTTTAGACCAATTAGTATCTCCTCTTTCCTTCTGAAGGCATTGGTGAGGGTGATTGGCAGGTTCATTTCAGATATCTAAATGCCAGCACGCTCCCAACGAGGGCAAATCTATGGAATTCTATCTTCAAACTCTAGTCAGCTTCATAGAGTAATCTGTTTATATAAAGGAATACACTTCTGTCCCTTTTATCGATATAAAGGCTGCGTTTAACAATGTCCTACCAGGATCGATAAAATCGGCTCTATCGCTACTTTGTATTGACAAGGAGGTCAATAATTTGATCCGCGGACTACTTATGAGAAGGCGCATAACCTCGTTCCTGGGACACATGAGTTTAACACGAAATGCTAAATAAAGAACACTCCATGTAGACGCCTTATCTCTACTTCTCTGGAATATTGCATTGAATAGTGGTGCAATGGTGATGTGCGCGGCTCTTGTAAATGATAACGCGGGTTCGATACCTGTTCTAACCACCTAAAATTTCTTTCGACGGCGGTCACCTCGTTTAGTAACGGCGACACTATCGAGTATTTAGCCATCAAAAAGCCTCTCAAAATACCATTCGGAACCGGTGTAAAACTGTAGGTCCCAATCAGTGAGTGTAAAACTAGAATGCGCACAGCTCACTGGTTTGCGAGAAACTCTCTCTAATCCTTTCATGGGATGTAACGGGAAACCATTTGTTTTAGTCGTTTGCTAGAATTGGAGGACTCTGGTTGCACAGTCGTAGCATATGCTGACAACGTGGCCGTTGCACTCCAGGGAAAATACCCGCCCACCTGCAGAGAAGTTATCCAGAACTAAGTCAGAAAAATCTCTAAGTAGGCAAGGGAGAAAAAAGTGGGGCAAATCCTGATAAAACTGAGCTCATACTCTTTACCAGGAAACAGATGGTTCCGTACATGCATCCCTTGTGTCTATGTGATAGAGAAATTTACCTAAAGGATAGTGCTTGATATGTAGTTGTGATTATCGACATAGAGTTCAGTTTCAAGAATCAGTGAAACCACTGTAACGTGCTTTTGTCGAGGGCTGAGGTAAGCACAGTCATGTCCAGAGACTTTAGATAGGATGGGATAGGGGTTCGAATGCAGACTCTATATTAATGTTTAATTTACAAAGTTATTTGATTAATATCATCTGATTCACTCGTTGAGAAAATTCGTCTGGATTGACGACGCTCTTCCGCGGGGACCTGTATTGGCATGACAACACTCTTCTAGGGGCACTTGTCTTTGCTTGACAATACTTATTCTTATACTAGGGCGCGTTGTGGACTGGTCGATTTTAAGATGATCGGGAACCTATTGTGTTGCAGACGCGATTATTCGGTTTACCTATGCAGATCGGGTATGCGGGTTACTGACACGGTATGTGATTTACATGTCTGGTTCGGGATCGGTCATCATTGAATGGATTGTGCTGGAACAGTAGGGGAATAGTCGGTAAGAAACCCACTATGGGGAATAGTCGGTCGAAGTCGCTATAATCGAACAGTCAGCCGAAGATGCTATGATCGAATAGTCAGCCGAAACCACAATAATCGAATAGTCAGCCGAAGCCGCTACAATTTAATAGTCAGCCGAAGCTGCTTTGATCGAATAGTCAGCCGAACCCGCTTTAGTCGTAGTCAGCCGAAACCACTATAATTGAATACTCGCCGAAGCCGCTATAATCGAATAGTTGCTGAAGCCGCTATAATAGAATAGTCAGCCGAAGCCGCTATAATTGAATAGTCAGCCGAAGCCGCTTTGATCGAATAGTCAGCCGAAACCGCTATAATTGAATAGTCAGCGAAGGCGCTATGATCGAATAGTCAGCGAAGCCGCTATGATCGAACAGACAGCCGAAGCCGGTATAATTGTATAATCAGCCGAATCTGCTATGATCCAATAGTCATCTGAAGTCGCTATAATAGAATAGTCAGCCGAAACCGCTATAATTTAATAGTCAGCCTAAGCTGCTTTGATCGAATACTCAGCCGAAACCGCTATAGTCGTAGTCAGCCGAAGCCGCTATAGTCGTGGTCAGCCGATGCCGCTTTAATTGAATAGTCGCCGAAGGCGCTATAATTGAATAGGTGCCGAAGCAGATATAATAGAATAGTCAGCCGAAGCCGCTATAATTGAATACTCAGCCGAAGCAGCTATAATTGAATAGTCAGCGAAACCGCTGTGGTCGAAAAGTCAGCCGAAGCCGGTATAATTGAATAGTCAGCGAAGGCGCTATAGTCAGCGAAACCGCTGTGGTCGAACAGTTAGCCGAAGCCGGTATAATTTTATAGTCAGCCGAATACGCTATAGTCAAATAGTCAGCTGAAGCCGCTATAATAGAATAGTCAGCCGAAGTCGCTATAATAGAATAGTTAGCCGAAGCCGCTGTAACCGGTAAATTTATTTAATCCGTCTTGAAAAAATACTTTTCAAAAAGTTACTCCTGTTCTATGCAGAACTAGAGCCTCAGATCCAATACAATGATCTTTTCGGGTTGTGCGCTCGGAAGCGACTCACTGGTGATGCTAATCAAACTTATCAGTAAGTACTTTAGCCGCATTAATGCGAACGAGAACTACATCACAATACTCATTATTGTGTAGCCACTGAAACTAGTGTTGTTCGCTTGGGCGACGTATGTTGGTGTGTTGTGTTGCTGGTTTCAAAGTGAGTTCGTGCTTGTGTGTTTGTCAGTGAGTATAGTACGTGAGGTTCGCGAGGGTGATGTAAGTAAGTACATACATAAATGTAAGGATGGTCAACGGGTATGGGAGTGTATTTTTAAATATGAACTGACGGAATATAACGTCACGTTACACCACAGTGGCCCTATATTGATGTAACTGGGTCATTGGAGGACAATCGTGTTCTACCCGAAATTGCTGGATGTATACACCTAATGTGCGCCTGATATGGGTCAACTGCATTGTGGTTTGATGGGCGCTACTGGAAAAGTCCACTCACCTAAATATGTTGACCAAAGTTCAGAGAATGGCAATAGTATGTGTTCCCTTTGCACAACTCTTACTCAGGGTTTTCAGGGTTTTCTCCGCCTGTTACCACCTCTACATTTGATAGGAAGTCAAATAATTGCAACGCCGCTAATCTTCCAAAGACATTTCTCGCAAATGCCGACTAGTCAATTCGATCATTGGACGATTGCCGCAGATCTTTAATCTTCAATTGTATACGTGACACACGTTGCTTCCTTTGAGAGAAACATTTCCACTCATATCCCGGGCAGGCAGGACTGGGTTGGACGCAGACCAAAATTTAGAAGGTATTTCGCCTACTACGTTCGTGCTCCAAACTACTTACAGAGGGCAAAGTAGGGTTTAGGGTCAATTCGAAACAGCTGAGCCTATGCTTTGCTTAAGGGCTCAGGCCGAAGTCATGGCAATCGGAGATGTTGCCAATTGACTGGGACGAAACGTCATCATCATCTGGGTTATCAGCATTTACTTTGAGAGCCGGACTGCCTTCTAATCACTGCAATCTGTGTTTTTGGCTGCAAAACTGTTCACATCTGCCTTATATCTCTAAATTAGAGGGCAAAACAGTTTACTGAGACAAATGTACATTCCAGAGAATCATAGAGCGGATGAGCTTGTAAACTTAGGGATTACCTTAGCTGAAACTTCTAGACTGCGCAAAGTTCTCTCGACGATTCCCTCCTCTCTGGAATATCTGTAGGAGCAAAATGTACGATGGACGACATCGAGCAATGAAATGTTTTTTTAAGTAAGCAACAAGATTTTTTTCATGTATACAAAATAGTTATAATTAGTGAAGATAAAGTCACAAAGCTAAAAATGTTGCCGTTGCCTTGAAGATTTTTAACGAAAAACATTGGCCCATTATTTTCGAAAATGCAGAGGGAAACGAAAGTTTAGTCAGCGGCGAGCGGTATAGAGCCATGTGAGTATAGGCGATTTTTTACAGAATTCGGACGCAAATTATGAATTAGGTTGAGGGTATGTTTAAGTCGGTGCACCCGACTGAAATTTATTTACTGGTTTTTATATTTTGTCAAATTCGTGTTCTCTTGAAGACTATCAGTGCAAATTGTATGGCTCGGGGAGAGAGAAATAGAATGAAACTCTCCAGCATTTGTTAGAAGTCGTACGATCATTGTGTTTTCAATTTGTACTAAAGTATTATTGTTAGAGAATGTCAAATATCTGTCGCGAAAGTGTCTGCAAAATATATCAGTTTTAAAGTAAAAATAGAAAAGAAAAGTTTTTCATTGTGATCAATTAATAAACATTTAAAAATAAAAGATTTTATTACCATTTCCTTTGATTTTATTCGTTTCATTTCATATAAAGAGTTTTTCAACAGAGACGCTACAAAAGTAAATCGATAGGGACCAGCAAACGACGCCATATTTTTCCCCACTCTTTTGACATTTCTCTTCACTAAGGTTTGCCATTTCATCATGGAAAGATATACGAGCCAACAACGAGTCGAAATTATTAAAATGTACTACCGAAATTTGGAGGCAGTGGCCTTAACTTTAAGAGGCCAACTTTAAGAGGCCTCAACAATCAGCGAAGAGGCTCATTTCCGGCTGAATGGCTTCGTCAATAAGCAAAATATGCGTTATTGGTCAGACAGCAATCCACACGTAATCCATGAGTCATCATTGCATCCCGAAACCAGTACATAAGTTTCAGTCGGGTGAACCGACTTAATTATACCCTCACCATACCATACCTCATCCATTGCGTGGGAGTTCTATTAAATAAAAAACGCCCATACTCAAAAGTGACCCTATTCAATAGCAGATTGACGACATTGCGCTAAATATGATTGAATACCCAAATTAGTTAGTTTCCCTCCCAATATTTATATGCGAGGTACAAAAATGGGCATGGCAAGTTGTTGCCCAAATTTTGATCAGTACCAAATTTTATTAAGATCGGTTATGATATATTGGAGATATCGAGTCGGGAAACCCCAAATACGCCCAACCTGTGTATGGGAGGTACGAAACTGGGCGTGGCACAATGGTCAGTTATTAATTACACAGTAGCCTTTAGCAAAATATTGCCTTGTACCGACATTTTTTATTAAGATCGGTTGTTGTTTATGAAAATTATCGTGTCGATCAACCGGTCATCCGCCCAACTTTTATATGGGAGGTACCAGAATGGGTGTGGCAAAACAGCTCATTTTCTATAGGAGAGCTTTATTTGGCTTCCATAATGAACTTTCATAAAGATTGGTTCGGTTTTGCGGGACTTCTCATGCCGAACCACCAGACGGCCAAACAATTTTTGTATGGCAGGTACCACAATGGGCGTGGCAAAATCACCAATGTTTTAATCGGTGATTGGCATTTGATAACGTGAAGCCTTATACCTAATTTCATTAAGGTGGGAAGTGTTTCACGCGATTTATCGGATTGACCATCCGGTCGAACACCCTGTTTTGTATGGGAGGTACCAGAATGGGCGTGACAATCTCGCCCATTTTCTCCAGTTAAGTAGGCATTTACAGATTATTAACCGGTGTGATAGTTGAAGCTAATCACATCTACCAGAAGAAAGTTTTGAAATAAATATGATTTTGTGCTCAATGTGTCGATTTGTATGGGAGGTACAGGAAGGGGCGTGGTCAAAACGCCCATTTTTAATCCCAAACTCAATATTGGCAAATAATAGTCACTGACAAAGTTGCATTGTCATCTGTAAAGATTTACGGCAATTATCGTGTTGACCAGCCAGCCAGACAGACAGACAGACTTAAAAAGTCCTAAAACGAATATCGACCAAAGATACGGTTTGGTGCGGTTTATGGGCCGGCGGCGTCATTGGGCCGTACTTCTTCCGTGATGATCAAGACCGGCACATTACTGTGAATGCGAATCGCTACCGTTCAAAAATAACCCAATATTTTTGGCCCCAATTGGATAATATGGACTTGGAGGACACGTGGTTTCCAACAGGACGGCGCCACAAGCCACACAGCGAATGACACAATCAATTTATTGGAAACCAAGTTTGGTGAACGTGTTATCTCACGAAATGGCCCAGTCGATTGGCCACCTCGGTCGTGCGATTTCACGCCGTTAGATTATTTCTTGTGGGGCTACGTCAAGTCTATGGTCTATGCCAACAAGCCAGCGACGATTGATGAACTTCGTACGAATATCGAACGTGAAATTGCAGCAGTATCGGCCGATTTATGCTTCAAAACCGCCGAAAAATTGGGTTCAGCGTCTGGACTTCTGCAAGCGTGCCCGTGGTGGCCATGCAAAAGAAATCGAGTTCCATACATAATGGCATCGAACGTACTTTCACAGGCAGGAATAAAGAATTTCATTGGTATCTAAAACCGGTTTTGTTTTATTTAAAAAAAAACTTTTGTAGCGCTCTTATTGAAAACCCCGTTACATATAATCGTGATCGCATAATTTTTCCAGGAAAATATACAAAATGAGCGAAATTTCAATTTTTTAAAATTAAATGAAAATTACATTTTCGACATATACAACGATGCCTCCAATAGTTTAACATAACCTCAAGTGTCTTCCGAAATAGCAATTTTAAGCCCATAAATACGAGGGCGGTCCCAAAACTTGCCTACCTAGTAAAGGAGACAGAAAACGTGAGAAAAATTTTCTTAGGTTTTCAAAATAATCTCCTTTTAGATCGATTCCTTTTTTCCAGCGATACTCAATAGCTTTGACACCCTATTTATAGAAAGAACTGTCAAACTCCTTAAACTAGCAACCAACCGCAGACTCCACATCTTCATTGTTGGCAAATCTGTTACCACCGAGCAATTTTTTCAAGTTTGGAAAGAGAAAATAGTCCGAGGAAGCAAAATCTGGCGGATAAGGTACATGATGAAGCAATTCGAAGTTTAATTAATTAATTAAGGCCATCGCAATAGTGGATGTGTGAAGTGGAGCATTGTCTTGATGAAACGACACCTTAATTTTCGCCAAATGCGGCCGTTTTTCCACAAGTTCAAATTTTACAAATTCACTGAGATCGTTGACTTTTCATGGCTCAAATAACAATACTAAGCAACGTGGTGCCTTTAAACTTAAAACACATGTTTTATAAGGTTGCCACTTTTCACCAAAATATTTTTTTTTTAAACTACTGGCACCATCTATATGTCAGGTCGGCTAGTTTTGTCGGAAATGGTTGGAATCTTGGTTCGATGAATGCTCTGTCTACCTAACACTTTATTCGATGGCGGTTACCCCGCTGACTGACGGCGACACTATCGAGTAATTGACCTTGAAAATGCTTTTCAAAAAAAAACCATTCGCAAACGGTGTAAAGCTTCAGAACCCACTCAGTGAGTGTAAAACTGGATTGTGCACAGCTCTCTGATTGTAAGTAACTTTCCCGTGATCCTTCACCAATTAAAATGAAAATATATTTATTTTATTAATTTATTTAATATTTCGCAGTATTTAAAACATAAGCTTGTTAATCCTTAGTATCCTGTTCTGCTGTCAGTATACGAAATGCCAAATAAAATCATTTGAATTCCGTTTCTGACAATCTGTCACAATTGTCTCATAAAATTACTCACATATTTTTGTTTAGTTATATGAACATATAAATTTGTTTTCGTCATTATATCGGACTTGTCAACCGAAAAACCTAATCTCTACAAATAAACACAATCAAAAGACGAAAAAATAACATAAAAAAGGAAATACGAAATACGAAGGACAAGAAATAGCAACAAACCCAGCTTATAATGTCGTTAACTTCATAGGAAACATGAAATTATAGACTGGTATATGACATGAAAAGGATATGCGCTCTTAGTTTCGTAAAACAAAAAAGACATTTCCCTGTACTCATCTACTTCACTGCCTCAACTTTGTTTAGCAATCCTTTGTGAGGATTTGCACAGTTCTTTGGGGTCCATTGCTAAATGCCTTTTACTGCAGGTGGATTTAGGGAGGTTAGGTAATTGGTAATTGGAAACTAAGCAGAAGGAATCTACGTGACTTATGAGTTTATTTACTTCGCACATTGAATCTTGTATATGTAGGGCGTCACGTTTGTTAGGTTATATTAAATGCTGGTCTAGGGAATATGAGGTTGAATGTGATTTATTTCGAATGTCCGTACAGTGCGATTAAGTATTAAAGATAAAGTACAGAATCATAGAGTGTAAATATATGTGGAGAGAAAAATCCTCTCATTTAAAGTTTCATTTCACAGTCTTCATGGTGAGGTAGGTGTGATAGAGAAATGTTTGACTTAACCCGAGTGGAGTTACAAGAACTATTGACGAATATTGTTCCTGTCGTTTTGGTTGAGAACTTTGAAATTTAAATATATTTCCAAACTTGTTGAAATCTCTTACAGTTACCACACATTTGTGTTGCAGTTAAGACAACTATTATACTGGAACGAAGTTCCTTATAGCACGTTGCGGAATGGGGGCTAAATGAAAAAATATTAAACATCTTTTGTTGTAACACTATTATACTACAACCCACTATTATCAACTATATTGTTTATTTTGCTTTGGTTTGTGTCTAGACAAAATTTTTGTCTCACATATGTTGAGAAATTTCTTGTTTAATTGGAATTATTCTAGGTGGAGCCTATAACCAATATCTAGTATACTATATATTGTAGTTTTGAACACAATGTAAAATAAATTTAGAAAAGACAAAGTCAAAGAAGTTTAAAACACAACAATTTCTCAAAAAAGTGCCCTTTCTTAAAAAAAGAACATTTTCTCAAAAACATAGCTATTCAAGCAGAAATAATGGCTTTTTAATTTGTGATTTGTATAGGAGGTACCACGCCCCCTTATCCAATCCCGCCCATATTTTCATAGTTCATTTTTGTCGTCGCCATTAGTTTGCCTGCGAAGTTTCAGCTCGATTGGATCACGGGAAAATGGTTAAAAATCATCCATGCATGTAGACAAGTGAAGTTAATATAAAGAATTTAAAACAAGTAAATTTTCGTACAAAAAGTACATTTTCTTAAAAAAAAAGTAATTTTTTTAAATTAGGTACCTTTTCTTAAAAAAGTAAATTTTCTTACAACAAATTTCCTTTTCTTAAAATCTACCTTTTCTTTAAAGAGTACCTTTTTGTGAAACAGAATAACTTTTCTTTAGATAAGTACCTACTCTTAAAAATGTACCTATTCTTGAAAAAAAGGACCAATTCTAAAAAAATTCCAATTTCTTAAAAAAAAACCTTTCGTCCAAAAAATACCCTCTCTTAAAAAAATAAATTTTCTAACAAAAAATTCTTTTCTTAAAAGTACCTTTTATTAAAATTATACCTTTTCTTTTCTTGAGATAAGTAGCCTTTCTGAAAATAAGTACATTTTCTTAAAAAAATTAATTTTTCCTAAAAAACCTTTTTTTCAATAAAATACCTTCCATTAAAAAAATATTTTTCTTAAAAAAATTTCTTTTCTTAAAAATAAATTAATACCTTTTCTTTTCTTTTCTTGAGATAAGTAGCCTTTCTGAAAATAGGTGCATTTTCTTAAAAAAATTACCTTATCCTAAAAAGTGTACTACTTCTTTAAAAAGTACCTGTTCTTAAAAAACGTACTTCTTTGTTAAAAAAAATCATACTCTTAAGGCTTTTTCTTACTGAAAGTACTTCTTAAAAATAGTACCATTTTTAAAAAAAAAAACATTAACTTTTAATAAAAGAAGTGCCTCTCCCTAAAAAAGGACCATTTCGGGAAAATATAGTACATATTCTTACAAAAAGGACCTAAAAATATACTTTTTTTTAAAAAGTACATTCTATAAAAAACAAATTTTTTTATAAAAATTTTATACAAAAGTATCTTTTCTTCAAGATCCATTCAAATTATCAGGTTTTTCAATCAGCAAATTGATGACATTAGGTCTGGTGTGATATGCACGTTGGATTTTGACAGGAGATACAGAGCTTTCGGAAAAAAAATGTCAAATTCACATAACCTCAATTTGCTCAGCCAGATGGCAGGTGTTGTTGTTTTTGTATTTGGGGTTGTTGGAAAGGCCTTTCAGAATCAATAAAAATAAAAAGATAACCATACCTCTTACCTTTCCAAAATGACCTAAACGAAGCCCAGAGGTCTTACCGTTCCAAAGTTATGACCATTTTACTGAAATGTTTCAATAAAATAAAATTTTAAACGTATTAATTTACAAAACCAAATAAATGTCTGCTGTTATTTCGCTTCCAAAAACAAAAACACACATTTTTCTACTTTCTGAAAGGCCTCCTAAAGACCTTTCCAACAAGCCCAAAAACAAAAACATCCGACCACTGGCTCAGAAGTTAGCAACTTTACCCTACTATCCTCCGACCGCCAATCCGAAAATGTTGAACCCGCTGCCATTTCGCACCCTTGCATTTTCGGACATGGTCCTAGTGGACTTTTCTTCATGAAATGAGCCAAGCAATATGCTGGAAAAATTTGTCCGGAACTTCCTGAATCACCCTGAATAAAGCGCCCGTTGAAAAATACGATAATTTAAATGGATTTTTAAGAAAATATACTTTTTGTAAAATTATAAACTGTTTTTAAGAAAAATTTTTATTTTATAGAATGTATTTTTTTAAGTACATATATTTTTAGGCCCTTTTTGTAAGAATATTTTGTATTATATTTTTCCGAAAAGGCCATTTTTTTAGAGAGAGGTACTTCTTTTATTAAAAGCCAATGTTTTTTTTTAAGAAAATGTACTATTTTTAAGAAGAAGTACTTTCCTTAAGAAAAGCCATAAGAGTATGAATTTTGTTTACAAAGAAGTACCTTTTTTAAGAACAGGTACTTTTTAAAGAAGTAGTACATTTTTTTAAAATAAGGTTTTTTTTTAAGAAAATGTACCTATTTTCAGAAGGGCTACTTATCTCAAGAAAAGAAAAGGTATTATTTTAATATTAAGAAAAGGTACTTTTAAGAAAAGGAATTTTTATAAGTAAATGTTTTTTTTAAGAGAAGGCATTTTTTAAAGAAAAAGTTTTTTTTTAAGAAATGGGAATTTTTTTACAATTGGTCCTTTTTTCAAGAATAGGTAAATTTTAAGAGTAGGTACTTGTCTCAAGAACAGTTATTTTGTTTCACAAAAAAGGAGCTCTTTAAAGAATATTTAGTTTTTTAAGAAAAGGTAATTTATTGCAAGAAAATTTACTGTTTTAAGAAAAGGTAATTATTTAAACAAAAATTACTTTTTTCAGAAAAGTTACTTTTTGTAAGAAAATTTACTTTTTTTAAGTAAAGGTACTTCTTTAAGATGAGGTATTTTTTTTAATAAATGTACTTTGTTTAAGAATATGAATAGATATTTTTTAATTTACTTTTTTTTTAAAACCGGCACTTATTTAAGAAAATGTTCCTTTTTTTAAATAGAAGTAGTTTTTTAAGATAAGAAATTTTTGTCAAATAAAAGGTAATAAAAGGAATTGTAATAAAATGCAATATCTTTTCCTAGTCTTACACGTTGGCTTTTCAAAATTTACTTTTTATTGGGTTTAAAACTACAATAAATACTAAATATTGGTTACAGGCTCCACCTAGAAAACTTCCCATTAAACAAGAAATTTCACAAAATATCGTTGAGACATCTAGTTAGTCTAGACACAAACCAAACTTCAATGAAAGTGACAGTAGTACAGGACAGCATCTGGTGAACAAAGTTGACAATGGGCGCGCTATATCTATTATTTCCTTTATCTATGGTGGCAACGTCCGTTGTAAATCAGGATCGATTCTGCGAAATATTAAACAAAATGTTATACGATTCTGCGAAATATTAAACAAAATGCATATACGTAATGCGTCTTTTAACACAAATGGGTTCAATTTTCATTGATGTTTTTAAGTTTGAAAATGAAATTCGAAGTACAGCGCCATCTACCGCTTAATAGTACATTATTTATTCGAACAAATATGTTGCTGGAGTAGGAATAGATCAACTTCAGCGACAAATTGGAGTTACATTTTTGTAAAAAAAACGAAAGGCCATTATGTGAAATTCTGTGTGTGAGAACGAGATAGCATGAAAAACGAAATTGTCGCTTGCATTGTGAATGCGGCTTTATTGAACCCATATTTTCCACCATCCAATGTTTACTTTCCATCGTACCTATGACGTTTAATTTATTGAGCGAATAAAAGCTTCTATGGTATGTGTTATTCTATGGGTATAATCAACAGACTGCATTGATGGCACTCTATTTCTGTCGGATTTATTCCGTAGTTTTTAATATTTTGCAATTTTCATCAAACGTGAAGCGACCCATTTCGTAAATTTCTAACCTTTAACTAAGAATCCGTCGCTTCATAAATGCCATATTGGTCATCTGCTTCGAAATAATAGGGGGTTTAAATATATAGATCAATTTAATGATCCCCTGGTATCGTTAAACACCGATATTGTCGATAGTGCAGATTTATAGATCCCGGTAAAACGGTCCCCTCTATTTCGACAAATTCAACAGGCGTTTACTCTGTTAGATATATAGATTTCATTATGATGCTCAGAAAATCGTGCCGAGTGGCTTCCGTAGAGTGGTCCTCGCTATATCCATGGTGACAGTTGGACAGCTGTGAAGTACATGCGGCTGTATGCAGCTATGAGTCTATAATACTTTTCAATATCTGCAGAAGGAAAGATATGAGATTGATGGGTCGAAAGTCCTTTGGAACAACATTTGATTGGTTTCACGCTTTCAGAATGAATACCAGCTTAGATTCTCAACCTCTAATAGGAGTATAGGATATCTTAATGTAGCTTCCTTAAATGTTTGGGAGCCAAAATTTGTAGACCATTGTGTAAGTCCTCTGGTCCTATATCATCAGAGCCAGAAATATTTGCAAGATTTCATTTAGAAAATCAAAACGTCGTCGTTAAACATCTGAACTGTTTCTTGTATTCTTTGTATTCGTTGTACCTAGTACAGTCTCGTACCGTCCTCGAGCGCTTAACGTTATAAAAATTGTTTTCTGGAAATGAATGCAGGTCTTTGTTCTCAATAACGTACATCACTAACTGATGGAAACTGTAATTTGTATTTAAAATTTTTAAATTGAATTAACTGTCCCAGTTGGGGTACCAAGGTCATAATGATTGTGTTTGGGTTGGTTACAGTTCACTTTAATTCTACTGCCACAACACACAAGTCCTTTTTGTGCAGTTGTTAATGATGTGGTTGGGTGAGATGGCTGAGTGGCTCACTGGCAGGTTGTATAGTTCGCGCATTATGTATGTATATCTCAGTTAATTAACGAAAGTTGACCAGTAGTATAATGGTTGACTAATGGTTTCATAACAACTGCAGGTGCATCACGTACCATCTGGACAGCATATTAATGTCGACAGTGTCACGAGTAGCTATCCTGGAAAAGCAATTGCTAAAATTCATTGGAAATTTATAGCGCGTTTACATGCACTCTTTTATCATGGTAATGTCGTGATTATCTTTCATCAGCCAAAAGGTATTCAAATACATTTTTAATCGACTTAGTTTTGACATTTTTCTATTTCATGATGCCATGATGGACATACCCAGCTAGTCAATTTCGGAGCGATCCAGAGAAGGATCGTGTAGGGGCTCCCATAGCGCGCCTCAAACGATTATTTACGGAGTGCGCCTATAACGGGGAGCGTTGAATTATGAGAAACTCCTCCAAAGTAACCGGAAGAAATATTAGAAACATCTGTAAAACAAAACAATCATCGCAATATACCTATATGTAGTTTAAATAAAAACAGATTGCATGCGTGGCAGAGGATATTGATGAAGCATTTTGAAGATGCCTTATGTTTTTAGTTAATTATAAACATAGGAGCATTTGGGAAAAACAATGTGAAGCCCTCAATCTGGGTTGTATTCGGATGATTTTAGGAGACCTGTTCCAAAGATTAAAAATGAAATGGGTTCCCATTTCGGCTTTTCACAACCAGTGAGTGAGTGCTCTTTCTAGATGTATACCCACTGATTGGGACCTACAGTTTTACACCGGTTCCAAACGGGATTTTTGATAAGTTTTCTCATGGCTAAAATACTCGATAGTGTCGCCGTTACTTAGCGAGGTGACCGCCGTCGAAAGAAGTATAAGGCGTTCAGAGCAGGGATCGAACCAGTTCTCATTCACAACAGTCCCACACCCCACACTCTACCATTGCACCACAGACGGCCACAAGACGATCGAATAACGGGCCGAATAATGGGTCGTCCTCCTGCAAGGACGAGAATCGGAATCTGGTGACTGATAAACAGTGTGTGCTTGAAATGTAGCACTACTCCGCCCAGATTCTTCTACTGACGATCAGGTGGAAGACATTGTAGCTTGTACCCCCCAACCAAGCCGAGATTAGAACGGCAATCCGCCAGCTTAAGAATATTAAAGCCGCTGGTGTGGATGTGCTACCCGCTGAACTTTTGAAGGCAGATGGCGAAGGACTCCTTGTCCACATGCATCAACTTATATGCGGTATATGGTTGGGGGAATCTATGCCTGACAACTGGAGTATCAGTGTATTATGTCCTGTATTCAAAAAAGGTGATTCGTGTGTCTGTTCCAACAATCGCAGTATCAGTCTTTTAACCCTCGCCTATGATGTCTTGTCGAACGAATTATGTGCAAGACTAAAGCCAATTGTTAAAAATCTGATTGGACCATATCAGTGTGTTTTTGGACCAGGCAAGTCCACGACTGACCAAATATTCACGCTATGCCAAATCCTGGAAAAGACGCACGAAAAGCAAATCGATACATACCATCTTTTTGTAGATTTCAAAACCTCTTTCGATAGCTATGGCTGAACTTGTGATTCCGGCAAAAGTGATCCGCCTTTGTAGAACGACGCTGACCAACACCAAATCAGAAGTGAGGGAGGGGAAAGACCTCACCGAACCATTCTGTACCCAGCGAGGACTGAGACAGGACGGCACACTTTCGTGCAATCTCTTCAACATCATAATAGAGATAATAATGAGAAAGGCTGCAGTAAATACGAACAAGACCATTAACACGAAAAGCCATATGTTACTGGAGTATTTTGACGACATAGAAATCATTGGGCGAAATTTGTGAGAGGTTACTGGAGTATTTTCAAGAATCGAAAGGGATTCAGCGAAGGTGGTTAATGAGGGCAAGACAAAATTGATGGTGTCACCGACTAGAGAAACCTCTCGACTTGGTCCGCACTTGAACGTTGACAACCGATTTAATTTTGAAGTGGTACATGAATTTGTCTACCTTGGATCCGCCCTGAACAAGGACAACAACGTCAGCCTGGAGTTAAATATGAGAATTGTGCTTGGAAATAGATGCTATTTTGGGCTCTGCAAGTATTTTAAGAACAAAGCCCTCTCTCGACAGACAAAACTCCAGCTGTGCCAGACTCTCATTTTACCTGTCCTGACATATGGCTCCGAAACTTGAGTCATATCGAAAGCGGATGGCAAACACCTGAGAGTATTCGACAGGAAAATTCTCCGTAAAATATATAGTCCTGGTAAAGAAAACGGCGAGATCGGACGTCGTTGGAACCAAGAGCTACATCACTTGTATTCTGACGTAAATATAACTAGATGAATCAAATTAGGCCAACTGCGTTGGCTAAGTCGTGTTATCACAATGGATTAATACGAGCCAGCGCGAAAAGTTTTCGATAACGTACCCGATTAAAGCAGGAATAGAGGACGACCAAGACTCCGCTGGAAAGGCCAGGCCGAAGAATCCCTGCGTATCCCTGGTACTACCAGCTGGCGAGAAAAGTCGAAGGATAGAACCAGTTGGAGGAATATGTTGAAATTTGTTTAATTAATATGTATACGACATCTGACCTCATGAGGTTGTAAAATAGTAAAAACAAAAAGTAACTGGCCCAAATATGGCTTAAAAAACTACTGAAACTGCTAAAAACAAAAATCAATTCGTGAAAACAATGCTTGCAAACATATACATGGTTCCTGCTTGCACGTTTATTTTTCAGCGTGCATAAGGATTACTATACCTCTCTGCTTCGCCTCTCTTACTACACACTGAAAAATCTGTATTTTTTTGTTGTTTGGATGCAAATATAACATGTGTTTGGAGCTTGTCGCAAATATAATATACTTGTGCCCAAACGCATTGTGTTTGCTATTCAATATTACATGTTTGAGACACAATGATTAATATGTTATAATATATGTGTTTTCGACCCACATATATTTATGTTTGTGATACAAATACAGCTGTGGTTGTTGCACTGTCTATGCTCTCTCGAGAGCACGAGAATAAAAGAGGGGCAACGAGAGAGTCTATCTCTTAAGTGTGGATCTGTATTTTTCCATTATTCTCTCAGTCAGTGAGTCATAAATATTCCTGAATGGGCGTGTAAATTCCAGATGAAGTGATTCTTATTTTGTCTGATGTATTGCGATTTAGTTTCATGTATTCCAGTCGTCAATGGTTCCTCAGACAGAGGATATCAAAAGCGCTTGATCAGTGAATAAAGAATAAACAAACGCTTAGACGGTTGAATGGTTTGTGATTTTGCTTTTGGTTTTTGTGTTTCACATATATTTATGTGTGCTGCCAAAGTGAGAAACGATTTTGAGGAAAGAAACTGGAGAGGGCAACAACGTGAATCCCTTTTCTCTGCCTCTGCTCAAAAATCGGAATGGCGGATCATTTGTGAAATATAATAAAAAAACACAAATAATTAATACACGCTTGTCTTGCTTGAACTAGATTTGTATATAAGTATATTGTTTGTGTACCAACGCGTAGTGATAACCAAGGCATAGTTGAAACCTTCTGAAAACAAAAACGTGAGAGACAACAAAGAAAGGAGAAGGAAAAGAGCAGCGAATAATAATTTAATGGCAAAAAACAAATAATGCATTCAATGCAAGTAAATGTAAAAATGACGGTTTTAAATCTTTTAATTTTTTGTACTAATTATTTAGAAATGTGGATTTAGATTGATGCAATTAATTATAATACATATATGTATATTGAAATAAAAGAATAATTCGTTTCTAAATATTATTATGTTTGGGAGCAAATACTCATATGTTTCCACGTAAGTATATGGAGGTTTGAGGAAAACACGCGAATGCTTCCACGTAAGTATATGGATGTTTGGGATGAAGCACGCAAATACATATGTTCACGTAAAAGCATAAACATGCAAATGTTTGCATATAAATACACCTGAGTTTGGGACTTGTAAACCTATAAATGTTTGAAGTTTGTTCCAAACATATACACGGCTCCTGCAGAATATATTTGGGAGAATATGTTACAGAGGCCGGTTTTTTTTCTGCGGGTAGACTGGTAATTTTTGTGCATATTCGAAGCGCTTAAAATACAATTTTATATTAAAATATTATATTAAAATTATATTAAATAAATAATATTAAACAAAATTAAAATTATATTATATAAATTATTCAATAAGTATATTGCACATAATTCTGAACCCTAGTATTTAGACATTTAATCGAAACCAATCATACGCTCTGATGCTCCAACTTGCAAAAACTTTTTCGTAAAATAAATTTTCTTTCCTGATTCTTGTGAAGAGAAAAGAGGAATATATTGTTTATCTAATCTCCAGTAAAAGTTTTCATCTTTAGTAAGTTTTGCTAGAAGGATCTTTAAGCTTTAAGCAAACAAAAACTCAGAAAATATCAAACTTTGTCCTGGTGCAGCCTGTGCCTGGCAGTCATATGAAACCCCTATATAAGTGTTTATATTATGAACAACATAAATTGACATAAACTCAAGGATAATGTAAAGATACCCAGGCCAAATTAAGGGATTTGCATGAAACCCGCATGCAAACTTTTGAAGAAGTATGTGGAGGCAATATCCTTCTGTGAAGGTTCCCATGCAGTTACAACAAAAGGGGGCACTTTGTCCAATGTAGCGGTTCCTTAAAATAGAGTATAATGTTTGTTTCTAGTTAATGACCGTAATACGATGTTTGTGGCAGTTATTGGTGATTGGTAAGGATTGAACGAAAAAAAGGACAATGGATAAAATAAAGACATACAGCTGTGTCTATTAATTTGTAGCTGGTATAACACAAATATTGTTATGATATAAAAGTGAAAAAAAAACAAAAATATCACGAGCAGTTTATAACATTGAAGAATTGTGCATCTCGGTGGTAGAATGCGCGACTATTGTACATGAGAATGTGAGTTCAATACCCGCTCTTGCTTTGGTAGCAGTCACCCTGCTTAGTAACCGTGACACTATCGATTAATACCCCACGGAACAAGTCCTCCAATTCCTTTCGGAATCTTTGCAAAAGTGTAGCTATCAATCACTGAATCTGCAAATACACATCGCGCAGCCCACTGATTGTCGCAGGCTGTCCTCTATTCCTTCGTGGAATGTTATGGGAAAATACAATTCTATATAAAAGCAATCTAAAGCGAAGTTGCTGGGGACCCAGGACTGTACATGTGAGAATGGAAAAATTCATGATGTGGTAATGAACATCTCTTGTGTATGGTTGGTTTCAACACTTCAATGACATGTCATGCGAGTTGGTTTCATTAATTTGACACCGTAAAATGCTGTGTTGTGGGCACAAACCCCCAAAAAAAAGGTCTTATCAAAAGCCATGACTGCGTAGAAAAAGGAACTGAACATTTTACTGTGTGTGTCCTTTATGCAATCAAAGGATTAGCACAGGCTTTACCTTCACTCAGAATGTTCCTGAGAAAAATATGTTGAAATAAATTGCTGCTACATCTTGATTTATGCCAGATACGAGTTGCCAAAGAATTGTGAATTGTTACTAATTCCTTTGAAATGAGAGCAGCCTTGAAAGTTAATAAGAATCCTTTTTGCGGTTGAAAAGTACGTTACGTGTTGGCATCAGTTGATGAACGATTTACTTGTAATTTTACTAGTACCCTGTGATACTAGGGGTTAAAGCGATTAAGTACTAGCTCCACTGGAGCACCATTAATTTTGGACAGTTTTCAGTTAGCCAGAGACGGGAATGGAGGAATGAGCATTCGCTTTCCGATCATAAATATATTGAGTTTCCACTCGCGTTGAATAAAGCCACCCAAACGGACCTATGTTCAACGAAGAATGGATTCGAAGTGCATCCAGAGAAAACAGAGCTCGCACTCTTTACTATGAACCAAACGGTTCTGGACATTGAGCCCTTATCTCTAGGTGGTATGGAAATATGTCAGAAAGATAACGCAAAATACCTATGTGCGACCCTTCGTATTCATAAAAATCTTTGATTCCAGTTTAACAATATGGCTTACTTACTTATCCGGTCTCGAACAACCTCGGGAGCCCAGGAACTTTACAAAACGAAGACAACATATTTCGACAACCAGTTCGATCTTTTGTCTTATCTCCCGACTTATTAATACCAAGTGTACGCAGGGATTCGTCAACCCGATCCCTCCAAAGGAGTTTTGGTCTTGCTATTTTTTGTATTCCTTCGAGTTCGGTTTCGATAACCCTTCGTGCTAGTTCGTCCTCATCCATTCTACGGACATGGCCTAGCCAGCGCCATGGCGTTATTTTGATCCGCTTAACTATGTCATTGTAGGGACAAAGCTCATGCAGTTTCCCATGAAGGGGTTGGGGAGAGCTTCTCACAACCAGTGAGCTGTACGCTCTCTAAGTTTTCAGTCACCGATGTCGTCGGTCTTGCAATGGCTAGTGTGTATGAGATCGTGGGTTTGATCTCTGCTCTGAATACCTTACATTACGTTCGAGGATGGCCACCTCGATTAGTGATGGCGACACAATCGAGTACTTAGCCACTAAAAGGTTCTCAAAATACCATTCGGAACCAGTGTAAAACTGTACTCTGGTATAGCTGGACTTTTGCTACTTGAGAGAGGACTTTATCTGTAAAGTGTTTCCATAGCCAAAAATAATATATAGTCGAAAGCAAAATTCTCCGCTTGATCTCAAAGCTGACGTTGTTGTTTTTGTTTACGGTGGATCCAAGGTATACAAATTCGTCCACCACCTCGAAAAATAACAACGGCCTTGCTCGTTGTAACCACTAATTTTGTCTTGTCCTCCTCGGGTCTCGAAAAACCCGCAGTAACTTCTCTCATTGTGCACCCAATGATATCCATATCATCAGCATACGCGGGCAGCACTTGACTTTTGCTGGTGGTGGTTTTATTCATGTTGACTGCAGATTTTCTCATAACAATCTCTATTAAGATGTTAAAGAGATCGCACGAGGGTCACCTTTCTTAACTATGGGACATAGTACACGGAGACTCCAATCGCCAGGCATGTATTCATCTAACCAAATTTTGCTAATGAGCGGATGCATGTACCTTATCAGCTCATCGTCGCCGGCATTAAACAGCTCTGCCGGTAATGCATCGACTCCTGCGGATTTGTTGGTCTTGAGCCAGGCAATAGCTGTTCTGATCTCATCTTGGTTAGGAGGTGGGCAATCGACATCGTCGTCCAAATTGTGATCGATTGTATCACCGTCATTGGATATCTCAGGCACCAGTTGCATGGAGAAATGATCTCTCCATATTCCTAACATACTCTGACATATCTGCGATGAGATTTCCGACCTTGTCTTTACAGAAGGTGGGCCTTGACAATGTCCATTATATCTGGTTTTGACTTTTTGGTAGAATTTTCGGCTTTGTTCTTCATTCTGTATGTCTCAATTTTCTCACCCTCGCGCTTTCTTTGCTGCCGTTTCTTACGCCTAAACAGACGGTTTATCTCCTTTCTTTTTTCCCAATATCGCTCAGTCGCAGTTCGCGTTACCACTGACTGAAGCATTGCCCTACGTGCAGCATTTTCTTCATCAGTTGCTATGCGACACTCTTCATCGTACCATGGTTTGTCGCGAAGGGGTTTTTCAAAACCAAGTACGGTTGTTGCGGCAGTTTTTATAAAGTTTCCACTGCGATTCACGATCGTCATTGGGAGGGGTGGGTTTTGTGCCAAAAGTTGCGAGAGTTTCCTTGAGTAGGCTGTGGCCACCTCTGGTAATTGCAGCTTTCCGATGTCCAGCTTCCTCCTCGTCTAGTTTGATACTATTTTTGCTCTAGTTAATTTTGTGCGAACCTTTATTGCTACCAGGTGGTGATCAGAATCGATCCCAGCATCTCTAATAACTCGTAGGTGAGTGGATGAATGCCTTCCATCAATTACCACGTGATCAATTTGGTTCTTCTTTCTTTGATCATGGAATTCCCAAGTAGCCTTGGGGATGTCACCGTGCTGAAATATTGCCGTGGCAAAGTCAATCTGTCTCATACCGTTGTCGGAACTGTCAGCATGTAGGCTGAAATTCCAAAGACATATTATGTGAGCACCTAGAGGAATCGTATGGCCGCTGCCACGACCATAACGTTAAGATTGTTATGTGTTTAATCCAACGATTTGAAATTGCAGTCTACTTGCTAATGATGTGGCTAGGATCTGTAAATCTACAGAAAAGTCAGTGGAGGTCTACCTCGAAATGGTTTTCTGGGTGTATATAGCTGTTTTCCGCATTGCAGTATTACGGCATTGATATTTGGTCGGTGGTGCAATGGCTAGTGTGCGCGGCTCTTGTACATGAGAACGTGGGATCGATCCCTGCTCAGACCACCTTACATTTTTTTCTACGACGGTCACCTCGCTTAGTGATGGCGACACTATCGAGTACTTAGCCATGAAAATGGTTCTCAAAATACCGTTCGGAACCGGTGTAAAACTGTAGGTCCAAATCAGTGAGTATAAAACTAGAAAGCGCACATCTCACTGATTGTGAGAAGCTCTCCCCAATCCCTTCATGGGATGTTAAGGGACACCATTTTAATTTTATAATTGGTGGCCGGTTCTACAAAATTGCACTTATCTAAGTCTATTTAAAAAGGTTCGGGAAATGCCGGTTGTAACTAACGAGTGCCCTTCGCGCTGCACATACCGGGGATTACGAAATCAGCGCAATCCACGTTAGAGACGGCATACATGACCCCATTTTCTGCATTCTTTAATCATGTCCCTGACAGACAGTACTCTAAGGGATGCTCATCATGTAATAGAAGGTATTTAGGATTAGACAGGACGTCTCACATATTGGATTGAATTAAATTGAATTGAATTGAATTGAATTGAATTGAATTGAATTGAATTGAATTGAATTGAATTGAATTGAATTGAATTGAATTGAATTGAATTGAATTGAATTGAATTGAATTGAATTGAATTGAATTGAATTGAATTGAATTGAATTGAATTGAATTGAATTGAATTGAATTGAATTGAATTGAATTGAATTGAATTGAATTGAATTGAATTGAATTGAATTGAATTGAATTGAATTGAATTGAATTGAATTGAATTGAATTGAATTGAATTGAATTGAATTGAATTGAATTGAATTGAATTGAATTGAATTGAATTGAATTGAATTGAATTGAATTGAATTGAATTGAATTGAATTGAATTGAATTGAATTGAATTGAATTGAATTGAATTGAATTGAATTGAATTGAATTGAATTGAATTGAATTGAATTGAATTGAATTGAATTGAATTGAATTGAATTGAATTGAATTGAATTGAATTGAATTGAATTGAATTGAATTGAATTGAATTGAATTGAATTGAATTGAATTGAATTGAATTGAATTGAATTGAATTGAATTGTATTGAATTGTATTGAATTGTATTGAATTGTATTGAATTGTATTGAATTGTATTGAATTGAATTGAATTGAATTGAATTGAATTGAATTGAATTGAATTGAATTGAATTGAATTGAATTGAATTGAATTGAATTGAATTGAATTGAATTGAATTGAATTGAATTGAATTGAATTGAATTGAATTGAATTGAATTGAATTGAATTGAATTGAATTGAATTGAATTGAATTGAATTGAATTGAATTGAATTGAATTGAATTGAATTGAATTGAATTGAATTGAATTGAATTGAATTGAATTGAATTGAATTGAATTGAATTGAATTGAATTGAATTGAATTGAATTGAATTGAATTGAATTGAATTGAATTGAATTGAATTGAATTGAATTGAATTGAATTGAATTGAATTGAATTGAATTGAATTGAATTGAATTGAATTGAATTGAATTGAATTGAATTGAATTGAATTGAATTGAATTGAATTGAATTGAATTGAATTGAATTGAATTGAATTGAATTGAATTGAATTGAATTGAATGAATTGAATTGAATTGAATTGAATTGAATTGAATTGAATTGAATTGAATTGAATTGAATTGAATTGAATTGAATTGAATTGAATTGAATTGAATTGAATTGAATTGAATTGAATTGAATTGAATTGAATTGAATTGAATTGAATTGAATTGAATTGAATTGAATTGAATTGAATTGAATTGAATTGAATTGAATTGAATTGAATTGAATTGAATTGAATTGAATTGAATTGAATTGAATTGAATTGAATTGAATTGAATTGAATTGAATTGAATTGAATTGAATTGAATTGAATTGAATTGAATTGAATTGAATTGAATTGAATTGAATTGAATTGAATTGAATTGAATTGAATTGAATTGAATTGAATTGAATTGAATTGAATTGAATTGAATTGAATTGAATTGAATTGAATTGAATTGAATTGAATTGAATTGAATTGAATTGAATTGAATTGAATTGAATTGAATTGAATTGAATTGAATTGAATTGAATTGAATTGAATTGAATTGAATTGAATTGAATTGAATTGAATTGAATTGAATTGAATTGAATTGAATTGAATTGAATTGAATTGAATTGAATTGAATTGAATTGAATTGAATTGAATTGAATTGAATTGAATTGAATTGAATTGAATTGAATTGAATTGAATTGAATTGAATTGAATTGAATTGAATTGAATTGAATTGAATTGAATTGAATTGAATTGAATTGAATTGAATTGAATTGAATTGAATTGAATTGAATTGAATTGAATTGAATTGAATTGAATTGAATTGAATTGAATTGAATTGAATTGAATTGAATTGAATTGAATTGAATTGAATTGAATTGAATTGAATTGAATTGAATTGAATTGAATTGAATTGAATTGAATTGAATTGAATTGAATTGAATTGAATTGAATTGAATTGAATTGAATTGAATTGAATTGAATTGAATTGAATTGAATTGAATTGAATTGAATTGAATTGAATTGAATTGAATTGAATTGAATTGAATTGAATTGAATTGAATTGAATTGAATTGAATTGAATTGAATTGAATTGAATTGAATTGAATTGAATTGAATTGAATTGAATTGAATTGAATTGAATTGAATTGAATTGAATTGAATTGAATTGAATTGAATTGAATTGAATTGAATTGAATTGAATTGAATTGAATTGAATTGAATTGAATTGAATTGAATTGAATTGAATTGAATTGAATTGAATTGAATTGAATTGAATTGAATTGAATTGAA
Organism: Phaonia tiefii; assembly: GCA_963931995.1. NCBI lineage: Eukaryota > Metazoa > Arthropoda > Insecta > Diptera > Muscidae > Phaonia > Phaonia tiefii. The sequence goes on from OZ008371.1 coordinate 149,822,304, forward strand.
TTGAATTGAATTGAATTGAATTGAATTGAATTGAATTGAATTGAATTGAATTGAATTGAATTGAATTGAATTGAATTGAATTGAATTGAATTGAATTGAATTGAATTGAATTGAATTGAATTGAATTGAATTGAATTGAATTGAATTGAATTGAATTGAATTGAATTGAATTGAATTGAATTGAATTGAATTGAATTGAATTGAATTGAATTGAATTGAATTGAATTGAATTGAATTGAATTCAATTGAATTGAATTGAATTGAATTAAATTAAATTAAATTGAATTGAATTGAATTGAATTGAATTGAATTGAATTGAAGTGAAGTGAAGTGAATTGAATTGAATTGAATTGAATTGAATTGAATTGAATTGAATTGAATTGAATTGAATTGAATTGAATTGAATTGAATTGAATTGAATTGAATTGAATTGAATTGAATTGAATTGAATTGAATTGAATTGAATTGAATTGAATTGAATTGAATTGAATTGAATTGAATTGAATTGAATTGAATTGAATTGAATTGAATTGAATTGAATTGAATTGAATTGAATTGAATTGAATTGAATTGAATTGAATTGAATTGAATTGAATTGAATTGAATTGAATTGAATTGAATTGAATTGAATTGAATTGAATTGAATTGAATTGAATTGAATTGAATTGAATTGTATTGAATTGAATTGAATTGAATTGAATTGAATTGAATTGAATTAAATTAAATTAAATTGAATTGAATTGAATTGAATTGAATTGAATTGAATTGAATTGAATTGAATTGAATTGAATTGAATTGAATTGAATTGAAATGAAATGAAATGAAATGAATTGAATTGAATTGAATTGAATTGAATTGAATTGAATTGAATTGAATTGAATTGAATTGAATTGAATTGAATTGAATTGAATTGAATTGAATTGAATTGAGTTGAATTGAATTGAATTGAATTGAATTGAATTGAATTGAATTGAATTGAATTGAATTGAATTGAATTGAATTGAATTGAATTGAATTGAATTGAATTGAATTGAATTGAATTGAATTGAATTGAATTGAATTGAATTGAATTGAATTGAATTGAATTGAATTGAATTGAATTGAATTGAATTGAATTGAATTGAATTGAATTGAATTGAATTGAATTGAATTGAATTGAATTGAATTGAATTGAATTGAATTGAATTGAATTGAATTGAATTGAATTGAATTGAATTGAATTGAATTGAATTGAATTGAATTGAATTGAATTGAATTGAATTGAATTGAATTGAATTGAATTGAATTGAATTGAATTGAATTGAATTGAATTGAATTGAATTGAATTGAATTGAATTGAATTGAATTGAATTGAACTGAATTGAATTGAATTGAATTGAATTAAATTAAATTAAATTGAATTGAATTGAATTGAATTGAATTGAATTGAATTGAATTGAATTGAATTGAATTGAATTGAATTGAATTGAATTGAATTGAATTGAAGTGAAGTGAAGTGAAGTGAAGTGAATTGAATTGAATTGAATTGAATTGAATTGAATTGAATTGAAGTGAATTGAATTGAATTGAATTGAATTGAATTGAATTGAATTGAATTGAATTGAATTGAAGTGAAGTGAATTGAATTGAATTGAATTGAATTGAATTGAATTGAATTGAATTGAATTGAATTGAAGTGAATTGAATTGAATTGTATTGAATTGAATTGAATTGAATTGAATTAAATTGAATTGAATTGAATTGAAATTAATTGAATTGAATTGAATTGAATTGAATTGAATTGAATTGAATTGAATTGAATTGAATTGAATTGAATTGAATTGAATTGAATTGAATTGAATTGAATTGAGTTGAATTGAATCAATTGAATTGGGTTGAATTGATTCGAGTATCCACTGCTGTGGAAATGGCTTCGTCGCTGTTTATGATTTTCGATGATAAGGTTTTCTTCCTTATTTTCGTGATCAAGGATGCCTTCAGCGTAGGTTACACATGTTTGGAGGTTAACAGCAACAACTGATGCACTGCCTGCACTTTGTAAGGGAGCATCTATTGATGCCCAATTGCGTGGCACGTCGTCTGGCCGATACACCGATGTTCCCTGCCGGCCAGATCCGGGAGGCTAGTGAAGCAATTGAAACATTTATTCCGAGTTCTTGATGACCGTGGCGATGCATGTTTTGTTGTCCTGTATTTTTATCTATTTACTTCATAAATGTCAAAGCGGAATTAACATTTGCCGCCATTTGGAAAACTTATAGCATCTTACGGTAGGGTGACAACTTCTGCGCCACCTTGTATATTTGCACTGAGTCTAACACATCCCATGTACCCCATCGTCGTGGAGTATCTTTTCGACCGAGATTTTTGTGCTACGTAGGCATAATCTTTGATTCGCTTATTGTATGTGGCTTCTTCTAGGCCAATCAGCGTGTACAGGTTTTCTCTCCATAATTTCCTTGAAACGGCTCAGAAACCACAAAACAAGTCATGCACAGATTCACTCATTCATCTGTGCATGAGTTATTGTGCTTCCCAAATTTGTGTTATACAATTTTCGATTTAAACTCCATACCCTGTTGACTTTCATATACTCAATCATGCGTTGCCGAACATTGGAAATTAGAAAAATATCGATTTTTAATATAAAATCTAAAACTGAACCCAAACTGCCGAGAAAATTTCGGCACGTTTACATTTTATTGAACGTCATGAAAAGCGTATCCAATTAAAAGAATTTCAATCATTTGCATTTGCATACAAACCTGACAACATTCTCGTTTACTCATAGCTTTGGAAAGCCTTAGAAGAACATTTTAAGCTCCGCCAGAAATGTTTATTTCAGCATCAATTTGGGTTAGTCGATTATTCACATTTGTCCTGGTGATGAAGGCATGATACTCCATGTATGTGTGTACTTTGTATGTTGCTTGGAAGATGGCAAGGAAACGCTTTAATACAAAAGTTTGAAAAATGTGAAACTTGATTACAATTTTAAAGTTTATTGGAAATTTCTCACAGATAGGAAAGTTAGAATACTTGGAAATTTCACTCGAAAAAAGGAAACATAAATGTTTTACGCTAATTACAGTTTAAACGATCACACATATCGTTCGTTACGATAATTTTGTTCAAAATAGATTTTGCATTGGATTCTTCCGTATGCACTGTATTACGTCTCGAGGATACGTGTTGCTATTTATAGTAAAAGTGGTGATAAAACGGTTTATCATTAAATGATTAAATTGTCCTGATGGACGACTCTGTGGACCATAAAATGGGCGCAGTTCACGAATACAGCCAGGTTATTAAAAAAAACATCTGCACAATATGCAAGCATTGTTGAGTCTATTCATAATGAAATGGTTTACCAACCAAAACATAAATCACGTGACTCCTATCCACATGGGTGACACTGTAAACACTGTTGCCCACTTAAGCCGCTATAAGTCTACTAAATCACGCTTTAGAGCCGGTTGCAATTAAGTTTCTTGTCGTCTTTACGATTTCTTCATACATATTCAAATGAGTTCACTCCAATTCAATTCAACTCAGTTCAATTCAATTCAATTCCAGTCCATTCAAATCAATTCAGTTCCATTAAAACCAATTCAGTTAAACTCAATTCAATTAAATTAAATTCGATTCAATTCAATTCCAGTCCATTCAAATTCAGTTCCATTCAATTCAATTACATTGAACTCCATTCAATTCAATTAAACTAATTCGATTCAACTCAATTCTATTATATTGTATTCTATTATACTATATTCAATCCAATTCAATTCAATTCAATTCAATTCAATTCCATTCCATTCCATTCCATTCCATTCAAATCAATTCAGTTTCTTTCAATTAAATTAAATTGAACTCCATTCAATTCAATTAAACTAATTCGATTCAACTCAACTATATTGTATTCTATTATATTCTATTAAATTCAATTCAATTCAATTCCATTCAAATCAATTCAGTTCCATTCAATTCAATTAAATTGAACTCCATTCAATTCAATTAAAGTAATTCGATTCAACTCAATTCTATTAAATTCTATTCTATTATATTCTATTCAATTCAATTCAATTCAATTCAATTTTAATTTTTTTTTCTATTAAATTCAATTCAATTCAACTCAATTCAATTCAATTCAATTCAATTAAATTAAATTCGATTCAATTCAATTTAATTCAATTCAATTCAACTCAATTCTATTCGATTGTATTCTACTCAATTCAATTCAGTTCAGTTCAGTTCAGTTCAGTTCAATTCAATTCAATTGAATTCAATTCAATTCAATTCAATTCAACTCAATTCAATTCAATTCAATTCAATTCAATTCAGTTCAATTCAATTCAATTCAATTCAATTCAATTCAATTCAATTGAATTCAATCCAATTCAATTCAATTCAACTCAATTTAATTCCAATCCATTCAAATCATTTCAGTTCCATTCAAATCAATTCAATTGACCTCCATTCAATTAATCTAAATTCAATTCAATTTAATTCAATTACAGTCCGTTCAAATCAATTCAGTTCCATTCAATTCAATTCAATTGAACTCAATTCAACTAAATTAAATTCGATTCAATTCAATTTAATTCAATTCAATTCAACTCAATTCTATTCGATTGTATTCTACTCAATTCAATTCAGTTCAGTTCAATTCAATTCAATTGAATTCAATTCAATTCAATTCAATTCATCTCAATTCAATTCAATTCAATTCAATTCAGTTCAATTCAATTCAATTCAATTCAATTCAATTCAATTCAATTCAATTCAATTCAATTGAATTCAATCCAATTCAATTCAATTCAACTCAATTTAATTCCAATCCATTCAAATCATTTCAGTTCCATTCAAATCAATTCAATTGACCTCCATTCAATTAATCTAAATTCAATTCAATTTAATTCAATTCCAGTCCATTCAAATCAATTCAGTTCCATTCAATTCAATTCAATTGAACTCAATTCAATTAAATTAAATTCGATTCAATTCAATTTAATTCAATTCAATTCAACTCAATTCTATTCTATTGTATTCTATTCAATTCAATTCATTTCAGTTCAGTTCACTTCAGTTCTATTCAATTGAATTCAATCCAATTCAATTCAATTCAACTCAATTCAATTCAATTCAATTCAATTCCATTCAATTCAATTCAAATCAATTCAATTCAATTCAATTCAAGTCAATTCAATTCAATTCAATTCAATTCAATTCAATTCAATTCAATTCCAGTCCATTCAAATCAATTCAGTTCCATTCAATTCAATTCAATTGAACTCCATTCAATTCAATTAAACTAATTCGATTCAACTCAATTCTATTCTATTTTATTCTATTATATTCTATTCAATTCAATTCAATTCAATTCAATTCAATTCAATTCAATTCAATTCAATTCAATTCAATTGAATTCCATTCCATTCCATTCAAATCAATTCAGTTCCATTCAATTCAATTCAACTGAACTCAATTTAATTAAATTAAATTCGATTCAGTTAAATTTATTTCAATTCAATTCAACTCAATTCTATTCTATTGTATTCTATTCAATTCAATTCAGTTCAGTTCAGTTCAGTTCAGTTCAGTTCAGTTCAGTTCAATTCAATTCAATTGAATTCAATTCAATTCAATTCAATTCAATTCGATTCAATTCAATTCAACTCAACTCAATTCAATTCATTTCAGTTCAATTCAATTCAATTCAATTCAATTCAATTCAATTTAATTTAATCCAATTCAATTCAACTCAATTTAATTCCAATCCATTCAAATCATTTCAGTTCGATTCAAATCAATTCAATTGACCGCCATTCAATTAAACTAAATTCAATTCCAGTCCATTCAAATCAATTCAGTTCCATTCAATTCAATTCAATTTAACTCAATTCAATTAAATTAAATTCGATTCAATTCAATTTAATTCAATTCAATTCAACTCAATTCTATTCTATTGTATTCTATTCAATTCAATTCAATTCATTTCAGTTCACTTCACTTCAGTTCAATTCTATTCAATAGAATTCAATCCAATTCAATTCAACTCAACTCAATTCAATTCAATTCCAATCAATTCAATTCAATTCAATTCAATTCAAGTCAAGTCCATTCAAATTCAGTTCCATTCAATTCAATTACATTGAACTCCATTCAATTCAATTAAACTAATTCGATTCAACTCAATTCTATTATATTGTATTCTATTATACTATATTCAATCCAATTCAATTCAATTCAATTCAATTCCATTCCATTCCATTCCATTCCATTCAAATCAATTCAGTTTCTTTCAATTCAATTAAATTGAACTCCATTCAATTCAATTAAACTAATTCGATTCAACTCAACTATATTGTATTCTATTATATTCTATTAAATTCAATTCAATTCAATTCCATTCAAATCAATTCAGTTCCATTCAATTCAATTAAATTGAACTCCATTCAATTCAATTAAAGTAATTCGATTCAACTCAATTCTATTAAATTCTATTCTATTATATTCTATTCAATTCAATTCAATTCAATTCAATTCAATTTTAATTTTTTTTTCTATTAAATTCAATTCAATTCAACTCAATTCAATTCAATTCAATTCAATTCAATTCAATTAAATTAAATTCGATTCAATTCAATTTAATTCAATTCAATTCAACTTAATTCTATTCGATTGTATTCTACTCAATTCAATTCAGTTCAGTTCAGTTCAGTTCAGTTCAGTTCAGTTCAATTCAATTCAATTGAATTCAATTCAATTCAATTCAATTCAATTCAACTCAATTCAATTCAATTCAATTCAATTCAGTTCAATTCAATTCAATTCAATTCAATTCAATTCAATTCAATTGAATTCAATCCAATTCAATTCAATTCAACTCAATTTAATTCCAATCCATTCAAATCATTTCAGTTCCATTCAAATCAATTCAATTGACCTCCATTCAATTAATCTAAATTCAATTCAATTTAATTCAATTCCAGTCAAGTCAATTCAATTCAATTCAATTCCAGTCCATTCAAATCAATTCAGTTCCATTCAATTCAATTCAATTCCATTGAACTCCATTCAATTCAATTAAACTAATTCGATTCAACTCAATTCTGTTATATTTTATTCTATTATATTCTATTCAATTCAATTCAATTCAATTCAATTCAATTCAATTCAATTCAATTCCATTCCATTCAAATCAATTCAGTTCCATTCAATTCAATTCAACTGAACTCAATTCAATTAAATTCGATTCAATTAAATTTAATTCAATTCAATTCAACTCAATTCTATTCTATTGTATTCTATTCAATTCAATTCATTTCAGTTCAGTTCACTTCAGTTCAATTCTATTCAATTGAATTCAATCCAATTCAATTCAATTCAATTCCATTCAATTCAATCCAATTCAATTCAATTCAATTCAATTCAATTCAATTCCATTCCATTCAAATCAATTCAGTTCCATTCAATTCAATTCAACTGAACTCAATTCAATTAAATTAAATTCGATTCAATTAAATTTAATTCAATTCAACTCAATTCTATTCTATTGTATTCTATTCAATTCAATTCAATTCATTTCAGTTCAGTTCACTTCAGTTCAATTCTATTCAATTGAATTCAATCCAATTCAATTCAATTCAATTCAATTCAATTCAATTCAATTCAATTGAATTCAATCCAATTCAATTCAATTCAATTCAATTCAATTCAATTCCATTCCATTCAAATCAATTCAGTTCCATTCAATTCAATTCAACTGAACTCAATTCAATTAAATTAAATTCGATTCAATTAAATTTAATTCAATCCAATTCAATTCAATTCAATTCAATTCAATTCAATTCAACTCAATTCTATTCTATTTTATTCTATTATATTCTATTCAATTCAATTCAATTCAATTCAATTCAATTCAATTCCATTCCATTCAAATCAATTCAGTTCCATTCAATTCAATTCAACTGAACTCAATTCAATTAAATTAAATTCGATTCAATTAAATTTAATTCAATTCAATTCAACTCAGTTCTATTCTATTCTATTCTATTCAATTCAATTCAATTCATTTCAGTTCAGTTCACTTCAGTTCAATTCTATTCAATTGAATTCAATCCAATTCAATTCAATTCAATTCAATTCAATTCAATTGAATTCAATCCAATTTAATTCAAGTCAATTCAACTCAATTCAATTTAATTCAATTCATTTCAATTCAGCTCAGTTCAATCCAATTCAATTATATTTAATTAAACTAAATTAAATTCAATTTAATTCGACTCAATTCAATTGTATTCAATTTAATTCAATTAAACTAAATTAAATTTAATTCAACTCAATATAATTTAACCTAGTTCAACTTGATTCGATTCAATTCAACTCTATTAAATTCATTTCAGTTCAATTAAATTCAATGCGGTCTAATAAAATTCAGTTATTTTGGAATAATAATGTTTCATATTACGGATAAAAGGAGAAATTCAAAATAATTGTATTTTGTGTTCATTCATTAATTTTTCAACATTAAATTTATATGTTTGTTTCCATGTAAAACGAAAACCCCGAAAAGTAACCGGAAATAAAACTGAATATTAAATAATATGATGGGGTTTTCCCAGTCCGTTAAGCCGCAGCCGCATTTCTAAAGAGGTGATTTTTCGTATAAACCGTTGTTATAAAAATACCAACAACATCACCACTTTCCAAATAGTGACACATATTTTTCCTCGAGTGTATTTTATGGCTATTTTATGTTATGTTTCATATGTTGTGTCATATGTTTGTTGTCGCTGCTTATGTAAGGATGTGGTTAACAAAGTATTAATATTCTTGTAATATTTTCGTTTACACAATTTATCGATCTATTTGCATTTTCCTTTTCGTCTGTACTTTATTTTTTATTTGTATTTAACCACAATTTTCTGCTTCTTTAGTTTTTTGTCGTTTATTTAGCTCCCCCAGCTAGCGCCCAGCTGGGTTTCTTCAGATGCTTTAAGGTAAAATTTTTGTATCTTCATTCGTGCTCAGTTATTCTCTTCCTTGGCAATTTTAATAAATTCTTAATCAAGAGACTTGAGGTTGTGCAAATATTTTCTGCTATTTGTTGTTTTATGGTAGAATTGTATTAGGATATTCGTAATAATTACCGCAATCCAGATGAAGTTTAGTCAGTTCAAAGAGGAATACCAAATTGTTTTCAGGCTTAAAAGTAACGCACGACAAAATGTAGCTCTGAGTCTTCCAGTGAAGAAAATGTGCAAATTTGTGTGTGCTTCTTCGTTCATGCTTCCGCTGATTCTTTGTAACCCAACGTTTTGCCTGTTAAATTTTATATGGAAACTGAAATTAAATTTGCAGTAATTTGTGCTGCGTATAAACTCTATTTTGCTACGAAAACTGTTTTATCAGGTGTAAGAGAGAAATATATTAAATCGTAACATTTTTGCAAACATTTATTACAACCAACCATATTTGGCGCAAGCAAATCTTGTTTACTGTAATAAAGCCGAGAATCCATAATTTATATGAAACAATTGGGCCACTCCCGCCTCTCCTCTGATTCGGCCGGTAAATGTGACGGCTCTTTCTGGTAAGATTTCAAAGATTGTAAATTAATTTGGCCAGGTGGTACTATTTTTCATGAAGCTTTCATTTGTTTGATTAGAGTCTAGCCACTTGCTTTCCTCCTATATACATAAGTATTGTCCGGAATAGCGTATAGTCGTTTTATTGCAATAATACACATCCACTTTCGGCTCCGGGTCTTCTAAATATCTCAAATAATTTTGAATTTCCTAAAATCATTATCAGACTGACTCGCTTTACAGAGGCAACAGAACTGCAGTGTATTTAAAAGACTGTTCACAATCAATTATGATTATGATGCTCATGATGTCACTGTTGTAGTCGTTCTACAGAGTTGATCGGTACCCATGAAATGCCTGTCAAATACCAAATTTTTACCAATTCACAAATTCGATTTTTATGATCCATGTCTCATATTGTTCATAGGTCATGAGACTTTAGAATAAACTAATAAAACTTCATGCCGTTCGTTTTGTTTCTAGTTTTTTAATATAAAAAATTTAAATTTTTTAGGGGAAAAAATATTATTTTTCACCACTCTTGTTTTATAACTCCACAAATGTTGATTACATTGAGAAATATAATAGGAGCAGAATATAGGTGTTGTAATTCTAAATTTTTCTAAATTTATTCGGAGAAAATCGGACACGTCTTTCTCGAGTTACGATGACGTATACATACAAATAACCATTTTTAAGATACAAAGTGGTATATTCTAAAGCTAGACACATTCAGATTGTATTAATATGTTCACAAAAGTTGTTCAGCTTTATTAGTGCTACAATTTTGCCAAATACTGTGAGTGAAAAATCTGGAGTAATTTGAAGTTATGCTGGAAAAAAGAGAAAAAAATATTTTTTGTTACAAAAATACTTTACAAATAATTATTTTTTCTCTTGTCTTTGGATACCACTATCTTTTTATGATAGAGGACTTTTTTCTGATTGAGAACAGAAATAAAAAAAAAAATTTTTAGAGTGAATTTTTTTTAAAATATTTTTTTGTAAATTTTTTTTTTCGAAGGTACCTTTGGATTTTGACCTATATCTTAAGTTCTAGATGGCCAATCAGGACGGGAAGGGTAATTAGGGTTTAGTGGCCAACAAGAATTATGCCTGTTCTACTCAATAAATTGCATAATTTTGCCGAACTGGCAGAATATATTTGAAAAATTGTGTTTTTTTCATGAAAAATAGCGTCTCCTTCTTTAGTTTTTAAATCAGGAAAAATCGAAAACTTGAGATACATTTTTTTTGAAACATTCTGCGTTAAGGCAACACTTCAACAAATAAAATGTGGTATTGCTAAACAGAATCTATGGACTGGCTAAAAAGTTATGGCCTCCGAAATTCGGGGTATAAAAATAAAATTTTTATAAACGCTTAAATTGTTGCCTTTTTCCAAGGATTTGCAACTGACTGTAACTTTTCTATTTGCTATGATTATATCCTGTATTGCAGTCTTTTTTAGAAGTACATTGTTAAATATATCAACATCAAAAAAAATCTTGGTTTTTGATTGTCGCTTATTTGAATTTATGTCTGATTCTCTTATGAGAATCATTCTTTCGTCCCAAAAGCCTTGATAACGTCGTTCCATCGATTTTAGCTGTTGGTGGAACCTTTCCCCATGTTCGTAACTTAGTGCGCCGAGATTTTCTGGAAAGAAGTCCAGATGCGAATCGATGAAATGAATCTTTAGGGACATTTTTACACCTATTGACAAAACATAAAAAAACTAAACTAAAATCAAATTAAAAAATTTATGTATCACATACCAATTTTGTTATAGTTTTCGAGGAATTCTGCAACGATTTCCCGATATCTTGGGCTTTTGTAATTTCCAAGGAAATCGGAAACAACCAGTTTAAATGAAGTCCAAGCAGCAGCTTCATCGGTCGACAAATATGTTTCGAAATTTTTATTTTGAATAAATTTGTTAATTTGGGGGCCGTCGGAAACACCTTCCTTAATTTTTGCATTCGAATGATTTTTAAAAATATCTTTCAGATATGAAAACGCTGGACCTTCCTTATCTAAGGCTTTTATAAAGTTTTTATAAAGTCCCAATTTTGTGTGCAAGGTAGGAAGAATAATTTTCGACTTTTCCACAAGTGGTTCGAATTTTATGTTTGACTGGCCCACGATGTCCTTGTTTCTTTTTGGCCAATCTTTTCTTGTGTAATGTTTTCCACGCGCCCGGCTGTCCAAGAGACACAAAAACCAACAGTATTTGGTGTAGCCACCTTGAAGTTCACATAACACGGACATAACTTTCAAATCGGAACATATTTTCCAATTAGACTCTTCATATTTTAATAAAGTCAGCAGTGTGGCCATTGTTTCGTAGTTTTCTTTGTTATTTACGGAATGTGCTACAGGAATTGATGGCTTTTCGTTATTGTGCAATAGAACTGCTTTAAGGCTATTTTTATTGCTGTTAATGAATAGCCGCCACTCTTCGGAGTTGTAGGGCTGTTTAAGTTCTTCAAAGAGACCAGGAATGTTATCGCAGAAGCATATTTTTGATCGATTTTAAAATATTTTGAGTATCGCAGATCGCGATTTCGGTAATGTGTTATCTTTACATTCGACGATAGGATATTGTACTGTTTCATGCGTGAGGCATGCATCTCTGCTTTATCTTTTGGCAGTTTAAGGTCTCTTACCCAATCATTGAGCTCTGCTTGTGTGAGCTGGTGGCTGGGTTTGTCGTCATCGTATTCACTTTCGCTTGCATTCAATTCACTTGTATCATCGCCTTCAACCGGACATACGTTTGGACACTTCGGAACAGGCAGTGTGTCGGAATGAGGAATCGGAAATGTGACTGAGTTTACATTCGCGTATTCCCACTTTTTGTGGGATTTGTCTGGATTACTCTACCGTTTTTGTTTTTCCAACTGTCCTTTTTCGGTTACGAACAAAACAAATTACCTGCTGCGCGCTTCTTCTTGCAACGCTGGCAGTAAGTTTCTGTAACTAGGCTGCTGAAGTTTTTTTGTTTTAGCATATAAACGGGCATGATCGGGCGGTCAAATTTAATTTATTTAGTTAGAGTATTGAATAATAAACCGTCTTGAAGTAATATCGCCTGTAACAACCGGTCACTTTTTTAATTATACCCTATCAAAGTTCAAAAATTTCGTAAATTTCCTCTGTTTGCCTCTGCACTTGTTGAATTGTTGAAAAAGTAAACAATGTAAGCATTCGTTTTTATTCTATTAAATTGGAAATTAACATACATTTCCATAGACACCATAAAATAGAGATCGACTATATATAGTAGTTTGGCACAAAAACGGTTCGTATTTCATGACTAATATGTTACCCTTGTCATCGTCCTTAATCATCGTCGTGTAACGATAAAAAAAATATATTTTGCATTAACATCCCTTGAAGGGACTGGGGAGAGCTTCTCACAACCAGTCAGTTACAGTTTTACCTACAGTTTTACACCGGTTCCGAACAGTATTTTGAGAAGCTTCGCCATGGCTAAATACTCGATAGTGTCGCCAGAACTAAGCAAGGTGACCGTCCTCGAAAGAAATGTAAGTTGGTCAGAGCAGGGATCGAACTCATTGTTCTTATACACAAGAGCTCCGCAGACTAACCATTGCACCACCGAGGGCGTGTAACGATTGTCTACCCATTACCCACAGGGTATAGGGAAAATAATGGGTAGTTACTAGTGATGCACAGAATCTTTACAGGAACCGACCGGGCCGTGGATTAAAAGAACCGCAAGACGGGTCTAATTGAACCGAAAACTGTTATAAATGGACCAAAACAAAACGAAAGAGACCGAAAAACGTTTCTACAGGAACTCAAAAACGGGTTGAAAAGAACCGTAAAACGGTTCCTGAATAAGAGGAGTCATTTCCAAAGAAAACAAAAGTGTTAACTTTCGGGGATGAGGGTACAAAAATGTGTATTTTTTTTATCAAATTTATCAAAAATAATATATTTCAAATAAACCTCTTTGGGACAGCAATTTTCTGAAAACAGGACCTGTCCAAATACCCGGTTCTTCTCGGAACCAGACTCGACAGAAAAAGTGTGTTTTAATCAAATTTTATATTCTTATAAGATGTTTGTTTCACTTGAGCCTCTTTGGAACAGCAATTTGCAGAGCACCGGAATCGGTCCAAATACCCCGTCCTTTCCAGAAACGGAATCGACAGCACCAGTTCTTAAAATACGCGGAACCGCACATTACTAGTAGTTACCCTCGACTATGGAAAATTACCCATCACGATTACCCATTACCCCTGCGTTTTGACTTTATCCACGGCGACGGGAACTGGGCTATCCAGGGTGAACCACCGTCATTTTTGGTCGATAACACTGTGTGTAATTTTTTACGGCAGGGAAATATAACCATATACGGACACCACTGCGTGATAAAAGACAAAAAAGACCCGTGTCTCCAAGTTTTGCCCAAAGTCATGAACTTTTTTTTTCGGTGTAATTTTTGCAAAAAGTTGATCATTTTGTCAGGCTCATATCTTGCAATTCGTTCGGAATTTTGATTTACTCTCTTAGGGAAAGTTGTAACTCTTGCCATAAAGAATAACAATTGTGAACATAGCAATTGTATAACTTTAAACAATTCGATTTTTTTTTACCTTTTATCCCCTGTTCAGGTCCATAGGTAGCAAACCGTTCAAAATTCAAGGAAACAATCAACTACAGAAATGTACCTAAGACATACGAACTTCCTAGGAATGATTCTTAACACCGTTTACTTCAACATTGAGATACTAGGCTATCTCACCGACCGCAGCAGCACAGGCAAAGCAGTAAGCTCAGCACATACAACAAGGAACGCATCACACAATATAAGAAGAAATATAAGAAGTAGGAAGTTCATATGTTCTAGGAAGTTGTTTATTGAGATCTTAGGTACAATTTTGTTGCTGATTATTTCCTTGAATTTTGAACGGTTTACTACCTATGGACCTGAACAGGGGAAAAAGGTACAAAAATCGATTTTTTTTAAGTTTTTGGTGATTTTGACCTTGACCTTGAAATTTTTATATTTTCATAATTTTTGTTCTTTATGACAAGAGCTATAACTTTCCCTCAGAGAGTAAATTAAAATACCGAACGGTTTGCAAGATATGAGCCTGACAAAATGATCACTCTTTTGCAAAAATGACACCGAGGCCCCAAATCTTTGGGGGCCCATAAAAAAAAGTTCATGACTTTGGGCAAAACTGAGAGACACGGGTCTTTTTTTTTTCGTCTTTTATCACGTAGTGGTGTCCGTATATGGTTGTATTTTTTCGCTTTGCACTGTGTAATATGAACATTCAGTCTGTCTCTCGGCAATGGAGCAAAATAATCGACAAAATAACTAATTTTAGTTGGTTTATAAAGTCCAACTCGTTTGAAGTTTAAAATAAGAATATCGCTAACATAAAAATAGGACTATAACTCGGAAACGCTGGCATAATTTTTTTTTAAAATCAAAACTCACTTTAACAGAATCCCTGAAAAACCCACAACCATCGGTTATTTTTTTAATTGGAGGCCGCATTTTCGAGATACAGACGTTTATTCTAATTCTTTCATATTATCGATCGACAAATGTGGACAGTTTACCCTGGGTAACCTATTACTCATCGCCATAGGTGATGTGTAAAGGCCGCTTACTCCTATCATGATGGGTAATTCGCCATCGTCTTGGGTAAGTGCCAATTATTTTTCTCATACCCCGTGGGTAATGGGCAGCCGTGATTGACAATTCCCATCGTCGTGGATAACTACCCACTTTTTCCCCACATACCCTGTGGGTAATGGGTAAATAATCGTTATCCAGTCCCCATGTCGATGTATATGGTTTGCACACGGGTGGGTAAACACGAACACTGGATTCAAACCAATTTGTTTTAATTTCTGCCTTCTGTGGCAGATGATTTTTTTTTGCTAATTTGGATTTTATTCCGATTTCAAACCCCTTTTCCGATTCTTAATCTGTGATGAATTCTTCATCCAATACCTTCATTCTCTTTACGAAATCCTTTTCCAATTTGTTGTTTTTCCCACGCTTTACAAGCTACGAGAACACATAGCGGTGTAACTTTGTCCACTTTGAGTGGACGAAATGATGCTCCAAATGTGCAAATTTTGTTTGCCTACACCACCTTTGAGTTGATAATGAGACTTATCGCTCATGATAAATTTCAGAAGAGTGTCAGCGTAGTTTATTTAGAATTTAATCACAGTTCGCAGCCAGAATTGAATTCCATACTATCGCAAGTTAAATTTTCCTGGGAATACGACATAAACAAACATCAGTTACGAGAACCAAAAACCGTTTGCAACAAACGTTATATGGTAATTCTTAACGCAAAAGAAAAACGACAATAATAAAGGAAAAGCTTTTCCATTAACTTCACCGCAAACCGTTCACCGCAACGGACTTATATCGTAGTAACCCCGAAAATAAAAAAAAATATTTTACCTGAAACGAAAAATGTTTACAGCAAACTGCTTTTTCGTTTGACTCCAATGCCTAATGCTTCAATGAATAACATCTAGTCTTAATGGTTGTGTTATCTCGTTAATAGAAGAATTTTATTGAATTTTAAATACAAATTTCTTTTAGAACTTGTGCATTGACTGACATTATGTTGGGCCTGGGCACTATCACAGGAAGTGCGCAAGTCTTGCGCGAAGACGAGCATTTTCTTGTTTTTTTTTGGTACGGGAAAACGTGATCAGTTCAAGATACAGGGTAGGGCAATGTACGTGTTTTCCCTCAAAGAAAAGAGAAGCAATTCCTAAGGGCAATCATCATTGAGTTTCAGTACCTTTTCGTTTATACTAAACGTTTTCCATTAATTGCGGCAAAAATAAGTTATGATAATTTTTGTGTTAAATGCAATTTCGGTTACAACAACTGAGTCTACTTTTAGGGTAAAGCTTTTGATTTAAACTAAAAGTGCCAACTTTTACTTTCAAGCATGAGATTAATCAGCTCACAATTTTTTGGGGCAAATGATAAATTGTTGCGACAGACGAGTTTTAAATGACTTTTTTGGGAGTAGAAAAACAATTTAGAAAGCCAGTCCTTTAAATTCGGCAAATACTTGTATCTAAGCGCTTGGCTTTTGTGTTTCATTTTGTTGCCTACGCAATATGATATTTTTAAACAACAATTTTGTCAATGGAAAAACGTTATTGTCTGATGCAAAACAGGAAATTAAACACGTGTACCTACTCTATAATTTCGCAGAAAATTAATAGACAATGTCTCAAGCATTTGTGGGTTCTTATGAAAGAAATAATTATTTTATTTCAAGTCATTAAAAGTAACAAGTTATGTTAATATTAGGGTGGCATCAATATTTACATATACAACAAAAATTTAAACCGGCAAAGATTACTAGGCACAATAAAGTTACGTACTCCCTGTTACAATGGAAAACATTGCAAGCCGCAAATTGAATTACAAGATTTGTTAGTCCGATTAATATTTTCCGTAGTTTGATTGATAAGAAATAGAAAAGAAAATAATTCGAAATTAAAGAAATTTCAAGTGTAGACAATATAAAATATAAAAAAATAAATAACAAAAAATATGATATAGTTCATAAAGAATTTCAAGAATTTTATTTAAAATATAAGGTACAACCAGAGATTTATTGTTTATTAATCAATTATTTATTATATCAAATCAAAAACTAAGTAAATAAAGAAATAATTAAACAAAAAATTATTAAGGCACATAACATCTTAAAGATCGGATTATAAAAACTAAAATGAAATTAATCAAAATCATTAAAAGAAAATATACACATTTTTAATTATTTCATGCCGACAAATCTCTCTAGTTTTGTTGTTTGTATGCAAATATAACATGTTTGTATCTTGCCGCAAATATAGTATATACACATTGTGTTTGCGACTAAATATTACATGTTTGAGACAGAATGTTCAATAGGTTGCAATATATTCCCCAAATGTGGCTTTGTTTACAACAAAACAAAAACGTGTCAGACAACAAAAAAATTACAGCAGACAGTTGTCCGAAGACTTCGGCCACGGACTGTCCCTGCAGGCTGTGTCAGAGACACGGCCATTAAGTTTAACGTAGAATACGCCATCCGATAAGACAGAAAACATATATAACAATAAATGATAAATAATATAAGCAATTGAATTTATTGTTATATATGTTTTCTGTCTTATCGGATGGCGTATTCTACGTTAAACTTAATGGCCGTGTCTCTGACACAGCCTGCAGGGACAGTCCGTGGCCGAAGGCCTCGGACAACTGTCTGCTGTAATTTTTATATTTACCAACGGCATTTGATTCAAGTCCGTTTAAAAAAAAAATATTATGTTCAATTTTTTTAAACTTAATTTAATTTATGTATTTTAATTAATATTTTTATTGAAATAAGTTCTGCGAATTGAGAGGGCCGCCCTAATATTAAAAAAGGTTTACCTTATCGAGTCTTCGCATTAGCCTTCGAGCGTTGTGTGAAAGCTTTACGCTTTACAATTCAAAATTAATGTTACAACAGCTTTATTGAAGCTTTCGCCAAAAGCTTTATTACGTTAGCTTACTGTTTGTTTCACTTTTTACTAGATACATGTTGCCAAGCAACATTAGCTTGCTGTTCGTTTCACTTTTTACTAGATACATGTTCCTAAGCAATGTTGAGCAACCAAAAACACTCAACCAAATACCACACATATGTTTGAGTGTATGTGTTTAAACAATTTTCATTTGAGAAATTAAAATACTAGAAATATATCAACCAATATGAAATGTATATCAAACGAAAGATAACATCTTCATTTACCTACAAAAAAAATTTTAAAAAAATTCATCTAGCCGTTTCCTCAAATTCAATGAAATAAAGATTACAACAATAAAAACCTGACATGACTCCTCATACCTACATATTCTACGTCAAAAACAATACAGAAGCATATTTTCAATTCATGAAAACCATGCTTGCAATCACATACATGTTTCCTGCAATATGTTGCTGGGGCCGATTTTTGTCAGCGTGTTACTTTACTTACTTAGGTGGCCAGAAATAATCCAGAGGGATCAAGGGCCTTAAAAAATTATTATAACATATTTCTCCAACCAGCTCCATCTTCAGCTTTCAATTCTCGCTGGGTATAATCTACAGCTGTGTTTGCATTATAAACACAGATATATTTCACAAATATTATAGCATTTTAATGAGTGTGTCTCCAATGTTTAATATTGAATAGCAAGCACGATGTGTTTGGACAAAAGTATACTCTACTTGCGACGCGGCTGCAAACACACGTTATATTTGCATCCAAACAACAAAAAACGACAGATTTTTTAAAGTATATGAAAGTAAAATGCAACGGATCAGCCAGCATACGAAACACTCATCTCATCTCTAATTTACACATGCATTCAAGAATATTTATAAATCACTGACTGAAAGAATAATGCAAACATACAGATTCACATTTGAAACTTTGACTGTGAATAATCTCTCTTTGACTCTCTTTTATTCTGTTGCTCTCACCAGAGCAATAACAGTGCAGAAAACAAAGCTGTATTTGTAACACAAATACAGATATATTTGGGCCACAAACACGTATACTATAACATGTTAATTATTGTGTTCCCAACTTGTAATATTGAATAGCAAACACATTTTTTTTGGACACAAGTAAACTATATTTGCGACAAGCTGCAAACACACGGTATATTTGAATCCAAACAACTAAAAATCACTACTTTTTCAGCGTGCATATACCTCCGAAGGCAAACTGCGTTTGGATTAAATTTGACCGGGGACGAACGAAGGCGCCAATGATGGTATTATTTTCCCAGTCGCAGAATCTTATGGGGACATTTGTCCCCTTTTACTGTTAGCCCTCGAATTTCCCTTGTTGGTCGAGGACTGTTTATCTTCACAGCTACGAGTAACCTACGTATCTGTAGGCTGTCCAGTTTTCGCCAATAGCTGACCCTCGTGGTAGTCTAAGCTTAGCCGTTTGTAGCTGTCAGAGGGAGCTACCGTTACCATATGTATCCTCTGTAGATATCTAACTTATGTTACTACCATTCGCATACGTCATACGTACTCTATGACCATGCATTTACTTCGAGTGGATGTAATGGCGCAACGTGAATGATAAATTGATTTGCAGTGCCCCAGAATACCATACTATGGAAGATATTTACGGCTTTACATTGGTGGTTCCAAACTCATTGCCGCCAGCCTTAAACAGCTCCGCCGGTAATCCATAAGATTCTGTGGCTTTGTTGTTCTCAAGCCGGGCAATAGCTGTTCTGACCTCGTCTTAGTTAGGAGGGGGCAATCGACGTCGTCGTCCAAATTGTGCTCGAATGTCCCACAGTCATTGGATATCTCAGGTACCAGTAGCGCGGAGAAATGATCTTTCCACATTCCCAACGGTTTCAAGACCAAGTACGGTTGTTGCGGCAGTTTTTATAGAGTCGGCAATGGATTACCACTGCACTTCAGGATCGTTGTCGGGAGGTTGTGGGAACTGTGCCAAAAGTTGTGAGAGTTTCTTTAATTAGGCTGTGGCTACCTCTGGTCATTCCAGCTTTCTGATGCGTAGCTTCCTCTGCATCTGGTTTCGTACGATTTTCGCTCTACTTAATCTTGTGCGAACCTTTGCTGCTACCAGATAGTCATGCGAATGGATTATAGTTCTTTGATCACTCCTACGTCCATTACACTAGATGAGTGCCTTCCTTCAATTACCACTTGATCAATTTGGTTCTTCGTTATTTGATCAGGGGGTATCCAAGTAACCTTGTGGATGTCTTTATGCTGGAATCTTGTACCACTAATGACCATGTTTTTTGCCGCTGCAAAGTCAATCAGTCTCATACCGTTGTCGGAACTGACAGCATGTAGACTGAAATTGCCAATAGTTGGATGAAATACATTTTCCCTGCCTACTTTAGCATCAAAATCTCCTAGTACAATCTTAATGTCATGGCCAGGGCAGCGGTCATACGTTTCCTCTAGGAGCTCATAGAATATGTCCTTGGCATCATCATCTTTCTCTTCTGTCGTGGTATGCACACAAATTAGGGAGATATAAACATATTTATTGTGGATTGTAGCTATAAGTTCAGTCACAGGATTTAACCTAGGGACTAGATGTCGCAGTCTTCGGCCAACTACAAATCCCCAACCAAATTCATGTTTTTTCTCATGGCAGCTGTAGTTCATGTCGTAGTTTTCTTTTCCTTGTCCATCGAATTTTCTGGATAGCGGTAATGCCAGCCTTAAAACTTTCGAAAACATCTGCCAACATAGAGTTCTTACATTGCAAGTTTACATCCGTAAATCGTGGTCCTCCTAACGTCTGTCGTCAACAAATAGGAGTTGTTGTTCCAACGGGTTTTTGCATTTTACCTACTGCCAGGATATTTGATTGCAGCAGCCCATTATGGATCAGACGCTTGTCCCAATCAGTGAGTGCAAAACTAGAAAGCGCACAGCTCAGTGATCGTCAGAAGCTCTCCCCAAACCCTTCATGGGCACCATTTTTTTGACAACCGAAGCAATGGCTTTTCACAGAATTGCTGTTGAAATTTTTGATTTTTTTTTTACTGTGCAGTTTTCGAGTTTGTCGATAATTGCATTGAGGTAAACTTTAAAAAATTGGCTGCATACTAAATTTTGCTGGAACTCATATTAGTTTAAATCGTATCTAATATTTGTACAACTGACTTTTTTGACACAGAATACTTCTAAACAAATGAAACATTTAAGCACCCTAACATTTGTTGACATTTACCTCATGTCATTCCTTGGCAATTTATGTGTTTTCGCTCATAATCTTAATGGAAGCTGACAGTGAGTCCTCATTTTTGTAATAGGATCACTGAGGGTGGCAATGTATACAAACAAGTGTGTGTGTGTGTGTATAAATTTCCTTAATTGCATGTCATGCTATTGAACTGAAAATAACACAGACACAGGAAATTTGATGAGTTTTTCTAATACGGAAAACTTGTTGATGCTACCGCGTCATTTTGATAAACAAAAATTGTTTGAATGAAATATTGTGAGAGAAATCCGCTTAGATATTGGGAGGAAAAACAAGCTTTATGTTCCAGAAATTTAAGACCTGAGGAATTTAATTTTAAATCAATATGATCCTTTTTTTCATAAATCTTCCGATTTTAACACAGTGTAACAAAATGGAGGTAATTGCCTGGGGGGTTGATGATTTCTTTACAGAATGACAGTCATAGGGGAGTATATTAAAACTCCAGAAGGACAGACTCCTCTTAGCTACCATTGATTTTTAATTGACTGCTGAAATTTTTACTTTGAATTGTCCTTGAAAAATTTCCAAAAAACTACGTTTGTCAAGATTGTGGCGCATTTTCGAGATATGATGTCTGCAGTCAAATTGAATGCGGATTTCTTCGGTAGAACATTTTAATCCTCTATCCGCATAAAAGCGAAATATTTTTATATTTCCCTAATTTGTGCGCACGCCCCGACAAAAGAGAAAGATGATGATGCCAAAGATATATTCTATGAGCTCCTAGGGGAAACGTATGACCGCTGTCATGTCCATGACATTAAGATTGTACTAGGAGATTTTAATGCTAAAGTAGGCAGGGAAAATGTGTTTCATCTAACTATTGGCAATTTCAGCCTACATGCTGATAGTTCCAAAAAGGACTGATTGACTTTGCCGAGGCCAAACACATGGTCATTAGTGGTACAAGATTCCAGCATAAAGTCATCCACAGGGCTACTTGGATACCCCCTGATCAAATAACGAAGAACCAAATTGATCAAGTGGTAATTGAAGGAAGGCACTCAACCAGTGTAATGGACGTACGAGTGCTGAGAGGAGCTAACATCGATTCTGTTCACTACCTGGTAGAAGCAAAGGTTCGCACGAGATTAACTAGAACGAAAATCGTACGAAATCAGACGCAGGGAAAGCCATACATCGGAAAACTGCAGTTACCAGAGGTATCCAAAGCCTACTTATGGAAGTTCTCGCTGATTTTGACACAGCACCCACGCCCTCCCGATGACGATCCTGAAGCGCAGTGGAAACAAATTTCCGAAGAGTGTCGCACTGCAAAAGATGATGGCAATGATTCAGTCAATTGCAACGCGAGCTACAACTAGGCTTGTGTCGAACTCGTTCACTAGTTGTCGAACTCGTTCATTTAAGGTGCCCAGACATAAAAATCACGTACCTACTCGCCATATCGAGCATGTGCATTACGTTCGTGAGGGTGATGTCTGGTCACCCTAAATGAACTATATAGTTCATGAACTACCCAACTCTAGCTACAACTGAGCGGTATAGGGAGAAAGCAGGTAAACCGTCTCTTTAGGCGTAGGCAACGGCAGTAGAGAAAGCGCGATAGCGAGAAAATTGAGACATACAGAAGGAAGAACGAAGCCCGAAAATTCTACCAAACAGTCAAAAACGGAACTAATGGACATGGTTCAGGGCCCCCCTTATGTAAAGACAAGGACGGAAATCTCATCGCAGATATGCAGAGAATGTTGGGAGTATGGATAGATCATTTCTCTGCGCTATTGGTACCTGAGATATCCAATGACGATAGGATAATCGATCGCAATTTGGACGACTACGTTGATTGCCCACCTCCTAGCCAAGACGAGGTCAGGACGGCTATCGCTCGGCTTAAGAACAACAAAGCCGCAGGAGCCGATGGGTTACCGACGGAGCTATTTGAGGCCGGGGGCGAGGAGTTGATAATCCACGACGAGGTCAGGACAGCTATTGCTCGGCTTAAGAACAACAAAGCAGCAGGAGCCGATGGGTTACCGACAGAGCTATTTAAGACCGGATGCGATGGGTTGATAAGGTACATCCATCAGCTCATTAGCAAAAGTTGGTTAGATGAATGCATGCCCGGCGATTGGAGTCTCAGTGTAATATGCTTCATATTTGAAAAAGGTGACCAGAGGCTCTGTGCCAACTATACTGGCATAAGCCTTGTTAGCGCCACCTCCAAAATCCCCATAGTTTTGCCAACGATCTGGCAACACTTTTATAAATATAAATTTTTCAGATTGTCAATTCATTATTTTTTAACGAAACCTTTTACATGTCAATTAGCGTACCTAAGGCTTCGCCATTTTCAACATAAAAGTACTTTAAACAAGTTGGCTAAATCCGCGGAGCCTCAGGGACAAATAGCTAGTTCCAATTTTAAAAACAATTTCTAGTGGTTTTCATACCAAAAAGTAGGTGATTATTTATATATAATTTTTTCATTTCAAATTCTCATATATTTTGTTTGTTATATGTATAGGAATTTTAATATAAATACATTTGGTGGAATAAATCAAGCCTTTTATATTACAATCTGTGTTTTATTCAAAATCCCCGTGGAAATCACTAGCTCCGGCCTACCTGCCTTCTCAACAAGCCTATTATCCATAGCATTTAAGGTTCTATCAAGTATAATGTTCGAAAGACTAAAATCAATTATCGCTGACCTGATTGGACTATACCAGTGTGGCTTTAGGACTGTAAAATCGACAACCGACCAGATTTTCACGCCACCGAAGACCCACGAAAAACAAATCGACACCTATCATCTATTTATCGATTATAAGGCGCCCTTCGATAGCCCGATGCGGGAGAAACTCTACGACGCAATGTCTGAGCTTGGTATTCCTGTAAAACTCATACGCCTTTGCAGGATGACCTTGACGAACACCAAATCCGCAGTGAAAGTTGGTAAGCATCTTACCGAACATTTCGAAAGTACAAACTAAGCGAGGCCTCATGCAAGGCGACACCCTATCGTGCGATCTCTTTAACATCTTAATAGAGATTGTATTGCGAAAAGCAGCTGTCAACATGAATAAAACCATCAGCAGCAAAAGTCACATGCTGATGATATCGATATCATTGGGAGCACAATAAGAGAAATTACTGCGGTGTTTTCGAGAATTGAGAAGGAGTCGGCAAAAGTGGGTCTGACGGTAAATGAGGACAAGACAAAATTAATGGACTTCCACGCAATTAGACCAAAGCGTGGCCGTTAATAACAGTTATAATTTCGAGGTGGTGGACGAATTTGTATACCTCGGATCTACCATAAACAAAAACAACAACGTCAGCCTTGACATCAAGCCGAGAATTGTACTTGCGAATAGATGCTGTTTTGGGCTAAGCAAGCACTTTAGAGATAAATCACAAGGGCACAGCTCAGTGATTGTGTGAAGCTCTCCCCTGACCCTTCGTGGGATGTAATGGGAAACCATTTTTTTTTTTTTTTTTTAGAATTAAACACATAAGGAAAAAAAACATTTGATGTTAAAGGAAGTTTTCAATGTGGTTCCCATTTTCTACTAAACACAATTGCAGCCGTTAGCGAACCACATCCGCCACTTTTAGTTCACTCATCTTTTCACGAACTTTCACCGCAGCTTCCTCAATGCATGCAAGTAACTGCTCACGATTGTGGATCTGCACAGAATATACACAATCTTTCATGTAGCCCCACAAAAATAAATCAAGTGGTGTGAGATCTAGAGATCGTGGCGGCCAGGCGATTGGTCCAGCTCGTCCAATCCAACGTCGAGGGAAATTGGTGTTAAGCCAATCCCGCACAATAAGCCCGTAATGCGCTGGAGCACCATCTTGTTGATAGAAAACATGATTTCGTACCGCAAGTGGTACTTCCTCTAGGATTTCTGGCATGACTTCTTGCAAAAAAGCCAAATAATTTTGCGAATTTAACCTGGGCGGAAGTACTTTTGCCCCAATCAAGGCGTTGTCGATGATGCCAGCCCAAACGTTGACGGCAAATCGGTGTTGAAATGCTGTTTCTTTCTTGTTGTGGGGATTGTCATGGGCCCATACGTGCAAATTATGGAAATTAGTTATGCCGTCTCTCGTGAATTGCGCTTCGTCGGTCCACACAATCGAAAGTAAAAACATAAATGCGTATACATCACGTTGCAACATCTCACGGCAAAAGTTGACGCGTAGTGGCAAATCGGCCGCCAAGAGTTCTTGAACTGGTGTGAAATGGAATGGATGTTTTTTCCTTTGTGAAGGACGCGCCATACTTTTGATTGTGCCACACCAACTTGGACCGCGATTCGGCTTGTGCTTGTTGTTGGGTTCTCGTCTATCGCATCCAAAATTAACTCTTCAACTGCAACGTCGTGTTGTTCATTTCCGGGACGCTCCATTTGTGTAAACAATGTACCTTCACGAAATCGGCGGTGCGTCTCACTGAATGTTGTTCGGTTTGGTGGTCGTCGATTAGGAAAACGTAATGCATATTCACGCCCAGCAGCTCTTGCATTACCATCGCAGAATCCATACATGTAATGAATGTCTGCTAATTCTTCGTTTGAATAAGTTTTTTTACTAATTTTTACTAATTCAAAACACAACGTACTCGAAACTGTTGCTGCAGCAGAGATTAGCGTAAACTTTTACTTTTTTGTCGTTATTCACTTTTAAAAACCGGACAAAAATCACTTGTACTTTTCGCGTTCGTAGACACTTGTTGAATGACAAAATTCTATCAATGAATATCTATAAATACTACTTACTTTTTTAGGCACTGATGAATCGACTGGAAAATGGACTGGAAAATAAAATCTTAAACGTGTTAATTTACAAAAACAAATAAATGTGTGCTGTTATTTCGCTTCCAAAAACAAAAACAAACATTTTTGCATTTCAGTAAAATGGTCATAACTTTGGAACGGTAAGACCTCATTTTGGAAAGGTGAGAGGTATGGCTATCTTTCAACAGAAAAAAAAAACATAAGTTACCTGCCATCTTTTCCATTTTTTTTACCGAAAGCTCTGTATCTCGGCGATTTGACTTTTTTCTACTTCTTTTGGCGTAGAATACGTCTTACCTTAAGGTATTGGGAGTCTTGTCTGATTGTTATTGTTGTAATCTTTATTTCATTTATTATGAGGAAACGGCGAGATAACTTTTTTTAAAAATTTTTTTGTAGGTAAATGAAGATGTTATCTTTCGTTTGATATACATTTCATATTGGTTGATATCTTCCTAATGTTTAAATTGAAATTGTTTAAACACATACACTCAAACATGTGTGTGGTGTTTGGTTGAGTGTATGAGTTTGTAGCGTGGACACAAACTATGCTGCTGTTTCAGTGTGGACACAAACCTTCGGCTGTTGTTTTGATTGATGAAATATTGAAATTTCGTATATTTACTTATGTATTTAAGTGAAACAAAATATTAAATGTGAATTTGAATTTAACATGGATATATAACATGAGTAAGCTTATGTATATTATCAAAAGTAACTATCAAATAAATAAATTCATTTGCTTATGTTATTTACCATTTATTGTTATATATGTTTTCTGTCTTATCGGATGGCGTATTCTACGTTAAACTTAATGGCCGTGTCTCTGACACAGCCTGCAGGGACAGTCCGTGGCCGAAGGCCTCGGGCAACTGTCTGCTGTATTTTTTAATTAATTCGGAAAGGCCTCTTAAAGACCTTTCCAACAAGCCGAAAAACAAAAAAATCCGACCGCCAATCCGAAAATTTTGAACCCGCTGCCATTTCGCACCCTTGCATTTTCGGACATGGTCCTAGTGGACTTTTCTTCATGAAATGAGCCAAGGAATACGCTGGAGAAATTTGTCCGCAACTTCCAGAATCACCCTGTATATCCAGTAAACTATTTTCGATTACAGGCCCTGTCGTTCTCCGATTTACCTTTTACACGAATATAGGACTAAGATTTTATTTCGCTGATCACTGATCTTATTCAGAGAGTTTGACCTGAAGGTTAGCATTCTCTCGAGCATCACACCTTGGGTGTCTCAGTAAGATTGCAATTTTTTTATTTTTCCGCAAGTGGCAACTCTGAAATTTGGCAGCTGTTACATATGTTTATTCCGATTACTAAAACTGGAGCGTATTACGAAAGAACACCGTGTTATAATTGTGAAAACTTATTACAAAAGTTTGGAAAGTTATGCTGAGACCGCTCGCAAACTTCGAAGAATTTTCAGTCGGGAAAGAGCACATAATGTGACAACCATTGAAAGAGTGGTCAACAAATTTGAAGAAACTAGATCGGTTATAGACACTAAGACTCCTGTGCGTCAACGCACCGGCCCGTCTCTTGAAGACATTGCTGCTGTAAACGAGAGTGTCGCCGAAATGTCGAAAACTTCAATTCGGCATCGTTCTCAACAACTTCAAATTTCACGAAGCACTACCCAGCGAATTTTGACACAAGACCTCCACCTTCATGCATACAATATTCAGTTGACTCAGGAGCTTAAACCAGCAGCCCATGGGAAGCGCCGGCAATTCATTCACTTGGTAATGGAGCGAAGTGAAGTCAATGCCAATTTTCCAAAAAAAAAAGATATCTTCTCCGATGAAGTGCTTTTCTATTTGAATGGCTTCGTTAATGCACAAAATTGTCGAATTTAGAGTTCAAAAAAACTTCATGCGATCCCTGAGACACATATGCACCCACAAGGAGCAACTGTCTGGTGCAGATTTTGGTCAGACGGCGTGATTGGGACTTACTTTTTTGAAGATCAGGCCGAAATTGCAGTGACTGTGAACGGCATTTGTTACAGGAACATGATAAAGGAGTTATTGTGGCCTCAACTGGACGGCATGGCTCTGTACCGCATGTGGTTTCAGAAAGATGGCGCCACCTGCCACATCGCGCATGAAACAATCGATTTATTGCAGCAACGGTTTCCAGAACAAATTATCTCCAGAAATTCTGACGTCAATTGGCCACAAAAGATCATGTGATTTAACGCCGTGCTTTTTCTTTCTTTAAGGTTTTGTGAAATCTCGGGTTTATGCAAATAAACCGCAAACAATTCCTGAACTCAAATCCGAGATCTAATGCGTCACTGGTGAGATACAACCACATCTCTGCGAAAAAGTCATGGAAAATTTCATGAAAAGAGTAATGGCCTGTTATCAGAGCCGTGTGGGTCATCTGACGGATAGTTTATTACATACTTAATCGGAACATGTCGTCTTTACAATCCAATAAAAACATCACAGCTACCTCAAAAAATACGTGTTTTTATTTTGAAATGAAAAAGTGAATTCTTACTGAGACACCCTTTACATATTTTGCATTATCCTTTAGGAAATCCTTTGATCTTCTACATAGGGCTAATAGCTGAATGTACAGAAGTTTCTGCTTCATGGTAAATAACTAGTATGAGCTCGGTCTATACCCTTTCCGAATGTGAAATGAGGACACAATTTGATGCTCCGTTATATTACTTTGATCAGAACGTTTCCAAAGAGTGTATCTGTTTGGAATCTTAAATTGCTCCGATGAAATTTATCAGTCTTTCTTTCGCCATTGTATGTATATCAACCCTATGTTTTAATACCACTGTACCAATAAAATTGTTAACTTTAATTTAATTCTCATTTATCGGGATTAGTACAATAAATTTGTCCATGTCAGACGATTCCAAACAAGCACTTCCATTTAATCACCCATAATGTATAAAACGATTGCCATTTATTATCAGATGAAATGGTTGGCTTCATTATCAGATCATTCCACCAGACCTAAGTGAGAAGGATGATGAGCTTACAATTGTTCCTTTACAGTTCAAAGACCATCCTCCTACAATCATACACAGCAATCAAATCCATTAGAAGCGTCCTCAGTTGCACTGAAGCAAACAAAGTGAATATTTATTCAATGGCATGGCGGCAGCAGCAACAGCAGGAGAAGGACTGCTTAAACAAAGACAGCTGTCTACAATTAGGTGTAGTTAGTATCTTCCTTATGATATAGTTCAGGGTTTGAAAATTTAAAAATCTCCTTAAAGCATAAATAAAATATGAATTAAATTGTAAAATGAGACGACAAATGGTGTAATAACTTTCAATTTTTGCTCAAGAATTTAAATCATGGCAGGATGACAATTAATGATAGGACCATTATAAAAATTTCGAGTTGTTTGAAATGCATGAAGGCACGTACAGGGCATTTGGTCTAGACATCAATTTGCTTAACTTTAAATCCATTGTTATAATGGTTACGATTTGGTACAAACAACAGCTAACTTTGTGTGGTGGACTGACTCTTTGTTGGTTGCAAGGAACACCTAGTTTTGCTTTACTTTCATTTTAACTCATGCTATAACTGTGGAACACTCTCGTTGTATTCGTCTAATCCTATACATAAATATGTCAATGTCCTGAGAGATTATATATATAATAGGTTCACACTAGTCCTTTTTGTGGAACACAAAAAAATAACAAGGTTCGGACAACGGATTCTGGTAGAGGGGGTAAAAAAAATATACGTGTCTCGGCGTTTTGAAAGTTTACGGCCGAATTTTCTTTTAAAGGGGGCTGAAATTTTCCCCCTTTTGCACATTTTTATAATGAGTCGGCACAAGAAAACATATTATCCTTATATTTTAGGTATACGATGACCGTCGGTGGTGCAATGTGTAGTGTGCGCGCCTCTTGTACTTGAGATCCTGGGTTCGATCCCTGCTCTGACCACCTTAAAATTTCTTTCGACGGCGGTCACCTCGCATAGTGACGGCGACACTATCGAGTATTTAGCCATGAAAATGCTTCTCAAAAATACCGTTCGGAACCGGTGTAAAACTGTACGTCCCAATCAGTGAGTATAAAACTAGAAAGCGCACAGCTCACTGGTTGTGAGAAGCTCTCCCCGATTCCTTCATGGGATGTAATGGGAAACCATTTTTTTTTTATTGTACGATGTGTTAAGAAATTATATTTAAAAATTTACGAGAAACATTTTTGTGAAATCCTTAGACTATAACCATCTCCCGCCTCATGAAATTGGTTCTTGGAACAAAGTTCCTTGTCGCACGCTGCGGGATGGGGCCTAAATGAAAAATAAATTAAATAACTTTTGTTTTAACACTGTTTTTTACCCCGCTAAAGTTAATTATAGCTTCATTTGTACGGGACAGCTAAGTGATATTAAGTGACATTTCAATTTCCCACTTAAATTCCGACTTGAGCAATGACAATGTTGCCACATGTTCATTTTCAAGAACGGTCAACAAAAAGTTATCTTAGATAAGTTATCTTAGATCTTAGAAATTTTGTGTTATCATTTCTTGTGAATGAAAATGTTATCAACAAGGAGACTCAAAAGCAGAAATTTGCAAATTAGCTGACACATGGTAAGTTCATTCAAATTATTGTATTTACTGGAAAAGTACGTATATTTTTATATCTCTAAATTTTAAGGCTAAATTTTTATTTGTGATTGCAAAAAAAAAAACAATTAAGAGTCCACACATAATCAAACACGCTACAGACGAAGAAGTTTTTTTACATAGGTTTCTCATGGCAGAGAAAAATTGTGACGAAAATCCGCTGCGGCTGACGACTCGCCGCTAGAATGAAATCTTTTCTAATTTCTTGGCGGCGCTCTCACGAAACCTCTCAATTGAGGGAATAGAGTTGCCACATTTTAATGCAAACCATAAGGGCAACCAACGCCACCGACATACGTTAGAACATGTGTGTACAAAAGAAAATTAAAGAAATGGATTAAAAACAATTTGTTTTTAAACACAATACAATTGAAGTGAATGAAAAATTGTTAAAAACAGTAAAAACAATTTTAAAGTTTTAACTTACCTGCCACAACAACTTTGCACGACTTTAGTGGCACGAAAATGAAAATGGCAGTTATCTGAAATGCATTTACCTGCTACAAATTCCCAGCTATCTGATTTTATGCATATGTATGTTAGTATCTGCAAAAGGATATCAATGATCTGACAGGAGTAGCTTTCAATCATAAAATAATTATTTTAATATTTAGAAAACCAAACAAAAAAAAACTATGTAATAAAAAAAACAATTCATTAAAAAACATATAACATTAAAAGGAACACATGATTTGAAAATCGATATTTATAAGTTTGGAATTTTAGACAAAGTATACTGTGTATTCGCATAGTGACGGTATTTAGTGACGAGCATAGTGACGAGTATTTAGCCGTGAAAAAGCTTCTCAAAATACCGTTCCGAACCGGTGTAAAACTGTAGGTCCCAATCAGTGAGTGTAAAAATAGAAAGCACATAGCTCAATAGTTTGTGAGCAGCTCTCCCCAATTCCTTCATGGGATGTAATGGAAAACCATTTATTTTAATTTTTGATGTGTTAACATCTATAGCGGCGTATAGGGACTAAATCTATCAAAGTCAGATTTTATGCTGCTGCTAAAACCAGATTTTATGCTGCTGCTAAAACCAGATTTTCTCCGACTGCGAAAGAGAATAATGACGTGTTAAACAAAAATGAGCGAGCAAGAGAGCAATGAAAGAGTGGTGTGGCAGGGGTGAGGCAAACGAAATTGTGTCTATAGCGTATGTATTAACATAATAATGTATGTATGTTCATGTGTCTGTTGCTGTTGTTGAACGGAGATATAAAGCATAGCCACGCAAAATTTCATTTGCAAGCCCATGGGCTTGCGCAGTCGACGTTATGGTGACACACTAATACGTCAGCTACTTCGTACAAAGTATGTGTGATGTTGTGTGTTTGGCTGTTTCGTTGCTGTTGATATGGCAAACATGTGGTTATGTGACACACGTATACGTCAGCTACTTCTGACAAAGTATGTGTGATGTTGTGTGTTTGGTTGCTATGGCCAAACAAAGCGAGTCATTTGATGTTCAGCATTGCCCGGTGTATACAAAAAAAACTATTATTTTTTTATTTTCCAATGTGACATTTACTAATGTGTTCATAGAAATCGAACAGGTACCGTGTAGCAAAAAGGTGTTAACACATCATCCGTGAGTTCGAACACTCATTGATTTTTTTTCTATTCTGTGATCAATTTGTGTTTTAACGATTTCATGGACAATTTTAAAATATCGTCCTCTATCTGATCCGTCAATACATCTAGGTTGTTATAAATGCAGTATTTTTGTAGAACATACAATGCATGAAATTCTTCTTTATTCTTCATCAACGTCTTCAATTTCAACATCTTTCACCGGTGGCGATTTTTCTATTATTATTTCAACTATTTCGGTGTCAGTTAATTCCGCATAACACTCTAAGTCGGCGTCGCAATTAACACACTCCATATAATTTGGTACCATCTGAAGAAAATCAGTATCTTCAGTGATTTCCAATTTATTTTCCGGAGCTTTCGTGAATCCGAATAAACCAAAACGACCTTTGTATTTATTGTTACATATAAAGTTTTTTAAATATTATTTTACCTTTCTGAAACAGTTTGAGATAGTCCCCGGATCAACCATGCTCGTTTAACAAAGTTAAGCACATCCAAAAGCGATATTGATTTATACAAATCTGGAATGGACAAATCTCTCTCCAAAGCTGATAATTGCTTCTTTACGATAATTTGCCTGTAGTATTCCTTGTGGGGATGAATAATGCCTTGATCCAGCGGTTGTAATAAGGCTGTGATATTTAGGGGGTAACTAGTGCAACTCGATATTTTTAAGGTATGGAGTTTTGTGACAACTGGCATTGTCAACAAAGAGTATTATCTTCCTATTTTCATTTTGCATTTCAGCATATAAATCCTGCAGAATATTGCAACACAAGTCAGAGGTCTATTACACGATGCTATAATTCATTATGGTACTTTTCGTTCTATGGCAAGAGGTGTAGAGAAGTAAGGATTGAGGAAAAAACCGCACGATGTGCCATGGTATTGTGTATCGAGGGATTTTTTTTCAATATCTCTTTGTGCATTTTCCGTTTTTCTCTTGATTTTGACATTTCATGGTTGTGTGTGTTGTTAGTTACTTGTGTGTTATTACATTCGTTTACAAATACAAGACAATAACAAAGAAGAATGTCAAAAAAAAATGCAAGCATAGATATTATGATAATTCAACGTGTAATAGCTCGATGAATTACGAAGAAACTTTAAAAGAGAACTGAAAAATATCGCCGTACGAAATGACATCGTGTAATAGAGCTCTCAGTTGGCATCTATGCCTTTTTATTCGAAAAATATCGTACTGGTGGATTTGCGTTTTTCAAACACCTTGGGTTTTGTGACTTCCCGATAGCATACACTTTCTTCAATGATCCCGTTGAATTACATGTGAATAACAAAGTAAGTCTTACTTTTTGACTCTTATGACCTAATGGTTGTGCATCTGGACGGTAGTATGTTTTTGGTGGTAAGGCTTTGTAAAAAAGGACACTTTCGTCGGCGTTCATTATATTTTCGGGAAGGTGTTCAGCTATTAGACCCGGTAAAATATTTCCCACATAACTGCCAGCACTTTCTTTGTTATTAGCACTGGCCTCACCGTGAATTTGACCAACCTTAATATTCTCACTTTTTCCCCACCTAAACAACCAATTAGAGTCTGGTTCAAAATCTTCGACGAACTCCATTGCAAACTCCTTGGCTTTATTAATTAGAAGTAAACTGGTCACAATGCAATTCTTTTGCCTCTGTTGGTCAAACCATATTGCTAAAGTCTTCTCTACGCTATCATGCAAATCTTTTCTATTCCGCTCCTGTTGTATATTTTTTGACTCTGTTGCAGCTTTTTTAATATAATTTTTATTTTTAATAATTCTGTAGAAAGTTGATATATTGCACTTATATTTAATGCAAATTGCCGTCTTATTCACATTTCATCCACATCCACTTCTTTTAAAATTTACAATTTTTGCTTCAAAGAGAGAGACGTAAGTTTCTTTTTAGACATTGTTTGATACGTATCAAGTTACACTA
The DNA here is from genome assembly GCA_963931995.1 of Phaonia tiefii. Lineage (NCBI taxonomy): Eukaryota > Metazoa > Arthropoda > Insecta > Diptera > Muscidae > Phaonia > Phaonia tiefii. Next base: position 149,856,669 of record OZ008371.1, read on the forward strand.
CAGAATAAACTAAACTATGTATCTAAGTCAAAAAACTTTTCTACCTACATAGGTATGTATATCTTCGCGCGTGTGTAATCCGACAACAACGTGCTGCTGCAAGCTGATTATTACATATACGTTGTCATGCTCTACGAGGGTTCACACAATTATTAATCACTGCAAATAAAGGGTTTTTCAATAGAGACGCTACAAAAATAAATCGATAGGGACAGCAAACGACGCCATATTTTTCCCGCTCTTTTAACATTTCTCTTCAGTACAGTTTACCATTTCATCATGGAAAGATATACGAGCCAACAACGAGTCGAAATTATTAAAATTTACTACCGAAATTTGGAGTCAGTGGCCTCAACTTTAAGAGCGTTTCGTCCAATTCGTCATAATCGTCCTACCAGATCAACAATTGAGCGTCTAGTGGAAAAATTTCAATCCACAGGCACAGTACAAAATGTTCCCGTGCCAGTGAGACAAAGAAGTGCCCGTAGTGTCGAGAATATTGCTGCTGCTGAGGCTTTAGTTCAAGAAAGCCCAAATGTGTCTCTCACACGTCGTTCTCCAGCGTTCGGCATCTCTGTGACGTCGTTGTGGTGAGTTTTGCTAAAAAATCTTGGCCTACATCCTTAAAAGATCAAATTAACGCAAGAACTGAAGCCGCTTGACCACCATAAGCGTCGTATGTTCGTGAATTGGGCTGAGCAACAACTTGAAAATGATTCGGATTTTCATCGGAAAATCATCTTCAGCGATGAGGCTCATTTCTGGCTGAATGGCTTCGTCAATAAGCAAAATATGCGTTATTGGTCAGACAGGAATCCACACGTAATCCATGAGTCATCATTGCATCCTGAAAAAATTACGGTTTGGTGCGGTGTATGGGCAGTCGGCGTCATTGGGCCGTACTTCTTCCCTGATGATCAAGACCGTCACATTACTGTGAATGCGAATCGCTACCGTTCAATGATAACCGAATATTTTTGGCCCCAATTGGATAATATGGACTTGGAGGACATGTGGTTCCAACAGGATGGCGCCACAAGCCACACAGCGAATGCCACAATCAATTTATTGGAAACCAAGTTTGGTGAACGTGTTATCTCACGAAATGGCCCAGTCGATTGGCCGCCTCGGTCGTGCGACTTGACGCCATTAGATTATTTCCTGTGGGGCTATGTCAAGTCTATGGTCTATGCCAACAAGCCAGCGACGATAGATGAACTTCGTACGAATATCGAACGTGAAATTGCAGCAGTATCGGCCGATTTATGCTTGAAAACCGTCGACAATTGGGTTCAGCGTCTGGACTTCTGCAAGCGTGCCCGTGGTGGCCATGCAAAAGAAATCGAATTCCATACATAATTGCATCGAACGTACTCTCACAGGAATAAAGAATTTCATTGGTATCTAAAACCGGTTTTGTTTTATTTAAAAAACTTTTGTAGCGCTGTTATTGAACAACGCGTTATTAGGAAAGCAAAGCCACTACTTTTTATTTTTGAGGCGATTTGACTTTTGCGAGTGGCAGCTAAGTCAAATTAAAAGAATATTTACCAAATATTGCAAAAAATTGTGGCAGGTGTACACAATGTGCCCGTAAACGAGTGGCACTTAGACAAATTATTTACCCATAAACTCGAAGAAAATTTTTAAAATTATGATATTTTGGCAGCTACCTTAAATTCGCACTTAACCCGAATCAGCCCAGTGTTACCATATGGTCACGCACACAAAAAGCCGATCAAAGTAAATACATAAATTCGTGTGATTCCCCGATTTCGATAAATTTGCACTTATTTGATTCGTGAAAGGTGTGTGCTTACATTAAATTTATTCCTTAGCTAGTAATTGTGTGTTTGTTGGAGCGATTGGATGCTAAAACTACTTAGAAAAAAATGATGGCAAAAAAACTGAATTCCCGGTATTACAAGAAGTGAGTATGCAATATATTTAAATGAAATAATGTTGAAGAGATTTCAAATAAGTATTTTTTGTTGGGGAATAAATTGAAATTGTGTATGTACAATTCCATTTCTCAGCTTTCAAACATTTTGAGTGTTTTTTCCAAAAGTTTTAACAGGTGTGACCGTAGGGTCACGCTGGGCGAAATTAAAGAAAAATAGATCACTAGTTCGGTTTGTAATTTTTTTCCATTTTTTGGGTAAATGGCACAAGAAGCCATCGATTATATAAATGAATTGTCTGATGAAGACGAGTCTGTTACAGTGCTGTACGTTCTTCCACCTGAAGTTGAAAGTGGCGCACTTAGTGGTGAAGATGATGCTGCTGAGGATGACGTTGGGGCTCCAGTTGACATTTGTGTGGGCCAACTGAAGACATCTTGTGAACTCGTAATGAACAATGACAGACATATCAATAACTTAGATGACGAGTACAGTGAACCTAGTGATGATGAAGGTGTTGTGGAGCTCATTGATATTATCGTGGCGCATTCCAATAAACAATTGGTTTCAAATTTATCGCCTGAGCAATCAACTAGGCCTTCGACAGAAGCGTCGACGTCGACATCTTCACGTTTAAACAATCTGCACAAGGTGTAACCTACCCTGTCTGCATTGCAATATCCACTTGCGAATAAGGCCACTAAAATTACCTGGGTGCCCGGACTCCTCTATTTCCATCAGCAAATTTTAAAGATTCCAAGAACGTCACACCTTATGAGCAGTTTGAAAAGTTTTTCGATGAGGAATTATTACACCACATAGTTAACGAATCTCACAAATACGCAGTGTTCCTTGGAAAACCGCATCCAAATATCACAGTGGCAGAGCTAAAAACATACATTGGTATTTTGATAGCGAGTGGTTATGACGGTCGCACCAGTTATAGGTCATATTGGAATGCTGACGATGATTTGCGAAATGTGATGGTATATTCGGCTATGCGTAGAAACCGATTTCATCAGATATCACCATTTTGAAGATAGTGGCAAAGAAGTAAACGATGGTGACAAAATGTGGAAGCTTCGCCCCATAACAGATCACCTGAAAGCAAATATGTTGCACAATTTCCATCCAGTGCAGCAATTATCTTATGACGAAAGCATGATATCGTACTTTGGACGACACGGTCGCAAGCAATTTATTAAGGGAAAACCATTGCGTTTTGGTTTTAAAGTATGGTCCTTATGTACGCCAACTGGGTATCTAATAAACTTCGAAATTTACCAAGGCACAAATCCTCGATCCAATCGCAACTAAGAAGAAAGATTTGGTAAATGCACTGCACCACAGATAAGTATGGTGGATGACTTCTGTCCAGAAGTTCAAAGCCTACCATTTTCATTCTTCTTTGATAATTTATTCACCGGTACTCCATTATTTAAAATGCCGTGGTTACACTGCAACGGGAAGAATCGAATCCCAAAAAGTTGCCCCCTTGCTGATAAAAAGAGTATGAAAAAGAAAGCTCGTGGCCACATAGAATCCATTACTATGAAGGAGATCGAAATACTATTAACCAAATGGAACGGCAACCCTGTTGTAAATATAGCATCAAGTGCATATGGTGTAAATACTATTGCGAATGTTCAACAGTATTCCAGAGAACAAAAGAAAAGAGTTAGTGTTCCTCAACCGTGTGCTGTTAAGAAGTCCAACAATTTCATGTGTGGTGTAGACCGCATCGACCAGAACGTCAACATATATAGAATTGGAGGAAAAAAATGGTGGAGCAGTATCTTCACTTGGTTGGTTGATGTTTCTGTACATAACGCATGGCAGTTACACCGTTCAGCACATCCTGATATGCCACAGCTAGAGTTTAGACGACAGATCACCATTTATTACGGCAATCATTTTGGGCAAAAACCAGAGACAGTTGGTCCACGCAAAAGGAATTTCATAGAAACAGCACAAGAATCTCTGCGATATGATGGACAGGACCATTTTGTGAGTCCTTGAGCAAAAAGAAGACGTTGCGGTGGTGAGGTTTGCATTTCTGTCGGCCGCACTGAATGCTTTGTGTGAAATGTTTTGCTACTTACCATACCAAATTGAACTAATAAATAAAACGAACATGTAAAATAAGTCACTTGGTTTTTCTTGTTGCTCGATCGCAAATTGTACCCAATGTGACCATATGGTCACACCCTATACCTTTTGATCTGAAAGATCAAAATGGAAACAAAATTACGATTTGCAATCCCTAGGACCAGCTTAAATGCCCCCTTAAATATTTCCTAAAAATTCCACACAAAAAATTCTGGGCTGATTCGGGTTAAGAGAGTGGCAGCTAAAGCAAAACTACGTCCATCAATAATATTATGTTCCCAAACAAATTCCAGAGAAGATGGCAACTATACACAACCCATAAAGACAAACTCAATTGCAGTCGTCTGACGCTCTCCCCATTTCGTTTAGACGTTAGCGATTTTTTTCGTCGTCATCTGAAGGGTGTTTGGTTCGGTTTGGACTCTAAATTTGTGCACAACAACGAGTGATAAATGTTATACATATTTATCATTTATCTATCAGGTATAGTCGTTTAAACAAGTGATGACATTTTTTCAATGTAATTTTTCGTTGCTCTTGTCAAAATCATATCTTGTCAAAATTGTTTCTATACTTTTTTGTTTTCTTGTATTATTGGTATATATTCGTGTGTACTAACAACTGAAACCAATGAACGAAAATAAAATGTCTTTTGTTGCTGCTTACAACCACAACAATATCTGCTGCGACCATGTATTTGTTGGCACTGGTTACAAACGTGTTACCGTATCGCATTTTTTTCACCCATTACAGCAAATGTTGCCACATTTCGTAGCATTAAGTGTGGATGGTTTTTTTTTTGGAAAGTCGTAAGTGGCAATAGCTTAATAGAATAAAAATAACCTTACTATCATGACACAACCCACTATTATCAACTATATAGTTTACATTTGCTTTGGTTTGTGTCTAGACTAACTAGATGTCTAGGAGAGGGTGAAAAAGGCGTCTGTTGATATTTACTGCTGTAAAGGGGCGATAGGAACGCGCTGGATTTATACGGCAATAGTCAGACCAATTCTTCTCTATGGCATCGTAGTTTGGTGGAGGTCCCTCCAACAGAAATATATTCTGAATTCCTTGATGAAAATTCAAAGCTCAGCACTGATTATCGTTAGTGGGGCAATGGGCATGACGTCAGGTACTCCTCTTAGTGCTATCCTGAACATCTGTACTCCTGATATCATGGCCGAATCGGCAGCCGCTACATCCGTGGTGAGAATCAGAGATTGAGGCGTTTTGATATCGGGGCATTCCGGACACGCTGAATTACTACACCGGATCAACTCTATTCCCGAAAACACGGACTACTGTATCCCCTACATTCTACCAGCGACAAATGTAAGGACTTCTATTCCGAACAGGAATACCTGGGAAAAGTCACTGGAAGGGGATACCAGTAGTATCAGATTTTTCACGGCTAGATCAAAGTTGGATGAGCAAGTAGGCTATGGGTGCATTCACCGGACCTAAATGTAAATATCTCCTTCAAGCCGCCTGATCACTGTAGTGTATTTCAGGGGGAAATTACCGCCATACTGGAGGTTGCTGAACTACTGATAAGTAGTGTCACAACACTCCGGAGAATATGTATCTTCACAGACAGCCAGGCTGCCATAAAATCCCTGGAAGCCATGTTTGCTACGTCCCTGACGGTGAAAATATGCCACTCATCACATAGGGTGATGGCAGAATATTTTGACATCAGGCTCATCTGGGTACCGGGACACAGCGACATTCCAGGCAATTGCGTAGCGGATGCATTAGCTAGACTGGGTACTACGGTGCAGGTTCTTCCAGCAATGATTTTGTTTTAACGATTTTGTATTCGAAAAATTTTAGTTTTAAAGATTTTTAAAAAATAAAAAGTGATGACATATTGTTGCAATTTTTTCAAGTAGACGCTCCGTTTCCGAGATATAGAAATTTTTCTAATTTTTTCACATTTTCGCGAAACTATCCATTATTTTACCCATTACCCTATGGGTATTGAGTAATCGTGATGGGTAATTCCCCATCGTCGTGGGTAACTACCCATTATTTTGCCATTTACACTGAGGGTAATTGGTAACCGTGATGGGTAATTCCCCATTGTCTTGGGTAACTACCCATTATTTTCACCCATTACCCTATGGATACTGAGTAAAAGATCTCTACCAATTTCACGCGGCACTAACCCAGTTACCCTGGGTAACCCAAAACCCACGACAACTGGTTTCAACAATTACATGACGATTTATTATACCCCAAATGTAACAGTTGTGAAGATTAACGAAGCCATCAAGATGAAAAAGTGCCACATCGATGAAGATGAGTTTGTTCGAATCCGCTTCATTATTTTATATGTAAAATATATCTCAACAATGAAAAGACGTTGCTCTTTCATTTAGAACTAGCAAACCCGGCAGACTTCGTCCTCAATGTTAGTAGGAGGGAATAAAATTAAAAGAATAAATTTATATTTAAAATAAAATTTTTAAAATCGGATGAGTAGTTTAGAAAATTACTCCCTGCATACTCCCTGCATACATAGTTTAGAAAATTACCCCCTGAATACAAACTAACAAATACTTCCTCTTTAGAATAATAGTATAGATTGCATTTTTCAGTAAACCTGAACTGTCCTTGTGTGCATTTGTTTTGTATTGACGAAATTGTATATTCACGAATTCATACACACTGAAGTTTAACTTCACAAACGCAAATTCAAATTACAAATTTAAACTGTTTCTCATTTATCATACGCTCTGATGTTTCATCTCATATATTTATTTAAAACAATTATACGCACTGATGTTCCATGGTGTTTAAACTTGATTTATTTAACCAAATATACCAGAGTTTTAGTGAAAACTTATAATTGGTGAAAATATATAGCGACCAACAAGTAGATTAACAATTAAAAGTATTTCAGCCCGTCCTAACTTTCTGTGCTAAATAAGAGGATTACTTTTACTGACATAGTAAATGTATCCTGGTTTAAAATAGGAGAATGGGATGAAAACCATTGTGCACAGTGGTATTAAAACTTAGTATATCATTGCATTTTACGCAGGGATTAGGGGAGAGCTAGACACAACCAGTTAGCAGTGCTGTTATTAGTTGTTGAGCATACTAACTATATTCAGTGTTCGCAGTGGTTGGTTGACATGGCGGAAAATTCAGGAAATTCATTAAACCACAAAATTCATAAAATCACACAATTCGTGCAAATATTATTTCAATGAATTTCTGTTTAAATTCCGTGTTGGAATAGCAAATGTGCCTCACAATACGAATGCGGTCAATACAGTTCTGGGCAAATATTTTTATTTTTCCATCAACATCAGAATTCTACTTCCTCTGTGAAAGTGTTACAAACAGGGTAGTCCAGTATATTGCACCTTGTGTTTGTGTCCTGTTTCGTCCATCACCATGTGGTAGTTATGCATTGCATCAGTCAGAACTTTATTCAAATGTCCTTGTGTGCATTTGTTTTATATTGACGAAATTGTATATTGTCGAATTCATACACACTGAAGTTTAACTTCACAAACGCAAATTCAAATTACAAATTTAAACTGATTCTCATTTATCATACGCTCTGATGTTTCATCTCATATATTTATTTAAAACAATTATACGCACTGATGTTCCATGGTGTTTAAACTTGATTTATTTAACCAAATATACCAGAGTTTTAGTGAAAACTTATAATTGGTGAAAATATATAGCGACCAACAAGTAGATTAACAATTAAAAGTATTTCAGCCCGTCCTAACTTTCTGTGCTAACTAAGAGGATTACTTTTACTGACATAGTAAATGTATCCTGGTTTAAAATAGGAGAATGGGATGAAAACCATTGTGCACAGTCGTATTAAAACTTAGTATATCATTGCATTTTACGCAGGGATTAGGGGAGAGCTAGACACAACCAGTTAGCAGTGCTGTTATTAGTTGTTGAGCATACTAACTATATTCAGTGTTCGCAGTGGTTGGTTGACATGGCGGAAAATTCAGGAAATTCATTAAATCACAAAATTCATAAAATCACACAATTCGTGCAAATATTATTTCAATGAATTTCTGTTTAATTTCCGTGTTGGAATAGCAAATGTGCCTCACAATTCGAAGGCGGTCAATACAGTTCTGGGCAAATATTTTTATTTTTCCATCAACATCAGAATTCTACTTCCCCTGTGAAAGTGTTACAAACAGGGTAGTCCAGTATATTACACCTTGTGTTTGTGTCCTGTTTCGTCCATCACCATGTGGTAGTTATGCATTGCATCAGTCAGAACTTTATTCAAAATTAAACTAAATTGCTTTAGTAGATTATTCAAATCTAACCACCTATACAATTTCCTTCAAGCCGGTAGAATTGTCCGCAATTAGACTCAAAAAGACTTACTCAAAGCGTGGATCCGTTTTTTTTTTTGTTATCAAAAGTAACTAAAGTTGGTTTTTTCAATCGATTATTAAAATCCATCACCTAATGCATATTGCTGAACCATTTTGATAATTGCCTAGCATTTCTTTGGTTTTGTAAGAAATTATTAAACCGCCTTCGAACGGCAAATGTTTAATTGGTTGGGTCATATTGGTTTTTGAAATGTTGATAGTGTAAGTGCCTTTCCTAGAATTGTCAAGAAAACTGATAAATATAAACAATCCATTAGTTTCCTATTCAAGGGGCAAAATATATTTTCGAAAATGAACAACGGAGCCACGTGTGATTGCCACTCTACATTGTATAAAAACAATCAAATTTAAAGAAATTACATCTGCAATGCAGTTGATGCAATTTTTAACCAGAACTTTATATGGAAAACATTAGAATTTATAGCGACAGGAACGAAGATACGTTAATTACAAGTATATGCTTATTGGCATTAATCATACGCTCTGATATTTCATCGCATGTGTTTATTTAAAACAATCATACGCACCGATGCTCCTTAGTAAGCTAAATGTAATAACAATTTGTCCCGAAATACACGCACAAATGGAATTTCGCTCCATTTGTGTTGTTGTTAAAAAAAACACTACGTGACAGCCGACATTTCACAATTAGCAGAAATTGACAGCTACATTAAAGAACAGTGCATTTTATTTGTTAGTCATTATTTTAAACATAATGAAGGTTTAAAAGCTACAATTCACAATATTCATCTGCAGCGATGAGACTCATTTACATCTTGATAGCTTGGTTGATCGTCAAAACTGTTACATTCGGAGTACAAAAAATCCTCATGTAATTGTTGAGAATTAAGTGCATTCACAATGTATTCCTGTTTGGTGCTTCTTATAGGCTAGAGTCATCAGCGGATCATTTTTCTTCTAATATGCGTCCAAGCAAACAAAAACAGTTAATGACATTCATTTCCGCGACTTCAAAGTTCATTTATCTGTGCCAACATTTAATGTTTGTGGGCAAAATATGCTTCCACAATACAGTGCCACATATCAAACAGCCCGAGTAGCAGTTCATTACTGAAGTAGCTGTTTAATTACTATAAGAGTCATTTCCTATTTGTGTAATTTCTCGCCTTGACGATCGGATTGTAATACCAGGATTATAAGATTTAACTTCGTTAGACTTATTTCCTAAATATTTGGATTGGGGAGAGCTTTTCATAACAAGTTATCTGAGCGCTTTCTAGTTTTACACTCACTGATTAGGACCTACAATTTTACACCGGTTTCGAACGGTATTTTAAGAAGCTTTTTTATGGCTAAGTACTCGATAATGTCGCCATCACTAAGCAAGGTGACCGTAGTCGAAAGAAATAATGTATGTTGGTCGGAGCAGGGATCGAACCTACGTCTCAGGTACAAGAGACGAGTACACTAACCATTGCACCACCGATGGACACATTTGACTGCCATAAAACACAGGCTGCCATAAAATCCCTGCAAGCCATGTTTGCTACGTCCCTGACGGTGAAAGAATGCCACTCATCACTTAGGGTGATGGTAGAATATTTTGACATCAGGCTCATCTGGGTACGGGGACACAGCGACATTCCAGGCAATTGCGTAGCGGATGCGTTAGCTAAATAGGGTACTACGGCACAGGTTCTTCCGGCAAAAGAAGGTGTTAGTATGCCAATCTCTACTTGCCGTTTGCAGATCAGGCAGTGGGCTGATAATATGTTCAAGAACTAGTGGAGACTTACTTCAACATGCAAACAAGCCAGGGTCCTATGGCCACAGGTGGACAGGAAAAGGGCTAGGCAACTACTTGACTTGCCTAGAGGCAGGTTATGCACAATGATAGGAACACTTGCGGGACATTGGCTTGTAGTAAAACACACCCTAAGATTGGGAAATAAAAACTCCACTCTCTGTAGATGCTGAATGGAAGGGGACGCGGAAACGACGAAACACCTTGTCTTGGATTGCCCTGCTCTGGCAGGACTGAGAAGTAGGATATTCGGAACGCATTAAGTTAACACCGTAGCCCTACAGGCTACTCCTGTAGGTCTTATAGACAAATTCATTGAAAGGGCAAATTGGCTAGACGACTAGTCAATAGTTCCTATAGAGGAAACTGCAGGTATCACAATGGGCTTCTTTGGTCAAAGTATGCTAGACAGCGTGCTGTCTTGCAGCCTTTTCAACCAACCAAGGTTTATGCCAATAAGCCCCTGATCACCAAGCCGTGACAGCGGGAATTGAGCGCTCAATGTATGAATTTTCAGCCACAGTCATGGAAAGGGGTCATGAAAAAATTCGAAAAGAGTGTTCGTATATGCCACTAAAGCCATGGCGGCCACTTGGCCGATATGCCATTCCACATATAACCTTAAACTGTAAACTTGAGGATTCAGTTTACAGCGAGATTAGAACGGAAATTTTCCGGCTCAAGAATAATAAAACCGCTGCTGTGGTGGATGGGCCACCCACGCAGCTTTTTAAGGCCGGTGGCGAAGGACTGCTAGCCCACATGCATCAACGGTATAAGGTTGGGGAAAACTATGCCTGTCGATTGGAGTCTCAGTGTATTATGTCCTGTATTCAAAAAGTATGATCCGTGTGTATGTTCCATAGCTATAACTCGAAAACGGTACGTCCAAACCAAAAATAATAAATTGTTTAGCTCCAGAGGAGGCTGTAACCATTAGATGTCTTTAATACGGCATCTGTTATTAAAAAAATCGTATTGGGTAATGGGTAGCGGCCGCTTGCCCATTCGAAACGTGTAATGTGAAATCGTGATGGGTTATTGCCCATCGTCGTGGGTAACTACCCATTATTTTCCCCATTACCATATGGGTGATGGATAATTCCCCATTGTCGTGGGTAACTACCTATCATTCGCCCACAAGGTAATGGGTAATCGTGATGGGCAATTGTCCATCGTCGTGGGTAACTACCCATTATTTTCCTCATTAGCTTGTGGGTGATGGGTAATCGTGTTGAGTAATTCCCCATTGTCGTCGGCAGCTACCCATTATTTTCTCCATTACCCTGTGGGTAATAGGTAATTCCCCAACTTCGTTGGTATCTTCTCATTATTTTCCCCATTACCCTGTGGGTAATGGGTAATCATGATGGGTAATTCCCAATTGTCGTGGGTAACTACCAATTATTTTCCCCCATTACCCAGTGGGTGATGGATAATTCCTCATTGTCATTGGTAACTACCCATTATTTTCCCCATACCCTGTGGGTAATGGGTAAACGTTCAGTACACACTCCACAGTGCGATGTGTATGGGTTACACAAGTACGAACTCTGATTTTAACAGATTTTCCTCATATCGAACCCTAAATACAAAAGTGTCACAACTCAAAATTGACAAATTTTCAGTAGAGGCAAAAAACTGAGGTGGAAAGTTAAAAAATATATGAAATGTCCCAAATATAGACATATTAATAGTGGATTTGTTTGGCGAAAGGGAAGAGAAACTGACCCCAGATTTTCACAGCAGATAGAAATAGTCCTTGGTGATTGTTTTTAAGCAAAAAATTAAAATATCGCAATTTTGAGTTGTGACGCTTTTGTATTAAGGGTGCGATATTTGCCCTATTCCATTTGCTCTCTGCAAATTAAAATTTTGACACATCAAACTGTCCGACCAGCCGCATTTCTTAAGAAAAAATGTTCGATGAAAATCACCAAAATCACCACAAAACAGTGACTCATTGTTGATGTATTCATTTTTCGACAATCACTGATACATTTGCTGAACCCCTAACGCAGCAACTGTGACAATTAAGGAAGCCATCAAAATGAAAATGAGCCGTAACGCAGAAGATGATTTTGTTCGAAAAAGCTTCATTATTTTTTTTAATAATTTCTCAGAATTGAAAACACGTTGCTAATTAATTAAGAGTTCCATTAACAATAAACCTGAATTGTCAGCTGTCACCCTATATTTTTTTCAACAACAACACGCTGTAGCACGAAATTCAATTCTTGTGTGAATATTTGGACACCTTTCAGTTTCTGGAAGAAAGAGGAATATATTGAGGCATTCCATTAAGATATTGCCACTTACGACTTTTAAAAATAACGATCCGCACTTAATAATTCGAAATGTGGCAACATTTAATGTAATGGGTAAAAAAAAGCGATACGGCAACACGTTTGCAGCCAGTGTCAACAAATACATGGTAGCACCATGATCAATGATTTTCTGTTTGAAAATATGGATGACATTGATCCAGACGAGATGTGGTTTCAACAGGATGGCGCTACGTGGCCATACGGCGATCGCAACCATCGACTTATTGAAATCAAAATTTGGCGATAAGTTGATTTCGAGAAATGGACCTGTCAATTGGCCTCCAAGGTCGTGCGATTTGACACCTCTCGATTATTTCCTGTGGGGCTACGTGAAGGCACTGGTTTATGCTGATAAACTAGCAACAATTGACGCCTTGGAGGCCAACATTGTTCGTGTTCTTCGTGACATACGCCAGCAGTGCTCGAAAAAGTGGCCCAAAAATTGGACGTCCAGAATGCACTTCGTCAAGAACAGCCGCGGTGCCCATATGCCCGAAATCATTTTCAAATATTAATGCCACGCATCGATCTTTCGAATAAAAAAAAAACTTTATTAAAATTTAATTTTTTGTGTTATTTTTTTACAATTTGAAGTTCTATCGGCTTGAAAAAACACCCTTTACAAGAATACAAAAAGTATAAAAACAAAATATATGTATTTGAGTTTGATAATTGAATCGAAAAATGACATGGCAAAAATGTAATCACCTGTTTAAACGACTATACCTGATAGATAATTCTACCATGATCAATATGTAGATAACGGGTTTTTCAATAAGAGCACTACAAAAGTTTTTTTAAATAAAACAAAACCGGTTTTAGATACCAATGAAATTCTTTATTCCTGCCTGTGAAAGTACGTTCGATGCCATTATGTATGGAACTCGATTTCTTTTGCATGGCCACCACGGGCACGCTTGCAGAAGTCCAGACGCTGAACCCAATTCTCGATGGTTTTCAAGCATAAATCGGCCGATACTGCTGCAATTTCACGTTCGATATTCGTACGACGTTCATCAATCGTCGCTGGCTTGTTGGCATAGACCATAGACTTGACGTAGCCCCACAGGAAATAATCTAACGGCGTCAAATCGCACGACCGAGGCGGCCAATCGACTGGGCCATTTCGTGAGATAACACGTTCACCAAGCTTGGTTTCCAATAAATTGACTGTGGCATTCGCTGTGTGGCTTGTGGCGCCGTCCTGTTGGAGCCACATGTCCTCCAAGTCCATATTATCCAATTGGAGCCAAAAATATTTGGTTATCATTGAACGGTAGCGATTCGCATTCACAGTAATGTGCCGGTCTTGATCATGACGGAAGAAGTACGGGCCAATGATGCCGCCGGCCCATAAACCGCACCAAACCGTAATTTTTTCGCGATGCAATGATGACTCTTGGATTACGTGTGGATTGCTGTCTGGCCAATAACGCATATCTTGCTTATTGACGAAGCCATTCAGCCAGAAATGAGCCTCATCGCTGAAGATGATTTTCCGATGAAAATCCGAATCATTTTCAAGTTGTTGCTCAGCCCAATTCACGAACATACGACGCTTATGGTGGTCAAGCGGCTACAGTTCTTGCGTCAATTTGATCTTGTAAGGATGTAGGCCAAGATCTTTTCGCAAAATTCGCCACAACGACGTCACAGAGATGCCCAACGCTTGAGAACGACGTGTCAGAGACACATTTGGGCTTTCTTGAACTGAAGCCTCAGTGGCAGCAATATTCTCGACACTACGGGCACTTCTTTGTCTCACTGGCACGGGAACATTTTGTACTGTGCCTGTGGATTCAAATTTTTCCACTAGAGGCTCAATTGTTGTTCCGGTAGGACGACTATGACGACCATAAATTGGACGTAGCGCTATTAAAGTTGAGGCCATTGACTCCAAATTTCGGTAGTAAATTTTAATAATTTCGACTCGTTGTTGGCTCGTATATCTTTCCATGATGAAATGGCAAACCTTACTGAAGAGAAATGTCAAAAGAGCGGGAAAAAATATGGCGTCGTTTGCTGTCCCTATCGATTTACTTTTGTAGCGTCTCTGTTGAAAAACCCTTATAACATTTACCGCCCGTTGTTGTGAACAATTTAATTCCAATTTTGTTTTCAATCTGAAATAAAAATCTATCCTTCAAATTTAGAGATATAAAAGTATACGTAGTCTTCGATTAAACAAAATAATTTTAATCTACTTAAAATGTGTAAACCATTTTGCAAATTTCTGATTTTTAGTCTCTCCTTGATAACATTTTCATTCACAAGAAATGATGACAAAATTTATCTAAGATAACTGTTTGTTGCCATTTCGCGAAATTGAATATGTGGCAACATTGTCATTGCTCAAATCGGAATTTAAGAGGGGAAATTGAAATGCCACTTAATATTGCTTAGTTGTCCCGTACAAATTAAGCAATAATTAACTTTAGCGGGGTAAAAAAAAAACACTTAAAGTTAATGTAACGACATTCCACTCGAAGGTTGATGAATTTGCTAACTCCATAATGCTGTCAAGGATGGCACAAAATGGTAGAGAAAATTAGAGAGTTGTAGAGAGTTCCGACTGCTAGAAAGTGGCATTGTATCCATGGCATTATGTAGTATATGAAAAGAAAAGTCCCCATGCAATTTGGAATTATTATTTTTGGCATGTAAAAGTAAACCTTCTTCGGCCGACTATACTACCTTCGTCAACTTATCACTCATCAATTAGTAAAGAATGTCAGTGGAATACTGATGGATTTGTGGTCCATCAGCCATGCTGCTTTGGTGGGTTTTCCTAACCATGCCTCATACATATGGCTGACAGCTGAATCGCATACTTTCCTCATGCCTGTGACATTGGTCAGTTCGTCATTTTAGGTGATACCATGAATATTGCCCGTCATTCTGGGAGATTTTTACTGTGGTTGTTGTGTGTCAAAACTACATGCCCAAATTAAAGGAAGTCTATCAATTTCGTGTTTATTTTGTTGCAATATCTTGCTTGCCTAAATGGAAACAGCTGCGTAATGTATTCTTTCGATACACTTTCAACTTCCTAGGCTTCCTATGGTCACGTATACAATTTCTGGAGGTTTTTGTCATTTTTAGGATTTACTAATTGAGTCGGTCGTTATTCTTGTCACAGGTCTTACACCTGCGAGAATTATTAACGATTGACCAGGATATACGTGGATGGTTGTTAGTGCCGCATCTTCTTTCACACTGTGTGGGCATTTAAAAACGTGCAAATTCATTGACGACACGGACCAAGGCCAAGATGCGCATCTCACTGGTTGGTGGGAAATATTGCGTCTTTCAAAATTTTCGTTTTACTTTACTCAATTTGTTTGTGTTTTTGTTTTAAACTTCAACACAGACAGCGCATAAATTACAACCCCCAAGCAATCTGTCTATAACAACCGCATTTAAGAGAATCCATTCTATATTTAACCTAAAATATTTAAATTTACCTAAACTTTTCCAATTGTTATGACCTCCAGGTAAATGAGTGGAAAATATAAAGGCTGCGGAAAACATATGGCCACACAGTTACGTGTAGAAGGAAGGAAGAACACAGAACTCCCTACGCTAGGCGGTATAGAGACCCAACGGCAATTGAAATTCCATGCTAAAAAATTGAATGAAATAATACATTTGTTGCTTAAATATTGGACCTTCATCTATGGTAAATGAACATCTTTATTTGATGCAACTACGGAAAATTTGTTAAATCAAGCAACTCAAATAAATTCTTATAAATATATAAATTCGTTCGCGTCAAACGAAAAACGTTTACCCCAAATAATATATAGTAAATCTGAACGCAACATACTCAAAAACAGTTTTACTAGAAACGATTATTGTTTGCCACAATCTGCTTTATTCGTTCAACGGAAACGAGTTACTTTGGGAACGAAGTTCCTTATCGCACGTTACGGGTTGGGAGCTAACTGAACAAAAATTACACAACTTTATTACAACCCAGTATAATCAACTATATTGGGAACCTTTGCTTTGGTTTGTGTCTAGACTAATATATGGTGGGGGAACTTCTTGTTTAATGGGAAGTTTTCTAGGTGGAGCCTGTAACCAATATTTAGTATAGACACATATATATTGTAGTTTTGAACGAAATAAAAAGTAAATTTAGAAAAGCCAAAGTGAGAAAAGTTTAAAAAAGAACATTTTCTTAAATATGTGACTTTTCTTAAACAAAAGTAAATTTTCTCAAAAAAAATTCAAAAACCTTTTCTTAAAAAACTACCTTATCTTAAAGAAGTACCTTTGCTTGAAAAATTTTAATTTTCTTACAAAAAGTAAATTTTCTTAAAAAAGTTATCTTTTATCAAATAAGTACCCTTTCTTCAAAAGTACATTTTCTTACAACAAATTGCCTTTTCGTAAACAAATACTTTTTCTTTAAAGAGTAAATTTTTTGTGAAACAACCCAACTTTTCTTGAGATAAGTACCTACTCTTAAAAATGTACCTGTTCTTGAAAAAACGACCAATTCAAAAAAAAATCCCATTTCTTAAAAAAAACATTTCTTCAAAAAATTAACTTCTCTTAAAAAAAGACCTTTTCTTACAAAAAATCCTTTTCTTAAAAGTACCTTTTCTTAAAAGTACTTGTTTTTCAAAGTACCTTTTCTTAAAAGTACCTTTTCTTAAAAACAAAATAATAACTTTTCTTTTCTTTTCATGAGATTAGTAGCATTTTTGAAAATAAATAAATTTTCTTAAAAAAATAACCTTTTCCTAAAAAGAGTACCCTTTTTTTAAAAAGTACGTGTTCTTAAAAAAAGTACTTCTTTGTAAAAAAAAAATGCGTACTCTTATGGCGTTTTGTTACAAAAAGTACTTTATCTCAAAAATAGTACCTTTTCTTAAAAACAATCCAATGAGTGTTCGAACTCACGGGCGATGTGTTAACACCTTTTTGCTACACGGTACCTGTTCGTACACGGTACCTGATGACGTTACAGTTAAATAATATTAATACTTAAAATTATTTAAAGACCCAGTGCAAGCACATGTGTCATTATTTTCTTGCTCAATACTTTTTGTTTTATTCCCACAAAAGTCAAAGAATTACCTCGTTTATACGGCACTAAAAACGGCTTCCAATGAAAGCGCTGTGGTTCGATACACATAAAACGCGCCCGTTTATAGTTACAACGAAAACAACTCACACTTAGATCACACTTTGAAGACGAATCGAAAACAGATGATTATTTGTTAACATTTTTATTATCAGTCATTAAATATTTGTGGGACACGCTATGAGCCATTTGAGCCAATTTTTATTACTTTTAATTGAGCGACTGCGAAAACAGCGAAGATATATCTTTTCGCAGTATCTCAATGACCATCAGCATGAATTGGAGCACTTCGACGGTGAAAATACTTCGCATAGAACAATATTGGCCATGCAGAGTAAATGAGCATGAACAAAAAGCAGCTGTTAACCAGCGTATTGGCAAAGAAGGCGTTTATACGGACACTCACTACGGTTTGGCATTCGTCAAGTCGAATTGAAATCTCGATTCTCGTCGCTACGCTTAATTTTTTAGATACGGTTATGGCATGTGTTTATACGTGCGTATCGAACCACAGCGCTTTCATTGGAAGCCGTTTTTAGTGCCGTATAAACGAACTTAACACCGCTTCTACTTGTTTTTGTATACACCGGGCAATGCTGAACATCAAATGACTCGCTTTGTTTGGCCATAGCAACAACAACGAAACAACCAAACACACAAGATCACACATACTTTGTCCGAAGTAGCTGACGTATACGTGTGTCACATAACCACATGTTTGCCATATCAACAACAACGAAACAACCAAACACACAACATCACACATACTTTGTACGAAGTAGCTGACGTATTAGTATGTCACCATAACGTCGACTGCGATGGTTTTAGCAGCAGCATAACATCTGGTTTTACCAGATTTTGACTTTGATAGATTTAGTCCCTATACGCCGCTATAGATGTTAACACATCAAAAACAATAGCTATTAATAAAAGAAGAAAAAGAAGACGCCTTTTCGGGAAAATGTACTACAGATTCTTACAAAAGGACCTACAAATTTTTTTTTATTTTTCAACGGACGCCTTAGGTGTTTTGGAACTAACTAGTACATAATATATAAGTGAAAGGAACTTCGTTCCAACCTCATGTAATTTTTTTTGAAAAATGTTTGTTTTGTTGCAAGTAATAGACAATTCACACTCCCTGGCATGACTAGTTTCAAACTCCGTGACAAGTTCATCATCAGATGCCTAACTACTTTGCCTGAATTGATACCATCGGTTGATCATCAATCGTATACAGGGTGATTCAGGAAGTTTCGGAAAAAATTTCTCCAGCGTATTCCTTGGCACATTTCACGAAGGAAAGTCCACGAGGACCACGTCCGAAAATGCAAGGGTGCGAAATGGCAGCGGGTTCAAAATTTTCGGATTGGCAGTCGAAGGGTAGTAGGGTAAAGTTGCTAACTTCTGAGCCAGTGGTCAGATTTTTTTGTTTTTGGGCTTGTTGGAAAGGTCTTTAAGAGGCTTTTCAGAATCAATAAAAAAGAAGTAGAAAAAAGTCAAATCGCCGAGACACAGAGCTTTCGGAAAATAATGGAAAAAAATTCACATAAGCTCAATTTTCTCAGCCTGAGCCAAATATAAAAACATCAAGTCCACACAAATTACTCGCAGTTGATAAATGATCAAGACTTCCTCTATAGGCAATCAGCATTGGGTTTACTAACATTCTGCCATGACATAATTCTGGCAAACTAGTAGGACAGTCTTACATAGATTGTTAGTCGCTTCACAATTTAAGCCATCTAACTCAAAACTAGTGACATATCATGAAGATGTCTTATATAAATTGTCGTTAAATACTGACATTGTCCTAAGGAAATACTACTGAAAATGTCTCCAAGACAAAATTTCCAACTGTGTCGCTATTACAACTATAGCCGATTAAATTACCACTCTTTCGCCACAGTTTGGATAAGAAGAAGAAGTAAAAATCTTCTCGGATTAAAACACTGATCTCGTTGTAATTTTATCGATACGGTAAATAAAGGGTTTTTCAACAGAAACGCTACAAAAGTAAATCGATAGGGACAGCAAACGACGCCATATTTTTCCCCGCTCTTTTGACATTTCTCTTCAGTAAGTTTTGCCATTTCATCATGGAAAGATATACGAGCCAACAACGAGTCGAAATTATTAAAATTTACTACCGAAATTTGGAGTCAGTGGCCTCAACTTTAAGAGCGCTACGTCCAATTTATGGTCGTCATAATCGTCCTACCAGATCAACAATTGAGCGTCTAGTGGAAAAATTTGAATCCACAGGCACAGTACAAAATGTTCCGGTGCCAGTGAGATAAAGAAGTGCCCGTAGCGTCGTTTTCAAGCGTTGGGCATCTCTGTGACGTCGTTGTGGGGATTTTTGCTAAAAAATCTTGGCGTACATCCTTAAAAAATCAAATTGACGTAAGAACTGAAGCCGCTTGACCACCATAAGCGTCGTATGCTCGTGAATTGGGCTGAGCAACAACTTGAAAATGATTCGGATTTTCATCGGAAAACCATCTTCAGCTCCGAGGCTCATTTCTGGCTGAATGGCTTCGTCAATAAGCAAAATATGCGTTATTGGTCAGACAGCAATCCACGAGTCATCATTGCATCCCGAAAAAATTACGCTTTGGTGCGGTTTATGGGTCTGCGGCGTCATTGGGTCGTACTTCTTCCGTTATGATCAAGACCGACACATTACTGTGAATGCGAATCGCTACCGTTCAATGATAACCGAATATTTTTGGCCCCAATTGGATAATATGGACTTGGAGGACATGTGGTTCCAACAGGACTGCGCCACAAGCCACACACCGAATGCCACAATCAATTTATTGCAAACCAAGTTTGGTGAACGTGTTATCTCACGAAATGGCCCAGTCGATTGGCCGCCTCGGTCGTGCGATTTGACGCCGTTAGATTATTTCCTGTGGGGCTACGTCAAGTCTATGGTCTATGCCAACAAGCCAGCGACGATTGATGAACTTCGTACGAATATCGAACGTGAAATTGCAGCAGTATCGGCCGATTTATGCTTAAAAACCGTCGAAAATTGGGTTCAGCGTCTGGACTTCTGCAAGCGTGCCCATGGTGGCCATGCAAAAGAAATCGAGTTCCATACATAATGGCATCGAACGTACTTTCACAGGAATTAAAATAAATTCATTGGTATCTAAAACCGGTTTTGTTTTATTTAAAAAGCTTTTGTAGCGCTCTTATTGAAAAACCCGTTACTTTAAGGAATGTTACTGCGACGTTTGGATGTGATTTTGTTGTAAGATCTGGACAAGACTCAGTTTTATGGAGGATATGATCAGAACGCTAAATATTAATAGAAGGCGGGTACAGAAAAACATCCAAGAGTTTGATTGATTTTCATTAACTTCCATTAGTTGAGCGTCGCTATTAATTAAAATTTTTTAAATTGGTAGAGGATTTTAAGGCGTGCTGGCAATCTTTAATATCCATGTGTTTAATATAGTTACATACAAATCGAATTTGTATGCCGTACCGTCTTTAAACCTGAATATCCTGCGTATGATTGATGTTAATTGACTGACACTTTTTAAATATCTACTCGAATCCTAAACCTGTATATTAGAATATTATTTTTCGATTGTTATGCCAATTTTTAAATGTCCTTACCTAATTTTAGAACACAAAGGATTATAAAATAGGAAATTCGTGCGAATTATTGTTATAGAGTTTTGGTAGCAATGAGGCATCCGTGCGTATGATTGATTTCAATAAACTATCATTATTTGTGTTAATATTTCAAAATGAAATTAAGGATGTAGAGCGACATTTTGGAATAACTGTTTTATTCTTACAGGCTTAGGATGTCCTGAACAGAAAATTTCATAGGTTTTCCGAATACCAATGGAGGAAGACGTTCTTATATTCTCTAAAACAGTCCTTATAGGTTTTACCAATTCTGAATTTAAAATCATAATTCATTAATAAAATATTACAGTCTTTTGTCATACAACAAATAGGAACGAATGAACCCACCGGCCAAAGTCAAAATGTTAATAACGTGAACACTACACGTCAAATGGAATATATATATGTAGAATATTTATTCTTCTCATGGTCCTTTAATAAATTTCTAAACGAATTGCCTCATGTGGCTCATGAAATCCAATTTATTTACGTTTTAGTTATCGCCGTTTCGTCCATTTTGTGAAAGCTGGCCGTTAATTTAAAAAGCTAAATTCCTTTTAAACTTTTGTAATACAATTCAAAACTAAGTTAGTTAACGATTTTTTAATGATAATTTCTTCCTACGTCATGACCCGATAATAGCCATTTGTCCTTTTCGTTTATCACTTCTGTAAAATTGTGCCCAACAACATATTTGATTTTGTTAGTCTTCTAACACAATAAAATATATCCACTTAAATGTTCTCAGCCCCAGGCAGAAATCCATTTTGGAGTTCCCACAGGATTTAATAATAAACTTCAGCCTCATAATTTATACAAGATATTCGTGAAATCAAAAATGGTGTCAATTGCTTTTTACCTCACTTTAGCGAAATAAAATAGAGCTGGAAGGCAAAAGAAGAATATTATAATTCCAATAATTTTATTATCAATATCTTTATTGAGAGATACTTTTCCTGAAGCGCTATTCCTCATGTTCCACCCAGTACCTTCGCATTTTAAGGACTTTTAAATTCAGAATGCTTCAACGAACATGTGTTATTCATATAATCCCTACTACTGGGTACTTACTCGTGAAGAAATTTCGTACATGTTGCACACCTGAAGTGGTTTTTCACCCAACAAACCCATAACGAACATTCAGAAGCTACCGCATCAGGTACACATTTGCCAAATATTTATAATCATGATTCAATGTCCTTTGGATTTCGTTTGTATAAAATATTTATGTTTACTTTATGGTTTCAAACCACTTAAAACTCTTGATGCCTTTATTATCCTCGAAAAGGATTTAGTTTGTTGCACAACAAATATCCCTCTTCTTAACTCTCAGCAACTAAATGTGTACACTCTACAGCCGTAATTGACATTGATGAATTCTTTTAAGTGCAAAGAGTGAAACGATTTATGAGTGAATTAAAAAGGATTCAAGTTATGGAAATAAATCATTAAAGTGATTGAGAAAATGTTTGCCAAAACAGAACATAAGCGAAATATAAATTCACACAGATTTGTCAAATGTCACAGCCCTAAACCTTTTAGCGGAAATCCTAAGCCATTTGTTGCAATTTTTCTCAAACAGATCCCAACGTCCTTTAGGCCAAGTGCGTCTAGATATTTTATTCCTACGAAGGTTTTGCGCATCTGTTTCTAAAAAACACTTGTTTATATGTACCACTAAGGATCCTGCCTTTGTTACCACGAAGGCTTTGCTGCTTTTCCCCAACGATGACTCGTTATTTGTTCCTACGAAGACTATGCTTCTTTGTCCGTACGAAAGCTTGTTCCTTTGGTCCTACGAACACATATCTTTTTTCTACAAAAGCTCCTTCCTTTGTTGCGAAGGCTCTGCTCCTTTGTCCATACGAAAGCTTGTCCATTTGGTCGTACGAAGACATATTTTTTTATTTTCTTTCTATGAAGGCTCCTTCCTCTGTTCCCACGAAGTCTTTGCGTATCTGTTTCTACGAAGACTTGTATATTTGTACCTATGAAGGACTTCCTTCTTTGTTCCTGCGAAGGCTTCGTTCTTTGTTCCTACGAAGACTTGTTTCTTTCTCCGGACTTTGTTCCTTTGAAGGTTTAGCGCCTCTGTTTCTGCCAAGACTAGTTTATTTGTCCCTACTTAGGCTCGTTCCTTTGTTTCTACGAACTTTTTACTCCTTTGTTCGTACAACGATTTGTTTCTTTGTTCCTACGACGGCTCTGTTCCTACAAACATTTGTGTCATTTCCTACGAAGGCTCGTTCATTTGATCTTACGAAAGCTTGTTACTTTGTTCCTAAAAAGCCTTCTTCCTACGAAGTTTAGTTTCTGCAAAGACTTTGGCTCTTCGTGACCTATAGTACTCCCAATCAGATCTGTGTTTATTTTCTGAACCAGGCCCTGTCGATTACTACCAAATACAAGTACCCGTGTAGAGAGCGGCCCGCAGACTCATCGCCATCACACCTATAACCCGAATGCCGCTGATTGGCGCCGAATCTCAGGACTCGTGTAGAGAGCGATACTCAGTTTACCTGCCACCGGTCTTGTTACCGAATGACCGCAGTTGTGTAGAAGGTGACATCCATTTCAACATGCCCGTAACCGGAACCCGAACGCCACCCATTAGTACGAAAACTCTGCACTATTTCTATCGAATAAGCGCGACGCAGGTGAGAATATTGTTGTGGAAAATCTTGTGTACCATAAAAGTATTGAAATTACGCGATTATTTATTTGCCGTCCCTTAATTACATGGAAATAAACGTGATGGACAAAGAAAACGTTATTTCCAAGGAATCACCCATATATGTATTATAATTAATTTTAACAATATAATTCCACATTTATAAATAATTAATACAAAAAATTAAAAGATTTTTTTAAATTTTTTTCATAAAATGAGAATCTGCTGCTCTTTTGCTTCCCCTCTCTTTGTTGTCTCTCACGATTCTATTTTCAGAAGGTTTCAGCTATGCGTTGGTTATCTAGTTCAAATCTAGTTCATGCAAGCCAAGCGTGGATTAATCACTTGGATTTTTTTATTGTACTTATTTCACAAATGGTCCACCGTTCTGATTTTCGGACAGGAAAAGGGCCTCACGTTGTTGCCCTTTCCAATTTCTTTCCTCAAAATCGTTTCTCACTTTGGTAGCACACATTCATATATACGAAACACATACACAAAAACTAAAGCAACATCACGAATAATTTAACCGTCCGAGCCTTCGTCTGATCCTTTTTCACTTTAGATATCCTCTGACCGATGAACCATTGACGACTGAATACATGAAATTAAAACGCAATGCATAAGCCGAAATAAGAAACACTGACTTCATCTGCAACTTACACGCATTTTCAGGAATATTTGGGACTCACTGACAGAGAATAATGCAAAAAGTCATATACACACCTACAAGATAGACTCTCTCGTTGTCCCTCCTTTATTCTCTTGCTCTCGAGAGAGCATAGACAGTGCAACAAACACAGCTGTATTTGTATCACAAACATAGATATATGTGGGTAGCAAACACACATATTATTACATACTAATCATTGTGTCTCAAACATTTAATATTGAATAGCAAACACAATGTGTTTGGACGCAAGTATATTATAGTTGCTACAAGCTCCAAACACACTTTCCAAACAACAAAATAAGACTGTTTTTTCAGAGTGCACGAACACCAATAATCGTCTAGAAGACGACGCACAGTTCCGCCGTCCAGAACAACACTGTTTAACACCGAATACCAGTCCTCGTGTAGACGACAACACTTAATTACACCGTCATTGCACCTGTAACCGGAACCTCCACACTGCCGATTAGTACCTACTATCATACTTTGGTACACTGAAAGAAAATCTTTACATCAAATCGATGCTAAATGTTCATCATTGAATTGATGACAAGTTTCATCAATTCATTGAAAAGGTTCTTCTATTTGAAGACTGTGCGTTTCGTTACCTTTTTCAACTTCATTGTATTGATGATCTTTTTTACATCAATCTTCATCATTGGAATTAGAAATCAAAATATAGACGTAGTATTGAAAATATAAAGAGAAAAAGAAAAAAACTAGTAGAAAATTGAAAATAAATACATAATAGCAAAAAGTGCAATGGACAGAAAACAAAATCCACACTATGAGCATTTTCCATCTGGATTTATAACTTGTTGTGAATTTTTACAATAAAAAAATAGTCAAAATAATTTGGCTACAGATTAACAAACAATTTACATCAAAATAATGACCAATTTACATCAAATTGATGACAAACTAACATCAAATTGATGGCAACTATACATCTAATTGTCGAAAAATGTACAGCAAACTGATTTCATATGTACATCAACTTGATGTAACGTTGTCGTTGAATCAACATAAACTATTGGTGAAATAAGGATGAAATATTGATAAAAGATTGATGAAATGTTCTTCATGTTCTTCAATGAAATGTGTCGTAGGTTGGAAAATGAGAAAATGTTTCATTAAATTGATGAAGAAATTCATAAATTTGATGAAGCGTTTTCTTTTTTTCTTTTAGTGTAGAGGACGAATCCGTATACGCCTAGATCTCGTTCTAGCCGAATAGAACCGAGTACCGACGATCCAATAAAAAATAATTGTTTCCGTTAAAATATTGAATTCTGTGGACTAAAATTACAATTTATGTTTTCTTTGAATGCAGTTTTATAAATTTTCGCACGACATATAGTGCTTGATGTCTATGCGAGACTGTGTGCTGTCAGAAGCGTCCTTCGCTTGAGAGAATTAGGCATCTGGAAGCATGCCCATGAGGGACATGCCAACATTCTCCAGAAGTTGATTGAGAATCACCCGGACGAGTGTTTGAGTCTGGCCATTGACTACATCCTGCTGACTTTGGGCAATGCCCGGAGATCGTGATGTCAGATAGGAGTGACTGGGTGGGAGGTATACCTTCCTCACTCTCTGGTCATCTTATCTTTACAGATGGCTCCAAAATGGAATCGAACACAGGAGCGGGGATCTTCAGAGAGGACCTTCAACTAGGGCTCTCGATGAGTTTGGGTGCGAATAATCCAAGCGGAAATCGTGGCGATTATGAGAGCTGTAACTGAGATAATGGACTCATGCTTGTATCCAGCTGGTGAATTCGTCATCTGCGTTGATAGTAAACCAAGCCTCAGTGCGATCTGGTCACACATGTGTAAATCAAAATTAGTTAGGGAGTGCAAAGGGATCTTGAACAGTGTAGTTCCCGGCAAGCTAAGACTCTGCTGGGTTCCGGGACATAGTGATGTCACAGGGAGTGTTGCAACAGACTGTCTTGCTAGAGCAGGATCCACTTCTGCTGATTTGAGATTGACTGCCTCTGTAAATCCACCGATCTGTTACTTGTATGGCTTGATCGATCGCTGACCGCTGGACGAGATCAACGCTGCCTCGAAGGCCAGAGTAGATTGCAGAATTTCGAGGGGCATATAACCAGCAGTGGACTCAGGGAGAACTAAGTCCCTTCTTCGACTGAACAAGGCTGACTTGCGACTCCTCACTGGGGTGTTCACGGGTCACTGTGATGTTGGAGGCTTCACTCGCAACGGGATTGTGAATGGAGTTGCTTACTACGGTGCTTGTGGTGATGAAGAGATGTTGGAGGCTTCACTCGCAACGGGATTGTAAATGGAGTTGCTTACTACCGTGCTTGTGGTGATAAAGACGAGGTGGCGACTTCTATGTCAGTGCCCATCCTTGCAGCGTATGCGTCGCCGTTGCTTTGGGTTGTGTCAGACAGAGGGCCTGGCCTCTTTGCGCGCTGTGGCCATTGAGGGTTTGATGGAATTCTTGCGGGGTCTGCCATGGATCCAGGCAGGCGATACCATCATCTGATGATTTGTTTAATAGTTCTTTCTACCCCACTGGGAATCTGGAATGGTAAACTTTGACCTACAAATATGGACCCTCATCTTGGATGGTATTGTATGTATTGATCAGGGCTTATCAGGTGATGTATGTATATATACACTGGGAACATTGAGTGGTACTTCTGTCTGTCCGACGTCTATATATCTTTCAAAATTTTCACTATCAGTAGGGCTCGCCGCCCTCTCTTCCCTCCCTTCTCTAATTCCTCTTCATATACCTTATATGGGCAACCACAATGGGTCAACTGATCTCCGAGTGTAGTGACCATAAATTGTATACTCTCTCTTATTGTCACGTGTCCTAAACCTAACCTAACCTATGGTACTGGTAGAAGAATGGATGGTTTTTTGCATATAATTTCGAACTGTCTTAAAGACCATCATTCATCGAGACTAGTCAATTGAGGCCTACTCTGCCAAAGCAACATTATTGGATATTTTGTCCACAGGATGAATGAACATGGATTAGAAATATGTACCAGTTGAATCATATCTCAATTAAATGGCTTTTCCATGTCACTTCAATAAGGCACTTATTCAAAAATTAACATGCATTCATTATAATATAGACCACCCAACTAACACCTCATGCCATGTAGCAATACCAATTTGTTTGCCATATTTCCATCAGGAACAGTCAGTCATCTTGCTTAGTCCCATCATTATTAATCCAAGTTATTTTACGGAGAAAAGGGAGCTACGATAAATAAAGTAAAAGTTTTTCAATATTTTGACTCGGGCATCAACTCATTCGTGGTCTTTTTATGACTCCTCATGTACATAGAAAGAATGTCTGTTATATTATTATTGAATGTGTTCGTCCTTGACAAACTTTTCTGGCAGATATGAGCAAGTATGGTATCGTATGATAATAATAAAGGGACTTTAATTAATATCAGGAAAAGCCACAACCATATGAGAATTTGCCATAAAATTTATGTTTCACCGAATCCTGTAGAATTCTCTTGTCTTCAAATGCACAATGTAATTCACAGAATCAAGCACCAGAAACAAAAAGAGAATTTCAATTATCACGTACTGCTTAGTGTATAACTATGTACAATTTCCATCCAAATACTTATAAGGTCGAAATAGTTACTGGAACTTCCTGTCACTCACAGGGTGGCAGTGACAAGGCACCAAAAATATCGATTCCAGAAAACTTCACTCCAACTTAGACAATTAAATTTTTCTCCGAATTCGGTGCCTAATTTCGTAGTGACTAAAAAAACTTGAAAATATCTGATTGAGAACATCGCAAATCGGTCAACATGTTGAGTTATATTGAAAGTACGGTTTGCTGGGTGGGTCGAGTACTAGTGAACACGTAACTCGGTTGTATTCGTATCGATTTTTTCCACAGTCTAGAAAAAAAAACCGATTAGTCATAGATGTCATCACAAATATATCAGAGGTGGTCACAACCGCTTAGATATTGTGACAACCGCACGCAAAGAAAAAACACGTTTATTGCTCGGTTGCCGCAACAATACTTTGATTGATTTGTATTAATTTATTAATCGCAACCGTTCATACAGTTCTCCCAAATAAACTCGTATATCACAAATATGTATCATGTTGTTGCAAACGCGTTCTCGTTTGCATCAAACCCGTGCAAAATTACATTTGCCGCAAATACAAAAAATGTTTGCTATAACTGAAATTAGCCATTTTTCTAATGAGAGAAGATTAATGAGAGATTTACGAATTACGTAAATTTCTCTCACTCTGTCGACTGTCTTATCCACTCGTTTCGCATACACACTCACGCATACACATAAAAGTGGTCACACACTCTAATGCTTCTACCTTGTCAATATATCTTGGATGGACAACTGACGCGTTGTAGCTTTTAGTTGTTATTTGAATGTCAGTGAAAAAATAGACTAAAATGCCAGCTTTTTTTAAAACAAATTTTATGGGTAAAACCAAAATCATAAAAGTTGGAAATTTAAACAAAAAAGAGCTTATGGAAGCCACAAAAAAAGTTTTAATTACAACTCGGTTGCTAAAGGGTTTTTCAATAACAGCGCTACAAAAGTTTTTTTAAATAAAACAAAACCGGTTTTAGATACCAATGAAATTCGTTATTCCTGTGAAAGTACGTTCGATGCCATTATGTATGGAACTCGATTTCTTTTGCATGGCCACCACGGGCCCGCTTGCAGAACTCCAGTCGCTGAACCCAATTTTGGACGGTTTTCAAACATTAATCGGCCGATACTGCTGCAACTTCACGTTCGATATTCGTACGAAGTTCATCAATCGTCGATGGCTTGTTGGCATAGGCCATAGACTTGACGTAGCCCCACAGGAAATAATCTACCGGCGTCAAATCGCACGACCGAGGGGCCATTTGGTGAGATAACACGTTCACCTTGGTTTGCAATAAATTGATTGTGGCATTCGCTGTGTGGCTTGTGGCGCCGTCCTGTTGGAACCTCATGTCCTCCAAGTCCATATTATCCAATTGGGGCCAAAAATATTCGGTTATCATTGAACGGTAGCGATTCGCATTCACAGTAATGTGCCGGTCTTGATCATCATGGAAGAAGTACGGCCCAATGACGCCGCAGGCCCATAAACCGCACCAAACCGTAATTTTTTCGGGATGCAATGATGACTCAAGGATTACGTGTGGATTGCTGTCTGACCAATAACGCATATTTTGCTTATTGACGAAGCCATTCAGCCAGAAATGAGCCTCATCGCTGAAGACGATTTTCCGATGGAAATCCGAATCATTTTCAAGTTGTTGCTCAGCCCAATTCACGAACATACGACGATTATGGTGGTCAAGCGGCTTCAGTTCTTGCGTCAATTTGATCTTGTAAGGATGTAGGCCAAGATCTTTTCGCAAAATTCGCCACAACGACGTCACAGAGATGCCAAACGCTTGAGAACGACGTGTGAGAGACACATTTGGGCTTTCTTTAACGGAAGCCTCAGCGGCAGCAATATTCTCGACACTACGGGCACTTCTTTATCTAACTGGCACGGGAACATTTTGTACTGTGCCTGTGGATTCAAATTTTTCTACTAGACGCTCAATTGTTGATCTGGTAGGACGATTATGACGACCATAAATTGGACGTAGCGCTCTTAAAGTTGCGGCCACTGACTCCAAATTTCGGTAGTAAATTTTAATAATTTCGACTCGTTGTTGGCTCGTATATCTTTCCATGATGAAATGGTAAACTTTATTGAAGAGAAATGTTAAAAGAGCGGGAAAAAATATGGCGTCGTTTTCTGTCCCTATCGATTTACTTTTGTAGCGTCTCTATTGAAAAACCCTTTATTTGCAGTGATTAATAATTGTGTGAACCCCCGTAGAGCATGACAACGTATATGTAATTATCAGCTGGCAGCAGCACGTTGTTGTCGGATTACACACGCGCGAAGATATACATATGTACGTAGAAAAGTTTTTTGATTTAGATACATAGTTTAGTTTATTCTGTAGTGTAACTTTCCATGATGAAATGGCAAACCTTACTCAAGAGAAATGTCAAAAGAGCGGGAAAAAAAATATGGCGTCGTTTGCTGTCCCTATCAATTTACTTTTGTAGCGTCTCTGTTGAAAACCCCGTTATTACCGTAAGAACAGTTGGGGGAACCGTTTTTCAGTTCTCGCACAGGTTTTTTCAGCTCATAATTCTCATAACTCGTTTACTGCAAATGTTTTTCAGTTCTCGCAAACGTTTTGATTTAGATTGGAGCAACAACAACTCGGTTGCTGTAACTAAAGAAACAATTGGCGGAACCGTTTTTTGTTTATCGTAAACGTTTTTTCAGCTCTCATTTCCCATAACTCGTTAACTGCAAACGTTGTATAGTTCTCGCAAACGTTGTTTTTAATTTGAAGTAACTACAGCTCGGTTGCTGTAACCGAAACAACAGTTGGCGGAACGGTTTTTTTTTATCTGTGCATTGTGTTGGCGAAGGAAAATTGAGGTAGTGGAGGGTGGAAAGAGAGAGTAGTGTCTGTTGACATTTGCCTTGAATGTTTGTATGTCACAATTAGTGGGAAATATACTAACCGGAAGTTTATTCCACATACGGACTGTACGGCTGAAGAACGAATTTTCTCTATAGTGTGTAGTGCGGTCAATCCGGCCACTCGATAAAAAAACGGATGAGAGTTCCGTGAGTATCCTCACGTCTGGCATAAGTTGACGGATGTTCGAGGAACATATACCGTGGAAATATCGATAGAACAGCGACACGCAACCCACATTTCGACCTTGCTCAAGGGAGGCAATAGAGTTGGATACCCTATTAACACCGTCGCTCTCCTCTGGACACGGTCGAGAAGCTCCAAAGAAGTCCTAGGAGCACCTGTCTATATATGGGAGTTATACTCCATCTTAGGCTTGATGTAGGTGGTGTAGATGTTGAGAAGATCAGATGGAGTGAATTAGTTCTTGCACCGCCTTAAAAACCCTAGACACTTGAATGCATCTTTCGACACTTCAAATACATGTTTGCCCAACGGACATCGCATTGTATTTTCATGCCCAGAACATCAAGAGCGTCTGATTCATCAATATCCACACCGTCCATAGACAATGACGACACACCTGGGTCAGCAATCCGCTTATGCGACAACAAACAACACTGGGTCTTACCCGCATTAAAATCTACTCTATTCATACGACCCCATTCAACAATGGACACTAGATCCCAGTCGCGTGTTTCATTCATCGTCCGGCGTTTGACTTCAATCTGTTGAAGACTTGGCCTACGATCAAATGAATAAGAATGACAGAGATTACTGTCATCGGCAAAAGAGTAGATTGGATTCACAGCCTGACCAGGAGATCGTCAATGAAAATAAGAAAAAGAGAAGGAGAAAGAACAGAGCCCTGTGGTACACCTGCAGTAAATTTATGATGCAACCCCATATACAACAACTCGTATAGTGCGATCTCTGAGAAAACTCGATATAAATCGAGCGGAGTCATCACCGACACCAAAAGCAGTGAGCTTTGACAAGAATGCATCGTGCCAAACTCTGTCAAAGGCCTTGGAAATATCAAGAGCCACTACCTTACTCTCACCAAGCCGGTGGATGGATCGACTCCGCTGTTCCGAAAGGAATGCCATCAAGTCTCCAATAGATCTCATTCTGCGGGAGCCATACTGCCGATCATTAAGAAGATCATTGGACTCAAGATATTTCACAAGATGTTGGTTAACCATTATCTCCATAACCTTCGAGAGCGCAGAACTCAAGACCAGTGCTGATATGCGAACGTTTTTTTCAGCTTATATTTTGGATAATTCGTTTGCTTCAAACATTTGTCGGTTCTCACAAACGAAATAACATGTACGGATTAACAGAAGCTCGTTTCTCCCAACTACAGTCCCCAAACGAACCTCAATTATCTGAGATTTCGTTTGGGGGAAAGGAGTTTTTTCTTTGCGTGCACCTTAGATCTTGCCAGAGTCTACTAGAGGTTACTTCAACCGAATTTTTAGTTGTGGGAACTAAATTCTGTGGAGACCTTTATGGCAACTGCTATTTGTTGGCCATAGCTGACGTGGCTAGTTGCTAAAACGCCATTTCCCACAAAAAGTTCTGTGAGTGTAGGAACGCAGAAGATAAAAACTTTTCAAGCGAATACACTCAAAGGAAAAATAACCAATTAGCCGTAGCTGAATTTAGAGGTTGTAACAAGCGCACTAGGTGTCATCACAACCGAATTAGAGATTGTCACAACCGTATTAGAGGTTATCACATCCAATTACAAGTTTCTTCAACTGAATGTAAGTTTTGGGGATAAAATTGAGTCGCCACAACCTCAATTCGTTTACGGCAACTGCAATACGCTGGCAACAGCCGAATTAGCGGTTTCTAGAACCTGATTTCAAACAATAAGATCGGTAAATGGTGGAAAGCAAAAGAATGCAGTTTTCCATGAGAATACATTTTATGGTGCATGTGCAACATATATTATTAGGGAGTTTCATAAGAATATATACATATATTTTTGTAATTTCTTTAATAACAATCTGTCTTTCGACAATATTAAATAATATGACTTCCATAAAATCTTGACACAATTTAGATCCTAACAATCCAAAACAACTATAAATATTTAACAATTATTTCCAGTCAGAAAATATTGTAATATTCACAGGTTGTCGCAAGCCAAGCTAGGTTGTCGCAACCACCTCAGTTCGGTTCAATTTGCCATTTTAGCTAAATAGATGTGAACATAATCTCCATTTCATACTATGGTATCATAGCGACTAATCGGGAAAGTGATCCATTTTTTTGATGTGTTAACATCTATAGCGGCGTATAGGGACTAAATCTATCAAAGTCAGATTTTATGCTGCTGCTAAAACCAGATTTTATGCTGCTGCTAAAACCAGATTTTCTGCGACTGCGAAAGAGAATAATGACGTGTTAAACAAAAATGAGCGAGCAAGAGAGCAATGAAAGAGTGGTGTGGCAGGGGTGAGGCAAACGAAATTGTGTCTAGAGCGTATGTATTAACATAATAATGTATGTATGCACATGTGTCTGTTGCTGTTGTTGAACGGAGATATAAAGCATAGCCACGCAAAATTTCATTTGCAAGCCCAGTCGGCGCTATGGTGACACACTAATACGTCAGCTACTTCGTACAAAGTATGTGTGATGTTGTGTGTTTGGCTGTTTCGTTGCTGCTGATATGGCAAACATGTGGTTATGTGACACACGTATACGTCAGCTACTTCGGACAAAGTATGTGTGATGTTGTGTGTTTGGCTGTTTCGTTGTTGTCAAACAAAGCGAGTCATTTGATGTTCAGCATTGCCCGGTGTATACAAAAAAACTATTTTTTTTTATTTTCCAATGTAACATTTACTAATGTGTTCATAGAAATCGAACAGGGACCGTGTAGCAAAAAGGTGTTAACACATCATCCGTGAGTTCGAACACTCATTGATTTTTTTTAACAGCAGTTCAATCTGAGTGTGAAAAAGCGACCACGAACTAGAATATGACAGAGAGAACTGCACAACTGAAATACAAACACTGCTAAATCAAGTGAACCAAAGATGATCAAGACAAAAACAAAATTTCTCTTCCCTCAAATGCCAACAAACAAAACGAGTGAAACACTAGCCATTGTCTGGTCTGTCTCTCACTCTCTTCATTGCATATTTCAATACACGAGCAGCATTTTGATAGTGTTATTGTATATAACTATACAAATTCCAACCATGTGAAGTAAAATTACATACACTATGCAAAAAGTATGAAATACACAAGATATGACGCGAGAGATTTTGCATAGTTTATGTAATTTTATTTCAACATGGTTGGAATTTTTATAGTTATATACAATAACACTGTTAAAAATCTGTTCGTGTATTGAAATATTCAATGAAGAGAGTGAGAGAGAGAGAGAGCAGAGAATGGCCAGGGTTTCACTCGTTTTGTTTGTTGGTATTTGAGTGAAGACTGTCCAAAGATTGTCGACTTGTACATCGTTTTTCAGTGAACTACTGAAAGAAGAGAGCGTTACAGCGTGAACTAGTTACCTAGTTCACAAGAGTGAACCGTTCAATTTAACTAGTTCGTTCCAAAAAGGATGTACAAGTAGAGAAGAAAAACCACCGCAATTTGGCAACCCTAGTAGAAGAGAACCAAACAAGTCGACGCGACTCGCTCAAACGCATTTCTTTCCCGCGTCAAAACTTGATTATTTCATACTTTATGTATTTTTTTTAAATATGGTTGGAATTTCTATAGTTAGACGCAATAACATCATCAGAAAACTGCTTGTGTATTGAAATATTCAACGAAGAGAGTAAGAGAGAGAGAGAGCAGAGAAACGACGCGCATCACTCGTTTTCTTTGTTGGCATTCCACTCCATGAGTAAATTTTCTTCTCTATATCATAGTTGCTTTATGCTTATCTATACCCAGTGATGCCAATTTAGCTCTTTTGGGGCTAGATGTAGCACTTTTCAACCTTGCAAAACGCGAACAAAATTTGAATGGCGCGTTTGAGTTTTTATTTGACCCTTTAGCCCGTTTTGTACAAAACATCAATTTTGCTAAAGAATATTATTTTTTTTTGATTTTGGGTATTTTTGTTGCTAATGGTCTTGGACAACTGGTAATTTATATTGATGCAGTACTGTGAATGACGGGCGAAGAATTTTCAAAAATATATGCATCTTCATTGACCACGCATGCTAAGTGTGCCTCTATTTTTGTATTGGTTATCGCCCAAAAATATCCCAAGGTATGGGAAGCAGAATCCACTTTTAATCCTGTAGATGCAAGACAAAAACAAAAATGTCAGATAATGCTGGTTCCGTCGAATCCGTTTCTTCGGTTGACCATCTGAAAGGATTTTCCAAAAGGGAGAGTTACAATTTAATAAAAACAAGTTGCGTGTGAGATATCAACGAATATGCCCTCGTTCGAATGACCGCCGTTGCTTCGATGATTGGCGCGAAACCGAGAGTTAATATTTTCGATAACTAGCGCATAGATCAAACTGAATTCTGGCTTATTGCCATAGATCTGTGACTTATGGAAACCCCACAATTAAAGGTCTAACTTGCTAACATGCATGATGCCCGTGGCCATTTCATGTCGTCTCTGCGTGAAAGAATCCTAAAATCCTTCGCGCAGAATGCCCATTATAACATCAGCTGTGTATCAAGTAGCGACATCCTGTTGGAACCACATATCGTGATCGGTGATAGTAATGGCTCTGACTTGACGGTGGTTGTTATGCCGTCATCGTCTTCGTAGAAGTACTGAGCGATGATGCCTCCGGACAACAATCCAGACCAAACAATGGCATTATGTGTGTGCATTGCCAATTTGTAATGACTGGTATCGTCCTAAATCCGTCAATGCTTGTTTATGTACCGGTTGATTCAAAACTGGGTGTCGTCGCCAGAAAGCGAACATCTATTTTGATAATAAACTTTAATTATTCACACGTATTGCTCGGCGCTGTAACTTGCCATGTTGATTTGACAATAGATAAAACAACGTAACCGCCAGGGACTGTCAAAATCTACCGATCCCTTTGGAAACCACTTATTTGTTAAGCCCGTTTTAGCTCTTTCGGGATTTTTCTAGTTGTTTTCGTTATTTGGCGCGTTTCATTCCTGCATAGTTGGCATCACTGTCTATACCATAGTTGCTTTATGTTCGTCCTTGAACTACACATCTCTATCATTTAGTCTCGTTTGAGCAGTCGATCGAGGAGGCTGTCTCGTCGCACGTTGCTTCGCGTACACTTAAAAAATTAATGAAAAGAGCGGGAATGCTACATTCTGAGAGGGAAGGGAGCAACTCATCCATCCATACATATGCTGTAGCCGATCCCTGACGTCTTTACAACAACATTACAAAGGAAAGAGTATACAACAGCGTACGTTCGTAACGCTGGTGAGAGAAATCATTCCAGGCAATCTCTCACCAAACGCTCCCGAACGCTCTTGAAGGTTGAATGTACATATGTGCAAAATGAAAAAAAGTACACCTATAGCAATCAGCTGTCGGTGGTTAGTGTACATGAGAACGTACACTTCTTTCGACGACAACGAAACTATCGAGTGACGGCGACACTATCGAGTGCTTAGCCATGAAAGCATCTCAAAATACGGTTCGGAACCGGTGTTAAACTCTAGGTCCCAATCAGTGAGTATAGAACTACAAAGCGCATAGCTCACTCTTCCTATCCCTTCATGAGATCTAATGGGAAACTAGTTATATATTTATTTAGCAATCCACACGTGCCTAACCACTCTTGCTTAGACGAATTTCTGATTGAGTTGTACAATAAACGCTCTTAAACAACGAATGATCGCGAAAGATCGAACCAACGACGCTTGCAGTGACGTTTTTTGATGGTGACAACCGAAATTTCGATTGAGAAAACCTCTAATTCGGCTGTGCCAATCTCTAACTGGGTTGTGACAACCTCTAACTCGACCTCTACACACTGAAATATCGTTTTTTTTTTGTGGATGAAAAGATAAAGTATTTGCAGCTTGTCACAAATATAGTATACTTGTGTCTAACCACACAGTGTTTGCTACTCAATAGTTGATGTTTATAGACGCAATGATTAAGAGGTCATAGTTTATGTTTTTGTGACCCAAATGTGGTTTGAAAACAAAAACGTGACAGACAACAAAGAAACATAAAAGCAGTAGATCTTCAATTCGTGAAACAATTCTTGCAAACATGTACATGGTTCCTGCAATATGTTGCTGAGATCGTTTTTTATATAAAATATTATAACGACTTTGCCTGGAGATCGGGTTTAAATATTTCACCATCCACACAGGACATCATCTGTATAACTATTATTTCAGTTGTACGTTTTACTGGTTCATCCATATTCAATTAAAACTTTCTGGGACGTGTGAGTAAATAAACTTCCTCCAAGAAAGGACAATAGATCCCGTCTTACTCTAATTTTATTGGCCATAAATAAGTTTGCTGAACCAAAACAGTCGCAGTTCCTTGGTTCATTTTACTTTCCCAATTTCAACTAACAATGATTAATGGACAACACAGGTTTTGTTGTCACGTTTTGGAAATATCAAAAGAATACAATAACCTTTTGTTTAAATCCATTTTATGTTAAGGAACAATAATGTCATTCACCAGAGATTACTTAGGCTTAAAGTTGAGTCTCATCTTGGGTTAAAGTGACAAAGTATAAAACGAATCCAATATATCATGGAAAACATGAGTCTCCTGAGTCACAATGATAATTTGTGCGTGTACTTTGCTTTGATTGTAGTAAGATTTATTACGTATTCCTATCACGCACTTCTTAGTGTAAACAATTCTCTGTGCCACATAACAAAGTATTATGTGTCGCATTATTAAGCAGCAGCAAGTAATTTTTTTGTTTTTCTAACATATTTTTTTTTTTTTGAGTGTATGACAGTAAACACTCCCTCATTGAAGAGAAAAACGAATAAACAAAAACAGATAGATAATGTGCATAGTCTCTTATATCTTCTATATGGTATGAACTTCGAAATATGTAGCAGATGCCACAAAATATCCTTTTGTTCTGAAATTCAAGGATAACACGTTTGAAACGAATTTGCATTTTGTTAAAATAATTGTACAAAATTCCATCCAAAACATTGTCTTGTGTGATGTTTTTGACCAAATTAAAGAGAGTCCACAAAATAACACAAAATCCTTAATGCTAGATTAGACCAGACGCTGGAAAAAATCGGCCCAGCTATATATTGAAGAAATCCATCCACCGACTTGGCGAGAGTAAGGTAGTGGCTCTTGATATTTCCAAAGCTTTTGGCAAAGTACGGCACGATGCACTCTTGTAAAAGGTCACTGCTTTTGGTTTCTCAGAGATCACACTATACGAGTTGTTGTAGATGGGGTTTCGTCCAACGAGCATATATTGACTACAGGCGTATCACAGGGCTCTGTTCTTTCTCCTTCTCTTTTCCTTATTTTCATTGACGATCTCCTGGGTCAGACTGTGAATCAAATCTACTCTTTCTTGCGGAATCCAATCTCTGTCATTCATATTCATTCGACCGTAGGCCAAGTCTTCAAGAGATTGAAGTTAAACGCCGGACGATGAATGAAACACTCGGCCGGAATCTAGTGTCCATTGTTGAATGGGGTCGAATGAATAGAGTAGATTTTAATGCGGGTAAGACCCAGTGTTGTTTGTTCTCGCATAAGCGGATTGCTAACCCAGGCGTGTCGTCATTGTCTATGGACGCTGTGGATATTGATGAATCAGTCACTCTTTATGTTCTGGCCATGAAAATACAATGTAATGTTCATTGGGCAAAACATGTATACACAGTCGAAAGGTGCATTCAATCTTCTCAATATCTACACCTCCTACATCAGGCCAAAGATGGAATATAACTCCCATATATGGCCAGGTGCTCCTATGACATCTTTGGAGCTTCTCGACCGTGTCCAGAGAAGAACGACGGTGTTAATAGGGGGCTGTATGGTATACAACTCTATTGCCTCCCTTGAGCATCGTCGAGAAGTGGGTTGCGTGTCGCTGTTCTATCGAAACTTCCACGGTATGTGTTCCGCGGACATCCCTCAACTTATGCCAGACGTGAGGATATTTAGCCGAAGTACGCGGCTTTCCAGGAACTCTTATCCGTTTTTTATCGAGTGGCCGGTTGACCGCACTACATAATTTAGAGAAAATTCGTTCTTCAGCCGTATAGTCCGTATGTGGAATAAACTTCCGGCTAATGTATTTTCCACCAATTGTGACATACAAAGACTCAAGACAAATGTCAACAGACACTACTCCCTCTTTCCACCCTCCACTACCACAATTTTCCTTCGCCAACAAAATGCACTGCATTTATAGGGGACATCCCCTGAGTGTTGGTTTGATAAAAAAAAAAACACCTCTCTCGACGTACAAAAGTCCAGCTATATCAGACTCTCATTTTACCTGTCAGAAGCGGATGAAACACCCTGGGAGTATTCGAGAGAAAAATTGTCCGCCAAATACGCGGTGTTTCAAAAGTGACCACCCTATTGGGAGATGCTCTTATTTTTGCAAATTTGCGTAACAATTCGTCTGTGGTGTTGGCGCAGCGCGAATACCGTCGCCGATTCCCCGGCCGTCCGACACCGACTGCGCAAACACTGCGCCGTTTGGCCACTAACCTTGAAGGGTATGGGACTACACGAGACGTTGCCAGGAGTGGCCGGCCCCGGAGTGCCCGTTCTGCCGAGAATATCGCCGCTGTTGCCGAGGATGTCGAGCTGTCGCCGGAAACATCGACCAGACGCCGTGCCTCGCAATTTGCCATCAGCCGGTCGTCCCTATGGCGAATTTTGGCGAATTTTGGCCTTGCGCATGTTCCCATACAAAGTCCAGTCCTTGCATCAGCTGCTGCCTGTCGACCGCCAATCGCGTGTAACCTACGTCCAAGCCATCCTCAATCTCGTGGACGAAAGGGACGATTTTTCCACCAAAATCATAATGAGCGATGAGGCTCATTTCCACCTCAGCGGGTACGTGAACAAGCAAAACTATCGCTTTTGGGGCACGAGGATCCATTACACCCGCTCAAAGTGACTGCATGGTGCGCTGTTCACGCTGGAGGAGTCATAGGGCCATTTTTTTTCGAGAACGCCGCTGGTCAAACGACAACAGTGGACGGTGCGCACTATAGGGCCATGTTAACCGAGTTTTTTCTGCCGCAAATCGATGAATTAGGACTGGAGGACATGTGGTTCCAACAAGGCGGAGCAACGGCACACACTGTGTGAGCCACAACCGATATTCTGAAGGCGGCGTTCCAGGGTCGCCTCATCTCTCGTTTTGGCGATTTAACCGTTCCAGACTTTTTTGTGAGGCTTTTTTAAAGTCCGGTGTTTACGTGAACAAGCCCGTGACCTTGCAAGCCCTCAAGGTCAGCACTCGACACGAGTGACGCCCGGAGTTCTCGCCAAAGTGATGAAAAATGCCATAAAACGAGCTCGTATGGTATTCAATTGTGACGGCGCCCATTTAAACGATATCATCTTCTCAACTTAACCAATAAAATTCCAAAGGTTCAAATAAACATAATCAAAAAACAGAATCGAAGTTTTTCATTCAGAAAAAAAATGAGAGCCAAACAACATCGGATGACTTCTTTTGAAACAACTTGTATATGGTCCTGTTAAACAAAACGGCGAGTACCGACGTCGTTGGAACCAAGAGCTATATTATTGTAATTCTGACCTGGACTTAGCTAAGCGAATCAAATTAGGCCAATTGCATTGGCTAGTCCATGTTATCACAAGAGCCAGCGCGAAAGGTTTTCGATAAAGTATCCGATGGAAGCAGGAAAGAAGGACGGCCAAAACTCCGCTGGGAAGACCACGCCGAAGAATTCTTCCGTATCCTTGGTGTTACCAACTGGCGAGAAAAGGTGAAGTATGGAACCAGTGTGAGAAATATGTCAAAATTTGTTTAATTTCTTTATCTGTTTGTTTAATTACTGTGTGGAAGACATCTGACCTCATGAGGTTGTAAAATAGTCAATTAAAGTAAAGAATTTCTGTGTCATCTTAAGCTTATGATGTTACATTACTAATGTTGAGTCAGTCGTTTATGTCATGTCAACCGTATCGTGAATTCGATAGAAAAAAAATACAGTATTTGCTCCACAGTTTAATCTCTTGGCACAAAAGGAGTTAATGGTTATTACCCTTTCAATCAGATCCCAAAAACTTGGCATAGTTGTGACTTCAAAAACTGCAAGACCTTCTAAAATATAAATTGTTAAAATAAATAACACCCTTAGAAAACTGTAACCAGAACACGCAATCTTTTTTGATTTCATCTATTGACACTCGACATGATATGTTGACGATTTTATTCGATTTTTTTTTGCCAGGACTATAGTAACATGATAACCCCATTTAGTTAAGAGAGTAGAAACTGAATACACAACTACCGATAACTGGCAGGGAGTGGTATACTAACACATTGAACTTTGATGTTACCGTGTGATGGATGGTTTATTTATATTCACACCATGACAACAAAAACTACTTTCGTACATACTTCAATGTAAACAAGTCCTTGCTGCAGTTTCAAAAAGCAAGCAGAAGTACTTTTAGATATGTGTGTATAAAATTCAGACTATCCTTTGATACACATACTTGGAAACTCTACTACTCACATACTAATGTTCACAAGTGTTACACATGGTTGTATTTAGTCCCTGTCCTTCTACTAGTGTAAAAAATGCATATACATTGAAAAGGACGATGAACGAGAGCCTGCAACCCACAAGTATAGTGCCAACACGCCATGAGTGGGAGTAATTGATATGACAAATTGCTGCGATTTACAACGACATCGGTTAGACAAGTGAATCGCAAGAGTCAAGTGTCTTATTAATCTCGCAAAGGGGTGAATGCAAGAGACGTTTGGTTTGAATTTGAACATCTGACCCAATATGAAGCGGCTTAAATGAATTTTGAAATCATAAATGTTGAATATTTAAGAATTTGTGTGAAAAGAGGAATATGGGATGCTTCGGATAGAAACTCAAGGACAGTAGCAAGTGGAATGTCCTGGAAAATATGTGGGGATGAGCAGGTACATTATTAGCTTCGGATAGAA
Source organism: Phaonia tiefii (assembly GCA_963931995.1). Classification (NCBI taxonomy): domain Eukaryota; kingdom Metazoa; phylum Arthropoda; class Insecta; order Diptera; family Muscidae; genus Phaonia; species Phaonia tiefii. Next base: position 149,898,941 of record OZ008371.1, read on the forward strand.
TATCAAGGACGTTAGCGAGTGGAATATCCTGAAAAAATGTAGATATGAACAGGTTTATTATTAGCTTGGGACAGAATTTCAAGGACGTTAGCGAGTGGAATATCCTGAAAAATATTTAGAAATGAGCAGATACATTATTAGTTTCGGATAGAATTTCAAGGACTTTAGCAAGTGGAATATCCCGAAAAATATTTAGGGATAAGCAGATACATTATTAGTTTCTGATAGAATTTCAAGGACGTTAGGACGTTAGATAAGTTATCTAGTCTCTGATAGCACTTAGTATTATGTGGCTACATTTTGTATTTCACTTCGAGGAAACACTGCAAAACATTTTGCCGACAGACGTTCTATCCTAAGTGTAGTTGTGAATCAATTTTTCATTTATGGCTATAAGGCTAAGAAAAATTTCATCAAACTTACGAAGGTTTAAAGAAGAACGACATAATTGTAACGTTTTGCCCCCGTGAGCAAAAGCAGCACTCACTTGGCAGATAACTGCTAAATGCATATTGCATCAGGTGTTTATAGAACTTTAAAACTGTAGTGGAAGTCACTAAAAGAGTATAGTGTGGTAGATAAACCGCTGTGAGCAAACGCAACCGTCATTTTGTCGATATCTAACGGGTTTTTCAATACGAGCGCTACAAAAGTTTTTTTGAATAAAACAAAACCGGTTTTAGATACCAATGAAATTCTTTATTACTGTGAAAGTACGTTCGATGCCATTATGTATGGAACTCGATTTCTTTTGCATGGCCACCACGGGCCCGCTTGCAGAAGTCCAGACGCTGAACCCAATTTTCGACGGTTTTCAAGGATAAATCGGCCGATACTGCTGCAATTTCACGTTCGATATTCGTACGAAGTTCATCAATCGTCGCTGGCTTGTTGGCATAGACCATAGACTTGACGTAGCCCCACAGGAAATAATCTAACGGCGTCAAATCGCACGACCGAGGCGGCCAATCAACTGGGCCGTTCACCAAACTTGGTTTCCAAAAAATTGATTGTAGCATTAGCTGTGTGGCTTGTGGCGCCGTCCTGTTGGAACCACATGTCCTCCAAGTCCATATTATCCAATTGGGGCCAAAAATATTCGGTTGTCATTGAACGATAGCGATGCGCATTCACAGTAATGTGCCGGTCATCACGGAAGAAGTACGGCCCAATGACGCCGCCGGCCCATAAACCGCACCAAACCGTAATTTTTTCGGGATGCAATGATGACTCCTGGATTATGTGTGGATATTTTGCTTATTGACGAAGCCATTCAGCCAGAAATGAGCCTCATCGCTGATTTTGAAGCCTCTTAAAGTTGGCCTCTTAAAGTTGACGCCACTGACTCCAAATTTCGGTAGTAAATTTTAATAATTTCGACTCGTTGTTGGCACGTATATCTTTCCATGATGAAATGGCAAACCGTACTGAAGAGAAATGGCAAAAGAGCGGGAAAAAATATGGCGTCGTTTGCTGTCCCTATCGATTTACTTTTGTAGCATCTCTGTTGAAAACCCCTTTACTATCGCTAATGTGAACATTTTCGAGCGTTGCGCAAACAGGTGCAATATATAATGTAGTTCAATTTAGTTAATTTTGTAATTAGAAAACAGAAGCAGAAATTTTCTCGGCTTTAGGTATAAGATGTTAGCGGCAGTCGATTATCGACTCTCTGAGATTTTTGACTACCATTTCGTTTGCTGCGTCAGTAATTCTTACTTAATTACTTAGGTGGCCTCAAACAACCCAGAGAGGTCAAGGGCCTTACAAAATGAAGAAACCCTGTCACTCCAACGGGCTCGATCATCAGCTTTTCTCCTCCAGTTGGCAACACCAAGCTCTCGCAGGCATTATTACACCTGCTCTTTCCAGCGAAGTCTTGGTCGTCTTATTTCTTGATGTCCTTCGAGTACGTCTCCAAATACCTTTCGCACTGGATCATTCTGAACCATTCTACTGACTTGGCCAGCGTAAATGCGCTACTTTGATACGCATAACCACGTCGACGTCAGTATACAGATTATACAGCTCGTGGTTCATCCGTCGTTATCACTCGCCGTTTTCTATTGGAGGACCATATATTATTCGGAGCATTTCTCTCTCAAAGACTGCCAGTGATGTTTCGTCAGCATGCTATATGAACCAGGATTCTGCGCCATAAAGCGAGACAGGTTGTATGAGAGTCTGATACAGAATCCGCGTGATTTAATGTGGTTCTCGACGTGAAGTCCTTAACCACAGGTGAGCACCGCCCCACCAGGAACATGTTTGATACGACTGTTAGAGCCGCCCGTAAGGTATCCGTGCTACCCCCCATTGACGGGCAGCCAAGAGATCAGGAATAGGATGCCTTACACCGTTGGTATACACGATTACGTGGGAGAACTAACGCCCCGTATTCGCATATCTGCCAGCGCGACTTCTTTCTACTGGTCAGGAGCTACCAATTGAGCAACTCTCTGTACATGAGCTACTCCTCCTTGGTATGCAGTGAGGTACTATCAAAACCTCTTACATGATAAGGCCCACGGATCCTATATTTCGAGGATATGCACCTGCCTAGCATATTTCGTTGCAAGTAACTCATATACAAGGCAACTACATAGCCTGTACCAGCGATTTTCGTGGCAACCACAGCCAGCGCGGAGAGGCTGATGCAGTTGGATCTTCGATTCTCGAGAGAGGGTCTTATCTCTGAAGTGCTTACTTAGCCGGAAATGACACCTGTTTGTCAGCACAATTCGCCGTTTAATTTCTAGGCTAACGTTATTGCTTCTGCTCATGCCAGATCCGAGGAAAATAAATTCGACCACCGAATCCCAAAGTTCACCTTTTCATACTATCGGGTGGATGTTCTGTTAGTCGAAACAATTAATTTTGACTTGTCCTCGTTTACTGCCAAACCCACTTTTGATGACTTCTTGGCAATTCTCGGAAATACCGAAGTAACTTCTCGCAGATTTCGCTCTCAATGATGTCTAAATCATCAGCATACGCGAGCAGCATGTGACGTTTGCTACTTTATTCGTGTTGACTGCGGGATTTCTCACAATGATCTCAATTAAAATATTGAAGAGATCGCATGATAGGGTGTCGCCCTGCTTGAGGCCTTGCCTCATACTAAATGGTTCGGTGAGATATTTACCAATCTTTACTGAGAATTTCGTGTGGGTCAATGTCATTATACGAAGCTTTTATTTTCATAACTCGTTTACTGCAAACGTTTTTAAGTTTTCGCTAACGTTTTTTTAGTTAAGATCAACTAGAACTCGGTAGCTGTAACTGAGGGAACAGTTGGCGGAACCGTTTTTCGTTTCTCGAAAACGGTTGTTTCAGCCTATGTTTTTCATAACTCGTTTGCTGCAAACATTTCCGGTTCTCCCAAACGAAATCACATGTATGACAGTGAATGACAGTTCGATTCACCCCAATACAGTCCCCAAACGAACTTCAGTTATCTTAGATTTCGTTTGGGAGGAACGAGTTTTTTCTTTGCGTGTAGTAATGTGAATTTCTGGTCAACAGTTTACTTTCAAAGCCGAAAAGCACACTGATAAGGTCCAATAAATAAATAAATGGATTCCCATTACATCTCATGAAGGAATTGGGGAGAGCTTCTCACAACCAGTGAGCTGTGCGCTTTCTAGTTCTATACTCACTGATTGTGACCTACAATTTTTACACCGATTCCGAACGGTATTTTAAGAAGGTTTTTCTTGGCTAAATACTCGATAGTTTCGCCGCCACTATGCGAGGTGACCGCCGTCGAAAGAAATATAAGGTGGTCAGAGCAGGGAACGAGCCCAAGATTTCATGTAAAAGAGGCGTGCACACTACCCATTGCACCACCGATGGTCAGTAAGGTCCGATCAGGTCTGCAAGAAAGGTTTTAGAGTTTCGTTCATCGGACCTTGTATGCGATGGATGAAAGGCTAATTCCACAATAGTTCGTATGCTAAGAACGAATCGTCGGACATGCATTCGTCGAGCCGGATTTTTCATATGAGCTGATGCATGCACCTTTCCATCTCATACATGCCACGATCCATTTCCGTTGGTTTGGCTCTCAACTTTTCGACAGAATTTACGGATCTCACTCTTCCTTTTGTAATATTAAATTTTCTCAATCGCGAGCTTTCTCCACAACCTTTTTTTTCTTCTTTAACAAACGGATGTCCTCTCTCCTCTTTTCCATAGGCCGATCTGTCGCGACTCGCTCAGCAACTGACTAAAGCATTGCCACACTTGCATCGTCCTTTTCATTACTTGTCATGCGAGACTCCTCATCGTACCATGGGTTGTCTTTAACCAAATAAGATCTCTGCAGAATTTTGCATAGAGTGGGAAATGTACTTCCACTGCGCTTCAGAATCATGAGGCGGGGGTGCGTTCTAAACTAGTATACGAATGAGTTTCTCTGTATACGCCGTGTTTTTCTCGGTTAATTGCAGCATTCCGATGTCCAGCTTTGTCTGGTTTCGTACGACTTGCCCTATGATTAAACTTGTGCGAACCTTTGTTGCAATCAGGTAGTGATCCGAATCTATATTAGCTCCTCGAATCACACGAACGTTCTTCTATCAATTACCAGGTGATCAATCTGGTTGTTTGTTTGTCGATCACAAGATATCCAAGTACCCCTATGGATTTATGTATGTAGGAATCTCATAGTACTGACAACCGTGTTCTTCGCCGCGGCAAAATCTAATGGAGTCATTCCGTTATTGGAAGTGATGAAGTGCAGACAGAGTTTACCGGCCCACGTTAAAATCACCTTCAAAAATCTTAATGTCATGGCCAGGGCAGCCGTCGTATGTTTCCTCTAGGCGCTCACAGAACACGTCCTTGGTGTCGTCGTCTTGTTCATCCAGCAGGGCGTGTACCCAAATTAGCAATATGTTAAAGTGTTTCGCTTCTAGCGGATGGTGGCAATCCCAGCCCACTTTGGTTTTGCATTTTACCTACTGCCAGGATGAATATGCTTCAACCGCCCATAATGGATCAGACGCTGACCACTCAGACGTTTCATTTGGTTTGCCTTCTCACTCTAGCTAGCTAACGTAGGGTTCCGATAAAGTCATTGGCCGAGACATACTTCTAGAAAGTAGTGAGCTGCTTGGATTGTCCTTTGAAGGAATCATTTCTGGCGACTGCCAAATGAGTGGCTATCAGAAATTTTCCACGTCCACGGTCAATTCCATGTCTCGCTGACCCACTAATTGGACCATTAAAATTAAGGATCCAATACAAGACATTTTCCTACTGACTAGTGCAGAACGCATGAAAAATCAGGATCAGTATACTCTACCTCCTCCACCATCATAACGACTTCTGCAAAAGACATTTACCATGACCCAAAATCTTGGTGCATGTCTTCGAATAAACACTGTGCCCCGTCCAGGCTATCAAAGGTATTAAGACCTTAAGCCTATATAGAGACAGAAGGTATATATACCTCCTTACCTCATTCTATCCCATTTGCAACATATTTGCCTTGTACATGCACAATATGTGCCTTTCGTCAACCTTTCCTGCATTAACACAGAGAGGTTCACGCAGGATTTACAAGTCGTATACCAACACACCTTTGCGCCGGTACGTTGCCATGGTGAATGATCTTTTTTTTTAAATGCGGTTCTTTTGGATTTATACCAATGTCGAATTTATACAACAGCTGCAAGTAATATTTGTCGGTGATGGCTTTAGCCTTTTCAGGGTAATCGATGTGAATGACACCGATTTCATCCCAACCAACTGATATCATGACCTTTATTCGTCGACAAACCCACCTTGGTCTTTTTTGGTACTCGTTCATACTGACACGTCCACAGCTTTGACTATTCGATGTTCGTTGGGATAATGTGATGGATATATATTTCATCCACGGTTACGAAACGGCGCAAAAAGTACTTCGGGTTGCGCATAACCAAACACTCCTTTGAAGTGGTCACACTGTTGCGTTTATGGTCGAGTGTGAGTAAACTCGGCACCCATCGCGTGGACTATTTTTCATGTCCAAATATTCATGTAATATGTGATCAATCTGCTGAATTTCTCAACTCAATAATGGGTGGTTTTATGTTTCCAGTTTTCAGTTCCAGTTTCCAATGACATTAGCCAGCGCGGTTCAGTGGATTTTGTAGCCCTCAAAAGGGTTAAACTAGAAATTCCTATTTTCAACTCAATACAGGTTAGGTCTATGTTTTATCTGTAGTTTCCAATGACATTAGCGAGCGCGGTTTGGTGGATTTTGTTGCCTTCAAGGGTTAAACAAGAAAATCCTATACTCATCTCAATACTGGGTGGTATTATGTTTCTTCTCCAGTTTCCAATTACATTAGCTTGCGCGGTTTGGTGGATTTAGTCGCCCTTCAAGGGTTGAACTAGAAAATCCTATTTTCAACTCACTGCCATTAAAGGGTTAAACTAGAAAATCGTACCCTCAACTCAATACTGGGTTGTTCTATGTTTCATCTCAAGTTTGCAATGACATTAGCCAGCGCGGTTCGGTGGATTTTGTCGCCCTCAAAAGGTTAAACTAGAAACTCCTATTCTCAACTCAATACAGGTTAGGTCTATGTTTTATCTCCAGTTTCCAATGATATTAGCCAGCGCGGTTCAATAGATTTGGTTGCCCTCAAAAGGGTTAAACTAGAAAATCCTATTCTCAACTCAATACAGGTTAGGTCTATGTTTTATCTGTAGTTTCCAATGACATTAGCGAGCGCGGTTTGGTGGAATTATATTTTCAACTCAATGTCATCAAAGAGTTAAACTAGAAAATCGTACCCTCAATACTGGGTTGTTGTATGTTTCCTCTCCAGTTTCCAATGATATTAGCCAGCGCGGTTCACTGGATTTTATTTTCCTCAAAAAACTAAAATAATAAAATCCTATTCTCAACTCAATACTGGGTTGCTCTATTTGGTGTATTTTGTCGCCCTCAAAGGTTTAAACTAAAAAGTCGTACTCTCAACTCAATACTGGGTTGATCTAAGTTTCCCCTGCAATTTCCTATGGCATTAGTCATCTATATGGCAATACAGACACCATCGCCATCATTGTGTTATCCTTCGTTGTGTCAGGTGCTTTGGGGTCCTTTCAGCAATTGCAGGAGTCGTCAACATTCAAAAGGTCAGAGTTAATATTTAGTTAAAGATGTAACAACAATCACCGGCAATTATAGAGGAGGTTGTATTGACACTCAATATTATTGACATACAGCGATTGATGTTTGGGTGTTATCAGCACGAACATCGACATTTACTGGCAAAATTAGTTGATGTCCTTTATAAAGGATAATTAACGACAGCTAACAAAATGTTTAGGTCTACGAGTAATGTAACGGGAATGACAAGACACACACAACATATATAGTTGGGAGACACACGTCATTACACAAATGGCTGAAACTTGTAAGGACGTCAACTAAAGACATTAAAGCAAAGCGGAATAAAGGGGAACGAAAAATGGCAGACTGACAATACACATGTTTAAGATGTAATTAAATCTTGTTGTGGAGAATAAAACAAGTAAATTTATTTGTCAAAAATCTTAAATTCAAATAAATCAGCGTAAATTGTAGGGTTAGTTTAAAGCTTAAATTAAATTAAATTGTTAAATTTTAACAATTCAATTAAATAGCTGGGCAATAGATAGAACTTATGTTCAAGAGACATTGAGGCGTATAATTAATATTAATACAGATTCATTTTTAAAATACAATCGAAATATTAATTATAATTTCATTAAATGTTCTCAATTTATATATCTGTTAGGGTTGTTAAATAAAATGGCGTCATCCAAAATAGGGCTCGCTATTTAAACATATATCACATAATCTGCATATATCATTGGCACTCATTTCAAACAGCTTCTAGCTAATATAACATATATGAATAAATTTTAATACATTATATATATCACCTTTCTGGCACGAAACTATTACCTGATAAGATTTTTACAGATTAAATGTGTGTGTCTTCAATTGCCGTTAAAATGTCATCATGCAAAAATTTAAATTCTTAATATTAAACATCAACAGACCGTATAATTAATATTAATACCATGTGACGGATATTGAACAATTAATTCAAATGTATATCATACGCTCTGCTGTTACAGAGAAGATGTTTTTATACGTGACGATAAGCGGTTTTGACGGGTTTCTCAAGAAACGTGGTAAATTGTATGTTAAATTTCAATATATATGTGAAAACAAGAAATTTTTTAATGTACTTTGTTTTAAAAGTGTTCGGGGAAAACGTCATATATCAGCATGGGTGAAAAATTAAGTAGAAACATGATTTTGTAATAATGGGTCAATTTGTATAGTGGGTAGCTACCACAAAGGCTGTGGTCACAATGCCTATTTTGAACACCAAACTAAGTTCGTGCAAATAAAGTCATTTACGAAATTTCATTGTGATCGGTTAAGATTTACGTGTTGACCAGCCAGCCAGACAACCATCCAATCAGTCAGCCAGCTCTCGAATCATTTAGCTAGTCAGCTATATAGCCACCAAGCTTTGCACACATACATCAGACAGACGGGCATGGATCCTTACTTACTCATCCGGTCACGAACAACGCCGGGGGGGCAGGGACCTTACAAAACGAAAATAACATATTTCGCCAGCTAGTCCGATGTTTTGCCCTAACCCTTCATTGGTAATATCAAGTGTACGCTGGGATTCGTAAACCTGATCCCACCAGCGGACTCTTGGTCTTCCTATTCTCCGTCTTCCTTCGAGTTCGGTTTCGAAATCCTTCGTGCTGGTTCATCTTCATCGTTTCTACTAACATAGCCTAGACAGCGCAATCGCACTATTATGATCCGCCTAACTATACAAATTTCGGGATATTGCTTATACAGCTCATGGTTCATGCGACTCCCATACTCGCCGTTGTGTGCCATAAATATCTCAGAGAATTTTTATCTCTAAGACTCCTACAGATGTTTAGTCTGCTTACGATAAGACCCAGGATTCTGCGCCATAAAGCAAGACACGTTGAATGAGAGTCTGCTACAGCTGGACTTTTGTTACTCGAGAGAGGGATTTATCTCTAAAGTGCTTGCTTAGCCTAAAATAACATCTATTCCCAAGCACAATTCTCCGCTTGATCTCAAGGCTGCCGTTGTTGTTTTTGTTCACGGCAGCTCCAAGGTATATAAATTCGTCCACTACCTCGAAATTATATCGGTTATCAACGTTCACGCTTTGGTCTAATCGCGTGGAGGCCCTGTTCGTTGAAACCATTAATTTTGTCTTGTCCTCATTTACTCTCAGACCCCCTATTGCTGACTCCTTCTCAATTCTCGAAAATATCGCTGTAACTTCTCTCATTGTGCGCCCAATGATTTCTATATCACCAGCATACGCGAGCAGCATGTGACTTTTCCTCCTGATGTCTTTATTCATGTTGACTGCAGCTTTTCTCATAATGATCTCCATTAAGATGTTAAAGAGATCGCACGATAGGGTGTCGCCTTGCCTGAGGCCTCGCTTAGTTTCGAAAGGTACGGTAAGATCCTTAACAACTTTCACTGCTGATTTGGTATTCATCAAGGTAATCCTGCAAAGGCATATGAGTTTTGCAAGAATACCAAGCTCGGACATTGCTTCGTTGAGTTTCTTCCGTATCGGTCTATTGAAGGCCGCCTAATAATCGACAAATAGATGATGGGTGTCGAATTGTTTTTCGTGGGTCTTCTCGAGGATTTGGCGAAACGTGAAAATCTGGTCAGTTGTCGATTTTCTAGGCCCAAAGCCATATTGGTATGATCCAATGAGGTCACCTGTAATTGGCCTCAGTTTGTCGCACGTTATACTTGATAGTACATTATATGCTACGAATAAAAGGCTTATTCCACGGGTCCGGGTCACCTATTTTAAATATGAGAGATCGTACACTGAGAATCCAATCGCCCAGCATGCATTCATCTAACCAAGTTTTGCTAATGAGCTGATGCATGTAATTTACAAACTCATCGCCGCCAGCTTTAAACAACTCCGCTGGTAAACCATCGGCTCCTGCGACTTTGTTGTTCTTAAGCCGAACATTACCTATTCTCACCTCGTCTTGGTTAGAAGGGGTCAGTCGAAGTCGGCGTCCAAATTAAGATCGATTGTCTCATTGTCATTTGATATCTCAGGTGCCAGTAGCGCGCAGAAATTATCTTTCCATATTCCCAACATGCTCTGCACATCTGCGATGAGATTTCCGTCCTTTTCTATACAGATGGGGCCAGAACCATGTCCATTAATTCTGGTTTTTACTTTTTTTGGTAACATATTCGGGCTTCGTTCTTCCTTCTGTGTCTCAATTATCCCTTTCTCCATTGCTGTTTCCTACACCTAAACAGACGCTTTACCTCCTTTATTTTCTCCCTATACCGCTCAGTCGCAGTTCGCGTTGCAATTGACTGAAGCATTGCCATGCGTGCTGCGTTCTTTTCATCATTTGCAATGCGACACTCTTCATCGTACCATGGTTTGTTGCGAAGCGGGTTTTCAAAACCAAGTACGGTTGTTGCAGCAGTTTTTATAGAGCCGGAAATGGGATTCCACTGCCCTTCAGGGTCGTCATCGGGAGAGGGTGGGTTTCTGTGCCAAAAGTTGCGACAGCTTCTTTGAATAGGCTGTGCATACTTCTGGCAACTGCAGCTTTCTGATGTCTAGCTTTCTCCGCGTCTGGTTTACTACGATTTTCGCTCTACTTAATCTTGTGCGAACCTTTGTTGCTACTAGGTAGTGATCAGAATCGATGTTAGCTCATCTTATCACTCGTACGTTCATTACACTGGCTGAGTGCCTTCCATTAATTACCAAGTGATCAATTTGTATCTCCGTTCTTTGATCAGGGGTTACCCAAGTAGCCTTGCGGATGACCCCGTGCTGGAATCTTGTACCATCTTGTATTAGTTGCTCCATGTTTTCTGCCGCGGCAAAGTCAATCAGTCTCATACCGCGGTCGGAACTATCAGCATGTAGACTGAAATTGCCAATAGTTGGATGAAACAGATTCTCCCTGCCTATTGTGGCATTAAAATCTCCTAGTACAATCTTAATGTCATGGCCAGGGCAGCGGTCATACGTTTCTAGGAGCTCATAGAATATGTCTTTGGCATCATCATCTTCCTCTTCTGTCGGTGCATGTACACAAATTAGGGAAATTTAAAAATATTTCTAAAGTTATAATTTCTTTTAAGGCTAAGAGATCATGTTTTATTTGATCTTATGTTTGGATTTTTCGCTTTTATGCGGATTGTGACTATACGTTCTCTCACAGGATTGAACCTAGAGCCTAGATGTCGAAGTCTTTGCCAACTACAAATCCGCAACTAAAATCATTTTTTTTTATCATGGCAACTGTAGTATATGTCGCAGTTTTTTTTCCTTGTGCAGCCTTGTACTGTCCATCGCATTTCCTGGTTACCGATAATGTCAGCCTTATAACTTTCGAGGACATCTGCCAATTGGGTACTTGCACCGGATCTAAAGTACATACAGTTCTTATATTCCATGTGCATATCCGTAAATCGTAGTCCTTATAACGTTTGCGGGGATCGTCAACAGATAGTGGTTGCTTATGTTTTCCTTTTCGATTTTGTATATTCAGTGTCATTAAGAACGGTGGCGGGAGGCAAATTTAGTCCACCGGGTTTTTGCATTTTATTTACTGTCAGGATATTTGATTGCAGCCGCCAATTATGGATCAGACTCTGACCAGAACGCAATGTATCGAACCTGGGTTTTCTTCTTTTGGTTTCTATCCGACGTTGGGCCATATGTTTGACTCATCCGCCTTCTAAGGCCAAAAATATGACCGATAACTTGATGAGCTTCAGGGACATCTATTACCTACTAAACCAGAGATGCATCAATGATTTCATAGCTAATCAGGCTGCTCATCGGAAAGCCTTGACTTCAGTCGCTAGAAAAAATATTCTATATTGCCCGGGAAATCACCACGCGCAGGAAAAAGGTCATAGGTACAGGATTGAGAACAGATGACTCCTAATCTTTGGTTCCCCCTGTATGCGTTAAATTTTGTCCATGTTAAATGAAATATACACCCCTCCTTATGGCCGAGAGTATAAAAATGCAGCAGTTTAAGGATCAGTCGTTCTTTTACCGCTAGAACCAAGTCAGTAGAGTTCAACTGAGGTACTAAGAGAATAGTTGTTCTAACTTCACAAAAGTTAAAGCGACGAAAACTTGAAGAGAAATTTGTGACTCTTGTGTATTCTCAAACAAATCTAGTACGATGTCTATAAATACTTCATGACTATTTCTTCAGTATGCGGATTATAAATTAGGAGATTTTAAATATGATAAAATTAAGATGTTTTGGTTGGAATAGTATCGAAACCTCAAAATTGTTGGAATGTGGAGTTACGTCAATTGACATCTAAACATCTCAATTAAATATAAGTTGAACTGCAACTGCGAACTGCCTGCAAGAACATGAAATATAAAACACATCTTTAAGGATAGAGAATTGATTGGTTTCTGCCATGAGAATGCAGTATCCTTCAGAATTTCATACTGGTTTTGATTGCTGTTTTTTAAATAAAGTCCTTATAATTGATTAGCTGAAATGTTAGATATTCATTCACAAATATGTCCAATACCATTATCGTATCCAAATGTTCCAGAAATATAAAAAAGTTTTAAAAATGTTATTGTCTTAACTTTGTTTACACATTTTTGGTTTCCATTTTTACACCTTATTTGTTATTTACAACATTTTTACAACGAATTTGTCGTTTACAACTTGATAAAGTCATACAATTTTATCAACTGGTTCACAGGTACGCAGATCAACTTGTTCGCTGCCATATGAAACGATTCGACTTCAAATCTCCAAAGTCTTTAATATAATTTTGCTATAATACCCATGTTGATATAAAGTTAATGTCTAGAATTTTCCAAGCCATAAGTAATGATTTTCATTTATAAAAATATTTAGGGTCCTTTAATACTCGACTCTTACTTCGTATATTAACTTGGTATGTATATTCTTTCCTTTGGCTCAGGGCCGGATTTAGGCGTAGGCTCAATATGCTGTAGCCTAGGGGCCCACACAGCAAATAACAATAATAATAAATAGTAACATTTAAAAATTGGAAAATTTAAAAAATAACTCAACAGCAGCAACACGAGTGTGGCCATGCCGTAATAAATATCCTACCAAATACTGAAAGACAAACAAAAATTGTTTCATATTACATCCTTTGAAGGGATTTGGCAGTGTTTATCACAGCCAGTGACCTGTGCGCTTTCTAGTTTTTACACTTTCTGCTGGAACATTATTTTGAGAGCCATTTTCATGGCTAAATTCTGACAAATGCATACCTACGATAAAAGTCAAGAAAAAAGTGAAAAATACAATTAAATTTCACAGTTCTATACCCAAGTTAAGTCAAGTCCTAGTAACTCCTTATTTGCACAAACCTATGGCGAAGAGTGTGCCATGAAACTTCGGATGAGAGAATAAAATACTCTCTTATAATTTCCTCTATGTCTACTATGTGACTTGGTTTTCAAATTTCCAAAAGATCCAACCATCAGTTTTCATGTACGACTTTGTGCAAAAAATTGAGCGGAAATTGAATTTTCAGTAAATTTATTTGTATTTTTTAATAAATACGGGTTGCTGATGAAAGTCGCCACCAAAAGAAAACTTGATAACTTTTTTCCATCTAAGTAATCTGAATTTTTTGTTTCTTTTTTTTTTGTTTTTGTATAGACTGATCTGTGGATTTAATAAAAATGGAAAATTGGAACACTGGAAAAATAATCTGGATTGTCCGCGCAATCACGCATTGGAGTCTGTAGTTTTGGTTCAAAGAGAATATATGTATGTGCAAGTTTAGCGGCGATCCTCCGAGTAAATGGACCATTACGAGACTAGTGAAAAATTTTGCAGAGCATGGGGCAGTCGCTAGAAGGACTTGTAATCGTAACCCTTCCATTCGAACAGAGGAAACTATTGCTGCCATACAAAGCAACCCCAGTGTTTCAACAAGGAGATTGTCTCCGCAAATTTGAGTCAGTAGGCAGACTTTGCATACAATAATGCATAAGGATTTGAACTTATTCCCCTGCAAAATTCAAATGGCTAATAAACTTAATGCAGCAGACTTGCTGATTCGTTTGGAGTTGCTTGGAAAAGTGGAAGAGGACTGACTATAACTTTTCGATCAGAATGGCAATGTAAACAAACCAAATTGTCGCATATGCAGTGGTTCCCACCCACAAATACTGCATGAGAGGGAATTACATGCAATTCGCGTCACAGTGTGGTGTGCAGTTTCATCACGCTATATTGTCGGGCCATACTTCTTTGAACAAAATGTACACAGCGTTGCCGTTTATTGGAGACCGTTACTTGAGCATGCCAAAAGAATTGTTCTATCCGGAACTACGGCAAAAGGGAATTCCTTTCAACTCTGTATGATTTCAATAAGATGGTGCAATTGTACGCATAGCTCGGCCCGGTTATGGCCGAGATACGCAGAAAAATACCTAACAAGCTCATTTCAAGAAAATCAACCTTCCGTCCGACAAATGTGGATGAACTAAAACAATCAATTCGAGCGACAATAGCTGCAATTCCAGCCTCAACTTTGCGGCCAGTAATCAACAACTTTTTGCTAAGGTGTCGCACCTGCATCACCGAACATTGCGGGCATTTAAATTCAATTATCTGAAAACCTAATTAAACTATTTTTAATACAATTAAGTGGGTTTTCAAATGAAAAAAGATTGAATAAATTCCGTGTATTACAAAAAAAAAGTTATTCCAGTTTCTTAATGTAGCAACATTCCACAGCCATCCGTATTAGGTTTGTTTTCCCTTTTTTTTTTGTGAAGAAGCCCTTAAAAGTACCGAGGACGTCAGATATCAGACGGATGTCTTCAGGGATTAAACGTTAATGCCGTCGATCATCATTATGGCTTTAGTGCGTAGGCAATTCGTTGGGAGCAATTCAACCACACGTTGAAAAATCTGTCATTTTTTGTCGTTTGGATGCAAATACAACTTGTGTTTGGAGCTTGTCGCAAATATAATATACTTGTGCCCAAACGCATTGTGTTTGCTATTCAATATAACATGTTTGAGATACAATGATTAATATGTTATATCATATGTGTTTGGGACCCAAATATATCTGTGTTTGTGATATAAATACAGCCGTGTTTGTTGCACTGTTTATGCTCACTCGAGAGCAAGAGAATAAAAGAGTGGCAACGAGTGTGTATATCTTGTAAGTGTGTATCTGTATTTTTGCCTTATTCTGATTCATAAATATTCCTGAATGTGCGTGATGTATTGCGTTTTAATTTCATGTATTTAGTCGTCAATGGTCTATCGGGCAGAGGATATCAAAAGCGCTTGATCAGTGAAAAAAATACGCAAACGCTCGGACGGTTAAATGGTTTGTGATGCTGTTTTTGTGTCTGTTAATCCCTTTTTCTGCCCGAGTCTCCACTGAAAATATTGGACTGGCAGATCATTTGTGAAATATAATAAAAAAAAACACAAGTAATTAATACACGAACTAGATTTGTATATAGAGGGCGGAGCAATAAGTCAGTAACTTTTCGAACTTCTCTCGTAGTTATATGAAATGCAACACTGATCCCATCAAGTACCATCTGTTAGTAGACTACTGTCAAATTTTGAATAAGCTCCGCCTTTTACAGCTGTTCAAAACATACAGCTGCATTTTTTTAAAATGGGAAAAAGCGAATTTCGAGTGCTCATTAAACATTATTTTTTGCGAAAAAAAACCGTCAATCTAACCAAGGAAAAGCTTGATAAATACTATGGGGACTCTGTACCATCGGTTTCAATAGTAAAAAAGTGGTTTACTGACTTTCTTTGTGGTCGCACAAGTACAAATGACGCTGAACGTTCTGGACGGCCAATTGAGGTCAATCAATACAACCGAAAATTTCGAAAAAATCCACGATATGGTGTTGGCCGATCGAAGAGTTAAAGGACGTGTGAATTATTGATGCCATAGACATTTCATATGGCAGTGTGGTTTCGATTTTAAATGATCAGCTGGATTGAAGAAAGCTGTCTGCAAGATGGGTGCCGCATTTGCTCTCAATTGACCATAAACGTAATCGTGTGACAACTTCAAAGGACTGTTTGGAGTTGTTTAACCGCAATTCGAAGAAGTTTTTGCGACGTTTTGTAACTGTGGTTGAAACATGGATCCATTACAACACTTCGGAGACCAAGCAGCAGTCTAAACAATAGGTTTCTTCTTGTGAACCGGCTCCGAAGAAAGCCAAGGTCAGTGTGTCGGCCAATAAGGGGATTGGCAAACCTTTTTTTGGGATGCACACGGGATAATCCACATCGATTACCTTCAAAAGGGAAAAACAATAAACGGCGAATATTATGCCAACTTATTGGACCACTTTAACGAGGATTTAAAAAAAAAACGACCCCATATGGCCAATAATATAGTACTTTTTCATCAAGATAATGCACGGGTGCATACGTGTGTAGTCTCAATGGAAAAAATAAATGAATTGGGCTACGAATTGGTACGTCATCCGCCATATTCTCCCGATTTAGCTCCCAGATATTTCCAAACCTAAAGAAATGGCTCGGTGGAAAGAGATTTAGCTCCAACGATGATATTATTGATCAAACAAAATCCTATTTAATGGACCTCGAAAACTACTATTTTTTGGAAGGGATACAAAAATTGGAGAAACGTTGGACTAAGTGTATTGAACTAAAAGGAGATTATGTTGAAAAAATATATTTTCGTTTGCAAAAAGAAACTGTGTTTCATTCAAAAAGTCACAGACTTATTGATCCGCCTCGTAAGTGTATTGTTTGTGTACCAACGCATAGTGATAACCGACGCATAGTTGAAACCTTCTGAAAACAAAACCATGAGAGACAACAAAGAAAGGAGTAGCAAAAGAGCACCAGATTCTCATTTCATAAAAAAAAGTAATGCATTTAATGCAAGCAAATGTAAAAAGGTAATTTTAAATATTTTAATTTTTTGTATTAATCAATATATATAATAGAAAGTATCCATAACTCGAGTTTGACCGAACCGATTTTGGTGATTTGTACTTTGTTGGATTTTGCATTTTGCGAATTGGCTATAGGGATTTGTCTGTAAGAAGTGGTACGTTTCTATTGTTGTTTCATTGTTTTCAAATTTTCTATTCGGGATTTCATTGTATTGCAGTTGTTCTTCACCAACGAGAAGATCTAATTTAGACCGACGTTCAGCTGGTACATGAGCAGTGTCTGCTCATCGTGCGAATATGGGTCAAGATGATAGAAACATTGCGCAACAACGAAGAAATGCAAACCACGTCCAAATTCGTGCGCAACAAACAGAAGAACAACAGCAGGCGGTAATCGATTCGCGTAGATTGGCACAACAAAGTCGTCGAGCAAATCGATGTGGAAATTTATCGATGCAAAGTCGACGCAAAAGAAGAAGTGCTGGCAATCTCAATTAGCTTCGAGTAGCATTCCAATATGATTGTGCATTCGATTATTGATCTCTTCCTGCCGTTCAAATTGAATCAATGGTTGTAGTATGTCCACATTGCAACGCATTGAAATTTCCAGGAGAAACACCTGGATTGTGTTGCCTTAGTGGAAAAGTTAAATTGCCATCGCCACCGGAACCACTGCGATCGTATTTAGAAGGCGTAATAAGAGAATCAAAGCAATTTCTTGCAGAACTATAATGGGTGCTTTCAAATGACGCTGCATCAATTATCTGCATCAATTACACTGTGCATGATTTACAACATATTTATCCCCGACAAACGGGGCACCCAGCGGATTAAACAAAATCGTCTGCGCTGAATCCAATGGCACTAACCGTTTTTCTAGATTAGCTCTTAAAAAAAGTTATCACGATTCAAAATTCTGGCTCTAAAATAGCATATTTGAAAAATATTGTTTTACATATTTGATAAAAACTTTTGATACGCTTGACCGCTATTGATCGCAATTGACTTGGTTTAAAGGTAATAATATTTGCCAAGTGTTATGTGAAGACATCTATACATTTTATCTAGAAGTTTTAAATTTATATTCTTCCAAAGCTAATTTTTTTTCAAATTTTTCATCAAAATGTACCTATTTTCGTCTATTTAAAATTGTTTTCTAAAGAGAGTTTCACTTTGAAAGAGAGTTTCATAACAAAAATTTTGAAAATTTTCCATCAGGCTTCTGCATCCAGTCCATCACAGTCTCACATCAATTATATTAAAATATCTAAGATGGAGTAAAAAGTTTAATTACTTTTGTTATGTGTGTGGGAAATATACAATTATGCCCAGTCGCCGCAAAATCACTTTGAAATAATGAACTTAATTGAAAAATATTTTTCTTTAAGTCTTAAGCCGGAATCACAATGCAAGCAACATTTTCAAAAGGCGTTCACAATGCAAGCACCAGTTTACTTCGAATCGAGATGTTTGTTCTAACAGGTGATACCAGTATTACGGCCAATATATCAAGGCAACAATACAATATATTTTGTTTTCACGTCAAAGTTAACACAAATGTTTGTCAAGAATAAAAGTAAGCCAGAAATTATAAAACCAAATACATTTGAATTTGATTCGTCATATAATGAACAAAAGGAAAAGCAAATCATTTAAGTTGTTCTTATAACACAACCTCTATTAGTTGCATCATGATTCAAATGTCACAAATGTCACATCCAGGGTTGTATTTCGAATATTAAAAAATGTTAATGTATTTAAACATATTTGGTATTAAAAGATTCTACAGATAAAATAACGTTTTATAATGCGTCTTTTAACACAAATGGGTTCAATTTTCATTGATGTTTTTAAGTTTGTAAATGAAATTCGAAGTACAACGCCATCTACCGCTTAATAGTATATTATTTATTCAAACAAATATGTTGCTGGAGTAGGAATAGATCAACTTCAGCGACAAATTGGAGTTACATTTTTGTAAAAAAAACGAAAGGCCATTATGTGAAATTCTGTGTGTGAGAACGAGATAGCATGAAAAACGAAATTGTCGCTTGCATTGTGAATGCGGCTTTATATGTGGTAAGAGTTGGACACCGTCGATAGTGTGTACAACGTGCATTTACCGTTTTAATAAATGGGAAAAAACGGAGACGCCATGTTATTTGGTGTTCCAATGAGTTGGAGAGATCCCATACTCCATGTTGAAGGTGAGTGTTATGCGTGCATAAATCATACAGCCGGTATGAACAGAAGAAAAAGTAGTTCTTTATCTTACACTGCAACAACATATACACAAATTCCACTGCCACATTCTAATGAAATTCCTGTTCCGGATAACCAAGTGTCAACAGAAGATATTATGTCAATCTGTTCCAACCTGTGGAGCGGCTGTATCACTGTATCAACCGTCAAACATCTCGATTCCATGCACACACATTGAAATCTCCCAAAATCGTCTGGATATAATGGTACGGCGCCTAAAATTGTCGCAACGACAGAGCATCCTTTTGGCAAAAGAGTTGAAACAAGCTAATATCTTGGCACCAGATGTCCAAATTTGCGGGGCAATCCAGAGCCAACGTCAATTTGCGGCATTTTTTACATCTATTGAGAATAATTCTCTCGCGTATTGTACTGACATCCGTGGCTTGGTTTTAACAATGCAAAATTAATATAATCCTGGAGATTGACGATTATTCATTGATTCGTCCAAAAGTTGCTTAAAAGCAGTTGTGCTACATGTGACTAATTTAAAAAGTTCTATTCCGATAGCACTAAACACAAATACTAAGGAGACATACGAATCAATGAAAAAAATAATGCAGATAATTAAATATGAAGACCACAACTGGAAAATATGCGCAGATTTAAAAGAGGTGGCTATTTTAAGAGACATGCAATTGGGCTATACCAAAAATATGTGTTTCATGTGCTTATGGAATACGCGTTTTGATGGCGACCAGTACAGTAAACGGTATTGGCCTTTACGTGGCGAAATCAGATTGCAAAGAAATAATATTATAGAAATTCCAATTTTGTCGATAGAAAAGGTTTTGCTTCTTCCACTCCACATCAAACTTGGAATTGTAAACAAATTCATAACAGCATTGAAGCCAGATGGGAATGCTTTTACCGAATTTTCCCACGATTAAGTGGCATGAAAGTAAAAGAAGATATGAACTGTAAACTTCTTTATTCAATTAAATTTATTTTTCAAATCTTAATGTTTTTATTTTAATGTTTTTATACTTAATGGACCTGACATTCGTCGTTTAATGAAGGACCAACAATTTGAAGATGCATTGACTGATATCAAGCTATTGGCCTGGAATTGTGTGGAATCAGTAATTGAAAATGTTTTAGGAAATCATCGGTCTGAAAATTGGCGAATTTTAATTGAAAATATACTAACCGCATTTCAAACATTAAAAGTCAGAATGTCGTTGAAAGTACATTCTTTGCACTATCATGTAGAAAAATTTAATGAACAATCGCCAGCGGAGTTTGATGAACATGGCGAGAGATTTCACCAAGTGACAGCCAGACTCGAACACTGGTATAGTGGCAAAAAACTTGATTCGCTTTTAATGGATATTTGTTGCAACTTGCAGGAGGAAGAAGAATAAATGTCTATAATAAATTATATTATAAAAAAAATAAATTTCCTTAAATCTTAGTTTTAAATTCATGTAGTTAAATTTTCTTCAATTTCATTCGATTGAATTAAAAAATTAAAATGGAACTGTTTGCTTTTCGTTTTTCTTACAAAAAAGATAGTACTCGGTTTTCGTTCCCTTTTTGTTATTATAGTTTAATATTGCTACTACTTAGCATATGTTTCTTGAGTGGTACTGGCATACGTCAAAATTTTTGTTATGAAACTCTCTTTCAAAGTGCATTTAAAGATATTCGAAAAACAGAGCCAAAATCTTTAAAAAAAAAATGGACGAAAGTAGGTAAATTTTGATGAAAAATTTAAAAAAAATTGGCTTTGGCAGACTATAAAATTAAAACTTCTAGATAAAGTGTACAGATGTCTTCACATAAAACTTGGCAAATATTATTACCTTTAAAACAAGCCTATTGCGATCAATATCGGTCAAGCGTATCAAAAGTGTTTATCAAATAAGTAAAACAGTATTTTTCAAACATGCCATTTTAGAGCCAGAATTTTAAATCGTGATAACTTTTTTTTAAGAGCTAACCTAAAAAAAAGGGTTAGTGCCATTGGATTCAGCGTAGTCGATTTAGTTTAATCCGCTGGGTGCCCCGCTTGTCGGGTTTTTCAACTAGCACAGTGTTATCAATGAAAGCGGTTATAATCCGTTGTTCAAGGTAATTCCTGCTCGAAAGAGTACTCATCCGTTCCTTTGAATGATCGCATTTTATTAATAATGTGTATCACAAAGTACTCGAATAAAGAGGATGGTTTGCTAAGAAAATTTTATATTTAAAAAAATAATTTATTTAATGTTTAGTTTAATGGAATGTAAATTTTTTGGTTTGGTTTAATAGTACAATGCCGCCATATTTAAATCGAAACGTCATCTGCTTATGGATTATGAAAGTTGAAGTGGCACTGTATTTTTGGGTGGGACGAAGTCCGCCGGGGCCACTATTATTTATAATGTGGATATAAATTGATAAAATTAATTATGCATATGTTTTCACATTTTTAGCCGCTGGAGATTATAATGCCAAACATACTCACTGAGGCTTGCGTCTCGTAAACCCAAAAGGCAGACAATTGCACAACTGCATCATGTCTCGACAAAATGGGATCGATTACCTATCTCCCTGTCAGCCAACCTACTGGCCACATGATCGTAACAAACAGCCTGATCTAATTGACTTCGCCATAATTAGGGGAATTTCAAAGACAAACGCGTCGGCAACAACGTCCACCGGCCTGTCTTCAGACCATTCCCCTGTTATATTCTCAATTAACGCGGTTTACGAGATAGAATTCCCTTTGATGCTAACATCTAAGAAAACGAACTGGCTGAAATACAGAAAATACGTAAGCAGCCATGTCCCAATTTTGAACAAAAGTATAGGCAATGAGCTTGATATTGAAAATCAAATCACCAATTTTAACTGTTTGCTCGAGGGTGCAGCCCTTCACGCAACCCCACTTCATGACGATAAACAAGAGCATACATACACGAATGCAGACATAGAATATTTGGTAAATCAGAAACGAAGGGCCAGGCGATACTGGCAGGCATATAGATCCCCTACTACAAGTCTTCGACTCAAACTTGCCACAAGTAGACTACGAATAGCCTTGAAAAACGACAATGATCTTCAACATGGAAAATATGTTGAGGGATTGACACCCACGATATCCACAAATTTTTCTTTGTTTAAGTCAATAAGAAATCTTAAAACGCCAGTTGAGACAAAGTTTCCTTTACGTGACATAAATGGTGAGGGGGTTACAACAGATGAGGGAAAAGCTAAACTTTTTGCAGAGCACTTGAGTGAAGTTTTCCGTCCCAATCCATGTACTAACAGTTTTAGTCTATCGAATGTAGCGTGCAACACGGAAACATCTATAGTCCCATTTGATATAACGGTCGGGGAGGTTGTCAATATTATAAAGCAAACAGCAATTCCTAGAAAAGCTCCTGGTTATGATCTAATAACACTGAGGATGATATCAGAACTTCCGCTAATAGCTATCGAGTTCCTCGTAGGTTTGTTCAATAATATAATAAAATATAGCTACTTCCCTAATGCGTGGAAAATGTCTCTAGTGTAAATGATATTAAAGCCAGGAAAGGACAAAACTTTAGCTTCATCATATAGACCGATAAGCTTGTTACCATGCCTATCAAAACTCTTCGAGAGAGCATTTTTTTCTAAACTTAAAAGCCTCACTTCGCTTCATAATATCATCCCTGATCACCAATTTGGCTTTAGGGAGGGCCATAGTACTCTACAACAAGTAAATCGTTTGACCAACGAGATTAGAAAAGCTTATGAAAAAAAATTACAGCAGACAGCTGTCCGAGGCCTTCGGCCACGGACTGTCCCTGCGGGCTGTGTCAGAGACACGGCCATTAAGTTTAACGTAGAATACGCCATCCGATAAGACTGAAAACATATATAACAATAAATTCATTTGCTTATATTATTTATCATTCATTGTTATATATGTTTTCTGTCTTATCGGATGGCGTATTCTACGTTAAACTTAATGGCCGTGTCTCTGACACAGCCTGCAGGAACAGTCCGTGGCCGAAGGCCTCGGACAACTGTCTGCTGTAATTTTTATATTTACCAACGGCATTTGATTCAAGTCCGTTAAAAAAAAAATATTATGTTCAATTTTTTTAAACTTAATTTAATTTATGTATTTTAATTAATATTTTTATTGAAATAAGTACTGCGAATGTTGAGAGGGCCGCCCTAATATTAAAAAAGGTTTACCTTATCGAGTCTTCGCATTAGCATTCGAGCGTTGTGTGAAAGCTTTACGCTTTACAATTCAAAATTAATGTTACAACAGCTTTATTGAAGCTTTCGCAAAAAAGCTTTATTACGTTAGCTTACTGTGTGTTTCACTTTTTACTAGATACATGTTGCCAATCAACATTAGGTTGCTGTTCGTTTCACTTTTACTAGATACACGTTCCTAAGCAATGTTGAGCAACCAAAAACACTCAACCAAACACCACACATATGTTTGAGTGTATGTGTTTAAACAATTTTCATTTGAGAAATTTAAATATTAGGAAGATATCAACCAATGTGAAATGTATATCAAACGAAAGATAACATCTTCATTTACCTACAAAAAAAATTTTAAAAAAATTCATCTAGCCGTTTCCTCAAATTCAATGAAATAAAGATTACAACAATAAAAACCTGACATGACTCCTCATACCGTAAGGTAAGACGTATTCTACGTCAAAAGAGAATATTGTTGTGCTGTATTCTTAGATGTTGCTCAGGCATTTGACAAGGTCTGGCATGAGGGTCTATTACTTAAAATTAAAAAATATCAGCCAGTTAATACGCATTCCCTCTTCGAAAGTTACCTAGGAAATAGATATTTTAGAGTCAAGCAGGGAGAGATAATTACGGATAAATACAAAATATATGCCGGAGTCCCGCAGGGAAGTGTTCTCGGTCCTTTTATTTTTCTTATATTTACAGCTGACCTCCCCACGAGAAGCGATGTGCTTACGTCTACCTTTGCAGACGATACGGCAATACTGAAACCAATCTAAAGTGGCCGAAAATCTTACCTTACATCTCCAAACAATCGAATCTTGGGTTGCTAACTGGAGGTTAAAAGTAAACGAGACGAAGAGCAAACAAATTACGTTCACATTAAACGCAAGAACTTGCCCACAAATCCAACTCAACAGTGTACCAATTCCCTTATGTGATGATATTACTTAACTGGGTATACATCTAGATCGTAGACTGACCTGGAAAAGGCATATAGAAGCCAAGAAGACACAAATAAAGCTGAAGACACATCAACTGCATTGGCTACTTAACTCAAACTCAAGGCTGAGATTAGAGTCCAGATTTACAACACTGTGATTAAGTCTATTTGGTCATATGGGTCCCAGATATGGGGAAACGCTAACGCGAGTAACATCGAAGTAATACAAAGAGTGCAGTCTAAAATAGTACGGTTAATTACTGGTGCCCCTTGGTATGTTAGAAATGAGAACCTACACAAAGATTTAAAGATACCTGCTGTAAGAGACGAACTCCAGCGCATCAAACAGAGTCATAATCAAAAACTGGAACAGCACACAAACCCGCTGGCAAGAAACTTGACAATAACAACAACTTCATCCCGACTACGAAGAAGAGATTTCCCATCAGTTTTATAAATCAACCAATCCCTGACGCCATAATTCAGAGGCCCGCTTAAACAACAATTTAATTAATAATAATTGAATTAAACTGATTAGAATATAAGATTCGAATACTTGTTGTTAGGCTCTTTAAGAGCAGATTCAATAAAAAAAACCACAGTATGAAAAAAAAATGTTTTCACGTAAGTACATGAAGGTTTTGGGGGAAACATGCGAATGCTTCCACGTAAATATATGGATGTTTGGGATGAACCACGCATATGTTTTCACGTAAAAGCAGACATATTTGTCAGTAAAAATGCTAATGTTTGCATTTAAATACACCTGAGTTTGGAACTTGCAAACATATAAATGTTTGAAGTGTGTTCCAAACATTTACATGGTTCCTGCAGAATATGTTTGGGAAAATATGTTACAGAGGCCTTTTTTAGCGTGCAGATATACATTGGTGCGAAGTTAAGAAAACATAACCAGTATCGAAGAAGAAAACCCGGAAATGTTGATTCGGCACCGGTCAGCTAAATTGGGCATCGTCAGAGGGTGTACACGGATTATATTCCGGTTGGATTTCTGCCTACATCTGTATAAGATTGTGCTGAAGCCAGAATTGAAGCAGCTCGATCATAGACAATCGCTAATTAGGCACTGGACATTGTGGCCAGAGATCCGGAATTAATGTCAACAAACAAAATTGCAAAGAACCGCTGCATATTTCTTTCAAAATTACGTAGGAGCCACCATTTTCGTCAATGGTCTTCGATATAGAGCGATGTTAACCGATGTGGCCAGAGAACGACAACATCGATATATCCGATATTGCCCGCCTTGATCATGCGACTGTAATTCTATACAATTCTTAAACAATTTTTCGTTTACAACTTGTCAAAAGTATAGCTGAAGATATTGACTTCGAATATATAGAACCTTAAGTTTTCCATATTATGGTTTCCCATTACATCCCATAAAGGAATCGGGGAGAGCTTCTCACAACCAGTGAGCTGTGCGCTTTCTGGCTTTATACTCACTGATTGGGACCTACAATTTTACACCGGTTCCGAACGGTATTTTTGAGAAGCATTTTCATGGCTAAATACTCGATAGTGTCGCCGTCACTATGCGAGGTGACCGCCGTCGAAAGAAATGTTAAGGTGGTCGGAGCAGGTATCGAATCCAGGATCTCAAGTACAAGACGCGCACACTACCCATTGCACCACCATATTACAAAGATTATTTTCTCCGCCACTACTTTTCCGGCCAACTCAGAAAATGTCAATGGTGCCCTCACCACCACCTCAGCCTAGAGGCCCACAAATGCTAACTCCACCCTGCTTTCGCCAACCAGATATTAACTTCCTTTGCTCATGCAAGTAATTGCCCTTGGGGTTCCATATAATTTGCTGTTTGACCCAATTTTGTGATTAAGTTCATTACCACAAACATAAACAAATATCAGTTAACATGCGTACAACTTGAGGCGCCTTAGATGGGCCAATTTGTGGCATTTTACCACAAATGACAACCAGAAACATATTAAGTATTCAGAGAAGGTAAAATGCAAATGTATTTACTTTATTAGAAGTAATGATTTTGAGGTTATATTTGCTTGGTTTCCTCCCCATTATATGAACTGTAAAGTATAACAAAAACATGAGAATGACGGAGAATATTAAATGGTAGACGAAGGAAAAAACATGGATTAATGTCACCTAGAGGTGACATCTTTCTCATGTGACCTTTTATTTCACACTGTTCGTGGTGAGGTGGGTGCGATAGAGCGATATTTTGTCGTAAATTGACTTGAACCAGGTGGAGTTACAAGAACTGTTGACTTAAATTTTTCATGTCGTTTTGGTTGAGAACTGTGAAGTTTAAACGTATTTTGGACTTTGTTGTTAACTTTTATTGTTAAACGAAGCAAAGACTTCTCATTCATAAGCATGAACATCAGATATCGTCGGTGTTTATTGTCAGTTTACCACCCTTCTTGCTACTAAATAAGAATGTAATCGAAGTTGTTCCCATCACTATCACGCTTACAACATTTTCAAATTCATCAGCCAGGCAAAGAGTTATCGTCTAAGCTCATGCTTATGAATGATAAATCTGTGGTTCGCTTTAGTAAATAGTTTTATTTGTGTTGACAGCAGGTTTTCCCGCGATGATCTCAATTACTACGTTGAAGAGATCGCATGTAGGGTGTCATACTGTCTGAGGCTAGGTTCATGCTAAATGATTAAATGAGATATTTACAAAATATTTACTAAGGAGTTGGCGTTGGCCAGTGACATTCTACAAAAGTGTGTCAGCTTAGCTGGAATACCAAGCTCCGACATAAAAAAAATATGGTGTCCCATAACATCCGATGAAGGGATGGGGAGAGCTTCTCACAATCAGTGAGATGTGCGCTTTCTAGTTTTGCAGTCACTGATTGGGACCTACAGCAGTTCTAAACCGGTTCCGAACGATATTTTGATAAGCTTTTTCATGGCTAAATACTCGACAGTGTCGCCATCACTAAGCGAGGTGACCGTCGTCGAAAGAAATGTAAAGTGGTCTGAGCAGGGATCGAACCCCCGTTCTCATGTGCAAGAGCCGCGCACACTAACCATTGCACCACCGACGGCCACGACAAGCTCCTACATAGTTTGATAAATTTTCGACGCTATCGTCCTGTATGTGATATACACTAGGGTGGACCTTGTGTCGATATTTTGGTAGATGAGGGCTCTATTCCGTGCCTTTTTGAAAAAAAATGACAATGCCGAAAAAAAAATTAAAAAAAAAAAAACATTAGGGGTTGCACACGAGCCGAGAAAAAGGTCCACTTTGCCAAAATTAGGGGGGAAATTGCCATAGGTCATCAGGGGTCACCCGTAGGGGGGAAGAATGTATGGCCGACCCCCATTAACTTTTTACCGCCAACATTTTCCCCCAAGACACCCACCCCCTATCTCCTCCCCTTAGGGGGGTCACCATACAAAAATGGAGGTTGCTCAGTATTTTCGAAAAACACCATAGGTCATCAGGGGTCACCCCTAGGGGGGCAAAATATATGACCGACCCCCATTAGCTTTTCATCCCCAACATCTTTTCCGAACAAACTTACCCTCTATCTCCACTCCTTGAGGGACTCCCCGTTTTATGTCCAACGAAAGTGTAAAATTGGTAAAATACAGCAGCAAATAAAACTATGAAATGGCCTACTATCTCGTCGTCATGAAGAGGCATCGAAGATAGTAATGGAAACTCTTAAGTATTATTCTATGGTTAAATACAATACAAATGTAAAGTATACCAGCGATACAAGTAAAAAAAGTGCAAAATACATTTAAATGTCACAGTTCTACACGAAAACGAAAAGAAAAAATTAGGTCAATAGTTCTTGTAACTCCACCTGCTGTAAGTTAATATTCGTCGAATTTCTCTCATTTGAAAACGAAATGAAATGAAACGTCAAAAGAGAGAATAAAATACTCTATCCTAAATTCCTCTACGGTTTTGCATTGTACATGTCAAACGTTTTTCCAACTTAAGTGGGTTTTGAATCAGTCAAAATAATAGTAATAAATTCCGGGATTTCGTATATAACTCTAGTTTACAAAAGAATAAAAATATTTGTTAAAATAAATTGATTTTGTTATGTGTATAACAGTCTCCAATATTCTAAAATCAAAAAAATAAATTATGGACGTCTTTTTTAAGTTTTACTTGTCATTGATAGTTGTGACCATAGACTAATACATACCTAGATAAACTTATTCTCTCATCTGACGTTTCATTTCACACTCTCATCGTAGGTTTGTGGAAATGAGAGCAATTAAATTTAAAATTATCTTACACCAGGTGGAGTTACAAAATATGTTCAATTAACTTTTTCCTGTCGTTTTGGTGTAGAACTGAAAAATTTAAATATATTTTGCACTTTTTTATTGACTTTTATCGATCCAAACTTTTATGCCATACTTTGCAGGCTTGGATGGGATGTACTGCGTAAATCTAGTTCATCCGCGATAAGCAAATAGTTGTTCGTCAACTGTTATTTTTCCCGATGTTTGATAGTACCGGCGAAGATTAGATCCCATAATGCAGAAATTGGAGCAGCCTTATCTGGTCTAGTACGCTCACTATCACTGTTTCGTCATTACTGCACGTTAATAACAAACTGCTTCCGTACTCCAAAATATATCTGTATCTTCATTGTTCGATTTAGTCAAAGCCCAATGAATGCTATCAATTCTATATTTGTCACCTTATTCCACACCCTCTCCTTTGCAGTGCTGTTTTGTTCATTCCACTTTTGAAACGTTTTCTCGGTTTTTGCTTTAGTATCAATCAAAACTTGTTCGAGCACCGATGGGGTGAAAATCAAATCAAATAGGGCTGGC
This sequence comes from Phaonia tiefii, assembly GCA_963931995.1. Classification (NCBI taxonomy): domain Eukaryota; kingdom Metazoa; phylum Arthropoda; class Insecta; order Diptera; family Muscidae; genus Phaonia; species Phaonia tiefii. Next base: position 149,928,191 of record OZ008371.1, read on the forward strand.
TCGGTGAGCCCTTTTGGCACAAGATGGGCCAACAGCAGTGCTACGAAACACATTATGCTTGATTAGGCAGATTGGAAAGCCAGGTGGTATTGTCTTTCGAAAACAACTCACCAAGACGCTGTTCTAAAACTGCCTTCTTCTCCTCCTCGAAATCCAAATCTTCCTCATAATCTGCTTCGAACAATACGCCTTCTATCTGCTCATCGGCTCGAATATCAGATTCTTCGGGATCTACACCAATTCGACCATTTGCAACAGCACCAGCAACATCATTTGAACAGGAACATTTATGTTGGTCATGTGGTACATAATCGTCAGTCGAATCATCAAAATCTAGGCTCTCCTCTGCTCTAGCCTGTAATTACAATTTTCTTTTATATCATCCATATCATAGAAATACATATATACAAAAAATGGTTTCCCGTTACATCCCATGAAGGGAGTGGGGAGAGCTCTCACAAGCAGTGAGCTGTGCGCGTTCTAAAGTAGTTTTACACTCACTGATTGGGACCTACAGTGTAACACCGGCTCCAAGCGGTATTTTGAGAAGCTTTTTCATGGCTAAATACACGACAGTGTAGCCGTCACTAAGCGAGGTGAACGTGATGATGATGATGTGAATTTCCATACATTTTATATGACGTCCACATTTGTAGACTACCGGCCAGGAGATGGTAATTTTGAAAAGTAGCGTCTGGGGGGCGCTGTAAATTATTTTTTTAACGTGTTAGTGGCCAAAACTACTTAGAATAGAAAAATTGCTACAAACGTAGACTACAGAGCACATAAAGGTTAAAAACAAGTTAAAAAGAAAAGGCCCTAAATGACTGCCCTGAGGAACACCAGAAGAAACAAAAATCATCTATCGCGGTAAACACCCTTTAAATAACACTGACTGAGTTCTGCCAATTAAATAAGAAGACAACCAACGCAAACATTTTGATGAGAAACCCATCATAGCAAGCTTCAAGAGAAGAAGATTATGAGTAACCTTATCAAAAGATTTACTAAAATCTGTATATGTAACGGGTCCGCCAAATAACTTTTTTTTTTGAAAATGCTATAAAAAAAAACTACTGAATATTTTCTCAAATTTCTTTTTTTATTTGAAAGTACAATCCTTCCGGTTAATAATGGAAAATAATTTCATTCAAATGGCTGCCTCGGCTGGCCATGCAGTAGCCTACACGATCGATACAATTTTTAAGCCCATTATCGATTGGGTGCAGCTGTATTTCACCAATGGCTTCAAGAATAGTGTCCTTTAAAGCCTCAATTGTCTCTGGCTTGTCGGCGTAACACTTATCTTTGAGGGCACCCCACAAATAATAGTCCAACGGTGTCAAATCGCAGCTCCGAGGTGGCCAAACGACATCAGCTCTGCGGCTGATAATGCGATCTTCAAAAACAGGGCGCAAAACATCGAGTGTAGCTTCGGCTGTGTGGCATGTAGCGCCGTCCTGTTGAAACCAAATGCTGCCAATGTACCCTCCTCTTCAATTTTTGTGAACAAAAATTCGTTCAACATGGCCCGATAACGATCGCCATTGACTGTAACGGCCACTCCTTCCTCATTTTCGAAGAAAAATGGCCCAATTATGCCTCTGGACCAAAATCCGCACCAAACAGTGACTCGTTGTGGGTACATCGGCTTTTCAATGTGTGCGTGCGGTTTTTCTGATCTGAAGTTTCGAAGAAAATGCTGAAAAAACATGTGAAACAAATTCTAACAAATTAGTAACAGTGGATCTACCCATGATCAATGCAGAATTTTAGCCGCCACTAATTTTTCGAAAGGCTTAGGAATTGCACTCAATTTAGCAATGCCCCCCTATTATTTGTCGACATGTTTAGGTTAAACATTAGACCGATTCAAAAATGTATTCGAAAAATTATGTGTCTTATTGTCTTCGGTGCGCGTCCATTTTCTGAAAGTTCTAGCCCTAACGAGATGAAAAATATTTCAAGACACCAAAACTTTTGACACCTAGGTATTCCGAAAATCGTTTTAAGGACATTTTAGGTCTGTTTACGACTTAAATCCTTTTGAATAATTTTTTTTTTAATAATATGTTGTCCAAACCAAACGACATATGGCTAATGTTTCGCTGGGAAGTCTGTAATAGTATATTCTTTATGCATTTCGTTTCTTTCTCTTCGAAAGTATTTATACTCTCGTACCATTTTTAGTACCCATTGTACATTAAAGTACTTTCACATTTTTCACTTCCCTGGTCAATAGCTCAGTTAAGTTAATCTGTTAACTGTATTACATGGTGAGTGATAACTTTCACTCAAAGACTTTAATGATTACAAGGCTATTGCAAGGCTATAAGTGAGAAAAGGACAACTAATGGTAAGGTAAATTTAAGAAGCCCAAAAGGTAACTTGTGGTGACTTTACGGATTAGTGGCGAGAGATTAAGCAGATATTGATATAAGGTCTCCCTTGTTTTGATTTCTAACCTGTTTTTGGGTTATTTTTATACCCTCCACTGTAAGTGATAGAGGGTATATATCAGTTTGTCATTCTGATTGTAACATATAGAAATAAGGCTTTGCGACCCCATAAAGTAAATATATTCTTGATCCTTATAACAACCGGAGTCGATATAGCCATGTCCGTCTGTCCGTCTGTTGAAAACATTCTCACGACTTCAATCGGCGATAACGCGGTTTGGTTTTTGGCCAGAATGTTCCACGTATTCCTGAGCAGTTTGGTATTGAAAATCAGCGAAATTGGTCCATTGGAAAAAATTTTATGATTGAAAACGTAAAAAAACTCATAAAATTTTCACATTACTTTTTGTAGTTTTATACTAAACTACTCCTTTTGCCGTGTGGTGAATTTCCATGTTGAAAATCTTTGTTGTACTTTATAATAGGTAAGTACTTTAGAATGTTTAGATGTACTTCCATGTGTTCATACATTTATATGAATTTTGTCACACTTCATCTAAGGTCGCTTTGGCCTGGTGGGTAAAGGGTTGCGCGTTGGACTCTGAGGGTTGTTGGTTCAACTCTCGTCCCCGCTTGTTTTTTTTTTAACAGTTCTTCAAAAAAATGCTTTTTAATTTTTAAAAAATGCTTTGCAGCTTGTTTTTTTTTAACAGTTCTTTAAAAAATGCTTTTTTATTTTTAAAAAATGCTTTTTTATTTTACTTGTGAAAAGTAACTTATTTTTACTTTTTTTAAAAAAGTACATTTTCTTAAAAAAAAGTACATTAAGTACATTTCAAAGTACATTTCTTAAGTACATTTCATTAAGTACATTTCTTAAGTACATTTCTTTCTTAAGTACATTTCTTAAGTACATTTCTTCTTAAGTACATTTCTTAAGTACATTTCTTCTTAAGTACATTTCTTCTTTAGTACTTAAGCATGTGAGCATTTGAGCATTGTGAGCAATGCATTTGTGAGCATTGTGAGCATTTGTGAACAAGTAATTGCATTTGTAAACAAGTAACTTATTTTTATTTCTTTTTAAAAAGTACATTTTCTTAAAAAAGGTCCTTTTTAAAATTTAATATTTTGCTGGTTAACACTAAGGTGGAGGGTATCAAAGATTCGGCACAGCCGAATTTAACACTTTTCTGTGGTTCGCTTTAGTAAATAGTTTTATTTGTGTTGACAGCAGGTTTTCCCGCGATAATCTCAATTACTACGTTGAAGAGATCGCATGTAGGGTGTCATACTGTCTGAGGCTAGGTTCATGCTAAATGATTAAATGAGATATTTACAAAATATTTACTAATGAGTTGGCGTTGGCCAGTGACATTCTACAAAAGTGTGTTAGCTTAGCTGGAATACCAAGCTCCGACATAAAAAAAATATGGTGTCCCATAACATCCGATGACGGGATGGGGAGAGCTTCTCACAATCAGTGAGATGTGCGCTTTCTAGTTTTGCAGTCACTGATTGGGACCTACAGCAGTTCTAAACCGGTTCCGAACGATATTTTGATAAGCTTTTTCATGGCTAAATACTCGACAGTGTCGCCATCACTAAGCGAGGTGACCGTCGTCGAAAGAAATGTAAAGTGGTCTGAGCAGGGATCGAACCCCCGTTCTCATGTTCAAGAGCCGCGCACACTAACCATTGCACCACCGACGGCCACGACAAGCTCCTACATAGCTTGATAAATTTTCGACGCTATCGTCCTGTATGTGATATACACCTTCATCTATGTCGAAGTTACCTGGAACAAGTAAAGCAGAGAAGTGATCTCTCCATATTCCCAACATACTCTGCACTTCTGTGACAAGATTCCCGTCCCTATCTTTATCTATTTTCGTTGGTTTGGTTTTGTACTTTTCGGTGGAGTTTATGGCCCTCATTCTTTCTTGTAAAAGATTCAATTTGCTCACTCTCGCGCTTTCTCCACAAACGTTTTTTTGTACCTAAACAAACGGATTTCCTCTCTCCTCTTCTCCTTATACAGCTCTATGGCAGGTCGCGTTGCAACTGACTATAGCATTGCCATACGTGCAGCATTATTTTCATCACTAGCCATGCGACACTCTTCATCGTACCATGGTTTGTCTTTTAGCTGTTTTTCATAACCAAGTACGGTCTCTGCAGCAGTTTTCATAGAGTGCGAAATGTACTTCCACTGCGCTTCAGGAACAGGAAAAGGGAGTGCGTTCTGAGCTAGTGTCTGAATGGGTTTCTCTGCATATGTCGTGACTATCTCTGGAAATTGCAGCTTTCCGATGCCCAGCTTCCTATATGTCTGGCTTCGTACGCCATTCGCTCTGCTTAACCTTGTGCGAACCTTTGCTGCAACCATGTGGTGATCCGAATCGATAATACTCGTAGCTCCTTGAATCATACGCACGTGAATTAGACTAGTAGAGAGCAGTCCATTAATTACCAAGTGATGAATTTGATTCTTCGTCCGTTCATCAGGGGATATTAAAGTACCCTTATGGATGTCTTTATGTTGGAATCTCGTACTGCAGAGAACCATGATTATCACCTAGGCAAAATGTAACAGTCTCATTCCGTTATCAGAAGTGACAGCTTGTTGATTAAATTGTTGATTAAATTGATTCAGAGACACAATCCCTGCCGACTTTAGCATTAAACTCACCTAGAACACTCTTAATGTCATGGCCAGGGCAGTGATCGCATGTTTGCTCTATGCGCTCATAGAATATGTACTTGGTGTCTTCGTCTTTTTCCTCCTTTGGGGCATGTACACAAATTAACAATACGATAAAGTATTTGGCTTTTATACGGATGACGCACTGAAAGAAAAACCTTCATCAAATTTATGAATTCCTTAATCAAATTGATGAACTATTTCCTCATTTTCCAACCTACCGCACATTTCATTGAATTGATGAAAAACATTTCATCAATCTTTCGTTGAATCAATGACAATGTTACATCAATGTCATGTATGTTTGTCATCAAGTTGAAGTAAATTTTTCACCATTCAAATGTAAATTGTTCATTAATTTGCAGTAAATTTATCGTCAATTAGGTGTAATGTTATCATCAATATGATGTAAGTATATCATCAACTTGATGTAAATTGGTCATCATTTTGATGTAAATTGTTCGGGAATGAGTAACCACACTCTTTGGCCTATGTTCATCGAAAAAAATCAACAAAATATACGACCACATGAAAAAATGCTCATAGCGTGGATAATGTTTCCTGCCCATCTCTATATTTTCTATTATGTATTTACATGCAGCAGGATAGAAAGAGTAGGAACTGGTGAAGTATGTGGAGCAGCAACAGATGAAGAAAAAACATATGACACAGGAATAGAAACAGCAGGAACAGATGGAGCTTGAACAGTTGTAGCAGGACTGAGGAAGCATAAACTGATGAGGCAGGAGGAACAGATGAAGCAAGAACAGATGACACGGAAAGAGATTAAGCAGGAAGAGATGAAGAAGGACAGATGAAGCAGGAACTGATGGAGTAGGAACATATGACACAGGAATAGATAAAGCAGGAACAGATGGAGCGTGAACAGTTGTAGCAAGACTGAGGAAGCAGAAACTGATGAGGCAGGAGGAACAGATGAAGCAAGAACAGATGACACGGAAATAGATTAAGCAGGAAGAGATGAAGAAGGACAGATGAAGCAGGAACTGATGGAGTAGGAACAGATGAAGGTGGAATAGATAAAGTAAAAACATATAAAGCATATAAAGTAAAAACAGAAGCAGGAACAGGTGAAGCAAGAACAGATGATTCAGCTACGGATAAAGTTGGAACAGATGGAGCAGGAACAAACGGAGCAGAAACAGATGGAGCAGGAACAGATGTAGCAGGACAGATGGAGTAGGAACTGATGAAGCAGGAACAAATAAAGCGAGAACAGATGATACAGAAACAGAATAAGCAGGAACAGATGAATAGGACAGAAGAAGCAGGATCTGTTGAAACGGATGAAGTAGTATCAGACAAAGCAAGAACAGTGTCACAGGAACAGATGAAGCAGGAACAGATGCAGCAGGATGAGAACGAAACAGAAACAGATGCAGCAGGACATATGATGGAGAAGGAACAGATGAAGCAAGAACAGATGATAGAGGAACAGATAAAACCGGAACAGCTGGAGCAGGAACAGATGGAGCAGGAATAGATGTACCAGGATAGATGAAGTAGGAGCTGATGAAGCAGGAACAAATGAAGCTAGAACAGACGACACCGAAACAGATTAATCAGGAACAGTTGAATAAGGACAGATGAAGCAGGATAAACAGATACATCAGGATAAGAATGAAGAAGGAACAGATGAAGCAGGACATATGAAGCAGGAAATTTAGTTCGGAACCAAAATTCATTCACATGATTTCTCGAATGAAATCTTAAATCTGGCATTTCTAAGCATTAACAGTCATTAAAAAAAATAATCGCTCGTTTAATTACTTCAATCGAATCCGATAGAGAGAATAGGTGGTGGAACTCATTAAAAGTATGGTAAAGAGTAAAAACTGGATTAAAGGGTTCGTAGTTATGTTTGAAAGCGGATAGAAAAAATTAAAACATATTGTCTAGAAGCTCTAAAAGAAACATTAACGTTCAGTGACGAAACCAAATATACTGAATTTAATTTCTCCATTGAAGAGTTTAACCATTCGACATACAGACAACATTGTCCTACGACGCGGTAAAGTAGGTAAATCAATGAGTTGTAATCTATGAATATAGGGAGGTAGGTTCGAAGATGAACTCCAACCAAGATTCCGTAAAGCAAAATGTAAAAACTGCTTCTGAACAGTTTCGATTCTATCAATATGGCAAGTATAATGTGGAAGCCAAACTATTGAACCGTACTCAAGAATCGGCCTTACAAGGCTAGTATACAGACGCTTTGACAAATAAGGATCATGAAATTCTCTGGACCAACGTTTTATAAATCCTAACAAACAAGATGCCCTACCTATGCAAGTAAGTTTACTATCAAGAGTCACACCTAAGCCGCAACACTGAGACACATTATCCAACACATTATCACCGATCTTGTAAAAAGTTTCCCAACACATCCTTCTGTTAAACGACATTTTTATACATTTACTCAAGTTTAGAAGCATAAAATAAAATTACAATTAACAAAACTTATTAAATCCTCCTGCAGTAAAAGACATTCATTCACAGACTTTCAATTTGACATCATCTTCGAATCTTTGAATGATTAGTAAGCAACTGCAGGTCATTTAACCTTTATGTGCTCGGGATTGTAAACTTACGTTGGCGCTTGGAAGTCTACATTTGTAGCAAATATGTATTTCTATGGAAGAGTGTTATACTTTATTAGCAAATAACGGGTTTTTCAACAGAGACGCTACAAAAGTAAATCGATAGGGACAGCAAACGACGCCATATTTTTTCCCGCTCTTTTGACATTTCTCTTCAGTAAGGTTTGCCATTTCATCATGGAAAGATATACGAGCCAACAACGAGTCGAAATTATTAAAATTTACTACCGAAATTTGGAGTCAGTGGCCTCAACTTTAAGAGCGCTACGATTCGGATTTTCATCGGAAAATCATCTTCAGCGATGACGCTCATTTCTGGCTGAATGGCTTCGTCAATAAGCAAAATATGCGGTATTGGTCGGGCAGCAATCCACACGTAATCCATGAGTCATCATTGCATCCCGAAAAAATTACGGTTTGGTGCGGTTTATGGGCCTGCGGCGTCATTGGGCCGTACTTCTTCCATGATGATCAAGACCGGCACATTACTGTGAATGCGAATCGCTACCGTTCAATGATAACCGAATATTTTTGGCCCCAATTGGATAATACGGACTTGGAGGACATGTGGTTCCAACAGGACGGCGCCACAAGCTACACAGCGAATGCCACAATCAATTTATTGGAAACCAAGTTTGGTGAACGTGTTATCTCACGAAATGGCCCAGTCGATTGGCCGCCTCGGTCGTGCGATTTCACGCCGTTAGATTATTTCCTGTGGGGCTACGTCAAGTCTATGGTCTATGCCAACAAGCCAGCGACGATTGATGAACTTCGTACGAATATCGAACGTGAAATTGCAGCAGTATCGGCCGATTTATGCTTGAAAACCGTCGAAAATTGGGTTCAGCGTCTGGACTTCTGCAAGCGTGCCCGTGGTGGCCATGCAAAAGAAATCGAGTTCCATACATAATTGCATCGAACGTACTTTCACAGGAATAAAGAATTTCATTGGTATCTAAAACCGGGTTTGTTTTATTTAAAAAAAAGAACTTTTGTAGCGCTGATTTTTAGAAAAATGTTTAGGTGAAAATGTTTAAATTTCATTCATGGTACAGCATTTACTCAAAGTATGTGTGGTGATATATGTGTCACATACAGGTCTCTTACACCATCTGCATATTTTGCGCGCTCTCCAACTTCACAATATTGACAACGAACAGGGCGCATGGGCAGTATATGGTTCAAAATATCAGGCTAGTGGTTCATACCAGTATCAGAAACGGGAGAACTACCGAGTCCATTTCAATAGCCAGGCGTGTTGGAACATGGCCTAATTCCCTTGGATTTTCAGAGCGCCTTTCAATTGCTGGCACGAAGAGCTGTTTTGCAAGGCTTCACAGAAACTTTCGCCGTTTGTCTGCTTTCATTTTATTTGGAACAAATATTTTGTTTTGACGAACGGTACCAAGAAGGGCGAGATTTTTGGACATCAAATGCCTACCCAGATTTAATGATGTGGAAAAATTGTCACAGATTATGGTCCTTCCGGTGTTTTCCCAAGGATAGACCAGTCTTGGCCGTCGTTGGTGCAATGGATAGTGTGCACGCCTCTTGTACTTGAGATCCTGGGTTCGATCCCTGCTCTGACCACCTTAAAATTTCTTTCGACGGCGCTCACCTCGCATAGTGACGGCGACACTATCGAGTATTTAGCCATGAAAATGCTTCTCAAAAATACCGTTCGGAACCGGTTTAAAACTGTAGGTCCCAATCAGTGGGTATAAAACTAGAAAGCGCACAGCTCACTGGTTGTGAGAAGCTCTCCCCGATTCCTTCATGGGATGTAATGGGAAACCATTTATTTATTTATAGACCAGTCTTTGCACGACACTCTCTCATACAATGGTTGCACGACTTGCATTTGAGCTCTTTTCTGTATAAATCTCGCTGTTGAGAGGATAGAATGAATTTGCATCGCATGCGATCCAAACTTTTATGCCATACTTTGCAGGCTTGGATGGGATGTACTGCGTAAATCTAGTTCATCCGCGATAAGCAAATAGTTGTTCGTCAACTGTTATATCTCCCGATGTTTGATAGTACCAGCGAAGATTAGATCCCATAATGCAGAAATTGGAGCAGCCTTATCTGGTCTAGTACGCTCACTATCACTGTTTCGTCATTACTGCACGTTAATAACAAACTGCTTCCGTACTCCAAAATATATCTGTATCTTCATTGTTCGATTTAGTCAAAGCCCAATGAATGCTATCAATTCTATATTTGTCACCTTATTCCACGCCCTCTCCTTTGCAGTGCTGTTTTGTTCATTCCACTTTTGAAACGTTTTCTCGGTTTTTGCTTTAGTATCAATCAAAACTTGTTCGAGCACCGATGGGGTGAAAATCAAATCAAATACGGCTGGCTCGGTGAGCCCTTTTGGCACAAGATGGGCCAACAGCAGTGCTACGAAACACATTATGCTTGATTAGGCAGATTGGAAAGCCAGGTGGTATTGTCTTTCGAAAACAACTCACCAAGACGCTGTTCTAAAACTGCCTTCTTCTCCTCCTCGAAATCCAAATCTTCCTCATAATCTGCTTCGAACAATACGCCTTCTATCTGCTCATCGGCTCGAATATCAGATTCTTCGGGATCTACACCAATTCGACCATTTGCAACAGCACCAGCAACATCATTTGAACAGGAACATTTATGTTGGTCATGTGGTACATAATCGTCAGTCGAATCATCAAAATCTAGGCTCTCCTCTGCTCTAGCCTGTAATTACAATTTTCTTTTATATCATCCATATCATAGAAATACATATATACAAAAAATGGTTTCCCGTTACATCCCATGAAGGGAGTGGGGAGAGCTCTCACAAGCAGTGAGCTGTGCGCGTTCTAAAGTAGTTTTACACTCACTGATTGGGACCTACAGTGTAACACCGGCTCCAAGCGGTATTTTGAGAAGCTTTTTCATGGCTAAATACACGACAGTGTAGCCGTCACTAAGCGAGGTGAACGTGATGATGATGATGTGAATTTCCATACATTTTATATGACGTCCACATTTGTAGACTACCGGCCAGGAGATGGTAATTTTGAAAAGTAGCGTCTGGGGGGCGCTGTAAATTATTTTTTTAACGTGTTAGTGGCCAAAACTACTTAGAATAGAAAAATTGCTACAAACGTAGACTACAGAGCACATAAAGGTTAAAAACAAGTTAAAAAGAAAAGGCCCTAAATGACTGCCCTGAGGAACACCAGAAGAAACAAAAATCATCTATCGCGGTAAACACCCTTTAAATAACACTGACTGAGTTCTGCCAATTAAATAAGAAGACAACCAACGCAAACATTTTGATGAGAAACCCATCATAGCAAGCTTCAAGAGAAGAAGATTATGAGTAACCTTATCAAAAGATTTACTAAAATCTGTATATGTAACGGGTCCGCCAAATAACTTTTTTTTTTGAAAATGCTATAAAAAAAAACTACTGAATATTTTCTCAAATTTCTTTTTTTATTTGAAAGTACAATCCTTCCGGTTAATAATGGAAAATAATTTCATTCAAATGGCTGCCTCGGCTGGCCATGCAGTAGCCTACACGATCGATACAATTTTTAAGCCCATTATCGATTGGGTGCAGCTGTATTTCACCAATGGCTTCAAGAATAGTGTCCTTTAAAGCCTCAATTGTCTCTGGCTTGTCGGCGTAACACTTATCTTTGAGGGCACCCCACAAATAATAGTCCAACGGTGTCAAATCGCAGCTCCGAGGTGGCCAAACGACATCAGCTCTGCGGCTGATAATGCGATCTTCAAAAACAGGGCGCAAAACATCGAGTGTAGCTTCGGCTGTGTGGCATGTAGCGCCGTCCTGTTGAAACCAAATGCTGCCAATGTACCCTCCTCTTCAATTTTTGTGAACAAAAATTCGTTCAACATGGCCCGATAACGATCGCCATTGACTGTAACGGCCACTCCTTCCTCATTTTCGAAGAAAAATGGCCCAATTATGCCTCTGGACCAAAATCCGCACCAAACAGTGACTCGTTGTGGGTACATCGGCTTTTCAATGTGTGCGTGCGGTTTTTCTGTGTCCCAAATGCGACAATTTTGCTTGTTTACATACCCGCCAAGATCAAAATGAGCTTCATCTGAAAGATGATTTTTTTTGGCAAAATCGACAAAATCGGCATCTGCAACATTACCATGATTTCAAAGTAATGTCGCAATATTTCCCAGCGTTGTTCAAGCGTATACACAACTATATTCGTTAAGCGGAAGTACAATACTAATTATCTGTCAAATCAGACATTAGCTAAGTGTTACCATTCACGAAATAAGCACTAGTTGAAAAAAAAAACGTTAGATGGCGGACCCTTTATATTACATCCATCTGAAGTTTCGAAGAAAATGCTGAAAAAACATGTGAAACAAATTCTAACAAATTAGTAACAGTGGATCTACCCATGATCAATGCAGAATTTTAGCCGCCACTAATTTTTCGAAAGGCTTAGGAATTGCACTCAATTTAGCAATGCCCCCCTATTATTTGTCGACATGTTTAGGTTAAACATTAGACCGATTCAAAAATGTATTCGAAAAATTATGTGTCTTATTGTCTTCGGTGCGCGTCCATTTTCTGAAAGTTCTAGCCCTAACGAGATGAAAAATATTTCAAGACACCAAAACTTTTGACACCTAGGTATTCCGAAAATCGTTTTAAGGACATTTTAGGTCTGTTTACGACTTAAATCCTTTTGAATAATTTTTTTTTTAATAATATGTTGTCCAAACCAAACGACATATGGCTAATGTTTCGCTGGGAAGTCTGTAATAGTATATTCTTTATGCATTTCGTTTCTTTCTCTTCGAAAGTATTTATACTCTCGTACCATTTTTAGTACCCATTGTACATTAAAGTACTTTCACATTTTTCACTTCCCTGGTCAATAGCTCAGTTAAGTTAATCTGTTAACTGTATTACATGGTGAGTGATAACTTTCACTCAAAGACTTTAATGATTACAAGGCTATTGCAAGGCTATAAGTGAGAAAAGGACAACTAATGGTAAGGTAAATTTAAGAAGCCCAAAAGGTAACTTGTGGTGACTTTACGGATTAGTGGCGAGAGATTAAGCAGATATTGATATAAGGTCTCCCTTGTTTTGATTTCTAACCTGTTTTTGGGTTATTTTTATACCCTCCACTGTAAGTGATAGAGGGTATATATCAGTTTGTCATTCTGATTGTAACATATAGAAATAAGGCTTTGCGACCCCATAAAGTAAATATATTCTTGATCCTTATAACAACCGGAGTCGATATAGCCATGTCCGTCTGTCCGTCTGTTGAAAACATTCTCACGACTTCAATCGGCGATAACGCGGTTTGGTTTTTGGCCAGAATGTTCCACGTATTCCTGAGCAGTTTGGTATTGAAAATCAGCGAAATTGGTTCATTGGAAAAAATTTTATGATTGGAAACTTAAAAAAACTCATAAAATTTTCACATTAATTTTTGTAGTTTTATACTAAACTACTCCTTTTGCCGTGTGGTGAATTTCCATGTTGAAAATCTTTGTTGTACTTTATAATAGGTAAATACTTTAGAATGTTTAGATGTACTTCCATGTGTTCATACATTTATATGAATTTTGTCACACTTCATCTAAGGTCGCTTTGGCCTGGTGGGTAAAGGGTTGCGCGTTGGACTCTGAGGGTTGTTGGTTCAACTCTCGTCCCCGCTTGTTTTTTTTTAACAGTTCTTCAAAAAAATGCTTTTTAATTTTTAAAAAATGCTTTGCAGCTTGTTTTTTTTTAACAGTTCTTTAAAAAATGCTTTTTTATTTTTAAAAAATGCTTTTTTATTTTACTTGTGAAAAGTAACTTATTTTTACTTTTTTTAAAAAAGTACATTTTTTTAAAAAAAAGTACATTAAGTACATTTCAAAGTACATTTCTTAAGTACATTTCATTAAGTACATTTCTTAAGTACATTTCTTTCTTAAGTACATTTCTTAAGTACATTTCTTCTTAAGTACATTTCTTAAGTACATTTCTTCTTAAGTACATTTCTTCTTAAGTACTTAAGCATGTGAGCATTTGAGCATTGTGAGCAATGCATTTGTGAGCATTGTGAGCATTTGTGAACAAGTAATTGCATTTGTAAACAAGTAACTTATTTTTATTTTTTTTTAAAAAGTACATTTTCTTAAAAAAGGTCCTTTTTAAAATTTAATATTTTGCTGGTTAACACTAAGGTGGAGGGTATCAAAGATTCGGCACAGCCGAATTTAACACTTTTACTTGTTTTTTCTTTTCTCGACTTTTATTTTCTACGGGTTTTGTTTTTCTTCGTCTTGATTTTGCTTTGATTTGTTTGTCTATCCCCTATTCTGTAATTCGAAGTTTTTCAGATTTCCTTGTTAAAATCTTTGTTTACAATAAGTTTTATATTATGCCTTGAGAATTCCTTTATTATTTTTGTTTTGATCAATAAATACCTTGAATATAGGCAAAAGGTTAAGGTATTAAGGGGGTTTTAACTAAAATATACGGCAATGTTTAAAATCCACAGGTTGGGAGGGTTTAGACGCCTAGAGCAAAACTAGCATAGCTCTGGTATATTTTAAATTTTCTTTTCATCCAAAAAGGGCATTTGGTTAACGCACGTGATTTTTTTTGTAAACTGTACGAATGTGGCCAATGGGAACAAGAACCCCGCCCACAAATCTTCGATCTCGCTAGTCTGCGAGCACGTGCGTGCTGTTTCTAGAAGCGATTGGGGAACAGGGTATACTTATACCATTGTCCCTAACACGGGGAACCCTTAGCTCCCAGAACTGTTACATTACAGATCATTACTAATAATCCAGGCAATTTTTGGATTTTGAAATTTTTTAAAAAGAACTTTGTCCGTTATTTTTGGCGGAATTTTTAATCTGCAAAATTTTAACTCACAAATGAACATTGTCGTTTTTCCGCATCAAATTTTTTCTTATTTTGTTCTAGCAAAAAAAAAGTGCGAATTTTTGAATTTTTTGGTGAAGATTGGCCTTTCTAACGTTGTACCCTGTCTTCAAAGTGGAACTGGTAAAAACCAAGCTACCGCCATTTGCCAGTTGATTCACGAGTGGAAATTAAAAGAAAGTATTAGTGGTCTGTTCTTTGATACCACTGCCACAAATACAGGTAGCTTTATTCTTATGCACAATAACATTCGATAGCTTTGATAACAATTAATTTTTATAATTCAAGGGAAAGGGAATTAATAGAAAAGGAATTAGACACAAGTTTCTTGCACTTTGCCTGCATACACCACATTCTCGAACTCATTTTGTCCACTGTAATGAAAAGTGCTGAAGGATCGACTATCAGTCCTGATATTTCTTTATTTAAAAAATTTCCAAAGCAATGGCAAAACACTAAGCAATCTGAGTTTCGGAAAGGAGTAGATGATGATTATGTTGTTGAAAATATTGGTGACTTAATAGCATTGGTGACGTGGCCGTCGGTGGTGCAATGGTTAGTGTGCGCGTCTCTTGTACATGAGATCCTGGGTTCGAACCCTGCCCTGACCACCTTCAAAAAAAATTTCTTTCGGCGGCGGTCACCTCGTATAGTGACGGCGACACTATCGAGTATATAGCCATGAAAAAGCTTCTCAAAATACCGTTCGGAATCGGTGTAAAACTGTAGGTCCCAATCAGTGAGTGAAAACTGGAAAGCGCACAGCTCAGTGATTGTGAGAAGTTCTCCCCGGTCCCTTCATGGGATGTAATGGGAAACCATTTTTTTTTTTTTTTAATAGCAGAGAGTTTGGATTTCGCTAAAACACAACTTTTGCTATATCTTTGATTTAATTATTTCGCAATTTAAAGAAAATTATTTGCAATTATAGATCCATCACGCAAGACATGATTATGCAGAATTATTGGAGCTTATTGTAATATTTCTTGGGAGGGGGGCAAAGAGAAAAATATACGTTTTAGATATCCAGGAGCAATGCACAGAGCAAGATGGATGTCTAAATCCATTTATTCCTTAACAATTTGGATGTTCCAAAATCAGTTTCCTATGCCTCCTCAAGAAAAGAAACTAGTTCAAGATGTATGTTTATTTGTTGTTGGAGTGTACAAAAAATATTGGTTTTTGTCGCCACTTCCCGCAATGGCACCTAAGAAGCGATTTGGAATTTCTGCAGAGTCTTGAAAAGTAAACAACGCAACTAAAGCCAAATTTATTTCTTTATATAGGTACAAACGTATTAATCCTCAGAGAGCAGGAGAGCATTAAACGTATTAATCCTGAATCACTTATGGTATCTTGGTGAAGAGCTTGTGGGGCTATCCTTTTTCAATATATATCTCTAAGTGTTGACACTGACAAAAAAATGGCGGAATCAATTAAAAACAATCCAGGAAACGCAAAAGGCTCCTAGCAAAGCTTCATATTTAAATGCCAATTTGTATGATTTCGTTACCATCAACAAGCAGTTAGTTTTTAAAAAACTCAAAATATCTACAGATTTCTTAATGCCGGCTTAATAACAGCGCTTATGTTAGTGGTCTTCAAATTGTCACACAGTTTAATGTTATTAACGATTCAGCCGAAAAAAGGGTGGCATTAATAACTGATTTTTATAATTCAAAACATCGAATGAAGAGCAAAAACAATATTTGTGCTGCAGGTCGTAGATAACCATAGAAAAAATTTCAAAAACGTTTCAAAAAATTAACTTTTTACACTTTTTTTTTTTGTTTTATCGTCCAAAGAATGTACAACATTATGTACCGTTAGAAACGCCAACCCCAAAAATACAAAAATTCTAACTTTTTTTTGCTAGAACAAATTAAGGAAAAAAATTTGATGCGGAAAAACGATAATGTTCGTTTGTGAGTTAAATTGCAGATTAAAAATTCCGCCAAAAATAACGGACAAAGTTTTTTTTTTAAAAATTTAAAAATCCAAAAATTGCCTGGATTATTATTAATGATCTTCCATCGAAATGTTATCCATATGTCATTTGGTTTGGACAACACAGTATTCAAAAGGTTTTAAGTCGTAAACAGCCCTAAAATGACCTTTAAACGATTTTCGGAATGCCTAGGGATCAAGATTTTTGGGGTCATGAAAAAATATTTTTCATCTCGTTAGGGGTAGAACTTTCAGAAAATGGACGCGCACCGAGGAATTTTAACAATTTTGAAATGTGAACCGGTCTATTAAAGATGCATATTGATGAAATTTGTCATCAATTGATGAACATTTCTCATTGATTTTATGTAAAGATTTTCTTTCAGTGTGGCTGTACGTTCACTCACGGGGTTAAACTTTGAGACCAGATGTCGCAGTCTTTTGCCTACTCCAAATCCGCAAAAAATTCATGATTTTCTCATAGCAGCTGTAGAATATTTAACAGTTCTTCTTCCTTGTACAGTCATGACCTGTCCATCTCTTGAATAGCAGTAATGTCAGGCTAATGTATAACATTCCAAGTGCTAGCTAACGGAGGGTTCCGATAAAGTCACTGCCCGGGACATAGTGCGACGAAATAGTGAGCTGTCCATCTCTTGAATAGCAGTAATGTCAGACTAATGTTATAACATTCCAAGTCCTAGCTAACGGAGGGTTCCGATAAAGTCACTGCCCGGGACATAGTGCGACGAAATAGTGAGCTGCTTGGACTGCCCTATGAAGTAGTCATTTCTGGCCACTCCCAAAATGAGTGGCAATCAGAAACTGTCAATCTCCACTATCAGTCCCATGGTCCAGTTTTACTCAACTACTTCCTTAATTAATTTTCTTTTTCAAAAATAAATGATTGATTGTCATACAAAGAAAAATCAATCATTTATTTCAGAAAGTTCATTCACAATTTAATTAAATTTCTCTAAAACCGATTTCAGAATACGAGGGCGGATCAATAAGTCAGTGACTTTTCCAACTTCCTTCGTAGCTATATGAAATGCAACACTGCTCCAATCAAGTACCACCTATTAGTAGACTACTGTCAAATTTTGAGCAAGTTCCGTTATTTACTTTGCGTTTAACAGCTGTTCAAAACATTCTCGTGCATTTTTTTAAAAATGGGAAAAAGTGAATTTCGAGTGCTCATTAAACATTATTTTTGCGAAAAAAAAAGCCGTCAATCAAACCAAGGAAAAGCTTGATAAATACTATGGGGACTCTGCACCATCGATTTGAATGGTAAAAAAAGTGGTTTACTGACTTTCGTTGTGGTCGCACAAGAACAAATAACGCTGAACGCTCTGAAAGGCCAATTAAGGTCAATACAACCGAAAATGTCGAAAAAATCCACAATATGGTGTTGGCCGATCGAAGATTAAAAGTGCGTGAGATTGCTGATACCATAGGCATTTGATTTGGCAGTGCGGTTTCGATTTGAAATGATCAGTTAGGTTTAAGAAAGCTGTCTGCAAGATGGGTGCCGCGTTTGCTCTCAATTGACCATAAACGTAATCGTGTGACAACTTCAAAGGATTGTTTAATTGGGCAACGAATTCGTACCACATCCGCCATATTCTCCAGATTTAGCCCCCAGTGACGATTTCCTATTTCCAAACCTAAAGAAATGGCTCGGTGGAAAGAGATTTAGCTCCAACGATGAAATTATTGATCAAACAAATTCCTATTTTATGGACCTCGAAAAATCCTAATTTTTGGAAGGGATACAAAAATTGGAGAAACGTTGGACTAAGTGTATTGAGCTAAAAGGAGATTATGTTGAAAAATAGTTTTTTTTTTGCAAAAAAAAACTTTTGTTTCATTCAAAAAGTCACGGTCTTATTGATCCGCCATCGTATATTTTTAAAAGTACGATTTTTAGTTAACTTTCTTTTCAAACCGAATTCCTGAAACTAACTCTCATTACTGTTGTAATAAAATGTTTCCAATACCAAAGATGCTAGTGTTTTGTCTTTAGATTTCTTATAGATTTAACTATAATAAGAAAAAACTGAAACAAAAAAAAAATATAAAAATAAATGCTTTTTAATTAAAACTGTGTTTGACACCAATTCAATTTCTTTTCATTCATTATCTTTAAGCAAAACCTCAATAACCTTTTAATATGGGATATCGATTTGACAGTGTCATCTTTGGGGGGTGTGTTGCAATTGACAGTGCAGGTTGTAGGATTTTCGCCCCTAAACTAAGACTGTGGTGCGGGCCTCACTCATTTTTTTTTATTGCAGGAAATTTAGTTGTTTCAAAAATTATCTTTGTAATATAGAAAACAAGAAGGGAAACAAGAAGGGTATACAAATTCGCAGCCGACGCCTACAGCTACATTTGTGAAAATTTCTAATTGAAATATTTCTTAAGCACTGCAGGACACGGATTGCACAGAATTGATTGTCAAATGAGAATTTTTCACTTGACTAACGTCTCCAAAAAGTCGAATTGCGTTTAGTTGTGTATTTTGGTTCTTGGGAATCATAATACAAAATACCGTATCTATACATGCATTTATAGTTGGCACCCAAAACATGTTTCAGCACATCTGAGTCAGCTTCCCAAAAGGTTTCTTGGAAGGTCGCCCGATTTTCTAAAAACAAATGTTAGCCTACAGCACGTAAATATTTCATAAAAATAAAAAACTACTTCCAATTTGGATGCAAATATACCGTGTTTGTTGCACAAATATTGTATACCTGTGTCTAAACATATTGTGTTTGCTATTCAATACGAGTATTACATGTTAGAGACACAATGATTAATAGGTTATAATATATGTGTTTGAGCAAAGGCCGAGGGCCAAATTGATCACGTAGTAATTGATGGAGGGCACTCATCCAGTGTAATGGAGTTACGAGTTATCACTGGAGCTAGTATCGATTCTGATAACTACCTGGTAGCGGCAAAGGTTCGCACAGGATTAAGTAGAGCCAAAATCATACGAAACCACACGTAACGAAAGCTGGACATCGGAAAGCTGCAATTACCAGGAGTAACCACAGCCTACTAAAGGAAGCTCTCGCAATTTTTGGCACAGAAACCCACCCCTCCCGATGATGGGAGTGGAAACCCATTTCCGACTCTATGAAAACTGGCGCAACAACCTTAGTTGGTTTCGAAAAACCGGTTCGCAATAAACCATGGCACGATGGATGAAAAGAACGCTGCACATATGGCAATGCTTCAGTCAATTGCAACGCGAGCTCCAACTGAGCGGTATAGGAAGAAAAGAAAGGTGGTAAACCGTCTCATTAGGCGTAAGAAACGGAAGTGGAGAAGTCGCGACAGTGACAACATTGAGACATGCAGAGGGAAGAACGAAGTCCGGATATTCTACTAAAAATTCAAAAACGAAACTAATGGACATGGTACTAATAGACAAGCACGGAATGGACAAGGCCGGAAATCTCATTGCAGATGTGCAGAGCATGTTGGGAATATGGAGGAATCATTTCTCCGCGCTACTGGTACCTCAGATATCCAATGACGATGAGAAAATCGATCACAATTTGGACGACGACGTCGATTGCCATCTCCTAACTAAGACGAGATCAGAACAACTATTGCCCGGAGAACAACAAAGCCGCAAGAGTCGATGGATCACCGGCGGAACTGTCCAATGCTAGCGGCGACGACCATGTATTAGCTCATGTATCAGCTCATTAGCAAAATTCGGTTAGATAAATGTATGCCCGGCGATTGAAGTCTAAGTGTACTATCCCCCATATTTAAAATAGGTGAACCGAGTCTCTGTGCCAACTACCGTGGAATAATCCTTTTCTCCATAGCATATAACATTCTATCATGTATAATGTGCAAAAGATTAAAACCAATTATCGCTGACCTGTTGGACCATAGCAGTGTGGTATTAGGCCTGGAAAATCGACAACTGACCAAATTTTCACGCTACACAAAATTCTGTAGAAGACCCATGAAAAACAAATCGACACCTATCATCTATTTGTCGATTATAATGCGGCCTTCGATAGCCCGATACGGGAGAAGCTCTGGGAAGCCATATCTGAACTTGGTATTCCCGCAAAAATTATACGCCTTTGCAGGATGACTTTGACGAACACCGAATCAGAACTAAAAGCTGGTAAGGATCTTACCGAACCTTTCGAAATTAAGCAATGTCTCAGGCAGGGCGACACCCTATAGGGCTGCAGTAGAATATCGTGACAGAAAAACAGTAATAAATATGTATTTTTTTGTATATTACGAAAGGGACTTCGTTCAAACCGGGTGTGCCACTGACATCACTCTCCTTTATACTTACTTACTTATCCGGTATCGGACAACCCCGGGCGGTCAGGGATTTTACAAAATGCAGATAACATATTTCGCCAACCAGTTCGATCTTTTGCTTTATTTCTCCACTTGGCAATACCAAGTGTACGCAGGAATGCGTTAACCTGATCCCTCCAGCGGAGTCTTGGTCTTCCTATTTTTCGTCTTCCTTCGAGTTCGGTTTCGAAAACCCTTCGTGCTGGTTCGTCTTCACCCATTCTACTAACATGGCCTAGCCAGCGCATCGCGTTATTTTTATCCGCATAACTATGTTAATGTCAGGTTAAAGCTCATGATTCATGCGTCGCCGATACTCGCCGTTGTGCACTATAGGGCCATAAATTTTTCGGATTATTTTTCTCTCGAAGACTCCTACAGATGTTTCGTCTGCTTGCGATAGGACCCAGGATTCTGCGCAATAAAGCAAGACAGGTTGTAGGAGAGTTTGGTATAATTGGACTTTTTTTATCGAGAGAGGGCTTTATCTCTAAAGTGCTTGCTTAGCCCAAAATAACATCTATTCCCAAGCACAATTCTCCGCTTGATCTCAAGGCTGGCGTTGTTCTTTTTATTTACGGTAGATCCGAGGTATATAAATTCGTCCACTACCTCGAAATTATATCGGTTACCAACGTTCACGCTTTGGTCTAATCGCTTGGAGGCCCTGTTCTTTGATACCATTAGTTTTATCTTGTCCTCATTTACTGTCAGACCCACTTTTTCTGACACCTTCTCAATTCTCGAAACACCGCAGTGACTTCTCTCATTGTGCACCCAATGATATCTATGTATATCACCAGCATACGCGGCCAGGATATGACTTTTGCTGGTGTTGGTTTTATTCATGTTGACTACAGCTTTTCTCATAATGATTTCCATCAAGATGTTAAAGAGATCGCACGATAGGGTGGCGCCTTGCCTGAAGCCGTGCTTAGTTTCGAAAGGTTCGGTAAGATCATTACCAACTTTCAGTGCTGATTTGGTATTCCTCAATTTCATCCTGCAAAGGCGTAAGAGTTTTGCAGGAATACCAAGATCAGACATTGTTTCGTAGAGTTTCTTCTGTATCGGGCTCTAATCGACGAATAGATGAGAGGCGTCCTTTTGTTTGTCGTGGGTCTTCTCCAGGATTTGCTGTAGCACGAAAATCTGGTCAGTTTTCGATTTTCCAGGCCTAAAGCCACACTGGTATGGTCCAATCAGGTCAGCGATAATTGGGTTTAGTCTTTCGCACATTATACTTGATAGAACCTTATAAGCTATGGATAAAAGGCTTATTCCACGGTACTTGGCACAGAGACTCGGGTCACCTTTTTTAAATGTGGGGCATTGTACACTGAGACTCCAATCACCGGGCAGGCATTCAGCTAACCAAATTTTGCTGAAGAGTTAATGCATGAACCATATCAGCTCATCGCCGCTACCCTTAAACAGCTCCGCCGGTAATCCGTCGACTCCTGCGGCTTTGGTGTTTTTAATCCGGACAATACTTTTTTCAACTTCGTCTTCGTCCAAATTGTGATCGATTGCCTCAGCGTCATTGGATATCTCAGGTACCAGTAGCGCAGAGACGTGATCTCTCCATATTCCCAACATGCTCTGCACATCTGCGATGACATTTCCGTACTTGTCGTTACAGAAAGGGCGCCCTGAACTATGCCCATTAGTTCTGTTCTTGAATTTTTGGTAGAATTTTCAGGCTTCGTTTTTCCGTCTGTATGTCTCAATGTTCCCACACTGGCGCTTTCTCCACTGCCGTTTCGTATACCTAAAGAGACGGTTTACCTCCTTTTGGGGCAGTTTTTATAGAGTCGGAAATGGGTTTCTACTTCGCTTCAGGATCGTCATTGAGTTTTGCATTTTACCTAATACTAGGACATTTGAATGCAGCTGTCCATTATGGATCAGACACTGACCAGGATACAATATGTCGAATCTGGATTTCCGTTTTTTTGGTTTCTATCCGCCGTTGGCCTATATGTTGGAGCATTCGCCTTCTAAGGACAAATGAATATACCCGATAGCGTGATGAGCTTCAAAGACACAAGTTACCTACTAAACCTGAGACGCATCAGTGGTCGCATAGCCAATCAGAATGCTCATCGGGAAGCCTTGACTTCAAAAAAATATTCTACCATTGTCTCGGAACCACCACTTGTAGGTAAAAAAAGTCATAGGCGCTTGATTGAGAACAAAATGCTCTCAATCTTTTGCTATCGTTGTTCAGAGTTAAATGGTTGAAAATTGGAACATGTATACTATCGATGACGCAGAAGATCAGTTTGAAGCCGGATTTTAGATTTTCGGTTTTTGGGCGGAGTTGCGTGGGAATTTTTTTTAAATCTAGAAGGCTGAAAATGTTTGCATTATTCTACTGACGACGGGAAACAATAATTTGATGCCGGATTTTAAATTTTAAATTTGTGAGCGGAAGGTTGTGTTTGAAGACGTTTTTCGAGCTAGAAGACTGAAAATTTGTATATAAGTATTTACATAGCACTGACGACGGGGCAGTATATGAGTGAGCTTTTCTACATAAGCCGTGGCTATCTGTGGTAATTGCAGCTTTCCAGTGCCCAGCTTCGTACGACTTTCGCTCTGTCGTGCGTGCCTTATAATTCCGGTGCCTTATAATCCTCATGGACATTTGCCAGTTGGATCGTGGTACTGGATTTGTAAAATGTTATAATATTTCAAGTTTACATCCGTAACTCGTGGTCCTCATAACGTTTGCTGGGTTGCAGCTTATAGGGGTACCTACGTTTTTTATTTTCTTTTCGTATTTCCGTTGTCATTTTACACTGCTGTGGAAGGCGAGCTCAGTCCACCTACATTTTTCTAGCGGGAACGATGGGTTTCTCACAGCCTCCCAATTATGGGACAGACGCTGATCAGGACGAAAGTGAATCCGTCAAAACTGGGTTTTATTATTTATTGTCTTCCCTGTCGTCATCTGCCGTTAACCAGTAGTGTTGGTTCATCCGCCTTCTAAAGAAGAAGGGAAATATATGCCAAGCAGGCATTGGGTACTTGAATATTTTACAATAAACTCGTAAGGACGGCATTGGCGAAGTTGAGATAACCTCACACGGCCACCCATGGCCCACACTTAAGCTTCCACGCCATGTAACGTGACAGTATAATCCATCAGTACATATTTAAAAGTACTCACCAATACTCGTTGACCATCCATAAGTTTACATACGTCACCCTCGCGACCACTCACTGACAAACACACTAGCAGGAACTCTCTGTGAAGCCAGCAACACAACATACCAACATACTTACATACATACGTAGCCCTCGGGAATAATCACACTCACTATCAAACACACAAGCTCTGTCAATCTTGTATACATTGCAGCAACGCACTACTTTCAGTGGTTACACAATAATAAGTCCTTTGATGTAGTTCTCAGTCGCGTTAATGCCGCTAAAGTACTTAATGATAAGTTTACCTAGCCTCACCAGTCAGTCGCTTCTGTGCGCACAACCCGAAAATATCATTGTATTGGATCTGGGGTTCTAGTTCTGCATAGGAGAAGAGTTACTTTTTGAAAACTGTATTTTTTAAGACGGATTAAATAAATTTACCGATTGTAACGGCTTCGGCTAACTATTCTATTACAGCGGCTTCGGCTGACTATTCGATCATAGCGGCTTCTGTTGACTATTCAATTATAGTGGCTTCGACTGACTAATCAATTATAGCGACTCCGGCTGACTACTCCATTATAGCGGCTTCTGCTGACAATTCGACCAGAGCGGATTCGGCGACTATACAATTATAGCGGCTTCGACTAGCTATTCTCCACAGTGGGTGTCTCACCGACTATTCCCCTGTACTGATCCTAGAAAATCCATTCAATGATGACCGAACCACCCACTTAAATCACATAAAAAATAAATAAATGGTTTCCCATTACATCCCATGAAGGGACCGGGGAGAACTTCTCACAATCACTGAGCTGTGCGCTTTCCAGTTTTCACTCACTGATTGGGACCTACAGTTTTACACCGATTCCGAACGGTATTTTGAGAAGCTTTTTCATGGCTATATACTCGACAGTGTCGCCGTCACTAAGCGAGGTGACCGTCGTCGAAAGAAATTTTAAGGTGGTTGGAGCAGGGATCTCCTGTACAAGAGGCGCGCACACTACCCATTGCACCACCGACGGCCACAACTTAAATCACATACCGACTCAATAATCCGTATACCCGATCTACACAGCGAATCCGAATAATCGCGTGTGCAACCAGGGGGTTTCTATGGCACAGCTGATCGAAAAGGTACTAGGGAAATGTGGTAGAATGAGAGACCAAAGAAGACATAGTGATATAGACCATGCAGCAAATAGTGTTTGATTGATACTAATGATAGCTAAATTATGTTTATGTTGTTTGCATCGAACGAAAATATGCATTCCGTTTTATTTCTGTCCGTATTATGCCCAACCTAAGAGTAAACTACAATAGCAACTCGAACTCGATGAAATGGCCTACTACCTCGTCGTCATCAAGAGAACGTGAAACGAGAATTAGCGGCTCTTGTAACGGGTTTTTCAACAGAGATGCTACAAAAGTAAACGCCGTATTTTTCCCCGCTCTCTTGACATTTCTCTTCAGTAAGATTTGCCATTTCATCATGGAAAGATATACGAGCCAACAAAGAGTCGAAATTATTAAAATTTACTACCGAAATTTGGAGTCAGTGGCCTCAACTTTAAGAGCGCTACATCCAATTTATGGTCGTAATAATCGTCCTACCAGATCAACAATTGAGCGTCTAGTGGAAAAATTTGAATCTACAGGCACAGTACAAAATGTTCCCGTACCAGTGAGACAAAGAAGTGCCCGTAGTGTCGAGAATATTGCTGCCGCTGAGGCTTCAGTTCAAGCAAGCCCAAATGTGTCTCTCACAGGTCGTTCTCCAGCGTTGGGCATCTCTGTGATGTCGTTGTGGCGAATTTTGCGAAAAGATCTTGGCCTACAACCTTACAAGATCAAATTGACGCAAGAACTGAAGCCGCTTGACCACCATAAGTAAGCGTCGTATGTTCGTGAATTGGGCTGAGCAGCAACTTGAAAATGATTCGGATTTTCATCGGAAAATCATCTTCAGCGATGAGGCTCATTTCTGGCTGAATGGCTTCGTCAATAAGCAAAATATGCATTATTGGTCAGACAGCAATCCACACGTAATCCATGAGTCATCATTGCATCCCGAAAAAATTACGGTTTGGTGCGGTTTATGGGCCGGCGGCGTCATTGGGCCGTACTTCTTCCGTGATGATCAAGACCGGCACATTACTGTGAATGCGAATCGCTACCGTTCAATGATAACCGAATATTTTTGGCCCCAATTGGATAATATGGATTTGGAGGACATGTGGTTCCAACAGGACGGCGCCACAAGCCACACAGCGAATGCCACAATCAATTTATTGGAAACCAAGTTTGGTGAACGTGTTATCTCACGAAATGGCCCAGTCTATTGGCCGCCTCGGTCGTGCGATTTGACGCCGTTAGATTATTTCCTGTGGGGCTACGTCAAGTCTATGGTCTATGCCAACAAGCCAGCGACGATTGATGAACTTCGTACGAATATCGAACGTGAAATTGCAGCAGTATCGGCCGATTTATGCTTGAAAACCGTCGAAAATTGGTTTTAGCGTCTGGACTTCTGAAAGCGTGCCGTGGTGACCCTGCAAAAGAAGTCGAGTTCCATACATAATGGCATCGAACGTACTTTCACAGGAATAAAGAATTTCATTGGTATCTAAAACCGGTTTTGTTTTATTTTAAAAAAACTTTTGTAGCGCTCTTATTGAAAAACCGGTTATATTTGTCTATGGTGCAACAAATGATAGACCAAGACAAGTGCCGCCAGAAGAGTGTTGCCAAGCCAAGACAAGTGCCGCCAGAAGAGTGTCGTCAATCCAGACGAGTGTTCTCAACGAGTGAATCCGTTACTGTTATTTCTGTAAATCAAATTACTTTGTAAATTAAAGATTAAGAAAGAATCTGAATTCGAACAACCGAAAAGGGTAAACTATTCTGTTCTTATTTGGAAACGTTCGGCGAATCCAAACGAAAGACTTTGGACATGACAAAACCATGTTACAACCGTGTCAAGATCGTTGACACAGTTGGGGGAGAAAAGAGGAGCTTTTTCAAAACCCTTAAAATTATTCGAAAAAGTAACTTCAACTGAAATGAAATTTAGCGCCACCTACAAAAACTATGTTCGTTAATTATCGTCATCCACCAGAACTCTCTACTGCTGTTTCTATTTAGAATATTAGCTTGTTAAACATCAGTGGATGAGCAGTGGAATTACATTCGAAAATTCGACCTAAACTTAAGTCCCGAACTAAATATTTCATTCATCGATTTGACTAAAATATGTATTTGAAATTTAATTCACTCTAATTGTCAATCTCTACCCAGCAAATTGATTTATAATTTAGTTGCCACGTGTGTTAAGAATTATAAGTTCCAGATGCCTTTGAGTGTGTAAACATTGAGTTACACGAAGCGACGTGCAGGGATTTTAAAGTTTTCTCATTAATTTTCAATCAGGTTAGAGTTACTTTTGTGTTGAAACATCTTGTTTATTAATTCATAGTACACGCAAAGAAAAATCATCTACCACTCAATCAAAATTCCAGATAAATGCACTTCATTTGTTGACTCAAATATATCACTTTGTTTGTGCTAAACAATTAAAATCGTTTACTAGAACAGAAAAACGTACACAACAAAATATATGGTAACTCTAATTTAAGTACCTGATGATGAAATTGTGTCGGAGTTCGAACTTAGTTGCATAAGTGAGTCTCGCTTTTCTAAATTTTCTGTTTTTCAAAAAAAATCCAAAAATGTTTTTACTTAGGAAACTATTTCTAACCTTGTAAGTCCTTCTCATACATTAACAATTAAACGTGTCCACAAAATTACCTTTGGTTACCACAAAGGAGATTTACAATAAACTCAAAATCTTTGCGACAAAGTGATTATTCGTTTAACGCGAACATGTTTAATAAATAAGAATTTGGCATATGTTGCGCGCAGATGGAGAAAACTTTGGAATTAGGATTAGCTTATTTGCTTTGTTAATAGAAGACAGAACCAACTCAAGAGATCTAGTTTTCTCTCAAAAAAGAGAGAGACAATTTATAAGAGTATTCAGTATACATACGTGAGTACTGTACTCCCCTTCATTTATAACAAACGGCTGTTTTTATTTACCGCAAAAGGAATTGTTCGAGTAAATCAAAATTCGTTTACAACAAAAGAAGCGACATTTGCGGTAACAGTTTTGCTGCGGTAAATGTATTTACTTTTAACAAACGAAATATTTTTGAGACAAAACAATTATTTATTTACCAAACGAGTTTTTAACATTATTTTCTCTGCGTGTAGTCATGTTGGGAATGGCTAAAGTTTTTGCCATAAGCAATAACCAATAAATCTTTGTTTACTCTTCAACACATTTTCAACTTTTGCAATACCCATTTGTATTACACTATTGGCCAATTTAACCGACAGTTTATCAAGATTGATGGGAATGGATGAATTCTCGGCGTGTGCGGACCAATTGAATTTTTAAAGAAAAAGGATTAAGAAAACAATGAATGGATGGAGAAAAGGTAAAATAAAGTGAAATAGTTACGGAGAAATCAAATTTCAATTTTAATAATAACAGGAGACACGTGGTGCTTTAATTCTCATCGAAATGTGACAAAATTCCGTTAAAGGCGAATTACTTGAACACTTCTGAGCTGTTCCCTTACACCGCTTGAACATATAGAGGGAGCCTCTAACAATCAGAGAGCTGTGAGCTTTATAATTTAGAAGCTCATAGATTATTACCTACAGCCTTACTCCGAGTCAGAACTAGTGCGCTTCGAGCAGCTTTTTATGACATATTTTTAGGGTATTCAATACTTACAAATCGAAACCAAAAAACGTGTCAATTGATTTCAGTTCCAAAAACCACTTGCCTGTTTTTTAAAACACGGTAATTCAAATAACTGAAAATGCCGATTTTTCACGCCGGTTAACTGGATAACTAATTTCATGTTCAATATTCAAATTTTCATTGTCATTACATGTGCAACACAATGCTATGTAGTTCAGTTTACTTCCTTTCAGTTCGATTCAATTAAGTTGAATTCAATTCAATTAATCTCAATTCAATTCAATTCAACCCAATTCAGTTCAATTCGATTCTGCTGCATTCAATTTAATTCACTTCAATTCAGTTCAATTCGATTCGATTCGATACAATTCAATGAAATTCAATTCAGTTTAACTCAATTCAATTTAATTCAATTCAGCTCAATTGAATTGAATTCAATTCAATTAAATTCAATAATATTCAGTTCAATTCAATTTAATTTAATTCATTTCATTTCGTTTCAATTCAATTCATTTCAATTCATTTCAAATCAATTCACATCAAGTCAAGTCAATTCAATTCAATTCAAATCACTTCAACTCAATTCAATTCGATTCAATTCAATTCACATCAATTCAATTCAATTTATTTAAATTCAGTTCAATTCAACTCAACTCAATTTAATTCAATTAAATTCATTTCAATTCAATCCCTTTCAATTAAATTCATCTCAAATCCATTCAATGCATACCAATTCAATTCAGATCAACTCAATTCAAATCAATTGAATTCATCTCAATTCAATTCAATCCATACCAATTCAATTCCTTTCCATTCGATTCCATTCAAATCACTTCTATTCAATTCGATTCCATTCACCTCAAGTCAATTCAAATCATTTCAATTCAATTCAATTAATTTTATTTCATTTCAATTCAATTCAATACCTTTCAATTCAATTCATCTCAAATCCATTCAATGTATACCATTTCAATTCAGAATAATTAAATTCATCTCAATTCAACTCAATCCATCAAAATTCAATTCAATTCGATTCCATTCAATTCACTTCAATTCAATTCAATTCATTTCGATTCCATTCACCTAACGTCAATTCATTTCAATTCAATTCAATTTAATTCAACTCATTTCAATTCAATTCATTTCAATTCAATTCATTTCAATAGAATTCAGTTCAATTCAATTCAAATCAATTCAATTTGATTTAATTCAGTTCAATTCACCTCAATTCAATTCAATTCTGTTCAATTCACCTCAATTAAATTTATTGCAATTTAATTCAATCCCTTTCAATTCAATTGATCTCAATTCCATTTAATGCATACTAATTCCCGCCGGTGGTGCAATGGCCGGTGGTGCAATGGAATCGGTGTAAAACTGTAGGTCCCAATCAGTGAGTGAAAACTGGAAAGCGCACAGCTCAGTGATTGTGAGAATTTCTCCCCGGTCCATTCATGGGATGTAATGGGTAACCATTTATTTATTTTAATTCAATTCAGATCAATTCAATTCATCTCATTTCAATTCAATCCATCCCAATTTAATTCCTTTTCATTCGATTCCATACAACTCAATTCAATTCAATTCAGTTCAATTCCATTCCATTCCATTCCATTCCATGCAATTCAATTCAATTCAATCCTATTCAATTCAATTCATCTCAATTCAAATCAATTCAATTCAATTCAATTCAAGATTTTGTGTTAATTCTTCGACACAAATTTATAACTTTTGTTACAAAACGAAAATCCCGAGAAAAACCATAAATGAAGGCGAAAATTAACCAGTTTCACCGGCTTTCACTTTCTGTGAAAACATTTAAAACCGGTTATTTCATAATATCGTTGCAACTTCAAATGCAACACTGTCCCTCTTAAGTGTCATCTGTTAAAATCCTTAGGTAAAACGTCAATTAAACTATGTCATTTTGTCTGTGCCTCTCAATCATTCCGTTAATGTTGATGTCCTGAATTCATTTTTGATATTACCTTACCTGTTCTTATTCCATACTTATCTTTTCAGGTACTCAAACACCTTCACGCAAGCCAATTAAATGCCTATTAAAAACTATGAAGAGCCAGCGCCCTACATTTATACTTTTGTAAAAGTGATGCATTGAAATTTGTGTGATCAGGTGGGAATTAAAAACTATTTCGAGGCGGCGTTTGAACAAAATTGTCCATAGGCTAAATCATATGATGATAAAGTAGAATTTGTTGCTGTTCAACGTTGATTCGGACTAGTTTTTACGCTGAAACATGAATCCAGCAGACCACAAAAAAAGTTCAATCAGCTGCCAAAATTTTATAGATGGGACCAAATGTTTATTTTGCTCCAAAACTATTTCGTTGCCCACAAATAAGAAACATTTTCGGTTAAAGTCGATTCCTTTGTAACAAACGAACATTAATTTTACCAAGACATAATTTAGGTTAGAATTGGGTGTCATTATTGACGCTCTTAGACCAATGAGTACCATTGTAATACCACGTGAAGACATATTCCGTTGCTGTCGTTGGACCTACAAATTTAACTGGTTTGGTCATATAAAAGGCCGGGCAGTAGCGTATGATATGTTCGACGCCTCTCGTCCTCCTCTTCATTACAAAGAGTGGAATTGATTTTTGTTTGGAAATTTCTATTTGTTGAATCTCAAGGAGCGCCGGGCGGAATAATGCAACACTTAGTGTAAAACTGAAATGGGAAAATTCTACAACGTGGTGTTTGAAGTACTTGAAAACTTTGCAAACTATGAGATCATCAATTAAACCAATTTTCAAAATCCATACAATCATGTCATCAGGTACGAAAATAACAATCATTGCAAGCAAATCAAATAAAAAACTCCAAGTTACAAATAAGATAATATTCACATATTTCATAAATAGATTAGAAAAAAATCACATGAGGTGTCAAGGTTGGAACGAAGTTCCTTTCGCTATATATTATGTACTATTTTGTTCCAACACATCTAAGGCGCCCATTGAAAAATACGATAATTGAAATGGATCTTTAAGAAAAGATACTTTTTGTAAAATGGTAAACTTGTTTTAAAAAAACTTTTTTTTACAGAATGTATTTCTTTTTAAAAAAAATTATATTTTTAGGTCCTTTTTGTAAGAATGTGTAGTATATTTTTCCGAAAAGGTAATTTTTTAAAGAGAGGTTCTTTTATTAAAAGCTAATGTTTTTTTAAGAAAATTTACCATTTTTAAGAAGAAGTACTTTCTGTAAGAAAAAGCCATGAGTATGAAATTTTGATGTGTTAACATCTACAGGCACGAGTAGGGCAATCAATCAAAGTGAACACATGCAAACAACACACAGCGTTAGCATCAAATATGTGGCTGCTGTATAGCAATAGTTTCTGCCTGAAAATATGTATAATGGTATTCATGTAGCGGCAGCGAACAATCAAGCAGGTCGTCGTCGCCAAAGAGTATTGAATAGTATAGAGAACTCATGGAAAGAAGTGTATGACACAAAAGCACTGACGACATCTGGCGAATGATTCAAAACCCATTACTCTCTTTTTGTCATAACTTGGTCCGTTCATAATTTTGATGTGAAGCATTAATGCCTTTTGAAACATTTATGCTTTTTGTATTATTGTATGTAATAACGTTGTCAAAATGGTGCAGTTATATCGAAATATTCTACAAAGAAAATAAGACTCGTTTATGCTATTTTACTCAGACTCTCCACATGAGAGCGGAAAAAGAGTGCAATAAGTTCTCTATACTATTCAATCCTTTTTGTCATCGCTCTGTTTATGACAAAACAAAAACTATTATTTCAGTGATCTAAATATTGTTTTATTTATTTTACCACTGTTACATCGAACGTTAGAGCAGATATAAGAAAATAGAAAGTGCAATAGCAAAAGAGCCTTCAGCACAAAAACTATTATTTTTGATGTGTTAACATCTATAGGCACGGGTAGGGTATAATCTAACAAAGTCAACACATGCAAACAACAATAGTCTTTGCCTGAAAATAAGTATGATGTAGCGGCAGCGAATAGTTGTCTTAAAATCCGAAGTCTTGCCACTCGTAAGCTTACGAACATAACACAATATATATACCTGCGTTTGTCGCTTTGCATTCTCTTTGTTTTTTTGTGGGAATAAAACAAATAAAACAAAAAGTATTAAGCAAGAAAATAATGACACATGTGCTTGCACTTGGCTTTAAATAATTTTAAGTATTAATATTATTTAAACGAAACGTCATCATATGACATCATAACATTTACTATTGTGTTCATAGAAATGGAAGCGGTACCGTGTAACAAAAAAGGTGTTAACACATCGCCCGTGAGTTCGAACACTCATTGGATTTTTTCCATTTAGCCCCTATCCCGCAACTTGCAATAAGGAACTTCGTTCCAAAAACAATAATAATACATTCAAGTTACTACAAAACATTAAATAATTCAACAAATGTCGCCAAAATTATGATGCTAAAGGCAATGAGGGTTTATCCAGAGTTTATGAAAAATCATCAAACGACAAGTAAATTATGTGGGTATCGAACTTTTGTTGTCATTAGAGGAGAGATAAGAAGATATCGGGCTGATAGAAGATATCAACAGTATTCGTATTGCTATCGTTTACTTTGAATTCATTTGCAAGCTTTGCTGTTTCAAAAACAGTCAATATTTCATGGAATTAATTAATCATGATATCTTAATATATCATATGTATATTTTTGGTATAAATTGCTATTGTGTCTGCATGAGTTCCAATTGAATTTTTGGAAAATAAGTTAATTAATGATTAATACGAATGTTTTCGACAAATGCAAAACAGCAATTAATCGCTAATTAATGTAGCTTTATGCCGAAGTGAACTGCGAAAATTGGCTGTCCACAGCAGTAATTCAAATTTCATTTCAAGCAAATTGTGTTTTGCTTAAACACAAATTATACTACTTTACAAAAAAATACAAAATGTATGACTGTTGTGTAAAATTAAAAAAGAAACAATATGAATGTTTTTTTTTGGAATTTACAGTGAACGGAAACACATCGTCACAGGGAATGTTCATCACCCCAACAACTTCTGTCATCGAAACTGAGATAACTTACAGCTTCAATCCCGCTACGAAAATGTGTTCATCAACTGCAAATTGGTCGTCACTGTGATGAAAGTATGGGTGAATTTGGTTCATTTTGGCAACGAATTTGCTTTCTTGCTGCAATGAATTTGTTTCGTTGCTGCAATGAATTTGCTACATTGTTGCAAGGAATTTGTTACATTGTTGCAATGAATAAGTATCGTTCTTGCAATGAATTTATTTCATTGCTGCAATGAATATTTTTCATTCTCAAAATTTGTAGAAGCAATGAATTTGTGACCTAACACTTGCCCTCACCATTTTCTCTTGCTGGTCTCTTTTTTATTTAAAGAGAATATAAAAACAGAAAACAATAATAAAATATAATACTCGTATATATAATATGTGCTAGAAGTTATTGTGAAATTTCCTTTATCGTTTGTTGATTTTTGAATCCGTTTCTTTTCTGTGGAACCAAACGTAATCACCTATCATTCTTTCATCCCAATATCCCTGGGAACGCCGCTCGATGGGCTTCGTTTCTTGGTGAAACCTCTAAAATGCTCATCACTAACGTCACGGAGATTCACCGGGAAAAACAAATTAAAAGGAGAATGCAAGAAATTAACCTTTTTTTCTTTTTTAATCGAGCGAACCCATCGCCGCCACTCCTTCCCGCCCCTACCGACCGAAAGGCCTACGTCTCCATAACGTGAGGACAGCGTACACATTATAGACCAGTCTATACGGGAGAGCAAGGATTATAAGTTCAGTTCAGTTTAATTCGAATGCTGAAACTCGATGTGAATGAGTTTATAGTACCTCGTGGGTCTCAATGGGACATTTATGAAAATCTTAGATAACAGAAATCCAGAACATATAACTACATCCATCAATTATCTTCAAAACTGTAATAGAGTTTATCATGTTACGTCTACTACTAAGAGTCGGCCATCTGATCAGTGCTAGTCTACTGCTATATGAAGGAAGATCATGGTTCGGGTTCCATTGAAGGTTTCTCCGCCAACAAATGAGAAACTGTTTCTGGACCGATTCAATCATATTAACATAGAAATTGTACTGCGGGTCCCACACAACAGACCCATATTCGAGAATTTTAGTGAAGTAAAAAGATTTTTCGTAACTTAGGGTTCTGAAAATTCCTTTTCCCAACGGTTAATACAGTTCAGAACGCTATAAGCCTTGTTTACCATCGTCATTTTGTGGTAGTTGAAATTCAATTTTCTGTCCAAGAGAACACCAAGCTCAACAAATGAATCCACCGATTCAAGAACATTGTCACTTAAAATGTATTTTGCCGAAAAGAATGATGACCTAGAGAACAGCATATGCTTAAAAAAATAAATAAATGGTTTCCCATTACATCCCATGAAGGGACCGGGGAGAACTTCTCACAATCACTGAGCTGTGCGCTTTCCAGTTTGCACTCACTGATCGGGACCTACAATTTTACACCGATTCCGAACGGTATTTTGAGAAGCTTTTTCATGGTTATATACTCGATAGTTTCGCCGTCACTATGCGAGGTGACTGCCGCCGAAAGAAATTTACGGTGATCAGAGCAGGGATCGAACCCAGGATCTCAAGTACAAGAGGCGCGCAAACTACCCATTGCACCACCGACGGCCACAGCATATGCTTACACGCTGAAAAATCTGTCATTTTTTTTGTTTGGATGCTAATATAAAGTGTTTGGAGCTTGTCGCAAATATAATATACTTGTGTCCAAACACATTGCGTTTGCTATTCAATATTACATGTTTGAGAGAAAATGATTAATGTGTTATAATTTGTGTTTGCGACCCACATATATTTTTGTTTGTGATACAAATACAGCTGTGTTTGTTGCACTTGAGAGCAAGAGAATAAAAAAGGGGCAACGAGAGAGTTTGTATTGTAAGTGTGAATCTGTATTTTTGCATTATTCTCTCAGTCAGTGAGTCATAAATATTCTTGAGTGTGTGTGTAAATTACAGATGAAGTGTTTCTTATTTTGCCTGATGTGTTGCGTTTTAGTTTCATGTATTCAGTTGTCAATGGTTCATCGGACAGAGAATATCAAAAGCGCTTGATCAGTGAAAAAGGAATAAACGAAGGCTCGTACGCTTAAATGGCTTGTGATGTTACTTTGGTTTTTGTGTGAGTTTCGTATATATGAATTTGTGCTGCCAAAGTGAGAAACGATTTTGAGGAAAGAAACTGGAAAGGGCATGTTTGCCAGTAAACATGATGCTGTTTACATTTAAACACAAGTGAGTTTGGGACTTGCAGAAATATTAATGTTTGAAGTGTGTTGCAAACATATATTACATTGGTCCTGCAGAATATGTTAGAGAGGCCGCTATTTTTCATCCTGTGGAAAGGTACTTCTGGAAACGATTAAATAATGAAAATAGATGCCAATAGATGTAATTTGACATTAGCCCCAATCGGTAAACTTTTTCCCAATGACCAACATGGACGCATCTTGTGCGTCCGACTCGAAAATTTCATAAGTTATTGGACGAATTTGGTATTCTGAAGGTAATTTAGGAAACTTTGGTATTAAATAACGAAAATAGATGCCAATAGCTGTAATTTGACAATAGTCCGAATCGGTAAACCTTTTGCTGGTGACCACCATTTAGGCATCTTTTGCATCCGAGTCGAAAATTTCTCAAGTTCTTGGACGAATTTGGAATTCTGAAAGTACTTTTGGAAACGAGGGTATTAAATAATGAAAATAGATGTTAATTGCTATAATTTGGCACTAGTCCCAATCGGTAAACTTTTTCTGATGAGCCGGCATAGCGCCAAATCTTTTCAAGAACTTCTATAACAAAAATGGCATAATATTATGATTTGGCATAAAATAGCTAAATTTTAAGTACTGACATATCATTTACTGAATGTTGCCAACATAAATTATCACTTTTGGTTATGAATATGTATTAGATCTCTATAAAATCGGCATTTTATATAACCGAAGAAGGCCAGTGGGTTTTTGGAGGGTTTGGGAGAGACCGGCAGTTGTTTTATGGTTGCAGTGAAAAGGCGGGTTCTCCCAGGAACCACTGTCATTACGGAATTTTGAACAACATATGCTTGTATGGATAAAGAAGCCTACAATCGTATCAAATTGAATCATTCTACTCACTTTAAAGATCCAGAAACCGGCGCCCACACTAAGTCGATCGAGGGATCTTGGGCACACGACAAAAGATCCATACCAGGCAGTGGTCGGAGGAAACATTTTATGCCAGGATATCTGCCAAAATATATGTGTGTTCTGCGTAGGTGGAAATCACACTGAATATATTCCTTTAAGGATTTTTGTCATCTAGCAGGTATATTGTACGACCCTAAGAGACCGTCATCCGAAGAGTCATCATCGGGCAGCGAGTCAGAATAGTTTCTTACATAATTATTTCCCTTATTTAATTTTTGTAAGTGTATTATTATTTATTTGTTTTTTTTTTATTTAAAAATCCTAAAAATCTTGAATTTCTAATTTATTTATTTTAACAAAATTGTATTTCTTATTTTCCTTATTTAATTTTACAGATAATATAACCCAAGTAATTAAATTTATGGAAAAGTTTAAAATATCGTTTTCTTTTAAGTCTTAAGTCGTTATCTTTTAAGTAAAGTTATCGAAAAACATTTTTTAATATTTTCGTCTTATTTAGACCCTTAAACAAAAAACAATTATAACATAATTTTTTGACAATTTTTTAAATTTATCTTCCGATAACTTGATAACTAATACTGCTATGGAAAACAACTATTTTATGTTTTTGCTTTATTTTGACTCTATCTATAAAAAGCGTTGAAAAAGTCGATACTCGTATTTTGTACAAAATCGTTTCCTTTTAAAAATTAGTTTTTCCAAAATGTTTTTTTTTTTTCGATAACAGAAATATCATAAAAATTATGTGATATTTTCGTTTTATGTATGTACATCCTTTGTACAAAAAACAATTATAGAATCATATTTTTTTGCAATGTTTTCAATTGTATATGTCGGTAACTCGATAACTAAGACAGTTATCGAAAAAAATACTTTATGTTTTTGCTCTATTTTCACTAGGGAAAAATCGACATATTTTTTGCAAGACTTTAAAAATCGTCTTTTTTCAAAATTCAGTTTAGTTAAATGCTTTTAGCGATAACTAAACGAAATATCGAAAAATATTATTTAATATTTTCGTTTTATTTAGATCCTTTTTACAAAAAAAAACAATTATTCAATCATACTTTTGGAAATTTTGTTAATTTTATCTGAGGTAACTCGATAACTAAAACAGTTATCGAAAACAATATGTTGTTTTCGTCTTACCTTCAATCTTTCTATTAAAAAAATCTTTGGAAAAATCGATATACATATGTTTGTTATCGATTCTTTTTTGTACTAAACCAGTTATCGAAAAAAATATTTTATCTGTTCGCCTCATTTTGAGTCTCTCTTTAAAAAAAACTTTAGAAAAATCTATATTTTTTTTGTAAAACTTAACCTATTTTGTCGCCCCATTTTTACCCTTTTCACACCATAAAACTCTCCGGCAATTTTTTTTTTGTTTTTCGTTTTCTCTCATTTTACTCTATTTTCGGTTTTTTGAACCGTTCCCCACCAAAATAAATTTTGCCTGATTTTTTTATGTTGCTGCTTATTTTTTTTTTTCTGTGTTGATAAAAATTTTACGAACATGTCCATAAAAAACGCGTAAAACTGTGTTAGATATATACAAATAGTAGGTACTAAATAATATACCCAAACGAAAAACACATATTAAAAAAAACATATTTTGCATTTTACAAAATTTTTTTGTCTTTTTAGCATAATTTTTTTCCATTTCGCAGAATGTTTTTGGTCATTTGGCATAATTTTTTTAACATCTTCTGGCAACACTGATCCTCACACAGAACCTTAAAAGTTTGCGACTAAGAAACCATACCCATCATTCAAATCTAGCAAATTAAACAATGAGATACTCTTGCAACTATTTTCTCTTCATGTAAACTCTTGGTTTTCTACATTTAAAAAAAAACTTACTTTTATTGCAGATGATATTGAAACAAGACACACCCAACCCACATACAAAACAAACTGCCGCTATTTCTCTTCATCTTATCTTTCTTTTACATTTAACCCATAGTGTAATAATATAAGTGGAAGCATAAGCCCAGCTGATCAGGCATTTTGTTATCGGGTTGTTTCTTTTTATCATTCTTTGTTTACGTAATACACTCGAAGTATCAAACTTGTCGCATCATTTGTTTTGAATCTTCCTTGCCCTCTTTGCTTACGCTGGTCGTTTCACCGCCTGTAGTTTTTTTGATGGCTAAAAATATATAGAAGTAACTAAAATTACCTACATACATATGTATGGACTTACTGATGGATACTTACCAATTTGGATCTTAAATGCGTTCCAACTTTCTGCCTATTACTTTTTTTTAATACATGTAATTCTATGCATGTAATTATTTACTTTGGCGTTTTTCCTTTGCCTCTCTTCGTATATAAAATGATTTTGACATATCGAGTGTATTGTCATAACAATAGTACAACAAAATTCTGTCAAAATCGTTTATTATTACAACAACACGCCACGCGTCGACTTATATTATTAGACTATGATTTAACCATAGAGAACTATTTTGCAACTAGTTTCTCTTTATACAAACTCTTAGTTTTATACTGTTTATTAAAAAACTTACTTGCATTGCAGATGACATATTGAAATGCTCCCTCACTTGATATAGAAACAACACACACACATACATACAAAACAAACTTTTGCTATTTTTCTTCTTCTTTTCTTTCGTTTGCTTTTAACACAAGACATTTTGTAATTAACTCTGCTTTTGGTGAAGAAATTTAGGAACTTTAAACGGCTTTTTCTCCATGAAATAATTCACTTTTCTTTGATATTTTTACATTCACTTATGGTGTAACGGTTGCACTTTATATTTATACACTTTGCATTATATTTTACATAGAAATTAACACATTTTGCGACATTTATGACACTTGTTATCTTTGCGATATTCACTTACTCCGCTCGTATTTGGCACTGAGGAAATGAAAATACGATAGAGGTGATTAAGTATGTGGGGTTGCCAGATTCTGTTGAATTCTTATTGGATACCCGGATATGGGGATGATTGTTGTATTCAAATAATTTTCACAGTTCAACAGATTTCTAAGAAGATTTTTTCAAAACCTTGTGCAAATATAATCAATTTAATTGATTTAGTAGTGCTATTCAATAATATGGCAGATAAAATCTGTGCAACTCAAGTCAAATAATAACTTTACCAGGAGAGCTAAAAGACGAGTCTCTGTTGACAGGGTTGTCGCATCCCCCAATTGCCTATAATTAAAGTCGTCGGTGGTGCAATGGGTAGTGTGCGCACCTCTTGTACAGGAGATCCTGGGTTCGATCCCAGCTCCAACCACCTTCAAAAAAAAAATTCTTTCGACGACGGTCACCTCGCTTAGTGACGGCGACACTATCGAGTATTAAGCCATGAAAAAGCTTCTCAAAATACCGTTCGAAATCGGTGTAAA
The DNA here is from genome assembly GCA_963931995.1 of Phaonia tiefii. Classification (NCBI taxonomy): domain Eukaryota; kingdom Metazoa; phylum Arthropoda; class Insecta; order Diptera; family Muscidae; genus Phaonia; species Phaonia tiefii. Next base: position 149,968,696 of record OZ008371.1, read on the forward strand.
ACTGTAGGTCCCAATCAGTGAGTGAAAACTGAAAAGCGCACAGCTCAGTGGTTGTGAGAAGTTCTCCCCGGTCCCTTCATGGGATGTAATGGGAAACCATTTATTTATTTTTTTTATTTAAAGTTTTGAAGTTTTTGAGCTGTATGGTAATTGCAGTCTTTTCTGCCGGTACAAACAAATAGTTTGCTAAAATTTCGAAATTTTTTTTTGGAAATCCACAGAATTGGAAATGTGATGAAAGTGAACACAAATATTTTATTCTGGATAGTTAACTTAGAATTTTTAAATCATTCTACCATCACATTCAAAATTTTGGTGAGTTTCCTAGTAACGCAAAAGAAACAAACACATCCCCGAAAAAAAAGGTTAAATGATCAATATGGGCATCAAACGAAGTGTCATGACGAGCATTTAAAACAGAAAATATTGTGTACTACTTCAGAAATCCGGATCAAGCATATATTCCCTCCTATACATACATGTTTGTTCTATTTTACATTAAAATTCTTTAAAATGCAAAATACTATTATTCATTCGAAATTTGAAACAATTTGTGAAATTGTAAAGTGCAGTTGCGACATTGTGCAAATTTGTATAGTTTTACTTTAAAAAATCCACTCTATTCAAAATTCAACAAAACATTAACCCTAAAAACTTCCCACTTCTAATATATTTTTTGGGCAACAACAAAATACATATCTAATGGGAACCGATGGTTCTCTGGAGATGGAAAGAAGTTTCTGCAAATGTTTCCTTGTGTGTTTTGCTTGCGATATTTTACGAACACTTGCATTATAGTGAATCCTCAATTCAAATGAGATTTCGTTTGCACTTAGTTTGACGAATTTTTCAATAGCATCATTCCAAACAACCGCTGATGAAGATCTGTGGCTAGATCTGAAATAGCTATACGGTTTGCCAGGAATCATAGGAAACATTTACAGTACTCCTTTTTTAAAAAAACTATATCTCTATTAATAGAGATATAGAATGGCCTCGAGCTTGAACAATAATATTAAAAAGTACCAATAAAAAGGCCGAATGAACAAAAATCATCCCTGATGAATTTGAAAAACAATATTTAATATTTTCTTCTTATTTTGACCCAATTTTGGGCATTTTAGACATTACCACAGTTATGGAAAACTTTATTTTGATTCAATTTAGAAAACTCATCGAAAAAATCGATATTTTGTGCAAAAATAGTTTCTTTTTAAAAAATAAGTTTTTCAAAAATGTTTTTATTTCGATAACAGAAATATCAAAAAATATTATTTAATATTTTCGTTTTATGTACATCTTTTGTACAAAAAACTATTATAGAATCATATATTTTTGCAATTTTTTTAATTGTATCTATCAGTAACTCGATAACTAAGACAGATATCGAAAAAATACTTCATGTTTTCGCCATATTTTCACTCTCTCTATTAAAAAAAACTTTGGAAAAATCGATATATTTTGTTAGTTTTGTTAAATGCTTTATTCGATACCTAAACGAAATATCGAAAAATATTATTTAATATTTTCGTGTTATTTAGATCCTTTTTACAAAAAAACAATTATTCAATCATACTTTTGGAAATGTTGTTCATTTTATCTGTCGGAAACTCGATAACTAAGAAAGTTATCGAAAAAAACTGTTTTATGTTTTCGCCTTACTTTCAATCATTCCATAAAAAATTTAATTTTTTTCCATTTCGCAGAATGTTTTTGGTCATTTGGCATATTATTTTTAACATCTTCTGGCAACTCTGATCCTTACACAAACCTCACACCGAAACCATACCCATCATTCAAATCTAGCAAATTAAACAATGAGATACTCTTGCCACTATTTTCTCTTTATGTAAACTCTTGGTTTTCTACTATTTACAAAAAAAAAAAACTTACCTTTATTGCAGATGATATTGAAACAACAGACACCCAACCCACATACAAAACAAACTGCCGCTATTTCTCTTCATCTTATCTTTCTTTTACATTTAACCATAGAGAACTATTTTGCATCTAGTTTCTCTTTATACAAACTCTTAGTTTTATACTGTTTATTAAAAAACTTACTTGCATTGCAGATGACATATTGAAATGATCTCTCACTTGATATAGAAACAACACACGCACATACATACAAAACAAACTTTTGCTATTTTTCTTCTTCTTTTCTTTCGTTTGCTTTTAACACAAGACATTTTGTAATTAACTCTGCTTTTGGTGAAGAAATTTAGGAACTTTAAACGGCTTTTTCTCCATGAAATAATTCACTTTTCTTTGATATTTTTACATTCACTTATGGTGTAACGGTTGCACTTTATATTTATACACTTTGCATTATATTTTACATAGAAATTAACACATTTTGCGACATTTATGACACTTGTTATCTTTGCGATATTCACTTACTCCGCTCGTATTTGGCACTGAGGAAATGAAAATACGATAGAGGTGATTAAGTATGTGGGGTTGCCAGATTCGGTTGAATTCTTATTGGATACCCGGATATGGGGATGATTGTTGTATTCAAATAATTTTCACAGTTCAACAGATTTCTAAGAAGTTTTTTTTCAAAACATTGTGCAAATATAATCAATTTAATTGATTTAGTAGTGATATTCAATAATATGTCAGATAAAATCTGTGCAACTCAAGTCAAATAACAACTTTACCAGAAGAGCTAAAAGACGAGTTTACTTTAAATTGAGCTGAATGGTAAATGCAGTCTTTTCTGCCGGTACAAACAAATAGTTTGCTAAAATTTCGAAATTTTTTTTGGAAATCCACAGAATTGGAAATGTGATGAAAGTGAACACAAATATTTTATTATGGATAGTTAACTTAGAATTTTTAAATCATTCTACCATTACATTCAAAATTTTGGTGAGTTTCCAAGTAACCCAAAAGAAACAAACACATCCCCGAAAAAAAGGTTAAATGATCAATATGGGCATCAAACGAAGTCTCATAACGTACATTTGAAACAGAAAATATTTTGTATTATTTCAGAAATCTGGATCAAGCATAATATATATTATATTCCTTCCTATACAGGATGCACTGTTTGGTGTGGTGTAATGGCCGATAAAGTTATTGGTCCATATTTTTTCGAGAATGAGAACAATGATTGACAACATGATGAAGCGACTGCGCACTGCAAGGCAAGCTCTGGATTTGTTGCGAGAAATTTTTGGCGAACGTTTGATTTCAAAAATGTCTGATTTCCTTGGCCACCTCGTTCGCTAGATTTAACTGCGCCCGACTTTTTTTATAGGGATATTTAAAGTACAAAGTGTATAACCATAAGCCAGAGACAATTAGACAGCTAAAGCAGAATATTCGAAACGAAATACTGAGCCTGTAACCAGAAACATTACGTGGTGTTATGGAAAACGCACTTAAAAGATCCAATGTTTGTATCGAGCAAAATGGTGGACATTTATCTGATGTCATATTTCGTACATAGTCCCCCTAAATTTCCATGAAATGTATTTAATATATAAAAAAAAATTAACAAAAAAAATATTATTACAAGAGTTATACGTATTTTACATTGCTTGGCCCAATCTGTATATGTTTGTTCTATTTTACATTAAAATTCTTTAAAATATAAAATATTATTATTCATCCGAAATTTGAAACAATTTGTGAAACTGTAAAGCTGCGATATTGTACTAATTTGTATAGTTTTATTTTAAAAATTTCACTATATATCAATCAAATTCAAAATGAAACTATATTCTTATATGTTAAAAATGTTTTGGCTATAATAATTTTGTTTTCGTGCTGAAGTTCCCTTTCTAATATATTTTGACAACTAAGGTCTTTTGGTTTGTTTCTCGTCTGAATTTGCAAATTCTATCTCAACTTCTCTTTAATTTTGCACAAATTGTTTTAAATTTCGCATATTATCATAAATAATATTTTTTTTACACTTTATTTATTTATTTTTTTATTTATTTCTCTTAATATGCTTAACAGAGCCACTAGGTCTTATATGGTTACAACATTTCTACCCTAATTCCTTCAATGGATAGATATACAAACCTCTTTTTTTAATTTAAAATAATTAGAAATGACTTCATCAGTTCAATTACAATTTTTGGATAATAAATTAAAAATAAAAAAAAATATAAAATATAAATTGTAATAAAAAATAACATGCTAAAAAACAAAATTTAATTAAAAATTATTATTTCAATAATCGAGCTTTAAAGGCCATCACTGGAATTCTGTAACTTTTTAATGATAAAAATTGGTAGTTAATTTGACAAAATTCGGAAATTTTGTATTGAAATTTTATGAATTTTGACAATTTTACTACCGATTTCTATTGTTAGAAAGTCACAGAATTCCGGTGCATATATAGTTACAAATTTCTACAAAATTATGGGAAATAATAACTTAATTTTGTGCTCGATCTTTTCGATAACAATATAAAGCAAATAAATAAGCTTTATATTAAAAAGGTCTTGAGCTTGAATAATAACAAAACACTAAGCTTGCCTTACGCTCCCCATTAATATTTTGCAAGATGGCAACAGCTGCATATCTCCTATATGGCACGCAAAATAAGTTTCCGACAAAAAAACGAAGTTAACGTTAATTAGTTGTCAAGACTTATGAAATGAATCAGAAGTCTATAAAGTTTAATTGACAAAAATCATGTTGGAAGCTGCAACACGGGTCCTGTAAAAGACAGCAAGACATGGCTAAAATCCCATAAATTTTGCAATCAAATTAGTTTTCAAACATTAAGGCTGTTTTTTTATTCCATTAAGCTATCGTCACTTACGACTTTCCAAATAAAACGATCCACACTTAACACTACGCAAGGTGGCAATATTTGCTGTAATTGGGTGAAAAAAATGCGATACGGCAACACATTTGTAGCCAGTGCCAACAAGCACATGGTAGCAGCAAATGATGTTGTAATTGTAAGCAGCAACAACAAATATTGTATTTTCATTCCTTCGTTCCAGTTGTCAAACTCTACACAAATATATACTAACAATACAAGAATACAAAAAATATAAAACAAAATACATAAGATTTTGGGAAGTGAAACGAAAAATGACATGGAAAAAATTTCATCACCTGTTTAAACGACTATAACTTGTAGATAATTCTACCATGATCAATATGTATAACATTTACCGAGCGTTGTTGTGAACAATTTAGTTCCAATTTTGTTTTCTATCGGAAATAAAAGTCTATCCTTCAAATTTAGAGATATAAAGTATACGTAGTTTTCCATTAAACAAAATAACTTTAATGAACTTAAAATGTGTAAGCCATTTTGGAAATTTCTGCTTTTGAGTCTCTCCTTGATAACATTTACATTCGCAAGAAATGATAACAAAATTTATCTAAGATAACTTTTTGTTGCCACTTCATGAAATTTAACATGTGGCAACATTGTCATTGCTCAAGTCGGAATTTAAGTGGGAAACTGAAATGCCACTTAATATCGCTTAGCTGTCCCGTACAAATTAAGCTATAATTAACTTTAGCTGGGTAAAAAAAAAAACACTCTTATCATGTCTGTCATCAACCTGAAGGCGTAGAAAATATTATTTTCATATTTTACAACATAAAACACATAGGCGGATGCCGTGAATTGATACCAAACTGCCGCCAGCGCTAGTTGTCAAAGTTGCTGTCACTAACTCTCTTGTTGTTTGTTTTTCACTACAAGAAAGTTTATCTAAAATAGAACGAACATTAAAGAACTTTATGCTTGCTCAGGATTTCTGAAATAATACGGTTGCTATTTATATTTCGGGTCCTGGCAGTACTAGTCCTGCCAGATAAAAACTGGAACTTCCATTGGAAAGTTTGAAACTTTTTAGCATAAACACGCATAGAATGTTTTCATCTCGATCAAAAAATGGAATTAACCCTTGACCATTTTCGTGCGATGATTTTTTACGATTTTCGGTGCGAATTATCGAGACAAGGGTATCTCAATCAACTTGTTTCGACTTTTGATGATGAAGCACCATCAAAAGCACCATAACTCAAATGCAGTGAATAACATTGTCACAGGTGAAATCCAACAAAAGTTGTTTGTGGAAGAAGCACATCGAAGCAAATGATCGCGTTTTCCGGTATACGCGGGCATGTGGTCACAGTGCCTTCAGTGCTTCTAAAATTTATTAAAAATATGAGAATTTTTTGAAAAACAATAAACAATTTTCAATGATAAATGATTGTTTTTTTTTTTGTTGCTGGACCCGAAATATAAATAACAACCCTCTATACCATGTAATTAATTTTAATAGAGACACAATCTCTCTTATCTGACGTTTCAGTTCACACTCTTCGTCGTGGGTTTGTGTAAATGAGAGATGTGCGACGAAAATTGTCTAACACCAGGTGGAGCTACAAGAGCGATTGACTTAACTGTGTCGTGTCGTTTTTTACACATTTATTTAACCACACAAAAACCCTGTCGTGATGGATGCTTTGTATTAATGCCTCGGTCTGGTATTATTGAACCCAAGCATTCCACCATCCAACGTTTACATGCAACCATACCTATGAAGTGAAAATTATTGAGACAATTAACTTTTCTACTATGTTTTACTTTATGTAATATACTTATACTGTAACAGAATTTAGAAATTATTTTATGTTTTATATGCTCATAACAACACTTCATTTGAAGGTCATATTGACCACGTAGCCTTTCTTTTATTCGGCCACTTGTTTAATGCAGCCTTTAGCAGTATTATAGCTCAAGAGATATTAAAGAGATCGAACAATATATTTCTTCCTTACTTATGAGCTCACGTAATTTTGAATGTAAAGGGAAAACGATTTAAAAATTATAAATTATCTTTTCTAATTAACTCACTGTACAAGCTCCGTAACAATTTGCTAAATATTACAATTATGTGTAGATAACCATATAACATATGTTGGGGTTTGTCGATTTTTGTTATCGTTTTAGCGAGTTTTTATTGTTAGCGCCATAAACGAGTAATTTCCCTTGAACTCAATGTAAAATAAAAATATATTTTAGCTCTCCTCAAATAAATTCTTATTCGACTGGTGTTGTACAGTTTTTATCTATAATATTAATCAATAACACTATTAAATCAATAAATACAGTTTACTAATTTTGTACCATGTTTTGAAAAAACTTTTCAGAAATCTTTTGAACTGTTATAATTATTTATAATTCAACAAGTATCCCCAAACCCGGTTGTTCAATAAGAATTCAACAGAATCTGGCAACCCCACATACTTCATCACCTCTATCGTATTTCCAGATCCTCAGTGTCAACTACGAGCGGAATAAGTGAAGATCGCGGAAATAATAAAGTGCCGTAAATGTCGCAAAAAGTGTTTTAATTTCTGTATAAAAACCAACGCAAAGTGTATAAATCTAAAGTGCAGCCATTTCACCATAAGTGAATGTAAAAATATCAAAGAAAAGTGAATTATTTCATTGAGAAAAAGCCAATTAAAGTTCCTAAATTATCTTCACCAAAAGCAGAGTTAACGACAAAATGTCTTGTGTTATAAGCAAAAGAAAGAAAAGAAGAAGACAAATAGTAGCAGTTTGTTTTGTAAGAATGTGTGTGTTGTTTCTATTAAAGTGAGAGATAATTTCAATAATATCAAAGTAATATTCAATAATATCAAATAAAAGTAAGTTTCTTGAACTAACTTAAATCTCAAAAAGAGTGTTAATTTCTGTGTAAATCCCAATACAAAGTGTATTAATCTAACGTGCAGCTATTTTGCCACAAGTGTATGTGTAAATATCAAAGAAGAGTTAATTATTTCATTACTAATAAGCAGTTAAAAATTTCTAAATTTTCTTCACCAAAAGAAGAGTTAATCACAAAATGAGTTAGAGTTAATCACAAAATGTTTTTTGAATGTAAAAAAGAAAAAAAAGAAGAAGAAAAATAGCGGTAGTTTGTTTTGTGTGTGTGGGTGTAGTGTATGTTGTTTATATATGAAATGAGAGAGAATTTCATGAGATCAATTGCAACAAAGGTAAGTTTTTTTTATAAACAGTAGCTAGCAAAGAGCTTGAATTAAGAGTAAATAATTAAAGAGTTTATCTTTGTTTACATTGCACGATTTGGATCAATGTTGCCAGAAGCTGTCAAAAAAACATGCCAAAAAAAGTGCAATTTGCAAAAAAAGTGCTAAACCGAAACAATCAAAAATTTAAGTACTGAGGACATTTTACGCTTTATATTCGATAAAAAATAACACCATTTCGTAGACCATACATATTCGAGCACCCTCACTTATAGGGATGAGGGGATAAGTCATTTGATACAGAAAATCCAATGAGTGTTCGAACTCACGGGCGATGTGTTAACACCTTTTTGCTGCACGGTACCTGTTCGATTTCTATGAACACATTCGTAAATGTTACATTGGAAAATAAAAAACAGCGCTCAATCATATGATGACGTTACAGTTAAATAATATTAATACTTAAAATTATTTAAAGACCCAGTGCAAGCACATGTGTCATTATTTTCTTGCTCAACACTTTTTGTTTTATTCCCACAAAAGTCAAAGAATGCAAAGCAACAGACACTTGTATATACATACATACATTGTTATATTCGTACATACGCTACACAAGTTCACAAAATTGTCGTTGCTCTCTTGCAATCTCATTTTTATATACGTATAATACGTCATTACTCTCTTTGCTCTGAGAGTGCTCCGCACCCACATTTTATTGGACTTACCTTTCACAATAATAAAAAAACAACACACCAACAACAACAACTACTACTACTGATATGTTGGTGATTTATTTGTGCTTGTTCTGGCGTGAAGTGTTTGTGTGGGTGGTGAGTGTAGGGGAGGGTACCTAAAAGAAAAACTGTTAAGGGAATGCAAAGAGTGGAGAGTGTGAGAGGAAATTGGCATGGTGGAGGGTATATAAGCTTCGGCCGGCCGAACTTAACACCGTTTCTACTTCTTTTTGTATACACCGGGCAATGCTGAACATCAAATGACTCGCTTTGTTTGGCCATAGCAACAACAACCAAACACACAACATCACACATACTTTGTCCGAAGTAGCTGACGTATTAGTGTGTCACCATAGCGCCGACTGGGCAAGCGTCACCATAGCGCCGACTGGGCTTGCAAATGAAATTTTGCGTGGCTATGCTTTATATCTCCGTTCAACAACAGCAACAGACACATGTGCATACATACATTATTATGTTAATACATACGCTGTAGACACAATTGCGTTTGCCTCACCCCTGCCACACCACTCTTTCATTGCTCTCTTGCTCGCTCATTTTTGTTTAACACGTCATTATTCTCTTTCGCAGTCGCAGAAAATCTGGTTTTAGCAGCAGCATAAAATCTGGTTTTAGCAGCAGCAGACAACCTGTATGTGTGTTGTTGGCATGGGTTGACTTTGATAGATTTAGTTCCTATACGCCTCTATAGATGTTAACACATCAAAAAGTGTAACGCATAGAATGAGTCATATTAGATTGAAGGTATCTATGGACCAAACTCGTTTTGGGACTTTTTAAGACTTGTGCCATGCCCGTCGTCTGTCTGGCTAGTGGGTCAACAAGGTATCTGCCGTAAACCACTTTAACGATCACAATGAAATTTTGTCACTCCTTCTGGTACATCCTATACAAATCAATATATTTAGTATATAGTGTATGTGATTAACTTCAAATCAGATATTGCTTAATAATCTGTAAATTTGTACTTAACTGAAGAAAATTGGCGAGGTCACTTCGCCCTCCCTTGCAAAAGCTGGGCAGCCGTCCGTCCGGGTTATCGAAACGATAACTCATGTAAAATACTTCCAACCTTAGTGAAATTTGTATTAGGCTTCATTGCGTAAACCGCCACTCACTCACTAAAACAATGATGATTTTGCTACACCCATTTACATATGTGCCTCCCATACAAAATATGGGCGGCTTTCGGGATGACCGACACAATATCTCTCATAAACCAAAATCGATTTTAGTGAAATTAGGTACTAGACAATATTTTTCAAAAGCTACTGTATAATTGAAAATGTTTGTGGTAACCATTTTCGAACCTTCCACACAAATTTTGAGCGGACTATTACCTGGTAGTCATGAAAAATACCCCAAATACACAACACATCCTAATTAAGTTGCTAACTAGTAGAGTATCCAAAAAACCGGCATTTTTGGAAAAATTTCTCAACTGTATTGAATTAATAACGTTTCAATTTTAAATTAAAACAATATATGTATTTAAAATTAAAATGTTCGAGCTTTTAAATTATTTTATTCTTCAATATTTCGCTCACCATTGGGTAGCATCGTCGGGAAGACGATATTAATTAAAATTTAAATAAAAAAAAGTAATGAAATTAAAAATTAAAATGAAAAATTTAAATGAATGAAATGAAATTTTTAATTAATAATTTTGCTTACTTTCCTGACGATGCTACCCAATAGGTAGCGAAATATTGAAGAATAAAATAATTTAAAATAGACCTACCGCCCGAACATTTTAATTTTAAATATAATACGAAAGCTAGAATAAATCATCACGTTTTAGAAAATATATAGCATTTCCAATTTGGAAAGCGTGTTAAAAAAAATTTAAAATTTTATTCAAATTCCCATTAAACTGATTTATAGTGGAAAATCATATTCAAATTTGAAAAAGATTTTCATATCTGGAATCTTATTAAGTTTAAAACATATAAAGGGTTTTTCAACAGAGCCGCTACAAAAGTAAATCGATAGGGACAGCAAACGATGCCATATTTTTTCCCGCTCTTTTGACATTTCTCTTCAGTAAGGTTTGCCATTTCATCATGGAAAGATATACGAGCAAACAACGAGTCGAAATTATTAAAATTTACTACCGAAATTTGGAGTCAGTGGCGTCAACTTTAAGAGCGCTACGATTCGGATTTTCATCGAAAATCACTTTCAGCGATGAGTCTCATTTCTGGCTGAATGACTTCGTCAATAAGTAAAATATGCGTTATTGGTCAAACAGCAATCCACACGTAATCCATGAGTCATCATTGCATCCCGAAAAAATTACGGTTTGGGCCGGCAGCGTCATTGGGCCGTACTTCTTCCGTGATGATTAAGACCGGCACATTACTGTGAATGCGAATCGCTACCGTTCAATGATAACCGTATATTTTTGGCCCCAATTGGATAATATGGACTTGGAGGACATGTGGTTCCAACAGGACGGCGCCACAAGCCACACAACGAATGCCACAATCAATTTATTGGAAACCAAGTTTGGTGAACGTGTTATCTCACGAAATAGTCGATTGGCCGCCTCGGTCGTGCGATTTGACGCCGTTATATTATTTCCAGTGATGCTGCGTCAAGTCTATGGTCTATGCCAACAAGCCAGCGACGATTGATGAACTTCGTACGAATATCGAACGTGAAATTGCAGCAGTATCGGCCGATTTATGCTTGAAAACCGTCGAAAATTGGGTTCAGCGTCTGGACTTCTGCAAGCGTGCCCGTGGTGGCCATGCAAAAGAAATCGAGTTCCATACATAATGGCATCGAACGTACTTTCACGGGAATATAGAATTTCATTGGTATCTAAAACCGGTTTTGTTTTATTTGAAAAAAACTTTTGTAGCGCTCTTATTGAAAAACCCGTTAATTAGGCGGTGGAATCTTCTATTCCATTTTGACCAGTACTAAACTTGAGGCAAAATTCACAAACCGACAAATTTATTTTTGTTTTTTTTTTTAAATTCATCATCGAAGTTAATGAAATTAATAAGAAGACTGGACCAACATACTTTTTCAGTAACTGATTTTTTAAATGCCAACTCACGTGCATACCCGTGATAATTCTACATATGTTACAATTCCTCGTTGGAAATGAGCATAATTTCAGTTCCGAAAACAAATATACATTATAAAAAATTCAATGTATAGACAAAAAATGCTAAAAATGGAGCGAAAAAAGAAAAGAATTTATTAAAATTGCCCAAAAAAAAGTGCTAAAAAGCATTTAGCATGTTTTTCAAAAAAAAAAGTGCAGAAGCCAAAAAACAGAACTAGAATTGCTCAAAAATAATGATTATGAGCTAAATTTTATAATATAATTGGCTCAAATTAAAACTCACTTTCAATTTAAGACTTTTTTGTGGGTTTTTTGTCAATATCGTAGCAAATCCCCATAAAACAAATCCATGGGAATCAAACAAAGCAAAACAAATATTAAAAATTATGTCATAAGTTTTTTTTAAATTAATTTTATTTGTATAAATAATAATTTGTTTAATGGCGATAAATTGAAAGTGAGTTTTATTTTGAACGAAAAAATAAAAATTATAAATAATTTATAAAAATATAAATAATTTATAAATTATAAATAATTATTATTTTTGAGTTGTATTTTTTTGCTCAAAAATAATGATTATAGGCTGATTTTTGTAATATTACTTAAAATTAATCATTACTATTGAAGAAAACTGAAAATCTAAAATTTAAAAATCATGACGGAAATGCAGATATTGTTCAAACAAGTTCATTATGATGAAAATATTTTCCTTTTATATCTGTTCTAGATCATTGATTTTGTGATTAAAAAAAAGAATAAGAATCATTACGGTCCCTGGTTCCAACTTTTGTAAATAATTGCAAATATTTATTGTTTTTGTGGAGTTGATTAACTATTCCGTTTTTACCGTCTTCTGTTTTGAAGAATATTACAAACTCAGTATAAGTACAATTGAAAGTAAAATAGTTGTTTTTATAATTCGCTTTCTAAATTTTCAATTTGAAGTTTATTTTGTTGTTTTCTCCAAAAATTAAACATCAAACCGTCATTATAATGAGGACTTGAAAGCACAAGTTTACAGATATTTTCGAAATTTGGAAATGAACCACTTCTTAAGAACTCTTTCCATTTTTCTTTTGGAGTGTGTTCAACAAACTTCTTTGTAATAAAGGCCAATGGTTCATGTAAGTAATTCTTACGTGGTTGTCGTGAAACATAATATAAATCCACATTTTACAAATAATTAATACAAAAAACTAAAAGATTTTAAACTATCCTATTTACATATAGTTCATACAATCTAGTTCATGCACTCTAAGCGTGGATTAATTACTTGGTTTTTTTTATTATATTTCACAAATGCTCCTCCGTTCCGATTTCCTCAGTAAATGATCGGACAGACAAAGGGCTTCACGCTGTTGCCCTTCCCAGTTTACTTCCTCAAAATCGGATTTCACCTTGGTAGCACACATGCACATATACGAAAACATGCACAAAAAGTAAAGCGTCATCACAAACCATTTAACCGCCCCTGCCATTGGTTATTCTTTGTTCACTGATCAAACACTTTTGACATTCTCTGTTCGATGAACCATTGACGACTGAATACATGAAGGAAACTAAAAGGCAATTCATCCAACAGCTACAAAAAGGAACACTGACTACATCTGCAATGTACACGCACATTCAGGAATATTTATGACTCACTGACTGAGAGAATAATGCAAAAATACAGAAACACACTTACAAGATAGACTCTCTCGTTGTCCCTCATTTATTCTCTTGCTCTCGAGAGAGCATAAACAGTGCAACAAACACAGCTGTATTTGTATCACAAACACAGATATATTTGGGTCGTAAACACATAGTGAGCATAGAGGAAAAAACAGAAGTAAACTGTGCTCCAAACACAGCTATATTTGTATCACAAACACAGATATATTTGGGTCGCAAACACATATATTACAGCATATTAATCATTATGTCTCAAACATGTGATGTTTAATAGCAAACACAATGTGTTTGGACACAAGTATATTATATTTGCTACAAGCTCCAAACACACGTTATATTTGCATCCAAACAACAAAAAACTACAGATTTTTCAGTGTGTATTTTTATAAAGTCCTTTACGGGAATTCAGCACATAAATACAACCACAATTTATTAAAAATATATAATACTACATTTCCGCAAACTAAACTTTGAATATAAATTTATCTATGTCACTTTGATTAATACGAGTATAAACCATGAGTATCCACATAAATACCAGCTTAGAATTAATATCACGACCCTTCCTTGAATGCTCAGTATCTTTTTCATGGTTCAGTGTTTTATTTATTTATTGTTGCAATCTGAAACTTTCGATTATTATTCACTTTCTTTCCTTATTTCCTTTGTTGGCCCGGTTTCAACTTTTTGTTTGTCTCTATCGTTGCCATAAGAAAAGCGAAAAGTTGTCCCAAAGCAAAACGTGAAAAGTTAAATATATATTATTTAAATCGTCGAACTTTTTATGGCAAACAATTTTTGGTGTGACTTGAAAAACTGCGAGTTTAACAAGTTGATTGCAATGAAATACAAAGAAACAATACAGAATAAGGACAAAAAGGATACAATGAAAAAGTTTGGGTTAGAGATAAAGTTTTGTTATAATACAACAATAGCTATTGTGATTTTTCGCGATTTTTGAGAATGAGGGTAGACGTGCTCACTCCAAGGGTTTTCACATATTTAGTAAACATTTAATTAAGCCAGCAAAGAGTAAAAGCTTTTGCTTAAATTTGTAACACCCAGGTCTTTGACAGAACCTGTTGGAACTTAGGGCAAACCCCAGCAAGTATCTGCACTCAGCATCCCACGAAAAAATTGTCGTTTTAATTTCGTTGCTACAAATCAATTATTTTTGACAAAAAATGACAAATAATCATTTGTATCCTCCTGTAATTAAAATCAAATACACGAATAAAATATAGGTTAACTAAATTGATTAATAACACAGATATAAAAGATATGAATGTATGTACAAGGTGGCCCAAAAGTAATGGCATAATATGAATTGGTTACCATTTTGTTAGAAATTAACAAATATAAATTTTGCTTTCACGAAAAGTTTGTCTGAAGATGTAAAATTTATTACATTAAGTTGAAAAAATAATATCGGTCAAATGACCAACTCCCGAGTTGTGTTAGCGGTTGATCCATCCAGCTGTAACCAGCAATTCTCATACCCAAACCAGTAACTTGTGGGAAAGAACACGTTCAACGTCTGCCTGTAACACTCACTACCCAGCAAAAAATTGTAAATGCCATAAAGCAGTAATGGAAGCAGGAATCGCTTCGGATGCTCTTGCACGCTGAAAAAAGGGTCCCTGTAACATATTCTCAAAACATATTCTGCAGGAACAATATATATGTTTGGAAACACTTCAGCTCAGGTGTATTTATATGCAAACAGTAACATATTTACTGGCAAACATGTATGCTTTTACGTGGAAACATATGCGTTATTCATTCCAAACATCCATATACTTACGTGGAAGCATTCGCGTGATTCCCCCAAACCTACATATACTTACATGGAAACATATGCGTATTTCCTCCTTAACATAATAATATTTAGAAATGATTTGTTATTTGATTTCAATATATATGTATTATTTATTTTAATTAATTTAAATCCACATTTATAAATAATTAATACAAAATATTAAGAGATTTAAAATGGCCCTTTTTACACCTAATTGAATTGAATGCATTAGTTTTTTTTTCATGAAATGAGAATCTGCTGCTCTTTTGATTCTCCTTTCGTTATTGTCTGTAAGGTTTTTGTTTTCAGAAGGTTTCAACTATGCGTTGGTACACAAACAATATGCTTATACACAAATTTAGTTCATGGAAGCCAAGCATGTATTAATTACTTGTGTTTTTTTTATATTTCACAAATGGTCCACCATTCATATTTTCTTGTAAAGACTCGGCCAAAGAAACGCCTTCACGTTGTTGCCCTTTCCAGTTTTCTTCCTTAAAAACCTTTATTCACTTTGGTGGCACACATCCGTATATATGAAACACATACATTCACAAAAACCAAAGCAACATCACAAACCATTTAACAGTCCGAGCCTTTGTTTAGTCTTTTCCCCCTGATCAAGCGCTTTTGATATCCTCTGTCCGATGAACCATTGACGACTGAATACATGAAATCAAAACGCAATACATCAGGCAAAATAACCAACACTGACTTCATCTGCAATTTACACGCCATTCAGGAAATAAATGAAAACTACAGATACACACTTACAAGATAAACTCTTTTATTCTCTTCCTCTCTCGATAGCATAAACAATGCAACAAACACAGCTGTATTTGTATCACAAACACAGATAAATTTGGGTCGCAAACATATATTATAAAGTATTAATCATTGTGTCTCAAACATGTAATATTATGTAATATTGAATAGCAAACACAATGTGTTTGGACACAAGTATATTATATTTGCGACAAGCTCCAAATACACTTTATATTTGCATCCCAAGAACTAAAAACGACTGACTTTTCAGCGTGTGCCAATTCGTTTATAGAAGCGCATTTTTTGGCGAAAAAAGTTCGCACTTAGAAGCAGTCAATAGTGCCAATTAGACACAATATATTCATTGGTTTCAAGAAGCTCTTTATAAATTGCAGAATAAATGCAAAGACAAAATAAAGACCCATCACTTTTTCACAGCAAATGCAACACCAATTAGTCACTTTATGGGGATGCAACGGACCTTCTTGCATTTCATGTGGGTTTTCTGTTCCCCAGAAGCTCATATTTTGTTTGTTAATATAAGCACTTACGTGGAAATTGGCTTCGTCGCCCATTTAGATTTTGGACACGAAATCATCATCTTCTTGCACCAAGTTTAACAGAGCATGAGAGTAAGTAAATCTCGTTTGACGATCAGCTGGCAGCAACCAATGAACTGTTTCCACTTTGTACGGGAGCATCTTATGATCAGTTTTTAAGTGGGATTTCGTTGGGATTATTATGGGATTAGGAAACGTAATTGAACGTTAATAACAGGTTAACTTTGCATTTTGCTTGCAAGCTTGCAAACATATATATGGTTACTGCAATATGTTGCTGGGGCCGTTTTTTGCTGCGTGAAATTCTTTGTCGTTACTTAGCGCATGTACATTTTTTCGTGAATACAGTGTTTTAAGCAAATCCGATGCAAAAATGGCAAACAGTTTTTTAGTATGATTAGTTTCATACAATGGGTAAAGAGTTTTAAAGTGGCATAACTCTGGAACAGTAACTGCAAATTCAAAATTGCTTTCTACAAAATTGCTTGCAATTTATCCGCCTTTTAAAATGTATCATTCGTTTTTTTAAATTTTCATAGAAATTTAAGTCAAACCTGATGCAAAAATGGCAAACAGTTTATAATATTTTCAGGTTCATACAAAGAATAAAGAGTTTTAAAACAGTAACTGCAAATTCTAAAGTGTTTTCCGCAAAATTTCTTGGAATTTATACGTCTTTCAAAATCAATCATTAGTTTTTTAAATTTTCATAGAAATTTTAAAAGATATATAGCGTTATTTACAAAATTTCTCCAAAATTTGGGAAAAATTGTGTACATGTTATCTTGAAATCATTGGCAAAACTGGTGGTTTATGCATATACAATAAAGTTTCGACGTTTTGCTTTAAAAGTGCTAACTTACAAACTAGCCATTAAAGTCTTTTACTAAAATTCATTGCAACGTCGTCTCGTCGATGTTTGTGGATTCTCTCTGACTTCCTCGGCCACAGCAGCGATGTTATCGGTTGAACGTGCTATACGATGCCGTCCACTTCTTGCGACATCCCTAGTGAACCAGTTGGCACGAGACACTCAGTCAAACGCTTAATTGTTCGCGCACATGGTACACAATGACGAGGAAAACGACAACGAAATTCACGCTGCGTTTGAATAACAGGCCGAACCCAAAATCCAGTTTCGACTCACTGCATTCTGGTCAGCATCTGATCTATAATAGGTGGCTGAAACATAATCATCCTGGTCGTAGGGAAAATAATAAACGAAGAAACCCCCTAACTGTTGACGTCCCTCGCAAACGTTAAAAGGGCCACGATTTAAGGATATGTACCTGGAATGTGCGAACACTGTACAGGACGGGTGCCTGTCACCAAGTGGTGGTTGTCCTCGAAAAATATAAAGCTGACATCACAGCGATCCAGGAAATGCGTTGGACAGGATGTGGTTGAACCAGAAAGAAAAACTTCGATATTTACTACAGCTGCCATGAGCCAAAGCACGAATTCGGGTGCGGATTTACAGTTGGCAAGAGACTGCGACACCTAGTTTCAAGGTTCAAGCCACAATTCGCATCAAAGCGAAATATTTCAAAATCTCTTTAATTTGTGTGCGCGCACCGACAGAGGATAAAGCTGATGAGGTCAAAGAAACATTTTATGAGCTCCTGGAGGAAGTATACGAACGCTGTCCTGACCACAACACTAAGATTATTCTACGAAATTTTAATGCCAAATTGAGAAAAGAAAGTACCATTCGACCAACCATCGGTAATCACAGTCTACATGATACCACCTCCGATAATGGATAAAGACTTTTAGACTTCGGCGCAGCAAAGAACATGACACTTAGTACCACACGATTCCAGCATAAGGACATAGAGGGCGAATCAATAAGTCAGTGACTTTTCGAACTTTCCTCGTAGTTATATGAAATGCCACACTGCTCCCATCAAGTACTACCTGTTTGTAGACTACTGTCAAATTTTGAGCAAGTTCCGTCATTTACTTTGCGTTTAACAGCTGTTCAAAACATACAACCTCGTGCCTTTTTTAAAAATGGAAAAAAGTGAATTTCTAGTGATCATTAAACATTATTTTTTGCGAAAAACCCGCCAATAAAACCAAGGAAAAGCTTGATAATTACTATGAGGACTCTGCACCATCGATTTCAATGGTAAAAAAGTGGTTTACTGACTTTCGTTGTGGTCGCACAGGTACAAATGGCGCTGAACATTCTGGATGGCCAATTGAGTTCAATACACTCGAAAATGTCGAAAACATCCACGATATGGTGTTGGCCGATCGAAGAGTAAAAGGGCGTGTGAATTATTGATGCCATAGGCATTTCATATGGCAGTGTGGTTTCGATTTTGATTTTGATGATCAGTTGGGTTTAAGAAAGCTGTCTGCAAGATGGGTGCCGCGTTTGCTCTCAATTGACCAAAAACGTAATCGTGTCACAACTTCAAAGTATTGTTTGGATGTGTTTAACCGCAATTCGTAGAAGTTTTTGCGGCGTTTTGTAACTGTGGATGAAACATGGATCCATTACAACACTCCGGAGACCAAGCAGCAGCCTAAACAATGGGTTTCTCCGGATGAACCGGCTCCGAAGAAGGCCAAGCTAAGTTTATCCGCCAATCGGGTGATGGCAAAAGTTTTTGGGATGCACGCGGGATAAAAAATAAAGTTCTTTTTCATCAAGATAATGCACGGGTGGACGTGTATAGTCTCAAGGGCAAAATTTCATGAATTGGGCTACGAATTGGTACCTCTTCCGCCTTATTCTTTAGCCCCCAGTGACTATTTCCAAACCTAAAGAAATGGCTCGTTGGAAAGAGATTTAGCTCCAACGATGAAATTATTGATCAAACAGATGCCTATTTTATGGAGCTCGAAAAATCCTATTTTTTGGAAGGGATACAAAAATTGGAGAAACATTGGACTAAGTGTATTGAGCTAAAAGGAGATTATGTTGAAAAATATTTTTTTTTGCAAAAAAAACCGTGTTGATCCGCCCTCTTCATAAGGCTACTTGGTTGTCTCCTGATCGGAGAGCGAAGAACCAGAGTGATCTCGTGGTAATAGATGGCAGGCATTATTCTAGTGTAATGGGTGTGCTAGTGTTTCCAGGTGCCTATATCGACTCGGATCTTTACCTGGTGGCTGCGTAAGTTCGCACAAGACTGAGTAAGGTGAAAACTGTACGATGCTGAACTAGGGAAAGCTAGATATCGACAAGCTGCAAATACCGGAGATATCAATGGCCTATCAACAAAAGCTCAGTACTCCCCCCCCCCCCCCCCGACGACCCAGAAACGCAGTGGCAGCACATGCCCCATTCTTTGGAAACCACTGCAAGGACTGAACTTGACTATCATATGCCATGGTACGACGAAAAATGTTGCATTGCAACTGATGAAGAAGAGGCTGCACGTATGGCAACGAAACAGTCAGTTAGAACGCGTGCTATGAATGAACGGTACAAGGGGCTGA
Source organism: Phaonia tiefii (assembly GCA_963931995.1). Lineage (NCBI taxonomy): Eukaryota > Metazoa > Arthropoda > Insecta > Diptera > Muscidae > Phaonia > Phaonia tiefii. The sequence goes on from OZ008371.1 coordinate 149,988,778, forward strand.
GAAGGAAGGAAAACCAACTATTTAGGCGAAGTAAAGGGCAGCGGGAGCAGAGAGAGAGAGTGAAAGGCCGAAATGTGCAGGATGAATAATGAATACCGAAAATTTTTCCAGAGGGTAAGAAGATCGAATAACGGGCCTAATAATGGGCTGCCCTCCTGTAGGTACGAGAATGAGAATCTGGTGACTGAGAAGCAGTGTGTGCTCAAAATGTGGAGCGACCAGTTCTCAGCACTACTCCATTTCCACTATAGATCAGGAGGTAATGATTGCGACGATAGTGTAGATTGAATTGAAGTACTGTTTTATAGAAATTGAGCTTGAACGGGAAAAATTATTAAAGGACATAACATATCTTAAAGATCGAATAGTGAAAACTAAAACGGAAGATATAGTTTTTATATAAAAGAAGTTTTGCAAAATGCATCCTCATGATTTCTGACAAACCGTACAGCTATTGAAAAAATTCATCGAACTAAAAGCAAGTGAGAGCTCATTTTAATTGAGAAAGTTTCCTGAAAAAAATACTCAACAGCATTGAAATATCCACAAAATAAATTCAAAATATTACTTTTAATGATTATTTTACAACCTCATGAGGTCAGACGTCTTACACATATTAATTAAACAAACAAATTTCAACATATTCCTCCAACGGGTTATATCCTTCGCCTTTTCTCGCCAGTTGGTAACACCAAGGATACGGAAGGATTCTTCTGCCTGGTCTTTCCAGCGGAGTCTTGGTCGTCCTCTTTTCCTGTTTCCATCAGGTGCGTTATCGAAACCCTTTCGCGCAGGCTCACCTTCATCCATTCTGGTAACATGGCCTAGCCAACGCAATTAGCCTAATTTGATTCGCCTTGTTATGTCCTGGTCAGAATATACATCAGAAACGATGTACAAGCAGACAGTCGAAATTTCTCTTCACTCAAATGCCAACAAACAAAACGAGTGAAGCCCTAGTACTTCTCTACTCTCTCTCTTACTCTCTTCATTGAATATTTCAATACACGAGCTGCTTTTTGATAGTGTTATTGTATATAACTTTGCAAATTCCAACCATGTTGAAGTAAAATTACATAAACTATGCAAAAAGTATGAAATAAGCAAGATATGACGCGAGAGAGAAATGCGCTTGAGTGAACTCCTATCACTTTTTGCTTCTCTTTTACCAGGGTTGCCAAGTTGCGCACATCTTCTGGTCGTCTAATTCTGAATCGTCTTTGTATACATTATATAGCTCTGCATTCAAGCGACGTCGGTACTCGCCGTTTTCTCTAGCAGGACCATATATTTTACGGAGAATTTTCCTCTCGTATACTCCCAGGTGCTTTTCATCCGCTTACGATATGACCCAAGTTTCGAAGCCATACGTCAAGACAGGTAAAGTGAGAGTCTGCTATGGCTGGACTTTTGTCCGTCAAGAGAAGGTTTTGTTCCTAAACTGCTTGCTGAGTCCAAAATAGCATATATTTGAAAGCACTATTCTCCTATCTATCTCTCCAGCCTGACGTTGTTGTCCTTGCTCCCGGCGGATCCAAGGTAGACAAATTCATCTACCACTTCAAAATTAAATCGGTTGTCAACGTTCAACTGCGGACCAAGTCGAGAGGTTTCTCTAGTCATTGACAACATCAACTTTGCCTTGCCTTCATTAACAGCAAGACCCACCTTTGCTGATTCCTTTTCGATTCTTGAAAATACCGCAGTAAACTCTCGCAAATTTCGCCCAATGATGTCTATGTCATCAGCATACGCCAGCAACATATGGCTTTTCGTGTTAATGGTCTTGTTCGTATTTACTGCAGTCTTTCTCATTATTACGATTCATTAAGATGTTGAAGAGATTGCACGAAAGTGTGTCGCCTTGTCTCAGTCCTCGCTTGGTACAGAATGTTGCAGTCTTTCCCTACTTTCACTGCTGATTTGGTGTTGGTCAGTGTCATTCTACAGAGGCGGATAAGTTTTGCCGGAATACCAAGTTCAGACATAGTAGTTTCGTAAAGTTTTCCCCGTATGGGGCTTTCGAAAGCAGCTTTGTAATCGACAGAAATTTAGTATGTATCGATTTGCTTTTCGTGGGTCTTTTCCACGATTTGGCGTAGCGTGAATATTTGGTCAGTTGTGGACTTGCTTGGTCTAAAACCACACTGATAAGGTCAGATAATACGATCGACAAGATCTTATACACGATGGATAAATGACTGATACGATGACTGGAACAGACACACGGATCACCCTTTTTGAATACAGGACATAATACACTGAGACTCCAATCGTCGGGCATAGATTCCCTCAGCCATATACCGCATATCAGTTGATACATGTGGGCTAGTAGTCTATTATTATGTATTATTTAACACGAGTTCAATTAAGAGTGAAAGGTTCAAAACTAAAATCAGCTAAACTTAATGATTGCAATTAATTAAACACTTGATGGTGATAATGGACTAACCTCATCAAAATTTGCCTCAATGAGGAAAACAACTCGTCGAATGAGAATATACTTCGCAGTATTTTTCTTTCGAATCCATAGACACCTTACTGATTCCCAATGAACGAAAACGCATGAAAGAGCTTCCAGGAATCATTAACAACCGTGTTTAAAATAATACAACGCATGAAAAGACTTTCATTGAAATCCCCACAATTTCCCACTATGTACTATTACTGACAATCAACTACTCGTACATACAAGACTTGCATCCTTTGTATTGCTGCTCATTATTGAGTTCAAGCCATTTGCAGTATTACGACTTTGCGCGTCCGGGTAGAAGTTGTCTATCTGTGTGTAATGGTGTATTTAGACTTCCTGGAAAATATAAATGTGTGTGTTCATGTTGATGTTAGAATTTGTATTTGTTGGTGAGTACATAAATGTAAGGGCGTCATTTCCCAGTGCGAGATGTGGTGAGCTTAACGCTCAATTTTAGTTTAAAATAGAAACCTTTTAGCTTTTCCTACATTGATAAAGATGTTTACCCCAACGGAGACAGAAACTTCTAAGCCAAGAATGTCAACAGAATTCACAGATGCCATAACATTTAAAGAGAACCTCACAGAAGCGACATCGTAATATTATACCGGGAATCAGTCTAGAAATTATTTTCCAACTAGTCTGAATTAGTACATATCATCCTTTCTGCATCACGTCCACTTTGGTATTATTGAGTACTCCGAAAAGCTTCAATTACTATAATGGGGTTTTCGATTGTCACTTTGTTCCAATTCAAATGATGATGTCACTTTGTTCCAATTCAAATGATGATTTGATTACAAATAAATATAATTTTGTTACGTGTAAGTTATAAATTATATCCAGGCTGTTAATTTAATGAAATTCATATCTTGTCACATAACTAACTATTTACATACAAATATTTAAACTGTCAACAAATTTATAATTCATACCAATGATTATCAAAAATGTGGTTAGAAGGAAAATCACCAAAATAAAGATAATTATATCATTTTGTGTTGGTCTTGCTTTAATAATCTAATGATTTATATTTCTGTATAAAATCTGTGAAAACGTATTCGCCCTCTGGCACTTTAATAATTAATATTAATTATACGCTAAATTTAATCGTTTAAACTATTTAGCATTTTATAAGAACCAACATTATTTGTACCACGAAATTTAAATAAAAATTAAACAATTTACTGTAATTTGTATACACATTAAATTTTTATAAATTTTCAAATATAACAAATTATTATAAAGAAGAGATTACAATTGTGTTTACATGTATTAAAAGATAAACATGAATTAAGCTCTCTGCTAGTATATAACGGTTGCTTTTTAGCTGCATGAGAACTTAAAATGATATCAGAACACACAAATATTATTGCAACGACATTTTTTTATTAAAATCTGGTACATAATTGCACATTTATTTTTTAAATATGATTTCCTGCATAAGTTCGCCGCGTCTACGAGTGCATGGCCCATTCGATCATTCCAATTGTTGACTACTTTTTCCAATCAATCTGTCAGTATGGCGTCAATGGTGGCTTGACTATTGGCTTCCACTGCTTCAAGAGTTACTGGTTTGTCGGCATAAACTAATGCGTTTAACCGCACCAAACAGCTCATTTTAATGGATGTATTTTTTGTTGTTTGGATGAAAATATAAAGTGTGTTTGTAGCTTGTCGCAAACATAATATACTTGTGTCTAAACACATTGTGTTTGCTATTCAATATTACATGTTTGGGACACAATGATTAATATGTTATAATATGTGTTTGCGACCCACATATATTTATGTTTGTGATACAAATACAGCTGTGTTTATTGCACTGCCTATGCTCTCTCGAGAGGAAGAGAATAAAAGAGGGACAACGAGAGAGTAAGTGTCAGTGTGTATCCGTAATTTTGTACTATTCCCTCAGTCAGTGAGTCATAAATATTCGTGAATATGCGTATAAATTGCAGATGAAGTGTTTCTTATTTTGCCAGATTAATTGCGTTTTAGTTCATAAATATATTAATTTTTTGTATTAATTATTTATAAATGTGGATTTTTATTGTTAAAATTAATTATAATAAATAATACATATGTATATACTGAAATAGAAGTATAATTCGTTTCTAAATATTATTATATTTGGAAGCAAATTCGCATATGTTTCCCCGTAAGTAAATGTAGATTTGGTGGAAACAGGCGAATGCTTCCACATAAGTATATGGCTGTTTGGGATGAAGAACGCATATGTTTCCACGTAAATGCATACATGTACGTCAGTAAAAATTATACAGTTTACATTTAAATACAAGTAAGTTTGGGACTTGGTTGGTTGAAAAGGCTGCAAGATACCTGCAGTTTCCTCTATAGCAACAATTGACTAGTCGTCTAGCCTATTTGCCCTTTCAATGAATTTGTCTATAAGACCTACAAGCATATCCTGTAAGTGGTCCTATCGTTGTGGATAACCTGTCTCTCGGCAAGTTAAGTAGTTGCCTAGTTTGTAAGTTGAAGTAAGTCTCCATTTGTCCTTGAACATATTATCGGCTGAGTGCCTGATCTGGAAACGGCAGGTAGAGATTGGCATACTAACACCTTCTTTTGCCGTAAGAGCCTGTGCCGTAGTACCCTGTCTAGCTAACGCATCCGCTACGCAATTGCCTGGAATGTCGCTGTGTCCCGGTACTCAGATGAGCCTGATGTCAAAATACTCTGCCATCACCCTAAGTGATGAGTGACATTCTTTCACCGTCAGGGACGTAGCAAACATGGCTTCCAGGGATTTTATGGCAGATTGTGTAGATACATATTCTCCGAGGTACAGTACTCATGTTCTGTAACCCCCTGGCAACACATGCAAGTGAATGTTCGCAAAACTCAATCCACACACACTTTTTTCAGTAACACACACATATTGGTTGGTTGGTTGGTTGAAAAGGCTGCAAGACAGCACGCTGTCTAGCACACTTAGGCTAAAGAAGCCCATTGTAATACCTGCAGTTTCCTCCATAGCAACTATTGACTAGTCGTCTAGCCAATTTTCCCTTTCAATAAATTTGTCTATAAGACCTACAGGAATATCCTGTACGGCTACGGTGCTAACTACATGTGTACCGAATATCCTACTTCTCAGTCCTGCCAGAGCAGGGCAATCCAAGAGAAGGTGTTTCGTCGTTTCCTCGTCCCCTTCCATGCAGCATCTATAGAGAGTGGAGTTTCAATGTCCCTATCTTAGGGCGTATTTCCCTACAAGACAATGTCCCGTAAGCGTTCCAATCATTGTGGATAACCTGCCTCTCGGCAAGTTAAGTAGGTGCCTAGTCCTCTTCCTGTCCACCTGTGGCCAGAGGACCCTGGCCTAGAGGCCCACTGCCTGATCTGCAAGAACCGGAAGAACCTGTGCCGTAGTGCCCTGTCTAGCTAACGCATCCGCTACGCAATTGCCTGGAATGTCGCTGTGTCCCGGTACCCAGATGAGCCTGATGTCAAAATACTCTGCAAGCACCCAGGATGCTTTCCAGCAATTACAGCTGTGACTTCCGAAAGTTTGGTACTTACAAACATATGAATGTTTGAAGTGTGTTCCAAACATATACATGGTTCCTGCAGAATATATTTGGAAATATATATTAGAGAGGCCGTTATTTTTCAGCGTGTGGTGATTCGTTAACGGCTTGGGGGTTATCTTCGTTCCACACGATCAATAACTGCACGAATTGCTTGCTCACTAGGCCGATTATGTTGGTCGTAAAATTGGCGAAGTGCTCAATGCACTTCGAGAACAGATTTTTGTTTTTGTTTTTCAAAGTAAATTTTCACAATTTGGAAGCGTTGTTGCAGCGTTAAACGATTTATGATGACTTGCCAAACCTTACTGAACAGAAATGTCAACACAGTTTGACATTCTCAGCTGTGAAGCCATAGTTATCGATATCCATAGTTCTCATGCAGCTAAAAAGACACACTGTACAAATACACTCTACACATTTGACATTTGTCCATTGGACGTCGTCGGAGGAAATGTAAGGCGGTCAGAGCAGTCATCGAACCCACATTATCATGTACAAGAGTCGCGCACAGTACCATTGCACCACCGACGGTCACTGGAAACAAGATACCCATTAGACCGATATGAAACCGTAGATCCCAGTCAGTTAGTGTAAGACTATCCCTTCACGGGATGCAATGTCTAACAATTTGCATAGTAGGTTGCTTGCGCTGGAGGGCCCAGGTTGCACAGTCGTAACATATGCTGACGACCTTGCAATTACAGTGCAGACAAATTAAACCTTCACCAGCAGAGCTGTTCTCCAGCACTTAATCAGGACACTCTTTAAGCGGGTCACGGAGAATTGGCTGGTTGTAAATCCAGAGAAAACGGGGCTCTTTATCAGGAACGAGAAGGTTCCGTATATTCCGTCATTATCTGTATGTGGTAGAGATGTTTACCTAAAAGATATTGCAAGATATCTAGGTATAAGTCTTGACAGAAATCTGAGTTTCAAGGACCAGTAGAGCCACGGCGGACCTATATTGGTGTAAAAGGACTATCCAACAGATATTAGATATTTACAGCTGTTGTCCGCCTTATAATGCATCCAGTTACCTAAGTCTGTTGCCCCAGCAACATATTGCAGGAACTATGTACATGTTTGCAAGCATTGATTTCGTGAAATGAAAATCTGCTGATTAATGTTTCCTTATTGTCTGTCTCGCTTTTGTTTTCAGCAGTTTTCAACAAACAAAGCCACATTTGGGTCACAAATCCATATGTATATTATAATCTATTAATCATTGTGTCCCAAACATTTTATATTCAATAGCAAACACAATGTGTTTGGACATAAGTATACTATATTTGCGAAAAACTACAAACACGGTACATGTTTTTAGATTCAGACCCTAAAACTCTAATTTTCTTACTATTTGACGTTTAATATTTTTAATAATATTCAATTTTTTTGTTTGCAAAAAGTTGACTCCAAAGTAGTTTTTTGGAATGATGCCATATGGCATCATCTATACTAGTTGGGGTTAAAAAAATATTTTTTAATATAATACTACTTTGTTTAATGTTACTTTCTGCTTTTCAATATATAGCAAAATTTAGGTCCTATAAATAAAATTGATGCCATATGGCATCATAAAAATTTAAAAAACAACTCGACCTTTTCAATTTTTTTTTCGATTCAATAATAATTACAATTAATAAATTACACTTTACTGCAAACTTTTGCAAATTAAATTTTTATAAATTCATTGTGCAATGTGGTAAAATATTGTATTCCACAATGCACCTTTTTCCACCGGAAAGGTCAATATTTTAGTAAAGTTTTAAAACTGCATGATTTCAGTCCAGAGTGGTAAAAATGTGTATATATTTTTAAATGTTGATTTTAAAACTTCAAAAACCATGACAACAAAATACCGAAAGGGTTATATTTGCATCCATATAACACCAAAAGACAAATCTTCCACCGGGTATCCTCCTCCTCAATTTACCATCAGATTTACTGGGAACGTAAATCGCTGCAACGTCTGAAATCTGCCTAACACATTCCTGGCATTGAATCACCAGCCGTCAATCTGAAATATAGGTCGATTACATAAGTCACACTTCTACCCTTGAAAGAGACTTCTCTGCTTACAATATATACTAAACAGAGAGGGCTATAAGGGAAACATACCAGGTTACAGAATATATATAGGCTTTTATATTGATGTCTCTAGATGACAAAGTTGGGTTGGGGGTGTATTCTAAGGAGCTGGATCTAGAATTTTCACAATGACTCCAATTCCATTGCAGTGTCTTTGAGATGAAAGACATGGCAATTTGAGTAGATTCCCTTTGCCTTTGACGAAACGTCATAACCTGGGATATCAACATTTACTCTGACAGTCAGGTTACTACAAAACCTCTTCACTCTGTACTTCTTACTTCAAGAACTGCCCACAACTTACGCGCAATTCTAAATGAGATGGTCAGACAGTTTGATATTCACCTTAAATGGGTGTAGGGTTACAGGAACATTCGATCGAACCATAGGGCGCAGATGAGCTAGCAAGATTGGGGACTTCCTGACCTGTTCCACTGAATATGGAGCACGTGGGTATGCCCCTTTCTGTATTCAAGCTCATGTGTAAAAAACGAATGTCCCAGATATGCCAATGATAAATGGTATGAAGGCACAAAATGCAGTATCACTAGGTAAGTATTATCAAGTAATGACCTGAGTTATAAGCTCAAATTGATAACCATTTCTACCGTTTACTAGGCAATCTTGTGTCCAAACTGTTGTGTGAATAGGAGGACGATAACCTCGAACATCTCATATGCTACTGCATGTCATTTTGTATGAGTATGACACAATATCTAGAATCTTACTTCATGTGGGATCTAACAGACATACAAGGAGTTAAACTGAACTTCACAGAAGCGACATCGTAATATTATACTGGGAATCAAACTGGAAATAATTTTCCAATTAGTCTGAATTAGTATCATCCTTTCTGCATCACATCCACTTTGGAATTATTGAGTATTTGGAAAAGCTTCCATTAGTATGCGGTTTTCGATTGACGCTTGATTCCAATTCAAATGATGATTTGATTTCAAATAAATATAATTTTGTTAAGTGTAAGTAATCAATTCTATAAAGGCAGTTAATTTAATGAAATTCATACCTCGTCATATAACTATTTACATACAAATATTTAAACTGTCAACAAATTTATAATTCATACGAATATTTAACAAAAGGTGGGTAGTAGAAATAAATTCGCTAAAATAAACATCATTATATAATTTTGTGTTGGTGTTATTTTAAACATCTAATTGTGGGGCATGATTGCGGCGTATGATGTATAAAATCTGTATAAACGTATTCGCCCTCTGGCACCTAAATAATTAAGATTAATTATACGCTACATTTAATCGTTTAAAATAGTTCGCATTTGCTAGTAACCAACATTATTTTTCCAGGAATTTATTTACTTTAAACCTATTTGCAGAGTACTAATTGGTTCGCCAGGAACTAATGTGCGTCTGTTCTTCAGTCACATCATGAAATTTTGGGATGATGTATCATATGGCTTAAGCTTCCTTTAACTATACCACTTCATTTTACATGTTCAACAGTGGGGGCAGAATATGACGTTCCGTGCTATCACGGCGGTTCTCATTGGTTTACGTGCGTCAATATCCATATAAGCCGTTTTAAAGGAATCGCTTTTTCAGCAACTCCGAAGCCATATAATATGCATATTAGAGTGGCATTGAAATGTATGAAGAAAATAAACTTTAATTTTTCGTAAAGGCCCAGGCGGATTATTGTAACACTTAGTCTAAAACTTAAATGGTGAAAATTTGAGCTAAATCGGGCTACTCTAACCCGTACCCCACTGGGGTCAAAGTTCAAATTTACATAAATTCAGCAAATTACCTGCAATTACTTAGAGAATTCGCTTTGTTTGTGCTGATTTTGATAAAAACCAATCTCAATATTGTTATAAAAAATGTGAACTATATCCCAAATAAATTTTAGAAAACTTAACCCTTTTGTGCCCAGCGGGTCAAAATGACCCATATATTTTATTACATGCATACATATATCAAAACAAGATACAACTTTGCTTTGTGGATTTTTTATTGAAATTCATTTCGCAAACTATATAAATTAGCTTCTTTCGAATATTACTGTCTATAATTGTGTACAACCTGAAAATTGAAACAAAAATATAGGGTTGATATGTACTACAGAACTATTATAAGATTTTAATATATATTATCATTACCTTGAAAAGATATTACCTTTGTTTTTCATCTGTTGTAATTTTTCCATGATAATCTTGGATTAGTTTTATCCCTCTTTCGTCGCAGTCGTTAACAATTTTTATGTTTTGAATAATTTTCTTTCCTTTCCCATATTCTTCAATATCATTCCAAGTACTTGGATCTCTTTCTAAGAAATTGGTTGAAATCTTAAATCTTTTTAAAAGATGCATTGTGTTTTTAGAGAACAATTCTCTCAAAATAGATGAATTATCCCTGTCAAAAAAGTTTTTAATATTGTCTTGTCTAATCAAAAACTTTTTTGGAACATCTTCACATTCGTCTTCATTTTCTTCTGCATTATAAGCCAAACACATTTTTTCTGCCAGCGTGACTTTAGTTTCTATGTCGATTCTATCATCGGATAAAGCAAATCCTACACATTCATCGCTTAGGTAATATAGCTGATTAATAAACTTAGAAACAGCTTTTTCTGATATTTTTTTGTTGAATAATTTATACTTTTCCATTTTCCGTATAAATTTAATAGCATTTAAATGCGCTTGTTCAGTCTTATCTGCATTGAACCAGAAGGGCGAATAACACTTAAGAATGAATCCAGCATCTTCAATCAATCCATTCACTTCAGATTCGGTTATTTCCGGAAACTGGTTTTGAAACATTAAAATTTTCAAACAATAGATAGCCTTAGCCATCCATCTGGCTAAGTGTATTGCACCAGGCTTCGCAAATTTCAATCCCCGGGGTGGAGTTCCTCCTAAGAAAATTATTATTTACTCCAAAAATTCTTTATAATCACTCCGCCGAAGGTCGTCCTTAATTTTTTTATTCGCGAAATCTAAAATCTCATCACGTTCATTGCCTAAAATCTCTTCTATTCGCGGATATGACAGTCCCGTCAAAAAATTAGTGTGATTTATATTTGGCCAATATTTCTTAAACTTTTTAAATATTACAAGTTCAGGTCCAGTTGATACCCCCATTCCTTCCACAAACACAGCTGCTAGCACTATTTCAAATATATGATGTCTGCAACCAAGGAATAGAATATCTCGTCCGATTCTCTTTTCTAAAATAGTGCACGCCCCTTTAAATTTGCCTGTGTTCGATAAAGTTGTATCGAATACACACGCCTCTGTTTTTTCTAAAATCTGGTTCTCCTCTAAAGTATCATATATAGCAGATGCTATTTCTATTCCAGTTCCTGATGGAATATCAGGCATATTTAAAATGTGTTCAATTTTCGGAGCCGTTGCTATTACTGAAAGACGATCTTCGGTTTTTCCTGTTAAACCTGGCAATAGTTTTGTATCCCAGTGTATTGTTAGGGGTTGAGATTCTTTGGTGAATTTTGATACAACGTTTATACTATTTTCTTTTCGTAAGTCATCCCTTTGTTGACGCATTGAATTACGGTTTATAATGAAATCTGACGAACTTGCGCCAACGGCATCTAGAACAGCTATTATTATGTGGACTCATCTCTTGAACTAATCTTTATTGAACTTTAATCTTTATCCAAAACGGCCGCTAGTCTAGGAGTTAATATCTGTTTGCAAGCCCTTTTTTTGGTTTTAGGACATCCTCATTTATTGTTTCAGTATATTCAACATCCTCACTTTCAGTCGATTCTCCGTTTTTTGAAGCATCCGAACATAAAGAGTCGTAAGTAACAAAACCTGCCATAATTTCTTTAGTATGACATAGGTAAAAGTAGGGGTTTATTAAATGTACAATACCTTTTGAAGTTGATGGGGTTTCCTGAAACTGTTACTTCCTAAGTCTTTCCTGTTGTTGGCGTTGTTTTTCTTCCTTTTTTTGTAAGCTTACATCAATTCCTAGCATGCAACCCTCACGTTCTTTAAGTCTTTGTCTGATCAAAAAGTGTTTGTCTTCCTCGATTTTCATAAGATTGAGTGCATCCACATCAGCCATGTCAAATAAGTCATTAAGTGAGTTTCTAACTTCTTTTTGTAACCGTCAGAAGTTCTAGCCTTATGTCTCGATAATGTCCTCCAATTATTGTAAATGAACAATAATTTTTCTCAGCGTTTATGCTTTTTTGGATGGGAACGCGGGCTTTCTCCCAAAAAACGGAGCACTCTTTAACAACTAGACGAGCACTCTCCTTAATACTTAATTTCGGCACTTTTGTATGATGAAAAAAAAACTCTAAGGCAATCCAATTTTGATGGAAGCTTACTGCCAGTTAAATGGTCTTTTGGATAACCAATTAAATAAATTTCACTTCGTACTTTTGCCATATTTAAACTCACAAAATTTAAAAAACAGATAAAAAATCACTTGGACAGACTTCGTTTACTCGAGTGCTAAAAACTTTCAACTGTCGCTTTCCACATTACAAGTTTCATAATTTACAAAAATTTGAAAAATCTAGTACTCCTTGACTTTTTTATTCATAAATTCGTTAATTTGAAATATACTTCGAATTAATAGAGAGTACACGAAAAATGTGGCATACGTTAAGGCTTATATCTATTGTCATCATTGCATACACGTTTTGTGTATTTTCAAATATTTCAACAAAATAGTTTTTATATGCCTAATAAAAAAAAGGTCACTTTGACCCCCTTGGTACAGAAGGGTTAAATTTACTGAAATGTATTTTGGGATATCTTAACTATAATTTGGATGGTTGTCATCAGAATGAGCGCACACATAACAATTTTTTTTTATAAATTGTAAGCAATTTGCTGAATTTAGGTCAATTTGAACTTTGACCCCAGTGGGGCACGGGTTAGAGTTGTCCGATTTAGCTCAAATTTTCACCATTCATGTTTTCGACTAAGTGTTACCATAATTCACATGGGCTTTTACGAAAATCCAAAGTTGGATTTTCAGTGCCACTCTTATGCATATTAACCGCTTCCATAGAACCATTATAGCACAATATAATACGAGTAAAGAATGTGATTTTCAGATGTTTAATCGTTCAAAGTTTGTAACTGAATTTGAATTGGTTCAGGCGATGTTAATATTTACTGACCTTAAGATACAATTGGTGGGCATTGAAATAACTATATTCCAAAACCATTCACCATAAAGAATCAATTCCACATTATATTTCCTAATTATGATTTTCAATTTTAGTATCGGCCTGAGGTCATAGGTATGAAAAAAGAAAATGAAGTTGTATAATTTTCCCCTTATAACAATTTATTTAGTTTCCAATAATTCGATCATTTTCAAGGATCTAATGTAAGAAAACACAAATTTTTAATAAAACATGAAGTTTGGTAAAAACTGACGAAAACTGAAAATTAACACCCCCCTTCCCCCACCCTGAGTACAATACTGTCCGTTAGAGATTAACGAGTAGAAATTCGCAATAATATACATGTATATAATAATATACGGTAGCAATGTCCGTAAACTTTTGTCAACAAATCTGACCCGCCCGCCTAAATTTGTCAATTGTATGTCCATAAACTTATACACATTGGTCCGTTACGCACTTGTAGTCGAGTCCTTTTCCAGATGGAACATCAATAATATGCAACATTTCGTAAAAGAGAGGTAGTGAGTAAATCTCCCCTTCAGCCAGAATTTGCACTTCGTCAAAGTTCGGCCCGTGTCCAGTCAGCCTACATTGGGCTGCGAATGCCGTTTCCCGTTCCAAAGGCTTATAATATGCCCTTGGTCCGATTCATGTGATGAAATTATCGTTCCCAGTCTACCCACCGTAGTACCCATATATACTTTCTGGCATATGTTGGTTTTACCCCTGTTGCACTTGACCCCCACAACATATTCGGCCCGTCATCCGCAATGTCTCTCGATTTAGTCCTATTAAAAAGGCGATTTAGAATAAAGTCAGACTTTGGAGGTAAATGGTATTCCTCCCTGTTATAAATGTTCAAATGTCCGACTCCCTTAGAGAGTCCCGGCACATACGTTATGGATTTATATATCCTCTTCGGTCCTGTCCTATCCTTTGGTGTTGACGGTTTCAAATCCCCCCGTGTCAGCAAGTCGCCAATCGTGTTGAGGGGAACGCTGTTCAACTGCAAAATCGTCCTTACTTTCCCCCTATCTTACCCATGACATTCCACGTCCCTCATTTTCAGCACTCTGTCAACGAAATTCTCAGCCGTATTCACCATCGGCCCCTCCAGGATGTCCAGAACAATAAACTACAAGTCGTTCCGAAACCGTAGGCCCATGATACCAGTCAACCTTAAAGTTTCCATCCCGTCCAATCAATGTATGTTAATTAACGGTCCCTTTCCTCTACCACTGTAAATTGAAGTTGTCGATTGAAAGAATTGAGCGACTTCATCGTGTCCCCCACTTCAGATTTCGGAATGATCACAAATATATCGTCCACATATCCAGTCACAATCTTCGGTTCCCTCGTCAATGTAGTGTCAAGTAATCCTTCCACTATAATGTCCGCTACTATCGGTGACGCTGGAGAACCCATAGGCATGGCCTTTCCGTATTCACAAAATCTGTCCTCACATTCAAAAAAATTTCCCCCCCTGGGTCCGCAATGCCAAATTTATGGGTATTACTAGAAAAAATATTGATCAAAACAAAAGATACCAATATTTCGTCTTGGTCCATTCCCAAGATTCCCCTCCTGGACTCGAAATCAATTGCGTCCCTAACATTATATTCAGAGGCCCCCGTCATGCTCTCCATTATATCAACCATAAATTTGCAAAGTGCATAACCAGGAGCATTCATGGACCAGCACATAGCTCCTAAAGGATTCCTCCCTTCATGAATATTCGGCAAACGATACATCCTGGGGCTGTAGATGTTCTCGTGCCCAACTTCCCCCCGTTGGAGCGTCAATTAACTTTCCGTTGAATAAGCTATCCACTAGTTCATCGTCCTCCCCCTGAAGACTTGACATCGGATCTCTCCTGAGTCGGGGTTTAAATATAATTTGAGTTTGTTATATGATCACAATTATAAATTGTATTAGTGTTGAATCCAGGGTTCGTATTTCGTGGGTAATGAGTTACCCTGGGTAACCGAGGGTAACCCATTATTAATGCCGTGGGGAATGGGTAGCGATCGATTATTAATTACCCACAGGGTATGAGGAAAATAATGGGTAGCTATATATGAAAATGGGGAATTACCCATCACGATTACCCATTACCCACAGGGTAATGGGGAAAATAATGGGTAGCTACCAATGACAATGGGCAATTACTCATCACCATTACTCATTACCCTCAGGGTAATGGGGGAAATAATGAGTAGCTACCCACGACGATGGGTATTGGGTTACCCAGGGTAACCCATCCCCATTTTTCATCAAAAATATGAAAAAAATTAGGAAAAATCTCTATATCTCGGAAACGGAGCGTCCAATCGGAAAAATATCCAATTTTTGCTGCTTTCTAAGGGGTTTCATATATTATATTATTATTTTTTCGATTGGACGCACCGTTTTCGAGTTATAGCCACTTTTTTATTTTAGCGATTTTCTTATTTTGGCGATTTTTCGAAAAAAAATTCTTCCATACGAATTAGATCACTATATGAAAACCCCTTAGAAAGCAGCAAAAATTGGTTGTTTTTTCGATTGGACGTTCCGTTTCCGAGATATAGAGATTTTTACTAATTTTTTCAGATTTTCGATCAAAAATGGGGATGGCCCATCGTCGTGGGTAGCTACCCATTGTTTCCCACATTTCCCTGAGGGCAATGAGTAATGGTGATGAGTAATTCCCCATTGTCGTGGGTAGCTACCCATTATTTTCCTCATTACCCTGAGGGTAATGGGTAATCGTGATGGGTTATTCCCCATTTTCGTGGGTAGCTACCCATTATTTTCCTCATTACCCTGAGGGTAATGGGTAATCGTGATGGGTAATTCCCCATTTTCGTGGGTAGCTACCCATTATTTTCCCCATTTTCCTGAGGGTAATGATTAATCGTGTTGAGCAATTGCCCATTGTCGTGGGTAGCTACCCATTATTTTCCCCATAACCTATGGGTAATGGTGATGGGTAATTCCTCATTTTCGTGGGTAGCTACCCATTATTTTCCCCATAACCTATGGGTAATGGGTAAACGGTTATTACATATTCCCTACGACGATGTGTATGGGTTACACATGGGGGGGTAAATACCAACTCTGGTTGGATTCCCGATACAGATTGGAGAAGTTTACGTCGAATTATATCAGGACTATGATTTTCCATACGCTGTATTTCGATATCACCTCACTGTATTTTTCAAATAGGGGCGCGGAATGGAAACCCATGTACCGTCTAACGATGGTACTTGTCATACGATACCCGCTCAAATCCCTATCGGCTCGACGCACAGTGGTCCAAGACGCCAATCTAGCTGGAAAAAAGTAAATTTTTTTATGTTTCAAAGTTCACATAATTTGTTTGGTAAATGTTAGATATCTATCCACTGTTCATAACTGTATATCAGGTTTTTTTATTTTTTGCTTGTTTGCTTTGTTATGATGTTTTGAAAATGAACAATTGCATTATCACTGTTGTTATAGAAGCCCAGTTGATTGACAGCATCATATTTGAACTGATCGTAACATAAAACAAGAGCAAATTTTGTCTTTATTTTTTTTGCACTGCATTATGTCAGGTATGTTTAAGCTATATGATAAATAAATGTCGAATTTAAATGTTCTGTGTGCAAAATAATAGGTAAAAGGAAATATGTGTTTTGTGTAGTAAAAATTTAGCATTTTATGGTTTTTAGAGTAACTTTTAAATAGGATTCCCGTGGATTCCCGTGAAATGAATTGTGCCCTGTTGATCTGTGTAATGTCCACTTTTTATGGAAAAAAAATTAGCTGCAATTATTGACGGGAAAACTTTTTATATACATATACAGATAACATACCCATTACACGAAGAGAACTATACAATGTGTGGATTTCCGAAATGGAAGGCAAAAGGCTAGAAGCTGTCATTAGCTATTTTTTTGCTAAGAGTGGGTTACAGAAAACTAAACCAGAAGATTATTGTAATAAAGTTAAGTTGGCTGTACGGAGATTAACGTATTCAATCAATGACAGATGGATAAAAGCAAAAAGATCAAAGAAAACTTTTGAACACTCCAACAAAATTTGGTTAAATGGCGTATTTGGCCTTCCTTCTGAAAACGTGACTAAAATTCCAGAGGATTTAGGGTTTCAACCGTCAACGTCAAATTTTGGTAGACCTCGATCAGATTTTTCAGGTAAATCTGAAAGAGGAAAGCGTTTGGAAGTGTCGGCTTTAGTTAGTGGATGTTCACCTGACAAACTAGCTTTCGCTGCTGGCGTTAGCCTTTATAAATCTGGCAAGAGGAATGCTGCAGCGATTTTAAAGAACATAATTGACTCTCCAACGAGAGCAACAAAAATTAAAAAATTTGCTAATGCACAATCTAAGGAACCAGTACCATATACAGATGAAGAAGCATTACGTCTGTTTATCGATGGAAAATATACAAAAGCAAGTTATAATGCGATGCGTACTGGTGCTAAGATCCGTAACGCGGATATATACCCATCTTATCATAGAATTTTGGAAGCTAAAAAAAAGTGCTACCCAAGTAATGGAATAAAGGTATCCGATGTAATAGCAGAAGTGCCTCTGCAGGACTTAGTTGATCACACTGCATGTAGAATTGTGAAGTTACAAAAAGAGGTCATAGAGCAATTTAATTATACGGAATTGACTTTGATTTATAAATGGGGATGTGACGGTAGCAGTGGGCACTCAACCTATAAGCAAAACTTTAGTTCAAATGATTCCCGTAAAACAGATCAATATTTGTTTGCAATTTGCTTGGTACCTTTGCAGCTAAAGGACGATAACCACATCATATGGGAAAACCCACGTCCATCATCTACACGTTTTTGCAGGCCAATTAAACTGATTTTTGAAAAGGAAACAAAATCTTTGATTCAAGATGAAACTAATTTCATAAAAAATCAAATTAATGCAATAGTGTCAACAGTTTGTAACACTGAAGATAAAACAGTTACTGTTAAACATGTGTTTTATTTAACAATGATTGATGGCAAGGTTTTCTCAATTCTAAGCGATTCCTCTACTCAAACATGTGGTATTTGTGGAGCAACGCCAACTACTATGAATAAACTGCACGAAATTAAAGCCTTGAATGTAAGGGCCAATCTTTACGAATATGGTTTATCGACATTGCATGCGTGGATAAGGTGCCTGGAATGTGTATTGCATATATCTTACAAAAGTGATATTAAAAAATGGCAAGCTCGTAGTGAGTCCGATAAAGCTTCACAGAAGAAAAGAAAAGAAGAAATAATTAGCGCTCTGAAATCGGAAATGAATTTATTAATTGATATTCCTAAGCCGGGAGAAGGAAACACAAATGACGGTAATACCGCTAGAAAATTTTTTCAACAACCCTCCTTAGCTTCTCAAATAACAGGAGTAAATGAAACTTTAATAAAAAGACTAGGAATAATTTTGAGAACTATGTCATCTGGTTATGCAATTAATGTGGAAGCATTCCGTAAATATGCAATGGAAACTGCGGAACTATACGTAGAACTCTATGAATGGTACTATATGCCATCGAGTGTACACAAAATTTTGATCCACGGCGCAGACATAATTCAAAATGCGGCACTACCGATAGGAATGATGTCGGAGGAAGCACTAGAGTCTCGAAACAAAGATTTTAGATTTATTCGCGAACATCACACTAGAAAAATGTCACGAGAGAACACAATGGAAGATCTTTTCAATTATTTGCTTCTGTCATCAGATCCTTTAATTTCATCTTTCTCAACAAAGCCATTTCGTAGCTCTCGAAATGAAGACCTATTAGACGATGAAGTCATTTCGTTACTTTTAGATCCTTTCATACAAGAAGATGTAGAATAATTTAAATAAATGATTATTATTTGAAGTATATATTTATATTCTTATGTTGTTTTGTATATTAGTGCAATATATCTATTCGAATCTAGTGGGGTACCCAGGGAGCATATTGGTGGTGGGAATTTGTTACAGTCGAACTCCTCTATAACGAACTCCCTTATAGAGAAAACTCCCCTATAACGTAATTTTTTTATCTTTTATCTTAAAAAGAGATGCCCGAAACCTCCGTTCGAGTCGTCCTTGAAAATATTGCCAAAATAGGTACTCTTAAAAATGTCATAAAAATTGCCACGCCCATTTTACCTACAACGCCCATTTTTTGTACAAAGAATGCTTTCAATAAGAAATACATAATTCCAAAATTTCATACTTCTAGCTGCTTCCGAAGAGAAGTTGTGACTTTTTTCCAGCTAGATTGGCGTCTTGGACCACTGTGCGACGGTTAGATTTCGTGTTAGTGGCAATCGATGAACGACTTGCTTAGACGAGTTAATGAGATTAAGCGTTAGCCTCACCGCAATTCACGCGTCACACGAGAAAATAGTGTCCTTTAATCCCACTACGTACCTACCATCTACACCAATATTTTATTTAAATTTTCTTTGACGAACATTTCTTGGAAAAAGTTTCCCTGTTCACAGTGTTTAGTGCTGGATTTCATGCTTAATTATAATGATTGTACTTTTCAAAATACTGTACAAAATTTCCATGGAATTCAATTCTTGGGTTTTTATTATGCACGGGCTGGCAACAACATCATGATGGTTGCGATGGTTGCAAACCGTAAGTGGATTCTTGAGAGCTTTTAATGTTGTCCTGTTAAATGACAGGACATAGGACCTGACTTGTTTCCTGTGACTTAAACAGCAAAATGTTATGATATTGAATTTAATCACGTTATTACTTTTGTTTTGTTTGAATATAATTGTTATGAACAAATTTTTGTTTTATTTTCCAAAATTGCCTGTTTATGGCGAACAATAAAATAGTAATAAAAGAGACTGAGATAATCACTTTGGAGAGGGGAAATGTGTTTATAATGAAACAAGAGTTTTTGATGTTTTTTTTTTGTGTGTGATGAAATGTCGGAAGAACTTTGATTTCCATCCGCCTGTCCCATGGAATTGTTTAGTTTAGCATAGCTATTGTGCACGTCATTCCAATGGTCGGTAGAAAAATATTCATTCTATTCCAAACAAATGCGTGACTCATAGACTTTTTACAACCTTGTAAGTTACAAATTTCAAAAATGCTTCGTCCTAAGCACAAAACATAAGAAATGGCCAAATGGAGATGGATCATAGTTGTAATCTGTGTTTTGAGTGTAGTGGCATAGGATGGTTGGATGGGCAGATACGTAGATCCATTTCGGTTCAGAGAGTGATTATGAACCAATCAGTATATATTTAGCTATTTTTCACACTAACTTATACATACTATTCTATACCACAGTCGAGGTTTTGGGTTTAGTAATGCAAGGT
Organism: Phaonia tiefii; assembly: GCA_963931995.1. Classification (NCBI taxonomy): domain Eukaryota; kingdom Metazoa; phylum Arthropoda; class Insecta; order Diptera; family Muscidae; genus Phaonia; species Phaonia tiefii. The sequence continues at coordinate 150,009,385 of OZ008371.1, forward strand.
CCCTAAACAATACCCTTGATTATTGTAACGAAGTTCCCTACCGCACGTTGCGGATTGGGGACTAAATGAAAAAAAGATCAAACAACTTTTGTTTTAACACTATTATGCTACATCCCGCTATTATCAACAATATTGTTTACCTTTGCTTTGGTTTGTGTCTAGACTAACTAGATGTCTCACATATGTTGGAAAATTTCTTGTTTAATGTGAAGTTTTCTAGGTGGAGCCCGTAACCAATGTTTTGTTTATATTGTAGTTTTAAACTCGATAAAAAGTAAATTGAGAAAAGGCAAAGTGAAAGAGATTTAAAAAAATAAAATTTTCTTAAATCGAGGGCGGATCAATAAGTCCGTGACTTTTCGAACTTTCCTCGTAGTTATATGAAATGCAACACTGCTCCCATCAAGTACCACTTGTTAATAGACTACTGTCAAATTTTGAGCAAGTTCTGTCATTTACTTTGCGTTTAACAGCTGTTCAAAACATACAACCTCGTGCATTTTTTTAAAAATGGGAAAAAGTGAATCTCGAGTGATCACTAAACATTATTTTTTGCGAAAAAAAACCGTCAATCAAACCAAGGAAAAACTTGATAAATACTATGGGGACTCTGCACCATAAACTTCAATGGTAAAAAAAAAGTGGTTTACTGACTTTCGTTGGGGTCGCACAAGTACAAATGACGCTGAGCGTTCCCGAAAATGTCGAAAAAATCCACGATATGGTGTTGGCCGATCGAAGAGTAAAAGGGCGTGTGAATTATTGATGCCATAGGCATTTCATATGGCAGAGTAGTTTCGATTTAAAATGATCAGTTGGGTTTAAGAAAACTGTCTGCAAGATGAGCAAACGCGGCAATTGACCATAAACGTAATCGTGTGACAACTTCAAAGTATTGTTTGGAGTTGTTTAACCGCAATTTGAAGGAGTTTTTGCGGTGGTTTGTAACTATGGATAAAACATGGATCCATTACAATACTGCGGAGACCAAGCAGTAGTCTAAACAATGGTTTTCTCCAGTTGAATCGGCTCCGAAGAAGGCCAAGGTAAGTCTGTCGGCCAATAAGGTGAAGGTAGCAAATTTTTTGGATGCACGCGGGATAATCCACATCGAATGCCTATTTTATGGAAATGTCTATTTTATAGACCTAGAAAAATCCTATTTTTTGGAAGGGGTACAAAAATTGGAGAAACGTTGGACTAAATGTATTGAGCAAAAGGAGATTATGTGGAAAAAAATATTTTTTTGCAAAAAACTGTGTTTCATTCAAAGTGCCATTTCTTAAAAAAAGTAATTTTTCTCAAAAAAAAAATACCTATTCATAATCTTAAACAAAGTACCTGTTTTTAAAAAAATTATCTTATCTTAAAGATGTAGCTTCACATAAAAAATGTAAATTTTCTTACAAAAAGTACCTTTTTTTTAAAAAATTAAAGTATACAAGGTGATTCAGGAAGTTCCGGACAAATTTCCTTGGCTCATTTCATGAAGAAAAGTCTACTAACACCATGTCCGAAAATGCAAGGGTGCGAAATGGCAGCGGTTTCAAAATTTTCGGATTGGTGGTCGGAGGGTAGTAGAGTAAAGTTGCTAACTTCTGAGCCAGTGGTCGGATTTTTTTGTTTTTCGGCTTGTTGGAAAGGTCTTTATGGGGCCTTTCAGAATCAATATAAACAAAATCGAAAAAAGTCAAATCGCCGAGATACAGAGCGAGAAAAATGGGGGGAAAAATGCACATAACCTCAATTTGCTCAGCCAGATGGCAGGTATCTTATGTTCTGTTGAAAGATAGGCATAGCTCTAACCTTTCCAAAATGACGTAAACGAAGCCCAGAGGTCTTACCGTTCCAAAGTTATGACCACTTTGCTGAAATGCAAAAATGTTTGTTTTGTTTTTGTAAATTAACACGTTTAAAATTTTATTTTATTGAAATTTTCAGAAATGGTCATAACTTTGGAACGGTACGACCTCTGGGCTCCGTTTACGTCATTTTGGAAAGGTAAGAGGTATGGCTATCTTTCAACATAAGATACCTGCCATCTAGCTGAGCAAATTGAGGTTATCAGCCCGATTCTGAATACTCCCCGGGAGATAATTCCCGGGGAATTAATTTTTCCCGGGAATAAAATCCTCCTATTCTAAACAGACGGGGAATAGAATAATAAGGCAGAGAGAATTGCGAATTTTCGAAGTCAGCTGTTTTGCTTTATGACGTTTAGTTTTGGTTGGTAATTGAAAATCATTTTAATCAAACAAAACTTAATTAATAATCAAAATAAGTGAAAATGTACACCACAGCCTTCAGAATGGCAGCAGAAGAACGACCGGGAGCAGGAGAAGCAACAACAAACGTTTGCAAGGAGATAGTTACGCGGTGTGACGAATTCACTGGAGCTGCCGCAAACTTTGTAAGTAAATAAGGGAACGTACATATTTACTTGGCTTAACTCTAGTTCAGGGGCATTTCTTGGAATGGAAACAAAATTTTTATGATCAATATGGATTTTTAAGCTGAGCTGAAATATATATTTTTTTTTGTACGATCGGGCCATCTTCTTGAGATATGGGCTTGCGAAGCTTGAGTGTATAGTCGGCTATATCTCTGAAGCTACTTTTCTGACCTTGTTGAAATTTATGTCATTAAAAAGGTTTCTTTAAACTCTACAAATACGGTTAAATACATTTTACTTGTTATTAACCCAATGTGGGGTATAGTTTAAAAAAAGTGATTTTATAACCTCACTTTTTTCTTTAAAATAATTATTTTTCAAAAATAGACCGTAGTGTTGCTACATTGTTTCTGCACACCGGTAATAGAGAAGATTTCAGGCTTTATTTCAAGGTATAATACGGCTCAGTAGCCCTTGAAAGACCGGGGATATAAAAAGTTAAAGTTTTGTTATCAAACTTTCAACACAATATGAGGACCTGTTTTCATTAAAATATCAAAAATTATTTTAAAACAATCGCGCGATTTTACTGATTTTGCCACACATCGACTTAAGATACAAATGGAATTTGTACCCCCCTGCCTGAGCCAAGGTGAAATATAGATTTAACGATTTTCAAAATTTTATTTTCATTTCGACGTTACGGAAAACAGATTAAAAAAAGGGCGCTGGTCCATATTTTCCGAAATATAGACCTCCAAAGCTTGAATGTATAATCGGGCATAAGTCAGACATTTATTATCCGATCTAGTTGAAATTAGTACCATTATAAAGGCCTTTTTAAACCCTATAAATCTGTTTTTATTTATATTAACCAATTGGGGAGCAAATTAAAAAAAAAAAACATTTTTTAACCTCACTTTTTTGATATACATTTTTTTTCAAAAATGCCCTATTATATTTCTTTTTTGGTAGGATCCGATAATAGACGTGATCTTAACTTTTTTAGGGTATAATATTCACATATAACCCTTCAAAGACCGGAGATATTAAAGTTCAAATTAAAGTTCATAGTATTTTTTTGTTATAAAGCTTTCTGCGTGGCTTAGGGATTTTCTCGTCTGGTGCGAGTCCAACACCCGCTTCGTGGCTTTGGCATAGTATTTTTGTGTTAAATCGCGCGATTTTTTATAAATAATTTTTTAACTTTGGTGAAAAAAATGGCAAATGTATTCAAAACTTTGAACTTAAATGTATCCGGTCTTTGCAGGGTTATTGGTGAGAATTATACATTAAAAAAAGGCAAAAGTCTTGTCTATTATCGAAGTCTACCAAAAAACTACCAATTTTTTGAAATAATAAATTTTTATTAAAAAAGGGAGGTTAACAAATATTGTTTTTTTAATTAACGCCCAATGGATTAATAAAAATAAATATGTGCTTACACAGATCTATAGAATTTAGAAAGACCTTTGTAATGATACTCATTTCTACTAACTTTGATAACCTCTTTTAAAACTTTTGAACTCAGTGCAGACGCTTTTCTCGGTGGTGACATTTTGGTGTAGATCTGAGAGTTGGTGCTAAACTAAATGTATTCCGAAGAATAATGCCATAATATTGATGAAAATAAAAGTAATTATTTAATTTTTTATAGAAAATATTAAATACTTACATTTTTACGCAGCACTCCCTAGCAATTTGTTGGCGGAATTACTCCCAAAAGTTGTTTTCACATTCTCCATTTTATTGACATTTAGAATACCTACTTTTTTCCCGGGGAAAAATTTCCCTTTTTCGAAGTTCGTTTAGAATAAGGGAAAAGGGAATAGGGAAAAAACTCCCAGGGAGATTTTATTAAGAATAGGGGAACAGGGAATAGGGAAAAAACTCCCCGGGAACTGCTCTTGAGAATTGGGCTGTATGTGAATTTTTTTCCCCCATTTTTCTCGCTCTGTATCTCGGCGATTTGACTTTTTTCTACTTTTTTTTATTGATTCTGAAAGGCCCCTTAAAGACCTTTCCAACAAGCCCAAAAACAAAAATCCGACCACTGCCTCAGAAGTTATCAACTTTACCCTACTACCCTCCGACCAGCAATCCGAAAACTTTGAACCCGCTGCCATTTCGCACCCTTGCATTTTCGGACATGGTCCTAGTGGAATTTTCTTCATAAAATGAGCCAAGGAATACGCCGGAGAAATTTGTCCGGAACTTCCTGAATCGCCCTGTATATTCTCATATCACAAATTGTCTTCTCTTAAAAAACTACCTTTTCTTTAAGAGTACCTTTTTGTGAAACAAAATAACTTTTCTTGAGATAAGTACCTACTCCTAAAAATATGCCTATTCTTGAAAAAATGATCAATTCAAAAAAAATCCCATATCTTAAAAAATATCATTTTCTACAAAAAAAAAAATACCTTTTCTAAAAAAAAAACTTCTTAAAAAAAATTCTTATCTTAAAGTACATTTTCTTAAAAATAAAATAATAACTTTTCTTTTGTTTTCTTGAAATAAGTAGCCCTTTTGAAAATAAGTACATTTTCTTAAAAAAATAACCTTTTCCTAAAAATACTACCACTTCTTTAAAAAGTATCTGTTTATACTCTTATGGCTTTTTCTTACATAAAGTACTTCTTATAAATAGTACATTTTCTTAAAAAAAGCGTTAACTTTTTATAAAAGACGTACGTCTCGTTAAAAAATTACCTCTTCGGGAAAATATAATACATATTTTTACAAAAAGGACCTAAAAATATACTTTATTAAATAAAAAATACATTCTATAAACAAAATTATTCTTAAAAAAATTTATCATTTTACAAAAAGTATCTTTTCTTAAAGATCCACTTAAATTATCGTATTTTTCAACGGACGCCTTAGGCGTATTGGAACTAACTAGTACATAATATATAGCGAAAGGAACTTCGTTCCAACCGGGTGTCCCCTGACACCTCATGTGATTTTTTTACTATGCACTACTCCACCCGCTTTAATGATATCCGGCTATATAAGGCCGTGATTGTGGTCGTCTCACTGTTGGGCCTTAGCTCGAAAAACGTTTCAAAATGAAAATTCGAAATGATTTTTCAAATTGGATTACTGAAGGGTGGAGCTGCTCATATATGCAAAAATGTTCTATCTGCAAGAAAAGGCGTAAAGTTAAAAAATATATATCCTCTTTTGAATTGAATTGTATGCAACTACATCATTTCCAATTGAAATTTGAAAAAAATCAATTGAAATTTAAAAATTCTATTTGAAATTTGAAATACATCAATTGAAATTCAAAATACAACAATTGAAATTTAAATGACAATAATTGAAATTTAAAATACCTCAATTGAAATTTAAAAAACTTCAATTGAAATTTGCAATACATCAATTGAATTTCAAAATACATCAATTGAAATGTAAATGACATTAATTGAAATTTAAAAGACATCTATTGAAATTTAAAAGGCATTGAAATTCAAAATACATCAATTGAAATTTAAGACACATCAATTGAAATTTGAAAAAAATGAATTCAAATTTAAAAATTCTATTTAAAATACAATTGAAATTTAAACAATATCATTTGAAATTTGAAATACATCAATTGAAATTTAAAATACATCATTTGAAAATTAAAAACCATCAATTGAAATTTAAAATACATCAATGGTAATTTAAAATACATCAATTGAAATTTAAAATACATCAATTGAAATTTAAAGACACCAATTGAAGTTCAAAATACATCAATTTCAATTTAAGACACATCAATTGAAATTTGAAAGACATCAATTGAAATTTAAAAGGCATCAATTGAAATTTAAAAGACACCAATTGAAATTTAAAATCTAATTTATGTAATAAATGAAAATAAATGAAATAATTTTTAAATTTCAAGTAACTATTTTGAAATTTCAACTGATGTCATTTAAATTACAATTCATGTGTTTCAAATTTCTACTGCTGTGTTTTAAATTTCAATTGATGAATTCTAAATTTCAATTGATGTATTTTAAATTTCAAATACAATTTTCAAATTTCAATTGATATTTTTCCAAATTAAATTGATATTTTTTAAATTTTGAATTGGAAATGGCGTAGTCGGTCGATCGTCTATTGAAGAGAATGTTAATATACAATGCAATAGAATAAAAAGTGGGTCCTTATGCTGTTTACTTCTTCATCAAGTGTAGTTTTGCAGACACACTGTATTGGGGTATTTTTTCTACTTTGGCAGAATATAAATAAAATAGTGACGGTTTGTTACAGAATATATTAGTTAAAGACGGTCTATTACTCAATACTCTAACTAAGGAAATTGAAATTGGTTACCCGATCTTGCCCGTATGCAGGCGAAAATAATAATACTGCAAAAATCATACTGCAGGCGCTGCAAGAAGAGGGGCGTGCAGCAGGTATTTTATTTTTAGGTAAATAAAGTAAATGGTTTCCCATTACATTCCTTGAAGAGATTGGGGAGAGCTTCTCACAATCAGTGAGCTGTGCGCTTTCTGGTTTCATACTCACTGATTGGGACCTACAGTTTTACACCGGTTCTGAACGGTATTTTGAGAAGCCTTTTCATGGCTAAATACTCGATAGTGTCAGCTTCACTATGAGAGGTGACCGCCGCCGAAAGAAATTTAAGGTGGTCAGAGCAGGAATCGAACCCAGGATCTCATGAACAAGAGGCGCGCACACTAGCCATTGGACCACCGACGATAGTTAGGTAGTTTGTTTTATTCCTAACAGTTGGACCAACAAAGAGGGTCACAGGTAGAGTAAACCGGAAAAACCATTGCATGTAGCTCTTTAAAACGCCATAATGTTATTATTCTTCCTGGATACAAAAAAAAATCATCTGCCAAAGGGGAAGCAGTGCCGCTTCATTTAAAGTTAACTGACGTATCGGTAGAGGATAACTTCAAGATTTGGCAGGACATACCGCCTTATGCTTAATACAAAGTTTGCCAAAAGAGGAGGCAGAATTACTTCCAGAAATATTTACATTGATCAATAAGTGGGGATGTGATGGATCATTCTGTCAGTGTGCCTACAAGCAATTTTTTTGCTATGACACAACTAACAACTATTATAGATGCAAACATTTTACCCTGGTAGAGAGAGAGAAGGGCAGGCGAGTGAATGGTTGGACAATTGATCCATTGAAGCGGTGACTGGGCCGATTCGACTCCAGTATCTATCACGTTTCCCTTGGATTCCCGCAGACAGTCCTCGCAAAACGGAGGGTATTGACAGTCTGCATGTCACAATAATCAATCAGCGCATACAGGTAGAAACTCGGTGGACTAACAGACAAATATGATTTCAACCGAGTCTTATTACAACCATTTAAAACAAGAGAGTATATTTAAAGAGAGAATCCAGTAGAGTCTCAGATAGTAGTGTGTCATAGTATTCAGAAATCGTTTCCTTTCCTTAGCCTGTTTCGAATTACACGAATTTGACTGCAATGAGTACAGCTTTTATGTCAATGCAGAGATAACGTCACTGGGTGCAGGTGAACTTACACTTTATAAGCTCCTCTGCAGCCCCCATAATGTTCGGCACTTTCGTTAGGAAGCCACTACATTTGTCATCCAGTCTCAGGTACTAGTTCAGATCGCTGAGTCGCTGAAAAACACCGTTGTCGCACCAATATCTTTTCAAATCAAAGGTCTACATATTATTATCAGATGACTCATGTATCTAACTTAAGATGTTCCTCAACATTAGAAATTCCTTTTTAGAAATAGACCAATTTCGGCGATAAATTTGAGTTAAATTTTTGGAAAAAAAAACCAAAAAACACAGAATTTCACATAATGTCTTTTCGTTTTTTTTACAAAAATGTAACTCAAATTTGACGCTGAAGTTGGTCTATTTCTACTCCAGCAACATATTTGTTCGAATAAATAATATACTATTAAGCGGTAGATGTCGCTGTACTTCTAATTTCATTACTTACTTACTTATCCGGTCTCGGACAACACCGGGGGGTCAGGGACCTTACAAAACGAAGATAACATATTTCGCCAACCAGTTCGATCTTTTGCTTTTTCTCTCCAGTTGGCAATACCAAGTGTACGCAGGGATTCGTCAACCTGATCCCTCCAGCGGAGTCTTGGTCTTCCTATTTTTCGTCTTCCTTCGAGTTCGGTTTCGAAAACCCTTCGCGCTGGTTCATCTTCACCCATTCTACTGACATGGCCTAGCCAGCGCAATCGCGTTATCTTGATCCGCTTAACTATGTCAATGTCAGGATAAAGCTCATACAGCTCATGATTCATGCGTCGCCGATACTCGCCGTTGTGCACTATAGGGCCATACATTTTTCGGAGTATTTTTCTGTCGAAGACTCCTACAGATGTTTCGTCTGCTTGCGATAGGACCCAGGATTCTGCGCCATAAAGCAAGACAGGTTGAATGAGAGTCTGGTACAGCTGGACTTTTGTTACTCGAGAGAGGGCTTTATCTCTAAAGTGCTTGCTTAGCCCAAAATAACATATATTCGCAAGCACAATTCTCCGCTTGATCTCAAGGCTGACGTTGTTGTTTTTGTTCACGGCAGATCCGAGGTATATAAATTCGTCCACTACCTCGAAGTTATAACGGTTATCAACGTTCACGCTTTGGTCTAATCGCGTGGAGGCCCTGTTCGTTGAAACCATTAATTTTGTCTTGTCTTCATTCACCGTCAGACCCACTTTTGCTGACTCCTTCTCAATTCTCGAAAAAACCGCAGTAACTTCTCTAATTGTGCGCCCAATGATACCTATATCATCAGCATACGCGAGCAGCATGTGACTTTTGCTGCTGATGGTTTTATTCATGTTGACTGCAGCTTTTCTCATAATGATCTCCATTAAGATGTTAAAGAGATCGCACGATAGGGTGTCGCCTTGCCTGAGGCCTCGCTTAGTTTCGAAAGGTTCGGTAAGATCCTTACCAACTTTCACTGCGGATTTGGTGTTCGTCAAGGTCATCCTGCAAAGGCGTATGAGTTTTGCAGGAATACCAAGCTCAGACATTGCTTCATAGAGTTTCTCCCGTATCGGACTATCGAAGGCTGCTTTATAATCGATAAATAGATGATAGGTGTCGATTTGTTTTTCGTGTGTCTTCTCCAGGATTTGGCGTAGCGTGAAAATCTGGTCAGTTGTCGATTTTCCAGGCCTAAAGCCACACTGGTATAGTCCAATCAGGTCAGCGATAATTGGTTTTAGTCTTTCGCACATTATACTTGATAGAACCTTATATGCTATGGATAAAAGGCTTATTCCACGGTAGTTGGCACAGATACTCGGGTCACCTTTTTTAATTTGGGACATAGTACACTGAGACTCCAATCGCCGGGCATGCATTCATCTAACCAAATTTTGCTAATGAGCTGATGCATGCACCTTATCAGCTCATCGCCGCCAGCCTTAAACAGCTCCGCCGGTAATCCATCGGCTCCTGCGGCTTTGTTGTTCTTGAGCCGGGCAATTGCTGTTCTGACCTCGTCTTGGTTGGGAGGGGGGCAATCGACGTCGTCGTCCATATTGTGATCTATTGTCCCATCGTCATCGGATATCTCAGGTACTAGTAGCGCGGAGAAATGCCCTCTCCATATTCCCAACATGCTCTGCACATCTGCGACGAGATTTCCGTCCTTGTCTTTACAGAAGGGGGGCCCTGAACCATGTCCATTAGTTCCGTTCTTAACTTTTTGGTAGAATTTTCGGGCTTCGTTCTTCCTTCTGTATGTCTCAATTTTCTCACTCTCGCGCTTTCTCCACTGCCGTTTCTTACGCCTAAAGAGACGGTTTACCTCCTTTCTCTTCTCCCTATACCGCTCAGTTGCAGCTCGCGTTGCAATTGACTGAAGCATTACCATACGTGCAGCGTTCTTTTCGTCATTTGCTATGCGACACTCTTCATCTACCACGGTTTATTGCGAAGCGGTTTTTCGAAACCAAGTACGGTTGTTGCGGCAGTTTTTATAGAGTCGGAAATGGGTTTCCACTGCGCATCAGGATCGTCATCGGGAGGGGGTGAGTTCTGTGCCAAAAGTTGCGAGAGCTTCCTTGAGTAGGCTGTGGCTACCCCTGGTAATTGCAGTTTTCCGATGTCCAGCTTCCTCTGCGTCTGGTTTCGTACGATTTTCGCTCTACTTAATCTTGTGCGAACCTTTGCTGCTACCAGGTAGTGATGTTACAAGGAATCGATCTTAGCTCCTCTGATCACTCGTACGTCCATTACACTGGATGAGTGCCTTCCATCAATTACCACGTGATCAATTTGGTTCTTAGTTCTTTGATCAGGGGATACCCAAGTAGCCTTGTGGATGTCTTTATGCTGGAATCTTGTGCCACTAATGACCATGTTTTTTTCCGCGGCAAAGTCAATCAGTCTCATACCGTTGTCGGAACTGTCAGCATGAAGACTGAAATTGCCAATAGTTGGATTAAACACATTCTCCCTTCCTACTTTGGCATTAAAATCTCCTAGTACAATCTTAATGTCATGGCCAGGGCAGCGGTCATACGTTTCCTCTAGGAGCTCATAGAATATGTCTTTGGCATCATCATCTTTCTCTTCAGTCGGGGCATGCACACAAATTAGGGAAATATAAAAATATTTCGCTTTTATGCGGATTGTGGCTATACGTTCACTCACAGGATTGAACCTAGAGACTAGACGTCGCAGTCTTTTGCCAACTACAAATCCACAACCAAATTCATATTTTTTTTCATGGCAACTGTAGTATATATCGCAGTTTCTTTTTCTTGTGCAGCCATGTCCTTTCCATCGCATTTCCTGGATAGCGGTAATGTCAGCCTTATAACTTTCGAGGACATCTGCCAGTTGGATACTTGCACCGGATCTATATAGAGTTCTTAAATTCCAAGTGCATATCCGTAAATCGTGGTCCTTATAACGTTTTCGGGGGTCGTCAAAAAATAGGGGTTGTCTATGTTTTCTGTTCCGTTTTTGTATTTTCACTGCCATTATGAACGGTGGCGGGAGGAAAACCCAGCCCACCGTGTTTTTGCAATTTACCTACTGCCAGGATATTTGATTGCAGCCGCCCATTATGGATCAGACGCTGACCAGGATGCGATATGTTGAACCTGGATTTTCTTCTTTTAGTTTCTATCCGCCGTTGGCCCGTATGTTTGGCTCATCCGCTTTCTAAGGACAAAAGAATATGCCCGATTGTTTGATGAGCTTCAGTGACATCAGTCACCTACTAAACCTGATTTCATGCTCATTTGTTTCGCCTTCTCACTCTAGCTAGCTAACGGAGGTTTCCGAAAAGCCATTGCCCAGGACATACTGCGTGGAAGTAGTGAGCTGCTTGGACTGCCCAATGAAGGAATCATTTCTGGCCACTCCCAAGTGAATGGCAATCAGAAACTTTCCACCTCCACGGACAGTCCCATGTCCCAATTCATTAACAAACTTAAAAACATCAATGAAAATTGAAACCATTTGAGTTGAACGATGCATTATAAAACGTAATTTTATCTGTAGAATCTTTTAATACCAAATATGTTTAAATACATTAACATTTTTAAATATTCAAAATACAAACCTGGATGTGACATTTGAATCATGATGCAACTAATAGAGGTTGTGTTATAAGAACAACTTAAATGATTTGTTTTTCCTTCTATTCATTACATGAAGAATCAAATTTAAATATAAAGGGTTTTTCAACAGAGACGCTACAAAAGTAAATCGATAGGGACAGTAAACGACGCCATATTTTTTCCCGCTCTTTTGACATTTCTCTTCAGTAAGGTTTGCCATTGCATCATGGAAAGATATACGAGCCAACAACGAGTCGAAATTATTAAAATTTACTACCGAAATTTGGAGTCAGTGGCCTCAACTTTAAGAGCGCTACGTCCAATATATGGTCTTCAGGGATGAGGCTCATTTCTGGCTGAATGGCTTCGTCAATAAGCAAAATATGCGTTATTGGTCAGACAGCAATCCACACGTAATCCATGAGTCATCATTGCATCCCGAAAAAATTACGGTTTGGTGCGGTTTATGGGCCGGCGGCGTCATTGGGCCGTACTTTTTCCCTGATGATCAAAAGCGGCACATTACTGTGAATGCGAATCGCTACCGTTCAATGATAACCGAATATTTTTGGCCCCAATTGGATAATATGGACTTGGAGGACATATGGTTCCAACAGGACGGCGCCACAAGCCACACAGCGAATGCCACAATCAATTTATTGGAAACCAAGTTTGGTGAACGTGTTATCTCACGAAATGGCCCAGTCGATTGGCCGCCTCGGTCGTGCGATTTCACGCCGTTAGATTATTTCCTGTGGGGCTACGTCAAGTCTATGGCCTATGCCAACAAGCCATCGACGATTGATGAACTTCGTACGAATATCGAACGTGAAATTGCAGCAGTATCGGCCGATTTATGCTTGAAACCCGTCGAAAATTGGGTTCACCGTCTGAACTTCTGCTAGCGTGCCCGTGGTGGCCATGCAAAAGAAATCGAGTTCCATACGTAATGGCATCGAACGTACTTTCACAGGAATAAAGAACTTCATTGATATCTGAAACCGGTTTTGTTTTATTTAAAAAAAAACTGTTGTAGCGCTCTTATTGAAAACCCCGATATTTGGTTGTTGTAATTTCTGGCTTACTTTTATTCTTGACATACATTTGTGTTAACTTTGATACGAAAACAAAATATATTTTATTGTTGCCTTGATATATTGGCCGTAATACTGGTATCACCTGTTAGAACAAACATCTCGATTCGAAGTAAACTGTTGCTTACATTGCGAACGCCTATTGAAAATGCTGCTTGCATTGTGATTCCGGCTTTAAAGAGAAAATTTTTTTCTCATTATGTATTTTTTCTCTTCAAGAGAATAAAAACCGAGTATTCTCCAAACTTCTTTATCAAAAGATAATGTTTTTTTAAATGGTTTTATTTTTAAGAAGAAGTACTTTCTGTAAGAAAAAGCCACAAGAATGAGATTTTTTTCAAAGTACTTTTTTTAAGAACAGGTACTTTTTAAAAAAAAGGTACTCTTTTTAGGAAAATGTTACTTTTTAAGAAAATGTACTTAGTTTCAGAAAGGCTACTTATCTCAAGAAAAGAAGAGAAAAGGTATTATTTTATTTTCAAGAAAATTTACTTTTTAGAAAAGAAATTATAGTAAGAAAATTTATTTTTTTTAAGAGAAGGTATTTTTTTGAAGAAACGCTTTCTTTTAAGAAATTGTATTTTTTTAGAATTGGTCCTTTTTTCAAGAATAGGTACATTTTTAAGAGTAGGTACTTATCTCAGGAAGATATTTTATTTCACAATGAAGGTACTTTAGTTTTTTAAGAAAAGGCAATTTTTTATAAGAAAATTTACTTTTATAAGAAAATGTACTTATTTTTAAAAAAATTACTTTTTGTAAGAAAAGGTACTTTTTTTAAGAAAAGGTACTTTTTGTAGAAAACTTTTTTTTAAGAAAATTTACCTTTTTTAAGCAATGGTACTTCTTTAAGATAAGGTACTTTTTTTTAAGGAAAGGTACTTTGTTTAAAAATTTGAATAGGTATTTTTTGGAAATGGTATTTTTTTAGAATTGGTCCTTTTTTCAAGAATAGGTACATTTTTAAGAGTAGGTACTTATCTCAAGAAAACTTATTTTGTTTCACAAAAAGATACTCTTTAAAGAAAGGGTAGTTTTATAAAAAATTATAATTTTTTGTAAGAAAATTTACTTTTTTAAGAAAAGGTACCTTTTTTAAAAAAAATTACTTTTTGTAAGAAAAGGTACTTTTTTTAAGAAAAGGTACTTTTTGTAGAAAACTTCTTTTTTTAAGAAAATTTACTTTTTTTAAGCAAAGGAACTTCTTTAAGATAAGGTACTTTTTTTTAAGAAAATGTACTTTGTTTAAGAATTTGAATATGTATTTTTTTGAGAAAATTTACTTTTTTTAAGAAAAGGCACTTACTATTTAAGAAAGTGTTATTTTTTAAAATTCTTTTTACACCTTTCTACATTTTCTTTTTATTGGGTTCAAAACTACAATATATACTAAATATTGGTTACCCAGAAAACTTTCCCAACATAGTTGAGACATCTAGTTAGTCTAGACACAAACCAAAGCAAAAGTACCCAATATAGTTGATAATACTGGGTTGTAGCATAATAGTGTTAAAAAAAAGTTTAGTTTGTTTTTTTTAGCCCCCATTCCGCAACGTGCGTTAAGGAACTTTGTTCCAAAAAATAACAAAGTTCTCACAGCGGATTCTGGTAGAAGGGGTACAAAATACGACTCAATTTTTGTTTAAGGGGGGGGGGTGAAATTTCCCCTTCTGATCATTGTTATCCTTACATTTTAGGTATATGATGTGTTCAGCAATGTTATGTAAAAATTTACGAGAAACATTTTTGTAGAATACTTTTTTGTTCAGTGACTCATAGTGAAATTTTACGTAGAATATTTTTTCAATACACACCAACCCCCTACACGCTGAAAAATATCGGCCCCAGCAACATATTGCAGTAACCATGTACATGTTTACAAGCATTGCTTTCGTGAATTGAAGATCTGCTGCTTTGTGTTTCTTTATGGTGACAGACATCAGTGTTTTCACCAGTTTTCTACAAACAAAACCATATTTGGGTCACAAATTTTAACCTATTAATCTTTGTGTCCTAAACATTTTATATTGACAACATTTTATATACAAGTATACTATATTTGTGACAAGCTACTAACACGTTATATTAACATCCAAACAACAAAAAATGGAAAATTTTTCAGCGTGTAGAATGAACTTCTGTGGGACATTTTAGCGCCAACTCGGAATAAGTACGAATTAGCCCTAAATGGATTTTTAGATTTGACTTATTTTTGCCATTCAAGTTGAGTTCTGAGCTTTAATGTGTTAAGAAATATATAGTACAATTTTATGAGGAATATTTTTTTAGTACATTTTTTGCACAAAAGGAACAAAACGACCCCTATACTGAGGCGGTAGAGGGTTAAAGTATTCCACCAAAATGTTCCTCGTGAATTTTTACATAAAATTTCTGAACACATCCTACACCTAAAATGTAAGGATAACATGGTTTCCTATTCCGATTCATCATAAGAATGTGCAAAAGGGGGACAATTTCACCCCGCGTTAAAATAAAATTCAGACGTAAACTTTAAAAAACGCCGACACGCGTATATTTATGTTTTACCCCCTCTACCAGGATCTGTTGTTAGAACCTTGTTATTTTCGAAAAAGTTTAATTTTTTCCACAGTGTTATCAAACAAAAACATTGAATATATTAACAATTAAGAGAGGTAGAATATATTTATTGTGCTATAAATTGGCGCTAAAAATTGGCTACATTTTCTTTGAGTAATTTAACCCAAAATTTATTAGTCAGAGTTCGTATTTACCCCCCATGTGCAACCCATACACATCGTCGTGCGGAATGTATAATGAACTGTTACTCATTACCCACACGGTATGGGGAAAATAATGGGTAGCTACCCACGACATTGCGGAATTACCGATTTTGGTTACCCATTACCCAGGGTAACCCATACCCATTTTTGGTCGAAAATATGGGGAAAAAAATGGAAAACACGTCTACATCTCGGAAACGGAGTGTCCAATCGAAATAATAATCAATTTTTACAAGTTTTTAAGGTTTTTTCATAAAGAAGCCTAATTCGTATGGAAGAATTTTTTTTCAAAAAATCGCCAAAACAAGAAATCGCTTAAATAAAAATGTGACCATAACTCGGAAACGGCGCGTCCAATCGAAAAAATAATACAAACTTTACCTCCTTAAGAGGCTTTAACCAATGGATGTCTTCAATATGGATGTCTTCAATTTTTTTAAATGTCTAAACCTAACATTTTTCAAATAAAAAAATCGCTAAAACGCCCTCATGTCTATATCTCAGAAACGGAGCGTCCAAACGAAAAAATAACCAATCTCTTCGGGTTTCTGAAGGTTTTTCATAATTCTTCCATACGAATTAAACCACTTTATGAAATACCCTTAGAAAATCGAAAAAAATTGGTTATTTTTTAGATTGGACACTCCGTTTCCGAGATATAGATATGAGGGCGTTTTAGCGGAAAAAAAGTGATGACATATTGAAGACGTCCATTGGTTAAAGGTAAAATTGTTATTAACTTTTTCGATTAGACGCAGTGTTTCCGAGTTATAGCCACATTTTTATTTTCGAAATATTCTTATTTTGGCGATTTTTTTTTTTAAATCTTCCATTCGATATTGGACCACTTTATGAAAAACGCCTAGAAACTCCAACAAATTGGTTATGTTTCGATGGGACGCTCCGTTTCCGAGTTATACAAATTTTTTCCAATTTTTTCATATTTTCGATCAAAAATGTGGATGGGTTACCCTGGGTACCCTGAGGGTAACGGGTAATTAATTCCCCACTGTCGTAGGTAGCTACCCATTATTTTCCCCATATCCTGTTAGTAATGGGTAAACGATCGCTACCCATTCCCCAAGGCAAGAATAATGGGGTTACCCTGGGTAAACCAGGGTAACTTATTACCCACGAAATACGAACCCTGATTACAGTTGCATAAAAAGTCCCTCTCTGTTTAGGTAAATTTTTGGAATGCAGCGACTTGTGGTGTGTCATTCAATGGTAACTGCATTGTTTGCTGGGTAGTTAACAAATCTCGTATAATATTTGATATACACCTCACATCTAGGATTATTTTTTCTTCGCTGTATGTTGATCTTTATCCTTTCTGCAATTTGGCATGTAGAGGTGGGTTGAGTGATCTTTCAGCTGCCATTGTCATCTGTTTACAATAATTTGCCATGCCTGGTTGAGGATTTATGACAGCTGTTTTTACCCGCCGTGGTCATATTGCGGACGATTATAACTAGCTCCAGTTGCAATCCGTGGACTGTTACCCGATGATGGATATTCATTTTCACCCATTTGACCCGGTTTCAAATTACCAGCATTACAAACCCCACCCGAAGGCGTCAGAGTAGTAGAACAAAGATAAAGCGGGGAATTTTGGGTAAAATTTGTATTACGATTGGTTTTCAAATTACGCCAATACCTAAAAACCGGATACCACATGGCAGCATGTATGACTAGAGAAGAGAAAATACAAAACATTAAATTACCATGGTCACATGCGAACTCATAGAAAGCAGCTTACTAATGAGTATCACTTTGATGGCGAAGGTAACATCCAAAGCATTAGAGCCTTTTATCAATCCTACGAAACTTAAAATTGTATAAATGCCCGTAAGATACACCCAGGGAGCGATAAACTGTTGAAGCTCCTGCAATGTAAAACTGATGTAGTGACAGAGATTTATAGCCAATGGAAATGATTGAGAACTTTACCCTTATTACGCCCACGATTAGATATATGGATACTATTAGTACAGGAATTTCCAGTAGCAATGAGATGATGAGAATAGTTATGCCAAAACCTGAAAGGAGAGAAAGAAACATTAAAGAGTTTTGTGCTTAAAAACGTCTTCATACTAACCTCCCACAGCGACCATGGTACTATCCTTATCATGTTGGTCCTGAACAGGACCACCTGTGATTATTACAATTAGTTGTACCAAAGCATATGTCATAAAGAATGTCATACTGACGTGTATGCAAGTGCTTAAAATGGCTATTATCTTAGGTATTGTGTTCCGAGCCATCTTAGTGAATTAAAGTATCACGCGATAGATTTCAAGAGCAAGTACGACACTGGAGTATTTCTGCTCGTAGTCGCAGTTCAATGAACCGTCCATGTATGCTGTCAGAGATACACTGGCTAAGTGTGATGATGTCACTTTGTAAATTTTGTTTTATTTTAATTCCGGTAACGTCCGCAGGACTATAAGGAAACAGGAGAATATGCAGATGTTGAGTTTTCACTATTTCAGGTAGACACATTAGAACAGGTGATTTTATCGTTAGCCAGCTACAACTGTCAAATTAACATGCATTTTGTTTTCACTTTTATTATTGGTGTTCACATATGTATGCGATGGGTTTTATCCGAAGTTGTCAAAGCACAAACAAAATTCCAGTTGTTATTGCCCACAACAACAACTACTGGTCCCAGCTAATTAACTACATCTTGGACAATACTACTAAATGGTAGCCAGCCCCTTGGAGAATTATTTAAACATAGTACATATGGGGAGTTCCGCGTAAACAGTCACGCGTAAAATGTAAATATGTTTCGATTAAGCTGTAAATTGTAATTGGTTGTAAATTGACTAAGACTTAATAGTACACGCTGCAAACTCTGTAGCTTTTTGTTGTTATAATATATATACCTACATGTGCCCAAACGTATTGTGTTTGCTATTCAATGTAACATGTTTGAGATACAATGATTAATATGTTATAACAGATGTGTTTGCGACACAACTATATCTGTGTTTGTGATACAAATACAGCTGTGTTTGTTGCACTGTTTATGCTCTCTCGAGAGCAAGATAATAAAAGAGGGGAACGAGTGTGTATATCTTGTAAGTGTGTATCTGTATTTTTGCTTTATTCTCTCAGTCAGTGAGTCATAAATATTCCTGAATGTGCGTGCAAAATAGTTTGAAAAAATCTGTCTTAAAAAGAGGTATATAACACATTTGTGTAGTTTTATAACGATGTGGAAATAATTTTTAAAAAATAATATTTAGAAAAAATATATTTTAACTTTAAACTTAACTTAAACGCATTTAAAGTGGTCACATTGTGGCACTTATGGTCGAAAGTGAGGAATCCCGGCTCCCATCGCCCGGAAAGCTTTTCATGTCTAAACCTTCATGTAAAATTTCATGTACGCACACAGTTCAGATGCCTCCAGCCTCAGCCACCTCACGCAGTTCCATTCTCCGATCGTCCAATATCATTCCACTAATTTTCTGGCGTGACAACTTTATTCGAACATTCGGCGTCACTTGTGCTGGTATGGTCACAACGGAATTCCTTAAACCACGTTTTAACCATTTGGTGGATTTTGTCAAGAACTTCATTGATTTCGATTATGGTTTTTATGGGGACACGAAATTCACTTTTTTCAGTGATAAAATTGCTACAGTAATCTATGAACTCTAATATTCATAGGAGCACTGTTGAACTTTAATTAACTGCGAGGGAAATTCAAAATGTCACGGTGTTTTCAAACTGCTCTCTAATCGCTTCCATTTCCTTCGAATTTAATTCAAATCTCTATTTGTTGTTAAAAGAAACTTCCTACCAATATAAATAGAGTAAACAGTGAATATTCACAGTTTTATTTCCCACAAAAAAAGTGTTTGTTCAGCTGTAGCTCTCCCTTTGTCCCAAAACAAACTGACATTATAATTGTTGTAACTAAATGCCAAAGTGCTAACTACCGCTATCTTATTGAGTGGTGGCAAAAACCACAATGTTAATTGCCATTTGACATTTCAAACGTCATTCCGATTAATTACGAAAAAACTTTGCAACAACGACCACCGAAAAATGTTCACTCCCAATCTGTCAGAAATGTTTTGGTTGAAATTATTCAAATTAGTCAACTTAGTAGTCAACAGTGGTGGAAACAACAACAATAGTGGCAACATTTTGCAAAACTTTTCACTAAACTTACTCTATTTTCAAAGAATATCTCGCTCATTTCACCGTAGACTGAGCACAAAAGTAGTGCTAAGTTTTCGTTTTGCCCGGCCATTGTATCTGTGGTTTAAGGACATTACAAAGATGTAGCAAAGCCGAAAACTTTTTGTTCAAAACTTTTAAATGTTGGCAAACCGCGACATCTGAGTGGATGGCAGTGTAAACAAGTTGTGTAAACTGTTTGCTAATGGAAGTTGCTGAGTGTTGGTTGAGCTTCCGAGGTTTTAATTAAACTTTTGGTCAAAAATTTATGTTGACAAAAATATGTGGCAACTTAAACAAATTGAATGCACTATTTGGAATTATGATTTCGGGTAATATAATTAATCCAACATTTGTATTATTCCGTTAACCGGCAATCGAAAATGTAATGCCAACAATTAACCGAACAAAACCGACAACAATTATTCTATTACAATAAAAACCTTGGACCCTTGGGAAAGTAAAGTATTGGTATTGATCATCTACATCCTGTTTGTACACATACGTTGAGTCTAGATCGTTAAATTGTTGCGCCAATATAGTTTTTTACACATTTTTGTTAAAATGACTTCGATTTTATGCATCTATTTCTTATTTTACATAATTCCATTTTGTTTGTTCCCCTTTGTTGTTTTGGTATTTATCCACACGTTTTTGACCAATAAGATATAAATAGAGTAAACAGTGAACAAGGCAACAAGGGTTGCCATATTAGTTGACAATATGGCTACTTACATTAACTCACCACTGAAAAACTAAATGCAAAGTTAACCTCTAATTAACTTAGAATTAAGATTAAGTAATCCGATAGTTAACTACCCACTTAAAAACTGGCCATTAGTGTTTAAAACTCAAATTTCACAACTCTGTTTAAATATGACAATTACGTTTTAATTTTAAATAAAACAATTATGTCATATTCCAATTTGGAATGAGTGTTTAATATAAAATTTAAAACTTTTCTTCAAATTTACATTAAAGTGATTTAAATTCGAAAATCATATACAAATTTGAAAGAGATTTAAAAAATCTTAAGGCCTGATCATGTAAAACACTTTGACATTCATCTCATTTTTCGACATTTTGACTACATTAAGAACCTGACATATGACTTTTGTTAAGATATGTATGTATTCCTTGTGTTCATTTATACATATTTATTATGTGACGTCAAAAATGTCAAGTGAAGTGAATGTGACTTGTGCGATTAGGTCGTTATTAAGTTTAAAACATTTATTTATAAAATAATTTAAATTTTTAAATTTGAAAACAAAAATACATGAGGTGTCAGGTAACAACACCCGGTTGGAACGAAGTTCCTTTCTCTATATATTATGTGCTAGTTAGTTCCAACACTCCTAAGGCGTCCGTTGAAATATACGACAATTTAAATGGATCTTTAATTTAAGAAAAGATGCTTTTTGTAAAATTATAAATTTATTAAAAACAAGTAAAAGTGTTAAATTCGGCTGTGCCGAATCTTTGATACCCTCCACCTTAGTGTTAACCAGCAAAATATTAAATTTTAAAAAGGACCTTTTTTAAGAAAATGTACTTTTAAAAAAAAATAAAAATAAGTTACTTGTTCACAAATGCAATTACTTGTTCACAAATGCAGGATGCTCACAAATGCTCACAAATGCATTGCTCACAATGCTCAAATGCTCACATGCTTAAGTACTTAAGAAGAAATGTACTTAAGAAATGTACTTAAGAAATGTACTTAAGAAGAAATGTACTTAAGAAATGTACTTAAGAAAGAAATGTACTTAAGAAATGTGCTTAAGAAATGTACTTAATGAAATGTACTTAAGAAATGTACTTTGAAATGTACTTAATGTACTTTGAAATGTACTTTGAAACGTACTTAAGAAATGTACTTTTTTTTAAGAAAATGTACTTTTTTAAAAAAAGTAAAAATAAGTTACTTTTCACAAGTTAAATACAAAAGCATTTTTTAAAAATAAAAAAGCATTTTTTAAAGAACTGTTAAAAAAAACAAGCTGCAAAGCATTTTTTAAAAATAAAAAAGCATTTTTTGAAGAACTGTTAAAAAAAAACAAGCAGGGACGAGAGTTGAACCAACAACCCTCAGACTCCAACGCGCAACCCTTTACACATCAGGCTACAGCGACCTTAGATGAAGCATGACAATTCATATAAATGTATGCACACATGAAAGTACATCTAAACATTCTAAAGTACTTACTTATTATAAAGATTAACAAAGATTTTCAACATGGAAATTCACCACACGGCAAAAGGAGTAGTTTAGTATAAAACTACAAAAATTAATGTGAAAATTTTATGAGTTTTTTTACGTTTCCAATCATAAAATTTTTTCCAACGGACCAATTTCGCTGATTTTCAATACCAAACTGCTCAGGAATACGTGGAACATTCTGGCCAAAAACCAAACCGCGTTATCGCCGATTGAAGTCGTGAGAATGTTTTCAACAGACGGACAGACGGACATGGCTATATCGACTCCGGTTGTTATAAGGATCGAGAATATATTTACTTTATGGGGTCGCAAAGCCTTATTTCTATATGTTACAATCAGAATGACAAACTGATATATACCCTCTATCACTTACAGTGGAGGGTATAAAAATTTTTTTTATAGAATGTATTTTTTATGAAAATGTTTAGAATATGTATTTGTTTTAAGAAAATGTACTTTTTGTTAAAGGCACTTATTTAAGAAAGTTTACTTTTTCTAAACCTCTTTCACTTTGGCTTTTCTAAATTTACTTTTTATTAAATTTACTTTATAACCAATATTATTGGTTACAGACTCCACCTAGAAAACTTCCCATTAAACACGACATTTCCCAACATATGTTAGTCTAGACACAAACCAAAGCAAAAATACCCAATATAGTTGACAATACTGGGTTGTAGCATAATAGTGTTAAAACAAAATTTGTTTAATTTTTTTTCGTTTAAACCCCATCCCGCAACGTGCGATAAGGAAATTCGTTCCAAAAATAGTTGGAAAGTTCAATTAATTCTTAAATGATTTGTAGTTATTTCATATTCAAGTCATAAAAAATTTTCAAGTTTGATTAAAAAAATTGTTTGGAAATGTCATTTAGAACTTTTTGGAATTTTGAAGTTCATTTTGAAGTTTGATTAAAAATTGTTTGGAAATGTCATTTAGATCTTTTTGGGATATAAAATCATATTTGAAAATAGAAATCAGGTTTCTTAATTCCAAAATATCAGTAAAATTCGTAAATCATATAATTTATTATTACTTTGTTTAAAGATGTGAACACAAATTAAATAAAACCCTGCTAACAGGTTAGCCGACGTAAAATAACCGGTTTCCGGTTTGTTCTAAAATTAAGTTTTTTAAAAAACTGGCACACGGTTAAGATGGTAATGGGTAATGGGGAAAATAATGGGTAGTTACCCACGTCAATGGGGAATTTCCCTCAAGGTAATGGGGAAAATATATTTTATTTTAGTTACCCGTTTTCAATCCAAAAAATAACCAATTTTTATGGATTTCTACGCGGTTTTCATAAAGTGGTCCAATTCGTATGGAAGAATATTTTTTCAAAAACTCGCCAAAATAAGAAAATCAAATCAATCAAAACTCGGAAACGTCCAATCGTAAAAATAATAAATTTTTTACCTCCAAAGGAGACTTTAACCAATAGATAGATGTCTTCAATATGGCATCACTTTTCTTTTTAAATCGCTAAAATTTTTCAAATAAAAAATCGCTAAAATGCCCTGATGTCTATATTTCCGAAATGGTGCGTCCAACTCAAAAAAAATAATTTTTATGGATTTCTAAGGGTTTTTCATAAAGTTGTCCAATTTTTATGGAAATTTTTTTTAAATCGCCAAAATTAAAAAATGGCTAAAATAAAAATACCTATAACTCGGAAACGGTGCGTCCAATCGCAAACATAATAAATTATTTACCTCCATGGGAGATGATGTCTTCAATATATTTATAATTTTTTTAAAAATCGCTAACACATAAGACCGGTTTACCGATTTCTTATTCGAAAAATTATAGTTTTACCGATTCTCCTATGAATGTAAAAAAATTTAGTATTTTTGAGATCGGACGCACCGTTTCCGAGATATAGCCACTTTTTTATTTTAGCGATTTTCTTATGTATTGTGGCGATTTTTTGAAAAACAAATTCGTCCATACAAACTGGACCACTTTATGAAAACCCCTTAGAAATCCATAAAAATTGGTTATCTTTTCGACTGACGCTCCGTTTCCGATATATACGCATCAGGGCGTTTTAGCGATTTTTTATTCGAAAAATTTTAATTTTACCGATTTTTTTGAAAAAAAGTAGTACTGTATTTAACATGTCCATCGGTTGAAGTCTCCTATGGAGGTAAACAATTTATTATTTTTGCGATTGGACGCACCGTTTCCGAGTTATAGCTATTTTTTTAGCAATTTGCTTATTTTGGCGATTTTAAAACTAATTCTTCCATAAGAATTGGACAACATTATGAAAACCCCTTAGAAATCCATAAAAATTGGTTATTTTCTGAATTGGACGCACCAGTTTGGAAATATAGACATTAGGGCGTTTTAGCGATTTTTAATTGGAAAAATTTTAGTTTTTGCGATTTGTTTTTAAGTGATGCCATATTGAAGACATCTATGGGTTAATGCCTCCTTTGGAGGTAAATAATTTATTATTTGAAACGAAATTCTTCCATACGAATTGGACCACTTTATAAAAAAAGCCTTAAAAAAATTATATACCTTTTCGATTGGACGCTCCGTTTCCAAGATATAGAAATTTTATTGAAATTTTTTCATATTTTCGATTAAAAATTGTGATGGGTTTCCCTGGGTAACCCATTACCCTTCGTCCTGTATAACTGCCCCTATCACCCTGAGGGTAATGGCTAATCGTGATAGGTAATTCCCCATTGTCGTAGGTACCCATTATATTCCCTATTACCGTATGGGTAAAGGGTAATCGTAATGGTTAATTCCCCATTGTCGTGGGTAGCTGCTCATTATTTTGCCTTTACCCTGTGGATAATGGGTGATCGTTAAAGGATATTCCCCATTTTCTTGGGTAGCTGCTACCCATTGTTTTTCCCATAGCCTGTGGGTAATGTGTAAACCTTCATTACACATGTGTATGTGTTACACATGGGGGGGAGGTAAATACGAACTTTGGTAGTTAACCAAGAGAATGAGAAATTTCCCATCACGATTAACCATACTCAATAAGAGTGACGCGGTACTAAAGACGTCCATTGGTTAAAGCCTCCCACAGAGGTAAAACATTTATTATTTTTGCAATTGGAAACACCAATTTTCTTATTTTGGCGATTTTTTAAAAAAGAAATCTTCCATAAGAATTGGACCACTTTATGAAAAAGCAAAAATTGCTTAGTTTTCCGAGACACGTTCCTTTTCCGAAATATACACATAAGGGCGGTTTAGCGATTTTTTATTCGAAAAACTTTAGTGTTAGCGGTTGTTTTTAAAGAAGTGATGACGTATTTAACCCATTTCCAGCCGGACTTAAACCGCTGGGTAGATGTCAATGAAACTTTGTACAGTTACTGAAGACTTAAAAAAATTTCTATTTTTAATATTTTTTTATCTCCTCGGATAAGGCCAGAGGGTGGTGGTCGATTTTTCGACCACCGGCTGGATACGTTATAAAAATATTCAAAAATAAATTGTATTGTAAAATTTATTCTATTTTATTATTGTTTACATATTTTTATAACTACAAATTGTGGAATGTATTAAAGCATATGGGTGTAAGAATATCGGTGAGGTTGCCCCGCCCATTCTGGTACCTCCCATTCAAAAGCTTGGTGGTCGTACGCGTTTTCCATCCGATAAATCGCGTAAAACCCGTCCAACCTTAATGAAATTAGATATAAGGCTTCACATCATCAAAGGCCAATCACCGATTAAGGCAAGTGTGATTTTTCCACGTCCATTTTCGTACCTCCCATACAAAAGTTGGTTGTTCGGCACGAGAAATCCCGCAAAACCGAACCAATCTTTATAAAATTTTATACTAGACATTTTAGTCAAATGCCACTCACCTATGGAAAATTCAATGTTTTGCCATACCCATTCTGGTACCGCCCATACAAAAGTTGGACGGATGACCAGTTGATCGACACGATAACTCTTGTAAACTACAACCGATCGCAAATTAAATTCGGTACTAGGTAATATTTTGCTAAAAGCTACTGTGTTATTAATAATTGACCACTGTGCCACGCCCATTTTTGCACCTCCCACATAAAAATTGAGCGTATTTCCGGTTGGCCAACTCGATATCTCCAGTAAACCATAACAGAACCTAATAACAATTGGTACTGATTAATATTTTGACAAAAGCTACTCTGTATAATAAAAAAAACTAACAACTTCGCCATGCCCATTTTTATATCTCCCATGTAAATATTGGGCGGACAATTGGTTGGGAGTCAGAAAAATTTCCCTTAGGATCCTCACTAAGTTGGGTATTAAATAATATTTAGCGCACTGTCAGTCTGCTATTGAATTTGGTCACAATAGAGGTGTTTTTGACAGAACTCGGACGCAATGGTTGGCTTAGGGGTAGGGTATGTTCAAGTCATTTCACCCAACTGAAATTTATGTACTGGTTTTATTCCATTTTACTTTGATGACTTTTTTAAATTTCGCGGTTTTTCTAGCAAAATATGTATTTAATATAATTAAAACAACATTAATTTCCGTAACACCAAATAAAACTTCCTCTGCAAATGAGGAGCAGAATAAGGAACTGTTCATCAAATTTTTACTTGACTTTTGTAAAAGTTCTCAGGCATGGTGACATGCGCCAGACATTATTGTACAAATACTAGTAAAATTTTCATAAGCCTGACATTTAAAGCGTATCAGCGATACTAAAACATTCTTATATCTTAGTCAACAAAAGTTAAAAGTTAACGAAGTTTTGTAATGTTTCCCGATGGCTTCTTATTTCCTCCTGATTTTGTCAGACGCCATTCATCCAAGTTTTGCGAGCAAAAATTAAAAATGTAATATTTCTGCTTATTGCCTTGATTATGACTTCAAGCGAAGAGGAAATAATTCACTTCAAAGTATTGCATGTGTCAAAAAAATATGTAAACATGACTGTCTGCTTGTCGTCAGAGTATCAGTCGCCCTGAGACTCTTAATTGAAAGTTTCAGTAAAACTTTTTCACCACAATTAAATATTGTGGTGGTTATCATAATATTCAAGATATTATACGGGTAAATTTTAATGAATAGCTGCTGTATTTAAAATTGTAATATACAATCAAGGATTTGTTGTTTATATTGGCATATGACAAGGACAAATGTTGTTTAATAAGTGTGTTCCAGAAAATCTGTATGACTTAGACGCACTAACTCCAGACATCGGGATATATGTAGATACAAACGGAGGTGGTTCGGGAGTATATCTCTACACCCTGTTCCGGGAGTTTTTATAACACTTGGGAAGCATGAGTTGGGTGCTACGGGGCTGGGTGCACAGGTTGAGGAGAGTGTTAATCCCTGTTCGAGCGCTGTCACCCTCGGGTGAGAGTTTCGATGTTGATCAGTCCTACGTAAATATCGATTATCAATGAAGCTTCACTGTCCTGGCGAGTGCGACGGACGCCATTATAATATCCAATGTTGAGCACAAAAAACTTACATCCCTATTCTGGCAGAGTTACAAAACTCACCACGGTTACTATTTGACAGCAATGTGACAATTGTTACAAATCGGTACACATATTTTTTTTTGTGACAAACTATCGAAAACTTCTACCTGCTAAAGAGTGGCAGCTGTTTTGGTTTCCGGAAAGTTGATACAAAAACATTCTATAAATTCTTCAACTAAACAATAAAGGTGTATGCGGGAAAAAATATTTCGTACCAAAACGACAAGAGGGCATAATTAAATGGAGGAAAGACTTTTGTTACTTAGTGCTATGGAGCGGAAAGTAGAAAGAACACGTTGTTAGAAATATTGAAAAAGCGACAAATGTATTTCAAAATTTTGAACATATATATTTCCGGTTTTTGAAGAGATATTGATGAGTATTGTACCTTAAAAAATGGTTAATGTCTTGTCTATTATCGAAGTCTACGAAAAAGTGAGTATAGTGGGGCATGTTTTTTTAAAAAATAAATAATTATCAGTAAAGTCAGCTTGAAAAAATCGATTTTCTAATTAGCTCCCCAATGGGTTAATAAAAATAAATATATTTGTGCTCTGATTTTTGTAATAATACCCATTTTAACCAGATCGGATTATATATACCTGAGATATGATCGATTATATACTCAAGCTTTAAAGGCCAATATCTCAAGAAGTTAGACCCATCGCAGGGGCAAAATAACTTTTTGAACTCAGCGCACAAGCTTTTGTGGATGGTTTGTGTAGATCAGAGAGTTGGTGCTAAAATTTCTTTTACTATTTACCGCGGATGCTCAGATGCGGTCTTTCCACTTAGCAACTCTGGATTTTCCTTGAGGAAGACAATAAGGCTGTTTTTGATGTGTTAACATCTATAGCGGCGTATAGGGACTAAATCTATCAAAGTCAAAATCTGCTAAAACCAGATTTTATGTTGCTGCTAAAACCAGATTTTCTGCGACTGCGAAAGAGAATAATGACGTGTTAAACAAAAATGAGCGAGCAAGAGAGCAATGAAAGAGTCGTGTGGCAGGGGTGAGGCAAACGAAATTGTGTCTATAGCGTATGTATTAACATAATAATGTATGTATGTACATGTGTCTGTTGCTGTTGTTGAACGGAGATATAAAGCATAGCCACGCAAAATTTCATTTGCAAGCGCATGGGCTTGCGCAGTCGACGTTATGGCGACATACTAATACGTCAGCTACTTCGTACAAAGTATGTGTGATGTTGTGTGTTTGGATGTTTCGTTGTTGTTGATATGGCAAACATGTGGTTATGTGATACACGTATACGTCAGCTACTTCGGACAAAGTATGTGTGATGTTGTGTGTTTGGTTGTTTCGTTGTTGTTGCTATGGCCTAACAAAGCGAGTCATTTGATGTTCAGCATTGCCCGGTGTATACAAAAACAAGTAGAAACGGTGTTATGTTCGGCCGGCCGAAGCTTATATACCTTCCACCGTGACAATTTACACTCACACTCTCCACTCTTTGCATTCCCTTAACAGTTTTTCTTTTAGGTACCCCCCCCCCCCCTACACCCACAGCCTATATAAACACTCCACTACACATCAAGCACAAATAAATCACCAACATATCAGTAGTAGTAGTAGTAGTAGTAGTAGTAGTTGTTGTTGTTGTTGGTGTTGTTGTTTTTTTATTATAGTGAAAGGTAAGTCCAATAAAATCTGGGTGCGGAGCACTCTCAGAGCAAAGAGAGTAATGACGTATTATACGTATATAAAAATGAGATAGCAAGAGAGCAACGACAATTTTGTGAACTTATGTAGAGTATGCACGAATATAACAATGTATGTATATATACAAGTGTCTGTTGCTTTGCATTCTTTGACTTTTGTGGGAATAAAACAAAAAGTATTGAGCAAGAAAATAATGACACATGTGCTTGCACTGGGTCTTTAAATAATTTTAAGTATTAATATTATTTAACTGTAACGTCATCATATGATTGAACGCTGTTTTTTATTTTCCAATGTAACATTTACGAATGTGTTCATAGAAATCGAACAGGTAATGTGTAGCAAAAAGGTGTTCACACATCGCCCGTGAGTTCGAACACTCATTGGATTTTTTTTTATTCCATTAAGCTATCGCCACTTTCCACTTTCCAAGTAGAACGATCCAAACTTAATACTACGAAATGTGGCAACATTTAATGTAATGGGTGAAAAAAATGCGATACGGCAACACGTTTGTAGCCAGTGCCAACAAATACACGGTGCAGCAGATGTTGTTGTAGTTGTAAGCAGCAGCAACAAATATTTTATTTTTGTTCATTCGATTCAGTTGTCAAACTCTACACAAATATATACCAACAATACAAAAATGTAAAAAAGTATAAAAACAAAATACATATGACTTCGGCAAGTGAAACGAAAAATGACATGGAAAAAATGTCATCACCTGTTTTAACGACTATACCTGATAAATAATGGTACCGTGTTGAATATGTATAACATTTACCGTGCGTTGTTGTGAACAATTTATTTCCAATTTTGTTTTCAATCGCAAATAAAAATCTATTCTTCAAATTTAGAGATATAAAAGTATACGTCGTCTTCCTTTAAATAAAATAATTTTAATGAACTTAAAATGTGTAACCATTGTGCAAATTTCTGCTGTTGAGTTTCTCCTTGATAATATTTTCATTCGCAAGAAATGATAACAAAATTTATCTAAGATAACTTTTTGTTGTCATTTCTTCAAATTGAACGTGTGGCAACGTTATCATTGCCCAAGTCGGAATTTAACAGCCCTATTCTGGCAGGGTTACAAAAGTCACCACGGTTACTATTTGACAGCAATGTGACAATTGTCACAAATCGGTATTCTGACACATTTTTTGGTGACAAAAACTGTTACCTGCCAAAGAGGAGGTAACAGCGCGCGACAGCTGTTTTATTAGCCGGAAAGTTGATACAAAAATATTTTATAAATTTTACAAGTAAACAATAAAACTGTATACGGGAAAAATTAATAATACATATGTATATTTTGTACCAAAACGACAAGAGGGCATAATTAAATGGAGTAAAGACTTTTGTTACTTTGTGCTATGAAAATGGTGCGTTTGTGTTAGAAAGATTGAAATAGCGCGAAATGTATTACAAAATATTTAACATAAATATCTCCGGTTTTGAAGGGATATTGGTAAGTAATCTACCGTTAAAAAAGGCTAAAGTCATTTTTTTTTGGAAAAAAATGTACTAAGAATTGGTTATTGGTGAGTAATATACCTTTAAAAGAGGCTAAGGTCTTGTTTTTTATCGGACAAAGTATTATAGGGCATTTTTTTTGGAAAAAAATGTACTAAGAATTGGATATTGGTGAGTAATATACCTTTAAAAGAGGCTAAGGTCTTGTTTTTTATCGGAACCTGCCAAAAAATAAGTATAATGGGGAATTTTGTTGAAGAAAATATAAATTTTTAGCAGAAAAGTGAGGTTAAAATTTTTTTAAATTAGCTCCCCAATGGGTTAATAAAAATAAATATGTTTTTGCACTATTTTATAGAGCTTAGAAAGACCTTTGTAATGATACCCAATTCAACCAAATCGGATTATAAATACCCGAGATACGAACGATTATATAGTATACTCAAGTTTTCAAGGTCTATATCTCAAGAAGTTGGACAGACCGCGGGGTGGAAAATAACTTTTTGAACTCAGCACAGAAGCTTTTGTCGGTGGTGAAAGTTTGATGTAGATAAAAGAGTTGTCGCTAAAGTAAATGTTTTCTTCTATTTGGCGCGGATGTGCAGGTGTATTATTTCCGATTATCATCTCTGGATATTATTTGGGAAAGGCAATATAGCATTCCAGCTGTGCCTCAAATTCCGTTAATAATAATTTATTAATTTTATGTCAATAAAATATAAATATATTAAATACTTACGTTTCTTTTTTTGCCGCGTCCGGTTTGTGCAGAAAACCATATGTTTTTGTTTTGTTGTCCCTGCTTTTGACAACCTCATATTGTGAGGTGAATTATTTGTTACGAGGTGAATTTTTCGTTGTCACCGTGTTTCCAGAATACCAGATACAAACAATGGTGACAACTTTGTAACAATTTTGTGCTTAAAATTTTATTGTTACCACATACATAGAATAGGGCTGTAAGTGGGAAACTGAAATGCCACTTACACCCCTATTCTGTGTATGTGGTAACAATCAAATTGTAACCAAAAAATTGTTACAAAGCTGTCACCATTGTTTGTATTTGGAATTATGGCAACACGGTGACAACGAAAAATTCACCTCGTAACAAATAATTCACCTCAGAGACAACAAAACCACAACATATGGGTTTCTGCATAAAATGAACGCGGTAAAAAAAGGAAAATTAAGTAGTTAATGTATTTATGATTTATTGAACTAAAATTAATACATTATTATTAAGGGAATTTGAGCGCACCGCAAAGGCACATCTTGAATGCTATATTGCCTTTCTCACGGACCATACAGAGATGCTAAGCGGAAAGAATACACCTGCGCATCCACGCCAAACAGAAAAAGAAATTTACTTTAGAAATTTCACCACCGACGACAGCTTCTGCGCTGAGTTCAAAAAGTTGGGTTTTTCCCCGCGGTCGGTCCAACTTCTTTAGATATAGGCCTTTAAAGCTTGACTATATAATCGATCGTATCTCCGGTATTTATAATCCGATCTGGTTGAAATGGATATCATTACAAACGCCTTTCTAAGCTCTATAAATCAGTGCATAAACATATTTATTTTTATTAACCCATTGGGGAGCTAATTAAAAAAAAATTTTAACCTCACTTTTCTGCTAAAAATTTATATTTTTTTCAACAAAATTCCTCATTATACTTATTTTTTGGCAGGTTCCGATAAAAAACAAGACCTTAGCCTCTTTTAAAGGTATATTACTCACCAATATCCCTTCAAAGACCGGAGATATTTACGTTAAAAAATTGTTAATATATTTCGCGCTTTTTCAATCTTTCTAACACAAAAGCAAATTCTTTCTTCTTTCTGCTACATTTCCATAGAAAAAGTAACAAAAGTCCTTCCTTCATTTAATTATGCCCTCTTGTCGTTTTGGTACAAAATACTTGCAGAATTTATAAAATGTTTTGTATCTCCTCTTTGGCAGGTAACAGTTTTTGTTACTTTTGTCACCAAAAAAATGTGTCAGCATACCAATTTGTGACAGTTGTCACTTAGCTGTCAAATAGTAACCGTGGTGACTTTTGTAACCCTGGCTTGTTAATATCGCTTATCTGTCCCGTACAAATTAAGCTATAATTAACTTTAGCGGGGTAAAAAAAACACACACACCATTCCTTTGCGGTGCGCTCAAATTTCCTAACTAATAACGTATTAATGTTAATTCAATAAGATATTTACTTTTCCTTTTTTGCCGCTTTCAGTTTGCGCAGAATACCATAGGATTTTGTTTTGTTTTCCTGCTTTTGACAACCTTTTATTGTGAGGTGAATTATTTGTTACGTGTTGAGTTTTTCGGTATGACAGTATGACAGTGATATACACTAATAACGCGCTTTAAAAAAAAAATTCATTCTGTTTTTGCGCGAGCGAATTTTTTTTACGCGAATTTTATACATGCGAGAAAAAACAGAAAGATAAAGCATTATGTTTCCTATATGTTGTTTCCTATATGTTAGAGCGAGTGGTCAAGTTTATTTACATTCCAATTAGCTGTTCTTCTGTTGATCATAGATAATGCGCCGGGTCATCCGGTTTTGGAACATCCAAATGTAGAATTTTGCTTTCTGCCACCTAATACTACTTCGTTGATCCAACCCCTGGATCAAGGAATAATTGCAACATTTAAAACCCACTATATCAAGCAAACGTTCCGGTATATTCCAGAAAATCTTAAGAATGATGATACATTGACAGTAATGAATGTGTGGAAAAAAATTTACGATTAATGATTGCATAAAACATATCGAACTAGCGTTAGCGGCATTAAAATCATCCACTTTGAACGCTTGTTGGAGAAAGCTTTGGCCAGAATGCGTCAAGAACAATGATCCAATACCTTCTAATACGACCGAGTAGTATTCTAACATCATGGCTTTAGCACATGAAGTAGGCGGAGAAGGATTCGATGATCTTTTGGCCTCAGACATCGATGAATTAATGGTAGATAAAGCTCTAAGCGAAGCTGAAATAATTGAGCTTTCCGTTGCCACCCCCAATACCGAAGAGCATGTCGAAGATGATAGTGAAAATAACGAAGAGGTTCCAACACTTACTGCTGATATAATTAAAGAAGGTCTTCAACTTGCAAGTAAATTGGGCAATCATTTCTGTATGCATGATGATATTGATGAACGTGCTGCAAAATTTCAACGTGATCTAAAAATATTGATGGGAAATTACCGAGAACTTTATAACAGCCTATCTCAACCAGGAGCACAACGACTGATAACGGAATTTGCTATCAAATCAGCACGAACTCCAAATGTTGAGCAAGAAGTTAATATCGAAAATGTTTCGAGCGATAATGAGGAAGGTGATATTGAAGCCCCGCGCAAAAAAAGCTCGTGTATTGACAAAGCTCACTGACAGCAATTAAAAACAATATTAAACATTAGTTGTTAGGTTTTATTTTGGAATTTTGTTTATTTTGTTAATTATTTTTTTTTTTTTTTTGAATATTATTTTATTTAATTTTTATTCGTTTGTATTTTGAATTAAATAAAGCACCTGAATTTTAAGCTTTATAAACGATGTTATAATTCTAAATTTAAAAAATACATAATAATTATGTACATATAATAATGATAAAAAATAAAAAGTTTATAACATATAAAAAAACGATAAATCTGTATGATTTTTAACCTATTTTCTTACAGATTTTTTAAGTCAGGAACCAATGTTCTATTTTCCTATGAACGTGGTATCTTTTTTTACGCGACTTTTTTATACGGGATTTTTCCAGGAACGTATCTCTCGCGTAAAAACAGAATTAGGTGTATTTTTTTACAATAGTAAATTTTGACAGCTTGATCATAAGAAGAAATCTTAAGACGCAATTGGAATATAATTTTGCGCCTTGAATATTTTTAGAAAATATTTTCCATTGCTTTTACCAATTATTTTGCGAATACGATACAAAAATACGATCTTTACACTCAGGGCCGTGCGCTAGAATTTATCACGGGGGGGTTTAACCACTTTAAATAAATACAAATATATTGTTAACCATCAATATGACTTCTTGAGGTGAGGTCAAATATTATCTTTTTTGCTCAGCCCAAAAAAAATTAATTTCTACACAGAAAAAATAACCATAGGTAATATTGCCTAGTTTGGGTTTGGTGATTTTTTTGTATGAGGACAAGAAAAGGTGGCAATTTTGCCTAAATCAAAAGTGCAAAACGCACTACTAACAACAATGCTGAATTTACATATGTATGTTGGCAACTATTATTAGAATCTATAGGCGCGGGTACGGCCTAAATTCACAAAGTGAATACATCCAAACCAGCGGTCGGCAAAAATAAAAATTAGTGTGTGTTGGTGAGAGAAAATATTGTGCACTGAAAAAAATTATACAAACATACGAGTTCTTGTTTTTTGCCGCACGCAAGACAAACAAATACACAACCAGCGCACATGATGTTGTTTCATCGCTGTCTTGCGGACGACTAAACGAAAGAAAAATTTTGTTCTGTGCACATTCATAAAAACGAAGCAAAAGAGCGTGGTTTTCTAAAGAGCGTAAGTGTCGGTGTGAATTCAATGTCCACACAAGTGGTATGGAGTGCCGATGGCTGATCCAAACACAATTTGTCCGACTGCGCTCACAGAGATTGTCCGACAGTGATCGCACATTGTTTGCGTTAAACTCCTCCGAAACGGCTGGACCGATTTGTATGAAATTTTGTGTGCATATCGGGTAGGTCTCAGAATCGGCCAACATCTATTTTTCATATCTCTAAATGATAAGGGTGACCCACCCCTATATAGAACACATATTTGTCCGACTGCGAAACACAGATTGTTAAACTGCGAAAAAACAACACACACTGATGTAGCGACAGCAAATAGTTGTATTGTTTGTGTGCGAAGCACTCTCAGAGCAATGAGAATAATGACGTGGTTGTACCAGTGTTACCATGTTGGTATAATTTGTGCCGTTTCGGCACAATTTTTTTTGGTTTGGTACTTGTTTTTTGAAAAATTATGCCAAGTGCAGTTTAGCACAATTTCCCCAATATTTTTGCAATTTTTTTCAATTTAAGTGTAATTTTTTAGCACAATTGCTTTGCAAACGGCACAATTTTTCGTGCTAAAATTTTCTTAGTTTGTAAGCGTATTTTCGGCAAAGCGAGGGCTTCACAAAATAGTGCACACTGTTTCTTATGCATTATACCACTTCTAAACGTCTAATATTTATTGTGTCAACTTGTTTACATCAAATACACACAAAAATGCTTCTCAAAATACCGTTCGGAACCGGTGTAAAACTGTAGGTCCCAATTAGTGAGTGCAAAACTAGAAAGCGCACATCTCACTGATTGTGAGAAGCTCTCCCCAATCCCTTCATGGGATGTTAGAAGATTGATTGATTGATTGATTCTATTCCAAGAAGGTGATGTTTACTGGAGCAGAAAAAAGTTAGCTTTTATTGTTATAGAAATTCAAAAAATATTTTGGGTTAAATTTTTAAATGAAATTGAAATGCGAGCTGTAGCAAATTAAAATCATAATAATATTTGTTTTGAAGTTGAAGAGTTATGTTATAACTAACTTGACTAACCGTTAAGCTTTTAGCGGGATTACCCCGACTTTTGTGCGATTATTCCGCATTTACGCGATTATCCCGCATTTTGGAGTCTCATCCCGACTTGAGTATATAAGAATAAAGTGATTATGTAAAAAAATAAATTGTCTTATTTTATATATTTACGGCCTTATTCATAAAAAGTTGTGAGAGATTGGAAAGACGTTTTTTGTATGATAAATCGTGTCTCAAACCTTCCATAACTTTTTATGAACACGGTCGTTAGTCTTCATTTAACTAAATCATGTATTTTTACAAACAAAAAAGAATTATTTAAAACCAAAAAATTCCGATTTTTTAATCATTGTGCCCCGCTTTTTGGTGACAACCAGTTGGTCAGTTTAGGTATAACAGCTGTGTAAATTTTCAAATGCAGATAACCACCCATTTCTTGGAGTGACTTTGTGTGTTCCGGACACAGAATTACAAAAAGACGAAAATTACAATTTTAGCATAATGGTTTCACAAACGGCACAATTTTTGAGTACATTTGGCATAATTTTTTAGGCGGTCTCTGGCAACACTGGATTATACGTATATAAAAATGAGATAGAAAGAGAGCAACGAAAATTGCGAACTTGTGTAGCGTATGTACGAATATAAAATGTATGTATGTTCATGTGTCTGTTTCTTTCCATTCTCTTTGCTTTTAGTGGGAATAAAACAAAAAGTATTAAGCAAGAAAATAATAAATAATTTTAAGTACATATTAATATTATTTAAATATAACGTCATCATATGATTGAACGCTGTTTTTTATTTTCCAATGTAACATTAAGCGTGTTTTGGTTAAGCTTGATTATATATTCGCTTGTTTTGTATGAAACACTTAGCGAGAACTTAGCGACGAGATTCATTTTCGCTAAGTTTAAAACAAAAAAATTTTGACATATTTTACCGTTTTTTAACCATTTTTCATATTTTTTAACAAAATGACTTGTCGCTAAAAAGCCGTTTTCTTTGCAACTTAGCAAGCGATAATCGCTCGCTTGTAACCAAAACACGACTATTTACAAATGTGTTCATAGAAATCGAACAGGTATCGTGTAGCAAAAAGGTGTTAACACACCGCCCGTGAGTTCGAACACTCATTGGATTTTTTTTCAGAAACTACAGAACATCTTCAAAAAACGGACTATTGTGATTTTTGGAACAAAAATAAGGAGGTAGTAAACGATGCCATCTAGCTGCCTTCAAGTACACGGTCACCCAGAAGTCTCTAAGGTCACTCTAAAGAGTCTAAACAAGATGAGAACGTCGGTGGTGGTTATAATATCTTAAAGAAGTTAACTCAACAGCAGTACCACATGGTTACACACCCTTGTGAACAACTTAGAAGGATGTTAAATAGTTTTTGCTGAGCAGCAAACATGTCACCGACTTTGTCGATGATGGAGACTATGGTGCAAGTATTATAGACAACAATACCTCCGCGCCCTCAAGCACTAAAGCTGCCATTCTAACATCCACAACACAACAGCATTCGGTACCACCACCATCATAGTAAATCCCGATGGCCCTGATAAACACATTGTGGTGAAACGCTGTTCAAACTCCAAGATGATATGATAAATGATAGTTGAGAAGGAGCCAGCTGAAACTGAAAACCCACTCAGTGTTGGTGCAGCAGCAGTCACAATTGAACAGAAGTAGCCGAAGATGGAAGAAAACAAAGTACTACTAGACCTTTCCAGGAATACCAAGCTCCGACATAGCTTGATACAGTTGTCTCCGTATCGGACTATCCTATGGCTGCAAATAAAATACTGCATATTATTTCAGCTTATTATCCCTCTGGTAATAATAATACTCACCTTAAAAATTAACTTCACAATCTTTTTGAGTGTATGGACTTGGAAAATGAGAACAACTATTACGTTCTAGCTGGCGACTTGAATTGTAAGCATACTGATAGGGGTAACCCAAATGACAATCAAAAGAGTCACAAACTTCGAAACGATCGTCCACCAACGTGACTTCAAATCCCGGCTCCGACTGTTTACATTTTTTCTAATTGCATAAAAAAGAAATCGAAAAAAATATTTTTTATTATTCTTATTTTTTCTGTAGTCTGATGATTTTGAAACTTTCTTGGTGTGCCACTAGTTATATTGGTTTAGCAACGGAACAGCATCCATTTGGCGACGTGGCCAAACATATTTCAAATTGATGGTGTCAATGACCCCGTTATATTCCTAGATTTAATGGAATTATACAATTTCAATTTACAATTTCCATTCTTAAATATTAAATCATAATTTTTATTTGAATTTCACAAAAAATTTCTGAATTGCAACAATTTCAAATTCATCTTAATACTCTTAAAATTACTCTCAACTATACTGACATTTCTGAGTTTCTTCTTGTTACAAAATCTACATTCTGTCACCGAATGTATGTAGTACATTCATCTAAAGTATGGTGTCAACATCATGCCAAACGTGATATTGTCTCTGAATAGTGGCCTTCCCGTTTTCCCAGAAATACAGAAGTTCACAAAAATACAGACACTAATTTAAGTTTTGGTCATAGCAAGAACAAAGAATATGCTAAATCAAGAGAACCTAAATACGTTCAAAACGAAAGCTTATAAAATTTTTTGATAAATGGGGAAAACAAACATTTGCTGCTGGTGACAGCAGCAGAGACGAATCTGCCATAATCATGAGCATCTTAAAATACTCGTCAGCGGTAGCAGCACGAGAGAGAATTTAAAACTTTGTTTTCATACATTTCATTTGTTTCCCTTCAAAGACCCTCTCTAGCTAGCAACCCAAAGAAACATTCGCCATAATCGTGTAATACCGCTCGATTAATAGGCTGCATTTATTGTGTTGCATTTTATGCGTATTCACACTAATGGCCAGTTTTTTAGAGCGGGTTTAAACCGCGAATTACTAAAACTGAGGTTAGATTTAATCTTAGTTAAACTGTCCATTCTGTTTTACAGTTAAATACATCACAATTTTTTAACTCTGTCATGGCAACCCTGTGCAAATGTCAAATATATCAACAGTTGTTTGTTGTTATTTGTCTTTTTTGTTTGTTTTTTGTTTTGGTAATTGTTCTATGTGGTTGCAGCTTCTATTCTTCAACTGAGGTAAGTAATTTGCATTAACAGGTTCACTGTCCAATGTATCACATGTGACACAAATATATTTTTTTGTACCATGTGTACAGAGTCCATGTATCATATGTATATGAACAAATTTATTGTTGATTTTGAATAAGTTTTGGACATACAGAGTATATTATTTACTTTGTAAAATGGAAAAAACCCACAGTGATTTGTTTTAATTTTTTTAGTTTTTAACCTTTATTTCTGAATTCATGTTTATTCTTAGTATAGTAGTAATAATACTAGAAATGAAGTAAACAAATTAATAAAGTCGTTTAATTTTTCTTCTCAAATTTAGAGTGAACCACATTGTAGCATGGCAAACAATAACCTTTTCCACATTCCAGGCACTCTGTGTGTATCTGTTTGGCTTTTGCAGGGTTTCCTTCCTCCTTATTTTTGGCATAGCAGCTGACGCAGCGACGTCGGATAAGTTACCATTTCGCCGTGGTATTTCGGTAAGGATATGTTTTGTAGCTGTTGGGACGTTTAATGGGTTAGTTTGTCTTTTCTCTACAACGTCGCCCAGCCAGTGACGAATAATTTTTTCTTGTATTTGCAAGATAGTAATGGCAAAACCAGTTAACTCATTGAAAATAACTCTGGAGTTAACAAGTGCTGCTTGAAAAAGTAAATCTATTGCAATTTTCTTGTACCACGTCAGACTTTTCCTTAGTGGCGAGTAATAACTACTCATTTGACATCTGCGACGTCAATCCCTTTTTTAGCATCATTGTAATCAATAACCATATTTGGTTTTGTCGATTTTCCCCTCCATGAAGAAGTTTCAGTCATTCCAGCGTCGTGGCACGTTGATATCATCAGTACATCTCGCTTATCATGCCACTTCAAAACAGTTACCATGCTGTCCATCTGTCTTGCCACAACATCTCCACGTTTTAGTTTTTTTTTGTGTGACTACTTCTAGACGATGTCTTTTATTTTTCCGCAAAGTGCCACATAAATCCGTATTTTTATATTTCAGATATTTTGCCAGACCTATTCCAGTGTAGAAGTTATCAGCTACAATCAGTCTGCCCTCATTTAGAAGTGGGAAACACAGCTGCACCACAACAGTTCCAGGTTTGTCAAGACACTCTATAACAGTTCCAGATGAAGCATGTATCTCATAAGACCATGTGTACGAATTGGTAGAAAACATTTTATAAATTTTAATTCCATATTTATGGGTTTTTGATGGATTATAGGTTTTAAAATGTAATCGACCGTGATGATTGATTTGCGATTCATCTACGACAATTGTGTCACCAGGCACATAAAGTTCACGGAACTTTGTAATCATATGGTTTACTAGAGGTTGAATTCTATATAATACATCATCGTTGTCTTGTTGAACATCTGCAAAATGCCAGCAACGCAGTATACTACTGAATCGGTTATACGAAATACCTATTTTATGAATAGATTTAATCTTAGTTAAACTGTCCATTCTGTTTTACAGTTAAATACATCACAATTTTTTTACTCTGTCATGGCAACCCTGTGCAAATGTCAAATATATCAACAGTTGTTTGTTGTTATTTGTCTTTTTTTTTTGTTTTTTGTTTTGGTAATTGTTCTATGTGGTTGCAGCTTCTTTTCTTCAACTGAGGTAAGTAATTTGCATTAATATAAATTCATTTGAAATTGGTGTAATAAAATATAATTTTGTGTTGCAGCTTACCTTTAGTGTAAAATATGAGTCGAAAAATAAGTGCAATATCCAAGCGGACGGCAAACTTCACTTCAACGGAAGTGACCTTTTTGGTAAGCTTAGTTGAAAAAAGAAGTGGGATTGTGGAATGCAAACGCACAGACCGGGTGAGTACGGAGCAAAAGATGGAGGCCTGGAAGGAGATTGAACAAGAGTTCAACCTTAAATTTTCAAATTGTTTCTAAAAAAACTCCAACAAATATCAACAAAATGTTTTATTGTTTACATACACAAAATTCTACTTCTTGTTTTTCATTGCTGCTGTCAAAAGCCAACACAATCTAAACTTAGTTTAACTCGCACAAATTGGAGTTTTAGCTTTGACGGAAAAAATTAAAATCTGGTTTAAACGTAGTTTAACTCATATCCGAAGATGATCTCCGATTGATAAACTGGTCATAAGTAGGTTAGCTGCGAAGCATGGTAAAATGAGTAAGGTAAACTCGTTAGAACAGCTGATTTCAACATATGTCTTGCTTAGGTGTTTCTCTTATGTCAAATTCACATGCATTTTGTTTGTTTACTTTTACAGTAGATACACACATGAAGAAAATTTGACAGATTATGGACACCAAACAAAAACAAAATGCCTGTGTTTGTTGTAACAATTCCTAGTGCGTTTACCTTACTTATTTTACCATTCCGCGAAGACCAAGAGCGGCAGAGTCCGATAAGGCGTACAATAAAAAGGGTACACATGTCCGGAACAGATTCAGCCACATAACGAAACGATGAAGTCATTTATTAAATATTTTCCCACATGGTGCAATCAAAAGACTGACGCCTCCGTGGTTCCCCGGTCAAATTAAATCTGACAGTGTCTGCCACAGTGAGTGGCTATCTAATCAGCTTGTGTTCCCCCATGTTTCTGGCAGCTGTTTGCCACGTAGTGGTAAAAAACGGACCCAATCCGGGGTGTCAATGCTTTGTGTGCGGAAGGATTGTTTACAGTCGTGGGTAGCTGATTGCATTTTAGCGGTGCCTCACTGTTACCAGGGCGACTCAGTGACAGTTACAAGCTGTCGGGTAAGTTCTTTCCATTCTATATAGGGCTCTGTTGCGGTCGACCTATCCTGTGTGGAATCACACAACACAAATAAAGGGAGGGCAGTCCACTAGGCCTAGAGTTGCCGGAAACACCTCCGATGCCAATAAGGTAAGTCCAGCAAAATGGACACAATTGATGACTTGATGTCCGGGCCGGCGTAGCCAGTTCTTTGTAGGTACACAACCATACCTGTAATCTTCCCAGAAGAAGTTTAAGAAGAAGAGCGTCCAGCTCTTAGCATTGTCACGATAAATGGTGATGACGACCAGGAAACACTTACTGCTAGGCAGATAAATTGCCTACAATAGGCTCATAATGTTATTGAAAATCAAGACAATCAGAGGCTTCCATATTGGAACAACCCGCAGATTTAGAGGGCTAAGGTGGCCAGTTGGAACTCCAGTGAAAGGTTAGTTAGTGAGGTTGTAAAAAACAACTTGGTAATCACGGTAATCAAGACGGAATCATTTCAGTGGTTAAATGCAAATATGTTGTGGATGCATTGTACTCAATATACGAAGGACGAAGGACCGCAACATAAAGATGTAGTGATCCGGAGGAGAGAATTAGGAGCACGAGGCTATGGATAACATGTCAACGCTAAGCGGTAATCTACCAATAAATTTATACTTATTGAAGCCCTCAGCAAATCCGGAAGAGGGTTTCCCTTTCCCGCAACCAATCTGGCTGAGTCTGTAGAACGCACTTCAACAAATTGTTAATAGTGAAACCGGTCTCTTTTTTTTGGTGTCTGACTATGAACATGATGTTGGTGGTAGAGAGACCACCAAATGTTTCTTCAAATCAACCTAGACCATAGTAAAGTGGCACCTATGCCAGGTATATTTACAGAGGTACATCTCAAGGAAAGATCCTGTCTCCATTTCTATCGAAACATCCGTTGAACGAAATACTGATGACTGTCGAAATCGTGGATGCGAAAATTGTTGTTTATGCGGATTAGATGGCAATAGCTATAATGAATATGTAGCTAACGGACTTTGGGCAGAAGAGCGGGTGAAAATTCACGAGGTGTAAGCCCGGCCAAGACCTAGCTATTCTTTTTACTCGAAAGTATAAAATACCTATTGTTTAAGTTATCACGTTGAATGTTTCTGGAGTTAAGCCTGCAGAGATTGTCAAATACCTGGATGATATTTTGGAAAGTAAGCTTAATTTTAGACCCAACATGTTGGAAAGGGAGAAAAAGCCAACAACACTCCTTTACTCCTGGAAGGGGGTTATAGGTGGTAACTGGGGACTTCCTCCGAGGATTGTTCACTGGATCTATACAGCGGTGGTGAGGCCAATACCGGTCTATGGAGTAGACCTACCTATTGTGTCCTACGACGATGTGCACCACGGATGCCCTGCGTACCACTCAAACTGATGCACCGTGTGTTCAGATTTATTTGTTGCCGGTGGACATAATAGGTAGGCAGATTGGGCATGGTCAGACTCGGCTTTGGAAAAGACCTGGAGGCACTCCCAACATTGCTCCAATTGTCGACTACTCGATCACGGAACGGTTATTCGATCGGAAATACCACATTTGCATGGACGAGAATGATTCCTTGAACAAAGGAGTTCCTAGTATATAGGGATATGTGAATTTTTGATTAGGCTGGGTCAGCTTTGAATGATTTGGTAGGGTACGAGGTATATTCTAAAGCACTGCCGTTGTCTCTTTCGCATAAACAACCGGAATTTTGGCTTATGGAGATGTGACCAACTGGCTGAGGGATAGTAGCCCAAGACTCGTTGTACCCAATGTCTTAGCTGATAGTCAGGTGGTAATCAAATCTGATGAATCAGTCTTTCTAATGTCAACACCTGCCCAACACTTCAGAGCGTCTACCTCTATTGAGTAGCACAAGCACCAATGAGAGGGTTGCAACACTCATGAAGAACCTCTTGGTCCCCCCCGCCCCCTTAATTATAGCGCTGAACATTATGGGATATTTAAAATTTTGGACTGCATTATGAGAAACTCAAATATTCGGCAAGTTTCTCAATAATTTCGTCAATTTCGTACATTTTCCCCAAAAAAGGAGTTAAAATTCCAAAAAAAGTGGGCGAAAGCGTCCTCTGGCGGTACTCAAAAATAGAAATGATTGTAAAAAATGGATTCGCCGACCCAAAAAACCCCCAAATACACATTTAACTAGAGGAAATTTTCTTTTGCCTTTTTAGTCC
Source organism: Phaonia tiefii (assembly GCA_963931995.1). NCBI lineage: Eukaryota > Metazoa > Arthropoda > Insecta > Diptera > Muscidae > Phaonia > Phaonia tiefii. The sequence goes on from OZ008371.1 coordinate 150,053,963, forward strand.
AATATCTAACTCGATTATTGAGTATTTAAAAAACAAACCTATTTCGAAGAATCCGGGGGCTCGAATTTCTTCTTCAAACTTTCTTCAAATGGCCCATAAACAAGAATCGCGATGAGCCTTTGCCGCAAAAAAATTTGACCCACCCTAATATACATATATTGAAATCAAAAAAATATTTCGCTTCTAAACATTATTATGTTTGTGTGGAAATACGCATATGTTTCCATGTAAATATATGCAGGTTTGGGCGAAACACGCAAATGCTTCCACGTAAGCATATGGATGTTTGGGATGAAGAACGCATATGTTTCCACGTAAAAGCATATATGTTTGCCAGTAAACATGATTCTGTTTACATTTAAATACAAGTGAGTTTGGGACTTGGAAACATATGAATGTTTGAATTGTGTTCCAAACATATATATGGTTCCTGCAGAATATGTTTGGGGGAATATGTTAGAGCGGCCGTTATTTATACAATGGTTATAAATACAATGAATTCCATTAGTACTCGAACATGGTCCAGCCTTAAGTCGTTCATCGCAATGTGAGGAGGACTGACTGGTCACCCTTGGAAAATACCTGCAGGAGTTGCTTGGGATCAGGAAAATAAGGAAGTAAGGTGCGTAGAAGTACAGAGATAATGTAACGGACAGTGTCACCAGTGGTACCAACAAGTCGCTACAAATCTCTTGCCCAAGAGCGGAGCCAATGGCGAAGAAGAAGTTACAAAGTTGAGCTAAGGCGTTATAAAAATTCGGTCAGACGGGTCAAGAGAAACTCCATCGGTTGAGCTGGTCATACTAGGAACTAGAGTAGACGACTAAATTGCATACTAGAATGTGAATACAGGAATATGTACCAAAATCTCAAGGCATTAATATTTGCAAAATGTACCAAACCTGGACAACTGAAGACGAAAAGATTGATTTGGTTGGGTGAAATAAAAATTAGTCGTGTTCAATCTGATGGAATGCCATATTGTTGGAAGAGGCCCGGTGAAACCCTCCAGCGACACCATGTCAATCAAGCGGGGAAACACAGTGGTGGAAGTGTAATGGTGTTGGCATGTTTCACTTGGAGTGGCGTTGGTTCTCTGGTAAAAATAGAAGGAATTATGAACAAGGAGTACTATCTAAGTATTTCCGTATTTATTGAAGAGTGTCCTTACCCTGCAACATGAATAACTCTTCAGCAATATGAAAAGATTTCAAATATGGACAATACTGGATGAAAGCGGTCACAATTTCCAATAAATTTTTTATTAATTTCTTAATGACATAATGATAATTAGGTTAATATTGAAGAAAAATGTTTTAGTTTTAGTAAAACTCAATTAATTTTCAAAAATAAAAATAAAATATATAAAATTTCGAAAAATCTGGAAATAATGTATCCACTTTTGTTCACTACTGTACATTATAGGTTCAATAGGAATTGAAACGCGGTGATATGCCCCTAGTGCCTTGATGCAAGTGTGGTGGGCGAGAGCCACAGATGAATACGCGTAAAGAAATTCTGGCTCATAGGTGATAGTAGGAGATTCCCGAACCTTCTGTCTCTAGCCAGGCCCAAGGTGTCAATGCTTGTTCCAGTTTTGACGAGACACTCTCTTATTAGCAGATGTTCGGCAAGACTAAAGGTCAGGAGAAACAACTACTGTAGAAGCTGTAACGATGAGGGAAACGAAAATCCACGGAACATCTTATCTGTAAGTGTCCAGCACTTGCCTGCCAGAGAATGTCTACTATGGGATCCTACCTATTCCGGTACCTGGGAGATTTATCTCAAATAGTCGTAAATAAGATCTGAAGCTTCTTGGAGCAATCTAAATGGTTCTCAGTTGGGCTAATGCATAAATTTTTTAACCTCTGTTATTAGAATTTTAAGTGCATCATGTATCGACTGCACCTAACCTAATCCGTACAGTTTCTAAACCGATGGCTAGGGAAAACTAGAATACGCAACCTATATTGCTCGCTAGTACAGTTACTAAACCGACAGCTAGGGAAAACTAGAATACGCAACCTATATTGCTCGCTAGTTTGCAGGGCTGATTTTTTATTCGTCCTCCTATTCTAAATTTTAAGCGTACCTGCATTAAGATGTTGAAGAGATTTTCATTACAAAGTGTAGTCTCTAAATTGTTTGTTTGACTCATCTATGACTAGTTGCTGCTTGTTCTATAGTACTGATCTTGTTTCCTAATCTGTATTTGTAACTCCTTTAAGATGCTGAAGAGATCGCATTGTCTAGTACCGTATCTAAAGCCTTAGTAGACGCAACTTTAGATTCGTAAACAGTGTTAGCATTTCCATTGTTGCACTCGCTACGTATGCTTGGATTATTAATACCATTTGTATAAGATGCTGAAGAGATCACAAAATGCTGAAGAGATCACAAGTAGATTTGTACAGAGGAGTTTATGCTTAGCAGAGTCGCCAAAATAAATTGCCTTTAATATTAAATAACAAGTTTTATACATTTTGTTGCAAATCTGATACCATCATAAGAAAAATCGCATAAAAGATTGTTACCATTAATATCACGTTTAAAAAATGTAAGGACGTCACTACAATCCTTTCCATTGACACAATAAATATTCGTATCTATTTTACGTGTCATCAAGGACCCCTGTAACCTGGTAACCCCATTTTATTAGTTCATATTCCACATTCTCGTAAACGCATTTTCACAGTGAACTTCGACCTTGTAGCGAAAGATGTTCTGTTTACATTCACACTATGACATGAAATATTTTTACAATATTTGCTAACAACAAAGGGTCCTGACAGAAGCAAAAGGAATTCATTCATTCGGATATCCTTTCTAAAGGAATATGAATGATATCGTCGCAAATAAAAGTACGCAACCATTTATATGAGTGGGAGTAATTCATATGACACAGTGCTGTTCTCTTCAATGAGTGTCAGGTTTAGTGTCAGGTTAGTGGATGGTTAGCGGAAAGTGCCTGGCTCAACTGACAAATGAACATTGGAAAGAGACGTCTGATTTAATTTAAATCCTTTTAACAGAAATAGGGTGGTGCCAAATATGCAATACTATTTATTGAAGTGTGAATGAATTGATAGATACTGTTAGCAATATTGGCATTCCCTTCGCCCACATGTCAAAACTGTTAAATTGATGCAAATGCTTGAGATTAGATGGGCGAAAACATTATAAATACAAAATAATAAGAAAAATAAGGAAATAGTATGGAGCTACTTTGGTATATTAACACAGCGAATAATTAATATTAATATTATGGGTTGTGTACTTAATATGCAATACATAATATTAATTATACGCACTGCTGTCGCGCTGGAGATTTTTTAATAGTATAATAATAATAAATAAAATTAGTAATACATTACATTTAATACCAAATTGGGAAGGGAAAGTGACTTTCGACCAACCATCGGTAATAACAGTCTACATTATACCACCTCCGATAATGGAATAAGACTTATAGACTTCGCCGCTGCAAAGAACATGGTATTTAGTAGCACTCGATTCTAGCATAAGAACATATCGATATCTCCTGATCAGACGACGAAGGACCAGATTGATCACTTGGTAATAGATGGCAGGCACTCTTCTAGTGTAATGGATGTACGTATGATTCGAGTTGCCAATGTCGACTCGGATAATTACCTGGTGGCTGCGAAAGTTCCCACAAGACTGAGCAGGGTGAAACACGTACTAAGCCGAACACGGGAAAAGCTGGATATTGACAAGCTACAAATACCGAAGATATCAATGTCCTTTCAACAATAAGTTGCGCAGTGAAAGAACCTCCCCATTCTTTGGAAACCGCTGCAAGGACTGATCTTGGCTATCAAAAACCGCAGCTGGATAAACCATGATACGACGAAAAATGTCGCATTGAAACTGATGGAGAAGAGGCAGTCTGTTACAATGCGTGCTGCGAGTGAGCGGTATAAGAGGCTGAGAAGGGAGGAAAACCAACTATTTAGGCGGAGAAAATGGCAGTGGGAGCAGAGGGAGAGTGAAAGCCCCGAATTGTGCAGCATGAATGGTGAATCCCGAAAATTTTTCCAAAGGGTAAAAAGATCGAATAACGAGCCCAATAATGGGCTGCCCTCTTGCAAGAACGAGAATGGGAATCTGCTGACTGATAAGCAGTGTGTGCTCAAAATGTGGAGAGATCACTTTTCAGCACTACTCCACTCAGATTCTTCCACTGAAGATTAGGAGGCTGCGTTATATGGCTGGGGGAATCTATGCCTGACGATTGGAGTCTCAGTGTATTATGTCATGTATTCAAAAACGGTGATCCGTGTGTCTGTTCCAACTATCGCGGTATCAGTCTTTTATCCATCGCGTATAAGGTCTTGTGAAGCGTATTATGTGAAAGACTAAAGCCAATTATTGAAAACCTGATTGGACCTTATCAGTGTGGTTTTAGACCAGGCAAGTCCACGACTGACCAAATATTCTTGCTACGCCAAATCCTCTAAAAGACCCGCGAAAAGCAAATCGATACATACCACCTTTTTGTCGATTACAAAGCCGCTTTCGATAGCCCCCATACGGAGAAAACTATACGAAGCCTATGTCTGAACTTGGGATTCCAGCAAAACTGATCCGCCTCTGTAGAATGACGCTGACTAATACCAAATCAGCAGTGAAAGTGGGGAAAGACTGAACCATTCTGTACCAAGCGAGGACTGAGACAAGGCGACACACTTTCGTGCAATCTTTTCAACATCTTATTGGAGATAATAAGGAGTAAAGCTGCAGTAAATACGAACAAGACCATCAACACGAAAAATCATATGTTGCTGGCGTATGCTGACGACATAGACATCATTGGGCGAAATTTGCGAGAGGTTACTGCAGTATTTTCAAGAATCGAAAAAGACTCAGCGAAGGTGGGTCTTGCTGTTAATGAGGGCAAGACGAAATTGATAGTGTTCGCGACTAGAGAAACCTCTCGACTTGGTCCGCACTTGAACGTCGACAACCGATTTAATTTTGAAGTAGTTGATGAATTTATCTACCTTGGATCCGCCGTGAATAATGACATCATCGTCAGCCCGGCGATAAATAAGAGAATTGTGTTTGCAAATAGATGCTATTTTGGACTCAGCAAAGCAGTTTAAGAACAGAGCCCTCACACGAGAGACAAAAGTCCAGCTGTACCAGACTCTCATTTTGCCTGGCCTGATATATGACTCCGAAACTTGGGTCATATCGCAAGCGCATGAAAAACATCTGGGAGTATTCGAGAGGAAAATTCTCCATAAAATATATATAGACTCCGCTGGAAAGACCAGGCAGAAGAATCCCTCCGTATCCTTGGTGTTACCAACTGGCGAGAAAAGGCAAAGAATAGAACCAGTTAGAGAAATATATTAATTAGTTTGTTTAATTAATATATGTAAGATATCTGGCCTCATGATGTTGTAAAATAGTAAATAAAAGTTTCAAAAAATTAATATTAATCATACGCCTTAATATTGAATAAACAATAAATTTTATATTAATCATACGGCTTTGTACGGTCTGCTTCTTCGAAGTAACGAATTCAATATTAATCATATGTCATAATGATTAATACGCAACAAATTGTATAAATGTGACCTGGGCTATGGAAAGGAACTTATGGTCGGAAAGATTGATTTTTGTTTAACGCTCTTTTCAATAAAACAACCCCCCAGACTCCTCCTAACTTCATTTATTTTGCTTCAAATTTTTTTTTGGCACTCAAAAATTACCTTTGTAGGGGAATTTCATAAACTACGAACATATTTATCGGTAAAGAACAACTGTACATAGGGGAATTTTTCTGAGAGGTAGAGATCCAGGGGCAACAAGAAAAAGTAAGGTGTTCGAGCGGGAACACGAACGCGAATTTATTTATTTATTTGAATTTCTGCACAACAAGATTAAATCTTATAATTATAGTACAGAAAGTACGTATTAGTTACATTTTTATTACGTTAAAACAAGAATATAATGAAATACAAATATAGTGTAAAATGATAATAACAAATACACATAAAATAGAAGAGCACACATTTTAAAGGCAAAAAATTAATTTCCTAATTCATAGTCTTTAACACTCATAATCTTTAACAGCTATTTTCAGGATAAGTTGTTTTCTGACCATAGGTACCTTTCCGTAGACCAGGTCACAAATGTTGTGTCATCGGCTGTAAAGTATATGGTCGGTATAAGCATCAGATTATAGCAACAAGAATTCGTACAGCTGATTGAAGATTTAGAAGAATTATTTAATATTAATCATACGCCATGATATTTAATAACGTAATAAATTTAATATTACTCATACTATATTGTACGGACTGCTGCTTCGAGATTCCGAATTCGATAATCTTAATCTTACGCCATAATCATACGACCTTGAGCTGTAAAATAATTTTTAAATACAAATTAGAATATGGAACTTCCCAGGCTTATGAAGAGCATCATATCGTGTTGCTGGGGTAGAGCTTTTAAGTCATAGAAATACAAAGAACTAAAATGTTTATTGTATTGTATATGACGAAAAAGTTAAAGAAGATCTCAAATATATTAAGGCTAAAAGTATTGTTCAAAATTCATTGCATATATAAGGGATACATTTTAAACATACAAGGAATTTTAATTGAATGAAAGTAACCGCCACTGTGTCATAGGTCATTTAGTTAATATTTGAAGTGGGTTCGGCGAAGAAGAAGTATCCGGCAGAGTTTTGTGATTTCAATGAAGAAAATATCTTGCGCTTGGATTCGATAATTATTATCCGGCAAATCATCCAAGAAATCCAATGTTTAGATAAGAAGTGTTACAAGTCGACAGACACAAATTGACTTGACATCCTTAACGGTGCAGAACGGTGTGTTTCGAGAGGAAACGGTCTCTTGCTTTATGGAAAGTATCAATATTTTATAAATCTTAAGAAAATTCCTTATGGGTGAGAGAAAAATTAAATAATGTAGCCACGTTTTCATTCCCTCGACAGCAAGAACCCTCTAAATCAATTGTAAATGAATATTTTTTATATCTCAGAAAAATATTATTAAGTACCCCCAAAGATCTTGATAAAACAACGTAAAAGTTATTATAACATTTCAATTCAAAAATTTGACTTGAATTTACATCCGATTCACTTTCTGTCCCCCCAAACGGCCACAGTGAATTCAACAAACTGCCAAATTATACTGGCAGCACAAATGTTGATGTGTAAAACTTCGTAAGCTCGTTAGATTTTCCATATAACGCCAGCCAATAAATCTCTCAGAGACTGGAAATTCCAGTGAGCATGCGCTTATCTGCAATACACATGCCGACGACCACAGCAACAGGTGGCAGTTGGTCCAACTACAGGCGAAATGCGTGAAACAGACGTTTCCTTAGTAAAACAGCTGGTTCGAGAGAGGGAAACATTTAAATGTTATCAACAACATTAGGGGAGAAATCAACCAGTAAATGCTATTTATATACATAATAGGATGAGCTACTGCTACTTAGGGATACATACGATACTATAAACACGGGCAGACAACACATACTTGTATGTCCATATGTTTCTACCAGAGTACCAAGAGCTATTCCTTTGTGACTCACTCCTAAGATTTAAAACGGTATGAGAGTTTAGTTTGTAACATTTTGAAGATTTAAACTGTTGCTCGTTCAAGATTTAAGGCAAAAATAATAAATCGCGAGCTGAAATTTCGGGATATATATTGCATCCTACACTGAAAGAAAAAGCTTCACAAAATTTATTAATTCTTTCCTCAATCTGATGAAATAATTCCACATTTTCCAACCTACGTAACATTTCATTGTATTAATGAAGAACATTTCATCAATCTTTCATCAATGGTTTACGTAGATTCAACGACAATACTACATCAAGTTGATGTAAATTTGACATCAGTTTGGCGTAAGTTTGTCTTCAAATTGAAGTAAATTTTGCACCATTTTGACGTGAATTGTTCAACAATTTGCTGTACATTTTTCATCAATCATATGTAAGGTTGTCATCGATTTGGTGTTAATTGGTCATCATTTTTTATGTAAAATGTTTGTTAATAAGTAGGCAAAACCTTATGACAATTTTTAATTTTTTTTTAAATCCACAATAACAGGGTACACGACCACATAAAAAGTGTGCATAGCGTGGATAATGTTTTCTGTCCATTGCCCTATTTTCTAGTATGTTATTTTCATTTTTCTACTACTTGTTTCCTCTTTCTCTTTATTTGTTCAATATTACATTAATATTTTGAATCGATCCCACTAATTATTTTCATATTCCAATGTTGAAGCAGGTAAGCAGGGTAAAAGGAAAAAAAAGCTACAAATTCAAAATGCGAAGAATCAGCTCAGAATGTGTTGAAAACATTTATGTGGGTTAAAAAAATCTTGAAAATGTAGGAAAAAATCTAGATGTGACTACAAATAGCTAAAAGGTACACAAAAGTGACACTTCAAAATGAGGCAACATCTACTTTAAATAATTGGGGAAAAGGGGGACAAAAAAGGCCAAAAATTCAAAATGCGAGAAAAAAGCTAGTAGTCATTGTGAATGAACGTTGAAATAACAATTCCTAGCGTACTTTGGAAATAAAATAATTGTTTTGGTCAATATGGGGCTCAAACGACATGTCATGCGTGCATAAATAAAAATGTATTCTAAAAATTTTGATACAGTATATTTTTCATGTATACAAATTGTTTGAATTTGTGCATGGTTGCAAAAAATGGTACTAAAAAATCCGCTAAAACAACAGGAATGGTCCTGTCACGCGGACCGGATGTGAACAAGACCAGAACATTAATGTAGCTCTATTGCGTGGCCCAAATGTCTCACCCCATCAGGAGAGGCTATAAGTTTAGCAAATGACGGTACCTGCCAGTTTTTTTTAAATTGTTGACGTAAATAGATGCAGAATACACGTCAACAAGCCATGGAATGTCATACGGCTGAAGAACGGGGAATACTCGTGAGTATATTTTTACGGACTAACATTCGTCCGTAATTTTTGCGAAAAGTGATTTTCCGCGCAAATTTCCCTTCCGTCCTATGCCAACTGGCCGAACAGACTGGAGTAACGCGTGATAGAAAGAGGTTCCGGAAGGCCTCGTGTTGATGATGTCGCCTATTGGCTGTCATAATCGACCAGTGGGCGCTCCTCGCTCTTGGCCATTACACTTTCGTTTATGCGACGAATTTTTGTGAAAGATTTTACTGCAGGACATGTGGATATGGCGGCCATATAGCTCGCGTGACGGCGGAGATTTATATGGATGCGTTTTCGGGTCGCCTAATATCTCATTCTGTCGATTTTCAGCCAACAAGCTCACCCGATTTAAAAGCTTAACCACTTCCAGGTGCGGGGTTTTTTATAGTCACGGATCTATGTGAACAAATTTTAGATCCTGGAAGCTCCCAACAAGACAATATCCGACATGAGTGCGAGAACTCAGCTCTCGAAGTTCCCGCATCCATGACTGAAAATGCGGCAAAACAAACCCAAATGGTCATCAGCAAAGGCGTCAATCTCCTGACCGATATCATCTATAGAAAGTAGTGGAAAATAACTTAAATGTCCAAATAAATATTTTAGAAAAAATTAAAGATTTAGCAAAACATCAACGACTGAGTGTTTTTAGGACACCCTGTATAAAAGAAAATTCAGTCGTTACAGTGTTTTGTAGTTGACACTCAAGTGTGCGGATAAATCCATATCGATCTAGGTAGGCGACAACGAGACAATTAAGTCGGCAAGGCCTCACGGACTATACGAGCATCTTATGAGAAATCACTGAGGAGTTTTTTACCAAGTAGAAATTTACTAGAAAAAAGATGACGTCGAAACAACCAAGATCACATGGTTGTTCCGACCCATATTTATCAATGTATAAGTAAGCTAACCTAACCTAACCTAAACTAAACTAAACTAAACTGACCTAACCTAACCTAACCTAATCTAACCTAACCTAACCTAACGTAACCTGACCTAACCTAAACTAACCTAATCAATACATGCCTTACCTTACCTTACCTTACCCTACCCTACCCTACCTTACCTTACCCTACCCTACCATACCTTACCTTACCATACCTTACCTTACCTTACCTTACCTTAGCCTACCTTAGCTTACCTTACCTTACCTAACCTAATCTAAACCGAACTAAACTAACCCAACAAAACCTAACCTAACCTAAAAAAAACATAACCCAACCTAACCTAAACTTACTTAACCTAACCTAATGAAATCTAAACTAACCTTACCTAACCCAACCTAACCTAATCTTACTTAACCTAACCTAAATTAGCCTAACCTAACCTAACTTAACATAACCTAACTTATGCCCGGTCTGTTCAAGTGTGGTTAATTTTAACGCATGGTTATTTCCAGTGATAGCCATAGATTGCGTCTTTTCAACCTTGGTTTGGTTAACAAATGAATGGTTTGGTTACCTAACCAGAGAAATTGTTAACCAGCCGATTTTGGTCGGTTAAAGCTATTTAACCAACGATTAACTGGAATTTTGTCTTTTCACGTTTGGTTAATACGTATTATATTCGACAATCATTCGGATATACAACGGTTCAGTGTCATGGAGTGAGTTTGATTTTAGTTTCTAAATATTCATTATATTATTATTCAATATTAATCTTGATGTTTGTGATCAATATTAATCTTGATGTAATTCATTAATTTCATTCACAAATTTAGTTCACGTGGAAATTGTGTTTGGGATTTGTGGTGCTCTGATGGTAGTGACGTTAGTGAGGAGGAATTATTGATTCCTGAACGACGACAATATAATATGTATGAAAGATTGGATCATTTTAATAAATGGGACGATATTGATTTCTTCAGCCGCTTTAGATTGCGAAAGCAAACTGTTGCAAACATATTGCACTTGATACGACCGAAATTGGAAGATAAAACTCAAAGGTGAGTTCCAGAATATTATAAAAGTTACAATAATGTAAATAGAAGGTTTATTTGTTAGGAGCCGCAATGTTACGCCAATGGCTAAGCTACTGATCGCCCTACGATTTTATGCATTAGGCACTATGCTGATATCAGTTGGAGATTTTTCTGGTGTCTGTAAAGCTACAGTTTCAGTTATAATTCAGCGAGTGTCATTTGCCATTGCTTCGCTGAGAAAGGATTTTATCAAAATGCCACAATCTAATGAAGAACTGTCTACAGCCAGCTACGCCTTTTACGATATTGCAAAATTTCCACGATCCATTGGAGCGATTGATTGTACTCATGTAAAAATCCAATCTCCTGGTGGAGATAATGAGGAGCATTTTCGAAACAGAAAAGGATACTTTTCACTCAACGTGCAGAGCGTCTGTTCGGCTGATTTGAAATTTTTGAACATTGTTGCACGATGGCCTGGGTCGTGTCATGATCAAACTATTTTCAACAATTCGGTCTTGAAGATGCAGTTGGAACGAAAAGATTTCAAAAATTATATCCTTATTGGTGATTCTGGCTACGCAGTCACACCATATCTGGCAACACCATTGCTTCAATGTAGAAATGCAGTTGAACAACTATACAACGAGTCAATAATAAGAACTCGGAATGTTGTCGAACGGCAATATGGTGTATGGAAACGAAGTTTTCCAGTTTTGTCACTTCAAATGAGGGTAAAAGTAGAAACAGTCCAAGATGTGATAATTGCAACAGCAATTCTTCACAACATAGCCGTCGATTTTAACGAAGAGATTCCACCAGATGCACTTGACGTAAACATCCCACCAGATGAAGTTGTGGATGTAGTCCGAATTGAAGTAGACAGACGTGACAATATTCGTACGGTATTATTAGCCGATTATATTCCGGCACTTCTTGAAGCAAACAGAGAATTAAATAATAATTTCTGAACATTTATTAATAATTGTATAATGAAATTCGTTTATTTTATCAGTCATAAATATATTTGGTTGAAATACATTGCACATAATACAGATCACATTTGTTTTGATTTCAATTCAGCCTCCAATATCTGCATTCTCAATGTATGCTCTTCAGCCGAATGCATCATACGTTATTTGTGCTCCAAACGTGCGTGTTCCAATTGTTCCTCCAAAATTTGTTTTTTCAAATCCGCAAGGTTTGCAGATGTTATTAATTCATGCTTAGATGCCTTTTGAGTCTTCAAAAGTTGATTTTTTTTGTACGAAGCATGGTAGGACGGTATTTGCTCCAATCCAACGGAGATTCAGTATTATTATTTTCCACGAATTCTTTTTCATTTGGACCGATTACGGTCTCACGTTCATTCTCGATGGTATTGCTAAACAATATATGGTTTATCATGGAACCTTCAGCATCCACTTCATCAACCAAATCCTCTGATGATATAATCATTGTGCACAGATCATCAACATCGATTGTATTGATAATTTGATCGTCATCGTTTCTGATAGAGAATAGATAGTCTGATTAGTTTTTTTCATATTGATCGCAGTGGATAAATCGTATGAAAAATAAAATTTACCTAGCTGGCAAGCCGTCAACACTTACGCCCATAACATCGCTCAATTGACCAAGAACAGGATTAGAATTTTCTTTATCTTTCGGTGCTGGACCTCCACCAGTCATAAATAATTCTTTCCGAGCATTTGCTTTCGTCTTGCGCAGCGTGCGTTTTATGTTGTTGTACTTTTCTTTCAATACCTTTGCGGTACGAATCTATAGAATAAAAAATATATACAAGAATGCATTTTGATGTGAAAATAGTGATTTCTATAGAAATACTCACTATGTTCGTTTCTGAAGATGCATTGAACTGTTGTGCTAATTTTTCCCATGCCGCAACCTTTTGTTTTGATGTAACTGCATCAGTTTTTTTGTTTTCGAAAATATTTTTTTTCTCTAACACCATAGCTACAAGTTTTTCCTCTTCACTTTTCGAGAAATTCACAGATCGTTGCTTTGACTGCGACATTTTCTTAAAAAACAATGAAAATAATGAATAATATAGGCAAAATAATCAATAATAATAAAATAACTCACTATGAGCTGTCGACAATAGACAGGTGTCACCGAAAAAGTTAACCATTGATTGAGGTTAGTGATTGATTTGACTGCTAGACTGGAAAAATATTGGAATTTTTCGATAACCAACGGTTTGTTAACCAAAACCGAAAAAATGGTGAAAAGACGCAATTCCTTAACCATAGATTCATTATCACGGGTTAAGCAAAATCTCTGGTAACCAAACCACCAATTTAACCACAATTGAACAGACCGGGCCTTAACCTAACCTAACATAACCTAACGTACCCTAATCTAACATAACTTAACCTAATTTAACTTAACCTAATCTAACTTAGCTTAACCAAAGCTAACCTAACCTAACCTAACCAAACCTAACGTAACATAAGTAAACCTTACCTAACCTAACTTACCCTAACTTAACCTAACCAAGCTTACCCTAGCCTACCCTAAACAAAACCTAACCTAGCCTAGCCTAAACCAATCTAACCTAACCTAAACTAAGAAAACCCAACCTAACCTAAAATAACCTAATCTAACCTAACCTTACCTAGTCTAACATAACCTAACCTAACCCCACCTGACCTAACCTAACCTTACCTAGTCTAACATAACCTATCCTAACCCCACCTGACCTAACCTAACCTTACCCAACCTAACATAACCTAACCTAACATAACCTAACCTAACATAATCTAACCTAAACTAAACTAACCTAACCTAACTTGACCCAACTTGACCTTACCTGACTTAACATAAACTAACCTAACCAACACTAAACTAAACAAAGGTAACCTACCCTAATCTAGTCTAATCTCATCTAACCTAACCTAACCTAACAATAACCTAACCTAATCGAACAAAACCTAACCTAACCAAAGCTAACCTAATCTAAACTAAACTAACCTAACCCAAACTCACCTAACAAACCCTAATCCAACCTAACCTAAACTAACCAAACCTAACCTAATCTAAACGAATATAGCCTAATCTAACCTAACCTAACCCAACCCAACCCGACCTAACTTAACCTAACCTAACTTAACCCAACTTTACCTTACCTTACTTAAAATAACCAAACCTAACCAAACCTAACCAAAACTAAACTGAACTAAACCTAATCTAATCTAATCTAATCTAATCTAATCTAATCTAATCTAATCTAATCTAATTTAATCTAATTTAATCTAATCTAATTTAATCTAATATAATCTAATCTAATCTAATCTAATATAATCTAATCTAATCGAATCTAATCTAATCTAATCTAATCTAATCGAATCTAATTTAATATAATATAATATAATATAATCTAACCTAATCTAATCTAACCTAACCCAACCTAATCTAATCTAACCTAACCCAACCTAACCTCAACTAACATAACCTAATGTAATCTAACCTAACCTAAACTAACCTAACAAACCGTAACCTAACCCCTAACTTAAACACCCGGTTCAGGCAGGGCAAGTTTCCTTTCTCATTTCTCTAGTTTATAGGAGTGAGAGGTGGAAGGAAGAAAACGGGGTACAGACTTGCCCGTACCCTTATTTCGTTTTGTTTTCTCATCCGCAATTTTTTACGCGAAGTTACCTGCAGATGACAATTTGACATTGCTTTTTATTTTTTGTTTCGTTCATAAAGTTCTGGATAATAAACAAAGTACATGAGTGTTTTGTTTGATGTTGATAGTAAATAAAGGTTCTCCTATGCAATCAATTAATGTCGTTATTATTATTATTCCTTTCACTTACATTTTTTTCACAAATATAAAAATTTCTCTTTAGAATAAAAATTTTTCATAATTGAAATAAAATGGCCGTCATAAAAGGAAGAACGTGGAAGCAAAAATTGTTCAAGCAAACTTTCCCTGTGTGAACATGAAAGCAAGTTCAAAAGAGAATTGGCAATAACTAGAGCAAGTAAACTTGCCCTGTCTGAACCGGGTGAAACTAACCAAACCTAAACTAACCTAACCTAACCTATCCTAATCTAACCTAACCTAGTCTAACCTAAACTCACCTAACAAAACGTAACCTAACCTAACCTAACCCAACGTAACATAACCTAACCCTAACTTAACCTAACCTAAACTATCCTAACTCAACTTTACCTTACCCTACTTACCATAACCAAACCTAACCTAAACAAAACTAAACTACACTAACCTAACCCAACCTAGCCTAACCCAACCTAAAGTTTCTGAAGAAAATAAACGCATTCGTCCATATGAAATGGGCTACAAAAATAGCTAGCGGACATAATGTCGATTCACAGTCGTTATCCGTTTTAAAAACCAATATTCCAATACACCACAACGACATTGTAAAGTCGAATCACTCTAATATGTGGGTTTACTCTCCTCCCCAATAGGTAAAGAATCATTTTCCACAACATTTGTATTTAATGATCATCTGCTCCAGATGATTACTTAACACAGTCTAAACATTACTTTTCCCGAGGTGAAGTGTTGGGATTTTAAAGTTATCCCATAAATTTCCAAATCAGTTTGATTTTCCTGTTTGCTGTGAAATTTTTCATTTATTAGTTCAAAGTATTGAGTAAAGCGAAAGTTTCAGCCGTAATAAATCTTTATTTACCTTTCAACGAATTTTCCACATTTGCCCCACCTTTTCGAGCTACATTGTTGGTCAGATTAATGTAGATGATTACCAAGATTGATGGAAATAAGCGGATGATTTGGGTAGGTGGTGGGCATTTTGATTTTTATGCAAATGAGTCAAACTAAAATCAATAAATTGATCGAGAAAAGGTCAATAGGTAGAACTCAGTAAAGAGTTATTGGAACTATAGATTTCATAGAAATTGATTGTTATTTGACTAAAGGCAAATGGACTCCACTTAACGAGACTAAATCTAGACAAATATAAATATTTTTTTAAAATTGTCGTTGAATTCCAAAACAGCTATTACGATATTTGAAACATGAGGCACCTAATTGGTGTGGTGTAAAATGGGTATCGTTTTTTGGGCGGACGGTGTGCATTGATGTTTGGGAATTACTAATAGAGATGCAGTTTTAGAGTATGTTTTCCCATCAACCTTTATCTTTGTAACAATGCCAATAGTACAACTCTGTTTCTTAAGATCTCTGCGCACATTTGCGTTGATCGAAGGATAGGATGTGTCGAGTTAGCATTCGTTTTTGAACCATTATTGCATAGAGTTTTCTCCCTCGCAGATCATCGTCACTTTCTTATGACAAGCTAGGTCAAGTAAAATAAAGTTTGAACGAAATTATGACAACCATGGCTCCGGGATTGACGATCTTACAAAAGCTCTCACTTCAGCTCTTAACAAATTCACTTGATTCCGCATGCCCCACCGGTTCCTACCGGGGTAAGAATAAACCTCCGTGGTGGAACATACCTGAGCAAGTAGTTACTTGCAGAAAGCTTTTCAATAGGACTAAGTCCTCAAGGATGCAGGATGACTGGAATTTGTATAAATCAAAAGTTAAACAATTTAAGAAAGAGTTATGATCTTCAAGGATAAGGCCTTGGAAATATTTCTGTGACGCCTTTGGAAACCCGACTGAGTCCCCATCTCAGCAACTGCCATATCTCTGGGATATCTGAAGAACAAAATGGGTGGTGAACAACAACGAGTGATGACTCGTTAGATAGCCGGCTTAACATACACTTTTCAGGAAACTGGTCCGAATACATTAGTTCGGACTCGATGTATCGCCACTTCATCTTGCATGCTGCTGGAAATACCGTGACTAAATCAATCCTACACTGGGAAATACGAAGTTGTAAGCCTAACAAATCACCTTGCCCTGGCGGCATAGCATCAGTTGAGCTGCGTATATTCTCGTTAGATAGGGAGACCCCAAGGGGGTATTCATTCCATATTACTCTAAAAGACATTCCTTCTGACGGCATTAAAGAGGACGATTGAATGATATCTGCGAACGATCTTAGGTACTTCTCATCTGTCCACATGTCAACATGCTTACAACAAGGGAAAATATCCCGAAACCGCGTTGCAAACTCTCGTAAGCTTTCTAGCGAAATTTTTGAATCTCAAACGACAAATTATCAATTCCAACACTTTCCAACTCTATTCCAATCTGTACTTGGTTCGTTATGCGATCACTGATACGTCTCAGGATTATTAGGTTATCCTGTCACTGAAGCTCTTTGAACTACACCATTTCCAATTGTAATTTGAAAAATATCAATTTAATTTTGAAAAATATCAGTTAAAATTTGAATATTATATTTTAAATTTGAAATACATCAATTGAAATTTAAAAATTTATTTGCAATTGGAAATACATCAATTGAAATTAAAAAAACATCAATTGAAATTTGAAAGACATCAATTGACATTTAAAATTCGTCACTAGAAATTTAAAAATTATTAACCGATTATGTATTAGATTTTTAAATTTCAATTGATTCAATTTCAATTGATGTGTTTTAAATTTCAATCGATGTCTTTTAAATTTCAATTGATGTGTTTTAAATTTCAATTGATGTGTTTCAAATTTCAATTGATGTCTTTTAAATTTCAATTGATGTCTTTCAAATTTCAATTGATGTTTTTTAAATTTGAATTGATGTATTTCAAATTTCAAATAGAATTTTTAAATTTCAATTGATGTATTTCAAATTTATAATATAATTTTCAAATTTCAATTGATATTTTTCAAAATTAAATTGATATTTTTCAAATTTCAATTGGAAATGGTGTAGTTTTCAAATTTCAATTGATGTCTTTTAAATCTCAATTGATGTCTCTTAAATTTCAATTGATGTGTTTCAAATTTCAATTGGAAATGGTGTAGTTGATATATTCTTCTGTCCTTTGAAGGCGGTTGAGCCAACATCCCTGGCCAGCGGCCTATCAAAATTGAAGTAACCAAAATCCAGTTTCGACTCACTGCATTCTGGCCACCTTCTGATCCATAATGGGCCGCTGAAACATGATCATCCTGGCAGTAGGTAAAATTCAAACCACGGTGGGCTCATCCACGCATATGCGACTCCTGATTAGAAAATAATTCTTTGCGGCTTGAAGGGTTGAAGTCGGGATCGCCTCAGTTATTGTTTTAATGGACTGATTCAATTCAATTCAGACATAACCCCAAAAAAAATTCTGGTGCAGTCAGGTCCGGTCAGCGGAAAGTGGAGTTTCTGGATATTAATTTGTTTGAGAATTTTCGTTGGAGGTCCGCCATAACTAGTACGGCTATGTGTGAAGATGCTCCATTTTGCTGGAACCAAATGCTGTTGAAACGGACGGCGCAGTTCTGGGTAAAAAAAAAGTCCTTCAACATCTTTAAATATCGGTCCGCACTGACAGCTACTATTACACCCTTTTCTTTACAAAAGTATGGCCTCACAATACATCTTGGAGATGATTCGATCCCTGCTGTTACCACCTTAAATTTCTTTCGACAGCGGTCACCTCGCTTAGTGACGGCAACACTATCGAGTACTTAGCCATGAAAAACATTCTCAAAATACCTTTCGGAGCCGGTTCGGATTCTAGGTCCCAATCAGCGCGTGTAAAACTAGAACGCGCACAGCCCACTGTTTTTTTTTTTTTTGGGAAGCTCTCCCTAATCCCTTCATGGGATGTAACGGAAACCATTTATTTTTTCTGTTTTTTCATCTTCGGCAATTTCAATAATTTTTTTGGCAAAATACCAGACGATAGGCAAATCCAAAGGATTTAACTTGTTTGTAATTTGGACAAGTTTAAGTCATCATGAATTATTCGTTGTACTGGCAGTCTGCTGACTCCAATTTACGCCGATAAGTTTCGAGTCGAAACGCTTGGATTTGCCTAAATTGACGATTATGCCCTGAACCCGCACATAGGGATCTCGAAAGTACGGTCTTCGTGCAATGCTTCCAGAGTCGGTAAATATGTTTACCCACCTCAAATGGAGTGCCGCCAAACTCCCACCTAATTAAAACGACCCTCTAGTACTGGGCACTAGTTCGCAGCTGGTGAAATCACGAATTACTAGGGAACCACCTCTACTTACTTTACCAAATCCAAGCAATGCATTTCATCATTTCATTTTTTTTATTTGATTTGACCGAAACTAGGGACAATCGCCACCACACCGTTTACCGCGAACTAGTGAAATGGGCCCCCATGTCGCTTTCTTGCGCATACATTTTTTTACTCGTTGGTTCGGCGTTTGCTTACCATAGGGTCAGTCAAGTAAGTACCCATGTAGGGGGTAGTGGGGTAGGTAGTTCCTGCATGGTTAATAGACACCTCTAGAACTGCAGGAGAAGGACTGCAAAGCATCGTACCGCTGCACTATCTGAATTCTCTT
Organism: Phaonia tiefii; assembly: GCA_963931995.1. Classification (NCBI taxonomy): domain Eukaryota; kingdom Metazoa; phylum Arthropoda; class Insecta; order Diptera; family Muscidae; genus Phaonia; species Phaonia tiefii. The sequence continues at coordinate 150,073,299 of OZ008371.1, forward strand.
TTCATTTTAATAAATCTAAATAGTAGCCTGCAAAATAAAAAATTAAAAATTTGTGCTATTTTTTTGTCCACCTAAAATCTGACGTATGATGAGTCCAAGTTTTGGTTTTGTTTTAAAGAAGAATATGCAATTTAAGTTTTTATGGTTACAGTTTTTTGTTGCTAGACCTAAAATACAATAAAAAATATGATAGTTTTATGATAACGTTTTGTGCTAATTTACTGTCCATGACTGTACAGACATCCTAAAAGTTATAAGTGTCAATACAATAAACTTTAAGTGAGTTTTCCAATTCTCCTTCACATTCTATCCTGTATCAAATTTGCACCTAGAAGTAGATCAGCATTTTCATCAGCTGTTTTCCCCCCAGGTGTTTTTCGCCAGCAGCAAATTTGATAAACGATAGAAAACCTGACTTTAAATCCTATTTTATTGACTCTTCTTATTAATAAAATAAGTAAATAAGTTTTGATTTGAACGACCACAATAATTTACTTTAATTTTTTTATTTCTATTACGTCCAAATTCTAGTATAAATAAAAGCAGTATCAAAACTGTCGTTAGCCTAGTGACTTTCGACGAGAATTTGGCGGAACTGAAACACTCATACACACACTTTATAACGGTTTTTCCAATAAGGACTCGACAACTTTTTTTTTCTAAATAAAACGCAAACCATTTGAGATATTTCCAAAACTTTATGATCGACTTGATATACAATCAAAACATTTATGAATGGAACTCGACTTCGTTCATATGGCCACCGCGGGCACGTAGGCAGCGGTCGATTCGTTGGACCCAATTTTCTATGACTCGGTCACACATTTCGGCTGTAACGGCCGCTATTTCGCGTTCAATGTTGGCTCTGGGTTCTTCCAACGTCGTCGGCTTGTTGACATAGGCCAATGATTCGACGTAGCCCCAAATAAAAAAGTCTAGAGGCGTTAAATCGCACGAACGAGGCGGCCAATTGACTGGTCCATTTATTGAGATAACACGCTCACCAAACTTACTCTTCAATAAATCGATTGCAACGTGTGCTGTGTGGCTTGTGGCACCGTCCTGTTGAAACCACATGTCGTCCAAGTCCATGTTTTCCAATTCGGGCCAAAAATAATCGATAATCATGGCGAGATAACGATCGCCATTCACAGTAACGTGACGATCGTTATTGTCGACGAAACAATATGGCCCAATGACGCCGGCGGCATGCAAACCGCACCAAACAGTTATTTTTTGTGGATGAAGTGGTGATTCATGAAGCACATGTAGATTTTCACCAAACCAATAACGCATATTTTGCTTATTGACGAACCCATTGACCCAAAAATGAGCTTCGTCACTGAAGATGATTTTGCGATGAAATTCATCATCTTGGCGCATATTCTCCAGAGCCCAATCGGAGAACGTACGTCGCGTTAAATGGTCCATCGGCTTCAATTCTTGAGTCAGCTTGATTCTGTATGGGTGTAAACCAAGATCTTTCCGCAAAATTCGTGGTCTTGGCGATACCCAGTTCTTGAGAACGCCGCGGAATCGACCGATTTGGATCCTTTGCTACGGACGCATGAACGGCAGCGACATTTTCGTCACTTCGACCAACCCGTTGTCTCAATGGCACGGCAGCATCACACAATGAATATCTAGACTCAAATTTTTGCATTAAACTTGATATTGTTTGTCTACTAGGGCGAGAATAACGACCGAAAATTGGAGTTGACGCTCTAAAAGTTGCGGTCACCGACTCCGAATTTCGCTAATACATTTTTATAATTTGCATACGTTGTTCGTTCGTGTACTTTACCATGATGAAAATGTTGCCATGATGAAAAGGTTACTGAAAAAAGGAAAGTAACAGTTAGATGATCAGTGAAATACTGCGTTCACAAATTAAATTCAAAGCTGTCAAGTACATATTGGAAAACCCTTTATATATATTACTCTATGGGTGGGGACAGGTTGTAACAAATTTGATATTGATATTTCGGAAACCCTATTTATAGCTACTCTATAACAGGAGCATCCACACAAACAGAGCGGCTAGCAAAGGGATTGGGACGTTTACAAGATTAGTTCAAGTAAATCAAGAAGGCCAAACGGAAATCCTGGCGTAACTTCTGTGAATCCATTGAGGGAACCAACCAGACTGCACGCTTAAGATGCGTGCTCGCTAAAAGCCCACCGTGTACGGGGTTCTTAACGAAAGACAATGGAACGTGGACGTATTCGTCTGAAGAGTCTCTTGGGATTCTCCTGGATACCCACTTTCCCAACGATGAAAGGAATGTTGGTCATCAGCCAGAAGAGTTAGGCGGAAACTCACCTAGCATAGAAAAAGTTCGCTCAATAGTGAGCAGAGAGAATCTGATATGGGCCATTACATGCTTTATACCTATCTTGTAGTTGGTTGGAGGCAATCTTCAAGGGCTGCCTTATGCTGGGAGTCATTCCTAGTATTTGGTAGCAAACCAAAGAGGTTTTCGTCCCGAAAGCGGTCAAATGCTCTCATGTCAAACCAAAGAACTTTAGACCAATCAGTCTATCATACTTTGTTCTTAAGACATTTGAAAGAGTACTGGACATTCATTTTCGAAGCAATCCTCCACAAAATCTACTATCGAGATCGCAGCATGCCTATATCAAGGGCAGGTCAACTGAGACGGCTCTCCACTCTATAGTCAGCATAATAGAAAACTCTCTTGAGAATAAGGTCTTCGCTCTAGGGATCTTCCTGGACATCGAGGGAGCCTCAATAACATTCAATCTACGGCGATTCTCAGACCATTACAGAATCTAGGAGTCGACAACTTAGTGACACGCCTAATTGGGAAGCTTCTGGTCGATAGATCCGTCAAAGATGAATGGGGTGGTGTTACAATTGCTAGGAACTTTAACTTCTGTCAATGAACTGCTTCTTGAATTGGATAGAGCCGAATGCCAGGTCTTTGCCTATGCCGATGATATTGCTATCATCTGTACGGGTAGAAACCTCAATTTACTTAGCATTCGTACAAACAGCCTACTTAGTCTGATTTCGAACTGAACCGCTAACAACGGACTATCACTTAATCCATTTAAAACCGAGCTTATCTTGTTTTCTCGGAAATATAAAATACCCGCATTTGAAATGCCGTCAGTTAATGGGGTGCAATTACAGTTGACGGAAAAGGTCAAGTATTTATAGATGAAAGAGACACTACCGACAGTACCACACTGTGAAAATTTCATTACAATCGGTCTATTATTATGGGCGGTATAACGTGGCCCGCCCAATTTCCACATAAATTTAATTTTTATTGTACGACCAACATATGTACCAAATCACATATTCATAACTCTAATGGCTTTTGAGATATGACAGATTCAAATTTCGATTTGTGTGGGGGATGTCAAGCCCCTTTGTCTAATTATGTTCTTATATAGCCTATACCGACAGTACCACACTGTGAAAATTCATAAAAATCGGTCTATTAATTTGGCCGATATAACTATTTTTGTTTGGAATTTTCCTTGTACGACCAACATATTTACCAAATCTCATCTTAGTACTTCTAATGGTGCATGAGATATGACCATTTCAAAGTTCAAACTAGGTCGGCAGTGTCACGATATTTTTAAAAGGGGCATAGCACTGCTCACTTTCAGGAAAAAAATTAATTTTCCTTGTACGGCCAACATATGTACCAAATCTCATCTTCATACCTCTAATGGTCCTGGAGATATAGCCATTTCAAATTTCGAGCTGTGTGGGATGTGCCACACCCTTTTTACCCCTTGCAGTTCGAATTTCCTTATCGCGCCCTACGTTGCAAAACGAACCTACATTCCAAATTTCAAGGTTCTAGCTTTAGTCGCTTGCCCTGGGGATTTATCAGTCAGTGAGTCAGTAACGCAATCCTTTTATATATATTTTTGTGTCGCAGGCGAGAAATGTAAACAAATTATTATTGTTGTAGAAAAATTTGGGAGAAAATAGCCTTAATGAAAGGTTAAACGTTCAACAAAATTCATTCAACAGATGAATTTGTCGGTTACTTACTTACGTATCCGGTCTCGAACAACCCCGGGGAGTCGGGGACCTTACAGAACGAAGATAACATATTTCGCCAACCAGTTCGGTTATGAATGGAAATTTTGGGCATTAAATTCTTAAGCCTTTAATGGCCAGTTTTTCAGTCAGTGGTGATCTTCGTTTCTTAGATAAATTGTGGTTAAACATCGAATTGTGTTTTTCAGCCAATGGCTAAAAATGACTTAACCATCCAATGTTGGCTGGTTAACTTGTAGTCAGAACCATATGATTTTGACAACCACATGACTAACTGTCAAAATGATAAATGTAAGATTGTATAAAATACATGTTTCCTTTTTGAGTATTTGTACATATACTTTGAACCTAGATCGTCAAATTGTTGCGCCTATGTAGTTTTTTATACATTTTTGTCAATGTTATGCGTTTATTTCTTATTTTACATAACTCCATTTTGGATGATTCCCCTTTGTTCTTTTGGTATTTAGCCCAAAACAGCTGTTTTGTCCAATAAGAATTCAAGGGTTACCGTAATCGTTAACAATATGACGGCTTACATTAATCCGCAACTGAAAAACTAAATGTAAAGTTAACCTCTAATTAACTTTCAATTACGATTAAGTAATCCTATAACGACCTTTTATGAATAAATGCCTTAGGCCTAATTTCTGAGTGGAAAATCATCTTTGATCAACGATCAAACATAATTTAAACTGTGAATTCACTTTTTAGGTTAATAGTTAATTGTTGTTTAAACAGCCAAGGTTGGGCATTTAAACTTTGATTAAGTGACCATATGATTTTGACAGAAAACAACAGAAGAACAAACACAAAGCTTCTTTAATTATTAATGTGAACAATTATAATCACCATCCAAATTGCAATAAAAACGTATCATTTAACTCGTATTGCAGTTAGAACTTTATTTCTGCTCAAATATTGTCCAATTTTATTAAATATTTTATATTTTATCACTTCACTTTTGTTTTGCAAATGGCGTCAGTTTGATGCATTGTAACGATTAGCCGACAAATGTATGAATACCGGTTATTTTTCGTAGCATTTGCTACTGTTGCCACATGGTAGTAAGATTATTTGACAAAGCACTGAGAAACTCCTTTCGTATTTGAAGTCAGATCAAACATAAATCAAAATCTACTGATTACCAATTTAAATAACCAGTCAAAAATTCGCTCTTAGGATGAGAAAAATATTATATTTTTCATACTTTTGGTTTTTCGTCGTCGATGTCAGTCCTATTTCATTTATCTTATTAAATAAAAGAATAAGAATTAGTTTTTACGTCTGTAAATTTTTGTATTTTGTTATTGTTACAACAATTTGGCTAAGAGATTTAAACATCTAAATACGGTCAGAAAAGTAAATTTTATAAATTTATTAATAATGAAATATATTTTAGGGAAATACATTTTTATTTGGAATGTCATTTGTCCCAAAAACGTCAGGTGTAGATATTTGTCAATTTTAAATTTTAACTAAATTATAAATCTATATACAATAAAATGTCATTAGCATATTTTCACCCATTATTACTTTTTTCAACGAATTCAACAATTAGTGTTATCTAACAATACTGTGGATGTATGTGTAAGGATAATTACATAAGGCCTCAAACACAATGAGCATCTGTGTCAGTTGCGGGAAAAACGTCAAACTATATTCATCTCTTTCTCTCTTCCGCAATGCCGATGGACGACATCTATTGCGATGGTTTACTGGCGTAATATCAGACGCATGTAAAGGGTTTTTCAACAGAGACGCTACAAAAGTAAGTCGATAGGGACAGCAAACGACGCCATATTTTTTCCCGCTCTTTTGACATTTCTCTTCAGTAAGGTTTGCCATTTCATCATGGAAAGATATACCAGCCAACAACGAGTCGAAATTATTAAAATTTACTACCGAAATTTGGAGTCAGTGGCCTCAACTTTAAGAGCGCTACGATTCGGATTTTCATCGGAAAATCATCTTCAGCGATGAGGCTCATTTCTGGCTGAATGGCTTCGTCAGTAAGCTAAATATGCGTTATTGGTCGACAGCACTCCACACGTAATCCATGAGTCATCATTGCATCCCGAAAAAATTACAGTTTGGTTCGGTTTATGGGCCGGCGGCGTCATTGCGCCTTACTTCTTCCGTGATGATCAAGACCGCCACATTACTGTGAATGCGAATCGCTACCGTTCAATGATAACCGAATATTTTTGGCCCCAATTGGATAATATGGACTTGGAGGACATGTAGTTCCAACAGGACGGCGCCACAAGCCACACAGCGAATGCCACAATCAATTTATTGGAAACCAAGTTTGGTGAACGTGTTACCTCACGAAATGGCCCAGTCGATTGGCCGCCTCGGTCGTGCGATTTGACGCCGTTAGATTATTTCCTGTTTGGCTACGTCAAGTCTATGGTCTATGCCAACAAGCCAGCGACGATTGATGAACTTCGTCCGAATATCTAACGTGAAATTGCAGCAGTATCGGCCGATTTATGCTTGAAACCCGTCGAAAATTGGGTTCAGCGTCTGGACTTCTACAAGCGTGCCCGTGGTGGCCATGAAAAAGAAATCGAGTTCCATACATAATGGCATCGAACGTACTTTCACAGGAATAAAGAATTTCATTGGTATCTAAAACCGGTTTTGTTTTATTTAACCCTGCTGTTAGATTAGGACCATTTGGTCCAAATTTTTTCTGTTTTCCCTTGTAACTTTGGAACGGTGATATATACTGACTAAATTTTTCTGCTAATGGGGTCTTTTAATAAAACAATGTTATGTGCGAAAATTAAATTTTCTAACTTTATTCAGGACTGAGAAAAATACAAAATGACGAATCTTAGATTAGAGGACCATTTGGTCAATAGTACATTTTTTCATTACCAAGCGAATGTAAATTCATGTCAAATATTTAGAAGATGTTTTTGATATGTCAAATACTTGCTTTAGAAATTATTGAACCAAAATAGTTACAAAGGATAAGATAAAATTATTATTTTGGATGAAAATTCCAGTATGGACCAAATGGTCCCTCAATCTAAGATTCGTAAGTTTTTTCATTACCAAGCGAATGTAAATTCATGTCAAATATTTAGAAGATGTTTTTGATATGTTAGCGGATGTTTTTGATATGTCAAATACTTGCTTTAGAAATTTTTGAACCAAAATAGTTACAAAGAATAAGATAAAATTATTATTTTGGATGAAAATTGCAGTATGGACCAAATGGTCCCTCAATCTAAGATTCGTAAGTTTTTTCTAATCTAACAGCAGGGTTAAAAAAAAACTTTTGTAGCGCTCTTATTGAAAACCCCGTTAGAGGCTCGTTTGACGTATAGAGTAGTCAACTCTGTCAGTAAATTAATGACAGTAATATTAAATAAAAAAGGGTTTCTAATTGTTAATGATCTTTGAACCAGGTAATAATTTTTTATTTCCCGCCTAATTAAATTTTCGACGACTTTGTATGGTTAGCAGCTTCAAATCGCGTAATATCAAAGTGGTCGGAAAATTAATTTAGCAGGGAATAAAAATAGGCCTACTAATGCGCTCACATCACAGCTATCCAGAAAATGCGATAGACAGGATATGGTTGCTCCAGAAGAAAAACTGTGATATTTACTACAGCGGCCATGAGAGAAAGCACGGATTCGGGTGCGGATTTATAGATGGCAAGAGACTGCGACACCTAGTTTCAAGGTTTAACTCAGTAAGTGAACGCATAGCCACTATTCGCATCAAAGCGAAATATTTCAACATCCCGTTAACTTGTGGGCACACGCCGACAGAGGATAAAGACGTTGAAGTCAAAGAATCATTTTATGAGCTTCTGGAGGAAGTATACGAACGCTGCACTGACACGATATTAAGATTATATTAGGCGATATTAATGCCAAATTGGGAAAGGAGCAACCATCGGTAACACTGTGTGTAATTTTTTAAGTCATGGAAATATAACCATATACGGGCACCACTATGTGATAAAAGGCCAAAAAAGAAAAGACCCGTATCTCCCAGTTTTGCCCAAAGTCATGGACTTTTTTTATGGGCCCCCAAAAATTTGGGGCCTCGGAGTAATTTTAGCAAAAAAGTGATAATTTTGTCAGGCCCTTATCTTGCAATTCGTTCGGAATTTTGATTTACTCTTTGAAGAAAGTTGTAGCTCTTGTATATATTTTCGTGTTGCACTCTACGTGCTACCACCTCCGATAATGGAATAAGACTGATAGACTTTGCCGCTGCAAAGAACATGGTAGTTAGTAGCACACGATTATAGTATAAGAACATTCATAAGGCGACGTGGATATCTCCTGATCAACGGACGAAGAACCAGATTGATCACTTGGTAATAAATGGCAGGCACTCTTCTAGTGTAATGGATGTCCGTGTGATTCGAGGTGCCAATATCGACTCGGATCATTACCTGGTGGCTGCGAAAGTTCGCACGAGATTGAGCAGGGCGAAAAACGTACGAAACCGAACACGGGGAAAGCTAGATATGGACAAGCTGCAAATACCGGAGATATCAAAGTCGTATCAACGAAAGTTCACTCTCCTACTGGAGCAGACTACTCCCCCTCCTGAGGACCCAGAAGCGCAGTGGAAGCACATCTCCCATTATTTGTAAACCGCTGGAAGAACTGAACTTGGCTATCAAAAACAGCAGAAGGATAAGCCATGGTACGACGAAAAATGTCGCATTGCAACTGATGAAAACGACGCGGCACATATGGAAACTAAACAGTCACTTACAACGCGAGCTGCGAATGAGGGGTACAAGAGGCTGAGAAGGGAGGAAACCCATCTATTTAGGAGAGAAAAATGGCAGAGGGAGAGTGAAAAGACCGAAATGTACAAGATGAACAATGAGCCCCGAAATTTTTTTCAGAGGGTAAGAAGATCGAATAACGGGCCGAATAATGGGCGGGCTGCCGAGAATGGGAATCTGGTGACCGATAAGCAGTGTGTGCTTAGAATATGGAGAAACCACTATTCCACACTACTCCGCTCAAATTCTTCCACAGAAGATCATGAGGTGATGATTGTGGAAGACAGTGTAGATTTTACCGCCCCCCCCCCCCCAGCCAAGGCGAGATTAGAACGACAATCTCCTGTCTTAAGAATAATAAAACCGCTGGTATGGACCGGCTACCCGCCGAGCTTTTTAAGGCCCGTGGCGATGGACTGCTAGCCCACTTAAATCAACTTATATGCAGTATATGGGTGGGGGAATCTATGCCTGACGATTGGAGTCTCAGTGTATTATTTCCTGTATTCAAAAAGGGTGATCCGAGTGCCTGTTCCAACTTTGGCGGTATCAGTCTTTTATCCATCACGTATTATGCGAAGACTAATTGGACCATAGCAGTGTGATTTTAGACCAGGACCAAATATTCACGCTACGCCAAATCCTGTAAAAGTCCCCCGAAAATCAAATCAATAAATACCATCTTTTTATCGATTACAAAGCTGCTTTCGATAGCTCCATACTGGAAAATTGTACGAAGCTACTATTTGTGAACTTGGGTTTCCGGCAAAACTGATCCGCCTCAACGATGACCAACACCAAATCAGCAGTGAAGTTGCGGTAAGACCTCACCGAACTATTATGTACCAAGGCGAAACACTTTCATGCAGTCTCTTCAACTTCTTAATGGAGATAATAATGAGAAAAGCTGCAGTAAATATGAACAAGACCGTATGCTGACGACATAGACAGTATTTTCAAGAAAGAAAAAGAATCAGCGAAGGTGGGTCTTGCTGAGGCCAAAACAAAATTGATGGTGGCAACGACTATACCTTGGATCCGCCGGTGACAAGGACAACAACGTCAGCATGAAGATAAATAGGAGAATTCTGGTTGCACATGAATGCTCAGCGAGCAGTTTAAGAACAAATCCCTCTCTCGACGGACAAAAGTCCAGCTATATCAGACTCTCATTTTGCCTGTCTTGACACATGGCTCCGAATTTTGGGTCATATCGCAAGCGGATGGAAAAGACCTGGGAGTATCCGAGAGAAAAATTTTCCGTACAATATATGGTCCTATTAGGGAAAATGGCGAGTACCGACGTCGCTGGAACCAAGAGCTATATAATTTATATTCTGACGTGGACATAGCTAGGTGAATCAAATTAGGCCAGTTGCAGTGGCTAGGCCATGTTAGGTTTTCGATAACATACCCGATGGAAGTAGGAAAATAGGACGACCAAGACTTCACTGGAAAGACCAGGCTGAGGAATCCCTCCGTATCCTTGGTGTTACCAACTGACGAGAAAAGGCGAAGGATAGAGCCGGTTGGAGGAATATGTTGCAATTTGTTTGTTTAATTAATATGTGTAAGACCTCATGAGGTTGTAAAATAGTCAATAAAAGTAAAAAAGTCTAGTAGTATATTTTTCATGCTCACTTCAATGGCAAATGAGCTCATTTAAAATTCAAAATTTATATAATTTCAGCGAAATTACAAAAAATGCTCGTAAGTATCCGGAAGAAGCTCATTATAAAACAAGGCGAGACACAATAACCCCCAAATGAAATAACCCCCAAGGAAATAACGCCCAAAAAAATATGAAATAAAACCCAAGAGGAAAAATTAAATAAAACCCAAATATAATGCAACAATCCCCAAAGAAGAAATGAAATAAGCCCCAAAATTCTGGCTTTTTTTCATAATGAAATTACCCCCAAAAAGCATGATAAAATAGCACCCAATGAAATAAACCCCAAAGAAACGAAATAAGCCCCAAATCAATTTAGGTCACTAATAAATTATTTAACTAATAAATTATTTAAATCAATTTAGGTCACTAATAAATTATTTAAATTGTTATTTATTGAATTCAAGCTTCACATGTCCAAATATATAAAAACAAATTACAAGAAAACTTCGATAATTGCCTGACGGCAAACTGGACATTCGAACTTTTCATGTCATTTTGCAATTGCATTTGCCTGCAGCTTCAGAACGCATTCACTGTCGATTTTCATGTGCTTACATGGTACCAGAAGTATGTTTGGCTCTTGTACAGTACAAACAACGCATAGTTTCACTTCTAAATTAGCCGTTTGTTCTGGTGTTTCTACTTCCTCCTCTTCACACTCTTTCTCCAAATAAGTGACGTTTTCAAACAAATCATCTTCTGGATTCATGACCCTTAGACAAAATTTCAACGGATGGATTCATGCCCTTAGTCAAAATTTCAACGAGAACTGAGAATGACAATACAAATTTATTTTTCTACTACTTCACTCAATAGTTTCATTCAATCCTAACGGTATTCATTGTGGTGTCGATTGAAGCAAATTTACAAAAATTGATTTTTTAACAAAATGAAATAACGCCCAAATAAAATGAAATAATCCCCAAAAGCCAAAGAAAGGAAATATTTCCCAAACAAAAATAATGCCCAAAAGTGGGAATGAAATAACACCCACAAAATATGAAATAATCCCCAAAAGATTTTTCGTAATTTTATTGGCCGTTATTTCATTTTCTTGTTTCATTTGGGGGTTATTTCGTAGCGCCATAAAACAATTCCAATCATAACTAGAGTATTCAAAAAACCGGTCAATTCAAGAAAGGTGTTTTTCGGATACTTCGAAAAATGGGCTTTTAAAAACCCGGGTTTTTAACCCCATTTTGTTAATTTACAAAAACAAATAAATGTGTGCTGTTATTTCGCTTCCAAAAACAAAAACAAACATTTTTGCATTTCAGTAAAATGGTCATAACTTTGGAACGGTAAGACCTCTGGGCTTCGTTTAGGTCATTTTGGAAAGGTAAGAGGCTATCTTTCAACAGAAGTTACCTGCCATCTGGCTAAGCAAATTGTGGTTATGTGGATTTTTTCCGAAAGCTCTGTACCTCGGCGATTTGACTTTTTTCTTAAAGACCTTTCCCACAAGCCCAAAAACAAAAAAATCCGACCACTGTCTCAGAAGTTAGCAACTTTACCCTACTACCCTCCGACCGCCAATCCGAAAATTTTGAACCCGCTGCCATTTCGCACCCTTGCATTTTCGGAAATTTCTAGTGGAATTTTCTTCATGAAATGAGCTAAGGAATACGCTGGAGAAATTTGTCCGGAACTTCCTGAATCACCCTGTATATGAAAACAGTTAATTATATGTGTATATTATTTAACAAAAAGAAGATAGGTTACAAAAAAATCAGCAGAAAATTACCATAAAGGACATGGGACATGCATTTACATTAATTTACATATCTATTAAACAAGTGTTTATCTCATTTTGCAACTTATTATTCTTATAATAATACTTTAAGCTAATTTCGGATTTAAAAAAAAAAACTTACAAAAATGTTGGTTTGAAATGGTCACTTCCGGTTTAGCATGTACATTAAAATTAATATCTTTTGAACCAGTGCATATCCCATTTTGAAACTTATAGTGTATTATAAGAATACTTTAAGCTAATTTCAAATTAAAACAAAAATTTAAAAAATTAGGCGAACTTACAAAAATGTTGCTTTGAAATGGTCACTTCCGGTTTAGCACATAAACAAGCGTCTAACATCATACTCAGTGCGACATGCATGTACATTAAAATGAATATCTTTTGAACCAGTGCATATCCCATTTTGAAACTTATAGTGTATACTTCAGGCTAATTTCGAATTAAAACAAACTTTGACAAAATTAAGCGAACTTTCAAAAAATTTGCTTTGAAGTTATCACTTCCGCTTTTGCACATGAAGAATTTTTTTTTTCAAATTTAATTTAATTTCTTAAAAGAGCAGACAATTTTCTATACCAATCGCGCACCTTGTTATAACTTTTATTTTGTTTTTCAAAAACGGCAAAAATTTACAAACCAAATATGAAAGAATTTCAAGAAAAAATTGTTCGCTTCACGTGAAATGCCCCATATGTAAAAAATTTATACTTTTATTTTTTTTTATATGTCTTCCAATATTTTTTTCAATTAAGTTCAAAAGTCTTCTTCCTTCTATTTAAGAATTAAATGCTAAATGTTTTATAAATCTAAGAAATCACACAATTTATCAACATGTATTATAAATTTTTTAATCTTATAAACTAAATTTAAGGAAAATATCGCAAAATATGATACGAGTATAATTAAAATGTTCCCAAATTGGAAAATTGTATACTGAATTAAGGACCCTCATCAATGGGGAAGCGTTGTAGAAAATCCTCGATATTTTCATGTCCACACTCCATACGACGTGTGCGTTTAGCCTTTGCAGCCATCATATCTTGGAAATAATTTCCCCATTGCCTCGATAGACTAGGTATGCGGTATAAGTACTCGTATCTGAATGTCCTCATATTCAGATTTGATGCAACAGCTGGGGTATATTTGGCGGCCACCGGTTCCATAACATCTTTAAAGGTTGTAGGTTCACTGGCGGTAGCAGCGTTTTCACTCATCCAAGTATCGCAAATTGTGTCGGGAATCATTTTGCAATTTTTGTGCCGTTTTCAGGCGGAGTGAATTTAAATTGGCTACTAGTTCTTTGACACTTCATATGTTACTGATGTCGTAGGTGTAAATGAGCATTGATTTTATAGGCACATTAGGTAGTTATCCTTATAAATACATATTTTCCCTTCAGATCCCATGATGGGACAGACGATAGCTTCTCGCACTCAGTGAGATGTGCGGTTACTAGTGTAACGCTCCTTACGCTACAGTTAAACCAGGTAGAAAAAGGGCATGCATTTTGAAAATCAGGTAATAACAGATAACATTTTATTGCCGTGTGTGTAGCTTAAGCATTTCCTTTGAACTTCTGATCCACGTGGGTAATTTGCGCACACCTTTCTTTGGTGTATCATTTGCATACATATATGTATGTATGTGATTACAGGGAACTACCTAATGGCTTCGTAATCCAACTTGGAAACCCAATTACCAGATTTTATTCCTTTGCCTACGTCCAGTAGTAAGATCAACGTTTCACGTGAGATTTTAAAAATCTCCATACAACAAATACGCCTTGGATATATTTCCGCGGGTGTAGTACTAAGTTGTTCACGCGAAATACCTCTGTCAAATATTTATATGTGCAAAATAATTTTTTTTCTTTCCTTCTGAAAACTAACTGTAATTTAATGTCATAATATCCCTCTCTCTTTATCATATACCTTTTTCTCTTTTGGACTTTATTTGTAGTCCCGTTATCTGTGATTATCGCTGTAAGTTTGCAATTCAATAGAAAGTAATTATATGCAACAACAACTCTATTTTTGTCGGGTGTTTAGTATAAAATATCTTTCTGTACGTGAGTAAAGTGATCGTTATGAATATAATCTATGAAACGTTTTATTCACAGTTTTGTTTCTAGTTGAACATCCCACGTGGAAGTGAACTTACGGATGAGGAGCGCGGAAAAATTGTTGGAATGAGACTTGCAGGTAAAGGAATTGGCGAGATTGCAGCTGCGGTAAATCGGCATCGCAATACAGTTTCGAATTTCCTCAAAGACCCCGAAAACTTTGGTTGTATTAAGCGCAGTGGACGCATCCCAACTGTAGACCAGAGGACTAAACGGCGCCTTCGGCATTTATCAGCTGATGAGAATATGAGTTGTAGGGAAATAAAGGTGGAATTGGGTCTAAATGTTACGAGACAGCGTGTCCAGCAACTGCTAAAGGACGATATAGGTCTTCGGTACCAAAGCAAAATGGCCAAACCACGCTTAACCCAGCGCCATAAAAATGCGTGTATTGCTTTTGCAGGAAAGTACAAGTTTTGCACCCAGAGAACTAATTGTTTGAAAAGAGGTTGTAGCAACCGTAAATTCAGCTGTTACCACCGAATTGAGGTTGCCACAACTGAATTGAGGTTGCCACAACCGAATTGAGGTTGTTACGACCGAATTTAGTTCCCACAACTGAAATTCGGTTGAAGCAACCTCGTTTCATAGTTGATTCGGTTGTGACAATTGAATGTTCAATTATATTCGTTCAGTCAACTAAATTTTCTAAAATTTCGGCTGGAACAACCGAATTTGAAATTATTTCGGATGCAGCAACCGAAATTGGTACTTAATTCGGTTAGAGTAACCGAATCTGGCTTCAATTGGGTTGTAGTAACCGAGTCTGACATCAATTCGGTTGTAACTATTGAATTTGATATCAATTCGGTCGCAATAACTGAATCTAACCCTAATTCGGTTGCAACGACCAAATTTGGCGTCAATTCGGTTGCTATAACCGAATTTCTCATGAATTCTGTAGGTACAACCGAATTCGTTTTCCATTCGGTTACAATGGCCGTCGGTGGTGCAATGGTAGTGTGCGCGCCTCATGTACATGAGATCCTGGGTTCGATCCCTGCTCTGACCACCTTAAATTTCTTTCGGCGGCGGCCACCTCGCATAGTGACGGCGACACTATTGAGTATATAGCCATGAAAAAGCTTCTCAAAATACCGCTCGGAATCGGTGTAGAATCTGTAGGTCCCAATCAGTGAGTATAAAACTAAAAAGCGCACAGTTCACTGGTTGTGAGAAGCTCTCCCCAATTCCTTCATCGAATGTAATGGGAAACCACTTTTTTTTTATTATACAATAACATAATTCTATATATTTAAAATCTGACGTTTAAAATGCTAGAATCAAATATTATTTTAAAAAGAATTAAAGAATGCGAAGATTTTTTTGTGGTTATTTAGAAAGGTAAGTAAAATATGGTTTGTGTTAAAACGTTTTATTTTGCAGAAATTATTTAAGCAGATATTTTGAAGGTTTTCAAGTTCGGTCATGTGAGATATGCTGCAATCGTCTGTATACAAAACGCTTTGGACCTAGATCAACCGATACAAAACGTCAGAATTAGTGCGGTGTCCCATGTTGGCGATGCGGTGTCCCAAGAGGCATGCAAAACAAATATATTACTGTACTTATGTAGATTACCCCATGTACATACATGACTTTATTTGGTCGCGTTTTAATTCATTTATAAAAATACAAGTGTCTAAACTAACATTTAGACACACATAATTGTTTTGAGATAAAAAAAAAAAAAAAAAAAAAACGTTTCCCATTACATCCCATGAAGGGATTGGGGAGATAAGAATATAAATTGCCATTATTTTATGAATTTTACTGTCAATTGTACTTAAAATGCTATCATTGAATTTATATTGAATTGTTGTAAAAATGGATTGTACTTTAAATGGTACTTAAAATGCCATCATTGAATTTTTCCAAACTATTATACAAAATGAATTGTACTTAAAGTTACCACACTATGGTGAAATAACTTCAAAATCTATAACTGCTAAAAAGAAGTTACATTCGATCATGAATATTGTTAAACTTTTACTTTCTCAGCTGCATTCTTGAGTGAAGGATACCCCGCTAACTTATTTACTCGCAGGTTGGATTCCCCTGTGTCCCAGCAACAACCTTTTGGGAGAAGTCGCCAATACAGTCCACTCCGCTCAAACATATTAAAACACAGTGAAGTGTACAACAAGAAAATAAATCATCACTTAATAATAAAAAAAACTTTAATAATTCATTTGTGATTCGGCGGTGACAACCTCCAATGAGGTACTGTCAACCTCTAATGAGGTTGTGTCAACCTCTAATGAGGTACTGTCAACCTCTAATGAGGTTGTGTCAACCTGTAATGAGGTTGTGTCAACATCTAATGAGGTTGTGTCAACCTCTAATGAGGTTGTGTGAACCTCTAATGAGGTTGTGCCAACCTCTAGTGAGGTTGTGCTAACCTCTAATTCGGTTGAGACAACCTCTTAATTCGGTTACGGCTAATTCGGCTGTCTCAACCGGATTTTTTCTGTGAGTGTGGGAGGACGAATTTGAAACTGTTATATTTAGTGGTGAGCAAAAGTTTAATTTGGACTGAGCTGATTGTCACCATAAATATTGGAGAGATTTACGACATCCTCGGCAAACGTGCTACAAGCGAAACCACGGTGGTGGATCACATATGATATGGGCTGCATTTGGAGCACGAGGGAAGTCAGAAATATGCTTTGTCCCAACTAAAATGAATGCGGAAGCATATGGACGTTGATCTGTTGGACATCAATTTAATTGACTTTGCTGGCGAATTATATGGAGATAACTAGACTTTTCAACAAGAAAACGCCCCGATCCACATTGCTCGGGTCACAAGGGATTTTTTTAAGTCCCGAAATATTCCATTACTGGAGTGGCCAGTAATAAGTCCCGAACTCAACCCAATTGAAGACCCCTGGGGGATACTTTCCGCCAAGGTGTTTTCAAAGGCGAAGCAGTATACGACGCTTAAAGAACTAAAACTAGCAATATTGGCGGAATGGGAGAATGGGAGAAAATTGGCATGTCCACTTTAAGCAACTTAGTGAGTTCTATGCCACGCAGGCTACAACAAGTTCTTATACACAAGGGCAACTCAATATCATATTTAAAGAATTGTATAACAATTTAAGTTTCATTTTTGCATATATAAATATTTTCTATGAAGAATATATCAAACACTTTTTTTGTTCTAAAAAAGAAATGAAAAAATATGTGTTCTTATAATTTTAAAGAACACATAAATATAAACTAATATTTATAAAATAAAAATCAAAAAAATTTTAATTTTCAAAGCTGCACATATAAATATTTGACAGGGGTATCAATGTCACTTTTATATTTCTAAAAACAATTTAATGGCCAAGTAAATTGTAGGAAGAAATCATCAATGTTGTCAACACTCATTCAATTTTTCAATAAACATATATTTTTAGTATAAAAAATATAGTCGGCAATACTGATATGTTTGCTGGAACATTCCGCAATAAAACAAATTTCGGTTCAAGATCAATTCTTATTAAAAAGTACTTGTATTTAAAAGTACATTTTAATAGGAAATATTTATAAAGATATGTAGATGTGAAATTGATTTTTAGGTGGATGGTAGGGAATATACACACAGAGAAGAGATTCGTTGTCACAACTATATTTACAGCCAACTAAAATTTGGCGGTTCCTTGGACTATCATATTTCAGTTGCGATTACCAATAATTGTGTTCCGTATCAACAAATGTTGTACATATCAATAGATTTGGTTGCAATAACTGAAATATTTAGTTGAATCCACAGAAACAAGAAATATATGTGTCATCTGTCAATCGAGTTTTAGTTCTAGCACTCAAATTATCCTGTAGTGGTGAATATTCTATTACTCGTAGTTGGATCAACGAAAAATTTAAAACTAATTCGGTTGTACCAAATAAAGTAATGGTATGCTCAAATAATTACTTGAATTTGACGGCTGTTTTGTTTGTTTCTTTAACCCATAGATTAATTTATACGTACATAAAGTGTGTTTTTTACCCCGCTAAAGTAAATTATAGCTTAGTTTGTACGGAACAGCTAAGCGATATTAAGAGGGATTTAAATTTCCCACTTAAATTCCGACTTGAGCAATGACAATGTTGCCACATGTTCAATTTCAAGAAATGGCAACAAAAAGTTATCTTTTATAGCTTATAGTATTAAAGGCTAGCGCGAGATGAATTGATTGAGTTGTGATTTGTGTGACACTAATTCATTGTCATGTCATGCATGTTGTTACTACTTGGTATACATAGGAATTCGACGACAATGTTACGTTCGACTCAAGTAAATCAATCCAACGTGTTCGAACATGAATCGTTTTACTTGAGTGTTGCACGGTTCATACGACCACTCATCCAAGACTGTATGGATGACGTTTTGTCGCCCACACTGAATTTATGTTATTCTATCGTTTGCTTTGTGTGCGCACGATTGTAATTAAAAAAAGGGAAAATGGAGAATATTGTTGTTTAAATTATCGCAATTAATTATTTTTCACTTGTTTTCTTAAAATATGGAAAGGTGCATATTTTTACTTAACAAAAGTACTTTTTCTTAAAAATTATCTTTTCTTAAAAAACATTCCTATTCCTAAATAATCAGCTTTTTCTTAAAAAAGTAAATTTTCTTAAAAAATTAGCTTTTCTTATAGAAAATACATTTGCATACATTTTTATTCTTACAAAATTTTTTATTTTTGTAATGAATTCCTTTTTTATGTTTCTAAAGTAAATCAATAAAATACATACATAGATTGCTGGTACAACACGTATCACAACACAGTTCAACCCAATCATTGGGTAGTCATAGCATCGTATGACTCGACGGTTGCGTCGCAATGACTACTATGAGTGAGTTTACGTGTAGACATGTCATGGCTCGAACACAGCATAACATTTTGCCAGATGAATTAAATGAACCGAAACATGCACTTGTGCTAGCCCTTATTTCGTATCAAATGTCCTAACAAAATCTGAAGTATGTTTTCGTATTGGGGTTTTTCCTGATTTTATTGAAATTCAAGGCGTATTGACGAGGTAGTGTTGCTACGACAACAAACACACCAAGCCGACAACAATAGGCATTTTGCTTTATCTGGTATTTGTCTACAATCAAATTCAGAACAAGTGTATTCCAGGAATAAAAGTAGACAAAAAAGTACAAAAAAAACATGTTTGAGAAAATAAATTGTACCTAAGAAATGCGATAAATAACTAAGTCGGGTATTCGAGTGGTACCACCGCATCGATGCGCCATGATTGAAATGGTTGTATACAATCGTACTATTCGTTCGTATTGTGATATCAAAAACGATGTACAAGTAGACAATCAAAATTTCTCTTCACTCGAATGCCAACAAACAAAACGAGTGAAACCCTAGCCAGTCACTGGTCTCTCTCTTAATCTCTTCATTGAATATTTTAATACCCGAGAAGCTTTTTGATAGTGTTATTGTATATAACTATACAAATTCCAACCTTGTTGAAGTAAACTTACATAAACTATGCAAAAAATACGAAATAATCAAGATATAAAGCGAGAGAGAATTGCGTTTGAGTGAATTTCTAGCACTTTTTGTTTCTCTTTTACCAGGGTTGCCAAATTGCGCACATCTTCTGGTTTTCTAATTCTAGATCGTCTTTGATGAGATCAAAGACGATTTACAATTAGACGACCAGAAGATGTGCGCAACATGGCAACCCTGGTAAAAGAGAACCAAAAAGTACTAGGAGTTCACTCAAACGTATTTCTCTCTCGCGTCATATCTTGATTATTTCATACTTTTTGCATAGTTTATGTAATTTTACTTCGACATAGTTGGAATTTGTATAGTTATATACAATAACACTATCAAAAGCTGCTCGTGTATTGAAATATTCAATGAAGAGAGTAAGAGAGAGAGTAGAGAAGTACTAGGGTTTCACTCGTTTTGTTTGTTGGCATTTGAGTGAAGAGAAATTTTGACTGTCTACTTGTACATCGTTTTTGATGAGATAAAACAGCGTTGCATAAAGCAAATCAAGCATTTTTTTCCTAATTCCTAGACAAATAAGACAAAATACCCGATTTGTCGTCTGTCAAAACGTATGGGAAATCAAGCAAATTTTCTTGATTTCTGATTGAAATCAACAAAAGGGGCAAAATCAAGAAAATCGATGCCAGTGCGAATGCTGTGTTAGATAAATCTTGTTATCATTTCTTGCGAATGAAAATGTTATCAAGGAGAGACTCTAAAGCAGAAATTTGCAAAATGGCTTACACATGGTAACTTCATTAAAATTATTTTATTTAATGGAAGACTACGTATCTCTAAATTTGAAGGATAGATATTTATTTCTGATTGAAAACAACGCGCGGTAAATGTTATACATATTGATCATGGTAGAATTATCTATCAGGTATAGTCGACTAAACAGGTGATAACATTTTTATCATGTCATTTTCGTTTCACTTGTCAAAATCATATGTATTTTGTTTTTATACTTTGTTGAATTCTTGTATTGTTGATATATATTTGTGTAGAGTTTGACAACTGAAACGAATGCTGCCTTGTTGTCTCTTTGTTGTTGCTGCTTACAACTACAACAACATCTGCCGCTACCGTGTATTTGTTGGCACTGGTTAAAAACGTGTTGCCCTATCGCATTTTTTTCACCCATTGCACCAAATGTTGCCACATTTCGTAGTATTAAATGTGGATCGTTTTATTTGGAAAGTCTGTAAGTGTTGATTGCTTAATGGAATAAAAAAACAGCCTTATGGATTTGCCAACTCGCTCATCGGTTTAATTATTGATAGGAAGCGAACTTGTGTTTGAACGGCGGAGAAGAATTCTGTCGTTGAGGTTTGACAAACACAGCTGAAATTGTTACTGTGAATGTTCAAAATATGTAAATATACGAACATTGTGAATGCACAAAACTAAAAATGGAGGATTTTGTTCGACAGTTGCTGACAGTTGCTTTCCTCATTGAAGAAGCTCAAAGAGAAACGTCATATGAGACGAAACGTCATATGTACACGCTGAAAAATAATGGCCCCATCAATATACTGAAGGAAACATGTACAT
The DNA here is from genome assembly GCA_963931995.1 of Phaonia tiefii. Lineage (NCBI taxonomy): Eukaryota > Metazoa > Arthropoda > Insecta > Diptera > Muscidae > Phaonia > Phaonia tiefii. The sequence continues at coordinate 150,094,744 of OZ008371.1, forward strand.
GTTTGCAAGAATTGCTTTCATGAATTGAAGATTTGCTGCCTTGTTGTCTCTTTGATATCTGCCTCGTTTTTGTTTTTAGCGGTTTTCAACAAAATATTAAACAAACAAACTATGGCCTATTAACCATTGTATCTCAAACATGTTACATTGAATAACAAACACAATGTGTTTGAGCACAAGTATAGTATATTTGCGACAAGCTACAAACACGTTATGTTTGCACCCAAACAACAGAAAAGGACAGATTTTTCAGCGTGTATAAATTAATCTATGCTTTAACCAATGAATTTTATCTCGATAGCAAAGGCTACATCCAAAAGATATCGGCATTCCTATAATTTTTTACATACATACAATAAAAAAACATTAACTTTTATAGGAAAAACACTAACAAAAATATTTTTTTATTAAAATTATGTATTTTATATTTAAATATAAACAAAATTATTATTATTTGTAACCAGGGTACGTACTTTATGTGTAATGGGTTACCCTGGGTAACCCATCCCCATTTTTGATCAAAAATATGAAAAAATTGCTATATCTCGGGAACGGAGTACATTTTTACCTCTGTTGGAGGCCATATCCAATGGATGTCTTTAATACGGCATCATCTTTTTTAAAAAATATCGCTAAAATTTTTCGAATAAAAAATCGCTAAAACGCCATTATGTCTATATTTCGGACCCGGAGCGTTCAATCGAAATATAACCAATTTGTCGGGCTTCTAAGGGTTCTCCATAAAGTTGTCCGGCTGGTCGTCTACGCGTAGTTCGAACTGCACACGTTATTAAAGGAGTCAAATCAAGAGTTTAGCGAAATCCGCTCCGAAAACAAAAAATCATGGTCCGTGAGATGAATATCAGCAAAAGTCTAACTAACTATTAAAAACGGCTAAGGACTATAGAGTAATTTATTCCATAGACGAATGTAGGTATAGATACATTTATTCTCTCAATAAATTAATCGTCATAGGTACGGTGGAAAGTAAACATTGGATGGTGAAAAACATGGGTCCAATAATACCAGATAGAGGCAATAGTAACCAACGCCCAACAAAGGAACAACAACCGAATTTCGATAAAAGTCAACAAAAAAGTGCAAAATGCATTTAAATTTTTCAGTTATACACCAAAACGACATGAACATATTTTGTAACTCCACCTGGTGTAAGTTAATTTTAAATTTAATTTCTCACATTTCCACAAACCTACGACGAAGAGTGTGAAATGAAACGTCAGATGAGAGAATAATTGTATCTATACCTATATTCGTCTATGGTACGCAGTGTCATCTACGGAAATTTCTGAACTGATCCCACGGGCTGAAAAGGGTCATCACCCAGCTTCAATCATGATTTGATGGGGTGTCTCGTACGATGGGGTCATTGACTTGCATTTCTGCGAATAAGGGGTCGAAACTTCGGCAAAAGTTTACAAAGAAATCATTTTGATAGCTGTTGTGAAGCCACTTAATCATTTCGTGGACCTTCAAGCAGGATTTTGAGCCGACCCATAAAGCTAAAATGGCCCGGCCCGGCTTCAAATCAATTCGATATCCTCCGAAGAATGTCTCTCAAGCAGCACTGATTTAAACCCGCTGGATAAAAAATTGTAGACAGTTTTCGAGGACATGGACAAAATTTCTTGCGAAAATTGTTGTTGCTGAGAATTACCACCTACATATCTCAAACTTACCTTGCAAATATTTGATAAATAAAGCCTCTTCGGTTACATTTTATTTTTAACGCATGTTGTGCTACTTTTGTTTATTACAATAATCAAAATTTCCATATTCCGGGCCCGAACAAATATAAAACAAATGTTTTCGTACGAAATAACTTTGGCATAACAACCCTGTAATTGATTTTGCCCACGAAATTTTCTCAGAGAACTGAGTACCAAACAAATGAAGAGTTAACGAAATTCACCTTCTCCAATTGTAATTCAGAAATATCAATTGAAATTCAGAAAATATCAATTTAATTTAAGAATTCCTTATTCAAATTCAGAAAATATCAATTAAAATTCAGTATTTTCATTTGAAAATCAGAAAATATCAATTGAAAATCAGGAAATATTAATTGTAATTCAGAAATTGGGAATTGAAAATCAGATAACATAATTTAAAATTCAGAAAACATCAATAGAAGTTCCGAAAATATCAATTGAAAATCGGGAATTATCAATTGAAATTCAGAATTGGGATTTGAAATTCCGAAAACATAATTTAGAAGTCAGAAAATATCCCTTAAAATTCAGAAACATGATATTCACAAAATGATATTCAGAAAATCAAATGAAATTCAGACAAATATATATAAAGAGATGCAACTTCTATTAAATTTTTTTTGAATTTCAACTGATATTATTCCTGAATTTAAAATATTTTCTGAATTTCAGTTAATGTTTTCCGAATTTCAATTGATATTTTCTGAATTTTAAATGATGTTTTCTGAATTTCAATTCCCAATTTCTGAATTTCAATTGATATTTCCTGATGAATTGATATTTCAAATAGAAATTCTGAATTTTAATTGATATTTTCCGAATTTCAAATGATTTGTTTTTGAAATTGTTATTTTCTGAATTTCAATTTGATTTTACTGAATTTCATTTGATTTTTTTTTTGAATTTCAATTGATAGTTTCCATCGAACTATCGGTCCCAATTAGAAATAATTATTGTTGTTGTCTAAAAGACACCACAATGTTTACAGGCAACTGTTATTGCCTGTTATTTCGACGTGCTCTACGTGCAAAACATCTTCTTTTTCAAAAAACTATATCTCTATTTATTGAGATATATGTAGAATGGTCTTGAGCTTAAACAATAAAATAGAAAAGGTTCTTTAAATATTTATATTGCAAATCAACTGTTTGCATTCAAAAGTTTTTATTTCTTGCAAGTTTTTATAGGATGTCGACTGTGTACTCTTGTAATATTTTTTACCGGGAGAGTAAAATCTATCTCACTCTCTCGAAAATAGTTACTGGATATTTTTTTACTGTAAAAGTACGCAGACAGACCTATTGACGGAGTTCATAAAAGTGAGGCCGGCGTACCAAACACATCGTTTCGTCATCAATCAAAGGATTCACATTTACACGAAACGAAGTTATGTTGTTATAAAAATGACAACGACAACCGGCATAAGGGTGAATATTAGACCGGGTCACCAAAAAAATTTCCCAAAGTCGAGGCCAAATATTAAAGATCACCTCGAGACAATTTAAAAAAAAAAATAATAACAAATAAAACAGCCGAAATCGTATCTTTATTGTAGTTTTTTGTATTTTGCTCGATCGTAACATACATATGTATGTATAACAATACATCATTGTATAGGTCTCGACGAGTACTACATTTGTCCTATAGATGTCGCTGACGTATGACATAATTTTGTAATAAAGGTCTCATTTTATGCAGTTGTTTCGCCTAAAATTTAAAAATATGTTTTTTCTAGGGTTAAAATTATTTTCTATGCCATTCGAAAAATACAAATCTGAAGTGCATCCACCCATCCAACTGAACGCACAGGCTGGTGCCCACTAGGATAAATAGCTGAAACTCCTTTAATACATCACTCCAATCGTGAAGAAAATATACACTTCGAAATCTTTTGTTCACCAGACAAATAAAGAATAAAGTGAACATGTCAATGTGAAAATTAGAATAAGCTGCAGTTGAAGTTGGTGTAACGACTCCTTCATTTAAAAAATGATCAATGCCAATGCATTCTATTCAGGATCAATCTCCGGGTGATTTTCTCGTATTTTTTGCTTCTGTTACGAAATAAAATACTTAATAGGTTGTATACTAATGAATTACATTCCTAACTAGGACAATTAATTAATCTAAATCAATACGTAGTAATATAATCTTATAAGCTAAATGTAAGAAGGTAAGTCGCCAAATATAGTACGTATAATAAAAATCAAATTCCAAAGCAAACATTGTCATCAATCGGATTTAAGAAGTCTCATCAATGGGAAAGCGGAGTAGAAACTCGTTGACAGTTTCCTGAGCATACTGCATACGACGGGTGCGTTTAGCTCTTGCAGCTACCAAATCGTGGAGATAATTTTCCCACTGGTTGGAACGATTGGGTATGCGGTGTATATAACGGTTTGCCATATTAAGGTTGAATGTCCTGATGTTTGCAATTTTGCCGGTAACGGGTTGCATGGTGTCGTTAATGATTATTGTTTCTCTGGCGGTGGCAGCATTTTCACTCATCAGAGTGTCGCAATTTATCTCGGGAATCATTTTAACATTTGAATGTTAATATTTATTGAAACTTCTCGACAGGATATTGATTGGTAGACACTAGATAGGTAACTGATGCTGTAGGTGTGATTCCGCATTGGTTTTATATGCACAACAAGGCGTTTAGTAGACATGATAGGTAGTGATTTTTATGCCAAAGTTAGGTAGCTGAAGGGTTTTCTAGTTGTTGTGGCCTTTTACAAAATCAGGTAATAATTAGTGCACATCTGCAATAATATTTTATTACCGTAACTCTATTAAGAATTTCCCATGAATTTGTCATGATATTTATTTTTATGGCCTAAGTGGGACATATGCACACTTACGAGATTATAGGAATTCAGTTAAACTGAACTCGTGAACTAACAACTTAAGATTATATTTGAAAACTAATTACCTGCACAGACAAAGGCATATTTTTGAAAATTGTTGATTGTGTGGCCTTCTATTTCCGCCAGAAGGTTTGAGAACCGATTTGGACAATTCCATAGTAAAATAACCAAGTAGTAGCAGTGGACGTTGTTGTTGTTGTTGTTGTTGTAGGCAACAACAACTGGCATTTTGTTTTTGTTTCAATCACTTAAAGCCCCGTATTCAGTTCTTGCGACATTTTCGTAAGAAAATTTGTCATTTATCTCAAGATTTATTAATTCAGGTTCAAGGCAAAATAAGTAAAAGGTAGAAGCAGTAGAAATTGAAGGCATTTTATTTTTATTTCAGGAGCCGACCCATAGAATAACACATACGTAGAAGGTTTTATTCGCTCATCTGACGTTTCATTTCACACTCTCATCGTAGGTTTGTGGAAATGAGAGCAAATTAAATTTAAAATTTACATACACCAGGTGGAGTTACAAAATATGTTCACTTACATTTGTATTGTATTTAACACAACTAGTTTGCCACAAAAACACGAAATTCTGGTGTAGTTCCTTTGTGGATCGCTGTATACTATTGCCACCATCTGGTATTATTGAACCCATATTTTCCACCCTCCACTGTGTAATTTCCATCGTACCTATGACGTTTAATTTATTGAGCGAATAAAAACTTCTATAGTATGTGTTATTCTATGAGCCGACCTTGTCAAATTCAGTCGATCGAAATTGTCAAGATGTATTTATTTCAGGTTATATCAGGAGAAATTGTTGTAATTTTCGGCAACAACCACAAAGACAAGAAAAAATTTCGCTTGCTATTTTAACGCTACCACCTGTACTAGATACATCTTGGAATTATTATAAACAACATTTGACAAGGTCGGACCACAACGACAAGAACAAATTGAAATCAGCTGTTCTAACGCTTCCATCTGTAATAGATACATCTTGTTCAGGTTATAGCAGTAGCACAGCTGATTTCATTGTTTTCATTCTGTTCGCCCCTAATATGTCAAAGTTTGTTTACATTTCTATTTTTGTTAAGATTATTCGTTGGTTCACATAGTTTCAAAGAATTTGTAATAAAGAAGATGGGTTTGTTTGTGAAACAATTTGTTACATATTGAAGGGCTTTACAAAAATGGACTTGAATCTTTATTATAAACACTAAATTTAACACATTTACAATTAATTTGCAATTTTCACATTGACTGCAAATTAATTAAAGTGCCTAATATGTCAGCTGACTTTGACATATTAGGCACTTTAATTTCATCAACAGCTGCTGCTATAACCTGAATCAATAAATCTTGATTTATCTCTAAACGGAAAATTTTGTTACAGAGAGTTACCACATATTTCTGATTTACCTTGCAAATATTTGATTATAGCTCATACGCACTGCAAAATATTTTCCCGATTTCGTATCAAATGTCCTAACAAAATCTGAAGCGTTCGCATTGGTTTTTTTTTCCTGATTTGATTGAAACTCAAGGCGCATTGACGAGGTAGTGTTACTACGACAAGAAGCATGCCAAGCCCATAACATACGGTATTTTGGGTTGTCTGGTATTTTTCCACAATCCAATTCAGCACAAATGTATTCCAGGAATAAAAGTAAACAAAAAAGTATAAAAAATTATGTTTGAAAAACAATAAATACCTAAGTAAGGAGAAAAATATAAAGTCGTCTATTCTAGTGGTACCACCATATCAATGCGCCGTTATTGAAATGGTTGTAAACAAACGTACTATTCGTTCGTAGTGTTAGATAAAACAGCGTTGCATAAAGCAAATCAAGCATTTTTTTCCTGATTCCTAGGAAAATAAGAAAGCAAATTTTCTTGATTTCGGCTTAAAATCAACAAAAGTCGCAAAATCAAGAAAATCTATCCCAGTGCGAATGCTGTATTAACAATTGTTTTCGTGCGAAATAACTTCGTCGTAGCAACCCTGTAATTGATTTTGCCTACGAAATTTTCGCAAAGAGCTGAGTACCAATCAAATGAAAAGTGAGCGATATTTTCGGTTGATGAAATTTTCGTTATTTTTTATACACGTATTTCTTATGGTAACGAAAATTTCATAAAAACTGAATACCGGGCTTAAAGTTCCGTATTCAGTTCTTGCGAAATTTTCGTAAGAAATTTAGTCATTTATCTCTAAACGTAAAATTTTCTTGCGGAGAGTTACAATATATCTTTAATTTACCTTGCAAACATTTCATTTATAATTCCTCTACGCGCTTCTTTTTATTTTTAACGCATGTCGTGTAGCTTTTGGTTGTTAAAATTATCAAAATGTCAAAAAAATATCAGAATGTCAATTGTTTTCGTACGAAATAGCTTTGGCGTAACAACCCTGTAATTGATTTTGCCTACGCAATTTTCGCGAAGTGCTGAGTACCAAGCAAATGAAAAGTGAGCGGTGTTTTCGGTTGATGAAAATTTCGTTATTGTTTATACATGTACTTCTTATGGCAGCGAAAATTTCATAAAAACTGAATACCGGGCTTAAGTTGACAATCTGTACACTGAAGTATACCAACAACACAGGATACCAAATAGTCCAACAGCAAAGTACATATGAGTTTGACAGCTGTAACGATCAACCACAATGAAAAAATTTAAAACAGTTGATCTAACGAATTTACCTTCCTTATTTTACCATGGACAATTCAAAGAATTTTCTGGTAATTATAAATATTTAAAATATTTGGAAATAAGATATTCAGGGTTGTTGTGAATCGGAATTGAAACCGACAAAAAAAAGTAACTTTGGTGTTACAGAAACCGTTATTATCGGTTTTATGTGTGAATCGGAATTTGTTGTCATAGAATCAGATTTTATCAGTGTTTTTATCAGAAACGATGTTAACACACAATAGGTTTAATGGAACGAAGTTCCTTATCGCACGTTGCAAGATGGGGGCTAAATGAAAAAAAATTAAACAACTTTCGTTTTAACACTGTTATCAACTATATTAAGTGTGTTCGTTTACCTGCAAATTCTCCAAAAAAAACAGCAAAAGAGACATTTTGACAGTTCGATGTTAGAGAGTTTGCAAATTTTGGTTGGATAAATTTTAGCCAACCAACATTTGCAAGATAGAACAGCTGTTTAAAATCGGCTGTTTTGTAAACAAAGCAAATGAAAAATAAATTATCAAAGACAAGTAAGTAGAATCATGTTTGTTTTTTTTCTTGTTTTCTTTAATATTTCTTTAATATTTTATAGCGATTTGTAACTAATATGAATAATATTGATGTGCAGAGTGATTCCGCAAATTCTGGTGAGCCGACGACGTCATCAGTAGTCAACTGTGGCAGTGGCAATGGTAAAATTAATTGCTTCCTTTCCATTTTTAAATCACAATTAAAAAACAAACATAAACTCATCACCTGTTTTCTTGCAAATTTTTGTTGGATGTTGTTCGTTTACTTTTTCTGTAAATTTTCAAAAAGAGCGTAAAATCATTCTTACTCTCTCAAACTACAATCTTGCAAATTAGTGCTGGGAAAGTAAACGAACACAACTATTGTTTACTTTTGCTTTGGTTTGTGTCTAGACTAACGGCTTGGATCATAGAGAAAGAAATTAACTAGATGTCTCACATATATTGGGAAATTTCTTGTTTATTGGGAAGTTTTCGAGGTGTAGTCTGTAACCAATATTTAGTATATATTGTAGTTTTGAACCCAATAAAAAGTAAATTTAAACAAGCCAAGTGAAAGAAGTTTAAAAAAAGAAAATTTTCTTAAATAAGTGCCTTCTCTTACGAAAAGTAAATTTTCTCAAAAAAAATATATCTTCATATTCTTAAACATAGTACATACATTTTCTTAAAAAATTCCTTATGTTAAAGAAGTACCTTTGCTTAAAAAAAGCTAATTTTTTTACCAGTTATCTTTTCTTAAAAAAAACAATTTTTTTTCAAAATAAAGTGGCACTCTTTCCTTTTCCTTTTCTTAACAAGTAGAAACGGTGTCCGGGCCGAAGCTTATATACCCCCCACCATGACAATTTACACTCACACTCTCTACTCTTTGCATTCCCTTTTAATGTGAAAATTTTATGAGTTTTTTTACGTTTCCAATCATAAAATTTTTTCCAATGGGCCAATTTCGCTGATTTTCAATACCAAACTGCTCAGGAATACGTGGAACATTCTGGCCAAAAACCAAACCGCGTTATCGCCGATTGAAGTCGTGAGAATGTTTTCAACAGACGGACAGACGGACATGGCTATATCGACTCCGGTTGTTATAAGGATCAAGAATATATTTACTTTATGGGGTCGCAAAGACTTATTTCTATATGTTACAATCAGCATGACAAACTGATATATACCCTCTATCACTTACAGTGGAGGGTATAAAAAGAACTAGAGTTGTGTAGTTCACAAACGAACTAGTTCAATTGACCGATTCACTATTGTGAACTAGATGAACCATTTCACACTGTTCCGCTCTCTTGTTTCAGTAGTTCAATTATTTCAGTAGTTTTTTGTATTTCAATTGTTCAGTTCTCTCCGCCATTTTCTAAATCATGCTATCTTTGTCTCACTTAATTTGCACAAAAAAGGTGCCTAATGTTGCAATCTTTGTTGCCGGCTTCTATTTTAAAATATTTTATAAACGGAATAACGGAATCGTTAAGTCGATCTTCAACAGGGCGATTTGGTATAAACATATATCACAGTACCCAAAACACTTTAGAAATCTGCAAAAATCAGATAACTTTCTCGATTATTCGCTCAGATTGAACTAAAACTACAAGTTAAAGTGAAATGAGCTCTTTAGTTCACAGCTTTTATGAACTGTTAAGCTGAAATGTAACAATGAACTAGTGAACTAAATGAATGAACTAGTTAATTTTGTTGAGCTGAACTAAAACGAGCGCTCACTTGAATGAAGTAAAATTCCCAACTCTAAAAAGAATATTTTCTTACAATAAATTGCCTTTTCTTAAAAAACTACCTTTTTTTAAAGAGTACTTTTTTGTGAAACAAAATAACTTTTCTTGAGATAAGTACCTACTCTTAAAAATTTACCTAATCTTGAAAAAAACCTATTCTTCAAAAAAATACCTTCTCTTAAAAAAATACCTTTTCTTACAAAAATTCCTTTTCATAAAAGTATCTTTACTTAAAAATAGAGTAATACCTTTTCTCTTCTTTTCTTGAGATAATTAGCCTTTCTGAAAATAAGTACATGTTCTTAAAAAAATAACCTTTTCCTAAAAAGAGTGCCACTTCTTTAAAGAGTACCTCTTCTTAAAAAGAGTACTTCTTTGGGAAAAAAAATTTATACTCTTATGGCTTTTCTTATAGAAAGTACTTCTTCTTAAAAATAGTACCTTTTCTTAAAATAACATTAGCTTTTAATAAAAGAAGTACCTTTCTTTAAAAATTTACCTTTTCGGGAAAATATAATGCATATTCTTACAAAAAGGACCTAAAAATATACTTGTTTTTAAGCTAAATGCATTCCATAGTAAATTTCCATTTTAGAAACAGTATCTTTTCTTAAAGACCCATATAAATGATCGTATTTTTCAACGGGCGCCTTAGGCGTGTTGGAACTAAATAGTACATAATATATAGAGATTTTTTTTTACCTTTTGGGTAAAGTTCGGTAAAATGTGAGTAAACCAAAAACGCTCTCACAAAAACGATAAATTTGCACAAAAGTAAAGAAACGCAAAAAACACATTAGAAATTTACGTCAACTGTGATGGTATTTATTTGTCAAAGGTTTAAATTTTCAAATTAATTTATTAAAACTGCTGGTTTATTCATAGTTACTTACGTTTTCCAAGTTAAAATTTACAAAAAATACCTTCTGAATGTTATGACTAGAATATCACATTAAACTTAACCTATCCTAAAACCTAATTGCTATAAAGTAGATGATTGACATCTTGATACAAAGTTTTCAGTTCGACGTGGTAGTCTGTCTTTTACTAATTCCACTTTTGCGGAATCCTGAATCATAACGCCTTGGCAGGTTAAAAATCATTTTTAGTCGATTTCATCATGTCTAGTTATCCTTCAGTTAGAGCTAACCATAGACAAATATAGGTATAGATACATACATTTGTTCTCTCAATAAATTAAACGTCATAGGTACGGTGGAAAGTAAACATTATGGTGAAAAACATGGGTCCAATAATACCAGATAGAGGCAATAGTAACCAACGCCCAACAAAGGAACAACAGCCGAATTTCGTGTTTTTGTGGCAAACTAGTTGTGTTAAATACAATACAAATGTATACCAACGATAAAAGTCAACAAAAAAGTGCAAAATACATTTAAATATTGCAGTTTTACACCAAAACGACATGAAAAAGTTAAGTGAACATATTTTGTAACTCCACCTGGTGTAAGTTAATTTTAAATTTAATTTCTCTCATTTCCACAAACCTACGACGAAGAGTGTGAAATGAAACGTCAGATGAGGGAATAAATGTATCTATACCTCATAGAATAACACATACGTAGAAGGTTTTTTTCGCTCAATAAATTAAACGTCATAGGTACGATGGAAATTACACAGTGCAGGGTGGAAAATATGGGTTCAATAATACCAGATGGTGGCAATAGTATACAGCGATCCACAAAGGAACTACACCCGAATTTCGTGTTTTTGTGGCAAACTAGTTGTGTTAAATACAATACAAATGAATACCAACGTTAAAAGTCAACAAAAAAGTGCAAAATACATTTAAATTTTTCAGTTCTACACCAAAACGACAGGAAATAGTTAAGTGAACATATTTTGTAACTCCACCTGGTGTATGTAAACATTTCCACAGACCTACCGAGAGAGTGTGAAATGAAACGTCAGATGAGAGAATAAGTTCTTCTATAGTATGTGTTATTCTATGCTATACCTATATATATAGACTAATATAATATAGGTATGGATACAATTATACTCTACCATTCTACTATTTCCCAAGATAAGCAACAGTTTCGCAGTTATAAATAAATTTATGAAGAAAAATAATACTTTTTTGCTTAAAAAATTCAAATTGTGTATGAAAAATTTTTTAAAAAACCATCATTATATGGCAAATAACTAATGATGCATTTCGATTCGTAGGACCCGAATTAGTGTAAATCCATTGAGTCCACAAAAATAAATAAATTTCGGAAGATAGAGAGATAGAAGAGAAACAACTAAAAGCCGTATCTAAATAGAGGACTGTAGATATTGAAGAATTCTTCCACGAAAAGTGCTATTAGAAATGTCAAATGTAGTGCATTGAACATACGAGCCACTTGAACCTGAAATGATTTATCCATATGTCGATCCAGTTTCGGTATAAAAAACAAGATGTTCACATAGAAAATTAGGACATTTATCCCGATATGATTTATAAAAATGAAACAGTAAACGAAAGTCAACGTAATTATAGAAGGAACTGCCCGAGAAAGGTGTTACAAACGGGGTGAAGTGGGCACTACGATTGAGAGTAACTAGATATCACATAGCTGCATTGAAAGCTAAATTAACACGTTGCACGTTCCGTTTAATAGTACCTGCATATACTTCTACGCAGTATAACATATCAGAGCATGCACTAATTTATGCTTTACATGGCGTGGCAGGATTAGATCCAAGTTATATCACTTTCACAAAGTATTTTCGCGACACAACCAATAATGTGACTATCAAAACAAAGCTGGTCATCGAGTACAACACCCAAGATTTTCAGACTACGTACATACTCGATGCCTACTCCATTATATTGCAAACTTAAAGGTCCAATTAGTCTCGACGGTTGACGGTTGACGTTCTACTTAATATTGCGCGGTTAGTCATGACGGTTAGACGGTAGAAAGACAAAACAAAACCAAAAAAACTGATCGAAGAGCATTTGTACAAAATATAATTTGCATGCATGAGTTTTGTGTTAAAAAGTGATTGTGTCAAATAAAAACATGAAAAATAAAAAGAAAATTGTGGTTGCCGTGTAATTGTGTATTGCCGCGCACAAAATGTCGAAGTAAAAGCAATAACAATAACAGCTGATCGGTCTTGACGGTTGATTCTGCAACCTGCAGAAGTCTACCGTCGTAAACCGTCAATTTTAGTTGTCTCTCTCTAACACACGCAAAATACAACCCCAACTCAAACAGCTGATCGCTTACCGTCAACCGTCAAGACTAATTGGACCTTAAGTCCGAATCACGGTTAGAGAAAAGCATAGTCCTCGTTTTGGCAGGATTAACCGTAATATTATTATGTAACATCCATTGTTGCAAAGATTGCAAATCATAATCCGCATTGGCCCTAAGCACATCCAAAAACTGATACTCACCTTTAAACAAAATCTGTACATCATGTGCAAAATAAAAAGGCACGCAGTTGTATTACAAGCCATCGAACATATCGTTCATAAACATTATAAAAACACAGGCCTAAGAACAGATCCTTGAGGGGCACAACTTCTTACGGAAAGAATAGAAGATCTAAACCCGTTCACACAAACATATTGGCTTCTCTCAAACAAATATGACGAAATCAACCTACTTGCGTTGTACGAGTAATCAAAACCATATAATGCACATCCCTGTAGGAAGTCTGGGGACAAGTGTCTCCATGTCACCACTTTTTTCAACTATTATGGTGACATTGTCGACAATTTGTCTACAACTTGTCTGCAAATATTTGTCTGGCTTTGATGTGTAGAGAAATTTATGACAAATGTACGTCAATGCTTCTTCTTTTTCATTGTTTCGCTTTGTTTGGTTTTGAAAACACATGGTGTCGCGTACATTTAGTTGGAAAATAATTTAAAAAGAACAAGTGAGTTTTCAAAGTGTATTTTTTTCATGTAACTTAGATAATAAATATGATTTTAATTTTGAATTTTACGTGTTTTTATTTGGTAAAAAAATCACAAGTGTTGGCAAAACTAGCGACAATGGACTACTGATTCACTGGTTCCAATGTCTCCATATCGTTCCAAAAGTACCACCTAGTCAGTAGTTCATTCTCAATGACAAGCACAAGTTAAATGTCAATAGAATTTTACATTGCCTGGGGTAGATTTGGTCAGTAGTACTGGTGACATAGTCAATAGTAAGTCAGTACTGTTTCACTATGGGCATTTCCTACAGGGATAGTTTACGTATAAAGTTGGCATGATCTACTTTATCGAATGCCTTTTCCAATTCAAGGGACATCAAAAGGCTCAGTCCTCGATCGTTCCAATTACCCCTTATCTCGTCAGTAAGACCAACCAAAAGAGCAGATGTATTTCTGTTGATACGGAACCCACATTGATAGTCGCTAAGCAAAGAATTACCCTCCACATAACCCAGGAGCTGCATCTTCAAAACATGTTCTGCAATTTTCGGTAGAATAGGTAGTAAATAAATTAGCATTAGAGAGTTCGCATTCAAATAATCTTTCCAATTTTCCACCCAGCTAGAAAAGTAGATGTTAAGAGGATGGTATTCACATTCACCATATACAAAGAATAATCAGAAATGTGTGGTAAAACTACTTTGAAAAACTTCAATGAAAACCCATCCGCACCAGGGAGTGGATTCTGGTTCTGTGAAAATTTTTCAGTGATAATTCTTGTACCTAAAGTAACACTGGAGATTTTTTTCATTTAACAGTTTCACATAAACAGAATCGACACCCAGCTGCTTAAGATTTTATTGCAGAAAATGCAGCATACAAATCATCCTTGTCAATACATTGGAGTGAAAAATTATTCCCAGCTGAAAGGTCTAGACAAACGTCATTAACATCACCGGCCCGACTAACTGATTACTGAGAAATATTCTATTCAACTCATCAATATCCACAGTATTATCCATACTAACATCCCCAGATTTACTAACCAGCCCATTACTACTAATTACCCTCCATAATTCTTTACTACTAAAAGCTCTATCGAACAAAAAGGCGTGTGCCATTCTCATCGCCCTTCTGATAACATTTTTCGCACGATTCCTGGCCCGACTATTAGTCCGTCCAATTAGTGTCCGTCCTGTCCTCTTGGAAAGATTTAATGGCCAAATCCCCGACAGTATATTATTTGTCGTGACTTGATCCAATTGTCTTTTCATAGCTATCCTTTCTTCTCTTCTTAGGGAAAATAGTGTGGATAAACCCTAAACCCGACATTAACAGCCAATTCATGTAACTCAAACGAAAATGTATGCGAAAGAAAATCAGTCACTCACTTTCGTTCGTAATTGGATTCAGCTAAGGTTCTTTTGTTCTTTCGCACAGCTTTACGTCTGTAACGTAAGCAATTTATAAGTTGTCATATTACATTGTGGCCAGATCAACAATTTCATAAATTCCCCAAAAATTCCCTTAAAAAGTGGGATATTTTAAGGGATTTATCATAAAAAAATACAACTCTGTCTGAGAGTAATCAGCTAGATAGAAATGAGAAGGTAAATACAAACAAACAAAAAAGCAAATATTTTTTTTATTCGTGTTGTGTTTTTTGTGAACAAAATTATTATGGATATTTCTATTGGAATATATTTTGCGGTCCAAATTGATGACATTGTGGAAGTACCACGGAGGCATGTAAGAGACATGTCGAATGTTGTGGAGATGCCAACAAACCAGTGAGTTTTACAATCATTTAAGTATGCCACAACAATTACATGTAGTTGTTTACGCGATAACAAACAGACAAGTGACTGTTTTGACATGTAGGTTCGCATAGATGACAGCGATAAGAGATAGATAAATCAAAAATCGTACTAAAAGGTTTACGTATTCATTAGCATTGATTTTCTTTCGCATTGTCGTTCTGCATTGCGTAAGGTTACTAAATTAACATCATAGTCGTTAAACTCCTCTCGGAGAAAAGATAGGTATATCTGTGGCAGCACCGAGTCAGCAGATGTCAGACAATCTTAGATCTGGCATCGTCAATGAACGGAGCAAAAGAAGAAAACAAATACTAGTACCACGCGAAGTATTCAACACGGCAGTTCAGAAAAATCAGTCCGTGTAATCAATTTGATTTATAAGATACACACATAGGTGTAAATAAAGGAGAAATATAATAGTTGCTAAATAACTTAGCAGCTATATTGGTGACCCCGTCGAAGAACATTATCGCAACTTCTGTGAAAAATAAAAGGAAACACGATCTTGCAACAAAACCAAAGTTTTTGTGAATTTCACAACAACGACTTCGTCCAAGATTGTGCGTGCTTTCAACGACTTCAAATTATCAACCGTCATTTGCTGCATGCAGAACAACGCAGAATATTCTAGTGACTCATGGTTGATACAACAAGCAACTTAAGAAAACGACAACCAATGTGTTACAAAGAAGTTGACTCATCCAGCAGTGAAGATTCAGAATTTTTTGAAAGCAGCAGCATTAAAATACCAAACCCGAACACGGATGAACTTCTACAACAGATCCAAAATCTGCAACATGAACTTAACGCGATCCGGGCGTTTCAAGCAGCTCAACTACATGGTGCACGACATAACCTACAAAAAGTTCACATTCAAAATTTCAATGAACGGAATCCTCATTTGTGGTTTGCTCAAATCGAAAGATCATTTGCAATGAGTGACATTACTTTAGATTCAGATATGTTTGATCTGGTTAGTGTTCGACTTGTAGACGACATTCTTTTATCCGTGGAAGACCTAATTACGAGCCCACCAGACACTAACAAATATTCTGCACTCAAGGAGAGATTAATTTCTACCTATGCAGAATCTCTTGAGTCAAAACTGCATGAAACCAACATCGGTCCTTGCACACATGAAACGACTTGCACCTGGTAAGGGAAACGAAGCCATTATTCGCACATTATTTCTGGGACAAATTCCAGAGACAATGCGACCATTTTTAACTGCTTGGGAAGAAGAAGGCTTGGAGAAACTAGCCAAAATAGCTGATAAAATGTTTGATGCCAGCAACAACACAGTCAACACTGTGCTTTCTGTGCCATACCAGTCAACAATGCCCACATCTGTTGATGCGATTTCTTGTCGCATGTCTTTCTCAGATATGTATCAAGCGATTAAGGAATTGACTGAAAAAGTCGACAGAGTCCGCGTGATTTAATGTGGTTCTCGACGTGAAGTCCTTAACCACAGGTAAGCACCGCCCCACCAAGAACATGTTTGATACGACTGTTAGCTCCGCCCGTGAGATATCCGTGCTACCCCGCATAGAGGGGCAGCCAAGAGATCAGGAATAGGAAGCCTTACACCATTGGTATACACGATTACGTGGGAGAGCAAACGCCCCGTATTCGCATATCCGCCAGCGCGACTTCTTTCTTCCGTCCACGAGCTACCAATTGAGCAAACTCTCTGTACATGAGCTACTCCTCCTTGGTAAAGAGGTACTTGGTTAAGTGAGGTACTATCCAAACCTCTTCCGTGATAAGGGCCACGGATCCCATATTTCGAGGATATGCTCCTGCCTAGCAAACTTCGTTACAAGTAACTGATATACAAGGCAACTATATAGCCTCTACCAGCGATTTTGGTGGCAACCACAGCCAGCACGATCTCCCACAAGGGGGCCAACCCACCCGTGCTACCAGATAGGCATACTCTCTGGTCCGAGTTTCGCAGTGAAGCTGCTCCCAGCTTTTACTTTGTACTAAGTAGGGGACTGGTCACCCCCGGCGACAAAAGCATCAATCGTGAAACAATTCTACAAAATCAACACCAACAACAACATCACGTGACATTGCCATTTAAATGCTAAAATTGCAATTTAAACGGTATAATAACTACAGTCAGACGGCTGCAGCTTTCTCACCGTGAGAGCAAGGCTGTTTCCACCTCTTCCGGTCAATAACAGCGACCGGCAGCCAATCTTCAGGCTTCGCCCGATGATGCCCCCGTGGGTCACAACAACAAGACACAAACTGAAAGGGCACGAGTTCGAGACCTTCCACGTGTCAATCCCAAACAGCACACGGTACCAGAAACAGGCCTCTGGTAAGACCTCGCGGCTAATCCACTTCCAAATTCGACTCCGACGAAGTCCGGGACTGGCAATCCCTGTGTTCGCAGGGTTCAGCAGTACCGACAACGAGATCCTAAACGGCTGAATAACTAGCTTGAAAAAGCCAGGATCACGAAAAACGTTTAACCACTACAAAAGGGAGACACCGATAGAGACCAGTGAAACCCACAACAACAACTAAACCGTCCTAGCGCGCAAACTCGCGAAAACACGAGAGGCAAACCGCGTTGCCACACACAACGCATCCGGAGACAGAAGCATACTACTCACACACCACTCACCACCGGATCTGGTGACACCCATGCCGACTAAATCCCTAAAAGCCCCGTAAAGGGGACACTCGCACAAAACATGGAGCCAATCTTCGATTGGCGCTTCGCAATCACACGACTCCCGATCCGCAAGTCTCTTTCTGTGCAAGAATGCATTTAACGACCCGTGACCTGTCAGTATGAAACCAAGGCTTAGGTTGAAGCTAAACTCAGGGTTCTTCCCGACGAATTCTACATCCGGTATAAATCTATACGTTACTCGACCGTTGGTACTGGAATTCCAACGGCCCTGCCACTCAGATGTGACTAACGCATCTAACCGAGCCCGCCGCTCACTTCTACTCATGCTCTCTGCTCCAACTATGAGCCAATCTGACTCACCCAGTGCGTACCCCCTCTTGATTTTGAAGTCCATGCTACGACGCATCACCTGTAGATCAAGAGGAGTGGCACCCATCAAAACTTGTAGAGCCTCTGTAGACACCGTACGACATACTGGCATACATGCCAATAACATTATTCTCTGAACAGAGAATAATCGACGTTGCCCGAAGACGCTTCTAGCAGTTTCGCACCAAACAGAAGACCCAAATGCAACAAAAGGCCCCTGTACACGGTCCTGACTGCTTGACGACTCAGACCCCACTCACTCCTCATAACACGCCTAACCTTCCCTACAACGCTCGTCAGTTTTTCGCGAAGTCTCCCTATGTGAGGCAAAAAGTTCATCCTTTCTCCCATGGTGACTCCGAGGTACTTCACCTCCGTGGAGTAACGGATTGTGCCACCACCATTCAAACGCACGATTGGAAAATGGGACTTGAAACTACCCTTCAGCAACATGGTCGCTGTCTTTTCCACCGACAAACTAACTCCTACACGCTCGCCCCACCGAGTGACAATACTCATCATAGCCGAGGATAGCTGTTCCAACTCGGAACGAGAACTACCCTCGACCATGATAAGCAAGTCATCAGCGTAAGCACATATCTTGCATTCGGCCTCAAGCTCATGCAAAAGCAAGTCCATCATAAGATTCCACACAAACGGTCCACAAATGGAACCCTGTGGACATCCTCGGACCACATCAACACACTCAGAACTATTTGCCCCGACTATCACTGCTCTTCTGTCAGAGAAGTAACTTCTCCAGAGTGCTACTTCCTGACACCCTAGCCCCGCTAGTCTTTCTTCTACGCTCGCCCAACTCAGATAATCAAACGCACCTTTAAAGTCGATGAAATCACCCAGAAGATACTTCTGAGTACACTCTACAACAGTTCTCCTCACGTGCGCCCAGGCATCTTCGACACTTCGGCCCCTTACAAAGCCGAACTGCCAACGGCACATGCGACTCTCTCATTCAGTTTCTGCACCAGAATACTCTCCAGTACTTTTCCAAATACTGGTAAGAGACTGATACCCCGATAAGAACGAGGATTACTCCTGTCCTTATCGATTGACTTCAAGAGTACAATGACAAGGGCTACCTTCCACTCGCGTGGAAAATATCCCTCATGTACACACCGCCCATACAAAGCCTCTAGGTATTCCGGAATAGCCTTCCAGACGCTTTTACACATCTCTCCAGCTATTCCATCCATACCAGGTGACTTTCGCGACTTAACTAACGAAATGCTTTCTGCGATCTCTGATCTTTCCAGCTCGGGTGCAACAGTCTCAACTTCCCCAGAAGAAGAAGAAGAAGCCACTGCCTCCGTTCTCGGAAAGAACTCCCGCAGCAAAACTTTGACGCAATCACTCCAGGAAGTAAGAATGGCATCGCCATCTTTCAACCCGGAGAGATCTGTCCTCCTACCTCTGCCAAGGCAGATTCTATAAACATGACCCCAAGGATCATTCCTATGGCAGGCAACAAAATGTCGCCAATCTTCCTCTTTCACGTTTACAAGCATATCCTTGTAATCGCTGAGGCAACTTTTGTACGCTGATCTGAGCTGGTCAAGATCACTAGCTTCGTTCCGTTTGCCCCTCTGGAAATGTTTCCTGAGACGGCGCACTTCCCTCCGCTTGAGTGTCAACTCACGTGTCCACCATCGTAATTTCCTCAAAGTTTTCTTGCGACACCTTTCAAGGAGATCGTCGTTAGCCCTATGAACAACTTCGCGTAAACACGAGACTTGCTCATCTACGGTCCTACGACGAAAGACTTCTATTGGAATCTCGCTAGCCTCAGCTGCGATGAATTCACCATACACATCCCAGTTCACATCCCTGGTGCGCCACCGCACGATGTCTAAGCTGCTAACTTCAGTCCGTTCGTAAGTGAAATCAATTACAATGTAATTGTGATCTCTTACGGACGGTCTGACCCTCCAACTAAACTGAAACGTACTCAAAGCTGCTCTATTCGCAATCTTCACATCTATATCGCTAACTCCTCTACCATTATCAAAAGTGTACTGCTCACTCGGCTCATTCAAGGCATGAAGGCGGCCCGAAACAATCCATTCACTTAGCATCTCTCCCCGGTAATGGTTTTGCGACCCAGTCGAAAGGGAAAACAGCAGAACCAACATCACCGACCAAAGTCCAGAAGCCGTTCTCGAGGACCTCAAAACGCCGAACAACATACATTGTGTTATTTTCATCGCAAATTTGGGGATGCAGCTCGAAAATGTAAGCCGGACTGTTCTCTTTTTAAGTCGGAAAACTAACTGGGCTGTCGTCAGTCAACGCGGTTGGCGGCAGCGGCAATAACAACTTGTTGGAGAATCGTTTACATCTTTACGACAAATCGACGAAGACTCGGTTTCTTATAGACTCTGGATCAGCGATATCTGTAGTACCCCAATCCATGATCAAACAGAAACTTAAGACATCAACAATCAAACTTCTAGCCGCAAACCATAGCGAAATAAAAACATTTGGTGATTGCGTTTTTAAGCTTGACCTAGCCCTTCGCAGTGATTTCAAATGGTTGTTTACAATTGCCGATGTTCGCACACCCATAATCGGAGCCGATTTTCTAGTCAACTTTGACTTACTTATTGACCTCAAAGAACGCCGTTTGATCGACAACATCACAAAATTGACCAGTAGTGGAAAAATGTTACAAAGCAAAGAATTTGGAATTTCAACATTAAACGTCACAACAAAATACTCGGATTTACTTAAAGGTTTTGTGGACATCACACAGTCGATTGTCGTTCATCACATTGAGACAACAGGATAAACTCAAGGCTGCAAAAACCGAAATGGACTTTCTAATCGAAAACGGAATTTGTCGTCCTTCGAGCAGTGCATGGGCTAGCCCTATACATATGGTAGCCAAGAAGACAGGTGGATGGCGAGTTTGTGGAGACTATAGGAAACTTAATTCCCAAACAGTACCAGACCGGTACCCTATAGCCCACATTATAATTGTTCACATTAACAATTAAAGAAGCTTTGTGTTTGTTCTTCTTCTTTTTTGACAAAATCATATGGTCACTTGATCATAGTTTAAATGCCCACCTTTGGCAATTTATCAGCAATCAACTATTAACCTAAAAAATTAATTCAGAGTTTAAATTATGTTTGATCGTTGATCAAAGATGATTTTTCACTCAAAAATTAGGCCTAAGTCTACTGCAAGCCCGTCTCACATTAATGGCCTTGGAACTATCAAAATGGTTGTAGTTAAAGGCACCCATTATAATAACCTGATAATAAAATTGTACAAAGGCAATAATTCTCGAAGAAAAATTGCCGACATTGTAGACAAAAGTAGGGCTACTGTACAAAAAGTACCGGAAAAGATTAATTCTGAGGGTTCCACGAAAAATATGCCGTGTTTGGAGCGTCCCAAAGTGTTTTACAGCCAAGAAGAAATGATTATTGTAAGAAACGTTAATGGAAACCCAAAGAAAGGTGCACCAAAAATACAAGCAGAAGTTTAAATAAGAGGCTGGAAAATCTTGCGATGCAGATACTATTCGCCGTGTATTTCACAGAGCTTGATATCGCGGCTGAAGTATTAGGAAAAACGATTCATTAGCCACATAAGCCGTCAGAAGAGAGTACATTTCACTAAAGAGTATATAAAACACGAAAAGCCATATGTTGCTGGCGTATGCTGACGACATAGACATCATTGGGCGAAATTTGTGAGACGTTACTGCAGTAGTTTCAAGAATCGAAAAGGAATCAGCGAAGGTGGTTCTTGCTGTTAATGAGGGCAAGATAAAATTGATGGTGTCGACGACTAGAGAAACCTCTCGACTTGGTCCGCACGTGAACGGACATAGCTACACGAATCAAAGTGGGCCAATTGCGTTGGCTAGGCCATGTTATCAGAATGGATGAAGATGAGCCAGCGCGAAAGATTTTTGATAACGTACCCGATGGAAGCAGGAAAAGAGGACGACCAAGACTCCGCCGGAAAGACCAGGCAGAAGAATCCCTCCGTATCCTTGGTGTTACCAACTGGCGAGAAAAGGTTGTAATATAGTCAATAAATGTAAGTAAAGTATATAAACCATCCAAAAACATTCTGGAAAACACTATTATATTTTCTGTTGAGAAGAAAATAAATCTTCATGCATCGGATGGCCGTGATAAATTTTAGAGAAAGCCCAATTCGGAAATAGTCAAAAACCATGACTGGTACTGTAAAACACGACGGCTCACCACTCTATAGTCAGCATAATAGAAAACTCTCTACAGAATAAGGTCTTCGCTCTAGGGACCTTCCTGGACATCGAGGGAGCCTTCAATAACATTCAACCTTCGGCGATTCTTAGGTCGTTACAGAATCTAGGAGTCGAGAGCTTAGGGACACGCCTAATTGGGAAGCTTCTGGTGGATAGATCCGTCAAAGCTGAATGGGGTGGTGTTACAATTGCTAGGACCGTTAAAAGGGGCCACCGCAGGGGGTAGTTCTGTCTCCACTATTATGGTTAACTTCTGTCAATGAACTGCTTCTTGAATTGGACAGGGCCGAATGCCAGGTCTTTGCCTATGCCGATGACATTGCTATCATCTGTACGGATAGAAACCTCACTTTACTTAGCATTCGTACAACCAGCCTACTTAGTCTAATTTCGAACTGGACCGCTAACAACGGACTATCACTTAACCCCCTTAAAACCGAGCTTATCCTGTTCTCTCGGAAATATAAAATACCCACATTTGAACTGCCGCCAGTTAATAGGGTGCAATTACAGTTGACCGAAAAGGTCAAGTGCCTGGGAATAATTCTCGACAGAAAACTGTCTTGGAAACCGAATGTGGTGGAGAGGGTGAAAAGGGCGTCTGTTGCTCTTTACTGCTGTAAAGGGACGATAGGAAAGCGCTGGGGACTGTCTCCTAGGATCACCATGTGGATTTATACGGCAATAGTCAGACCAATACTTCTCTATTGCATCGAAGTTTGGTGGAGGTCCCTCCAAAAGAACTATGTATATTCTGAAATCCTTGATGAAAATTTAAAGATCAGCACTGATTAGCGTTAGTGGGGCAATGGGCGTGACGTCAGGTACTGCACTTAGTGCTATCCTAAACATCTGTACTCCTGATATCATGGCCGAATCGGCAGGCGCTACATCCCTGATGAGAATCAGAGATTGTGGCGTTTTGATATCGGGGCATTCCGGACACGCTGAATTACTACACCGCATCAACTCTATTCCCGTAAAAACGGACTACTGTATCCCCTACCTTCTACCAGCGACAAATCTAAGGACTTCTATTCCGAACAGGAATACCTGGGAAAAGTCACTGGAAGGGAATACCAGTAGTATCAGATTTTTCACGGATGGATCAAAGTTGGACGAGCAAGTAGGCTATTGGGTCCATTCACCGGACCTAAATGTAAATATCTCCTTCAAGCTGTCTGATCACTGTAGTGTATTTCGGGCGGAAATTGCCGCCATACAGGAGGTTGCTGAACTATTGAAAAGTAGTGTCACAACCCTCCGGAGAATATGTACATATCTACACAGACAGCCAGTCTGCTATAAAATCCCTGGAAGCCATGTTTGCTACATCCCTGACGGTGAAAGAATGCCACTCATCACTTAGGGTGATGGCAGAGTATTTTGGCATCAGGCTCATCTGGGTACCGGGACACAGCGACATTCCAGGCAATTGCGTAGCGGATGCGTTAGCTAGACAGGGAAACTGCAGGTATCACAATGGGCTTCGTTAGCCTAAGTGTGCTAGACAGCGTGCTGTCTTGCAGCCTTTTCAACCAACCAACCAACTGTAAAACACGGGTGGAAAACTTGTTTTTATTGGCAGAATTGTGAACACGTATATTTATAACTCAATATTCTGAAAACCAATTCGAAAGAACGCTCCATATAATTAGGACTGGAAGAAACTTGCACAATTCAGCAGGACAGAGAACCGAAACATACGTATCTCCTTGTGAAGGAATTGCTTTTGTATCACACAAAACAACTTAAAACTCCTTCTCAATCGCCAGTTGTCAATCTCATAGAGAACATTTGGGATCATCTTGGTTGCCAAGAGATAAAAGGCAGAGATGATCTCAAAAGTGGTACTGTGGTAGTTATTTGTTATACCGAAAGCCACATTGACAGTCATTCAGCAAAAATTTGCTTTCAATATAAGATATTAGTTGTTTCCTAAGGACATATTCCACTATTTTGAACAGGATAAGTAATAGGGCTATCGGCCTAAAATCTTGAACAGAATTGGCGTGTGAATTTTTCGCAATTGGATTCATTTTATCAGTCTTCCATTCTTCGGGGAAAGTAAATGCAAAAAATAATTGGCAACAACTGGAAAAACAATTCTGAGAAATTTTAAGGAAAACCCGTCGTATCCAGCATTAGATTTTGTAGATGAAAATGCATCAAATAACTCTATTGAGGTAATGATAGTGAACGAAAACCCCTGATCACAAGAAAAACTTAAAACCTCTCCACGTCTTCCTGCACGTCCAATTGATTATTAACAAATGACACGTTCATATCATTAACATCAAGTGACGATGCAGGCGCTAACTCTGACGGACTCATACAATCAACCCATTGTTACTTATACGAGTAATTAACCAAAGGGATTTTGGGGGCATATTCTTTCTCTTCTCCTTTCTCTTAATGGTCTTAGTTCTGTTACTAATTTTACAGTAAATTTTCCAATTATTTTCATTCCTATTATTAAGAAATGCCCCATAGGCCAGATCACACATGGAATCATGATAACGAACAAGTGGGCAATTCATCCAGTTGTCAGATTTAGAATCATCTTCCTAAAAACTCAGTGGACATCATAAATATACCGCATAAAAATACCAGGTTGCACGTTCACATCTGAATCTCCGTAAATTCGCTGATGAAATCTTGCCACAGAGTTCATTAATATTGAAATTATTATAGTCATAAAATTCGAAAAACTGGTAACTGCGACGCACAGATGCATTTAAAGAAATGTAAATAAAAGCATGTTTTGAAATAATTGGACAAATAATTTGACCAGAACTTATAACAATACTAGGCGATGACACCAGCAAATAATCAAAAAAGTCGATTGATGAAACGTATCATTTATTATGCATGACCGAAACCCCCAACCTGGAACAAACCCTTCTGACATTGCAGGATTGTGATACATCAAATAAGTAGTTATTTAAGTCGCCCATGATTACAATGTTTCTATACCTAACTAATAACTCAGACATCTCCGATTCAAATTCTCCAAAATCACCATGCGGGTAAATAAACAACACATACTAAAATCTCCTCAATTCCTACTATAATCTCTATAAACACTCAAAAACACCATAATTGTTACCAGCATATACAATCAGCCCAATTCTAAATATTGCCAGGGAAATGAGTTCCCTGGGAATTAATTTTTCCCGGGAATAAAATCCTCCTATTCTAAACAGGCGGGGAATAGAATAATAACACGGCGTCTACACAAGAGATAAAACGTAAAATTTTTATGTTAGCAAACGTCAAATTCAATTGCTGAGAGAATTATGCTACGTGTAGACTCCAAAAAAATTTCATAATATATATTATGAAAACTCTTGGAAGCAATTTTTAATGGCAATCATTTTATGAAATCAAAACTGCCAATCGATACAAAAAGGTAAACAACAGCGCGAAAAACGTAAACATTGTGAACAAAAACATAGACAAGGTGATTACAATTTGTTTAAGTGAAATAAAATTAAAAATTAAAATAAAAATACAATGTCACAAAAGTATTTAATATCCGGCATGGTAAAAAAAAGAATTTGTTGATTATAATAGTATACTTTAGGAAAGCGGAATGGAGTGTGGAGGACGTTTTTAAAGTTTTAATTTGAACCGCCAATTTCCATGTCTTTGGAACCCTTACAACAAAAAAAAAAATAACAAACAAGAAAATACAAAAATACACAAGCAATTTACTCTTCAAGCAAAGAACACATGTGTTCTCTATGAGAATCAGACAATTGTGAAATTTCATAAAATAAACGTAAATACGTGTTCCCCTTATCTACCATTACCATTAACAGAAGCAATATTTTTTCATTATTCTGCCGACGTTATCTCTCATATTATTTTACGTTTACGTAAGGGAGAGAGAATTACGAATTTTCGAAGTCAGCTGTTTTCCTTTATGACATTTGGTTTTGGTTGTTATATGCAAATCATTTTAAGCAAATAAAACGTAATAGTCAAAATGTACACCATAGACCGGGAGCAGGAAAGCAACAACAAACGTTTGCAAAGAGGGCTTAACTCTAGTTCAGGGGCGTTTCTTGGAATGGAATCAAAATTTTATCATCAATATAAATTTTTAAGCTGAGCTGAAATATATGTATTTTTTTGTACGATCGACCCATCTTCTTGAGATATACGCTTGCAAAGCCTGAGTGTATAGTCGGCTATATATCTGAATCTACTTTTCCGACCTTGTTGAAATGTATGTCATTAGGAAGGTATTTTTAAACTCTACAAATACGGTTAAAAATATTTTACTTTTTATTAACCCATTGCGGAATAATTAAAAAAAAATGATTTTATAACCTCACTTTTTTCTTTAAAATCATTATTTTTCAAAAATAGACCGTAGTGTTGCTACATTTTTTCTACACACCAGTAATAGAGACGGCTTTCTTCAAGGTATAATACGGCTCAGTAGCCCTTGAACAACCGGGGATATAAAAAGTTAACGTTTTGTTATCAAACTTCCAACATAATATGAGGACTTGTTTTCATCAAAATATCAACAAATATTTTAAAACAATCGCGCGATTTTTCAGATTTTGCCACACGTAGACTTAGATACAAGGGAATTTATACCACCCTGCCTGAGCCAAGGTGCAATATAATTTTAACGATTTTCAAAAATTTATTTTCATTTCTTCATTTTGACGATACGGAAATTTTACTCGAACCGAAAATGTTACACATCTGAACTTTGAAGAGCCATAACTCGGGAAATATGGGCATCCGGGAAAATTTTTTGTTTTTTTATTTAAAAATAAATTCTATACACCCCCTAAAAAAATAAAAAAAATTGCTCAATTGCCCCTAAAATAGAGTTGTTCCAAAAAAGAAAAAAAAGGGCGCTGGTCCATGTTTTCCGAAATATAGACCTCCAAAGCTTGAATACATAATCGGGCATAAGTCAGCCATTTATAATTCGATCTAGTTGGAATCGGTACCATTACAAAGACCTTTCTAAACCCTATAAATCTGTGTATAAACATTTTTATTTATATTAACCAATTGGGGAGCAAATTAAAACAAACGATTTTTTAACCTCACTTTTTTGATAAACATTTTTTTTCAAAAAAATTCCCTATTATATTTCTTTTTTGGTAGGCTCCGATAATAGACAAGACCTTAACTTTTTTTAGTGTATAATATTCACCTATAATCCTTCAAAACCGGAGATATTATAGTTCAAAATTAAAGTTCATAGTATTTTTGTGTTATAAAGCTTTCTGCGTGGCTTAGGGATTTTCTCGTCTGGTGCGAGTCCAACACCCGCTTCGTGGCTTTGGCATAGTATTTTTGTGTTAATACGCGAGATTTTTTTGAAATAATTTTTTAATTTTGGTGAAAAAAGCGGCAATTGTATTCCAAACTTTGAACTTTAATGCCTCCGGTCTTTGAAAAGTTATTGGTGAGAATTATACATTAAAAAAGGCAAAAGTCTTGTCTATTATCGGAGTCTACCAAAAAATTTTTTGAAAATAAATTTTTATTAAAAATTGGAGGTTAACAAATATTGTTTTTTTAATTAACTCCCAATGGATTAATAAAAATAAATATGTGTGTACCGATGGCGTAATGTAAAAAGGCCCTAACTCGATTTTTTGCTTACTTGACAGGAGAAGGAAAAAACTTAATAAAATACGTAAAATTTTAGATACAAAAAACGTTTTAATGCAATTTTTTAATAAAAAGAGGCAACACATTTTTGGAACTTGCATTAAAACTTTTTGTTTTATCTAAAATTTTACGGATTTTACTAAGTTTTTCCTTCTCCTGTCAAGTAACAAAAAATCGAGTTAGGGCATTTTTATATTAAGCCATCGATACACAGATTTATAGAATTTAGAAAGACCGTTGTAATGATACCCATTTCTACTAACTTTGATAACCTCTTTTAAAACTTTTGAACTCAGTGCAGACGCTTTTCTCGGTGGTGACATTTTGGTGTAGATCTGAGTTATGGTGCTAAAGTAAATTTATTCCGTAAAAATAATGCCTTAATATTGATTAAAATAAAAGTAATTATTTAATTTTTTTATAGAAAAGATTAAATACTTATATTTTTGCACAGAGCTCCCTTTCAATTTTGTGGGGGAATAATCCATTACAAATATTATCACATTCTCCCAATTTATGACATTCATAATACCTACTTTTTTCCCGGGGAAGATATTCCCATTTTCGAAGTTCGTTTAGAATAGGGGAACAAGCAATAGGGAAAAAATTCCCGGGGAATTGTTATTGAGAATTGAGCTGTATTGTAAGACAATTTATTTGAAACAAATAATGTCACTCCTCACACTCCTCTACGATGAGGCCGATCACTCCTGCATAGCGAAAACCTAGATATATTCACGGCGTTGAACAAAATCGAAGGTTTTAGCCAAGTCTCACTGACCCCCACGATATCAATTAAGCTGTCCTCAGCAATGATTCTAATTTCTGACAGCTTTGATGAATTTGGATTAATATTAAAGCTTTGGGCGTTACAATGTGCTATATTTAAATTTGCCTTTAAACTAGGTAATTGGGAACGAAAAAATATATTATCATGAACAATATTACCGATATTACTCATTCTGAAAAAATTAAATTAAAAAAAGCGAAGAAAAAATTCCATAAAAAGTACCTAAGTCTATAAACTTGAAGCAAGGTACCAGAAAATTTAAAAAATAATACAAAATAATAAATAATATTACTTTAAAACTTAAAAAAAAAAATACAAAA
The DNA here is from genome assembly GCA_963931995.1 of Phaonia tiefii. Lineage (NCBI taxonomy): Eukaryota > Metazoa > Arthropoda > Insecta > Diptera > Muscidae > Phaonia > Phaonia tiefii. Next base: position 150,124,081 of record OZ008371.1, read on the forward strand.
TAATAAATAATATTACTTTAAAACTGCTTTGCAGCTACTCTAATAAAACAGATAATGATTTACATTGAGCTTTAATATTCGCCCCTACCCTTAAAACGAAGTATTATTACGGTTTTAAGTTGTTATAGCAAGTATCTTAATTTCATAAAAAAAAACTATCTTATAATATTGTAACATCTTCTACAACAACAACGAATGCCAAACGAAGGGTGATTTTCAGCTCCAATAATTATCAAATTTTTTTAAATAAAACTTCAAAAAAATTAATTTATAACTTTGTTTGAGATCAATTGTTGTTAACAATTTCTTCCAATCGTCTTAAAATATAATTTCCCAAATTTTGGATAATTATATTTGGAATCCGTTTCACTTATATATCCTAGAGAAGAGTGATCAAATCGTCTCTACTTCGAAATTTTCTTTGTTTGATATTCTCAATGAACCCGGAGATTTTTTTTTTTCGAGTTTATAAATGGCACTTCGAGAAGATCTTCTATCAGCTTTAGACCATTTTACAAAAGTCACATATTGATACATATTGAATGCACTGTACGGCCCAAAACGACTACTAATTTGAAGTTTGTTAATAATTGTCCATATTTTTACTCTAGGTACAAAAAGTAAGTTTTACATCGGGTTTTTACTCCTGTTTTTAGGAAAGCATTTTAGCATCCCTAATAATAATTTAATAAGGAATTTTGTCATTTGTCTCTTCGAAGATTTTTCAAATGGTCAACCTATTTCTGATATTTAATGAATTTAATTTCTTCTTTTACGCTTGTGGAGTTTCAGTACCAAATTTTGTACTAAACGCTTGTTTTCGTATGAAATTACTTTGGCATAACAACCCTGTAATTGATTTTGTTCACGAAATTTTCGCAAAGAGGTTAGTGAGTACACAGATAAATAAAAACCAATGATGATTCATTTGCTTAGTCACAATTTTCACCAGATGGCAAGACTGTTTCCGTGCGACCATTTTTCACTCGGATGCGATGAAAAAGCACTCAAAATCATTTTTATTTCGATGCTGTTGTTTAAATTTGAAAATAGAATATAAATAATAGAAAAGCATATCGCTTTAGATATTTGTTGACAATACAAAAGGCAAAAAAGCTTGGTCATATGGCCTTTTCAATCATTTTTGTTTCCAGGGAAATTTGGCCATATCTACCACTCCGGCGCCATCTAGAAAATTTCACTTTACTGTAAAATCCACCACTTATCTTTCACCATCTATGGTTTTTTATTTATCTATGGTGAGTACCAGGCAAATATACCGATAAATATGCTGTAAAAATAGAATTTTCAGATAAAGTAAAAAGAGAAACTTTCAATACGCAAAATTGTGCCGTTTGCAAAAAAAAATTGTGCTAAAAAAACTGCACTAAAATTTAAAATATTGGAAAAATGTTGAGAAAATTGTTCTAAACGGCATTTGGCATAATTTTTCAAAAAACAAGTGCCAAAACCAAAAAAATTGTGCCAAAACGGCATAAATTATGCCAACATTGTAACACTGCTGGTAAAACGTCGCATGAAGCAACTATGGTATAGAGAAGAAAATGTACTCATGGAGTGGAATGCCAACAAAGAAAACGAGTGAAGCGTGTTGTTTCTCTGCTCTCTCTCTTACTCTCTTCTTTGAATATTTCAATACACGAGCAGTTTTCTGAAGTTGTTATTGTATCTAATTGTAGAAATTCCAACTATATTTAAATAAAATTACATAAAGTATGTGAAAAGTATAAAATAATCGAGTTATGACGAGGGAAAGAAATGCGTTTGTGTGAATCGCGTCGACTTTTTTGGTTCTCTTCTACTAGGGTTGCCTTATTGCGCCGGTTTTTTTCTTCTCTACTTGTACATCCTTTTTGGACGTCGCGGCCACAAAGACGATTTACAATTAGACGACCAGAAGATGTGCGCAACTTGGCAACCCTGGTAAAAGAGAACCAAAAAGTGCTAGGAGTTCACTCAAACGCATTTCTCTCTCGCGTCATATCTTGCTTATTTCATACTTTTTCAATAGTTTATGTAATTTTACTTCAACATGGTTGGAATTTGTATAGTTATATACAATAACACTATCAAAAAGCTGCTCGTGTATTGAAATATTCAATGAAGAGAGTAAGAGAGAGAGTAGAGAAGTACTAGAGTTTCACTCGTGTTGTTTGTTGGCATTAGAGTGAAGAGAAATTTTGACTGTCTACTTGTACATCGTTTTTGGCGGCCAGTGACTCCTGCGTATCGATTATTTACTACCAAAAACTGTAATCCCTAAACGTGTAAAGAAAATGTTCTTCAATTTGTTTGCCAGCATGTATTTTATTCTTGATCTAGGGTTTGCCTCCCGCCACCGATATATTGGCAATGAAAATACACAGAAAATATAATGGACAAAGAAACCCCCCAGCTCTTGACGACCCTCGCAAACGTTATAAGGACCATGATTTAAGGATATGTCCCTGCAATGTTCGAACGTTATACAGGACTGGTGCCACTTTCCAACTGGCGGATGTCCTCGGAAAATATAAAGCTGACACCACAGCGATCCAGGAAATGCGATGGACAGGATATGGTTGCACCAGAAAGAAAAACCTACAGAAAGATATTTACTACAGCTGCCATGAGCGTAAGCACAAATTTGGGTGCGGATTTATAGTAGACAAGAGACTGCGACACCTAGTTTCAAGGTTCAACCCAGTGAGTGACCGCATAGCCACAATGCACATCAAAGCGAAATATTTCAACATCTCGTTAATTTGTGTGCACGCACCCACAGAGGATAAAGATGATGAGGTCAAAGAAACATTTTATGAGCGCCTGGAGGAAATATATGAACGCTGCCCTGACCACGACATTAAGATTATTCTAGGCGATTTTAATGCCAAATTAGGAAAGGAAAGTGTCTTTCGACCAATCATCGGTAATCACAGTCTACATGATACCACCTCCGATAATGGAATAAGACTGAAAGACTTCGCCGCTGCAAAGAACATGGTAGTTAGTAGCACACGATTCCAGCATAAGGACATTCATAAGGCGACCTGGATATCTCCCGATCAACGGACGAAGAACCAGTTTGATCACTTGGTAATAGATGGTGTAATGGATGTACGTGTGAATCGAGGTGCCAATATCAATGTCCTATCGACAGAAATTCTCTCTCCTGCTAGAGCAGAATACCCCCCCTCCGGAAGACCCAGATGCGCAGTGGAAGCACATCTCCCATTCGTTTGAAATCGCTGCAATGACTGAACTTGGCTATCAAAAACCGCAGAAGGATAAGCCATGGTACGACGAAGAATGTCGCATTGCAACTGATGAAAAAGACGCTGCACGTATGGCAACGAAACAGTCAGTTACAACGCGTGCTACGAGTGAGCGGTACAAGAAGCTGAGAAGGGAGGAAAACCAACTATTTAGGCGAAAAATGGTGAATCCCGAAAGTTTTTCCAGAGGGTAAAGAGATCGACCAACGGGCCTAATAATGGGCTGCCCTCCTGAAGAATGGTAATCTTGGTATTCCGGCAAAACTGATCCGCCTCTGTAGAATGACGCTGACCAACACCAAATCAGCAGTGATAGTGGGGAAAGACCTGAACCATTCAGTACCAAGCGAGGACTTAGACAAGGCGACACACTTTCGTGCAATCTCTTCAACATCTTAATGGAGATAATAATGAGAAAGTCTGCAGTAAATAGGAACAAGACCATTAACACGAAAAGCCATATGTTGCTGGCGAAATTTGCGAGAGGTTACTGCAGTATTTTCAAGAATCGAAAAGGAATCTTGCTGTTAATGAGGGCAAGATAAAATTGATGGTGTCAACGACTAAAGAAACCTCTCGACTTGGTCCGCACGTGAACGTTGACAACCGATTTAATTTTGAAGTGGTAGATGAATTTGTGTACCTTGGATCCGCCGTGAACAAGGGCAACAACGTCAGCCTGGAGAAAGATAGGAGAATTGTGCTTGCAAATAGATGTTATTTTGGGCTCGGCAAGCAGTTTAGGAACAAAGCCCTCTCTCGACGGACAAAAGTCCAGCTATATCAGACTCTCATTTTACCTGTCTTGACATATGGCTCCGAAACTTGGGTCATATCGCAAGCGGATGAAAAACACCTGGGAGTTTTCGAGAAAATTTCTCCGTAAAATATATGGTTCTGTTAGGGAAAACGGCGAGTACCGACGTCGCTGGAACGCTGAGCTATATAATCTCTATTCTGACGTGGACATAGCTAGACGAATCAAAGTGGGCCAAGTGCGTTGGCTATGCCATGTTATCAGAATGGATGAAGATGAGCCAGCGCGAAAGATTTTTGATAACGTACCCGATGGAAGCAGGAAAAGAGGACGACCAAGACTCCGCTGGAAAGACCAGGCAGAAGAATCTCTCCGTATCCTTGGTGTTACCAACTGGCTAGAAAAGGCGAAGGATAGAGCCAGTTGGAAGAATATGTTGAAATTTGTTTAATTTGCTTGTTTAATTAAAAAGTGTAAGACGTCTGACCTCATAAGGTTGTAATATAGTCAATAAAAGTAAAAGTAATGTAGAACAGAAAAATTTCCTTCTTCGTATGCAAAGAAAAATTATAAGGCAAAGTTCAGATATATTTAACGTACCAGATATCAAGTAAATTTTATGAATTTTATATTATGGGCCATGATATATGCCATTCATCAAATATGTCATTTATCTACAGGTTTCAAAACCATTTTCCCATCAATAAAGCAGCATAAATGCTTGATACTATTGCGCCGAAAATGAAGAAAAATATTCGTTCAACATCTGTGTCCGCCCGCAAGGCTTGGGTTTTTCTCCAGTTCTTTTATTAAAATTTCGTACTGTGTTGCATTTATAATTCTTAATTTTTTTTCCATTTTATGTTTCATATTTCACTTTTCTCCAATTTACAAATCAATCAAAACACAACTGATTGCGTCAAGGCGTAGCAAGTCGTGTAGAAAAAGCGTAACGACCCGAAACAAGTCGAGTCGACTCAACATGGCTGTAAAAACGCCATTGCGGGTACCAAGTCATGTTTTAGATTTTGCGTCTTCAGCCTTCGTTAATCGTTAAATTCTCTTTTGAACACCCTTCGTAAATCACGACCATTTACACTCTGCGTTCTACCCATGGGTTCTTTGTCGTCTGATCGGCTGTTCTGCTTCTTACTTACATTCGTAATAATTAATTTTTCAAACAAAGGTGTCTGATTTTCACGTTGCTGATATTTATTAATCAAAATCTCCACGAATTTTTGTATCTACACATTTTATTTAATATTTTTCGATTTATTTCTGTTCATATTATACAAATAATCAGAAAGTAATATACGCAAACGATGTTCTTCCTTCGAAATCAGAAAGAGTGTGAAACAACATGGCAGAACTACGAAAGAGAGTAAAGAGAAACATCAAAAATCCTCACAAATTCTCGTCTCATGCGTGTTTTTACCCCTCTTGCTTCTTCCCACCTCTCACCAACTGAACTCGAAAGTCGTGGGTGAAAGTCACGGGTGAAACCCATAATCTAAAGGTTATCCAAATATTCGACGTCTGCTGTCGACACTTCAGAGCAAGGCTGCTTAAGAAGGTTGTGGTCATAGAATAACACATACTATAGAAGAACTTATTCTCTCATCTGACGTTTCATTTCACACTCTCTCGGTAGGTCTGTGGAAATGTTTACATACACCAGGTGGAGTTACAAAATATGTTCACTTAACTATTTCCTGTCGTTTTGGTGTAGAACTGAAAAATTTAAATGTATTTTGCACTTTTTTGTTGACTTTTAACGTTGGTATTCATTTGTATTGTATTTAACACAACTAGTTTGCCACAAAAACACGAAATTCGGGTGTAGTTCCTTTGTGGATCGCTGTATACTATTGCCACCATCTGGTATTATTGAACCCATATTTTCCACCCTGCACTGTGTAATTTCCATCGTACCTATGACGTTTAATTTATTGAGCGAAAAAAACCTTCTACGTATGTGTTATTCTATGGTTGTGGTATAGGAACAGCTGATTTGTTTTTTTCATGCTGTGGTGCCAAAGTGGTGCACACTAGCTGTCAAATGCTGTTTACCTTTGTTTTGTGCCCGTTGTTCGTAGTACGTTGATATTGGCATAAACTACACACCTAACAAAAACAGAATGCTGGTTGTTGTTGCCTTGTTGTAATTTTTGTAGTATTGCTTCTACCTTTTCAAGCTGCCTTGCTTCAGAGATGCCAAAATTAACACGGCGACACAAGACGTCGACGTTAGTTGTCGACGACGACTTACAGGGTAGGGGTGATTAACTCAAATCAGCAGAACCATCGATATCAGGTATTAGTGACCCATCAGCAATATTATCAGCATCCAACAATTCAGCACACTGGTTTATATCAATCAGAGCACTCATACCATTCGCCTTCATTATTGCCACCTTAGGTCTGTCAGCATTTACCAATTTATATTTCCTGATTTTGTCTTTTTAATTTTCAAACAGAAACAGTGGGCGGCCCTTATGATAATTGGCCATAATACAAGTCTCTAGCGAATACTGAATTCAGCTTAACCATTACAGTCCTCCCCTCGGCCATATAGCAACAATACTGTATATGGGCATTTCCACAGAAAGGTCAACCTTTTGCCACATCACGTCACTCTCGATAATTACTTATATTTTAGGACCAGTTTGTTTGATTGTCTTATTTTCTTTTAATAAATATGTAGTTACTTACATTCTGTATTTCGGAAAAGAATAGAAAATAATCGAACCACATGGTCATAAAATATAACCAATTAACGAGGGTGACGTGATGTGACGTAGGGTGTCACTTTCTCTGGAAATGCCCATATCTGAAGGGCTCAGCTGGATGTTATATAAAGCAACTATCTGTACAGTGGGTTGACTTAAATCAAGAATCCCATCCGGTAAACCATTAACCACAATATTAGACCTGTTAAGCCTTCTCCGCAAAATGTTGTTCTGAAGCTCTAACTCTGGTATCTTATTTGCGTGCATTGTTTCAATTCAAACAATTCTTCACATCAAGCTCCATTTATGCTACTTTTATATTAATGTCAATTTGTATTGCCTTTATGACTTCATCCATCTTTTCTGCATGAATCTCATGCTTTTCTTTAATACAAATCAAAATATCATACATCCTGCATACTAACTTTTGTGATGTTAATTTCGTCCTTTTTGAGCTTAATCCCGTACAATTAAACAAATACATGAATATTGCCCACTTTTTTTTTAAATTAATATTGAATACTGCGTTTGTTTTTAGGGAATAATTTAAACACAAAGTTTTTTAAATGAAGTTTGCACTTACCGTCACACCCTATGGCGCTTTTTTATGGCTTCCAAAAGATTTGGGAGAATGAAATAAAAACATCTTGAGAATTTTGTTTTTCATAATATTTAATTATATTATTCTTTTCTCTATTCTTATTATGGTTTCTCTTTTGTTTGAATTAGTTTTTTTTTTAATTTTATAGCAATGTATAATTTTTTCTCATATAAATGTTTGTTCTGTTTTTTTTTTGCGTGTGCTCTTTTTTCTTCTCATCTTCTCCATATGTAATTTGCCTTTCCTTCTTCTTGTTGTTTTTTATCATTCTTTTCTTTTTTTGGGGTGGTTCTTTTTTTTGAGGCATCTTTCTTCTTTTTTCATAACCATCGGGATGAATACATTTTAACATCTCTTTTTTTATTGAATCCATTATAATTATTTGTTGTCCTTTTTTTGAAAATGCAATTTTTTTTGTAATATTTTTTTCCATTTTGGTCTTCTCTTCTTTTTTTTCTTCGTGTACGTTATTTTGTAGTTTTAAAATAAAAAGGATTTACATATATATAGGTATTTGGTGATCATTCAAAAAACATTATTAGCCATGTATTAGATTCTTCTGTTGCACTGCAATTTTTTTTTGATCATGTTCTACGTTAGATGGTGTTCGTTCTTGTATTGTGCTTCTTTTTTTAGAGTTCAGTTCTTGTTGTTCTTTTGCATTATTTTTCTAGGATGTTTTTGTATTCTTTTTTATTCATCTTTTCCATCTTTCTCATCTTTTTTCGCTTTTTTTGTGTTGATCTTTTTTCGTTATTTTCATATTGTTTTGTTATAACAATGGCAATAGTGATAATGTTTTTTGAAATCATTATATATTGTAAAAAAAATCTGAAATCAAATTAATAGTGTTGAAAAGAAGAATTGCAATACCAAAGTAAAAGTTAAAAAAAACTATGTGCATATATATTGTTTTTTATATTTATTAGGAAATGTATATAATAAATAGGTAGGTATTTAGGTATTATTGAGCGAAAGCAATTAATTGCATTTTAGATTTATAAAAATATATTTCCAAATAATTGAATGTTTAAAATATACATAGATAGAAAATATAAAATACTAAAATATTGTTAAGTTAGTAAAGAATAATATTATATAACTTGTGAACTGGCTGTCTTCTCTAAGCATTGTTATTTATGAATAGATTCATTTAATATGTGTATGTTTTATATTTGACTAGCAAACCCGGCAGACTTCGTCCTGAATTTTAGTAGGGGGAAAAACAAAAAAAAACCAAATACCTATAGCACTCAGTGATAACGTAGCATTCTACTGGTGAACGAATTTTTAAATTCGGATGAGTAGTTTAGAAGTTACCCCCTACATACAAACTAACAAACTCGCAAACACTTCCTCTTTAAAATATTAGTATAGAAGTATAGATATAAAATATATCACTTGACACTGCATTGATAACTTGTTTCGTATTGAAAATTAATGAATCGAATAAGGAAATAATAACTACATATAAAAACGCCTATTGAACCTGTTCTTTATCACGTTATGTTCTTAGAAACACCAAAGTGATAAATACACCTGTACTTAAAATCTGTCGATTCGAATGAAATCAAATGCAAGATGCATTTAGAAGGTGGAAGCAACAGAGCAATAAATGCAATAAGGCAGCAGCAACAGGCAGTTTGTTGAGTTGCCAACTTGGGTTGTTAAACTCACCACAAATGTTTACCAGCAATAAAAGTGAAGTACAAAACCCAAATACATTTGAATTTGCAAATGCAAATGACAAACAAAATTTAAATAATCAGAAGTCCTAGTGATTTACCTTCTAAACGGTAGAATTGTATATATCTAGAGGGAATTTGTTACTTGAACTTCTTCCCTAACAGGAAGTAGAGGAAGCAGTTGCTACAAAACCTATTTAAATACTCCTTAGTTCCTCCTGTTATTTCACTGTATTATCTCTTTCCGTTTTTAATGTTTTGCACCGGTTCCGAGCGTTTCATGGCTAAGTACTCGATAGTTTCGCCATCACTAAGCGAGGTGTAAGGTGGTCTGAGCAGGGATCGAACCCACGTTCTTACGTACAAGTGCCGCCGCGCACACTAACCATTGCACCACCGACAGTGTTCCAATAGTTAGTTCATTAATATCTATTGCTCTTTCGCGCTCTTTTCAATTTGAATTTTTGTATTTCTGTTTCCAGAAACTAAAATGAATTGTGATCTAAAAAAGCAAACGGAATCAAACGACCAAGATCCGTAAAAGGAACTAAAATGCGCAACTCTACTAAATGGTATATCTTGAATTGATGGATATTCCAAAAATTATGTTGCCACTTCTAACCATATACACTTATGCTCATGCAATTAAGCCACAACATACAAATGGAATATGAAAAAAAGACAACAAATTATGACGGTGGATTTCCACAAGTTTTCTTTTGTATATTATTTATACTGATGTTAGTTCTGATAAAAATGTATGTATACTGATTATTTTGTGGTGAGGATCCATTTTTCGTTGCCAAACTTCACATGCATGCGCTCACAAAAATTAAGCCATTGAGTTTGAGAGCGTATCATCTGTAAACGTTCGTATTATAGCGCACCTCTTACTTAATTGGTTGTATAAACTCAAAAAATTTTTTTAAATTTATTTGGTATACAAATTTTTAAAAGTTGGTCAGCAACAAATTTCAACGCGAATGGAAAGACAAAAAATATGTAAATGTTTTGAAATATACCAAATCATTGCTCAGGTCACCGAGCTTTTGCATTTATCCAGAGGAGGATTGAAGAACACAATACAATATTACAAGAAAAATATAACTTTCGGAAATTTACGTCGTAAAAAGCCAAGAAAAACTACACCAGCTGATGACAGACGATTAGTCAAGTCAGCATGAGCAAGTTCTACTCATTTTTGACTTATACTGAAATCAGGGAACAAATGGATGAATATCATGGTAGACAAATATCGGCACTATCTATCCGTCGACGTTTACAAGAGAAAAGTTAAATGGGAGAACAGTGTGATTGATATTTGCTAAGCAGCACCTTCTTAAGACTCAAAGTTCTGGAATTTGGTTGTTTGAGCAATGAATCAAAATTCAACGTGTTCTAAGATGATGAAAACATTGTCAGGCGTCCGCCACCTCAAGAATTAAACCGACGTTACACCAAGAAAACGGATAAACATGGTGGCTCATCAGTAATGGTATGCGGGTGTTTCACTGCATCCAGTGTTGGCCCAATTTTCCAAATTGAAGGGAAAATGCCGGCATAATATACAAAAATATACTAGTGGAAAACCTACTAGCAGATTATGAACCCGATTTACCTTTAGCTTGGATATTTCAGCTGGACAAATGACCCGGGCTGAGTGCTAACCGTATGAAAATTCTGAGTCCCGACCTTAACCCAATAGAGAATCTCTGGGGAATTATAAATGGAGCCGTTTCCGTCTGTTAATCTGTAAACAAAGCATCATAATACGGGATGAATGGTATAAAATTACGCCTGACCAATGTTGTGCTTTAGTTCGCTCAATGGGAGAGAGACGTAAAGAAGTCATTCATCATAAAGGATTTCCAACCAAGTTCTAACCCTAAGTAATATAATATTCCCATAAAGTAAACAATTTGTTAGTAAAATATTTTTTTCTCGAGGTGGCTTAATTATGTGAGCAACATAACATTGACCTAATGTTCCTTTTCTGTATAGAACTAAGATAATTTACAGAATAAAAACTTATTTGCATGTGCATTTTTTAATTTGACTCTCCCTACTGTTTTAGAAATAAAATTCCGTTTATTTTATTTAAAAAAATATATATATTATTTCTGTGTTTTTCTGGTTTGCTCTAAAGGGAACCACAGACTTGTCATTCATGAGCACAGCACGAGCTTGGTCGATAACTTTTCATCTGACTGATAAATTTGAAAAAATATTACCAAAATATTTTGTGAACATAACAGTGATGCGAACAACTTTGATTAAATTCTTATTTGCTATCAAGAAGGGTGGTAAACAGACAATAAACTTCAACGATAGCACATGCCCATGCTCATAAATGACAAGTCTGTGGTTCGCTTAAGTGGCTTAATTGTATGACCACAATTTGTGTTGAATTTGACAGCCTACAAAAACAACACCACTCCTATTACTTGTTATAAATAAATATTGCATATTATTATATGCCGTGTTAGTGCAAATAGAACGATTCGAGGAGCGAGAAAATCAAAATGATAAGCGATTGGAAAAGGACAGTTCTGCGTCCTTTGGTCGAACAATGTTTAGGGTACGCATAGCAGGTCTCCCATGCGATACTGCGGTTTCAAGCCACGCACCTAACACCTTTCATTTCATTTCGCTAATGTCACCATGCCTAGCATTGACGACCTAATACACTATCATCCCGGACATCCCGGGAATTAGAATTTAAAATATTATTATAAAAAAAATGATTTGTTCTTCGGTTTGTTAAACAAAAATACACAGAATGGTTTGAAATTTTGCAGAGATCATAAACAGTGACTTCGTTATATTCTCCCAAAAAATTATGCCATTTGATGGAACGCTGTTCAAACGCCGGTCCGGGAACGAAGAAATTTCTATTATTTTCATACATTTGTATGAAATTTTTCAGTTTTCCCATCATCTATCCCAGACCGATTTCCCGGGAAAACCGGGAATACCGTTTCCCGGGAAATGGGGAGCACTAATTGCTAATCCGTTTAAATTGTTAATTTAACCGTTTATATATTGTCAGATCGTTAAATTATAATTGGCATTCCCCTTTTTTGTTTTTCACAGGCTTTCGGTGTTCAAGATATGTATGTGATACGGTTTAAGGCGCCGTCAATGTCACGAATTTAACTCAAACACTCTGAGATATCAAACAGTTGTACTATATGGTAAATGAGGATAACGAGTCCATACGGTTTTATACCCAATATTTCAAAAAATATTTTAGTGGAATTAACTACATCTGACTGTGGCCGTCGGTGGTGCAATGGTTAGTGTGCGCGGCTCTTGTACATGAGATCCAGGGTTCGAACCCGGCTCTGACCACCTTCAAATTTTCTTTCGGCGGCGGCCACCTCGCATAGTGACGGCGACACTATCGAGTATCTAGCCATGAAAAAGCTTCTCAAATTACCGTTCGGAATCGGTGTAAAACTGTAGGTCCCAATCAGTGAGTGAAAACTGGAAAGCGCGCAGGTCAGTGATTGTGAGAAGTTCTCCCCAGTCCCTTCATGGGATGTAATGGGAAACCATTTATTTATTTTTTTAACTACATCTGACTGCATATCAAGGGTTTTTCAACAGAGACGCTACAAAAGTAAATCGATAGGGACAGCAAACGACACCATATTTTTTCCCGCTCTTTTGACATTTTTCTTCAGTAAGGTTTGCCATTTCATCATGGAAAGATATACGAGCTAACAACGAGTCGAAATTATTAAAATGTACTACCGAAATTTGGAGTCCAGTGGCCTCAGCTTCAGTGGCCTCAATCATCTTCAGCGATGAGGCTCATTTCTGGCTGAATGGCTTCGTCAATAAGCAAAATATGCGTTATTGGTCAGACAGCAATCCACACGTAATCCATGAGTCATCATTGCATCCCGAAAAAATTACGGTTTGGTGCGGTTTATGGGCCGGCGGCGTCATTGGGCCGTACTTCTTCCGTGATGATCAAGACCGGCACATTACTGTGAATGCGAATCGCTACCGTTCAATGATAACCGAATATTTTTGGCCCCAATTGGATAATATGGACTTGGAGGACATGTAGTTCCAACAGGACGGCGCCACAAGCCACACAGCGAATGCCACAATCAATTTATTGGAAACCAAGTTTGGTGAACGTGTTATCTCACGAAATGGCCCAGTCGATTGGCCCCCTCGGTCGTGCGATTTGACGCCGTTAGATTATTTTCTGTGGGGCTACGTCAAGTATATGGTCTATGCCAACAAGCCAGCGACGATTGATGAACTTCATACGAATATCGAACGTGAAATTGCAGCAGTATCGGCCGATTTATGCTTGAAAACCGCCGAAAATTGGGTTCAGCGTCTGGACTTCTGCAAGCGTGCCCGTGGTGGCCATGCAAAAGAAATCGAGTTCCATACATAATGGCATCGAACGTACTTTCACAGGAATAAAGAATTTCATTGGTATCTAAAACCGGTTTTGATTTATTTAAAAAAACTTTTGTAGCGCTCTTATTGAAACCCCCGATAATAGTACAGCTGCACTTTAGTAATTTACTCGACTTTTCAATCCACAAAGATAGTGGCAATGCCAGATGTAGCAAAATTTTAGATGATTTAAATTTAAATTAGTAATGAAAATGCTGGGGAACCAATTAGTAATCTTAGCTGCATGCTGTTTATGCTTCCTTGCGTTTTCTATGCCGCGATCTTAGCCTGCGAACATGTGGTCGTAAAATTTAAAAAATGAGCTAAATAATAACTCGGCATTTTACTGTCTCCAGCCAATTTGATATAATTTCACTAAAATGTGAAAACAATATTTCCTGGACGCTTTCATTCGTTAGACCCCTTTCACACTCGGCAAGTTACTTGCGCAAGTCAGTTTTTCAACTTTCCGAGTACAAGCAAATCTGTACTCAAAATTTATTCCCCTATCCCGACCTTACCTCTGTCATCAACAAACCAAGACTTGGGCAAGAGACTTGCGCAAGTAACTTGCCGAGTGTCTTATATGCATTTTAAGTGAAAAGTGGTATCGAGTACCAGAATAACTGTTGGGGGGGAGCTACAATTATAATCGGCCCTGATTGATTTTTCCAAAAAAAAAAACAAATATAAATAAAGGGCGGTCCAACCATAATACACGATGTTAATTGTGAGTCCCACTTTAACACCAAGTTTGGCTTAATTTCTTTGTTTCAGTGTTCGACAAATTCAACCATGGAGATCAGCGCTTTAAGATTTTTGAAGCCTTTTACATAAATGTGCGTTCAAATCAAAATACATTTATTTCGTGCACTTCGTGATTTTTTGATCGGTATGATAACAAACTTCTTGTGGCCAGAAATTGAGGATATGGACCTGGACGATATGTGGCCACACAGCCAACGAAACAAAGCCTCTTTTGCGCGAGAAATGCAATGGCCGCGTTATCCCATGTCGTGACGATGTTAATAGCCCGCACGATCATGTGATTTGATACCGTTGGACTTCTTTCTTTGGGGATATTATTTAAAAGAAAAAAGTGTACAACAATTCAAGAGCTAATGGATGAGATAATTCGGCACATTAACGACATCGAACCTCAATTATGTCTCATAGTTATTGCAAATATGGACCATCGGATAGTGGTATGCCATCGAAGCTGTGGCGAGCATTTGACCGATATTTTGTTTCACACATAATTGTCATAGGTCCCCTTCTATCATAATAAAAAATATTAAGATAATTCTCTGCAAATTTTTTGTTTTATTTACAATTAACATCGTGCGTTTTGGTTGGACCACCCATTAATTTCACTTAAGACTAAAAACACACCGGATCATATCAAAATGTTTTATTTTGATTCATTATATCGATTCTTATGAGTCAAAAAATCAAAAAAGGCAAACCAACAAACATTGCCTCGTGAATCAATAACGCTTTGACTGATCCGGTGGGGTTTCAGCATTAGGACGCTCCTGATTAACTTTAAGTGATCTGTCGTGTTGTGTATAAGAGTGACTGTTTCAACATACACCTATTTGCAGAGCAACGCTAAAAATCAACCCAGAGACTGAGTTATCCATTAATTTTCCAGTCCACGACGTCAATAACAAAATTGCAGTATAAAGAGAAACATGCTTTATAGAAAGCTGAAAGATTCCAAAGTACTTACCATTAAAAGTAGGTAAGAATATTAATCAGTAAGGAGCATAATAATTGACACGTCCACGATAACCTCTTCTAGAACCAATGACAAAAATGCATAAGTAATCAGGGTAAAGAAAAATGCATAGAAATTGTAGTATTTCTATTGAAAGTATATACTTACATAGGACGACGAGCACCACGGAATGTGGTAGTGTGGCAACAGGCTCTCGAGACACGAGCGCCACCCCGACCACGAAAACTACCACGTGGGAAACGATTTGTGGTCGATAAACCAGGACGATTGGTACGTTTGGACATAACCTACAAGTAAATGTATTATTGTTAAAGCTTTTCATGTTTGTTTTACATAGTTTTTGTTTTTTTTAGTATTTATTACCTTAATTTGGCGACCACGAAATAGAGTTTCATTCATGGCCAATGCAGTCTCAACGTATTCTTTGGAACCAAATTCAATATAAGCGAATCCCTTGGGATGACCATCAGCCTTATTGCACAGGATTGTGACACGATTTATGGTACCGCAGCCATGAAAATGGGCCTCCAATTCTTCGGCCGACGCACCATAGTCCACATTACCCACATACACTGAACGTGTATCGATTTCTTGTTTTTCCTCTAATGACAATGGCACCGTTGCCAGACCTGTGGTGGAACCAGCCATTTGTTTGTCTACTTCAGTTTGCATTTGTTTGATTTTTTCGGCTTCTTCTTCCATTTCTTTAACGCGAGCCTTTATAGCTTCCAATTCGGGGTCAATTTGCATATTGGTATCGTCCTTGTTGAAATAATAATAAAATGCACGAACAAACGAAAGAAGAAAAAAAACAGAAAAAGAAAGCGAAATTAAGATCTGTTTTTTATTATCCTGCTGCGTAGAAAGGACTAAATATTCAGCGTTTTCAGACAAATTTCTGTGTGATGAATCACACCCTTTTGTCGTCTTTGATGCAACTTCAATAACCAAGAACTGAAAAAATCGATATTAACAAAGCTACGAATGAACAATGATAATGGTTTTTTTTAATTTATGTACCGGACCAGACGACCACGGTCGTTACCTCTTTTGCTATGTTGTTTGGCGTCTCTCTTTGGTGCTGCCAGATGTAACTAGTGTGTGTGTTTAAACGGATTTGACAATGGCGAGTATTCAAAGGGGCCAGATTGTTGAAGTATCTCATTTTTTGCAAAGCAATAAGAATTATGAACACGAAAAAGCTCATGGAAGCTTCTAATGTGTATTACCGACTTGTATTTCTATCAAACAGATACATGTGTAAGGCTATGGGACCTGCAAAGATTGATCAAAACAACAACTGTTGCTGTTGTATATTTAAGGGATTCAGAAGCCAAACCGAAGTATTATTTGAAATTTTTTAAATTGAAACAAAATTATTTATAAAAAAAAATTCAGCATAAAACTATTTTAGCAGCAAAATCAGATCTGCACCAAAATTTCATCAACGGTAAAGGCTTTTGCGCTGAGTTGAAAAATAAGTTTTTTTCGCGCTAGGTCCAAATTCTTGAGATATAGAGTCCTTTAAATCTTGAGCGTATAATTGGTCATATCTCAGGTATTCATCATCGGATCTGCTTGAAATATGTATGTATGTATCATTACAAAGCCCTTGCGAAACTCTATAACTCTGGCTCATCTAAAAAATGTTTTTTAATCTCACTTTTTGGTTTAATCAAATTGTTGTTCTTGTCTTTTGGTGTTGTTGTCTTTTGTCGTTGTTGTTGTTGTCTTTTATTTTTGTTGTCCTTTGTTGTAGTTTCTACAACCAAAATAAAAAAATTATTTCTAAAAACTCGCGGTATTTTTCTGATTTTGTCACACATCGACTTAAGATACAGAGGTTGAATATAAATTTAACGACTAATGAAATTCATTTCATCAGGATCGGATTATAAATGGCAGAGTTATGCGCTTGAATGTATAAGCTTTGGAGACCTATGTATATGTATATCGGAAAATATGGACTTCCGCAAACTTTTTTTTTTAAATCCGCATTTAATGCTCTACCATGAAAAAAATGAAAAAAAAATCCAATTTTGCTGCTAAAAGAAATTTGCTCCAAAAATGCCATCATAATTTTCTTTCGGTGACCAAACAAATTGTATTATTCATGATTACTCTAATATTTGCTGCATCCTGCGTATTATAATCCTCACTATATAATATCGTAGATACATCTCTACCTACATTTAAATGATACATAGTGCTCATTAAATTGTAATTATTTTGTAGTTAATATATGAAATTGGTGAATTGGTTTGAAAGCCAAAATTATTTTTTTAATGTTCTTAAATTTGTTGATATCTCTTTTATGTTTTTATCTCTTTCAAGTTTTTACTGAACGTGTATTTTTTATTGTGAGACATCTTATTCTTACTCTCTGAAATGTAGGCATTGAATTGTATTTAGTGGAAAAGAATTAAACAAATATATAAACAAATCACGAGAAACATTTTTGGTTCACCACACCGTTTCAAAACAAAAATTCCATATAAATTGAAGCCCTTGGTGGAAGAAGGTGTTAACTCACTTTTTTCCAAAACAATATTTTCCTTCTTTTAATGTTTTCATGGTGTCTGATTTAAAAACAAAAATTAAAAAAAATTGTAAAATTTAATTTTAATAATTTAAATATCAGATGTTGACTTTTTTCTTATCTAAAACAAAATCAGATACCATGGAAACATTAACAGGACAATATTGTTTTTGAAAAAAAGTGAGTTATCACCTTCTTCCACCAAGGGCTTCAATTATAGTTTTTACATTTAGCATGTGGTTCTGCGGTTTCTCTGGAAATACTCATAAGATTTCACAATTTTAGTATTCGAATTAAGAACTATATTTTATACGGGACTTTCGAAAGCTATCAAGGGATTATTCTTCGCGATTTGTCAAATTGTGAAACCTATATTGAAAAAAAAATTAATTTGTTTTCCAATAATGCACACTAAACAAACGCAGATTGGATTGCTAAAACTTTTTATTTTTTCCGTAATCACGTGGTTTTAAAGATTTCAAGTCTGGAATATTATTTGCACACTAATATATGTAAATACATTTCTCAGAAAACAACAGTTGTGTACATACATCTATGTTATCATATTTTTCTAGTTGCAGCTTAATACATATTTTTGCCATCCTCCACAGGTGTTTAACTGTTGTAACTTGTAACGATAGTCAGATCTTTTAACCGATAGTCAGATTCTGCCTTGGAGAAGTTTCCTACATACCTTAGTACAGTACATGAAAAGTAAAGTGCTTGCTGCATGCTTTTTGAATTATTTCCATTACAACAAAAAAGATTCACAATGTCACACAGAGCACTCTTTCGCGCAAAATGTCAAAGGACAAGCTCCAGGGACATAGTCGCCATGGCCTTTTTGCCATCGCTAAACTAACTTCAAGTAAAAACTGATAATAGGTGTGTCTGCATGCTCAAGCATTTGTAACAATTTCCTCCAGGGTTTTTTGTTCGGAAATCCCGGATTCCATCGTTGAAGCGACTGGGAAAGCTCCTCACACCCAGCAAGCCGTTCGAGCTTTCTAATTGTACACTCACTGATTGGGACCTACAGTTTTATACCGGTTCCGAGCAGTAATTTGGGAAGCTTTTTCGTAGCAAAATTCTCGATAGTGTCGCCGTCAATAAACGAGGGGATCTTGTACAGGACACGGTCCACGCCCCGTTTTTTTTAGTTTTTTGTGGGTATGGCAGGAGACAGAAGAAGAATTTCGAAAAAGGGGCGTTGCAAACGCCTTTGGTTTTGTATAAGGCAAAATATAATGGTTTTAACAAAAAAAAACGGTTCTAAAAAACACTAATTTAACTCCTGTTCGTAAGGGGCGGAAGGCGTTTGGACAATCTTTCCAATGAGGTGTATCTTGTTGGGAACAGAACCGATAAACCGATTGCAGATCCTATTTTCTATGCGAACTTCCTGCTGAAATATCTCTAGAACCGGTTGCGTGCCGCGGAATTTTTTTGCATTTTTAGAATCAGCTCGTCGAGTTCTATCAACCACTGGCCCCAAAACGCAAATTCGAGAGCAGACCGTGTCCTGTACAAAAGTCGTCACATTAACTGATTTACAAAAATTATTTGTCAAGTTGTCAAATGCTGTCGAAAAATGCGGTGAAAGTGACTTACGATCACTGAACAATTTTCTTTTTTCGCTTTGATTTTTGTTTTCTAAATGCACCTGAAAAAAGTTTCAGATATGAATGGATATTAGCAGACAAAATTAGATCCAAAAAGTGTTTGTATCTAATATGATCAGATTAAATCAAACGCGATCTACAACTATTCAATTAGGTCCAGTTATACCTAATTAGGTTTAAACCCTGTCTCGGAAAGTTATTGTTGGCACAAATTAAACCTAATTAGATATTTTACGAATATATATAGATCAAGATAAATATAAATTTGTGTCTAGATATGACCAGATCCCGACACAGACCTGATTATACCTCGCTTTATACCTAATTAAATACCACGTTAGCCACAATTATATCGAGTCAGGGCATATTTGAAATCAAATTAGATCTAACTAGACCTAATTAGATTATAGTTATAGATAAGCTCAAATCTAATTTTATCCTATTAGATATAATTAGTTTTAGGTGTGCTTTGAAGTGCTTTAAATCACTTAGTTCCTCATATAGTGGTCGAAACACTAGTTTAGCAGAGGATAATAAAACAGGTCCTTTATTATTTTTCACTAGTTTGTGCTGTCAGTTAAAATCTCTTAGGTCTCCATGGAAATTGGTGGATAACCCCTAATCTAGTGGTTTAAAAAATATATATCTTCTAATCTAAAAACCGTCCTATTTCTGATAGTATGCGTGTTTGGTATCCCCACTAATTTTTAGACCAATTTGTACGGGAAGCCGCTTAGTATCGCTTAGCTTCCCAAAGTGGTAGAAAATTTAGTCTAGCCGGTGCTAAACAACACGCCTACTGCGACATTACCATAAGTTATCTTAAACTGCCGTTACACCTACCAAGATTATCGCTTTTTCGGGATTATAAATGTCAAACTATAAGAAAAAAAAACCTCGATAATCTTGGTAGGTGTAAATGCCACTTTATCATTCACCATAAATAACCAGACCAACCTTCCCGCTATTGACGAAATTGTACCGCTTGTTGATGGGTTGTGGCGCTTTTAGGAGTATCACCCCGACTTAAATTTAAAATAAAATAGAACATTTTAAAACGTGGCATTAACTCTGCCAAACATCTGGACAGAACACTAGTAATAGTTTACCGCTTCTAAAAATGCCGCATTAAATCCATTATGAGCAACATATACATACATTATATACATATAACCAAAATCAAAAATCCATATATCTCTTTTATTTATTTAGTAAGCCTGTTTTTTTATTCCCTGCTAAACTAATTTTTCGACGACTTCGTATGGGGAACTAAGTCGTTCAAAAATTAGTTTAGCAGGGAATAAAAAAAAACAAGCTTAATGTTTGCAATACCTAACCTCAATTTACTCTACTAAAACCTGCTCTAAACATTGTTCTAGTAACACAACCTCAACTAATTCAACCATGCAAATCATCATTAATATTTTTCCCCCCAAAACCCCAAGTATCAAGGTGTATAAACACATTAAACATCTGGCAACGCTTTGCTTTTACATCTTTTTCCTTTGTCGATACATCTTGTGTACGTGAGATACAAGAAAAAGCTTTTCCTTTATGCTCAAAACTTGTTTTAATTCCTTTCCTTGTTCTTCTTTCCATGCATTTTCTATATACTACGTATGCGAGTGGTATACATTTTGCGCTGGATTTTAATGCTTTCTGATTTGTTTAGAAACTTGTTTCTCCGCCAATCTCACTTCTTATTACACCGCTGTGTTTTGTTTCTTACCTCGTTTATCAGTTCCGATTCATTTTCACCATTAGCCTCATCCAAATTTTCCAAAAGTTGATCCTCATTCAATGATAAATCTTCATCAGCCATTGCGCTACGTTGGTGCTACTTTTATACTTTGTATTAAACTAAAATAATTATTTTGGTTCTAATTTACAAGGCGGTCGTACGTCCTCCTATATTCGTTTTTTTACAAATGACGTTGAATTTTTGTTCTTCGTTTCTGTGTATTCTTGAACTCTTCTTCGATGTTTTCTTTCTTTGGCGAACCTGAATTCGCCGCTGTCAATGGGTAAACACGAATTCGTCCAAAATGGTGATGTTGTTGCTTCCGCTGCTGCTGCGATAGGGCAATAAAAGCTGTATAGGGGGTAAAAAGTGAAAGACACGCGTTAACTTCACCGTAATTTTCCTTAATTTTTTTCTTGTATTAATCAAATTTTATAAGGTAAGATTATTCGCTTTTCAAATTGTAATAAGTCTATTTCGATCACACTGTTTACCGTATATCAAGTATTTTATTTTGCCTTCACAAAAACGAGCAAAAATTCCGCCTTTCCAAACTCACACAAACGTACAAAGAAATTTTTATTTTCTGTTTCGTTCAGTTTTGACAGTATTTACTCGCAGAATTGCCAGGTACAAAGAAAATAATTCTCATTTCCTATTATTGCAACTCTGTACAATAGACAGTGTTGGAAACGTATGCAAACAAAGAAATTTGAAAATGAGTGATTCAGAATATGAAGAAGAGGATTTTCTCGTGTTTGCTGATTTCAAAAGTCAAATATTGCCCAAAGAATTAACCGATGAAAAATCGGCCATAAAAGTAATTGGAATGGAGACAAAAAACCCTGTCATAGAAGTAAATGGCAATATATTTAAGGGTGCGTACACAAAATAGCCCATTTCATTGCAATAGCTTAACATGTTTTTTTTACAAAAATTTAAAGGCTCTTACGATTTTGCTATGGGTACTGCGGTGTTTTTTGAAAAAGATCCAGATGCTGCCACCGCAGATCCTCTTTACGAAGCTACATGTCGTCAAAAGTACAAAGTTGTTGGAAAAACCAATAAAGTTATTAATTTTCAAAGGAGTTATGTAGAACGGATAAAGGACACAGTTCAAATAATAGAATCGGAGGATGGTGAAACATCTGGAGAGCCTGCAGTGGAAGACAATCTTAAACTGAATCTTACCTATGAGGAAGCTATTAAAACATTTCCCAATGTCAATGATCCACAGTGGAAAGAAAATGATTTATTTTAGAAAAAGAACAAACAGTAATTTTAACTATTTAAATGTGTCATTGTATAAATCATGGTAAAATAAGGAAGGTAATCTCGTTAGAACAGCTGATATGAGCTTTTTTCTTGCTTCTTTGATTCTCGTATATTAAAATCACATGCATTTTTTAATGTACCTTTTTGTTTACATTCATTGTGGGTATAAACATATATTAAATTGGACGGAAGAGAAATACGCAACAAAGAAGGCTGTTGTTGAATACAATTACAACAATCCCTATTGCGACTACCTTGTTTATTGTACCATGGCATAAATCATAATTTCTGAATAAAAAGAGTAATGCCAGATTCACACTGCAGCCATAGAATAACACATACGTAGAAGGTTTTATTCGCTCAATAAATTAAACGTCATAGGTACGATGGAAAGTAAACATTGGATGGTAGAAATATGGGTTCAATAATACCAGATAGTGGCAATAGTATACAGCGATCAACATAGGAACAACAACCGAATTTCGTGTTTTTGTGGCAAACTAGTTGTGTTAAATACAATACAAATGTATACCAACGATAAAAGTCAACAAAAAAGTGCAAAATATATTTAAATTTTTCAGTTCTACACCAAAACGACATGAAAAAGTTAAGTGAACACATTTTGTAACTCCACCTGGTGTAAGGTAATTTTAAATTTAATTGCTCTCATTTCCACAAACCTACGATGAGAGTGTGAAATGAAACGTCAGATGAGAGAATAAGAGTATCTAGGTATGTGTTATTCTATGACTGCAGCAGGATTCTCTCATTTCAAGTAAATTAACCATAGAGTAATCTCATACTAGAGAAAATATTTGGTTCATCTGACGTTTCCTTTCACACCCTTCTTGATGTGGTCGGTGTGATAGAGAGATGTTTGACGAAAAGTGACATACACCAGGTGGAATTACAATAAGTTCTTGCTTTAATTTTTGATATCGTTTGGGTGAAAAACTGTGAAATTTAAATGTGTTTTACACTTTTTTATTGACTGGTATTGCTAGCATACATTTGTGTTGTGTTTTACACAATAATTTTAACACAAAACGAAATTCTGTTGATGTTATTTTGTTCGTTGTTTTGAACCATGCCTCTATCTGGTATTTGTAAAGCTATTCTTTCAACATCGAACGTAAATATCACACCAGAACAAATGTCATAAATTTGATGAGAGAACAATTAGGTCTACTGTAAGTATTAGTCTATGAAATTAACAGCTGATTGATGTATTGAAAAACCAAACACGAGATTTCGATTACAGTGTGTTCAGCAGGTCTATTCTGTAACTTGCTAACGCTTAATCTCCATCGCTAAAAGCATCTAAAATCAATTTAGCGATTTTTAGCTACGAATGCAATTCTGTAACGTGGTATCTAAATTTAGCTATCTCTTAAAAATTGAATTCGCCGTAATTTTTGCATTTGTTGTCATCGCTAAAATTCGCTTATTTTGTATTCTCTAACGAATAAACAGCTGTCAATTGTGTCTTAAATTTAAAATTCGTCTGTTAAAGCCGCTCATATTTCTTTTTTATATAAGTCTTTGTCACAACACGAAATTCCCAAACAGTATATTTACATTTTTCCGAAAATAACAAAGCCTTTATAGAGCTGCCATGTTTTGCAACCTTTTAGTGCAATATCAATAATTGGTGGGTTTTCGGCTAAATACTACGCGCTTGTTTAAAAATCGAAATAAATTTTGACAAGAACTTTCAAACTTACTTTTAAAAGATCACGTTTTATAAGTGATTTGTAAGATTTTGTGATGGAAAATTTTTAATGTTTTTGAAGAAAACAAACTATAAGGTTTGGCAACCCTAATATAAAGTGTCAAATGTGTGGGTAATATGTTTGTCGCTTTCTAAAAGCATCTTACGTCTAGACTACTTTTAGCAAATTAGCTACGGCGAAAATAGTAACTTCTAGCTAAGAGATTACAGTACCAGAATACGGATTTAGCGACATCGCTAAGAAATTCGCCTTAACATTTGTTTAGCATTTTAGCGATCGATATAGAGAATTATCTACGAGAATTACAGAATTGACCTACAGGTCTTAACTGTTTCTTATACCCACTTTAAGCTTTGCATTTTTTAAATTTGTATGCGAAATTTACGATATACATATCACATGTATTCGGACAATCAATTTAAAGAATCCATGTTCCACGAATCACTTTCAAAAAGAAAGTGACTCACTGTAAATCATCGTCAAATTCCGTGCTGGAAAAAATTGCACTAAGGTTTTTTTTGTGGTACACAAGAAAAAGCTAATATGCTTTTTATATC
The DNA here is from genome assembly GCA_963931995.1 of Phaonia tiefii. Taxonomy (NCBI): domain Eukaryota; kingdom Metazoa; phylum Arthropoda; class Insecta; order Diptera; family Muscidae; genus Phaonia; species Phaonia tiefii. The sequence continues at coordinate 150,148,761 of OZ008371.1, forward strand.
GGTGATGCAATAGTTAGCGGGAGATTAAAGCAGCCATATCCCCTTATAATACGTGTTTGATTTGGTACACAAAGTTTTGTCTAATACTACGATTATACGAGAGCTTATAATAGCCGTGTTTTCGTTACAAGCATGTGATTATCGCTTGCTTGAAAGTACTTAAAACGAAAAACTAGCGATAGGTTATAATATATATAATCGTCTTGCTCTAACGCATGGTTTCTAGCTATCTGTATATTCTTCTCCTTGAATTTGAACTCATGATAACGATATCCAACATAGTTTTCTGATTTTTTCATACTTTTCAAAAATATATAATTGTATAAACTTTGTCCGTTTACAAGAATTAACAACACATAGAAGAACACCCACAAAAGAAAAATTTCAAAAAAATCGCAGGCTCTGCCATCATGGACTTTCAACGTGTAAAGACACGAATTTACGCAGTAACTTCAAAAGAGAATTGATAAAATTCCCCGCGAAAAATTCCACTGTGTAAAGACAGTAATAATAATAGTAAAAAAATATTTTAATTCTTCTCCTTGTCTTTGAGCTCACAATAACGATATCGAGTGGTAACTTTATGACTGCTTAGAACTGATATGGAAGCGGAAGCGGTAACTTGTACTACCTCTTCATATCGCTTAGCTCCATGCAAATTAAGTGATAATCTAACCAGTCGGTATAACGAAAACACCCCTATTGTGATATATCGCGATATGTCAATAAAATACGTGTAAGTAACTCGTACTTGTTAGACACATAGAATAACACATACTATAGAAGTTTTTATTCGCTCAATAAATTAAACGTCATAGGTACGATGGAAATTACACAGTGGAGGGTGGAAAATATGGGTTCAATAATACCAGATGGTGGCAATAGTATACAGCGATCCGCAAAGGAACTACACCCGAATTTCGTGTTTTTGTGGCAAACTAGTTGTGTTAAATACAATACAAATGAATACCAACGTTAAAAGTCAACAAAAAAGTGCAAAATACATTTAAATTTTTCAGTTCTACACCAAAACGACAGGAAATAGTTAAGTGAACATATTTTGTAACTTCACCTGGTGTATGTAAATTTTAAATTTAATTTGCTCTCATTTCCACAGACCTACCGAGAGAGTGTGAAATGAAAAGTCAGATGAGCGAATAAAACCTTCTACGTATGTGTTATTCTATGGTTAGACATATAGCGCTATAATATCAGAATATAAGCTCTCGTATAAACAAAATCTGGAGGTCACATGATTTGGATTTCAATGTGAACTTAGCTTAAAGATTGGTGTACGTCATGTCTCCACCAATTACATTTCAGTACTTAATTTTAAATTTTGTTCTACCTGACAAATTTGAATTTCGTTTGCCTCTTCGTTTTCTTTATTTGCAAAATTTGATTTATTTTGTTGTTGTTTTCATTTGACATTCGCTTGCAAAATTGCAAGAAACCATGGACGAATATAGTATAGACACATTTATTTTCTCATCTGACGTTTCATTTTACACTCTTCGTCGTAGGTTTGTGGAAATGAGAGAAAAAAATTTAAAATTAACTTACACCAGGTGGAGTTACAAAATATATTCACTTAACTTTTTCATGTCGTTTTGGTGTAGAACTGAAAAATTTAAATGTATTTTGCACTTTTTTGTAATGTATTTTGCACTTATTGTAACACAACTAGTTTGCCACAAAAACACTAAATGTGGTTGTTGTTCCTTTGTTGGACGTTGTTTACTATTGCCTCAATCTGGTATTATTGAACCATGTTTTCCACCATCCAATGTTTACTTGCAACCATACCTATGAAGTTTAATTATTGAGAGAATAAATGTGTCTATACTATATTGGTCTATGCAAGAAACAGTGGAATTGGTACATACAGTACCTGTACCTCGTTTCTGTAGTTCTCGAATCGAAAAAGTTTTCACATGAAACATGTGAATTGAAACAAAAACGCTAAGAATCGGTACATAAACTCGCTTCTCACATGTGACAGTTTCTACAACATTTGTTTTGCAAGAACTTTCTGTGACGTACTGGTTTTTTAATGCTTTTCATACTGTTTCTAAAAAGAAGGGAGTCGAAAAATTTTAAATTTGAAACGCCAAAAATACTCACAAATTAAAACGGTGGGAGATTTTGATATTGTTTCTACAAAGAGGCTTTTTAGAAATTAAGAATTTATATCTTAAGTGGAGAAGATAAGAATTATACCTTTTTTGTTTTGTATTTCAACAAATTTTTCATAAATATTACAGAAAAATCAATAAACAACAAGAAACAATAGTTAAACTAATTTGGAATTTGCAAAAGACAGTTTTGAGGGTTAAATTCCAACGCAAATTGTAAGGGGCAGTGGGAATCCCTTAAAACAACTTCTGTTTGTTGTTATTTTTCGCACTAACTTATTTTGTTTGTTTATATTTTGTTATTACTTGACAGCTTTCTTGGAATATTCCAATAAAAACCAAAAACGATGTACAAGTAGACAGTCAAAATTTCTCTTCACTCAAATGGCAACAAACAAAACGAGTGAAACCCTAGTACTTCTCTACTCTCTCTCTTACTCTCTTCATTGAATATTACAATACACGAGCAGCTTTTTGATAGTGTAATTGTATATAACTATACAAATTCCAACCATGTTGAAGTACAATTACATAAACTATGCAAAAAGTATGAAATAAGCAAGATGTGACGCATGAGAGAAATGGCTTTGAGTGAATTTCTAGTACTTTTTGGTTCTCTTTTACCAGGGTTGCCAAATTGCGCACATCTTATGGTCGTCTAATTGTAAATCGTCTTTGTAAAAACGTCAGCAGAGTTGCTTCTTTTCGCATTGATATACAGAAACACTTTTTACTCACAAATCGAGAAACGATTGAATTTTTTGTTTCATGTTTAATGTGAAAACTTTTTCGATTCGATAACTACAGAAACGAGGTACTGGTAATTAAATTTTTCTGCTCATTACGGTGACATTCTGTAAAATATGCTAATTTAAAATTATGATTTTGTATGGGAAGTTAGATAAAATGTGCGAAATTAGAACACTTCTTAATCATTCGAAACAGCTGAAAATCTGAATGGAAATTTATTTGAAAAATCAATACATTTGTGAGTTTAATTTGTATTCACTATCTTACCTATTTTAGTTACTTATAGTTCAAAAATGGAGGAAATACTGGGACAAATTATGCGGCCACCTACTAATTTTAGAGAGTTTTTGATGGAGTATAAACAAATGTTTGAAGCTCCATACACCCTGCCCAATCATGATGTGGATATACAAGACGTTGTACAACTAGGTGACGAACGTTTTAAGAAGGTGGAAGATATGTGTTCCCTTAATCTGCTAGATCACGACGATGATGCAAGGACGGCCGATTTTGTACCAGGATTTTCCGAAACAGTACGTGTACCTAACACTAATGTTCCTTTGCAAAATATGCCCTTAAAATCCTATACCCAAGCGATGAAACACAAGGAACCAAGAAAGGTCAATCCATTCCAAAGAGCTCCAGAGCTTTATAGAAACTACAGACTACCTAAAGAACCGTATATTACCAGCCCAATAGATCTTTTGCCAGAACAAGAACTTAAAATCTATATACGTCTTTATAGACCAGCACGTGTTACACACGCAGGACGTACTATCGAGCGTCCTGTTTTTGCGCAAGAATTTGAATGTTTAGGTTCGAATTTGTTAACGGAATTTCGGGACAAAATCTTATGTATTTGCAACAATAAAAATTTTTTTGATGTCAGCGAAAATCCTGAAGCGCCATTACCCACAAAAGATACAGATCCTGCATATTTTTTCATAACCGATACATTTTACAATGATAAACGAAATCCATCTAATGCGGATTATTCAGAAACCATAAGAAACTGGGCGAAAAAGGCTAAGGGTCTTACCAACCTGAAGTTTAACGTAGCTAAAATGGAGGAAACACGTATGATCGATCTGATAGTTAGTTTGGGGTTTCCCCAACTTTATCAACATCACGGAAATTGTGAACATGTCTTTGTTTTTTCTCAATTGGAAGTCATAACAAATCCTCAGAATCAACTAATATCATTATCAAAGTACCCGGAAATCCTATCTGTCAATCGTTTCACTTCAAGAACTTGTAACATCTGCAGCAAAATAAATTTCGTATTTGTGGTAGAGGGAAGTAATCGCCTGTTAAATGATCCATCATATTTATGCCGAAAATGTTTTTTGGCATTTCATTACGTGGATGGGAAAAAGGTTGGAGAATTTCGAGCCTATCGTCTGAATGAGGAGCCACTGTCAACTTTAGAAAATTTGGAAGAGAACAATGTAGAGGAAAATAATGATATCTCATTTGAAATGAGCAATGAATACAACGAATCCGATGGAGATATAGATGACGTAGTTGTAAAAGAAGAGACAAATGTAAATGAAGAATAAAAGCATGTACCAAATTCAATATTTTGCGCAAATTTTTAAAAAACAATAAATTTATCAAAAGAAATATGTTTTGTGTTTAACAATTGTTTAAGAAAGCAATTCTACATTCATTTATTTATGTCACTGTAGGAAAAACATTCAGATTAACCCAAATTTTCCGCAAACGAACCTAATACCAGCATTAAGACGGTTTTATAACAAGAAGGTAGAAAAAATAAAAATTAATCCTATTTTGTAAACGAGTTTATTTTGATCTAAACTGAGCAAGATCTTAGCAAGTTATCTAAAATTTGATAATGCATAATTGATTTGGATTTCCGCATATTTTCATTCATATTTTTACCTAACAAAAAAGTTATAATCGCTAGTAAATTAAGGTAGACTCACAAAAATTTTCATCGAAAATAAATCCCAGGTGTGCAGAGTATTAAATAAAAAAATAACAGCCGAATTGAGCATTTTCGCATTTAAAAACTAACATTCGGGATCTTTATATATTCCATTAAGCTATTTGTCGTTTGTGAGTTTAAAAAAAACCCTCCACACTTCATACTACGAAATGTGGCAACACTTGCTGTAATGGGTGAAAAAATATGCGATTGTTGTCAGTACCTACGAATACATGGTAGCAGCACCTGTTGTTGTAGTTATAGGCAGCAACAGTTTCACCGATATAGGCTGTTCGAGAAGTCGAAAATGGCCATTTTAACGACCCGACATTTGTTTTCCGACCGAAGGCATCTTGTACTTCAGCTACAATTTATTTGTGGCAATATCTTCAAAAGTAATATATTTTTAAACACTGATTATTTTAATGGGTCTTATTTTCTTTTAGAAGTTTAGTCTAAATTTAAGGGGGTTTCCAACACACCCCTCAGAGACCATTGTGTGGGAGGGGGGTTAGCAATATAATTATTTTTTGAAGGCCAACAAAATTTACTATAGCACTGCATTGACCCCTTTCACACTCGGCAAGTTACTTGCGCAAGTCTCTTGCCCAAGTCTTGGTTTGTGGATGACAGAGGTAAGGTCGGGATAGGGGAATAAATTTTGAGTACAGACTTGCTTGTACTCGGAAAGTTGAAAAACTGACTTGCGCAAGTAACTTGCCGAGTGTGAAAGGGGTCATTATAGCGTATACATCGTCGTAGAAAAAAAGTTGGCTGGAAATAGCTGTTCGAAAACTCGAACAGTGACTCAAAATGGTTTAAGGGCGATTTACACGCTATCTACCCTTGTCTACACTTATCACGAAAATCGAATAAGCGAGATAATTTCATTAGAAAAACTATAGGAGTAAAAAGTAAAAGTATGTCTGTCAAGTTATAGCAAAGTTGATATCACTTTATAGGAAAGAAGATAGCGCATTCAAAAAAGTTTAATTTCTCTTCCACTCTACTGCAAACAAATGTACAATAACATGTACATGGTAAAATCGTTTGAACAGCTGATTTAATTTTTTTTCATTTGACTTTTTTTGTACTCTTGCATTCTTGTGTTGTTGGTATGTATTTGTGTAGAGTTTGACAACTGAAGGGAGGAGAACAACAACAAAATACCTGTTGTTGCTGCCTACAACAACAACAACGCATGCTGCTATTACCATGTAGATATTATTGTACCATGAAGTCTACTTTTAACCCATGGTAGAATAGGTAAGGTTAACTCGTTCGAACAGCTGATTTGAACTTTTTTTCTTGCTTACCCACCGTTTACACCATAGCTTAATACTTATAGTAGATCTAATAGGTCTCCCACCAAATTTAAGACATTTGGCCTGGTGTGATATTTACCTTTGATGTTGAAAAGAATTGCTTTACTAATACCAGATAGAGGCAATGGTTCAAACCAACGAACAAAATAACAACAACGGCATTTCGTTTTGTGTGTTAAAATTATTGTGTTATATACAACACAAATATAAGCTAACAATAACAGTCACTGTCGTAGAACTGAAAAATTTAAATATATTTTGTACTTTTTTGTTGACTTTTATCGTTGGTATACATTTGTATTGTATTTAACACAACTAGTTTGCCACAAAAAGACGAAATTCGGTTGTTGTTCCTATGTTGATCGCTGTATACTATTGCCACTATCTGGTATTATTGAACCCATATTTTCCACCATCCAATGTTTACTTTCCATCGTACCTATGACGTTTAATTTATTGAGCGAATAAAAGCTTCTATGGTAAGTATTATTCTATGGTAGATACATACACGTATCAAATTTGACAGATTAAGAACACCAAACAACAGCAAAATGTATGTTTATATTGCCTAAAATTTCAAGAATTCCTACTGCGCTTACATTACTTATTTTGCCATGCGTTTAACCATAGAGTAACGTCATATAGAGCTGTCATCTTTCTCATCTGATTTTCGCTGCACACTCTTCGTGATGCGGTCGGTGCGATAGAAAGTTATTTATTGAAAGTAAATTGACTTACACCAGATGAAATTACAAAATTTGTTGACTTAAATTGTATTTTGGACTTCTTTTTTATATTTCATTGTTAGAATAGATTTTTGGGGTTTTTATACAAAAAATTTAACGCACAAAACGAAATGCCGTTGAAGTTTTCTTGTTGGTTGGTTTGAGCATTGCCTCTATCTGGTATTATTAAAGCAATACTTTCCAACATGCAACACACAAAACTTCGTAAATTTACTGAGTCAAATCGCTATAAAATATAATTTGTTGTTAAACAATTTGGTTTTGCTTTAACACGGAGGCAAAAACAAAGATGTACACACTGGTAGTTTTTTGTTATTATTAACGTACATGTTTATATAATTTTTGATTTTAGAAAAATATGATTTTGGTCTATTGCTACAATGACGCAGATAAAGGGGAAACACGGAATGGTAATCAGTCATTACAGTCAAACAAATGAATATGTGATGCCGTAAAAACCAAAGGTCTGTGTTTATTGGTATTGTAATCAGTGCCGAAAGAATTTAACACCTGAAGAGAAATGCCACTCACGAATGACGTGAAATATGTGACAAATTAATACAGCCCCAGTGTGGGCACAAGTGTAGTTTCTTTTGCCACCTTGAGCTTCATATAAAAGTGGAATAACAAATTAGTACGACACATAGACAAAGAATTGTGATCGACAGTTGAAATATATATGTATATAGGTGGTCGTAAATGTCATAGAAACAATTTCCTTTCTGAAATCAATCAAGAGAATCAATAGATAGTATTGTGAGAAGTACATACTTAAAAATTATAGCAAATATACTATATTGTATTCACTCATTTATGGTAAGTATTTAGACCGCAGTATATCGCGGCTAGGTTAGCGATGACCTTGTTTTCTAATCTCTGCCACTGAGATCACCCAGTTTGAGATTAAATTGACATTTCAGGTCGCAACTTGTGCTCAGACCAATATAGAGCAATTCCGTGCCGATACCAAATTATCGAAGACGGTGGCGCGACAGAAACATTAAATTAGTGGCTCTTGGTTTTGCCAGGTTTGCACAAATTTGGGATGTTAATTAATTGAACCTTTAAAATTGGATCAATCGGGCCAGATGAGAGTCAATTATATTGGCGGTGGCGTAAGCTTCAAATAATTTTTATTAGCGGCGACGCGTCAGCAATCTTCTGGGTTAACGGAGTTAACCTCAGAAATGCGCAAATCTTCGTCGGTTTAAATGCCGTACAAACGTAGTATTTATTCGGTAGATCAACATATTTTTTAGGATGAAAAATAGTTGTTTGGGGATTTTAAAAAACTTGATTTGGGGATTCGATCTTAAAAAAATTGTTGGTGGCGGCAATTCGTCGGAAAACTTTCGATCGGCTTCCGTCTGTCAAAGAGTTGTTTTTTTGTGTATGTTTTTATTATGGTTGCATTTTTTTAGTAACTAACAGTATCAAATATATACCAGTTTAAAATGAGGTTCAAAATTAAACTTCAATTTCTACAGATTAAAATTGTATGAGTAATTTTCTTGGTTAGCACGGGTTAACGCAGTTATATCGCATTTAGACCGCAGTTTATTGCGGCCAGATTACAAATTAAAATTGCATGAGTAATCTTCTGAGTTTGCGTGGTTTAACGGAGTTAACCTTCGATTCGTTGATTATTTCAATGCACGAGCAGTTTTTTGATGATGTTATTGTATCTAAAGGGGTCCTTAGACCTGTGGATCGGTTGAGCGACTTCTAGTTGACTTCAATTTCGATTATGCACTCTCCAAACGCCAAAAAGAAAAGTTATGAGCGCAGTGCGAAAAAATTATAAACTTTGATGAAAAACACAATTTTTATTCTCCATAAGTATTTCTAAATAACAACAATTAGTTTTCTAAATTTTTCGATAATATTATTTTTACTTATTTTGTGGTCTTTTTTGCATTTTGCCGATAATGTTGCCTCATGAAAGTTTCTGTTCGAAATGCATACGAAAGTTGTGACAACTTCCCCTTACACTGGTAGGTAAGTTGACATAACTTCAAAAACTCAAAATCGCTTTTATTTTACCTCGACTAGTTTGTACAAACTATCAACTTAATCTTACACCATGGATAAGTTGATGTCAACTTGAAGCCGCTGCAACTTATCCACAGGTCTAAGGGCCCCTTAACTATAGAAATACCAACCATGTTTAAATAAAATTACATAAAGTATGAAATAATCAAGTTATGATAACAAAAAGTTGTCCTGATATCAAAAATGTGTTCACATGCAGTTTTACTCGATTTAGTTTTGACGTTTTTGTATTTCATGATGCTATGATGGAATATAGCAGGAGGATTTGTATGTATCAGCATACAAAATCTGCCAAAGTCAATCGTTTGTTCTATTTCTTTACTTCTAAGAATAACTTTTTATTTAATTGACGAGATTTTTATGTGGAAATAATTTAGAATTGCTTGAAATATTGTAAGTATTTTGAAAATAAAGGATGTAAAATCAGCTGATCTTATAACACTGCCTCTTATATCAATAATGTTGTATTTGTTGTATGAGTTCAGTGAAGTACGTTTCCTTTATATTCCTATTTCCATTTCCTGTTCATCCAGTCTTATACTAAATGTTCGTCTTCAACTCTGCATTTGAAATGATATTATACCATACTCGAGGTAAATTTACTCGATCTTGGGTACAACAAGTTTATGATAAATCACATGATAATAGAGTGATTTGTCGATTATCGACCCGATCTGTAAGATCGAGTGCATGTTACGCCCTATAAGGTTGTGACATAGAACCCCGTGACTATTACTATATTTATACCAGAGCTTATAAGCTTGTTTTTTTAATTCCTGCTAAACTAATTTTTCGACGACTTTGTATGGGGAGCCGCTTAAAATCGCTTAGCTCCCCATACAAAGTGGTCGAAAAATTAGTTTAGCAGGGAATAAAAAAACAGGCTCTATATTGTGATATCATATCGCGATATGTCAAACAAGTACGTGTTACTTGCGCGTACTTTATTGTATTTAGACAAATAAAATTAATTAAAAACAAACTCATGAAATATTTTATTTATGCCTTGGTTGGTTCCTCTGGAATTGTTTATTTATTTATATTGGCAAAAAATCCCAAAGTTGTAAATTTAAAGTGAGTTTTATTTTGTGCGAGTTATATTATAAAAAACAACCCATAATCATTATTATTGAGCAAAAAAAATAATATGTGCTCAAAAATAATAAGTATTTATGATTATTATTTGTTTTGATTACGATCCCTGATATATGATATATAGGTATCAATGGAAACTCCATTCAAAAGGCTTCATAAAAATATTTTTGTATTTTTGTACCGATGGTGTTGGCAAAATAGACTTATGCGAAAATGTGTACTACAACTTCCATCTCTGGCCCGTGAAAACATATGCACACACAATGTCACCGCAGAACGGAAGAGTGTAAAAAGGAGGGGAAACTAACAAAACACATACAAATGCCAATAGAGACAAAATAAAAATTTTATCGTGCGAAATGTTTGCATTTTTTACTAATTTAATCATAATTCTATCAAAGACAACAAATGAGATACAAGTACCAAAACACTACCAGTGACTAATTCCGATTAAAACCAATTCGGTGAATTTTGTCCAAAAGTCGCGAGGTCCCCTGCAAAGTACCACCAAAGAACAAAGATAAATAACCAAACAAAAGGGATACCAGAACGCGATAGACGAAAAATATGAATCCAGGCCAAAATGAAAGTGATACCTCAACTGGTGGTGAAATCGCAACAGCTAGTGCAACAACTAAGGAAAAGAAAATCGGATGGTTTCACTCACTGACCAGACGTAAAAAGTCACAATCTCAAAATTCCATCAATTGCAGCATTGCATCGACCAATTATGTCGACGATACCACCACTAACGAATCGAACGCACAACAAATACCATCATCAACAGCGGCAGTATCTGCCAGCTCGGGACAGGCTCAAAGCAATAACAACAATGAACCCTTAATGAGATCATGTAATGCGTCCGACGAAGATGGAGCAGGAGTATGCGCTGCCAGCTGCAGCAATAGCGGTCGTAAGCGCAAGGAAGAGAAGAATGCTTTTCAACGTTTCCGCAAAAAAATGGGGTTGCGTTTCCCTTCACTAAGGCGTCGTAAGCAATCATTCAACGATGATGGAGCTACCACAGACGCTTCATCGGAATTCCTAACTCATTCACCAATACACGAGCCATTGCAGTTTAACTTTAAGCGTAGCTCAAGCAATTGTGCCACTGCGGGATTTTCTTCAGAGGAAAATGATACGATACCTTTCACTAATGACTTCAAGCGTTTCATCAAACAGAAATGGTTGCAACGTGCAGATGGAGAGAATCGAATAATGTATGATGCCAGCAGTGAAATGTTGAAGTGAGTACAATAACAACAAAAATCATACGATCTTTTGAAGGGATAGTTTATAATGGGAAATTAACAATTTCAGTTAATGGTACTCATATAATATATGGGAATTTATTGTAGCAATATTTGTTTTTCATCCATATTTCTTGCATCTATTGATCTTCCATGTTAGCAAATGGAAGGCATTTATAATATAATTGTGTATTTGCATTCATTCATTACAATTGCATGTATTTTATTCCATTAACGTGTAATTGTTATTTTAGCCAAGTCTGGTATTGGGGCGAAATATCAAGACGAGATGCTCAAAAACAGCTAACCGACAAACCAACTGGATCATTCTTGGTACGCGACTCTGAAACAAGTGGCTGTCAATTCACATTATCGTTCCGCATCGTCAATGTTACGCTACACTATCGTCTTGAGTACCGAAATGATTATTGGCATTTTGAAGAACTGCAATATGAATCGATTGTAGAAATGATCGAGGACATACTGTATCGCTGTACAAATGATAACTTTGTATGCTTTGTTAAAGTACCAAATGAAATGCAACCACCGTTTCCTGTTATACTCAAATATCCGCTTAGCAGATATTTGCATATGCCAAAATTACAAGATTTATGTCGTCGCGTCATACAACGCTATACCGTAAATACAGAGGAGATTGCTAAGCTGTCCATACCACCAGGTCTACAAGAATATCTAGCTGAAAAAAGAGAACTTGTCTTTTGAACAGCGGAAACTAGAAATTAACAGCTAAGTACCATATACTTATGTGTATGTAGTGACGAGCAAAATTGTAACAGGTTTCCCATAACGGAAGTTTAAAACTTTAATTTTTGGCAGCGTTTAACCTCAGAACAAAAACATTTTTTTGAATTTTAGTTTGATATGGTCTCTTTCATAATGAACACTTAAATATACTATACAACAATTATACATATATGTATGTATGTTTAAATGAGCGTAATATGTAAACAAACCTCAAGGTAACAACTACGTATTCTCTTCAAAGTTACAATGTTGCACACTCTTCCACTCTTTAAAGATTCAGACACTCAAATGTAACCATCACGTAGCTCATAAATTTGCTGTTATTTTTTCCAATTGTCCATTATTATCCATGTGCTGACCAAAAATGGAAGCATCTAAAGTAGTTGAAATCATGGAATTATTAAAAAATAATAATTCTGTTCTGAACGTTACACAAAAGTTTAATGTAAGTCATAAGAGGATCCAGAGAATAAAACGCAAGAAAAATATTAAAATTCAACTGCTCCCGGCCGCCCCAAAAAGAATGGCGGCCGCACTTGCCATTATTTGACAAAATTAGTGACAAGTGGCAATGCAATCAATTATCCCAGCAGCGGCACTAAAAAGGTAAAATATTGACACCAGTGAGTGAGCTGAACCATAGAGTAATACTTAAGAGCTTCCATTACTCTTTTTTTACACTTTCGTTGGACATAAAACGGACAGAAATCAAAGGGAATGCGTATTTTCGTTCAATGCAAACAACATAAAACATAATATATCTATCATTAGTATCAATAAACAATATTTAAAATTAGTTCATGTCTTCTTTGCTCTCTCATTCTCCATCATCGGCCTAGTATCTTTTCGATCAGCTGTGCAATAGAATCCCCCTGGCTGAACGTCCAAACCCTCAAAATATTGGGTGTTAAGACTACAAAGAAGGAAAAAAAAAAACATTTTTTATAATGAAAGAAAATCTACGGTCTACGAAAACGTTGGCATTGTATTTAAGGTTATATGGGCTGATGAGAATAAAATCAATCGATTTGAGTCCGATGTCCATGCATGGTACTGGACCAAAGATCCAAATACTACTACCCCGAATGCAGTAACACAAACCATGAAACGTGGTGGATCCATAATGGTGGATAAATTAACATAAAACCAGAGTGCAAAATTGTAACATTTGTATAACGTTACAATATTTACTGTTTTTGTTTTTATTAACGAGAGAACAATAAATTGATGTAGTTAATTATTTTTTTGTTTTAATCAAATAATTAAAATATACAAAATTGATTACCAAACTGTGACAACCCTGTTACAATTTTGCTCGTCACTGTATGTATTATTGATACAATCGAATTAACAATATGATATACAGAAAAAAACCAAAGATTTTATTTATGTTATTAATGAAATAAATACTTGGTAACTTGCTTGCTAAATGCATACTACTAATATGACCATGGCAAATGGTATATCAATGAAACCTACCTTTTAAAAACACATCACAATTTTACAAACTTAAGCTATATAACAATTGTACACTATTATTAATGTTTTAACATGCGTTTCACACAAATATGTATATGTATATACATACATACACAACATAACCATCCAACTAAAATAATAATATATTTTGCAATATATCTTTTTAGATATTTTCTATTAAAATGTATTTTTTCGTAGAAAAAGTACTTTTTAATAGTTATTGATCTTGAACACAAAAATGATTGAATAACATTTAAAAAAATAATATATATATGTATAACGTAAAATAATCTGGTCATCTCAAAGCTTTGCTTTTGTTCGTAAAAAAATCTCTTTGTCTTCCTTCAACGAAGTGAAAAAAAAAATTGTTTTAGAAAATAAATTACTTTAGACTTTATTACTCTTTGGCCCATCATTCATAAAACTTATGAAACGTTTGGAAAGTTACTTTCATCCACTTGCAAGTCGTGTAATAAAACTTTCATAATATTTATGAATTGGCTCTCCTTAATCTTTAGTTATCCGACAGAACAACGCATGCACACACAAATTAGATGTAACAACATTTTATTTTCAAATGCGATACTTTAATGAAAATACACAAATAATATTCGTAAACGACGCAATATATAAATGGAGCATAGAAGCCGTCATTGTATCTTAACTATTTTTTGCCTTTTTGTCAACGTCATTAGTAATTTAAAGAAAGGTTGAGAATTTTTTACCTTAACGGTGTAGCTGCTTTAAAATAGTTTTCATATTGACAAAATGCTCCTACTTTTCCTGTAAGACAACTGTTTTTATCCAAAGACCCGAATATATACAAAAATTTCAAAAATCAGCCATGTAACAGCTTTGATACGAATGTGGAATAATACCGTTTTTCTTCTGCTTCTGCAGCTTTCAAATGTTTTCATATAAAAGGAAAAAATCTGGGGCCTAATCACAGCTGTCCTGATCGACAGATTTTGATTCTTGGGATCACGACTCAAGGAAATTGCGAAATATCAGCCTATAGCTCTGCTGTTGTCGAGAAGCCGCTTTAATACAGCCGTTTGGATAACCAAAGCACACGCAAAATATAAATTTAGTTAGTTAGTTAGTTAGTTCGAAAAGAGGGGCGTGGTGTTGAGTGTTCAGAAGGAGCACTCTAAACCTTCCCATGTCAGTAAGACATACACTTAAGCCGCTAAGTTCGTCCTGTTGTGCGCTCTAAGTTTATCCTACTACTTCACTATGTCCCTTATAGGAATTCGGTGCTATTCACGAAATTCCTTAGTTTATTCCAGTCCATACCCACAAGTTTGGTCATGTCCGGTATCGTACTATCCGAAAGATATCTGGATCTAGCTTGTGTGAAGGCCGGGTAGTGGCATAAGAAGTGCTCCAACGTCTCATCGTCCTCCATGCATGCCCTGCACTCACTGGTCGCCACTAGTCCAATACGGTACAGGTGGGCTCGTAATCCCGAATGCCTCGTTAAGACTCCCATCATTTTGCCCATTTCGGCTTTTCCCAGTTTCAGCAAACCTTTTGTCCTCGATCCATCTGGGTCTCCCCATAGGATCTTTGTCATCCTGCCTACTGATTCCCGGTTCCACTGGGCTATATGTGCCGACTCCGCCCATTTATTTAACTCAGCCTTCGTCACCCCAAAGGGTTTCGCTCCATCTAGGCTCACCGTTTGGAGTTCCCTGGCTTTCTTTGCCAGGAGGTTCGCTCTCTCGTTGCCGAATACTCCGCTGTGCCCCGGCACCCAGATGATGTTGAGTCTGCCGTGCATAGAGTAGTCGTTTATCACCTTCTTACAGTCAAGGACCGTTCTAGATTTGACAGTTTCTGATGATATTGCCTTTATTGCCATTTGGCTATCCGTGAATATATTTGCCTCGGCTGGGATTGTATTATCGCCGAGCCATTTGATACACTCCGTAATCGCCCGAACTTCCGCCTGAAAGTTCGTATTATGATCCGGGGGGCGTAGGTGGGATTCGGTTGCTGGATTTTCAATAAAGAATCCTAGACCCGTTTTTTCTCCTAGCTTTAAGCCATCCGTGTAGCAGTAAGTCCCATTTGGCATTGGTGTCAGGGTCCCATTCTGCCAGGCGTCTCTAGTTGGCGTTAGGGTCACGCAGTTCGCCTTAACCCTTATCTCGGGTATTCGGTCAGATTCACTCGTATCTTGAGTGTACCCGACTAAGGCCCCAGTTATCCGTTGGTGTTTTGACGTGAGATCCCTGTTGATCCATTCACCTGTAGCTTGTAGGCGTTTTGCCGCAAGGGCAGCCTCGTATTTGATTCTAATCTCGATTGGCTGGACACATAAAATAGTCTCCATGGATACATAAAATAGTCTCCATATAAATTTAATATTTCTTATTAAGAAAACCAATTGAGTTTTAAATTAATCGGCCTTATTCATAAAAAGTTAGAAGATGTCTGTCAAACCTCACAACTTTTTACGAATAAGGCGGAATAGTTTTATTTTTAATACGAGGGTTGCTATTTATATTTTGAGTCCTGGCAATACTAGTGCCTTCAGTGAATAATAGGACGAATTCTAAGTGGTATATCACCATCTGTTTGCCAACAGTCGTCGAAGAAATAAGGAAAAACGACAAGAGGAGACGGATCATTTTGCATCAGGACAATGTGGGAACACATCAGCTGAAACAATGGGATATTTAAGCACCCAACATGTCGAATTGATGGGTCATCGGCCATACAGCCCTGATTTTTTTTTTTATTTATTTTATACAGTTCAATATGGCACCCAATGACTGTTTTTTACTGCGTGGTCAAAGTTTTTCGACACCAGAAGCAGCTGTTGAAGCGTTCGAAAACCATGTTGTGGAGGTGTCTCAATCGGAGTCGAAAAAGTATTTCGAAAATTGGTTTGAACGCAAGCAAAAGTATACTGATCTTCACGGAGAATATTTTGAAAAACAATGAAACCATTTCCAATGATAAATGATTGTTTTTTATAGTGCTGGACTCTAAATATAAATAGCAACCTCGTATGTATTATTAGAATCAAGATTTATCTATAAGTATTGCAGGTTATAGCATGAGTTGTTGTAGTTAAAGGCAACAAGAACGCTTTTTGTTTGTTTGGTATGTATACAATCAATCAATACAATCCGGTATGTGATGGAAATCGAACGCAAATAATGGATATCAATTGATTTATGCCTCTTTTTCTGTCATTACATAATGTATATAAAATATTTGTTAGCCAATATAAGGAATTATGGCAATAAAATTCGTTTAAATTGTCAAATTGTATTCGATTTTGTCTCGATCGATTAGGTCTGTTCTGACAGTTGCTCTCAAAGAAACAGAAGGACTGCGTACGACTAAAACATTCTGACATCAGTAGGATGTCAGTATAGTATATTTTAAGCTCCACTTCATATTCTGGCGATTGCACAAAATCTGAGCCGGTACGATTGTGCACTCGATCACGATTGCCGTGATTAGGCCCTTGAGTCGACTTTTTTGCACAAAATCTGAGCCGGTACGATTGTGCACTCGATCACGATTGCCGTGATTAGGCCCTTGAGTCGACTTTTTTCTTTTAAGCACATGGTAACTCTCTGAAATAAGATCTCTTCTCAGTATGTAGCTTGTACAATACAACAGATCAATTAGGACTTTTCCTTTATCACGTCCCGGATATATTTTTAATGAAAAGTTCTGAACGTTACTTGTATTAAAATCGGACGGTTAGAAATCACATGTTAATTTTTTATATAACCCGTGTAAAAAAGGATAGATGGATATGATTCGCTCTTAGCAGACCTAATTAGATTTAGATTAGATACAATATTTATATTTAATAGAACAAAATTAGGCCAAAACTAATCTATACCTATCTACCTATCTAATCTATACCTATCTAGAAATAATCACACTTTTGCCTAGATATAACCTCATCCCGCCCAGATCTAATTTTATCTCATGTTAGACTTAAGTATATCTAATGCTAGATTCAATTATAGCTGGCCGTGGTGAATTTAGGATCCAATTAGACATAATTAAGTAGTTATTATCAATTCTGATCTAATTTTATCCTATTAAATGCAACTACAGGGTGCGGCTAAAGTAACTATATGATTTGTTTTTTAAATAACTATTGAATGGAATGAAAAAAACAAAAAAATTTATGATAAAAAGAAGGTTTATTTTATGTTATTTTTTTACATTAATTATGAAAAATAATATCAGTTAAATGAGAACCGTTTTCTCTAACGCAAACATGTGCTCTTTTTATGGCATTTTCCATAACTTTGTTGAGTGCAACAATATTTTCGGCCGATCTGCCAGTTCAAGGTCTGTCCGTACGTCTTGAATCTCCGACAGTCCCATATTCAGCAAAATTATTCACCAACGAACGAATGGTTGGACCCGTTGGAGCAGTTCTTACACCATAAAATCTTCTGTATGCACGTTGAGTATTAATTATCGAACGATGATTTTCAATGAATAGAAAAACAATCTTAGTTCTTTGCGCAATTGTATAGCGTTCCATTTTTAAATATTCTCCCAAGTTTAATTTCTGAAATAGGAAAAAAGAAAAAGTTAAATACTCGCATGCAAAGAAGTTACAATTGTTTTACATCATATAGTAACTTAAGCCGCACCCTGTATTATTCGAATATAATTAGATCCACTGACATATCATATCTACCCTTTGTTAACAGGGCAAATAATAAAATAAACTACATATTTAAAAATATAATTTGAAGATTTTTTTATTTGTTTAGTCAACAAATTGGATATTTTACAATAATAGACAGTTAAATCTGATTTTTAATAGTCTGAAAAGTTACTATAAAATTTATCGCTCATATTGTGTCATCACCTCGGTGTTTTTCGGTTCCTCTTTGTGTGTCAGCTGATTGAAATCAGCTGTTTCCAAGTGATACCAATAAACTAAAACCACGTCGAAGAAGCAAGAATGCGGTGATAGGCAGAACACGTATAAATCGCCAGAGTGGTCTGAAAACGATGAGTGATTTTGAAACAGTGTAATAAAAGAACAGGCCTGACAGTTTTAGAAAATACTATGACATTACCACATGGTAAATTAAGTGGCCGAGTAACAACGCCACGGTTTGTTACGTTTTTTACAAGTTACAAAAACAAATCAATTTGACAAGAAACTATTTAAAAAGTTGTTGTATTTTAAAGTGATATTGGTCTAAACAATGTTAATCAAAAAAACAATATTTCACGTTATCTGAAGAATGTCTATACGTATTGGATTTCACTTTCGAAGAAAATTTTGCTGTTACATTGCTGTATATTGTTTTGTTTATAAAACATCTTTATTTATCGTTAATCATAATTTATATAAATTAAAAACCTCTGTGTTGTGGTACAAGACACTTTAAAGGTTGCACAATGAAAAGTTTCCGATAAAATGTAAATTTTCCTTTTAGATGTTTTATATATACTTTAAAGAATAGTTCATACTTTAAGGAATTGTTGTTTAATACTTTATAATAATTAATATAACCTCGTCTTGTGTAATGGATAGTTTTTAATTTAAAACAAATATGTAACAGTTGTCTTAAGTATGATACGCAAAGCAGTGAAATGAGTTTGAGTAAAGTTACTTGGAGGTAGAATTTTGAAAAGAGAAAATTATCTAAGTTATTACAAAACCGATAACTCGCAATCAAAAACTTGGATATAAAATGAGGTTTATAAAAAATAAAACATAAAAGCATAAATGTACGGCCTGTTATCATAAAACGAAATCTTACGTACGAACGAATTACCCAAAACTAAAACGTAAATAATTGCCCTTATTACGGTCGACGTCGTTGTCGTTTTTATGTCAACATCGCTTCGTTTCAACATCGTCGTAACATCAACGATATTATGGTATTCTGTAACTGCCTTTACTGCATTTATCGATAACTTAGTTGTCAATCTTAGTGAAGTTAGAGTAAAGCGAACCACAGACTTGTCATTCATGAGCATGAACTTCATGGGTAACTTTTTATCTGCTGATGAATTTGAAAAATATTACCAACAAATGATAGTGATGCTAACAACTTCGATTACATTTTTATTTGGCATCAAGAAGGGCGGTAAACTGACAATAAACATCAGCGATAGCTTATGTTCGTGCTCATGAATGACAAGTCTGTGGTTCGCTTAAAGGAAGAAGAACATTTTCTATTTGTACTTTTTACTATTTTATATAATTTGGTCAAAGTTTTTAAAGTTCTTAAACAGTAGTTAATTTTTGCAACAATAGGGACTCAGATTTGGAAGTTACTAAACGCCCTATACCTCAAGGAAGCGGTGAAGCCCTCAGAGGAGGCACGTGCTGCCTTTACTGGCCCAATAGCTGCATACACTGCGAGAGAAAGTACGAAATGGTGCTCGAGAAGTTATCTCATCAAATACACAGTGTAGCATTTTGCTATCTTAAAGGATTTGAAATGTACGTTTCGTTGACGGCCGCTTGTTTGCAGGACATGAGAGTAAAATGGAAAGACACCAACTGCTGAACTCAAAGCGCGCAGAGCTGAACTATGTAATACGACAGGGAAACCACCACGGCAATGTAACTTCTGGTGGACACTTGACACTGAAGACACCGACGCCAGTAGTTCTAAGTGATCCCTTAAGTATCTCAATACCAACAGCTAAATTTGGTTCACGGCAGTGGTCGTGTTAACTGTTAGAAAACAATTACCACCACAGGGGACGTTGGTGGTAGCGATAGCCGAGGTTATTCACATAACAATCAAATACCCAATAGTCATTTTCATTTTCAACTATTGACATGGGACTGTCCGTGGAGGTGGAAAGTTTCTGATTGCCATTCACTTGGGAGTGGCCAGAAATGATTCCTTCATTGGGCAGTCCAAGCAGCTCACTACTTCCACGCAGTATGTCCTGGGCAATGGCTTTTCGGAAACCTCCGTTAGCTAGCTAGAGTGAGAAGGCGAAACAAATGAGCATCAAATCAGGTTTAGTAGGTGACTGATGTCACTGAAGCTCATCAAACAATCGGGCATATTCATTTATCCTTAGAAGGCGGATGAGCCAAACATACGGGCCAACGGCGGATAGAAACTAAAAGAAGAAAATCCAGGTTCAACATATCGCATCCTGGTCAGCGTCTGATCCATAATGGGCGGCTGCAATCAAATATCCTGGCAGTAGGTAAATTGCAAAAACACGGTGGGCTGGGTTTTCCTCCCGCCACCGTTCATAATGACAGTGAAAATACATAAACGGACAAGAAAACATAAACAACCCCTATTTGTTGACGACCCCCGCAAACGTTATAAGGACAACGATTTACGGATATGCACTCGGAATGTAAGAAATCTATATAGATCCGGTGCAAGTATCCAACTGGCAGATGTCCTCGAAAGTTATAAGGCTGACATTACCGCTATCCATGAAATGCGATGGACAGGACATGGCTGCACAAGAAAAAGAAACTGCGATATATACTACAGTTGCCATGAAAAAAACATGAATTTGGTTGCGGATTTGTAGTTGGCAAAAGACTGTGACATCTAGTCTCTAGGTTCAATCCTGTGAGTGAACGTATAGCCACAATCCGCATAAAAGCGAAATATTTTTATATTTCCCTAATTTGTGTGCATGCCCCGACTGAAGATGCCAAAGACATATTCTATGAGCTCCTAGAGGAAACGTATGACCGCTGCCCTGGCCATGACATTAAGATTGTACTAGGAGATTTTAATGCCAAAGTAGGAAGGGAGAATGTGTTTAATCCAACTATTGGCAATTTCAGTCTACATGCTGACAGTTTCGACAGCGGTATGAGACTGATTGACTTTGCCGCGGCAAAAAACATGGTCATTAGTGGTACAAGATTCCAGCATAAAGACATCCACAAGGCTACTTGGGTATCCCCTGATCAAAGAACTAAGAACCAAATTGATCACGTGGTAATTGATGGAAGGCAATCATCCAGTGTAATGGACGTACGAGTGATCAGAGGAGCTAAGATCGATTCCTTGTAACATCGATACCTGGTAGCAGCAAAGGTTCGCACAAGAGGAAGCTGGACATCGGAAAGCTGCAATTACCCGATGACGATCCTGATGCGCAGTGGAAACCCATTTCCGACTCTATAAAAACTGCCGTAACAACCTTACATGGTTTCGAAAAACCGCTTCGCAATAAACCGTGGTACGATGAAGAGTGTCGCATAGCAAATGACGAAAAGAACGCTGCACGTATGGTAATGCTTGTCAATTGCAACGCGAGCTGCAACTGAGCGGTATAGGGAGAAGAGAAAGGAGGTAAACCGTCTCTTTAGGCGTAAGAAACGGCAGTGGAGAAAGTGCGAGAGTGAGAAAATTGAGACATACAGAAGGAAGAACGAAGCCCGAAAATTCTACGCCAAAAGTTAAAAACGGAACTAATGGACATGGTTCAGGGCCCCCCTTCTGTAAAGACAAGGACGGAAATTTCGTCGCAGATGAGCAGAGCATGTTGGGAATATGGAGAGATCATTTTTCCACGCTACTAGTACCTGAGATATCCAATGACGATGGGACAATCGATCACAATATGGACGACGACGTCGATTGCCCCCCTCCTAACCAAGACGAGGTCAGAACAGCTATTGCCCGGCTTAAGAACAACAAAGCCGCAGGAGCCGATGGATTACCGGCGGAGCTGTTTAAGGCTGGCGGCGATGAGCTGATAAGGTGTATGCATCAGCTCATTAGCAAAATTTGGTTAGATGAATGCATGCCCGGCGATTGGAGTCTCAGTGTACTATGTCCCATATTTAAAAAAGGCGACCCGAGTATCTGTGCCAACTACCGTGGAATAAGCCTTTTATCCATAGCATATAAGGTTCTATCAAGTATAATGCGCGAAAGACTAAAACCAATTATCGCTGACCTGATTGGACCATACCAGTGTGGCTTTAGGTAGGCTTACCATACGTCCCGGTTTGACGGGGATGGTCCCGGTTTGAGATCCCTCTCCCGGCGTCCCGGCCGGTCTGCATTAGCGTCCCGGTCAAACTTGAACAACACCTATACCCCGGCCGATCGCTCGGCAAAAGAAAACAATTTGAAACATTTAACCACACAGCCTGAAATTAAAAATCAATTTCATTCATTCATACTTCAAAATATGGGAAAAAAGTCATACCAAAAAAAAAAGAAAATAAACAACCATAGCAACATTAAACAAATCTAATGGGCACACACGCACAAGCAATGCAAATATTCTAGCAGTAGTGGAAAAGAGGGGTAAGAACAAAACAAAAGTATTTCGCTCCGCTTTACTCTAATATTCAACAACTACACGGTCCTATCATCGCTTTCTACACAGAAGTCTTCTATGCTTTTGTCAAATGCTCAACTGTGACTGTCGATGGGTACACAGAGAAAATTACCCAAGGTTAAGTTACCTTGATTAACTTAGGTAAACTTTGTTTGTATGAGACTTACGAAAGTACGATTTTTTACCTAAGCTTTTACACAATTCTCACTTTTACCGCCTATGTAAATTCAACATTTCAAAATAGGTAAATCTTTTGGAAATTTGTTTTGTTTTCGAAACATCATTCAGTAAAAAAATATTCTGAACTTTACTTTATTTAATACCATAAACAAAAATCTGAAACAGTTCCCAGGATGCGCGTTGTATTGTACAAATAAAGTTAATAAAATGTGAACATAAAAGATAATCCAAACATGTTCCTGTGCAAGTTCACGGGCCTGAGCGGGTTCCACCTAAATAAATACCAACCCCCCAGTGTCTGCGGATTTCTTCATGATGATCATTGTAGTCCTGATAGCTTCGTCGATTTTGTCGAATTTTGCCCTATCGTTGGCTTCAACGTTGGTCAAGGCCAAGACAGTGCAGGTCCTGCAAAAGACCAACAAATCAAGACGGGGTTTGTCCTAAACAATGCAGTATGGGACACCAATCTTGCGATACAGAGCAGGCAGGAATAACATCAATTTCAGAGGATCGACGAAACTTGGATTCCCTCTGGCTGAACTTCCCGCCCTTGGCCTTGCTCCTTGGCAATGGACGAGTCGGGGCGGTATTTCTCCAACATTCTGAACATCCTCACTACAATGGTTTTGTCAAGAGTCTGGTCGAATAGCTTGAATGGCGGAGGATCCTTCAAACGCTTTTGTAAAACAGCGTTTTGGCGAAACGGGACAAGTCGCGATTGGGTTGGATATTCTGACCAACTTCAAAGTTCTTGGGAATTTCTTGACAACGGTCCTCCTTCTAGGTGACGGGGCAAACATCTTGGTCACTGGCATCTTCTTTCGCTTGGGTTTTTCAACAACCATTATAGTCCATTCCATCTAAAGATGTCAATGAAAACGGCAGACATGGCAGCGGGTCGAAAAGTCCAGCTTTTATGTCTGTTTCTCAGAAATAATAATTGCTCGCAAGTATTTCAATCTTTCCTGAGTAATACATTGGAAAACGTATATCGCGATCACGAATAATGTAAGTTTTAAATACTACATATATTTACGTATAGCTGTTTGATGTAAATCAATGTTTTTATCGAATATGCATAATGTTGTAGGACGCTTACAGACTTTCAAGAACATATGTAACTACCCGAAAGGAATGTTTGCGAATCATGGGAAGAGAATCGCTTACTGGAAATCAAGATCGATTGCAGAGATAAAGCTAAATATTCGGACCAAAGAGTAATATATGCCCAGTGTGATTACTGGTTTTTCATAATTTCTGAATTGCTTTCATACATTCCATTTCTATTCCTTAGTCGGTTTCATACTCAACATTCAGTTTTTTCTCCGGAAGTATAACTATGTTTGCATGAACTGTACAATTGCATCATTGTCTTGGGAGACAACCCCAATTTATGTCTTTATTTATTCTAAGTCCTCTGTTAAATTTCCGGTTTAATGGAGATGGTGTTTTCATTGCATTTTGTCAATTATTTAAATGTTTTCTCTTAATATACAATGTGCTGAAATAAGGGAACACTCCAGTATATTTGTATGTCATCTGAGAAATATGAAATTTAATTACAATTTGATACTGAATAATTACGTAAGAACTTCTGCAAATTTTCATTCATTATTTTACCTAACAAACAAGTTATTATAGCTAAAAAACTAACAAAGTTTTATGTGTAAAATAACATGTATGTATAGTTATATTTCCAAAATAAACTAGTAAAAATACCTAAAGTTTTAGCTGATTTTTCAAGGACGTAAAATACCTAAGTTTAATTGTGATATTCCCTTAAAACTTAGCAAACACAAATTAAGCGAAAAGCAAAACAAAAATTACCCTCTTCCTCTTCTGCGTCCCGGTTTGGCTCTTCTTAATTATGGTAAGCCTAGCTTTAGGCCTGGAAAATCGACAACTGACCAGATTTTCACGCTACGCCAAATCCTGGAGAAGACACACGAAAATCAAATCGACACCTATCATCTATTTATCGATTATAAAGCGGCCTTCGATAGTCCGATACGGGAGAAACTCTATGAAGCAATGTCTGAGCTTGGTGTTCCTGCAAAACTCATACGCCTTTGCAGGATGACCTTGACGAACACCAAATCCGAAGTGAAAGTTGGTAAGGATCTTACCGAACCTTTCGAAACTAAGCGAGGCCTCAGGCAAGGCGACACCCTATCGTGCGATCTCTTTAACATCTTAATGGAGATCATTATGAGAAAAGCTGCAGTCAACATGAATAAAATGATGATATAGGTATCATTGGGCGCACAATTAGAGAAGTTACTGCGGTTCTTTCGAGAATTGAGAAGGAGTCAGCAAAAGTGGGTCTGACGGTAAATGAGGACAAGACAAAATTAATGGTTTCAACGAACAGGGCCTCCACGCGATTAGACCAAAGCGTGAACGTTGATAACCGTTATAACTTCGAAGGAGTGGAGAATTTATATACCTCGGAATTTATATAACGTCAGCCTTGAGATCAAGCGGAGAATTGTGCTTGCGAATATATGTTATTTTGGGCTAAGCAAGCACTTTAGAGATAAAGCCCTCTCTCGAGTAACAAAAGTCCAGCTGTACCAGAATCTCATTCAACCTGTCTTGCTTTAATGCGCAGAATCCTGGGTCCTATCGCAAGCAGACGAAACATCTGTAGGAGTCATCGACAAATTTATGGCCCTATTGTGCACAACGGCGAGTATCGGCGACGCATGAATCATGAGCTTTATCCTGACATTGACATAGTTAAGCGGATCAAGATAACGCGATTGCGCTGGCTAGGCCATGTCAGTAGACTGGATGAAGATGAACCAGCGCGAAGGGTTTTCGAAACCGAACTCGAAGGAAGACGAAAAATAGGAAGACCAAGACTCCGCTGGAGGGATCAGGTTGACGAATCCCTGCGTACACTTGGTATTGCCAACTGGAGAAATAAAGCAAAAGATCGAACTGGTTGGCGAAATATGTTGTATTCGTTTTGTAAGGTCCCTGACCCCCGGGGTTGTCCGAGACAGGATAAGTAAGTAAGTAAGTATTTGTATATTACAAACAACAAACAACAAACTAACATTAAAACGAACTCTTTGTTCATAGCATTTACTGCCAGAAAATTGCATTGCAAATACCGATATTTTTTGACAACGACAACCGCAATAAGGGTGAATACGAATAAAATTCGTCAAATGAATTATTTGTGTAGGGTGGTATAAATTCTTCAGATATTCTTTTAATACATTTCGAAAAGAATTACCTCAGTTGACCGAAGTAATCATATTTATTTACGTTTTAGTTTTTCCGATTCGTTCAATTTGATTTTATGCAAACGATTTTTATTAAAGAAAAATTTCTGAACGTAACTTTTTATTAAAATTTACTATAAGTATATATGTATATTTGTTTTGTATGTGTATACCATATTCCAATTAAGTAGATCCAGTGAATTTTGTAGCATTGGGTCTGTTCATAAATGCAACAGTGATCTGCATCTGATGCAAACTCTAGCAACATTCCACGCGTTAATGTTCGTAAATGCAACACTGAATCATCTGATGCGCAAACTTTATGCAAATTTGCCTCACGAAAATGTTTGATGTACAGAACGACTAAGTTCAAATATTGTTTATTTTTTAATTTGTTTTTATTTTATTTATTATTTAATTTAATTAACTCAACACAAAATTGTCCATCAAAAAAGCATCTTCATTACTTGATTGACATCAGTGGTGCCAGATGCAGATCAATGATGCATTTATGAAGAGGCTTATTATGTTATCTACACGTATACGATAAGTCTGTCCTTCGTATTTTATCATTATAGACTCCTGTCTGTCCCGACAAAAGTATTACTGGATAAGTATTTTAAAAAATATGTATATTAGTAGTAGTGTATTTTAAAGCAATTTAAAAGAAACAACAAACCTTAATTACCAACAAAATATTATATTTTACACAAATTGTTTAAACTGCTATGACCTAAGTTACGCTAATTGAGTTTTTGTTGCATTTATCACTGCGACTTTTAGTTTTAGGGCACGATATGTTTGATCGCAACTGTTTCTCCACACCTCTTGCCATCAAACTAAAACAAATTTCTCGTGTTACTTAGGTAATTTTACTATTTGTTTTTTATTTTTTTTTTTAAAGGAAACAATTAACTCAGTGGGCCATTTTCATAAGACATGTTAGGTAGGGGCTTGTAAGATAATTTTGATACGAACTTAATAAATTATCTTTAAGTTTTATGAATATGGTCCCATCACTTTGCGTATAAATAATTATATTTTTCAAATGCAATAATTCACAAATAGTTTGTATACGATATTTTTTTGTTATTATATTACAATTGTTTTACATTAAATATTACTATATATATATTCCTATTGATGGTTACCTCGATGTATTAAGTTGTAAGTGATTAAACTGATATACTCGCGATCCGAAAATAACTATGTTATTTAATTTATTACTGTTTTTAATCTATAAATTTCATTGAGGCGTTACTATCAAATAAATGAAATACATTAATAAAACAAAGAACCAACTAATAAAGGTATGACTTATTTGAAACACTTGGATATCTCTCAATCTCTTTGTAACCTAAAAAGTTAATTTATAATTTTTGATTATAATTTTTTACATTAACCAGTACATGACGAGACGATGGGAGTATTTCGTGTGTCAATACCCGGCTTTCACACGAGCTAGATCCAGGTATCTCTCGGACAATATAATACCGGACATGACCAATCTTGTGGGAATGGAATGGAATGTCTTGAGGAATTTTGTGAATTCCTATGAGAGTTATAGTGCTTTAGCAGGTCAAATTGCGAGCGGCCACAAGTCGATTCAGTGGCTTAGGTGTATGTCTACGGATCCTTACCATGATCAGAGGGTTTCTTTAACACTCTATCGCACTCCTATTTTCAAACTATCTAACTAACTAACTATCTTCTGACGGACAAAATTATATTTGTGGTTTTAACTCTTTTTGTAAATCTAAGTTAATATCATTTACATGTGGAAAAGAACGGGTTAAGGGACTACTAAGTGCAAAATTAGTACAATCCCGTGGAACATTAAAAATACCGACATATTTATTTAGGTTATGTTAGGTTTAGGACACGTGACAATAAGAGACAGGCCCACTGCCTGAAACCAACCATAGAAGGTGCTCAATGGTATCCACCTCTTCTTCATCACCACAAGCACGGTAGTAATCAACCCCGTTTACAATCCAGTTGCAAGTGAAGCCTCCAGCATCACAGTGACTCGTGATTACTCTAATGAGGAGCTGCAAGTCAGCCTCGTCCAGTCGAAGAAGCGACTTAGTCCTCCCTGGATCGACCACCGGCATACACTCCGGTTCACTAATTTAATGGCACTAAAAATTCCATATTCAGCAGCCTGTATCTTTTGCAATTTGTAACCGATTACAGAATTTTAAAATGGAAATGGAAGCTAGACATCTTGAGAAATAAAAATAATCATGACAATAGTGGTTTTTTAACTAAAGAACTTTTTTTGAGCAATTTATAAAAAAAGTCAAAAAATGTGCTATTTTTTGGCTCACTTGAATAAAGGCACTTTATTATTTTTAAATTAAGCGATGACTTTTTGTAGGGAGCGTTTGTTTATTAAAATTTATTTTACGAGTCAAAATGGCAAAACAAAAAATTTTAAATCTATCGGAAAAAACTAAAAAAAACATTTTAAATGAAGGGTTTCATTGTCTTTATCTACGTATGCGAAAAGAAAAATCATCAGAATTGCTTCTAATTCTGATTTACCCTTGTCAAAAATAAGAGTTCAAGCTGGAGTGGAAGTGAGCAAGTCATCAGTACGCAGAGTAATTAAGAGCTGTGAGTATCTTAAATACCTGAAATTACAAAAAAGCGCCACTTAATGCTCCTCGTAAGGAAGGCTTCAATTCGCAAGGGTCTATATGGTATGGAATGTGCAGCCAAGAGGTCATGTAAATGACTGGAGAACCGTTGTATTTACGGATGAGAAGAAGTTTAATTTGGATGGGCTTGATGGCTACAACTATTATTTCCATGATCTGCGCAAAGAAAAGCGTTGTTTGAACCGTCATCGCAGCCGAGAGAGCGCCGTTATGGTGTGGGGTACTATTACGTACTATGGCACAATCGATCTTGAATTTCAAAGTGCAAAAATTACTGGTGCAAGCTATAAAACGTTATTGGAATCGACTTTTCCGAAGTTCAGTGAACTATTTGGTCCCATATCTGGGATATTACAACAGGATAATGCCCCTATACACAACGCCAGAGTAGTAAAGGAGTTCATTGCAAGCCAAAATGTTAATATTCTTGACTGGCCACACTATTCGCCAGATCTAAACATTGTCGAAAATGTCTGGGGTTGGTTATCTTGTAAGGTCTATGAAGGAGGTAGACAATTTGATGACAAGCAGTCACTAATTCAGGCCATTAAGGATGCTTGGAATCAAATTCCGTTGGATTACATAAATTCTCTTTATCTCTCAATGAAAACCCGTATATTTGAAGTTATTAAAAACAAAGGGGGTTATACACATTACTAATAGTTCTTAAATAAAGTAAAATAAATTAAAAAAACAAGAAAACTGTTTTTCATTAAAATTAGTTAAAGTACCTTTATTCAAGTGAACCAAAAAAAATATCACATTTTTTGTCTTTTTTTATAAATTGATCAAAAAAAGTTATTTTGTTAAGAAACCACTATTGTCAGGGTTTTTTATATCTCAAGGTGTCTAGCTTTCCATTTCCATTTTAAAATTCTGCAATCGGTTACAAATTGCAAAAGATACAGACTGCTGAATATGGAATTTGTAGTGCCTTTAAATAAGTGAACCGGAGTGTATGTCTCGTGAAATCTTGCAATCCACTCTGGCCAGCCAGTCAGCGTTGATCTCGGCCAGCGATCGTCAAGCCATACAAGTAAGAGATCGGTGGATTTGCAGAGGCAGTCAATCTCAAATCAGCAGAAGTGGATCCTGCTCTAGCAAGAAAATCTGCCTCAACATTCCTTGTGATATCACTATATCCCGGAACCCAGCAGAGTCTTAGCTTGCCGGGCACTACACTGTTCAAGATCCGCTTGCCATCCCTAACCAATTTTGATTTACATATGTGTGACCTGATCGCACTGAGGGCTGGCTTACTATCGACGCAGATGACGAATTCACCCGATGGATACAAGCACGAGTCCATTATCGTAGATGCAGCTCTCATAAAGGCCACGATTTCCGCTTGGAAGATACTACAGTTCGCACCAAATCTCATCGAAAGCTCAAGTTGAAGGTCCTCACTGAAGATCCCCGCTCCTATGCCCGATTCCATTTAGGAGTCATCTGTAATTATCAGATAACCTGAGAGTGAGGACGGTATACCTACCACCCAGTCACTCCTAACTGGCATCATGATCTCCATGCATTGCCCAAAGTCAACAGTCGGCAGCATGTAGTCAGTGGCCAGTCTCAAATACTTGTCTGGGTGATTCTCAATTTACAATGCAATCTCTACGCATGTTCGCAATCCATTCGACAAGAAGTGAAAGCACCTCAGTGGATTCCCGAGATTCCCTGATAGCGTTAGATGACACATTGTTAAAAGCACATCCTATATCCAAGAAGGCAGCAAAAGTGAAATCCCCAAACTTCAAGTTGCGCTCAAGATAACCCACAACATAGTGCCGAACAGTTTCCACAGATTTACCCTTGAGGTGGGCATGTTGTCTACCACTCAAGTAGCACGGGTTAATACGATTCCTGATGTACAAGTCAACCATTCTCTCCAAAAGTTTCAATAGAACGGATGAGAGGCTGATTGGTATGTAGTCCTTAGGAGAGACATGACTAGTCTTTCCTGACTTGGGAATAAAAACGACTAGTATCTCTTTTCATTTGTCTGGGAAAGTCTGAGACAAGCCCTATAAATACTCAGGAGATGAGGGGTAACAAAAGCGTCACTTTTTTGCGGCGTAATCGGCTGGATCCCGTCAGGACCAGGAGATTTAAAGTGCTTGAAGCTATGAATAGCCCAAAGCAACCTAGATTCGTCTACTATATCCTCAATCACTCCCAGTTGCGAGATATCTGGAGTGGAAGTCACCAGGTGATTCCTCTCCGCAGAGTCTATATCCACGCAGTTTGGAAAGTAAGTTTCCATAAGAAGCTCAAGTGTCTCAGCTCCGGAGTTGGTTCAGTTGGTTCCTTGGACAATACGCGACGAAATCGTGCAGCGTCATTTACCTAGATAATGGACTCACAGAAGCTGATCCAGGCGGCCCGTTTTGCCTTTTTAATATCCTTCTTGAACTGATTAAAACTGTTTTTGTACACAGTCCAGTCCCACCCCCTTTTCGATTTATTGACCTTATTAAAGCGTCGGTGCAATGGTAGTGTGCGCGGCTCTTGTGCATGAGAACGTGGGTTCGATCCCTGCTCTGACCACCTAAAATTTCTTTCGACGACGGCCACCTCGCTTAGTGACGGCGACACTATCGAATATTCAGCCATGAAAAAGCTTCCCAAAATACCGTTGGGAACCGGTGTAATACTGTAGGTCCCAATCAGTGAGTGTAAAACTAGATCGCGCACAGCTTACTGGTTGTGAGAAGCTCTCCCTAATCCCTACATGGGATGTAACGGGAAACCATTTGTTTATTTATTACAGAGTATCCTAGTGGAGAGCACACAATTCCCGTGTCCTCCACATAGGTGCAGGGATTGGAGTTCAACCCCGACAAACCAGTGACAAGTTCATGAAACGTCACCCAGTCAGTTCTCCTAGGATTCCTAAACGGACCTTGCGATCCCGCCTCGAAGTCAATATGCCCTCCAATCGAAGCCCTACTTTCCTTTACAAGCAATTCCTCAGAAGACAAGATGGAATGGCACTCACTCAATTTATTACGAAAGGTTACCCTATTTCCCCTATTTCAAATCTTGAGCCAGGATTGAATAATAAAGTCAAAGACAGACATATTTATTTATTCAGGAAGTTCCGGACAAATTTCTCCAACGTATTCCTTGGCTCATTTCATGAAGAAAAGTCCATTAGGACCATGTCTGAAAATGCAAGGGTGCGAAATGGCAGCGGGTTCACAATTTTCGGATTGGCGGTTGGAGGGTAGTAGGGGGAAGTTCCTAACTTCTGAGCCAGTGGTCGCATTTTTTGGGCTTGTTGGAAACGTCTTTAAGAGGCCTTTCAGAATTAATTAAAAAAGAAGTAGAAAAATGTCAAATCGCCGAGATTACTGAAATGCAAAAATGTTTGTTTTTGTTTTTGGAAGCGAAATAACAGCACACCTTTATTTGTTTTTGTAAATTAACACGTTTAAGATTTTATTTTATTGAAATTTTCAGGAATGGTCATAACTTTGGAACGGTAAGCCCTCTGGGCTTCGTTTAGGTCATTTTGGAAAGGTAAGAGGTATGTCTATCTTTCAACAGAAAAAAAAACATACATAAGTTACCTGCCATCTGGCTGAGCAAATTGAGGCTATGTGAATTTTTTTCCGAATGCTCTGTATCTCGGCGATTTGACTTTTTTCTACTTTTTTTTATTGATTTTGAAAATTTCTATAAAGTTAAATCTTAAACGTGTTAATTTACAAAATCAAATAAATGTGTGCTGTTATTTTTTATTTCAGAACAATTTATGTATATCTCCCGACAACACGTTAAAAACAAACATTAATCAAAAATATGATCTACGGTCACTCAATGATTGCAACCCCAAATACTTTCCTCTTGGTATGTAAGGAATTGCCTCAGGCCAATATAATTTTCTAAAGACGATCGTTGTAAACAATTTTTTTATCTTTTCAATTCGATTGTAGTATTTCAGATAATATGGATTCCAGACTATCGAACAAGAAATGCCGTTGATGTTATTTTGTTGGACGTTTTGTACCAATGCTTTCCACCATCCAATGTTTACTTGCAATCATACCTATGATGATGATGATGGCCCTAATGGCATCACCCCAGCTCCTTTACAAGAATCCTTGGATTTTTTTTTGCGAGACTTCGGCATGGAGATAAGTCAAAGCGGTCTTTATCCCCAAAGTGGGAAAACTAAACCACAGTACGGCAAAAGAGTATAGACTAATCAGTGTCTGATAGTTTCTATTGAAAACTATGAAATAAGAATTCACACCTGGCTAAAGTGCAGAGATTGACATGCGTCGGCATTAACGGCGCCCTCAGATCTGTCCCTCAAGTGGTACTGGAGACGATGCTGAATCTCCAACCGATCGATATACATACACATCAAATGCACTGCGGCGAACGTGGCCCTACGGCTAAGGGAATCGGGAATACCTGTCAACACTACACACGGGCATGGCTCAGTCCTGGTCAGCTTGGGTACTTTCGAAAATATGAACAAGCCAACGGACTACATGGCTCCGAGAATAATTCAGGGCAAACAATTAATTATACCTAGTCGTGAAGACTGGGCGACAAATAGCATTACTGAGGCAGGTGAAATCTCAATTTTCACGGATGGATCTAAAGTGGAAGCGAGCACGGGATCGGGAATATACTCCAAAACCCTAAATCTCAGGATTTGCACCAAACTTCCGAACAAATGTACGGTCTTTCAGGCAGAGATGTATGCCACTACCGTTGCCGCAAAACATATTTTGGAACGGGATTTATCTCCAGTGAAACTCAAAATCAGCCTCAAGACCTTAAGACTCAAGAATCATCAAATCAAGTTTTACTATGGACTGCTTCTTATCCCTAACGCAAATTCAGGCGCACGAAATCGCGCTCTGCTGGGTACCGGGGCATAGCAACGAAATAACAGACGAATGCGTCAGAACGGGCTCCTGTGTGCGGGAAGACGCTGCGACCCTGGACATGCACATTCCGTTCGTGGAACTGAGAAACCAAGTTGACGAACTGGGAGTAGCGTTAACCAAGTCGAGATGGGAATCTGTACAGAACTGTAGGATAGCTCGATCTCTTTCGCCGGCCATTGATGGAACACGTACCAAAGGGATGCTCTCCCTTGGGAAGAACACACTCAGCAATCTCACAGGAGTCATAACTGGACATGAAAATGCCATATGAAGACTTCTGCGGAAGTTGTTTAGATGAAGAATTGAATCGTCCTATTCTTGCTTTTGTTCATGTAGAGGACTGCAAGAGTATCGTCTAGCTTTCCTGGGGGGCAGGCTCTTCGAAAACCTCAATGACCTAGCAGACGCTCCAATTAAACCCCTCGTAAAATTCATAGAAAAATCTCGCTGGTTTAGCAGAGCACAAGAGGCCAACTGAGAAAAATTTTTGCGCTCGACTTTCTCCTTTAACTTACCCTCTCTCCCACATTCTTCCTCTTCTCTACAACTATTCCTTTCTCCTTTCAATTCTTTATAAGGGAACCACAATGGTCCGAAATTGCGGCTCGGTTGAAAGGGTATTTGTTTGTAACTCAAATGACGGGCTTCCCTTTCAACCTAACCTAACCTATAAAATTAAAAATATTTAGAGAATAAACTACTCTATTTTAATTTCCTCTATGGATTTATTCTTCAGAATTTAGGAGAGGATACAGTCAGTGAAAATGGAACATCGCAATGCTTTTGAGCAGTTTACCCATAGAGTAAATTAGGATAAAGTATTCCAAATCTATACCAAAATGAAATGAAAATTTAAGTTAAAAATTTTTGTAACTCCACCTGGTGAAGTTAATTTTCGTCGAATATCTCTAATTTGCACAAACATACGGCGAAGAGTTTGAAATTAATTGTCAGGTGAGAGAATAAAATACTATATTCTAATTAACTATGTATATGGTTTGTATTACTAAATTTGTCAGAATCTATTTTTGAAAATTTGCATAAAAACTACACGAACGACTTCCAGTAAAAATGTGGAAGGAAACAGCTGATGTAGTTATATCCTTTGCTACATACATTTTGGCTTGTAGCAGAGCGATTCTATGGCACAGCTGATCGAAAAGGTACTAGGCCGATGATGGAGAATGAGAGAGCAAAGAAGACATGAACTAATTTTAAATATTGTTTATTGATACTAATGTCAGCTAAATTATGTTTTATGTTGTTTGCATTGAACGAAAATACGCATTCCCTTAGATATCTGTCCGTTTTATGTCCAACGAAAGTGTAAAATTGGTAAAATACAGCAGCAAATAAAAAACTATGAAACTCTTAAGTATTACTCTATGCTACTACCTCGTCGTCATGAAGAGGCATCGAAGAGAGTAATGGAAACTCTTAAGTATTACTCTATGCTTGTAGTTACCATAGACTAATTCTTATAGTAGACCTAAAAGTTCTCTCACCAAATGTATGACATTTGGCCTGGTGTGATATTTACGTTCGATGTTGAAAAGAATTGCTTTACTAATACCAGATAGAGGCAATGGTTCAAAACAACGAACAAAATAACAACAACGTCATTTCGTTTTGTGTGTTAAAATTATTGTGTTAAATAGAACACAAATGTATGCTAACAATAACAGTCACTAAAAAAGTGTAAAACACATTTAAATTTCTGGTTTTCACCAAAACATGAAAAATTAAAGCAAGAAGATATTGTAATTCCACCTGGTGTATGTCACTTTTCGTCAAACATCTCTCTATCACACCGACCGCATCAAGAAGAGTGTGAAAGGAAACGTCAGATGAGCCAAATATTCTCTCTAGTATGAGATTACTCTATGGTAGTTACATTTCATATCTACTGCCACAGTTGTATAATTATGGCGTCGTCGGTACGCCATAATTTGTTGAAGGCCACTGCACATTATTGCTTTCCATTTTCTTTATTTCAGTGATATATTAAATAAAATGTTAAAAAATTTATTTGTATTTTCTTCTGCCGTTGTTAATTTATGTTTCACTTTTATTTTACATAAAACAGCTGATTTGAAACATCTGTTCTACCTAGCAAATTTTTGTTGGCTAAAATTTCTCCAACCAAAATTTGCAATATCTCTAACCTTAGAGCAAATTAGAATAGATAATCCATTTCTCTCATCTCGCGTTTCATTTCATTTTTGGAATTTAAATGTATTTTGCACTTTCATTGTTGGTATACATTTGTATTGTATTTAACACAACCATAGAGTAAATAGGGGTAGAGAAAATCTTTCACTCAGCAAATTTCTGACATTTGTCCTCGTGTGATGTATACGTTTGATGTTGAAAAGAATTGCTTTACTAATACCAGATAGAGGCAATGGTTCAAAACAACGAACAAAATAACAACAACGGCATTTCGTTTTGTGTGTTAAAATTAATGTGTTAAATACAACACAAATGTATGCTAACAATAACAGTCAATAAAAAAGTTTAAAACACATTTAAATTTCAGTTTTTCACCAAAATGGCATGAAAAATTAAAGCAAGAAGTTATTGTAATTCCACCTGGTGTATATCACTTTTCGTCAAACATCTCTCTATCACACCGACCGCATCACGAAGAGTGTGAAAGGAAACGTCAGATGAGACAAATGGCGGCTCTACTTCATATTTACTCTATGAACACAACTATTTTGCTACACAGACACGAAATGTGGTTGTTGTTGCTTTGTTGGAGTTTACCGCTATCTGGTATTATTAAAGCCATGCCTTGAAACATCCTACGTTTTAGCCCCGTATTCAGTTCTTGCGAATTTTCGTAAGACACTTTGTCACTTAACTCTAACCAAAAATGTTGTTGCGGAGAGTTACCACATAAAAATATTTCATTTATAATTCCTCTACGCGCTCGTTTTTTATTTTTAACGCATGTCGTGTTGCTTTTGGCTGTTAGAATGGTCAAAATGTCAAAATTCCGGTCCCAAACAATTATCAAACAATTGTTTTCGTACGAAATAATTTTGTCGTAACAACCCTGTATTTAATTTTGTCAAATCAAAAGTGAGCGAATTTTTCCGTTCATGAATGTTTCGTTACTTTTTATACACGTACTCTTTCTTTTAGCAACGAAAATTTCATAAAAACTGAATACCGGGCTTTAGATGCAACCAAACCTATGAAGTTAAATTATCGAGAGAATACAATTTTCTATTCTAATTTGCTCCATGGAGTAAACGAACACCATGGCACGAACACCATGGCACGAACACGATTCAGTAAAAATTTCCACAACTTTTCGAGTAATCAAACAGAGCTGTTGTTTATGATCAGGAATAAGAAGATCTTGAGCTGGAATAAATTTTTAAGTTTAGAAAACAGACCGAGTAAAAATTCCCGTAAGGGAAATGATGAATGAGGATGAATTTTGCAAAACTTATTTCTTGATTTATACTTATTCAGTATAGACAAGCAAAATCCGGCATTCATAATTTGAGTACTGTCATTCGTCATTGACCCTACGTTTTTAAAAAAACATATATTAACAAAAATATTTAGAATCACTTTTTTGTTTTATATGATTCTGCAAATATTTGAGGCAAAGTCTATCAAGTGGCACAATTTGTTCAAAGATTGAGTTTAAACAACACTCCAAAATGGTACCACAAACAGCTTGGTGACCGAATAAGCAATTATCAGTGTCAAGTTTTTACAGACTTATGTATGATATTTGTATTTTTAACTTAAAGACTTACCTCTTCAAGCATCGATTTTGTATCCTTTCAAGTAACAACGCCTTTTCCTCGTTTTATACTATTTGCTACACCATTATGGAAAGTTAAAAAAAATTAAACATTTATTTACTCACAATGACAGAAAACACACAAAATTACAATGGAACACAGTGCATTTCACATGTTTTTTACACTAAGATTTATTTTTTCGCCAAATTTTTGGGTCTATCATATCACTGTATTTCATTTGTATAAATTTCTGGCCACACATAGAATTATCTAGATTATTGAAAAATTTACCGGGAACATAACATAGCTCCGAATGGCCATCTGAAATGATTTTTAATTTGATAAATTTAAAAA
Organism: Phaonia tiefii; assembly: GCA_963931995.1. NCBI lineage: Eukaryota > Metazoa > Arthropoda > Insecta > Diptera > Muscidae > Phaonia > Phaonia tiefii. The sequence goes on from OZ008371.1 coordinate 150,186,722, forward strand.
AAAACACATCAAATTCAAAACTTACCTAAAATTAATAGTTTTATTGATTTGGTACGTTTGTTAATGTATTCTGCTTCTCCAGCCAAAAACTCCGTGCTGCATGTGGCACCCTTGCGACTAACATACGGAACCTATGATAAAAATAGCAAATTCAAACGCCACGTATTTACCCTAGTTGTTCCATTAGTTATATATTTTCCATGTTTACCTTGAATACTACAACATCTCCGATTTCAGGCAATTGTGTCAGTTTTGTGCAAAATGCCATAATTTTGCCCAGCTTTATGTCGCTGTACTTTGACTTACTTCCAAAGCTTATAGAGGAAATATTAGCCTCTTCTGTTTCATTTAGATCTATGACTTCTGAGATTTCTTCAACATCGGATGAATCATAATTTGACACATCTTGATGTTTTTTAATGGATTTCGTATCCGACTCAGCCTTGCAAACATCATCATCATCATCATCCAAATCTATACTGAGATCGACACAGTCCACTGAGACAACACTAGATTCATTTACATGTTTGATTATACTAATTTCACTCGCTTCACTATTAGAAGTTTTATCCATAGAAACGTTATCGCCATTTGTTTGATCCGTTTGTTTGTTGGAAGATTCATCACCATTAGTTTCAGTGGTTTGTAATTTTGTAGATACATCCATAGAAGTTTCTTTATATTTATCTATCGATGTACTAGATGTGATATTAGATTCATTCAATGAGCAATTTCCCTCATCATCACTGTTATGGTCTTCCGGGGTTTTTAAATCGGGTTTGTCAATTTCCTTCGGGCTATTAACAGGAGAAAGGAGTAATGATTTTGCACCCCTTTCCTCCTCCATTTCGTCTTGGGATATTTGAGATTTATTCAATATAATTTGTATATCCATAGGACTTAGAACTATATTTTCTTGTATTTCTATATCTGCTTTATTGCAGAATTGTGGTCCCAATTTATTGGTTTGTATTTGAAATATTCTTGGTTTCTTTGCATCTGTGTCGTTAAGTGCACAATGAAACGATATCTTAGTTTCCTCTTCTACTTCTATTTTATCTGGGCTATTCACTGTTGCAGTGGTGGTAGTTATTTCTCCAGACTCATCGTAATACAAATGTTTGGTGTTCGGAATGGAATTTTTAAAGGGGTTGTTGGTATTTGCAGACCGTTTTTTCTTTTTTAACGTTTTACTTTCATTTCTAAATGTCGACGAAGGCAGACTCGTGGGACGTGCTGGTATTGTAGCGACATCTTCGACACCTTCATTTACTTTTGAGCAGTATATTGCAAAAGTGTTAAGAGAATGATTTTGTTATTAGAAAAGTGTGTTTTGAAAGAAAGGTTTATATAGACCAGCAAAATTAAAAAGATAAAACATTTTAGAGAAAACAAAAACAACTTGTAAAAGAGACTACCAGGGAACATCTCTTATATAAAAAATAGAAATACATTTGCACTGGGAAAAGCATTCCCTTTTCTAAATATTTTTCAGACATGTCATTCTATATGAAAACACCGAAAAAAAATTAAAAATTGTTGCTGGACCATTTTGGATTTTGTTAAAATTTTGTGGAAATGTTCCCAGAACCAAAATCCAAGAGGATTTAATTTTTGCACACGGCACTACCGGTTCACGTAAAATAAAAAAAGTAAAAAGTCTTGTTTTTGTGCGTAGTGGTTTGAGCATCGTTTTAAAGCTGAAGGATTATAGTTTCTATCAAAAATATAAAATTTGGCTTAATTCATACACCCGAACAATAACATGGTATTGAAAATAAGCATATTTCATCGGTTTTTTGTGTTTTTCAATATACGGCAGTGTCGGCGCTAATGAATATAAAAACATAATAATTCTCAGAAACAAATTAGACATGTGGGAGAAAAATACAAAATTAAAATTGGCTCAATCTGGCAACTCGTTATAAAAAAATCGTTACTTCAAATTTTGAAAATTTCAAAATATGCATATTTCAGGCTACAATTTGGTCATGTTTGTTAGCAGATACAAACTTGAAAATTACAGAGTACTTACTCCCTACTTTTAACTTTATAACACTTCAAGACCCGTTTAGTTATTTTCACTCCTCTCGGATTTACAGGGTTTTTGATTTTTTTTATGTATTTTTATACTTTCCTCAATAGTTATATACAGAGAAATTAAAATATAAACAAGTAGTATTATGGAGTAACAAAGAATAATTATGGACTTAAAAATATATTTAATAAATTCAGTAGATTTTTTATGTTAAAAAATTTTACAGTGGTGGCAGAAAATAAGCACATGGTATATTTTTATAATTTGAAGTAGAAAAGTTATAGTTTAAATGTGGGTAATTAAGAATTGTGGAATTAGTTTTATTTTATTTTAATAAAGTACTTGTTCTTATAATATTCTGAGTTTCAAAGTTATCAGAAGCTGAAAACTTTCGTACTTTTAACTGACTGCAAGAAATCGGAGAGAAACTGTGGTAGTTTTTAATTGTGCAAACATCAGTAAATCTTTTTGACAAAAAGTTTTCGATAGCATCAACATCAGAAATGGATACAAAAAAAATGTATACCAGGAATTTGGGTGCAACAAAAATCAAACACTGCTGTAGGTTTTAGGATATGATGATCCGCAGTTCGCTGGAGACTTGCTTTCCTTACATTCCGCCTAATTGTACCTCCTGCTCCGTCGCAAGGACTTTTGCCATGAGAAGTGGCAAAAAAGTGTCACTCTGCTTCTAAGCCGAAATCGTCTATGTGATGACAAATGTTCCATCGCTAAAGTAATCGATTTTTTTGAACTGGGGATACTTATTTTTATATAATCGATGAAAGTTTTTTGAAATGAATAAAATGATATGGTATTGTGGTTCAAACAATCACTAATTACGCACAATGTTTCGGTTTTGATTGATCCATTTTCTTTATAATAAATTACAAAAGGATGTAGAGTAGCTTGATCGTTTGTCCAGTGGAACGATTGTACTTCGTCCTGTACTACATATGTATAGTTTTCGGAAAAATCAACTAATGCTATACACTCCATATTATTTTTCAGTTTCTTTTAAATTTTTTAGGTATTCAGATTGCTTTTTGCAATAAAACGATGAGACTTTAAAGCTATTAAATTTTGTTTCAATTCTCTTATAAACTCGTCAGTTGTTTTAACTAAACTCACTAAATTGCAACGATCTGTTGAAATCAACTGCTTGTATCTTATCTCAGATAATATTTCACTTTCGTCCCATAGTGAAGAGCTTATAGCATCAGTACTTGGACATTTATTGCAACAAGAAAACATACACTCTGCATTCAAATCATCACAAACAATTTTCTTAAGTAAATCTTTGTAAGTCAATTTTATATTACATGCCATTAACATTAGCTTCATGTTTTGGTGAATACAGCAAACGCACACCACAGTATGGGTGACAATTCCTATCCTACTCGAAAATCCTACTCATAGTAAAAATACCAAGTAGTCGCAGTAGATACAACAACAATTGTGGGCAAGAGCAACAGGCATTTTGTTTTTGTTTAGGCTCTCCTCATGTCAAAGTCAACCCATACATATACCGACAAATAAATGTAAACAGAAAAGTACAAAAGCAAAACCTTTGAAACTGACAGAAGCGGCCAACTAAACAACGAGTACCGAGTTTACCTTCTCATTCTACCATGAATCAATCCTACTGTTAGAAGTGGATAAGTTTCTTTGAACTTTACGTAGATTTGTTTAAGGTTAAATAGTACTAGACGTTTTTGCTCTTTAAATTTTTCGCCATTTTTATTTCGAACAGTTACGCAATCTCTTTGGCCTGGCATTATTCTACTAATTTCGTCGTCTTCATAAAAATTTGTGACCATTGTAATAGTTTCCGTAGTCATCCTTTTTCCACTTTCTTTACACTTAATTTTTGGTAATACGCCATTTTCTGCACGCAATTTTTTTGCATTCCGTACAAGATATTCACTGCAATCCAATTCCGACTGTATTTTAGATATTGTCCACTTTTTTGGTAACAAACTCAAAATTTCGTATTTTTCAGCGAATGTATTAGAGGTTTTAAATTTTATTTTTAATTCTTCAATTAAATCCAAATATTCTAAATCACTATTTTCATCACTAAAGGTCTTTTTTTATTTTCATCACTAAAGGTCTTTTTATATATCTTTTACTTCAAAAGTAGCCTCTAATTTGTTTCTAATTTTATTCGATATTTCATTTACTTTTTCATCAATTTTCCTTTTTGCTCAAAAATAGAGCATACCTTGTTCAATGATTCCAGAGCAACATGATTAGGTTCAAAGGAAACATCGAAACCATCAAAATTCTGCGTCAATACTTCATTTATGTCATTAGAATTTAGTTCTGACTTATTTTTTTTTTAATTCTTCGATACAACGTGAACAAATTGCTTGGCCGGGTATAAGATGTACATTTTTATTTACATCACAAATATTTACTGTTAGTTCTTTCAACGATTTACGAATTATTTTTTTTTATGAACTTTTAATGGATCGCAACACTTATTTCCGAATGCGTGAAAATAATACGTTATATATTTTTTATAATGATATTATAATTTGTAGTCGTTTATTTAATAAAATTTTATCGTTTTCATTTAATTCATCTTTACTAATTAATTCCGATGATCACGAATACATAAACTTATGACAGTCTTCTTGTACAAACAAGCCTATCGAGCATTCCATTGTTTTTAATTATTCTTTCACTAAGCACAGCCCGTTGTGGATCGATTGAAAAATACCAAAAACTAAATGATTCATTCTTCACACGCAAATATCGCCGCCTACTTAGTGAAGCTATGTAATTTTTTTAATTTCTCTGTATATAACAATCGAGGAAAGTATAAAAATACATGAAAAAAAATTACAGCAGACAGTTGTCCGAGGCCTTCGGCCACGGACTGTCCCTGCAGGCTGTGTCAGAGACACGGCCATTAAGTTTAACGTAGAATACGCCATCCGATAAGACAGAAAACATATATAACAATAAATTCATTTGCTTATATTATTTATCATTTATTGTTATATATGTTTTCTGTCTTATCGGATGGCGTATTCTACGTTAAACTTAATGGCCGTGTCTCTGACACAGCCTGCAGGGACAGTCCGTGGCCGAAGGCCTCGGACAACTGTCTGCTGTAATTTTTATATTTACCAACGGTATTTGATTCAAGTCCGTTAAAAAAAAAATATTATGTTCAATTTTTTAAACTTAATTTAATTTTAATTAATATTTTTATTGAAATAAGTTCTGCGAATGTTGAGAGGGCCGCCCTAATATTAAAAAAGGTTAACCTTATCGAGTCTTCGCATTAGCATTCGAGCGTTGTGTGAAAGCTTTACGCTTTACAATTCAAAATTAATGTTGCAACAGCTTTATTGAAGCTTTCGCAAAAAAGCTTTATTACGTTAGCTTACTGTTTGTTTCACTTTTTACTAGATACATGTTCCTATGCAATGTTGAGCAACCAAAAACACTCAACCAAACACCACACATATGTTTGAGTGTATGTGTTTAAACAATTTTCATTTGAGAAATTAAAATACTAGAAATATATCAACCAATATGAAATGTATATCAAACAAAAGATAACATCTTCATTTACCTACAAAAAAAATTTTAAAAAAATTCATCTAGCCGTTTCCTCAAATTCAATGAAATAAAGATTACAACAATAAAAACCTGACATGACTCCTCATACCGTAAGGTAAGACGTATTCTACGTCAAAAATCAAAAAGGCTTTTGTTTAAAACCCTGTAAATCCGAGAGGAGTGAAAATAAATAAACGGGTCTTGAAGTGTTATAAAGTTAAAAGTAGGGAGTAAGTACTCTGTAATTTTCAAGTTTGTATCTGCTAACATACATGACCAAATTGTAGCCTGAAATATGCATATTTTGAAATTTTCAAAATTTGAAGTAACGATTTTTTCATAACGAGTTGCCAGATTGAGCCAATTTTAATTTTGTATTTTTCTACATGTCTAATTTGTTTCTGAGAATTATTATGCTTTTATATTCATTAGCGCCGACACTGGAGTTTATTGAAAAACACAAAAAACCAATGCTTATTTTCAATACCTCGTTATTTTTCGGGTGTATGAATTAAGTCAAATTTTATATTTTTGATAGAAACTATAATTCTTCAGCTTTAAAACGATATCACTAGCAGAAGAATTTTAACAGCTCAAACCACTACGCACAAAAACAAGACTTTTTACTTTTTTTTATTTTGCGTGAACCGGTAGTGCAGTGTGCAAAAATTAAATCCTCTTGGATTTGGGGTTTTGAGACCCTAACTATCATTTCCAGTTAGTTTGAGTAAAATCTAAAATATGCCAGCTTTGCCGGTTTTGGTGATTTCATACAGAATAACTCACATGTAAGATAACATAATTAAAATTTTCTGTTCATTTAAAAGCTCACAGAAAATGTTCATATTAAATGATATTTAAATTTCAGCTGTGAAACTGTACTAGTACACTGCGCGCCACTTGAGTAGCACAACCTTAACAATTTTGCTAAGCTCAATAGCTTTTGAATCAGAGAATTTGATTTGAAAACTTCTCAAGGAAGCGTTTGGGGTACCGTGAAATAACTCCCAAATGAAATAAATCCCAAAAAAAGTGAAATAAGTCCCAACAAAAAATTAACAAAATTCCATATAAATTGGGAATAATATCATTATGAAATAAATCCCAATGCGTTAGGACTTATGTCATAATTTCTAATTGGGAGTTATTTCATAATGAAATGACTTCTAAGTCGTATAACTCCCAACAAAATTATGTTGGGATTTATTTCATTTTTTTAACTAATTGGAATTTATTGCATTCCTGTTGGAATTTATTTCACTCCAAAGAAGCAAAACAACAATTCTAGACGAATTTTAATCGATGGCACTTTTTCAATTGTACCGCTTGGATGCTTTAAGCAACTTCTTTTGATTCATATTGAATATTATGAAAAGGTATGTATGTCAACCGGGAGGGGGGGGGGGGCGGAGGCGCGGCGCGTGTCCGGCGGCTAGATCGTAATTATTATTACGATTATGTATATGCTTACATATAATTATGAAATAAAAAGCGTTCTGTAAAAGGAAACCAAAAAAAAATTGGGAGTTAATTCATTTTTGTTCGGCCTTATATCATTGGGTTTTATTTTTACATTTTGAAATAAGTCCCAGAAATTGGGACTTATTTCATTTTTGCCTTTGGGAGTTATTTCATTTTTTTCAGTTGGGCGTTATTTCATTCTTATTGGAATTTTTTTCATTGGGAGTTATTTCATTGGGAGTGATTTCATTTGGGAGTTATTGCACGGTACCAGCGTTTGGAACCGATAAAAACCCGTAGATCCAAATCATACAAAAAATGCAGGTACATATATTCAGAAACGCAAAAGTTATAGATCTGATGTGAAAAGTTTATATTTTCTACTGTGCTCCGATCCATTCATGGAATGATATGGTATCTTTTTTATTGATTTATTACTTCTAATAAAGAATCCAATGCAATTAGAGGGTTTGTCATATTTCTCCTGGTGGAATTTACATAAAAATGTCTACAATTTTTGCACCAAACTCGTTGTTTTAAGAAAAAAAATTTAAATAAAAAAATCGGAGTTATAGGACCCTAAAGATCGAACATGCCGGATTGTATTACGAGTGTGGTGCCGTCCTATGGGATCGATTGGAAACATTTTGTAGGTAAAACAGAGTCGAAATCAGGGGGATTCTATGCCATAGCTGATCAACCAACCTTAGAGTTGGGAAAGCATGCAGAATAAAGTATGAAAGAGAAATAGCGATAGATGACTGGGAGTATTTAGAGTTGCACAATGAGTATTCTCACAAGATATACAAAAGTTTTCGATAACTGTCTCAGTTATCTAGATATCGGATGACTAAACCGATTACCTATCGTGGCCGTCGGTGGTGCAATGGGAGTGTGCGCGCCTCTTGTACATGACATCCTGGGTACGATCCCTGCTCGGAACACCTTACATTTCTTTCGGCGGCGGTCACCTTGCATAGGGACGGCGACACTATCGAGTATTTAGCCATGAAAAAGCTTCTCAAAATACCGTTCGGAACCGGTGTAAAAACTGTAGGTCCCAATCACTGAGTGTAAAACTAGAACGCGCACAGCTCACTGGGTATGAGAAGCTCTCCCCCAGTCCTTCATAGGATGTAATGGGAAACCGTTTATTTTTAAACCGATTGAAGAGTTTCTATGGTTAGCCGGAGAAATGTACAACTAACCCGTCCAGAAAAATTACTCCGACTGCGAGTCGCTTCCAATATCGGATGACGAGGGTGTTTAAATGTTTTGATGCATTTTGGATATATGTTTTTTGGATATCTTTTTGTAAATTATTTTTTGTTTATTTATTTTGTAAGTATGTGAAATTTTTTTTTAAACACTTTGACCATTGATATATATCTTCTGTCATTAATGGGTGGGTTATTTATAAGAAAAAGAAAATAATACTTTTTTAAAATTTTTTTTTTTGTGTTGGTCATTCATTAATGGTTTTCACGAACAATGTTATATTTTTCGACTCTATGTCCCAGCAATGCAATAACATGAGAAATAAATTATCGGTACTATTATGTGATGTTTTTTTCAAAAAATGGGATTACAAAAATCGAATATTGGCTCCCAACGGGTTAATCGATCTTAAAATTATGTGGCTTTGAAGGTATTTTCAGATGTGGAATGTATGGGGGACTAGATGTTCAAACTGCGGAGAAGTGTAACCCACGAAATATGGACGAGCACAAACAAATTTATAAACTTTTTTCTGGATGAAAAGTTATAAGTTTTAGAGTCCATACTAGATTCCGACTTTAATTAAGTTTAAAAACAAATTGCAAAATGTGATAATTTATAATAATTTTTTGTAAAAAAAAAAGTGTCGAGGCTACAAAAGCACCTATGTAAGTTGCGGCTGTGGTAATTACGGCTCTCGAGCGAACAGTTTATTTCGCTCTTTGTAAACTCGTTTCCGATTTCTGTACTTATATATTAAAATCATGAGCGAGTTCTGACAATCACATGATCGAGAAATCACTTGCGCATTTATTTAAAATTAAATTAAAGCTTGAAAAACAAAGGGTTAGGTGGTCCTTTTGAAGTGATCTCTCACGTTTTGTATTAGGCGTGTTTTGGTTACACCGTTTGCAAAGATTATCGCTTGTCTTGTATGAAGCACTTAGTGAAAACTTAGCAAGGAACAGTATTCTATGCAACTTGTAACTAAAACGCGCCTATTGTCTCATACTGTATACATACTTGACTTTGCTTGAGCTACTGGAGAAAGACTATGTTTAAGTCTAGATTCATTTTGTATATCCTCTTTTGTTGAGCTGTATTGTTCTGAAACTGTTCTCTCGTCATTGCTTTCATTTACTGTAGTAGGTGACGATACACTACACTGTTTTTTCTTTGATTTAGATTTTTTCACAATGGAAAGAGAATGTGAAGATGCAGGCGGTGGCTGTAGGGGTGGAGGCATTTGTTCGCTTGTGCTAGATATCTCCGAGGATTTGTGTGCGTGTTGTGTATTATGCACTAACGTAGAATTAAGACGATCATCGTTTTTAATGCGTTTAGCTCTATTTGGTGGTGAGCTGTCGAACCCGATATCCAATGATCGATATTTACGTTTCTTATTAAATGCATCTGCTTCGATGCTACAACCTTTCTCGACGATCGCTCCACTTTCTGATTCAGAAATCGTTGCTTTACTCTTTCGGTCCTTTTTACTTTTTTTCTTTTGAAATGTGTCATTGTGAATGAAGGCCCTGTAAGAAAAATGGTCCGTATAGTAAGGACGATAGATGTGTTCGATAAAACTTACTTTAAATCTGAACTGAATTTAACAACTTCAATTGGTTCCTGTGGTGGTATAAAGCAACCGTCGTCACTAAGAAATCGCACTGAATCCAAACCGAAAAGTGTCTCCACTCGTTGCTGTAGACACTCCACTGTTTTCCAATCCGGGTTAAACATTAACATAACTTTCTGTCGCTCATCATCGAAGAAGAGCGACAAGTCGATCTTTATGGGGATATTATTCATTATTATTGGTTCGTTTTAATTGAAGAAATATGGCAAATTATTTTTGTCGCCGTCTTTGAGGAATAATAAAAAAGATTTCAAATGATATCAATTCATCACATAATTCGATTGGTTAACAAAACCATACACAGGAAAAAAACAAACTTTGTGCGATATTAACCAAATTGGCATAAATGTAGATTATAGCGCGTTTACATGCGCTCTTTTATCATGACAACACCATCTTTACACGATGCCATTTTTATCAATTCTCTTGAAATTGCAGCGTAAATTTTCGTGAATTTATATGTTGCCATATCTGATATTTGCCATTTTTCCTGACATTTCTCTTACGGTGCGTTTACACGTGACAGTTTGGACAAGACAGTTGAGAATATGTATTAACTGTCAAAAACAGAAAAATTGTTTGTGTGACGTACGCGTCCAGCCAGTTATAAAGACAGTACAGTTTTAAGCAACCGCCGACAGTGTCGTTTCGTTAAATTTCGTGCTCTGATTTTTTGTTTTTACAATGGAACTGATGTACTCTGCAAAATTAGACATGTATTCATATTTATATGTTTGTATTGTCAAACAATATGCCAATAAAAATTAGAAAAAATTTCAAATACAAATATATTTCTCAATTTGTAAAGTCGTTTGCGATGTTTTGCTTTTTTCTCAAATTACTACGAAACGTCACCGATAGCGCCGATGGCTGAACTAGTAGAGGTTGACGCAGTAGGATCTGTTGTAATTGTGTGAACCAACAACAAGCATTTAGTTTTTGTTTCATGACTGTAACCGTCAAATTCAACACAGATCCATATGAACAAACACAGTAAACAAAAAAGAACAACAACAAAATACACTGAATTTAACAGATGGAGTCATAAGAAAGCAAAATCAGTTGTTCTATTGCGCCAACCTTTACTAGTTCAGCCATGATCTGGCCGCTTATGTCAAATCTCTTGCCGAAGTTACTGTCATTGAAAAATCAGAGACAGTGGCGAGGCAAGTGAGAGAAGTGTAAGTGTGGTAGTAAAAATGTGTGAATGTATTTCTACTGTCGGAGCAAAACTGGCCCGTGTAAACGCCAGGTTATGGCCAGTTTTTAAGTGGGTAGTTAACTATCGGATTACTTAATCTTAATTCTAAGTTAATTAGAGGTTAACTTTGCATTCTGTTTTTCAGTGGTGAGTTAATGTAAGTCGCCATATTGTCACCTAATATGGCAACCCTTGTATTCCTATTGGCGAAAAGGTGTGTCTTGGGATAAATACCAAAACAACAAAGGGGAACAAACAAAACTGAATTATGTAAAATAAGAAATAGATCATGGTACAAAGAAATGGTAGAAGCACTAGCCCAGCTGATTTTAACTTTTTTCTGGACTGAGTGTGAGTAAGTTTTTCTCTTATGTCAAAGTTTGTTTACATTTGTTTGTCAGCAACCCCCGTTCGGCAACAACTGCTGTTTTTGAAATATTTCTCTGCAAAAATTACATAAAAACGTTTTAATTTTCACACTTACACACTTTCAATATATCAAATAACACTCAGTCATTTTCTAAATGACACTTTTTGCAAATTTGTTTACATTTTCATCATTTTTCTATCAGCTGACTTGACACAACACAGACACTGAGCAAAAACAAAATGCCTGTTGTTTTTGGCATGTTGTATTTGTTGTCGTACTGCATCTACCATTATATTTCTACCATGAAATTGATGCATAAAATCGAAGTAATTTTAACAAACATGTGTAAAAAACTATATAGGCGCTACAATGTAACGATCTAGACTCAACGTATGTGTACAAATACGCAAATCTGAAACATGTATTTTATACAATCTTCATTTCTCACTTTGACAGTCAGTAATTTGATTGTCAAAATAATATGGTTCTGACTATAAGTTAACCAACCAACATTGGGTGGTTAAATCATAGTTAAACAATGACTAAAAAACACAAATCGATGTTTAACCACATATTAACTAAGAAACGAAGATCACCACTAACTGAAAAAATGGCCATTAGTGAGTGAGTGTTCTTGTATGTGTTGTTCATTTTTGTAAGCGATCAAATTTTGTTCTACATAATTCTAATAAATTGTTTTTAAATAAAATGTGTGAATCGAAGGACAAAATTAAATTTTTCTTTATTATTTTTAATTAATTTGTATGTTCAACTTTCTTTTTTTTAACTTCTGTTAAATTGCAATGTAATGTAACACAAAACACGAAAAACTGGAATGAAAGAAACAATAACATCAAATGTCAAAATCATAACAAATGCGGATAAAATTGCAATAAAATTCCATGAAACCCAGTGCGGTGGCGCTTCGTGCCATTTTTTCCTCCATTCTTGCTTCTCTACACCCCTTATCGAAAAACGCATATTGTAAGGTTAAAAAATGGCATCGTGGAAAGGCTTAATTTGTACGGGTGAGCTAATAGCTCATTCGCACTGCAAAATATTTTCCTAATTTCGCATCAAATGTCCTAACAAAATCTGAAGTGTTCGCATTGTTTTTTTTTCCTGATTTGATTGAAAGTCAAGGCGCATTGACAAGGTAGTGTTACTACGACAAGAAACATGGCAAGCCTACAACACACGGCATTTTTGTTTGTCTGGTATTTTACCAGTCAAATTCAGCTCAAATGTATTCCAGGAATAAAAGTAAACAAAAAAAAATAAAAAGTATATGTTAGAGAAACAATAAATACCTAAGTAAGGAGAAAAATATAAAGTCGACTATTCTAGTGGTACCACCACATCAATTCGCCGTGATTGAAATGGTTGTAAACAAATGTACTATTCGTTAGTAGTGTGAGATAAAACAGCGTTGCATAAAGCAAATCAATCTTTTTTTCCTTATTTCTAGAAAAATAAGAAAGAATACCTGATTTGTCGTCTGTCAAAACGTATGGGAAATCAGGCAAATTTTCTTGATTTCTGCTTAAAATCAACAAAAGTGGCAAAATCAAGAAAATCGATGCCAGTGCGAATCCTGTATAATGCCTTGTTCACGCTGCCGCGAAATTGAAGTCTTTCGCAATTTGGGTCCAAATTAAGTTGAAATTGCTCAATTTCGCATATATTTTGACTACAAAATTGAGATATTTACAACAATTTCGTTGCAATTGACTTGAAATTGTCGTATACATCGCTGTTTTTACTCAACAAAATTGACTTTCAGCCAATTCATGTAACTCAAACGAAAATGTATGCGAAAGAAAATCAGTCACTCACTTTCGTTCGTAATTGGATTCAGCTAAGGTTCTTTTGTTCTTTCGCACAGCTTTACGTCTGTAACGTAAGCAATTTATAAGTTGTCACATTGCATTGTGGCCAGATCAACAATTTCATAAATTTCATAATGGTTGTCTGCTTTGTGGGTACAAATTGTTGCTCCAAGCGATATTTTAAGGGATTTATCATAAAAAAATACAACTCTGTCTGAGAGTAATCAGCTGGATAGAAATGAGAAGGTAAATACAAACAAACAAAAAAGCAAATAATATTTTTTTTATTCGTGTTGTGTTTTTTGTGAACAAAATTATTATGGATATTTCTATTGGAATATATTTTGCGGTCCAAATTGATGACATTGTGGAAGTATCACGGAGGCATTTAAGAGACATGTCGAATGTTCAATTTTTGCGCCAGCTTCCGCCACTGTTCCTCCATAGACTGTCTGGTACTTCCAAATATTGGCACTCCCCTAGCAAACTCTGGATTCAGCTCCATGTGCTCAATCAACGCATGTAGCTGCTGCTGTGTCTTTCTATTGCTAAGATAATAATAATATACTATTATTTATTGACCACTTACTATAATTATATTATTATTTACTTACCATTTACTCTCCGATATTGTAGTTTCCATTTTTTCTTTGTTTTTTGCCACAACAATTACTTGTAGTTGTTTACGCGATAACAAACAGACAAGTGACTGTTTTGACATGTAGGTTCGCATAGATGACAGCGATAAGAGATAGATAAATCAAAAATCGTTCTAAAAGGTTTAGGTATTCATTCGCATTGATTTTCTTTCGCATTGTCGTTCTGATGACTGTTAGGTGAAACGAATATCAGCTGTTTGTCGTGTAGCATGCGAAAGAAACGTTCGCATAAGATACATGAATTGGCTGTTAGTATTCTTTTTTGCATACATGCAGAACGAAGCCGACAGAAATTTTTCCGGTGTGCCGTCGTCGTAGATAATTTTTTTAAGTTCACGCCGCCGTCATTAAGGCACGCTTCGTCTTAAAATATTGGCCGATATTATCGCCTAAGCCTCCTTTAAAGTCCCGAATTACTAAAAAAAGTAACGCCTATAAGTAACATCTGCCGAAAAATCACATCTAGTAAAAACTCAGTTGCCGCCGTCGATTAATTTGTTTTGTTACTCCAACGCCGTTGATAATTACGGATCGGCTTCGTTCACCGAACACGTGGTTACTAAAATTACAACAAAAAAACAAAACAATTGCATGCCGCCCCATTCACCAAATTGAAATTTTAAGTTTTCATCGACATAGAGTAGTGAAAATACCCTATAAACCGTAGTGAATTAGTGCTTCGTGTTAAAGTTCACGTACCATTCATTTATTTTATTTTTTTTTATTCATTTCCCAACAGAATTTTGGTTATTGTGTCCATGCACTAAAATTTTACTAATGGCAATGTTTGTAAACAAACAGTTGCCATTTTTTAACGAAATTGCTCAAATGCCAGTGTGAACGATTTCAATTTCGGTCGACAATTTCAATCCGAAATTGTCAATCTCGTGGCAGCGTGAACAAGATATAAGCGATATTAAGCGTCATTTCAATTTCCCACTTAAAAAACCTCTACTAGATCAGCCTTGGCAACACGTTTTTAGCCAGTGCTAATAAATACATGGTAGCAGCAGTCTTGTTGTAGTAGCAAGCAGCAACAATATACATTGTATCTTCGTTCATTCGTTTCAGTTGTCAAACTCTGCACAAATATATATCAACAATACAAGAATACAAAAAAGTATAAAAACAAAATACAAAAACCATGATCTCTAAGCCTAAAGGAAATTACAACTTTAGAAATAACGAGGATCTAATACAACTAAATTTAAAATACATATGATTTCGACAACTGAAACGAAATATGACATGGAAAAAATGTCATCACGTGTTTAAACGACTATACCTGGTAGATAATTCTACCATCCATGATCAATAGTGGTCTTCATGAACTCTCGAAAGAACCTCGTAAACTCGAAAACATCGTAAATTTGCACAGCAAACGTCAAAACAAACAAATTTCCCATACAAAACGACTTGCTCAAAAGTGGAAAGTTTTCGAGGCAAATTTGCTGCGCAAACGTGGGATGGAGAAACATGTAAACTTTTGACATTTCGTTGTCATCTGACTAGGATGGATAAATAAGGTGATAGCACTAGAACAGTAGAAAAAGTACACATACATAATACATGCAATTGCTACTGCTACCACCTTATGTATCCATCTTGGTCAGCTGATATGGTTTTGAGCACAACTACGCTGAGCAACTTTACCTGGTGCCTCATGCAACGGTGCGAGGGAAACTTGCGCTGAGCAAAAGTTCTCGGCTTTCACGTTTGCATGAATGCCGCTATTGAAAATTCAGCATTACATTGTCAATAAGGTTTAATTACCAGCCTACAACGGAGCTTAGAACTTGGTGAAAATCAAAATTAGAGAAAAATGAAGAACACGAAAAATTATTTTTGTATCAGGCTTACAGCATCGAAAATACGGGTCCATTTAGGCGCGGCCTTGCGCTCAAATGCCAAACTTGCGCTGAGCAGAAGTTCTCGCCCTTCACGTTTGAATGAATGCCGCTAATATGTATAACATTTACCGCGCGGTGTTGCGAACAATTAAATTCCAATTTTGTTTCCAATCTGAAATAAAAATCTATTCTTCAACTTTAGAAATATCATTAAATAAAATAATTTGAATGAGCCTACCATGTGTAAGCCAATTTGCAAATTCCTGTTTATGAGGCTATCCTTCTTTATAACATTTTCATTCACAAGAAATGGTAACAAAATTTATCTAAAAGTTTATCTGAATCTTAAATCATTATGTATGTGTAACTGAAAGTGACACCGACATGATGCATGCATCAATCGCGAAAATCAATATATTTTGGATTGATGCACGATTCTGATGCACTTGTGAACCATCGTGTGTGGTAAAACTACTCATTTTGTGTCGAAAAACGAAGTGTAAACATGTCAGCTGAGAAACGAAAGACTTCGTTTTGGAAGATGTATATCGTTCGCATACTGCTTTGTGAGATGTACAAAGCCGTTTTTTTTTCTTTAATTATAACGGTCATAGCAACTAAAACGGTTTTTGCTAAAATACATCGCACACTATGCAACAACCTTGCGGCTACGGAGCTGAACGAAAATGAGTGATTATACGAAAATGAATCACCATGTGAAGCAAAGCCAAAGACGATCAAGAAGTAGACGACCAGAAGATGTGCGCAATTTGGCAACCCGGGTAAAAGAACCAAGAAACGCATTTCTCTCGCGTCATATCTTGATTATTTCATACTTTTTGTATAGTCTTTGCAATTTTACTTCAACATGGTTGGAATTTGTATAGTTATATACAATAACACTATCAAAAGCTGATCTTTTATTGAAATATTCAATGAAGAGGGTAAGAGAGAGCAGAGAATGGCTAGGGTTTCACTCATTTTGTTTGTTGGCATTCGAGTGAAGAGAAATTTTGACTGTCTATTTTTGGCAAAGCATACATCAACATATACACGTTTTAATCGTGATTCAGAATCATCGCCTATGGACGCATCGCCATTAAACTGCAGTTACACCTACCAAGATTATCGCTTTTTCGGGATTATAAATGTCAAACTCCATAAGAAAAAAACGTTGCAATTTCTTGAATTGAAATTGAATTGAAAGATTTCATGTAAACGTGCTATTAACTGATATCAGACCATTAATTTGGGTAAATTTACACTAAGTTTTTTTCTGTGTATGCTTGACTACATCCGAATGTATTAAGGGGATCTGGCATCTACATGCCTTTAGAGCTGCATTTCGTGATTTTTTGCAATGCGTTGTGTTTTTGTTCGGCATTTATTTGCACATTTCTGCCGCTGTGTTTTTATCGTCTGCTGAATAAACGTGGGAAAATTGTGAATTTCATTGACTACGAGAATAAGCGCAATCTTTTAATGGGATAACTATTTTCGCCCTACTTACCTTTGTTAAATAAATTGCAAGAAAATTTGAAATATTGCAATCTTTTAAAGGAAAAATCTAAAACAGGTCGAAAAAATCGGTCGCTGTGAAGAAAAACGCGAAAATTCTGCCTGAGACGAGTGCAAAAAAGGCGTGGGGATACACACATTGTAAACGGAAGAATCAACGACAAAGCAGTAATTGCAAAGAAACAGAAAGGAACGGGAATAAGTGAAAATTATCGGATCAGCCATAGAAAAAAAATAGTGCAATTTTTTTTACCACGTGAATAAAAACACATTTTCCTCTATGCAATTGATTTGATAGTACGAAAATATAGTTATCCGTTTTATCGTCTTCAGATTTTGTGAAATTTATTGCCATTCTCGTTCTTCTAATTATACGACGACGAGTATACACACAATAGAGGTGTTCTTAGCTCAATCAAATTGACTTTGGTGCAGAGAACAAGACAAGAAAAATCTTGCTAGCACCAGCACATATACCATCACACATCGATTTTTAACCGGCTTAACGTATAAAAGCCGCAAAAACAACCCCGCCAATATTGTGTTATTTGTTTTTGGTTGCTCACAAACATTAGGAAAAGCCGAAAATAATTTACTACCATGGGAGCTTATTTATCGCAACCAAAGACGGAGAAGCTGTCCTCTGATGAATTCAATGAGTACCTACTAGTGGGTGCTAGTTCCATGCAGGGTTGGCGTAACAGTCAGGAGGTGAGTAAATACGTGCCCTCATCAACTATTAAATTAATAGAGTTGAAGATCATAGAACTGCGACAGAAGCTCGTACATACCCTCGCATTCATAAAACTTCTAAAAATATATTTACATATTTATTTGTCATGTTTTGGCTTAGGATAATGTTGGCATGTTTTAAACTTAAAAAACTTAAATAAAATTAGAATGTTTTTGATAAACTCGACCAACTGTTTCTATGTGTAAAGACTAATAACGTACTGATTCATGAGCTTGTAATATTCAGGAAACAATTTCATATTTTTATTTACAGGATGCACACAATGCTATTTTAAATTTTGATAAGAATACGGCTTTCTTTGCCGTATACGACGGCCATGGTGGCGCTGAAGTCTCTACATATTGTGCCGATAAGTTACCAGATTTCCTGAAGGCATTGGAAGCATATAAAAATGGAAATTTTGAACAAGCCCTTAAGGATGCTTTCTTGGGCTTCGATAAGACTCTGCTGCGCCCAGATATAATAGATATTCTTAAAGTTTTAGCTGGTGAAAAAAATTTTGTAGATGGTGATGACAGTGATGCCTTGGACGATGACGAAGATGAAAATTTGGCTGAGCTACATGAAGAAGGTAATTTGCCTTTGGATGAAGTTATGGAGAAATACAAGGGACATCCGTCTATGCCTTCACTGAAGAAGTTAAAAGAGAGTGCAGGAAACGGTTCTAAACCCCAATCACCCTATCTCAGGGGAAGACGAGCAGCTGCTGTTATAGCAGATGCTGCCAACAGAGCAGTATTGGACCCAGAATCAAAGCCTGAGGGCTCTTCGACATCGAAAGCGGCTTTGGCAGCATTTCAAGGTGTGTTTTGGGTGATGTGATAACGTTTCGTTGTTGCCTATAATAAAGTAACTTAAATTTCATTCTGTGTGTATTGTATGTAGATGATGATGGACCCAGCTCTTCAAAATCATCTTCGACTAACAAAATGGAAGCCGAAGAAGACTCCACTGTCAGCAGTAGCAGTTCCAGTGCTAGTAAATCGAACAACTCTAATAATTCCACAAAAATTATCGCAGAAATTGAAGCATCTTCTTCAAAAACAAGTAACGGAAAAACTGCTGTCACATCACCCGATTCATCGGCTGTTAAGGAAAACGAACAAAATGGCAGTGTCTCTTCATCGGTGGCAAAAGCTGAAAAAAAATCAGAATTATTGGCAGCGGCCGCATCTACTTCATCTGTATCATCGAAAGAGGAAGCTACAGTTTCAGGATCCAATGATGCCGCCAGCAAGGAACATAAGCAAAACGGTAACGTTGAATCTTCGACAAAGTCACCATCCAAAAAGGAGGCTGTCAATGCCTCTGCTATAACGTCAACTAGCAAGGAGCAAAAGGACAAAAAGAACGCTTCAAATTTAGTCGATGATTCAAATGACGAAGATGATATCGATGGTAAGTAAATTTGTAATAGGTTTGTTAACTTAAACGGCTGTCATTTGTTTATTTAAAGCAAACGAAAGTAATGCTCGACAAGCTTTAGAGTATTCCTCAGAAGATGAAGAAGATATGGTCGAAGACGATACAACGGAGGACGAAGACGCCGATTACGACGATGACGATGATGTTGACGAAGAAGACGATGAAGCCGACGAGGAGGAAGACGAAGAATCCTACTTAGCTAATGAGCAGTTCTGTGCTAACATGATTGAGGAACCAGGCAAAGATAGCGGATGTACAGCCGTTGTTGGCTTGCTATACGGCCGCGATTTGTATGTCGCCAACGCTGGTGATTCTCGTTGTGTCGTCTGCCGTAAGGGCGAAGCAATTGAAATGAGTTTGGATCACAAACCAGAGGATGACGAAGAATCGGCTCGTATTGTTAAAGCCGGCGGTCGGGTAACGTTGGATGGCCGAGTTAATGGCGGTTTGAATCTTTCAAGAGCTCTAGGAGATCACGCCTATAAAATGGTAAGCTATATTGTTAAAACTGTATGGTTAGAGATGTATATTTCAAAAAATATGTATGTATTTCTATTAAACAATTAGATATGTTTTCCCCCTTCGTCAGAGCGATTCATGAATCAAATGAATTGAATTAAAAAAGATAATGCACAAGTCAAAATTCCTACAGGATATTGTGGAAACATTTTGCAAAAAAAAACGTTGGGAACTGACATTACTATTTACACTTGTTCGCGAATATATTTCGCAAATTAATCACGGCTATCGTGATAGTATACACAGTCGTACCGACTCAAATTTCGTACAATCGACTTGGTTGGATTACGGCTATCGATCTAAATGTTGTATTTAGATGTCCACAGAACATACCTTTTGCTGGATTTGCTGTACCGCCTTACATATCTTTCGAAGTAATTAGACATGAAACAGCTTCTCAAAATAACAAATATAGGTCACAATCTGAGTGTTATAATAGAAAGCGCGCAGCTCCCTGGTTGTGAGTTCTCCCCAATGACCTTATGGGATGTAATGTAAACCATTTTTTAATAGACTTCTTAAGTGAAATATACAATGTTACAAATTTGTTCTTATTTATTTAATCTTTTCACCCATTTTCCTTTTCAATAAATTGGTATTCAAGCTCGAAGTCTTAATTGAAGTCACATTTATTCATATAATCAATATTTCGCCCTTTCAAAAATTTCATCAGGAATTAACTATTTATAAGTAGAAATAATTTAAAACACACAGTACAATCACTATCGATCCACCCATCGTCTCGCCTATTATGAGGTACAATGTGTACAAAAAATTTAAAAATTCGAATTTAAGGGTTTAAGGTGCTTCATTTCATATATTGTACAAAATTGTAACTTAAAAGCTAATCCCTAAGTACCAACACACTGAATTGTCGCTAATTCCAACAGTTTTCTTTTCAGTATGTGATGGTACTTAGGGATCATCGATCGATACTATTTCGCATATGTAAATTGTATATATGCGATTTTGTATATATACGATTGACGATCTACCGATGGTATCAATTCAGGGATAGTAGTTAGGCATCTGATCATGAACTTGTCACGGAGTTCAAAGCTAGTCAGCGAATTTTGACAAAAGACCTCAACCTTCATGCGTACAAAATTCAGCTTACTCAGGAACTCAAACCAGCAGACCAAAGTTCAATGGGTAATGGAACAAAGTAAAGTCAATGCCAATTTTTAAAAAAAAAAGAAGAAGTCATCAAGTTATCAGCATTTCCGTCTGAATGGTTTCGTGAATACACAAAATTGTCGAATTTTGTGTTCAGAAAATCCTCATGCAATCCCAGAGAAACAAATGCACCCACAACGAACCAACTCTCTGGTGATAGATTTTGGTCATGCGGTATGATTTGGCCTTACTTTTTTGAAGATGAGGCTGAAATTGCAGTGACTGAAGGGCATTCGATAACGAAGTTCTTGTGGCCTCAACTGGACGTCATGGACCTGGACGACATGTGGTTTCAGCAAGACGGCACAACCTACCACACCGCGCATGGAACAATCGATTTATTGCAGCAACGATTTACAGAACAAATTATCTCAAGAAATTCTGATGTCAACTGGCCACCAAGATCATGCGATTTAACGCGTGCGGTTTCTTTCTTTGGGGTTTTGTGAGATATCGGGTCTATGCGAATAAACCAGAAACAATTCCTGAGCTCAAATCAGAGTTCCAACGTATCACCGGTGAGATACAGCCACATCCCTGCCTGTCATCAGAGCAGTGGGGGCCATTTGACGGCTATTTTATTCCATACTTAGTCTTCTTTACAATCCAATACAAAAAATACGTGTTTTTATTTTAAAATTAAAAAGTGCATTCTTACTGAGACACAGATACATTGTTTAGCTTCCATTTGCTGCCAACATGTTGGACCAAATTCTAATATTTTTCTGCTAAATTCGTTCTTTTTTTAAATCAGTATACGTTACATTTTGTGTCCCTTATATTAGTGGTAGCGGTAAATTCAATAAAAATATAGTTTTTGTGGGATCTATTTGTCGGTCAGGGCGGTCCAAAAGAACTTCGGGAAATCAATCCTGATATTTTTTAATCTCTAGCGTGCGTAAAAAGAACAGGTGCCATATTGGAAACAGTTACTAACAGAACGATGGCAGTATTCCACATTATTTTAATTTTATGTTCTTAATTAAAATTGTTCAAAAACATAAATTTTTTTTTCATAAATTAAAAGAAAAGGTTTTTTGTTTAAGACATTGAAATGCATTTTATGTATTAAACTTTTCCAGGACTGAAAATATTTCACAGCCACATCGCGAAAACCCTAACTATAACTTACACAGTATTTGGGTATGATAAAGGATCCGACGCATCGCAAAGTTCGTTGACGTTATATTTGATCAATGTGTTGACCCCTCTGAGTCTCCATTGCAGTCACTATAGATAATTCCCCACATGTTTTTTTGTTTAGTTTTACAGACGTAAACCAAGAAAAAAAACCAATTTACCACGGGGGAAACGATAAAATGGAGGAAAGAGATATCAGATATGTATGTGTTGATATTGCGAACGTGAACAAATAAATTATTTGTGTTTATGTGACATTTAAGAAAAATGAGTTGAAAGTGGAAGACGATTGAAAAACAAACCACTGTTCCCCTTTCGACAGTGTAAATTGCGAAATGAAAAGACGCTCACGATATTGATGTTGGGAAGTAGAACATATTTCCGATTTAAAAAATCTACCTCTCTGAAAAATGTACAAATAACGATGGTGAATACTGCCATACCAATTCCGAAAAAGTAGGGACGCCCATACTTTTGGGAATTAACAAACGTTAAGAATCTGAAGAAGGTAAAACGAAATCGATCAGAATATTAACTACGGAATTATAACCATTACGAGCTAATTCTGTAACAGACCTGTATATATCACTTTGCATATAAATAAATAAATGGTTTCCCATGAAGGGACAGGGGAGAACTTCTCACAATCACTGAGCTGAGCTGTGCCCTCCAGTTTTCACTCACTGATTGGGAGCTACACTTTTACACCGATTCCGAACGGTATTTTGAGAAGTTTTTTTTCATGGCTATGTACTCGATAGTGTCGCCGTCACTATGCGAGGTGACCGTCGCCGAAAGAAATTGTAAGGTGGTCAGAGCAGGGTTCAAACCCAGGATCTCATGTGCAGGAGCCGCGCACACCAACCATTGCACCACCGACGGCATATGCATATGTTGGGACCTAAAACAAGGAATTTAAGTATAAATTATATATTTTTAAAAATAAAACGAAACATGCAAACTTTTTAAAGTAAAAACTTATGGGTCGATTATCGATAGCAACCGAACCTCAGTTGCGTTGCCGATAAATTATTACATATGGCAACTGACAGCTAGCAACTTCAGTTGCTTGATAGTGGTTATATTGGCAACCACGTGGTTATATTGGCAAAACGTTCAGGTGAACGATAAGGAGTCAAAAGCTGTGGTTCTAAAGAAAATCCTAATTTTTTGTTGTTAAATTGTAATGTTCATACAAAATTGTGCATAATTAATACAATATTATTTATATAAAATACAACCTATTAGCGGCAAAATTGTCGGAGCTCGGGCAGCTGAAATCTTATGAAAAACGAAATTAAAGAAATATATAAAAACACGAAAAATATATTTTTGTCGTCGGACAGACCCATGAGCCCACAGGGTCCATAAAACGAGTCCAGTTAGAGACTACTAGAAACAGGCAACTGTGGGTATTTTTATCCCAAATTTAATGGTGTCTTTATTTTTGTGGAACGGCATCTGTGCACCCAGATAACCCCAATTTACCATATTCTAGTATGTCTTGACATTTAGTGTGGGTGTTCAAATTAAAGGGAACGATGAATCTGCTTCATTGCTATCCATTTTAAAAACTTTCAAGAATAATTTTCCAGACTTTGAATTAAAAGTAAGGAACATAGGTCCGCCCGACAAAAAATAACATATTTTTCGTTTTCTCTAATTTCGGCATTTTTTTTTTATCAAATTTAACCCTAGTAGCCATGTGTTTGCCATGAAATCAGCAACCTTTTGCTTCAGCGGACTTTTTTTTCCAAATGAGGGCTTTGTGTGTAGACCCAGGATATCTGGCGTCAACATACCAGATTCGCATTTCGTAGTCGCACATCTGTAATTAGATCATTGTTATGAAAATAATTATTATAGTATTAGAACTTACCAGCAAAACATTCAAACTAAACTAGCCTTTCCTATTATGTATGCACTACTTCCTTCAAAACTACCGACAACGTAGGTTGAGCCATGCCAAGGTGTCATCCAAAAAAAAAATTTGGAAAAAAAAATATCAAAATGTCGATAATTTTTGAAAAAGCCCATATACGCCGTAAGTCCGAGAAGTACCCACTTTAAAAAAGATACATATTCCAAAAGGTTGCACGTGTTAAACGTTGGCGGTTTAATCATACAGCAACATGTTCTGTGTTGACAGATTAGTCAGTCAACCATAGAGTATTTTATTCTCTCATCTAACGTTTCACACTCTTCGTCGTAGGTTTCTGCAAATGAGAGATATTCGACGGAAATTGGTGTAAATTAATGGAGTGGAGTTACAAGAGCTATAGAGTAGTTCTTTAAAGAGGGAAAATTTTATTCATCTGACGTTTCCTTTCACACTGTTCGTGGTGCGGTCGGTATGATAGAGAGATGTTTGGCGAAAAATGATTTATATCAGGTGGAATTACAAGAACATCTGACTTTAATTTTTCATGTCGTGTTGGTGAAAAAATGTGAAATTTTAATGTGTTTCACACTTTTTTATTGACTGTTATTGTTAGCATACATTAGTGTTGTATTTAACACAATAATTTTAACACACAAAACGAAAAACCGTTGTTGTTATTTTGTTGGTAGTTTTGAACCATTGCCTCTATCTGGTATTATTGAAGCAATTCTTTTCAACAAATGTCAAAGGCCAAATGTCAAATTTGCTGAGAGAAATATTAAGTTTATATATAAGAATCAGTCTATGACAAGAACTCTTGAATTCACTTTTTCATTGCGTTTTGGTATGGAGGCCAAATTACGGCATTCGATGTCGAATTCAAGGTCGTATGAAACCATAATTCGACACTACCTAATGTTTGGATCACGGCATTCGATCGAAAGTTTTAATTGCCTACTACTATTTTTTGCAATGCTGCAAGCATACGTTAAGGGGAAATGTCAAAACAAAATCATAACAAAGTAAATTTTTCATTTAAATGTTTAATACTTGATACTTGTTAAAGAAGATTAAAATGGATCCTATGTATTTTTTTTTCGCCACAAGTTTTGAGATGTGCTCCGAATGCTCCAAGTAAGCTGTACAAGTTCCTCCTTTTGTTTCGCGTTTTTTAAATTTTGGCCTTGAAGAACTTTTTTCCTTAATTTTGATAAAACTCTCCCTGTCACTAAATTAATACAGTGGTGGTCCAGTATAACGAACGCGTTTTTCTAGTTCATTGATGACTCTAAATAACGAACGGTTGAAAAATTAAGTATTCTATATAACGAATGCTCTCTTTTTCTATGCTTTGTTTTATTCTTTGTTATTTTTGTTTGTTTGCTTTGTGCACTTACACATAGAAAACATTTCATTTGGCTAATTTTTAAAAAGGGAAGTCCCCGTTTATTTACTGTGAGATTTGTTGACCACTGGTTGCGTTATTTTAAGGAGATTGCAAGAACAAGCTATTGACTTCAGTACAACAATTAAAAAAAAAACAAACACATATTGGAGATTTTTTTTCTAAAAATAAATAATTTTGCTCATGTATGTACATTTTTTCCTTTTTTTTAAATAAATTAATTAATATAATACGAATAGAGTTTAACTTGCTACTATGCTAATATTTATGAAAAGAAATATATATTTCGATATAACGAATTTTCGATATACCGAACGACCCTGGACTTTATATCATTCGTTATACTGGACCACCACTGTATTAAATATTTTGCAATAAAAAACAACAAATATTTACATTTGGCTAATGTTCTTCTCTTTTGTCGAATGCAATATCGCATAGTTTTATTTCGATATCGACTGCCGTGATCCAAATTACCACCATTTCAACGCTAATATACTCGATATCAAAAGAGGTGATTTGCCCCCAAAATTGTACATTTAAATTCACGTTTTTGTTGACTTTTATCATTGGTATACATTTGAATTGTATTTAACACAACTATTTTGCCACAAAAACATGAAATGCCGTTGACGTAGTTTTGTTGGACGTTTTGTACTAATGCCTCTATCTGGAATATTGTCATTGACGTTTACTTGCAACCATACCTATACAATTTAAAAATATTGAGAGAGAAAACTACTCTATTAATCAACTTTTGATATCATCATTATTTATGTTTTAAATGTTTCAATGAATGTGTTCACTAATTCGATTCACAAGATTACATGCGGCCTACGGCCGAGCTGGCATTTTGTCCTTTAATAAATCTTTCTTAACCGGTACAGGGGCAATTTAAAATTTTTATTTACGACCTTTTTTCATAAAACGGATTTGATCGAACGAACGTATCGGCCAAACTAAAACCTAAATATGTAGGATTTCATGGATCAAATGAGAAAATTATTTTACAAATTCATTAAAGAATCATGAAGAGAATAAATCTCCCAAATAAATAACTCATTTGACATATATTATTCGTAATATTTAGGATTTAATTTTGGTCGATTCGTTCGTTCTTATTCGTTCTATGAAAACAGGCAGTTTTTTTGTTTTGTTTGCGTGATGTGATTTTTTCCCGTAACACGATAATCGATATAACGGAATTTTTTAAATCACCTCATTTGCTTATTTTAAAAAAAAATATTAATTATGTAAAGCTTCAACCGGGTAACTGAGGGAGTTATCGAAAAACAAATTTAAAATTGTCTATCTTTGTTTGGGGGTGAGATATCGTTACCGAAATCCATTATCGGATCGAGTGGCCTCGTATCAGATTACCCCTATCAAATTAGTTTTGAATGCAAGACAACATGTCCTGTTCCGTACGTGATGAATTTGCCCAATTAATATAACAAATGAACACAAATTGAGTTGATCCTGTACATATGTCCTGCGCTCTTTAAGTATGTGGATGGTTTCGAATAAACTTAGTATAAATGCTTCAAAGACCAAGGCACTGTTGTTTTCATCCTCTGCTGTTGAAGATTTGCAGTTGAAATATGATAATGTTCCTATTGATTTTGTTCGTAACGTGAGGTGCTTAGGTGTTATCTTAGACGATACGTTATCCTTCGGTTTGCACATAGACGGTGTCATTCGTCACACTAATTTCGCGCTTCGGCATTTATACAACACCGATTTAATATTACCACGCAGCATAAAGGAGAAACTTGTACATGCTCTCGTTATGCCCAACATATTGTACTGTCTAGAAGTATACTGTGGATCTAAAAACCAAAATATGAGGGGACTTCAATTAGCTTTTAATAGAGTAGTGCGGTATTTATACTCAATCAGACTTTTTGACCATGTAACTCCCTCTGTTAACCGATTCTTGGGTTGTAGTTTCTCAAATTTTGTACATTTCCGATCTCTGTTGTTGTTTTACAAAATGTTCAAAAATCAATTTCCTACCTTTCTCACGAATTTTTTTAAATTTGGCCGTTCATCACGTACGAATCAATTAATAATTCCTAGAGCGAGGGGTTATATGAATAGGTCCTTTCAGGTGAGAATAGCCAGATTGTTCAACTTGCTTCCTTCTACACTACGAGTATTTAACTTCACTAGCGCTACGTATCGCAAAAAGCTTCTTCAACACTTTGGAGAAATAACGCAGTAGTTGACAATGTTTGTTTTTTTTACAATGTTCCTTTGATATTTTTTTTTTATATTTTATTTTTGCCTTTGGAAATTGTTGATTCATTCAACTGATTAAATAATGTATACACTATTTTCAATAGAGCTTGTGTAGTTTTCTATTTGAAAACACCTTTGGGAACTCTGAATTATTATTAGTCATGAATAATATAATCTCTAATTTAACTTTGTTATCAACTAGTTTTTTGATCTTGCTACTTAATTAAAGGATATAATTGTTATGTAATTTCTTATTTAATGAAAACATATAATGTGTGTTATAAATGGAGTAGTTCTTTTGTAATTTATTTGAATTGGCCGAGAGGCTTAAAATTACAAGTGTGAATAAATAAATAAATATTTTGACATTCGCTTTTTTTATTTCTTGTAGAATGCCGATTTGCCAGCCGAAGATCAGATGATTTCGGCATTACCCGATATCAAAAGACTTATCGTATCACCTGATGATGAATTCATGGTTTTGGCTTGCGATGGTATATGGAATTTCATGTCAAGCGAAGAGGTTGTCGACTTTGTACGCCTACGTCTTAAAGATGAAAATAAGAAAATGTCTGAAATATGCGAAGAACTTTTTGATGCTTGCTTGGCACCCAATACTTTGGGCGACGGTACAGGTTGTGACAACATGACTGCCGTAATTGTGCGTTTCAAGCCATCTTTATTAGAATTGCCTACGAAAATAGATCCTAAAGATGTTGAGGATGTATTATTGGCCAAACGCACTGATTCGGTGGCATCTCCTGGACAAAAGGCGCAAAAACGTGCTGCCTCACCCACCTCCGATGATAATTCCAATGAAGCCGAAAATAAAACAAAGCGTATGAAGACTGAGAAAGTTGTTAATGCCAGTGATGAAGACAGAACCACCGCTACTTCGTCAAGCATAGCAACCAAAAGCGCGGCTGCTACTACCACAAGTAAAACAATTTCCGATGATAGTGTGGAAAAAGAATGTGACAGTGGTGTGGACTCGAAGGAAGCTAAAACAGACGAAGTTACACCTGTTGTGTCTTCAACGTAAACTGTTTAATTTAGTCGCGACATATGTAAACATAAACACTCCTCATATTTTTACTACTTCACTCATGCATAAACACCATTATATGATATGATGTCTTGACTTTGTTTTCTTTATTAATAAGTTGGTGTGGATTTTTCTGCCCATTCCTCCCTGAATTCCTTTTCCCTCTACCTACTCCCCATAAGTCTTAAGTTTATATGATAAATTTACATTCTAAATCTACTAAAGGTAGAACGCAGAAACACACATCCCAGCAGAGGACTTTTTCCAACCACACATCAAAAACAATCCTGTGCATAGACACAGAAATTGTATCCGTAGTATGTATGTTTTATTGACCAATGCGCAAATAAAACCGGTCCTTGTCCCTACTGTAGTTCGAAATAACACCTAGGTTTATTTGTTATTATCGGCAATTGATGAATACAAATCCACATTTGATGTAGAATCCTGAATTGATAAAAGGTAAATTTCCGCGTACATTAAAAGCTCTTAGAGCAATTATAATTTTATCACAAGTAAATAGTAATCAAATAAAACAACAGGATATGTTTTAGCAATTATTTAAAATGTCCAGCAAATCTTGTATACACTTCTAAGTCAGTTTTTAGTTTTACATACCTGCTGACATTTCATTTGCAATGAATTTCTTTCACATTTCCCCGGAGTTCTTCTGTTTCACCCAATCTACTTCTGTTTTTTATTATTATTTTGGGCAACAATTTGTGTATTTTTTTGAGTAAACAGCTACTCCCACATTAAAATTACTCTTATCTCACACTACACATAAATATATACAATTAGAGTATATAATAACAAAAACAGTTCTATTACATAAATATTGAAAAATATTAAATAAATCGTAAATGATCTACATAAATCACAATTAAAAATGATTTTGTTTTATTACAATATTGCAATAGTTGGCACTGTTTTTCAAACTATATTTAAACTATAGCGTGCATTACAAAATGGTGGTATTCTACACTACATCAGTTTCTTCGACAAATTGAGTTTTGATAACTCGGTTCTCTTCTGAATTGTATTTTATGAATTTAAAAGAAGATTTATAAAGAAAACTAAACTCATTAGTAAATAAAAATCAATTGAAAAAGTAATTGGTAATAGTTATTGATCTTGAACCATGGTAGAAATATAATTGTAGATGGATGCAGTACGACAACAAATACAACAAGCCAGAAACAACAGGCATTTTGTTTTTGCTCAGTGTCTGTATTGTGTCAAGTCAGCTGATAGAAAAATATTGAAATTGTTGACAAAATTGGAAAAAGTGCCATTCGGAAAATGATTGTGTTTTATTTGATATTCTGAAAGTGCTTAAGTGTGAAAATCAAAACGTTTTTATGTGATTTCCACAGCGAAAACTTTTCAAAAAAAGCAGTTGTAGGCGAACGGGGGTTGCAGACAACCAAATGTAAACAAACTTTGACATAAGAAGAAAACTTACTTATACTCACTCCAGAAAAAAGTTCAAATCAGCTGGGCTAGTGCTTCTACCATTTATTTGTACCATGTCTTGAATCCGAAAATTATTGAAAAACATAACTTAAAGACCGAATAATACAAAGTCAACCGAATTTAAAAACAAATGTATGAATTAAAGAATAACAGTTGGCCAAATCGTTAAAAAAAATTCATACAATTAAAAATGTTTATAAATTTTAAACAATCATAGTAGGGGTTTTCACAATGGTACGGGTAATTTTTCTAGCCCTATTAATTTCCAAAATGGGAAATATTTTCCATTTCCCAATAACATGGTTTTTTTTTTACCAGAATGATAGAATAAATATGGTAAACTCGTTTCTTTTTGTACTTTTTTTGTTTACTTTTGTTGTAAAACACACCCATAGAGTAAATCTTAGTAGAGAAAATATTTCGCTCATCTGACGTTTCCTTTCACACTCTTCGTGATGCGGTCGGTGTGATAGAGAGATGTTTGACGAAAAGTGACACCAGGTGGAATTACAATAACTTCTTGCTTTAATTTTTCATGTCGTTTTGGTGAAAAACTGAAATTAAAATGTGTTTTAAACTTTTGTATTGACTGTTTGTTAGCATACATTTGTGTGTAGTATTTAACACAAAAATTTTAACACACAAAACGAAATACCGTTGTTGTTATTTTGAACCATTGCCTCTATCTGGTATTAGAAAAGCAATTCTTTTCGACATCGAACGTAAATATCACACCAGGCCAAATGTCATAAATTTGGTGGGAGAACTATTGGGTCTACTATAAGTATTAGTCTATGAACACACCATAGACTAATACATACATAGATCGTTCCCACGACAATCGGATCTATGCTCTGGAACGACCCGAGTTTCACTCGGCCAAGGATTGTCAACTCAGCAACAGCTGTATCACCCACCCGTTTTTTACCCAGGTGAGCAAATCATGTCAGCAGGTTTGCTCAAAATGTTATTAATTATTGCTGGCATAGAACAGAACCCAGGCCCTCCCGAGGTCTCGATCTGTTCTGTGTGTCACACCAGGATCCATCGGAACCTTACCCAGGTCCAATGCAATAGATGCCAGAACTGGTGTCATCTTAGAAGGTGCTCTGGCCTCGCTAGTCATAGAGACTGGTCGAGAAATTTTGTGGCGAGTTGTTGTGGTAACATACAGCAGTCGGGCAACACTACTCCTGTCCTAACACCCCCAACCAGTGATCGATTGACACCCTCAGATCACAATGCAGCGATGCCTTCCCAATGGCTTTGCTCAGTCTGCAACGGTGTTATTAATAGGAATATTACATCGGTTCAGTGTAATCGCTGTAGGAATTGGTGTCATATGAGGCGTTGCACTAGTCTTCGTTCGCACATGAACTGGAACGGGGACTTTGTCGCTGCTTGTTGCACGGCTAATGCCGGGACAACTGTCGGCACTCCAGTGGGGAATGCGACTATTACTCATACACCAGCCCCCAGATTAGTGCAATTTTCCTCAATCACACCTCGGCCACTACAACAATTCCCTCAGGCAACCAACCCATCTCAGTTGCCCCCGTCAAATTTTCAATTGCGTCCTGCAATTTCAAATGAACTTCACGCTCAAACTCAGCTGCGCCCGTCAGCTATTCAGTTGTCATCGACAACTCCCTTGCTGCCCCGTCAGCTACTCAATTACGTCCTGTAACTCTCAGGCACGCACCATTTCAGCCGCAACCCCCGGCCACTCAGTTGCATGCTGCAACCCCTCAGCTGCCCATGTCAGCCATACAGTCTACTCAGACGTCAACTCAGCTGCGCCCGACAGCTCCCGTATCTTCAAGGCTGCACCCGCCAGCCAATCAGTTGCACCCGGCAACCCCACAGCTGCCTTTGACAGCCTCTATATTGCCCCCGGGAATACCCCAGCTGCGCCAGACAGCTCCCAACTCAACGCCACGGCACCTCCCTCGACGGCAACCGCATACAGTTGCTGATCAGCAATCGTTCAGGATCATGCAATTTAATTGTAATGGCCTTAAGAACAAAATTGCTGAGATCACCAATTATATGCATGCTCACAAGATCCTTATAGCCGCCCTTCAGGAGACTAAGCTCACCAGCGAGTGTAGACTTTCATCTCATGGGAACTATATCATTATTCGTAGGGACAGGGAGAGAAATCACGGTGGAGGGCTCGCTTTCATCATCGAGCGAAACGTGAGCTTCAGACTCACAGACCCACCCCCTCCCTCCCAGCCCGATCAGTTCCTTGAGGCGATGAGCATAGCGATAGAGACTGGAGAAATCGCTATTGAAATCGTCAATGTATATATTCCGCCAGTTAATAGCATCGGTGCGGGCTATCACCCCACAATCGAACACCTACTCCGAGGTGATAGTACAATCATACTTGGCGACTTCAATGCTCATCATGAGATGTGGTTTTCCCAGCTGCTTGCAGGCCAGCGTGGCATTAATATTGCAGACCAGATAGACGACTCAGAATTCGCAGCTATAAATGACAACAAAGCCAACTGGCCTGGCTTTACGAACGCTATTGACGAATCCCTTCGTAATTTGCAGCTACCCTCTTGCGCCAGACAGGGTGAGATGATCCTCAGGGACACCATACTCAAAGCTGCAAAACGCTTTATCCCAGCTGGTAGAGTTCCCAACTGTAGACCCAACTTCCCATCTGAGGCTGCGCGTCTTGCGGATCAGCGTGATCTCATACGCGCCAGCAACCCAGCCGATGAACGAATATTGCCCTTGACGGATGAGATTAACGTACTCATCAACCAGCACCGTCGCGACAGATGGCTTGAACATCTGGAAAATTGTAATATTGGCTCGAAAAGGCTTTGGTCTACTATCAGAGGTCTATCTGGCAATGGAAACAATAAGGGTCACATTGCTATCGCGTTTGATAATACGCATTACACGGATGCTAGGAAATGCGCTACCAAATTCTGCCAGCAATTTATTGCACACCCAACCCAGCAGAATAGGACCAAGAGAGCTGTAGTTCGGAGAACTAAGAATCTCAAACGAGATCTTGTACCCTGCTCCTTCACACCCAACAAAGTTGAAGCGATTATCTCCAAATCTAAACCCTCTAAAGCTCTCGGTCCGGATGGCATCTCGATGATAATGAGCACTTCGACGGCGTTAAACGAGATAACTACCCATATCACCAATGGCCTCAATCAGAGCAGACCCGCTGAACGTACAGTTGTCGCAGCTTTAGACCTGTCTAAAGCTTTCGACACTGTCGATCACTCGATCCTGCTACAGGACATCTTGAACTCGTCTCTCCCAAATACTACCAAGCGTTGGCTTGGCAGCTACCTCAATGGGAGGCAGGCATTTGTAGAGTTCAGGGGCCAGAATTCCCGTTATCGCAAGATAAAAATGGGTGTGCCGCAAGGAGGAGTATTGTCACCTATACTCTTCAACATTTATCTTGCGAATCTTCCTGCACCTCCCCAAGGAGTTAGTATTGTGTCGTACGCCGATGATTGTACCATCATCTCCTCAGGTGTAAATGTAGACGATATATGTGCTAGGATTAACAGCTATCTAGCCACCCTTACTAGCTTTCTGCAGGAACGGAATTTGCAGTTATCTCCGTCAAAGTCTTCCGTGACCCTTTTCACTTCTTGGACCAAAGAAGTAAGGAGAGAGCTCGACATCTCTGTCAATGGGGGGTATATACCCACGGTCCGTAACCCCAAAATACTCGGAGTTACTTTCTCTAAACACGCGGATTACATCAGGAAAAAAGTCCACACCCGCAACAAGGTCCTAAAGGCCCTTGCAGGGACAACTTGGGGCAAGGAGAAGGAGACAATTGTAGTGACCTATAAAGCTATAAGTCGCTCGGTCTTCAACTATGCCGCCCCGGTGTGGTCATCTTTCTTGAGTGATACCCAGTGGAAAGGTCTACAGAGGATCCAAAATAGTGCACTTCGAATCGCAACCAGATGCACACAAATGACGAACGTGGATCATCTACATGAGGAGACCAAGTTACTGTCAATGCAACAACACAATGTGTTGTTGACAAGACAGTTTCTTTTGGCTTGTCATCTGCCCAGTCACCCCAACCATCATATTTTGATGCAGGATCCACCCCCCCGTCACATCCGGAAGGACATCAGGCGCTACTGTGCGGACATCCAAGACGTCATTCCATCGGACGTCAACAGATTGTCAATAGCAGTAGCACAGAAATTGTTGCATAACACGGCGGTGTCAGAGGCCATAAACGGCTACTCTTGCAACAGGGTCCTTAATGAACACCCTCCCGCGATTTCGAATAATGAGAGGCTTCTGCCCAGGCACACCAGAACCATTCTGGCACAGCTTAGATCTGGTTGGAGTTCTATCCTGAACTCATACAGATCTAGGATAATCCCAGGCACCTTAGATCAGTGCCCACACTGCCTACAAAGCCCTCATGACACTATCCACATTTTCAACTGTCCTGATAGACCTATATATCTTCCAGGGACGAACGAGTGGAAACAGAAAATCTGTTACAACAACAACATACATAGATACATTTATCTCTCATCTGACGTTTCATTTCACACTCTTCCTCGTAAGTTTGTGGAAATGAGAAAAATTTAATTTAAAATTAACTTACACCAGGTGGAGTTACAAAATATGTTCAATTAACTTTTTCATGTCGTTTTGGTGTAGAACTGAACAATTTAAATTTATTTTGCACTTTTTTGTTGACTTTTATCGTTGGTATATATTTGTATTGTATTTAACACAACTAGTTTGCCACAAAAACACGAAATTCGGTTGTTGTTCCTTTGTTTACTATTGCCTCTATCTGGTATTATTGAACCCATGTTTTCCACCATCCAATATTTACTTTCCACCGTACCTATGACGTTTAATTTATTGAGAGAATAAATGTATCCATGTATGTATTCGTCTATGGTACATAGTACATTATAACATGAACATTGACATCTCAAACTACCAAAAACATAAAAATATTTCCCAACTTCAGAAAAAATTATGGAGTTTAAATTTAAATTTTGGTAAACAATCAAAATTTTTTTTCCAGAAAATACATGTTTTATATTAAAAAAATTACCAACCATTTTAAATAAACAATGTCAATATAGTTTTCTGACAAGACAACGAAAGGCAGATGGGCTTTTAACATATAAACGAAAACTTTCATACTATTTAGATAAACCGCTTTTCAAAAACGTTTCTTCTCAAGCCGTTCATTCGTCTGAATTTTCAATCTGCATATAAAAAAAAAAGACAACCAATCACATTAAACGTAAATGCATCATAAACACAAATAATTTATTTTTGTATATATTTACCGCGTTAGAAATGTCAATAAGTCACAGCTTTTGCCACTTTTTGTCAATTTTCTCGCTTACCCTGTCGTAAATTCGTTTTTACTCGTTCTAGTTTCATGGGTCGATTATAGAAACTTCAGTTGCGCTGTGAACTGAGAACGCCACGGAAATACAAATTGGTATTATGTATGGCAAATTTTGCCAGTTGCTGTAGGTAGCAGTGTTTTGACGTCGATAACAGAGTTTCGTCACTTCCCCATAAAACGACATCGACTTGTGACGACAGTTGAAAATTGGTATTTGTGTAGTCGTTATCGATCACTAACGACGACTGTCGATACATATTTGGTATTTTGTAACTAGAATTGACGTCGGTATTGAATTGAAACGACTTTATTTCTGTCGACACAGTTTTTGATGTTTTTCAATTAAAGAATTTGCAACTCCTCCAAGGAGAGTCCACTTAATACGTATGTAAGTGCAGTTGTCTGTCGGTAAATGCAATGAACGAGGGGTTCGTTTCAATGCTAATTGGCTTTATTTTTAATAATTTTAACGGATACAAACTGTTAATGGAAAATTATATTGGGTATTAACACTGTCACTGCCCTTAATCAAAATTAGCTGCTGGAATTAAGTTCCTTCAGGGATCAGTTAGAACTACAGACTTCGGTGTCTTCAGTGTCAAGTGCCCACCAGTAGATGCATTGCCTAGGCAGAGGTTGTGTTCTTGTTGACATGGGACTGTCCGTGGAGGTGGAAAGTTTCTGATTGTCATTCACTTGGGAGTGGCCAGAAATGATTCCTTCATTGGGCAGTCCAAGCAGCTCACTACTTCCACGCAGTATGTCCTGGGCAATGGCTTTCGGAAACCTCCGTTAGCTAGCTAGAGTGAGAAGGCGAAACAAATGAGCATCAAATCAGGTTTAGTAGGTGACCGATGTCACTGAAGCTCATCAAACAATCGGGCATATTCTTTTGTCCTTAGAAGGCGGATGAGCCAAACATACGGGCCAACGGCGGATAGAAACTAAAAGAAGAAAATCCAGGTTCAACATATCGCATCCTGGTCAGCGTCTGATCCATAATGGGCGGCTGCAATCAAATATCCTGGCAGTAGGTAAAATGCAAAAACCCGGTGGACTGGGTTTGCCTCCCGCCACCGTTCATAATGGCAGTGAAAATACAGAAACGAAACAGAGAACATGAACAACCCCTATTTGTTGACGACCCCCGCAAACGTTATAAGGGCCACGATTTACGGATATGCACATTGCCGCTATCCAGGAAATGCGATGGACAGGACATGGCTGCACAAGAAAAAGAAACTGCGATATATACTACAGTTGCCATGAAAAAAACATGAATTTGGTTGCGGATTTGTAGTTGGCAAAAGACTGCGACATCTAGTCTCTAGGTTCAATCCTGTGAGTGAACGAATAGCCACAATCCGCATAAAAGCGAAATATTTTTATATTTCTCTAATTTGTGTGCATGCCCCGACAGAAGAGAAAGATGATGATGCCAAAGACATATTCTATGAGCTCCTAGAGGAAACGTATGATCGCTGCCCTGGCCATGACATTAAGATCGTACTAGGAGATTGTAATGCTAAAGTAGGAAGGGAGAATGTGTTTAATCCAACTATTGGCAATTTCAGTCTACATGCTGACAGTTCCGACAACGGTATGAGACTGATTGACTTTGCCGCGGCAAAAAACATGGTCATTAGTGGTACAAGATTCCAGCATAAAGACATCCACAAGGCTACTTGGGTATCCCCTGATCAAAGAACTAAGAACCAAATTGATCACGTGGTAATTGATGGAAGGCACTCATCCAGTGTAATGGACGTACGAGTGATCAGAGGAGCTAAGATCGATTCTGATCACTACCTGGTAGCAGCAAAGGTTCGCACAAGATTAAGTAGAGCGAAAATCGTACGAAACGAGACGCAGAGGAAGCTGGACATTGGAAAGCTGCAATTACCGGAGGTAGCCACAGTCTACTCAAGGAAGCTCTCGCAACTTTTGGCACAGAACCCACCCCCTCCCGATGACGATCCTGATGCGCAGTGGAAACCCATTTCCGACTCTATAAAAACTGCTGCAACAACCGTACTTGGTTTCGAAAAACCGCTTCGCAATAAACCGTGGTACGATGAAGAGTGTCGCATAGCAAATGACGAAAAGAACGCTGCACGGCTTCAGTCAATTGCAACGCGAGCTGCAACTGAGCGGTATAGGGAGAAGAGAAAGGAGGTAAACCGTCTCTTTAGGCGTAAGAAATGGCAGTGGAGAAAGCGCGAGAGTGAGAAAATTGAGACATACAGAAGGAAGAACGAAGCCCGAAAATTCTACCAAAAAGTTAAAAACGGAACTAATGGACATGGTTCAGGGCCCCCCTTCTGTAAAGACAAGGACGGAAATCTCGTCGCTGATGTGCAGAGCATGTTGGGAATATGGAGAGAGCATTTCTCCGCGCTACTAGTACCTGAGATATCCGATGACGATGGGACAATCGATCACAATATGGACGACGACGTCGATTGCCCCCCTCCTAACCAAGACTAGGTCAGAACAGCTATTGCTCGGCTTAAGACAACAAAGCCGTAGGAGCCGATGGATTACCGGCGGAGCTGTTTAAGGCTGGCGGCGATGAGCTGTTAAGGTGCATGCATCAGCTCATAAGCAAAATTTGGTTAGATGAATGCATGCTCGGCGATTGGAGCGTCAGTGTACTATGTCCCATATTTAAAAAAGGTGACCCGAGTATCTGTGCCAACTACCGTGGAATAAGCCTTTTATCCATAGCATATAAGGTTCTATCAAGTATAATGTGCGAAAGACTAAAACCAATTATCGCTGACCTGATTGGACCATACCAGTGTGGCTTTAGGCCTGGAAAATCGACAACTGACCAGATTTTCACGCTACGCCAAATCCTGGAGAAGACACACGAAAAACAAATCGACACCTATCATCTATTTATCGATTATAAAGCAGCCTTCGATAGTCCGATACGGGAGAAACTCTATGAAGCAATGTCTGAGCTTGGTATTCCTGCAAAACTCATACGCCTTTGCAGGATGACCTTGACGAACACCAAATCCGCAGTGAAAGTTGGAAAGGATCTTACCGAACCTTTTGAAACTAAGCGAGGCCTCAGGCAAGGCGACACCCTATCGTGCGATCTCTTTAACATCTTAATGGAGATCATTATGAGAAAAGCTGCAGTCAACATGAATAAAACCATCAGCAGCAAAAGTCACATGCTGCTCGCGTATGCTGATGATATAGATATCATTGGGCTCACAATTAGAGAAGTTACTGCGGTTTTTTCGAGAATTGAGAAGGAGTCAGCAAAAGTGGGTCTGACGGTAAATGAGGACAAGACAAAATTAATGGTTTCAACGAACAGGGCCTCCACGCGATTAGACCAAAGCGTGAACGTTGATAACCGTTATAACTTCGAGGTAGTGGACGAATTTATATACCTCGGATCTGCCGTGAACAAAAACAACAACGTCAGCCTTGAGATCAAGCGGAGAATTGTGCTTGCGAATAGATGTTATTTTGGGCTAAGCAAGCACTTTAGAGATAAAGCCCTCTCTCGAGTAACAAAAGTCCAGCTGTACCACACTCTCATTCAACCTGTCTTGCTTTATGGCGCAGAATCCTGGGTCCTATCGCAAGCAGACGAAACATCTGTAGGAGTCTTCGAGAGAAAAATACTCCGAAAAATTTATGGCCCTATAGTGCACAACGGCGAGTATCGGCGACGCATGAATCATGAGCTGTATGAGCTTTATCCTGACATTGACATAGTTAAGCGGATCAAGATAACGCGATTGCGCTGGCTAGGCCATGTCAGTAGAATGGATGAAGATGGACCAGCGCGAAGGGTTTTCGAAACCGAACTCGAAGGAAGACGAAAAATAGGAAGACCAAGACTCCGCTGGAGGGATCAGGTTGACGAATCCCTGCGTACACTTGGTATTGCCAACTGGAGAGATAAAGCAAAAGATCGAACTGGTTGACGAAATATGTTATCTTCGTTTTGTAAGGTCCCTGACCCCCCGGGGTTGTCCGAGACCGGATAAGTAAGTAAGTAATTTTGATTCAGGGCAGTGACCGTGTTAATACCCAATATTATTTTTCATTAACTACACAGAAAAAAACCTAGTGTAATATTACCTAAATTCATGGTCTGATATCAGCCAATGCACTGGGCAATATAGGGTCAGCTATTTAATTGGGCAACATTACCAATAAACGTAGGAAATTTTACGTTCAACAATATACAGAAATTATTGTAGGCGAATTAGATTAATCTTACCAAATATTCAGTCCATTTTTTCATATTTACGGAAACAAATTTAGATTTTGTTATAAATTAAAGAAATATTTATTACATTGCTGCTTACAATAGTAACATTTAAATAAATTATAATATTATAATCACCAATTATCAGGCTACTCAAATGTAGTAGCACTGTCGTTTGTCACTTCCGAAGACTCCAGCCATGTTCCCTGCGAATAAATTTGTTAATGATTAGATAAAAGTGTCAAAATCTTTGGTATCAAATTTGCTCTTTTCTACAAAGGATACAAATTTCTACTCTTCAAATGGCTAAGAGATGTACATTTTCCTGTTGCTTATTAAAACATGGCCGACACTTTTCCATTGATCTAGTTATATATAAGAGGACTCCCTTTTCCATTTATACTCCCTTTTCCATTTATAAAAATTCTTGTTTTGTTTCGCTTTTCACAAATTAATAATTACATACTCGTCTCGCTCTAACGCACGGTGTCTAGTCGGGATGTTGCTGCCTCACCACATCCTGACATTCAAATAAGAAATAGGGAATTTGCCAACTTTCATATGCAAATTCAGCATTGCTGTTGATAGTATGTTTTGCACTTTTGATTTTGGCAATAATGACACCATTTCTTGTCTTTATACAAAAAAAAACACCAAACCCAAATTGGCAATGTTAACGATGCTTATTTTTTTCTGTGTATGTATGTATTTGTATAAGTTCAAATTATTAAAACTAAGGCCAATAAATTAGCACTGAAACGATCACTTTGTTCATTGCATTTACCGTCAGACAGACAACTGCACTTACATACTCGCCGTACGTATAAAGAGGATCCTGTTCTGGAACCCCTCCCATACTCTCCTTGGGGGTTTCCGTCCGCCATTAAAAGTTGCGAAATAAAAATTTGAATTTGTTCATCCATAATTCAAAAACAAAACTTCAATTGAGAAAAAAAAATTGTGAATTTTCTTCAAGTCGTTACCAAAAACTGTGTCGACAGAAATAGAGTCGTTTCAATTCAATGTCGACGTCAATTCTAGTTACAAAATACCAAACTACACAAGTAGCGATTTTCAACTGTCGTCACAAGACGAGGTCGTTTTATGTAGATGACGACAACCATAATAAGGGTGATTAAATCTAAAGTGAGTTTGAGAAATAAGGGTCTTTAAGAAAAAAACGATTTATTTCTTGGTGAGGAAGACAAAGTGCAAAACGTAACATCTATTAGAATACAGTTAGGCCCAATTTTTGACTGGTTATTTAAATTGGTAATCAGTTGATTTTGATTTGTGTTTGATCTGACCTTAAATACGAAGAGTTTTTCAGTGATTTGTCAAATAATCTTACTTCCATGTGGCAACAGTGGCAACTCCTACGAAAAATAACCGGTATTCATACATTTATCGGCTAATCGTTACAATGCATCAAACGGACGCCATTTGCAAAACAAAAGTTAAGTGGTAAAATACAAAATATTTAATGAAATTGGAGAATATTCGAGCAGAAATAAAGGTCTAACTGCACTACGAGTTAAATGATACTATTTTGTTATTTAAACTAGGATGGTGATTATAATTGGTCACACTAACAATTCAATAAAATTTGTGTTTGTTGTTCTTTTTGTTTTCTATCAAAATCATATGGTCACTTGATCATAGTTTAAATGTCAGACTTTGGCCGTTTAAACAGCAATCAACTATTAATCTAAAAAATTAATTCAGAGTTTAAATAGTGTTTGATCGTTGATCAAAGATGATTGACCAGTCAAAAATTGGCCCTAAGGCCACTAAGGATACGTTGATGGTAGTTATTTCTATCGAATTTATTTCGTAGATTTCTGACAGTTTGAGTTGAAGGCTCAGAACTTTGGAAGAAAGTCTTTAATATTACCCAATATTTTTTCGAGCGTAAAGTGACCCATTTTGTAAATTTCTAGCCTTTAACAAGTAATCTGTCACTTCATAGATTTCAAATTGACCATCTGCTTCGAAATAACGGGTGGTTCAAAAAAAATAATTCGTTGGCAGTCTTTTGTATCTGTCTGTTGGGGTTAGTGATCATACTGAGCTATAGAAAAGGCTCTAAATGTGTAATTCCGCGGCTTATGCCAGTTGTGTATAAACCGAAAAACCAGTTAATCGGCCGACCAGAATTCGGTTAACCGGTTTCGGCTTTGAATACACTAGATATATATATCATATTACTTTTACTACAAAAATAACGCAAATAAATCAGGTTTCACAACTGAATGATTATGAATTTTCGACTGTATCTCTATTTGCAAGAAATATTGGGTACCTTTACTAAATTCATAAAATTTTTATAATTTTTATTTTTTTTCTTGGTACATGAATAATGTTAATAAGTATATTTATTATTCAGAAAGTAACAAAATCACTTATGACTTATTTTTGATATAACCATTATAATAGTTAAGAAATATAACTTTTAAATCATC
The DNA here is from genome assembly GCA_963931995.1 of Phaonia tiefii. Classification (NCBI taxonomy): domain Eukaryota; kingdom Metazoa; phylum Arthropoda; class Insecta; order Diptera; family Muscidae; genus Phaonia; species Phaonia tiefii. The sequence continues at coordinate 150,229,247 of OZ008371.1, forward strand.
TGATATTATGCTTAAAGCAAATAACATCTCATCCATTTCCTGATTGGAATATTTGTATTTTCCTAAAGCTATCACATCCCATAAATATGTCATACCAGTCACATATTCAACGGAATTAACACACTCTTGGGATTTAGTGCATTCCAAAGTATACTTAACCATTTCCACAATTTCTTGATAATCCACATCATGCAAGCAAATGCCTACTGCAAAATGACAAGAGCAAAATATACATACATACATACATTATTGAAGGTAAAGGACATATCGCTCATTTGCGACATGACAGTCATAACTTAAAATTTATATTTTTTGAACTGAATAATACAAAATATTCTTCTTGTTCGCATTTCAAAATTATTTTTAAGTTCGGCCCGAGAGTATTTTTAAACTAGCCATTTGCATACAATCCTATACAAATTGAAACTTTCAAAGTCGTGTTACTCGAAAGTATTTTTTTTTTGTCTTATGACGGTCTTGTCGCAAATAAGCGATATTATTAAAGTTGTTTCTACTTACAATTTGGTAGTATAAACCATTCTTTGCAGATTAAGTTTGCTACATACGCCCTGGCTTCATTTAGACCCAATAATGTGTTACCCAGTGATTTGAATATCTGATATAAACGGCGTCTTGCATCGACGTGGGCCGAATTGTTTGTTAACGATTCTATTTCAGCATACCATTCGAAGCGTTGATTACAACCACAATTTGTACAACGTACAGTCACATCGAATATTTCATTTGTTTCAGATTTAAGCCACCACTTCAACGACTCGTGAGGTATTTGAGGTATGAATATTTGACGACATTTTCCATTCTCACAACGATATTGATGATACTGGTTCTAGAAAATAAAGAATTATAAACTTAAATAACTTTAAATTATCTTTTAAAAATTATAATTGTATAAGTGATGATTTATCCGACCTTTCGTATTGTATTCAAAAATTAAATTGTTCGGTCGTAATCCGTAAAAGTTTAAATCATTATCTTATGTGCCAGGATCTGAGAGATTAGAAAAATCAAAAATATATGATACTAATAATTACAAAATGGCCCATAAAACAACACACATACTAGGTAGATTGTTTAGTGAAAAGAATAGATAAATTTGGCAGATCTAATATGGTATACAAAATACCTTGTGGAGGAAACAATAGTGAAAGTTGCAAAATGGTATATGTAGGTACAAATAAAAGTAAACTTAAGACTAGAATTGCACGACACAATTCAGATCAAAAATATAGACACATCTCAATACAAAAATAGCATTATCATCACACTGTGCAAACTTAAATCTTTTGCCAAACTTTCAAGATACGTAAGTTTTGAATAGGGAAAATAATTATAAACGTCGATTTATGTTAGAATTGTTACAGATAATAAGGACTCCAATAGCGAAGAGCACAGAATTATAGACATTTAATTATTAAAATGTAGAACATTTCACCGAAAATTGTTTGATGTATCATTGAATTTGTCACTAGGTAACATTTTTAATATATCAGGATGTAACTTGTTGAATTTACCATTATGTGTATACTTCTTTCAACCAAATTATTTTTCTGGCTGTAAATTAGAGAAACTATTTCTACACAAAAATTTTTCTGACTGTTTTGAACCATTGCCTCTATCTGGTAGAGGATTCGTTGTCACAACTATATTTACAGCCAACTAAAATTATGCGGTTCCTTGGACTACCACATTATTCTGTTGTGATTACCAATAATTGTGGCCGTCGGTGGTGCAATGGTTAGAGTGCGCGGCTCTTGTACATGAGCTCCTGGGTTCGAACCCGGCTTTGACCACCTTCAAATTTTCTTTCGGCGGCGGTCACCTCGCATAGTGATGGCGACACTATCGAGTATCTAACCATGAAAAAGCTTCTCAAATTACCGTTCGGAATCGGTGTAAAACTGTAGGTCCCAATCAGTGAGTGAAAACTGGAAAGCGCACAGCTCAGCGATTGTGAGAAGTTCTCCCCAGTCCCTTCATGTGATGTAATGGGAAACCATTTATTTTATTTTTGATTACCAATAATTTGTGTTCAGTATCACCAAATGTTGTGCATATCAATTGATTTGTAATCAGTTTTGGTTGCAAGAACTGAAATATTTAGTTGAAGCCACAGCAACAAGAAATAAATGTGATCTTGTCAATCGAGTTTTAGTTCTAGCAATCAAATTATCCTGTAGTGGTGAATATTCTATTAGTTGGATGAACGAAAAATTTAAAAACTAATTCGGTTGTACCAAATAATATATAGGTATGCTCAACTAATTAATTATGCACTTGAATTTGATGGCTTTCACAACCATTTGATGATGCTTTAACCCCTTATGAATTTTATAGAAAACAAAGTAAAAAAAAATAACTTTTAATTAAAATTGTGTATTTTATATTTAAATAAAAAAAAAAATAAATGGTTTCCCATTACATCCCATGAAGGGACCGGGGAGAGCCCATTTTTTTTATCGAAAATATGAAAAAATCTCTACATCTCGAAAACGAAGCGTCCAATCGAAAAACAAATATAGACAATCTTTCTAAATTTTTCACATTTTCGATCAAAAATGGTGATATGTTACCCTGGGTATCATACGTATGTTTAAGTTAATTTGTGTCATCCAGAATAATAGTTTCTTCAGCCAAGTCTCCACAATTGTTTGCATGTGTTTGTGAAGGCGTCAATAGTGGCGTCATATTCAACGATTGTGTTTAAGTCTCACTTCACCTCAATTTATGATCATATGTATTCTTCGCTGGCTGATATCTATACACTTTATTGTTTTTTCACAACACAGTTAATAATTTTTCTGTAAAGTCCTCGTGTAACATTCAAATATATGTAGTTTCTTTTTAACAACAAAGCCTCTTGTGAAAAATCGAATACATAACTTTGTAACAAGTGTGTTTGTAACAGCAACTAAATTATGATTACAGTAACTAATATTTGAACATGAATTCTAATATTGTAGTTTTTATTAGTTGTATCTTCCATTTCAGATGAATGAGGTTTTAGAAATACTCAAATTCGTTAATACAACTAAAGTTCGGTAGTAGCAACTTGTATTTAGTAAGACCTATTTTTAATCTATGAATAATATCGACAAATAATTCTGATCTTTGACAATTATGAATTCTAATCAAAATGTAGACTTTCTCATGGAATTTCCAATGCCTGAATTGATTTCCAACTAATCTTTTCCCTGTGTGTACTATAAGTATTAGTCTATGATATCTACATATATACTTTATTGTTTTTTCACAAATTTGTTTCTCAGTTTCTGTTTAGAATAAAAATTTTTCTGAAAAGTCCTCGTGTAACATTCAAATACAGTTTCTCTTTTACAACAAAGCCTTTTAGGAAAAAAATCCAATGAGTGTTCGAACTCACGGGCGATGTGTTAACACCTTTTTGCTACACGGTACCTGTGCGATTTCTATGAACACATTCGTAAATGTTACATTGGAAAATAAAAAACAGCGTTCAATCATATGATGACGTTACAGTTAAATAATATTAATACTTAAAATTATTTAAAGACCCAGTGCAAGCACATGTGTCATTATATTCTTGCTCAATACTTTTTTTATTTCCATAAAAGTCAAAGAATGCAAAGCAACAGACACTTGTACATACATACATACATTGTTATATTCGTACGATATAACCGAAGATCAACATAAAATACTTTCTTAATATTACTCCAAATTAATACTCCAAATTAAAACACTTCAATCTCGGCTCGCCGATATCGGATCGCCTTAATTTTTGGCCTAAACTCTTCGTCGAAACCCGCACTAGCTTTTTAATCCAAAAATTAATAAAATCGGCTATGAATTTCCGGAGAAAATCGCGTGGGAAAATTATATGAAAATCGCCCAATAATCACTTTCAATACCGACTGCCAAGCAACGAACAGACAAACGATGATAAGACAAAACCGAAGATCAACATAAAACACTTTTTTAATATTACTCCAAATTAATACTCCAAATTACAACACTTAAATCTCGGCTCGCCGATATCGGATCGCCTTAATTTTTGGCCTAAACTCTCCGTCGAAACCCGCACTAGCTTTTTAATCCAAAAATTAATAAAATCGGCTATGAATTTCCGGAGAAAATTGCGTGGGAAAATTATATGAAAATCGCCCAATAATCACTTTCAATACCGACTGCCAAGCAACGAACAAACAAACGATGATTTACTCTTACAAACCTAACACTTGCGTATGTATTAAATTTATAGTTTACTGCCCTAGAGGCGCGCGTATAGATGTTAACACATCAAAAATCTAATACATAACTTTGTAACAAGTGTTTTTGTAACAAAAACTAAATTATGATTACAGTGACTAATATTTTAACACGAATTCTGATACATATTATACTTTTTATGAGTTGCATCTTGCATTTCAGATGAATGAGGTTGTAGAAATACATACTCAAATTGGTTAATACAACTTAATTTCTGTAGTAACAACTTCTATTTAACAATTTTATAATAATAATATGTAACTAATTCTGATGTATGATAATTATGAATTATAACAGTGATGCCCACACACTTATGTATGTATTTTAATTAATTAATACTTATAGTAGATCTACTAGTTCTCCCACCAAATTTATGACATTTGGCCTGGTGTGATATTTACGTTTGATGTTGAAAAGAATTGCTTTACTAATACCAGATAGAGGCAATGGTTCAAAACTGCGAACAATATAGCAACAACGGAATTACAGTTTGTGTGTTAAAATTATTGTGTTAAATACAACACAAATGTATGCTAACAATAACAATCAATAAAAAAGTTTAAAACACATTTAAATTTCACAGTTTTTCACCAAAATGGCATGAAAAATTAAAGCAAGAAGTTATTGTAATTCCACCTGGTGTATATTACTTTTCGTCAAACATCTCTCTATCACACCGACCGCATCACGAAGAGTGTGAAAGGAATCGTCAGATGAGACAAATGGCGGCTCTACTATAAATTTACTCTATGATTTTAACATATTGCGCTTGTATATGAAGCAGAATAAAACGAAGTTCAATTTGATGTTTTTTAAAAATTACGCAGCATAACCAGTGTTGCCACGAAAAAAAAATATAAATCCCTACTATGTAAAAAAAAATCCTATTTTTTTCTACATGGATTTTTTGGGGATGAACATTTCTTCTTTTGTATCATTAAGTGTGTTTTTTTTACCGCGCTAAAGTTAATTATAGCTTAATTTGTACGGGACAGCTAAGCGATATCAAGTGGCATTTCAATTTTCCACTTAAATTCCGACTTGTGCAATCACAATGTTGTCACATGTTAAATTACAGAAATGGCAACAAAAAGTTATTTTAGATAGATTTTTTTATCATTTCTTGCGAATGAAAATGTTATCAAGGAGAGACCCAAAAGCAGAAATTTGCAAAATGACTCACATTTTAAGTTCATTAAAATTATTTTATTTAATCGAAGACTACGTATACATTTACATCTCTAAGTTTGAAGGATAGACCTTTATTTCCGATAGAAAACAAAATTGTAAATAAATTGTTCACAACAACCATAGAATAATACATACCATAGAAGCTTTTATTCGCTCACTAAATTAAAAGTCATAGGTACGATGGAAAGTAAACATTGGATGATGGAAAATATGAGTTCAATAATACAATATTCTTGTATTGTTGTTATATATATGTGTAGAGTTTAATAACTGAAACGCATCAACGAAAATAAAATGTATGTTGTTGCTGCTTACAATTACAACAACATATTCTGCTACCATGTGCTTGTTGGCACTGGCTACAAACGTGTTGCCGTATCTCATTTTTTTCACCCATTACAGCAAATGTTGCCACATTGCGTAGTATTGCGATAGCGATAGCTTAATAGCTCATTCAGGCCGGCAAATTTTTAAGCGTTTTCATCTTAAAACTCGCATTGAAAACTTGGCCGTTCACACTTTGCTTTTTGACATTTACGTCGTTTTGCAAATTTTGAATAACAAAAACAACAAATTTCCAAAATGGAAACTGCACACGAAAATTCTAACTTAAAAATAAAAACCTTTTTCGTTCGCAATTAAATTGAAAACAATTAGGCATCAACAGATTCTTCATCGCAAATGTACTAAAAATGATAATTCTCAAAAACTTCAAACTTATTATTATGTATAGTTTGCTGATATACAGTCGATCGGTATGGATGCTCGTAAGTAAAGGATATATGCGGTAAAAGAATATCCATTTTTCCACATTCTATCCGCAATTTCTTGGTATATACATACATATGATCATTTCTCCTATTCCTATACGCAGGCCGTCGATGCTATCCTCCCACAGCGATAGAAGGACGCTTTTCTGGTCTGATGTCCAGTTTGTCGTGTGTTTATATTTTTTTCCCCTAAAAACAATTTAATTGTTTCATAAGGTATGCTATTATATTTTTGGTTTCATTAAAATGCATTTCATTAAAATGTTCAGAAATTAAATATTTTCGCTGCCCGTCTTTCAATGCAAACAAGTAGTTGTCAGTTCTTCTTCTTTCACTAGTAAAAAAATCACCAGGAACTGATTACCACATGGTTGCATTGCTAATTTGGGAGTTTTTGAACGTGTTTTTGACAAAAATACGCTGTGAACGCGTTTTCATTTTGTATGGCAAAACCTTTAATTTTAGCGAGTTTTTGGCCGAAAATAACATTAAACATGTTTTCGGTGTCAGTGTGAATGAGCTTTAAGGGGGGAAAAACAGCCTTATTGTTTGAAAGTTTTGATCTGGCACTACCTAAATCAAAGCAAGCATGCACACCATAGATAAAGGAAATAACAAAAGGTGTGGTAGGCAACATCAACAGGGATTTTGTTTTGTTTAGTGGGCCGATGCTGTACAGGTCAACATAAACGAATACCAACAATAACAGTACACCAAACAAGCACATAACCAAAATGCATTTGAATTAGAAAGTGGGGAACACAACGACACTGTTGCCACATGGTAGTAAGATTATTTGACAAACCACTTAAAAACTCTTTTCGTATTTAAAGTCAGATCAAACATAAATCAAAATCAACTGATTACCAATTTAAATAACCAGTCAAAATTTGGGACTTAACCAATGTGTACATAAATTAAAGCCAGATCTCATTTGTCATAATCGTTTTGTTATAACTAATTATTATTAAAATAATAATATAATACATATTAATAATTTAAAATAATATAATAATTAATTTATGTTTAAATTTTTAAATAAATTTTAATTTTAAACTTAAAACTCTCTCGAACTTCCGTTAAAACTATGGGGATTTTTCCGGGGATTTGTTTTTTTTTGGGATTTTCGGGGATTAAAAATAACAATTCGGGGATTTCGCCTAAAAAAAACACTGGCGACCCTGATTTGTACGGGTTTGTAAGGATTTCTCACAGTGTTCCAATTCGCATGAAATCATTTTTGTTTCAATAAATAGCCAAAATAAGGAAATCGCTAAAATGAAAATTTTTTTATAACTCGGAAACTGTGTGTCCAATCGCAAAAATAATAAAATTTGTACCTCCTTATTAGGCACGATTTTATTTAATTTTTGTTTCCTTGTTGGTTTTGTTTCTATTCCATATGTTTCTAGCACTGTAAATAGTAGTAGGCACTACAAATTACGATCGACTACCGTATTCCAAATTAATTCAGCTGTCGAAAATTTGCTCCATATGCATGTGAACTCGACGTCGAGAGCTGTGATTTACCCCCAGATGCCTAAAACTTTGCAGTTCGACGTATTTAAGTTATTTGCATCATATTCATTCAAAACCTTGATTTTGATGTTGATAACAGTAAGCTAACGTAATAAAGCTTTTTTGCGAAAGCTTCAATAAAGCTGTTGTAACATTAATTTTGAATTGTAAAGCGTAAAGCTTTCACACAACGCTCGAATGCTAATACGAAGACTCGATAAGGTAAACCTTTTTTAATATTAGGGCGGCCCTCTCAACATTCGCAGAACTTATTTCAATAAAAATATTAATTAAAATACATAAATTAAATTAAGTTTAAAAAAATTTAACATAATATTTTTTTTTTTAAACGGACTTGAATCAAATGCCGTTGGTAAATATAAAAATTACAGCAGACAGTTGGCCGAGGCCTTCGGCCAACTGTCTGCTGTAATTTTTTTTAAATAAAAAAACAATTGTAGAAATCGGAGATTTTAAAAGAAATTTACTTAAGTGCTTTTAGAAAAAAATTTTTATTTCACGATAGATTCTTAACTCACATAAGGTTTTATTACAAAATTAATTTAGAAATTCCCTGTATCTTAAGTCGACTTAAGATGAATTGTTGAAAAATAAAAGTTACAATCATGAACATAAGCCTTATTGAGTTCATACAGAAGTTAAATATATTATATTCTATAACGTAGAAAAAAAACGGTTAAGTACGTTTGAGTACTACCTACTTCTCTTATTACAAAAACAAACAAAAATGGATTCAGTTCTGCGGAAGTTTCGCTGTAACAAACAGTTTTGATTTAAGAAGACTCATTTTCTTCTTCTAGATCATTCGAATTATCTTGTGTTAGATCTGGATGTATATCATCCATGTCTTCAGTTTGTAAATTTTTATAGAAGTTGTGATATAATGTATCAACAAGTGGCAACATATCCAATAAATCTTTTTTTTTTGTTTTTCGAAATTATAATTTGTTGACTATAACACTGTTTTAAGTCTGTTAACTTTATTGAATTGATTCCTCGTCTTTTTAAATTGATGGTTTTAAACGTTTCGTCTTCACTTAGCGTAGTCTTGAAAACAATCGTTCCAAACTCTTTAGTAAACCGCAGCCACTTTATGTCCCTCCAATTGTATTTATTACCATTATCGTCAACCTTACGCCACCAGTATCGCTCTTTGGATACAGCCGAAAAATCAAAAATCTCGGACTGCTGCATCTCTTTAACTATAAAAGTTTTACGAATGCCTACTGCCTATTTTTAAAAGCGCTTAAGTCGACTTAAGCGACTATATAAAAACGACACAGATATGTATGAGTAAAGTTCGTTGTTATTTGAATATGTCTTCAATTTTAAGAAAATAAGTTTTTAGCATCTTTAATTATTGGGGTTAATATGGAGAAACAATATGTTTTAAATTGGGCTGTTAAATATAATATAAGCTGTGATTCTCTTCGCTATTCGTTGTGTTGTTCACATTCTTCGTTCGCAATGTGCCGGTACAGCTTGTACAGCAGTACAATTAAAAAATCAGAATATATTCATGCAGGACTTAGTAGATATTACCTTAGATTGGACCTGTGGCAAGATACTGTGCCATCAACCATGAAATCAGATCACATTGTACTGCACTGGTATTTAAGCTCATTTATGCACACTAAATATGGGGAGTAAAGTTTGTCATTAAGAACAAATTACCAATATTTGGATGGGGATATATCCGTCCACGCCCATTGAAAAACGTCCATTGTGTTTAATTATTCGTTGATCAAGATCATCCCTATTTCTTAAATTATCAGACCTATCACATAATTCGTTCAAACAAATGAAAATGTTTTCCATGAATATATTTGGCGCATTCGCAATGTCACATAAACCCAAACCATAGAGTAATGAGGTATAGAGTAGCCAACTCTCTCAGTAAATTGATGGCGTTTGTTGTGAGGCAGATCGGCGGTTGGAAATTATTGCTTTAATAATACTCGATTGCCTCTCGATATACTCGATAGCTCAAACCAACCAACAATAAATCAGCAACGGCATTTCGTTTTGTGCGTTACAATTTTTGTGTAAATACACCACAAATATATACTAACAATAAAGACAACAAAAAAAGTCCAAAATACGTTTAAATTGCAGTTTTTCATCAAAACGACATGAAAAATTTAAGTCAAAAATTTTTGTAATTCCACCTGGTGTAAGTCAATTTACGTCAAATAAATCTCTATCGCACCGACCGCACCACGAATAGTGTGAAAGACGAATAGTAGAAAACTAAACCAAAAAATAATGTAAAAACTTCCGTAAAATTTTTAAGCTATAAAACTAAACAAAAAACATATCCGGAATATCTATAGTAACTGTAATGGAGATTCAGAGGCAGAATTCGTATTCACTTCCCCATGTGTAACCCACACACATCGTCGTGGGGAATGTGTAATGACCGTTTACTCATTACCCACAGGGTATTGGGACAATAATACGTAGCTACCCACGAAAATGGGAATTACCCACAGGGTAATGGGGGAAATAATGGGTAGCTACCCACGACAAAGGGGAATTACCCATCACGATTACCCTGAGGGTAATGGGGAAAATAATGGGTAGCTACCCACAACGATGGGGAATTACCCATCACATCACGATTACACATTACCCTCAGGGTCATGGGGAAATGAATGGGTAGTTACCCACGGCGATGGGTAATGGTTTACACAGGGTAACCCATCCCCATTTTTGATTGAAAATATGAAAAAATATCTATATCGGACAAATAACCAATTTTGCCGCCTTCTAATGGCCAGTTTTTAAGGGTAGTTAACTATCGGATTACTTAATCTTAATTCTAAGTTAATTAGAGGTTAACTTTGCATTTTGGAATTGTTGCAACAAAAACAGGCATTTTGTTTTTGTTTGGTGCCCATAATCTGTCAAATTTTCTACATGTGCGTATCTACTGTGAAAATAAACAAAAAGGTACAACAACAAATACATGTGAATTGAAAGAAAAATGTTCAAACGACTGCAACTCTCGAATTGCGCGGCAAATCATAATTTTGCCTTCATTGCGTAGTTTCTTCTGCACATTTTTGGATGTCAATATTTGTCAATATTTGCTTCGGCATCTAAATTGCTTTCCTAAATTTAGAATTTGTGTATTGTTTTATCTCTTTTTGCACCGTAACTTATTACTTATATCACAATTTTCATCTGCAGAATCTGAATAGCTTGCATATATGTAAGTCATTAAAATGAATATTCGGATCTAAAACAGAATCATCGCTGTCAAATCCGTATAATTCTTCTTGAGAATCTGTCAATTTTTAACTTCGTACGATTCAACGTGCACAAAAATTATTTCACGATTGGCGCTTATGTGCAAGCTGACACAATCACCCCTACCCTGTAAGTCCACGCCCAAGACGTCGACGTCTCAAAGTCGTGGTCACCTGTTAACGACGGCGTTGTCACATCAATGCAAAATCGGTACTTGGTAAGACGTCACGGCCAGTGACGCCTGCTTATCGATAATTTACTACCAAAAAGTGTAATCCCTAACGCGTAAAGAAAATTTTCTTCAATTTGATTTCTAGAATATATTGTTTTTCTTGATCTGAGTTCAAGTTCTAGTGATAAAGAACAAAAAAAAATGTCTTCGCAGACAAAGAAAAATTATAAGGCAAAGGTCAGATATATTTAACCTACCAGATATCAAATAAGTTTTATGATTTTTATATTTTGGGCCATGATACACGCCATTCATTAAATATGTCATTTATCTATAGGTTTCAAAGCCATTTTCGGGTCAATAAAGCAGCATTTAAATACGTGCTTGATACTATTGAGCCGAAAATGAAGAAAAAATCAATCAAAACACAACTGTTTGCCTCAAGGCGTTGCAAGTCGTGTAGAAAAGGCGTAACGACCAAAAACAAATCGAGTCGACTCAACATAAGTGTAAAAACCCCATTGCGGGTACCAAATACTCGTCGTCTGCTGTCGACACGACTTCAGAGGTGCCAAAATTAACAAGGCGACGCAAGACGTCGACGTTAGCTGTCGACGACGACTTACAGGTTAGGGGTTAATAATTCGCAGAAGAAACAACACTTAGGTAAAACTACAGTACCGTTAATTTTTAGCGTCACTTTAATAGAACAGCTAATGTCTACATAAGCTGCTTTGAAATATTTGTTTTTGTTTATTTCTTCGAATTACATCTCGTCGTAAGAACTTACATTCACTTAAGATAACTGTATAAAAGAATCATATTTCATTAAAAAAAATCCAATAAGTGTTCGAACTCACGGGCGATGTGTTAACACCTTGTTGCTACACGGTACCTGTTCGATTTCTATGAACACATTCGTAAATGTTACATTGGAAAATAAAAAACAGCGTTCAATCATATGATGACGTTTCATTTAAATAATATTAATACTTACAATTATTTAAAGACCCAGTGCAAGCACATGTGTCATTATTTTCTTGCTCAATACTTTTTGTTTTATTCCCACAAAAGTCAAAGAATGCAAAGCAACAGACACTTGTACATACATACATACATTGTTATATTCGTACGATATAACCGAAGATCAACATAAAATACTTTTTTAATATTACTCCAAATTAATACTCCAAATTAAAACACTTCAATCTCCGCTCGCCGATATCGGATCGCCTTAATTTTTGGCCTAAACTCTTCGTCGAAACCCGCACTAGCTTTTTAATCCAAAAATTAATAAAATCGGCTATGAATTTCCGGAGAAAATCGCGTGGGAAAATTATATGAAAATCGCCCAATAATCACTTTCAATACCGACTGCCAAGCAATGAACAGACAAACGATGATAAGACAAAACCGAAGATCAACATAAAACACTTTTTTAATATTACTCCAAATTAATACTCCAAATTAAAACACTTCAATCTCGGCTCGCCGATATCGGATCGCCTTAATTTTTGGCCTAAACTCTCCGTCGAAACCCGCACTAGCTTTTTAATCCAAAAATTAATAAAATCGGCTATGAATTTCCGGAGAAAATTGCGTGGGAAAATTATATGAAAATCGCCCAATAATCACTTTCAATACCGACTGCCAAGCAACGAACAAACAAACGATGATTTACTCTTACAAACCTAACACTTGCGTATGTATTAAATTTATAGTTTACTGCCCTAGAGGCGGGCGTATAGATGTTAACACATCAAAAACACATGTAATCAATCATAAGTTGTTTGAAAATAATTACTTCATTTTTTCAACGTCAACATTTATACAGCTTAAGTCAAGTTAAGTGCTAGTTATACGAGTATGATGAATGGAAGACCGGAATATGTAAACAAAACTATGAGCACATATTTACATAAGTTGTTTTGAGAAATGCATTGTTGATTCCAAAGACTTAGCTAAAAAGTAAATGCACATAATATTGTTAAAAAATAAGGATTTTTCAAAATGGATTAAATACATTTAAACGTCTTTACTTCTATAAAGCTATCTTATGTCGACTTAAGCTGCTCTTCCATATGACCACAGATATATTATATTATATTAATATTATAAAGTATTATACATAAGTATTATTTATTCCCAAAAAGTTATTTTAACTATTTTTTGTGTTTATGCAACTAAAAATATCAATTCCATTTACACAACCAAAACTGGTTTCATTTCTAACGAATTGCAAATGCCGATGCAAAATACGGAATTAATTCCACTTTCCACTTTATAAAAGCAGTTCCAAATAGCTGATTGATGAGGACACGCTTAATTGTTTACATTTTAGTTTGACAAAATTACTTTATTCATTTCGAGGATCCTGCTGCTACAAATAATATTGAGCGAATTAGTTTAAATGTTAAAAAATTATATAGGAATATAGACCAGTGCTGGGATTATTTAATTTGCATTACTTTATCTAATGCAAATGCAAAAGAATTACCATTGTTCGCAATGACAATTAAAAAATTTTGAATTTCCATTTACTCCAGCAATGCAAATGCAGGTTGTGTAATAGGATGCCAAGAATGAGAATTTGTTTGGCTGCTGGCAATTCTGTTTTTAAAGCCATTTATGTGTAGAGGTTTATCACTTCGATTGGTGTTGGCTCGTAGTATGTACTTTCAAATTCATAAACCTGTACATAAAAAACATTTGAAACCCAAAACTGCCATATATGAAGGAAATACTTTGAAAATAAGTAGAATTGCCAATGGTATTTAAATTTGTTTGAATTTTCATTTGTAGCGATAATTTCGCAATTTGAAATATCTTAAATAAATTAAAACTAATTGTTATCGCCTCATCCAGTCTAATGGACGTACGAGTGACCAGAGGAGCTAACATAGATTCTGATCACTACCCGGTAGCAGGAAAGGTTCGCACAAGATTAAGTAGAGCAAAACCAGACACAGAGGAAGCTGGACATCGGAAAGCTGCAATTACCAGAGGTAGCTAAAGCCTATTCAAGGAAGCTATCGCAACTTTGGCACAGAATCCACCCCTCCCGATGACGATCCTCATATTTCCGACTCTATAAAAACTTCCGCAACCGTACTTGGTTTCGAAAAACCGCTTCGCAATAAACCATGGTACGATGAAGAGTGTCGCATTGCAAATGATGAAAAGAACGCTCCACGTATGGCAATGCTTCAGTCAATTTCAACGCGAGCTGCAACTGAGCGGTATAGAGAGAAAAGAAAGGAGGTAAACCGTCTCTTTAGGCGTAACGGAACTAATGGACATGGTTCAGGGCCCCCATCTGTAAAGACAAGGACGGAAATCTCATCGCAGATGTGCAGAGCATGTTGGAAATATGGAGAGATCATTTCTCCGCGCTACTGATACCTGAGATATTCAATGACTAGGAGGCAATCGATCACAATTTGGACGACGACGTCGATTGGCCCCTCCTAACCAGAAGGCCCCTGCTGCTTTGCTGTTCCTATGCATGGATTACAGGCGGACCTGTTTAAAGCTGACGGCGATGAAAGTGCATCAGCTCATTACCAAAATTTGGTTAGATCACTTAATGTCCGGTGATTGGAGTCTCAGTGTACTATAATCCATATTTAAAAAAGGTGACCCGAGTCCCTGTGCCAACTACCGAGGAATAAGCCTTTTATCCATAGCATATAAGGTTCTATCAAGTACAGGGTGGAGCGCGGTAATTTGCCTTTTTGCACAGCAGGCTGTGGCGGCACTGTTGGTCGAAGAGAGTGTGCGTGGTTTATAGTGGCTGACGGGAGATTTGTATTCGTCTGCCTTTCAGTTGCCATCATGCATTGGACACGTGAGGAGATGTCATTTTGTGTTGAAGTGTATTTTTCAAATACGCTGTTCTCCTACGCGGAAGTGTTCCTGAACGGCAATCAATTGTAAATTGAGTAACTTCATTGAGAACAGCAGGGAATGTGTCATGTGTACGCACTGTGTGTTGCGCCATATCACGAGTAGGCATCATTGGCCCTTAGAGTTCATGAAAACTTCAGAACACGTATGCAGCAGTGTGTGGATAGCGAAGGTTGATATTTGCCAGATACACTATAAAACCATGTAATTTACAAATTCCCTTACTGTTCAATATAATTAAAATATAAAATAAATTTTTCTAAGGTTCATATTTTTTTTATTTCATTCCCAAATAATCAAATTACCGCGCTCCACCCTGTATAATGTGCGTAAGACTAAAACCAATTATGGCTGACCTGATTGGACCATACCAGTGTGGCTTTAGGCCTGGAAAATCGACAACTGGCCAGATTTTCATGCCACGCCAAATCCTGCAGAAGACCCACGAAAAACAAATCGACGCCTATCATCTATTTGTCGATTATAAGGCGGCCTTCGATAGCCCGATACGGTGCAAACTCTACGCAGCAATGTCTGAGCTTGGTGTTCTTGCAAAGCTCATACTACTTTGCAGGATGACCTTGACGAACACCAAATCCGCAGTGAGAGTTGGTAAACATCTTACCGAACCTTTCGAAACTAAGCGAGGCCTCAGGCAAGGCGACACCCTATCGTGCGATCTCTTTAACATCTTAATAGAGATTATTATGAGAAAAGCTGCAGTCAACATGAATAAAACCGTTAGCAGCAAAAGTCACATGCTGCTCGCGTATACTGATAATATAGATATCATTGGGCGCACAATTAGAGAAGTTACTGCGTTTTTTTTCGAGAATGGAGAAGGAGTCAGCAAAAGTAGGGCTGACAGTAAATGAGGACAAGACAAAATTAATGGTTTCAACGAGCAGGGCCTCTACATGATTAGATCAAAGCGTGAACGTTGATATCCGTTATAATTTCGAGGTGGTGGACAAATTTATATACCTCGGATCTGCCGTAAACAAAAACAACGTCATTGTGAATTGTGCTTGCCTTCTCTCGAGTAACAAAAGTCCAGCTCCTGGGTCCTATCGCAAGCACACGAAACATCTGTAAGAATCGTCGAGAGAAATATACTCCGAAAAATGTATGGCCCTATAGTGCAGAACGGCGAGTATCGGCGACGCATGAACCATGAGCTGTATGAGCTTTATCCTGACATTGATATAATTAAGCGGATCAAAATAACGCGATTGCGCTGGCTAGGCCATGTCAGTAGAATGGATGAAGACGAACCAGCACAAAGGATTTTGGAAACCGAACTCGAAGGAAGACGGAAAATAGGAAGACCAAGACTCCGCTGGAGGGAGCAGGTTGACGAATCTCTGCGTACACTTGGTATTGCCAACTGGAGAAATAAATCAAAAGATCGAACTGGTTGGCGAAATATGTTATATTCGTTTTGTAAGGTCCCTGACCCCCGGGATTGTCCGAGACCGGATAAGTTATCCCCTTTAATTACAACAACGCCTTCTGCCATGCATCAAGCTTTTCAAAAGGAAATCAAACCAAATTTCTGCAGCCGTTGCGCAAAAGCCACGAGATGCAGAACAAGCCCCACTGCCCTACAAGCAAACAAATTCAAATACTAAACATCCCAGCAAAAAAAGAGTATACCAAGAAGTAGAATTTGCACCACAACTCCTTGGTAAGATGTAGTGCTAATTTAGGTGCAGAAGTACTTCTTTTAATATTGCGTTGTCCAATGCAGCACTACTTCTTGTTTGACTGTTTGGAAGTGCAGTTTATGCTAAAATTTTTATGCTATATTTCGTCCGCAAACGAGCAACCAAAATTATTATTTCAACAATTTGTAAATTTCTTGTTATTTGAAACTTGGCAACAAGTGATATGCTATTAAAAAGTGCTGAATTTAAGCAACAACTTAAGGGTTTAACTAGTTATTTTATTAATTGTCCTTTTATTAGTACTCCAAAAGCTTCTGTCAACAGGTGAAAATGAAAGGAAATGAAAATCAATTTGAAAGAAAGTAAATACAAATTAAATACAAGTTATATATTTAGGCATCTTTGTACTTGTCCACTATCCCTTTAGCTCTTTAATAAATTTGCATCATATAACTCATAATGGATGTGATGCAAATGTAGATTTTTCGGAGTTGTTATTGATCAGCGTCAAAATTGCATTAAATATGCACATAGTGTTGCAGAAGATTTACAAAAATAATAACATCTACTAGAACTACTTCATTTTATTTTTGCTGGGATGATGCCGACCTCTATTTTCGAAGTTATGGGTCCTCAAAGTTCGGATATATGGAAGATTATATGTTTCAGGAACCGCCTTAAGCGATTGGTAGCAGCTTATTAAATTAAATGATAGTTTTCGATTCTGCATTTTGGAAATTCGTTGATTATTTTTCTGAAAAAAAATAAACTTCATTTTGTACACATATATGGGTTAATTCCAAACACAATGCTTTTTTTTCGTCTCAAGCTTTTTATTTCTTTCATGTAAAAGAAAATAAAAAAACAAAAACGGCAAGTAAGCTCTAAAATAATTAGCAACAAACAAAAGTAGTTGTTATTATTGTAAAACTTTCTGGTAAATTGTGCAAATGGTGCTTTAACTGTATATCATGCCTATTACATACAAATATACGTGTCTCCACACATGTTATTCATTAAGCAACATGGAAAAAGAGTTGAAAACAATAGAACAATAATAAAAAATATAACTGTTTTTCAATGATTGTATTTATTTTTATTGCTTTTTCCTGGTTTTACCTGAAAAATGTTATCAATGTCATTTTGACGTTCTAATTTCACTTTGTCTCTGCGTTTTTGCCGTAATGTCACATTTTTTTTAATTCAGTCATAATCATTACTTGAGCTGTTTCGTTTGCTTTATGTGCATCGCTATTAAAAAGTGCAAGAAGTGATAAATTGATTAAGATAAAAAATAAAATAATAAAATCAATTATTTGGTGTTTTCAAGTGAATTTATAATCGCACGATGGTAAGTACAGGCAAATGGCCTGGCCTCTTTGCGCGATGTGTCCATTAAAGATTTGATGGAATTCTCGTGGGGTCTGACATGGATCCGAGCAGGCGAACCATTATCTGATGATTTGTCAATTGGTTATTTCTACCTATCAGGTATGTATTGATCAGGGCTTATCAGGGGATATGTATAATATATATGCTGGGAACATAATTGAGCGGTTCTTCTGTTTGTCTTACGTCTATAAATCTATCAGAATGTTTCACTACTAGTTTCTTCCATACCTTCTCTGTTTTCTTCTCATATAAATATATGGGCAATCACAATGGGTCGACCGACCTCCGAGTGTAGTGACGATAAGGCAGTTGTAAACTGTATCATATTGTCACGTGTGCTAAACCTAACCTAACGTTTGTTTTAATATAAAATACATATTTTCACTATTACTAGCAAACCCACTTTAGATTTTTCCTAAATTAAACAAATTTGTAAACAAAGTGCTGCCACATATTTTTCTTCGAGCATACCACTTTCTATTCGAACTAAAATAGGGTTTTTCATAATTTAACATACTGGCAACTCAAATATAAACCAAAAACAGAAATTGAACAAAATTATTAAGGGGTTTCACGATCGTTACTGTGTAAATACTTCAGCGAGGTAAATTTTTAAGATTGGAAATATGTACATATTTTAAATTTGCCAACATCAATATCGTGAGCGTCTTTTTAATTAAAAATAAAAATGTTTTTGTTTTTTCAGTCGTGAAATGAAATGATTTTTTCAGTCTTCATTTTTTTTAAATGAAGCAAATTAAATAAAATCTAAACAAATGAAAATGTTTTACATAAATAAATTTGCCGCATTCACAATGTACAAATAATTTATATTTTTCCCGTTCGCAATATCAACAAGTACATATCTTTTAGTTTAGTTTTCTACTTCGTTTACTTAAAACATACAGTGGTGGTCATACAATTAGAAACGATGTATTCAAAGTTACATTTCTTTTCAAAACTTACGTATAAAGTGTCTCCCTTTTTGGTAACTCCGGTATATTGTCACTGTAGTTCTAAATGTCTAAATATCAACAATAACTTTTGAAAAATGTTCACAATTGCGAAAACTGTAGTGACACGTGTTTCTGAGGGTGGACAGATTATTAGAAACGCATTAGTAAACAGTGGAAATTTAATTTATTTTCATTATTCATTTCAATTTAATTTATTTTTGAACCAACATTTTACTAATTAACAATTCAATTCAATACAAATACCCGGCAAAAAACGAATTTACAACAGGGAAACGATACAATGGAGGAAACGCCTTATTCATAAAAAGTTGTGAGAGGTTTGAGAGACGTTTTTTGTATGATAAACTGTCTCTCAAATCTCTCGTAACTTTTTATGAATAAGGCCGTTTGTATTTTTGACATGCGTGATAAGTGAACGAGTCAAATATATTCATGGAAAACATTTTCATTTGAATTAAAAAAAAAAGAGTTGAAAGTGGAAGATGATTGAAAACACAAACTGTTTATTTTCTCTCTTTCGTAGTGTACATTGAGCTCACGATATTGGTGTTGAATAAAAATATTTACCTCACTCAAAAATTTATCAAATAACGATCCTTATGGTTTTTGTTATGATATGCAGCCATAACAAATCCGGAAAAGTAGGGACGCTCATACATTTGAGAATTAACAAAATCGATCGGAATCTGAAGAAAGTAAAACGAAGTCGATCGGAATAGTAACTACGGAATTATAACCATTCCGAACGAATTCTGTGACTTATATTAAGCAATATTATTTTGTTATTTTCTTAACTGTATAAAAAATTAAGTGCACTACTAATAATATTTTTAGTACAAACCTTGAAAAACACATCGAGAATAGAGTTTCGCAATTAGAATTGTTTTTCCAGTTTCTCTTTAGTTTCGACCATTCACTTTCATGAAAGTGCCAACATTTACTTGTATGAAATTTTCGATAAAAGTAACCAATAAGGGTTGCAGTGAAGATCGCCTCCTCGCGGTGCAACCTGGGTAACTCTAAATGATCTTCTTCCTCTTTAGCACAGACTCTGCTACGACCCTGGTTCACGATTTTCGTAACTATTTGATTTTCTGCTCTCGAGCTGTCGTCCTGTGCTCTCTGACACTCTGTCGAAATGGCTCGTGGGTAAGGTTCCGTTCGTCTCCGCCTCCTTAAAACCTGGCAAGCCTTGTAGTACGTTCGAAATCCGTCAACGTTAAGTTGGTGGTAATGGTGAGGTTGAGATGACTCCGTCTTTGGTTCGGCCTGGCTCTGAACACTCTGTCCCACAAGGCGGAGTGTCAACCCTCGCGTGGAACTCCCTGCTTCATAGACAACCACGCGGCCCTTGTTTTTGAACACATTACATTACGGACGTAGATAGCGGCTACAAGTTGAGGCTCAATCAGCATGAACGACAATATTAAAGTCTTCTGCCACAGGAAAACCTGTGACTTCCACCGAGCCTATGGGCTCCTCCTCGAGCACTAGTGCTGGTGAGTCTTCTGCGGTCACACGCAAGGAGGCCTCTGCAACTGCGAATAACGAGGGCGGTGGTCAACCCTCCCCAACTATGGGGAAAACTAAAAATCTCTGCCCCTCCCGGAAGCGGAGAGCTGATCTTCGACTGGCCACTAGATTGGTTAGTCAACTCTGCACGACCAGTCGCCGCACTCACTCCTGCACAGGTAAACACCTTGGAGTGGGCTAAGGGCGTCTGTGAGGGCTCCAAGTCTGTAGGGACAAAGCCTCCACTGGCTGTTACTAAAAGACAGCGTTCAGTGGAGGAGGATACTAAACCTGGTCCCTCATCTAAGAGGCATAAAAGCCACCCAGTGCTCGGCAGGTCCTTTAGCGATGTCGCAAAGGACAGCCTAATCATTGGCGTCTTGGATGAAGGTTCCCAGGATGGACGTATCCCCAAGGGTAAATGGCGTCTTGCTGAAGGAGCCCTTCTTACGGTGTTCATGGACATCGTAAACGACAACCCTGGTCCTGTGCCAATCTGCGAAGATGCGGGATGGTTCCAGGGAAGTATTAAACTTATCGGCTGCTCTGGTGAGCGAGCAGCGCGTTTGTATAAGTCCGTCATGAGTCGGGTAGGTGAGGTTTGGCCGGGGGCCAAACTCAAAGCCGTGGATAGGAAGGATATACCTTCTAGACCAATGGCTAGGGTTTGGGCCCCGTCAAACTCACCTGCTGACCCACAGGAGATCCTAAAGATCATCAGCCACTGCAATCCCTCCATTCCTGCAAAGGATTGGAAGGTGGTCAAGGTTGAGGATCCTGTAGGAGCCTCCAGGCAGGTAGTTTTGGTCCTGAGCCAGGATTCCATAAAACCCCTAGAGGAGTCAAAAGGCCAAATTCGGTTTGGGTTCATGAGTGTACCCCTCAGGGTATACTAAGTGAATACGCTGAGTGGCAAACTGGCCGAGTCGAAGTCGGAAGTCACAGCTGTAAATGCTGGAAAGTATCCTGAAAAGGCGGTAAATGATGAAGAAGCACTACACTGGATGACGACAGTGGCAGCATCATTGACCTGTGGGGCCGCTCTATCTGGCTCCGAGATGGGTCCATCACTAGCGAGAGTGATCACGAGACAACCGTGATCTAAGTTGAAGATCCTCTAGACGATGAAAGTCCTCCAGATAAATCTTCATCGCAGCATCTGCCAACCTCATTCTCCATCTTGCGAAGGGTGGAGCCGATGTGGCCCTGATACAAGAACCATGGACGGTCAATGATCGTATATGTGGTATCAGGTGCAATGGATACAGGACCTTCGTCCTATCAACCCCAGGTAGGCCAAGTTCTTGCATACTCATTACAAATTCAATGCTCTTTTATTGCAGAATTTTAGTGATAGCGATACAACCACCATCAGCATGGCGCACGACCATACGGAATCACCTCGTCCGAAGTGCGTCAGGGATATTGTATCGGAGGCAAAAAGACGGAAGTGTAGCGTCATTATAGGTGCCGACGCCAACGCGCACCACACAATATGGGCGAGTACCGGCACCAATGATCGAGGTGAGTCTCTTTTTAATTTCATTATAAGCGAAACCTTGTCTATTTGTAATAGAGGCGAGGAACCGACCTTCATAACTTCGGTTAGGAGGGAAGTACTAGACCTAACTTTTCTACTTTGCTACGACTATGTAACTGTATCCGATTGGAGCGTACTTTCTGATCACTCATTTTATGATCATAGATATCTACAGTTCCACATAAATATCGAACCTCTGAAAAAGGAAGTTTTTAAAAATTATAGGAAAACGGACTGGGACGCCTATCGTGGGCGCCTAAGGAAACCCTTTGGTTACCGTCCGAATATTCCGACTAATGTGTCAGAGCTAGTTGGCAAATTTACTGATGCGTGCAGGAACGCGCTCAATGAGTCCTGTAAGACCAGTGGTTATAATGCTGCCAAGGGTAACAAAAAACCTCATTGGTGGAACGCTGAGCTTCAGGATCTAAGATCGTCCATTAGGCGGCTTTTCAACAAGGCCAAAAAGAGCGGCGACCAAAGGGATTGGGACGTTTACAAGATTAGTCTTAATCTATATAAAGGTGAAATCAAGAAGGCCAAACAGAAACCCTGGCGAAACTTCTGTGAATCCATTGAGGGAACCAACTAGACTGCACGCTAAAAATTCACCGTGTACGGAGTTCTTAATAAAAGACGATGGAACGTGGACGTATTCGTCTGAAGTCTCTTGGGATTCTCCTGGATACACACTTTCCCAACGATGACAGGAATGCTGGTCATCAGCCAGAAGAGCTAGGCGGAAACTCACCTAGCTTAGAAAAAGTTCGCTCAATAGTGAGCAGAAAGAATCTGATATGGGCCATTAGATGCTTTAAGCCCTACAAATCAGCCGGACCTGACGGGATAATTCCCGCGCAACTACAGGAGTCACTATACCTATCTTGTAGTTGGTTGGCGGAAAATTCAGGGGCTGCCTTATGCTGGGAGTCATTCCTAGCATTTGGAAGCAAACCAAAGTGGTTTTCGTCCCGAAAGCGGGCTAATGCTCTCATGTCAAACCAAAGGACTTTAGACCAATCAGTCTATTATCCTTTGTTCTTAAGACATTTGAAAGGTTACTGGACATTCACGTTCGAAGTAATCTTCCACAGAATCTACTATCGAGTTCTCAGCATGCCTATATCAAGGGCAGGTCAACTGAGACGGCTCTCCTCTCTATAGTCAGCATAATAGAAAACTCTCTTGAGAATAAGGTCTTCGCGCTATGGACCTTCCTGGACATCGAGGGAGCCTTCAATACCATTCAACCTTCGGCGATTCTTAGGTCGTTACAGAATCTAGGAGTCGACAGCTTAGTGACACGCCTAATTGGGAAGCTTCTGGTGGATAGATCCGTCAAAGCTGAATGGGGTGGTGTTACAATTGCTAGGAACGTTAACAGGGGGACACCGCAGGGAGGAGTTCTATCTCCACTATTATGGTTAACTTCTGTCAAAGAACTGCTTCTTGAATTGGACAGGCCCGAACGCCAGGTCTTTGCCTATGCCGATGATATTGCTATCATCTGTTCGGGTGGAAACCTCAATTTACTTAGCATTCGTACAACCAGCCTACTTAGTCTGATTTCGAACTGGACCGCTAATAACGGACTATCACTTGTTCTCTCGGAAATATAAAATACCCACATTTGAACTGCCGTGAGTTAATGGGGTACAATTACAGTTGACGGAAATGGTCAAGTATCTGGGAATAATTCTCGACAGAAAAATGTTTTGGAAACCGAATGTGGAGGAGAGGGTGAAAAAGGCGTCTGTTGCTCTTTACTGCTGCAAAGGGGCGATAGGAAAGCGCTGGGGACTGTCTCCTACGATCACCATGTGGATTTTTACGGCAATAGTCAGACCAATACTTCTCTATGGCATCGTAGTTTGGTGGAGGTCCCTCCAAAAGAAATATATTCTGAATTCCTTGATGAAAATTCAAAGATCAGCAGTGATTAGCGTTAGTGTGGCAATGGGCACGACGTCAGGTACTGCACTCAGTGCTATCCTGAACATCTGTACTCCTGATATCATGGCCGAATCGGCAGCCGCTACATCCCTGGTGAGAACCAGAGATTGTGGCGTTTTGATATCGGGGCATTCCGGACACACTGAATTACTACACCGGATCAACTCTATTCCCCTAAAAACGGACTACTGTATCCCCTACCTTCTACCAGCGACAAATCTAAGGACTTCTATTCCGAACAGGAATACCTCGGAAAAGTCACTAGAAGGGGATACTAGTAGTATCAGATTTTTCACGGATGGATCAAAGTTGGATGAGCAAGTAGGGTATGGGGTCCATTCACCGGACCTAAACATAAATATCTCCTTCAAGCTGCCTGATCACTGTAGTGTATTTCAGGCGGAAGTTACCGCCATACTGGAGGTTGCTGAACTATTGAAAAGTAATGTCACAACCCTCAGGAGAATAAGTATCTACACGGACAGCCAGGCTGCCATTATATCCCTGGAAGCCATGTTTGCTACGTCCCTGACGGGGAAAGAATGCCACTCATCACTTAGGGTGATGGCAGGGTATTTGGACATCAGGCTCATCTGGCTACCGGGACACAGCGACATTCCAGGCAATTGCGTAGAGAATGCGTTAGCTAGACAGGGAACAACGGCACAGGTTCTTCCGGCAAAATAAGGTGTTAGTATGCCAATCTCTACCTGCCGTTTGCAGATCAGGCAGTGGGCCGATAATATGTTCAAGGACAAGTGGAGACTTACTTCAACTTGCAAACAAGTCAGGGTCCTCTGGCCACAGGTGGACACGAAGAGGACTAGGCAACTACTTAGCTTTCCGAGAGGCGGGTTATCCACAATGATAGGAACACTTACGGGACATTGTCTTGTAGGAAAACATGCCCTAAGATTGGGACATAGAAACTCTACTCTCTGTAGATGTTGCATGGATGAGGACGAGGAAACGACGAAACACCTTCTCTTGGATTGCCCTGCTCTGGCAGGACTGAGAAGTAGGATATTCGGTACACATTTAGTTAGCACCGTAGCCCTACAGGATATTCCTGTAGGTCTCATAGACAAATTTATTGAAAGGGCAAATTAGCTAGACGAGTAGTCAATAGTTGCTATGGAGAAAACTGCAGGTATCACAATGGGCTTCGTTAGCCTAAGTGTGCTAGACAGCGTGCTGTCTTGCAGCCTTTTCAACCAACCAATATGTGTGTGTTACTGAGCAATTGTGTGTGGATCGAGTTTTGCGAACTTTCACTTGCATGTGTGGCCTGTAAATTGAAAAAAAAACTACATTGTTTTGCGAAAACTTTCTGTCACATACTGTTGCTTTTTGGGCAAAATGGAACAAATCTGTTTCTAAAAAGTAGGGAGTTGAAAAATTTTAAATTTGAAATGCCGAAAATAGTCACAAATTAAAACGGTGCGAGATTTTGATATTGTTTCTACAAAAGGCTCTTTAAGAAATCTAATATATAAAATTCTCGTGTCACGGTGTTTGTTACAAAACTCCTCCGAAACGGCTGGACCGATTTGTATGAAATTTTGTGTACATATCGGGTAGGTCTGCGAATCGACCAACATCTATTTTTCATGGACCCGATAGGTGGCGCTGTTGTCGAAATTTAAAATTTTAACGTTTTATATTACAAGGGTGCCTCCTAGAGGAGTCAAATGTATGACCGACCCTCAATATTTTTGCAATCCCAACAGTTTACCAGAACATATCTACTCTCTATCTTCAACCCTTAGGGTGGTTCCCATACAATTTTTTTTAAAATTAATTGTTGGCGCGAGTGTGGATTTATATCGAAAATCTAAATGTATGGCAAAACAACGTTTGCCGGGTCAGCTAGTTAACAATATATATTTTAAATGGAGAAGGTAAGAACTATGTGATATATTTCGTTCACTTCATTCTTCCTAAATTTTACAGAAAAATCAAAAAATATCAAACAAAAGCAAAAATTAAAATTATATCAGAGGAAATTAGAACAGAGTAGTTTATTCTCTCAATATTTTTAACTTCATAGTTATGGTTGCAAGTAAACATTGGATGGTGGAGTATGGGTTCAATAATACCAGATAGACGCATTAGTACACAACATCCAACAAGCCAACGACAACGGCATTTCGTGTTTGTATGGTAAAATAATTGTGTTAAATAAACACAAATGTAACCAATAATAAAAATCAACAAAAACGTGTAAAATACATGGAAACACTTTTTACTCCCAAATCGAGAAATGATGTCATGTTTTATTTCACGCATTAGAACAGCTGATTTTGCTTTCTTATGGCTCTATCTTTCAAATTCAGTGTTATTGTACTTTTTTGTTTACTTTGTTTGCTCATATGTATTTGTGTCGAATTTGACATTTAGAGACATATAACAAAAACAAAATCCCTGTTGTTGGTGCCCACAACAACAAAAAATCTTACTGCGTTAACCTTTACTAGATCAGCCTTGTTTCATGCTAAATGTAAATACTTTTTCGATTCGAGAACTACAGAACCGAGGAACTGGTGTAAGTTAATTTTCGTCGAATATCTGTCATTTGCACAAACCTACGATGAAGAGTGCGAAAAGAAACGTCAAAGGAGAAAAATATGATTATTCTAATTTGTTCTATGGGTGGTATAATAGAGAAACCATATACTTAGAGGTGCGACCACTCTCATCTGACGCTTCATTTCACACCATAGAGTAATGTTATATATTCGTGGTGCGGTCGGTGCGGCAGAGAGTTATTTGACGTAAATAACTCTGTGAAATTTAAGCGTATTTTGGACTTTGTTATCTTTTCTTGTTTTAGTATACATATACATATATGTTTTTTGTGGTTTTCTTGTTGGTTGGTTTGAGCCATTGGCTCTATCTGGTATTATTAAACCAATACTTTCCAACATGTAACCTTCATATGCTACACAACAAACTTCGTAAATTTACTGAGCTAAATCGTTTCTCTATGTTTCACACTCTTCGTCGTATCAAATCGGCACGGTAATTGTATCGTGTATTAATATATAATAATATATGATATTAATGATTATAATATATGATAAAATAAAATATTAAATATTATATGAATTAACTTATACTTACAAAAGCTTTATCTTGTTCCGGCAATACACAATTTTCACATTGGCATTCAAAATAAAATATCGACTGTAATCGCTGACGTCTGTGGGAACTTTTACACTGTCGAAAATCAGAATAATAACAATTGGATATTTCCTCTCCGTCATTTATATCTCGAGAAGCATATGTGCTTAAAAAACGACCCGAAAATTTCGGATGAAAAGATTGAACACAAGAATGATTGCAAATGCTTAGATAGGGTAAATTTAGGACAGCCATGCCAGTGCATTGGGCATACGTATTTAAACACCCCGGCTTCAAATGCAAGGGGCTTGTCCATATTCTATCGTTCAATAACTGAAAATCAGTCGATGTGAATACAAATGGTTTTGGAACAATTGTTATTAACGTATGTGCATTTACTGTCAATTGACCAATGTGGCGTAGGATCAGTGCAGATATTAATAACTCCCAGTCAATACAATGAGAATTTTTCTCCAGCAGGTAATCAAAAAACTTTGTATAATGCTTAAGATATACAACTAAAATATATGAAATTGAAGCAAACAGAACAATTTCCGTTTTATCCATTTTATCCATATGTGAAATCATACGGAGCGATTCGGCATACGGAATTTTTTTATCGCACAATATCTCACCACCGTTGGTTAATGAACTCCAAATTTCAGCAGTATTAGATTTTGCTTTTATATGATCGACTATGGAAAATATACCTTTGTCAAGTAGCATTCTTAAAGCTAAATGAGCAATGCCAACATGAGCAAATAGTTGAAAACGGTAGCCGGCACATTCGTAAACATGTAATGAACGGTGTTCTTTTTGACACTTGAGGGAGCAGTATACAACGCGACCACGACATCTGCGACAAGGATAAGGTATAAAATTAGTTACAAAGCACTGGTGACAAAGTCGTCGTTGCTCATTATACACAGGAACGATAGCTGCTGCTCTTTCCGTAAAGATTAATTTGTTTTTTGGTATAGCGCATTTAGCCCTCATATAAGAACCCTTTTCTGTTAAGCTGTCAATGCTGAAATTATAAAAAAACGATTCTATTAGTTTATGTCAATCATACATGGGGCGGGTTAAATTAATTATATGTATGTCAATTATAATTTGAATTACCTCTACAAATGCAGATTCAAAAAATAAAAAATAAAGTTAAATACCATTGCCAATTTTGCTTATTTTAAACGTATTTCGTCAAAGAAGTATATGATTTTAATTGCATATGTATCACTCCAATTCTGAAGTGACAATTTGTTTGATATCTGGCAATTTGGGTTTTCAAATATTTTATGTGTACAGGTTTATGAGTTTGATAGTACTATGAGTAACCTGGCCAACTGGTTGTGACCAAAACGCGGGACACAATGGGTTAAGAAGCTCAATTTTTTGATTTAAATAAGAAATTAAATAAAAATACACGTACATATTTAGTTAAAACAAGCCTAAATATATAAAATAAAACGTTTTAGTTTGTATATACAGGCGGCCTGTCTGATATCACGACGATTTTAAACCACGAACGATATTAAGATCACGCCGGTGATTTGTAGGTGTTCTGAAAATCACGTAATTTCTAACTTTCGGCGTTATTTTATGTTACCGAAATCACCAAGCGCACAGCTGATTTTGTTGCTTGCTTTGCTTTGTTTCTCATTTCCTTTGTTCCCAACATTTGTTTGTGGTCATATTTAATAAAAAATAGGTAATTTGTAAAAGATATAATAGATATACATATATACATAGATATAATAAGTCATATAATTCAAACAGAAGTTAAATAAATAAATGGTTTCCCGTTACATCCCACGAGGGGATTAGGGAGAGCTTCTCACAACCAGCGAGCTGTGCGCGTTCTAGGTTTACACTCACTGATTGGGACCTACAGTTTTATACCGTCACTAAGCGAGGTGACCGCCGTCGAAAGAAATGTAAGAGCCGCGCATACTACCATTGCACCACCGACAGAAGTTAGTCATTTAATTATGCTACTCCAACATTTTGTGGCTCTGGCAACTATATTTTCATTCTCGAAAAGTAAAGCACGGGACAGGCAAAGAGGAACAAAATCACGAAAAGGAGAAGAGTAATGATGAACAAATGTGGACCAAAATAAACATTTTTAGAAATTGTGAAATTTATGTGTTTTCCTATTAAAATAAGTTATTTTAATACTAAAAAAGAAAAAACATTTCAAATTATGTTTTCTAATAATTTTTTAAAACATTTACAATAAATTTATTGAATAAAACACCGTTCACCGCTCACCATTCACAATCGTTTCTTGCAGAACACAATTCCGGTGATTTAAAACCATATCGACGTGAAGTGATATCAGAACAGGCCTGATAATCATATTAAAATTTTAAATTTAATTCCGTATAAAGCGTGACAATTCCACCCTAAAAACGAGGCGGTTAGTTAGGTTAACTATAAGGTAACATCAATCAAAGCCACAAACCTGTACATGAATGAAATATTAGGTGATAGCAGGAGGATTTCTATGTATTAGTAGTTGTTTTTTAACATATACACGAGGCGTGTATAGGATACAAACAAAACGCATCCCGGTGAAACACAAATGCTTTGGCAGCAGTTTAATCTTTTTTGTGTCATTCTTTATTTGTAAACAAATACTTTGTTTAAAAATTAAATTGATACAAAATTTGTAAATTAACAAAATCCCTAAAAGACGAAGGGAAATCTATTCCGATAGAAACAATGATCAATATTCTTGAAATCAATGCCGAAACGTTGTCAGCAGGTTTTCGACAATAAAATATTTTATACAAAATATTGAAAAGTTGCTTAGGTTTTGGAAAATTTGAGTACATATTGCTCTCGTCACATATTTTACCGTTATGAATTTTTTTTTAATTGATATACACTCCGGTTCACTTATTTAAAGGCACTAAAAATTCCATATTCAACGGCCTGTATCTTTTGGAATTTGTAACCGATTGCAGAAGTTTAAAATGAAAATGGAAGCCAGACATCTTGAGATATAAAAAAAATCATGACAATAGTGGTTTCTTAACTAAAGAACTTTTTTCAGCAATTTATAAAAAAAGTCATAAAATGTGCTATTTTTTTGGTTGACTTGAATAAAAGCACTTTAACTAATTTTAATGAAAAACTGTTTTTATAGTTTTTTTAATTTATTTTACTTTATTCAAGAACTATTAGTAATGGGACAACCCCCTTTGTTTTTAATAACTTCAAGTATACGGGTTTTCATTGAGAGATAAAGATAATGTACATATGTAATGTAATCCAACGAAATTTGATTCCAAGCATCCTTAATGGCCTGAATTAGTGACTGCTTGTCATCAAATTATCTACCTCCTTCATAGACCTTACGAGATAACCAACCCCAGACATTTTCAAGAATATTAACATTTTGGCTTGCAATTAACTCCTTTACTACTCTGGCGTTGTGTATAGGGCATTATCCTGTTGCAATATGCCAGATATGGGACCAAATAGTTCACTGAACTTCGGAAAAGCCGATTCCAATAAGGTTTTATAGCTTGCACCAGTAATTTTTGCACTTTGAAATTCAAGATCGATGGTGCCATAGTACGTAATAGCACCCTACACCATAACGCCGCACTCTCGGCTGTGATATCGGTTCCAAAAACGCTTTTCTTTTCGCAGATAGCCATCAGGACCATCCCAATATAAACTTCTTCTCATCCGTAAAAACAACGGTTCTCCAGTCATTTACATGACCTCTTGGCTGCACATCCCATACCATGTAGTCTCTTGCGAATTGAAGCCGATTTTCCTTACGAGGAGCATTAAGTGGCGACTCTTTTTGTAATTTCAGGTATTTAAGATACTCACAGCTCTTAATTACTCTGCGTACTGGTAACTAGCTCGCTTCCACTCCAGCTTGAGCTCTTATTTTTGACAAGGTTATGGGAGAATTGGAACCAATTCTGATGATTTTTCATTTATCATACGTAGATGAAGACAATGAAACCCTTCCTTTAAAATTTTTACCATACTCCTCGGGGTTCTTTATGTAATTGGCGACAACTGTTGGGCTCCGTCCAATTTCCTTCAGAACGGTAAACATCGATTTTAGTTTTTTCCGATAATTTGAAATTTTTTGTTTTGCCATTTGACTCGTAAAATGTTTAAAATGTAATAAACAAACGCTGCCTACAAAAAATCATCGCTTACTTTAAAAATAAAAAAAAAATAATAAAGTGCCTTTATACAAGTGAACCAAAAAAAAAAAATAGCACATTTTTTGACTTTTTTTTAATAAATTGCTCAAAAAAAGTTCTTTAGTTAAGAAACCACTATTGGCACGATTTTTTTTATATCTCAAGGTGTCTAGCTTCCACTTCCATTTTAAAATTACGCAATCGGTTACAAATTGCAAAAGATACAGGCTGCTGAATATTTTTAGTTCCTTTAAATAAGTGAACCGGAGTATATATTTAAAAAAAAAATTTATTGAAAGATAGAATTCTGTCTTAAATTAATAATATTTTATTGTGTAGTAGCTCAATTGTTGTAGCGCATTTAACCATAAATGGCATTACTGATTGGTTATGGAATGAATAAATAAATTAAATTAAAGGAAACATTTGAAGTCAGTTAAAAAGAGCTGATGCATTTAAATTATTCACAGAATCATGTTTAATGCCCCCGGGATCTTCATCTTGTTTGGTATGTGTAGTATGTACTGAGCAGGGCTTATCAGGGGATATACATATATACATATACTGGGAACATAACTGAGTGGTTCTTCTATTTGTCCTACGTCTATCTATCTATCGGAATTTTCACTATTAGTGGGACTCGTCCCCTTCTCTTCGCTTCCCTCCCCACTCTCTTTTCTTCTCATATATATGGGCAACCACAATGGGTCGACCGACCTCCGAGTATAGTAACGATAAGGCAGTTGTAAACTGTTTTTGATGTTATTTTCACGAGACATTTTGTTAAAATGTTTCACAATCAAATGTTGCTGTGAAAGTAAAATTAAATAACATTTTCTGTATTAAAAATACAAATTACGTAAAAAGATCATTACAGAATGAAAGCCGAGTACGTTTTTTCTTAACTTGGATGTCCAAAAGTATGTTCCTCAAGCATTTATTCACAAAAAGTCATTAAACAAACTTCTGTTTTCACTTCACATTTATACCATTTTATGCAAATCAGCTGAGTATTGGATCTCCGAAAATCCAAAGTTGTCAGAGCCATACATTTAAGAAATTCAACAATCAGTTTATTTATTTTTAGAGTTATATTGTAAATATACCAATTCAAACACGACGGCATATATAAGACAAGAAGGAACAACTATTCTTTCCTAAGTTCTATGCTTTTAAATGCGTTAAAATTATAATCATTCACTCAAAGTCTAAAGCAACTCATTATGTCTTTTTGTGTTGTTTGTTTTTGGCGCACATATTGAAGTAATAAACTAGGAAGTTGCATGAAAAATGTAAGTATTTTAATAAAATTTATGTTTATGAATTATTATTTATATATTATTTGTGTTTACAGAGGAAAACACAAGGCAAGAAGTCAAGAGGAGATTCAATAACCGATCTGTTTATTTCTGCCTTTTCATTTTTGGCAGCAAAATATATGTTCTGCAAATAAAAATAAATAAATTGTTTCCCAATACATCCCATGAAGGGACAGGGGAGAGCTTCTCACAATCACTGAGCTGTGCGCTTTCCAGTTTTCACTCACTGATTGGGACCTACAGTTTTACACCGATTCCGAACGGTATTTTGAGCTTTTTCATGGCTAAATACTCGATAGTGTCGCCGTCACTATGCGCCGCTGAAAGACATTTTAAGGTGGTCAGAGGGTTTGAACCCAGGATCTCATGTACAAGAGGTGCGCACACTAACCATTGCACCACCGACGGCCACATGTTGTGCAAATCAGTTGTATAAAAACGACGACTTAAAAAGTCAGTTCGAAAAGTGAAATCTCAGAACACCAAACTCGAATACTTGTGAATTTAAAATGTTTTCTGAAATATATACGAATCGGAATGCAGCACATGAGTGTTTGTGTCGAAATAGTATTATTATTTTTATAAAAATTTTAAAATATTAGTGGTATTCATGCAAAAAAGAAAACCTAGAACTTTTGCTCAGCGTAAGTTTGCCCCGAAGCGTTTCGTGAGGCACCAAATAAAGTTTGCTCCGTGTATCTATTCGGCAATTGTCAAAAAACCCGAAAACTGGTTATTCGAAAATGCCATTATTTTCCCCATTACCCTCAGGATAATGTTGGTAAACGATCGCTACCCATTCCACACGTCAATAATAATGGGTTACTCAGGTTTAGCAATTACGAAATATGAACACTCGTACAATCCTTTATGCGCGAAAATAAATTGTTATAATTATAAGTTTTGTTCCTCTACATTTCTATGCTCATGTTAGTTAATTTAATACTTGTATTTCGGTCAATAACCAAGCAGTGGTAAAATTTATGTTTAAATGCGCTACAACAATTAAGTTACTGCCTGATAAAAAAAAATATAATAAAAATAATTATCACTTAATAATATATAAAATATGGTAGCTTTTTTCATAATGAAGCCACAATATGTTAATTTTATAGTTCCTGCCACTTACTAATCTAGTATTCACCCTGATTACGTTTTTAAGAATGATTACAATCGACAAAAATAATACTAGTCGTATTTCGACTACGACAAACTTAATCAGGGTGATTAACCAACTGCTCACCTAGTAAGAAGTGTGAGTAATGATTTTTTGTTCTTGGAACGGTTTGCTTAGGAGTTTCCTCCTCTAGTTAGGACCACACCGTATTAATAGTTGGTCCATTTTTTGGGCCCTACGGTCTACTGGGACACACCCCCAACATATTTTAGAATTGTGGGCAATGGAGATAAAAGATTGTTAATCAACATTTTACACATAATACACTTGTGAAGCTTACATTTCTTGAGAATCCCTGCCGAGTAATATTTCTTTCAAAGGGATTTTTTCATTGTCATTATTAACACTTTTCAATGACACCAGTTCCAAATGTAGATCTTTAAGCTGCTTCCTAAAATTGTCATTCAACGATAATTCCGCCAGCTCTTCTAAATGCCTCTCCACTGCCTTTACGTCTTTCAATTTTAAAGCACAATATGCTTGGCGTGTTACAATCTTATTTCTCAGAGCCACCGGATAACCATATTCCAGGGCATATACACAATCATCATATGCCTGCTGATAGTAACCGAATGCCTGCAAAGCCATGGCACGATTTGCAAAAGCCAAAGCGAATTCATCGACATTACCTTCGCAGTCGAGGGCAGCAAATATGGCATCGTTATAAAGACGACAAGCACCCAACACATTTCGATGGGCTTCATCAGCAGAAAATAGGCGATTGCCTTCTTTTCTTAGATTATTTGACTCCTTAAGCCTTTCGTCGTCTTCCTTCATTGCAAACTCGGTGTTCTCGTCGTCCTCCAATGTCTGTAGCCAATGTAAGGGCGGCTTATAATAAAATGAACGAACATTTGCTGGAATTTTATCAAACAGCGGACGCATAGTTTCAAATTCATTTCGATATTTTTTCAGCTTAATAAAATCGGCTAGTAAAGATGACAGTGTGCCTAAATCGTTATCCATAGAAATAGTATTTATTGTGCCAGCATTAACTTAGGCCAAAACTATTTCTTAAAATGCACAGGCACAGCACGGCTCAGGGCATGGTAAAATAAGTAAGGTAAACTCGTTAGAACAGCTGATTTGAACATTTTTCTTTCTCTTATGCATGGTAGAAATATAATGGTAGATGCAGTACGACAACAAATACAGCAAGCCAAAAACAAAAGGCATTTTGTTTTTGCTCAGTATTGTGTTGTGTCAAGTCAGCTGATAGAAAAATTATGAAAATGTAAACAAATTTGCAAAAAGTTCCATTTAGAAAATGATTGAGTGTTATTTGATATATTGAAAGTGTTTAAGTGTGAAAATTAAAACTTTTCTATGTAATTTTTGCAGAGAAATATTTCAAAAACAGCAGTTGCTGCCGGACGGGGGTTGCAGACAAACAAATGTAAACAAATTTTGACATAAGAGAAAAACTTACTCACACTCAGTCCAGAAAAAAGTTCAAATCAGCTGGGCTAGTGCTTCTACCATTTCTTTGTACCATGGCCTGAGCCATGGTAAAATTATTATCAGCTGACTTGACACAACACAGACACTGAGCAAAAACAAAATGCCTGTTGTTTTTGGCTTGTTGTATTTGTTGTCGTACTGCATCTACCATTATATTTCTACCATGGCTCAGGCCATTGTAAAACAACCAAGTAGTGGCAGTAGAAGTTGTTTGTAGTTGTAGGCAACAACAACAGGCTTTTTGTTTCAGTTCAAACTCTACACGATTCATATTCAGTTCATATGAAATTTTCGTTGCCATAAGAAGTACGTGTATAAAAAATATCGAAAATTTCTTGAACCGAAAATTTCGCTCACTTTTCATTTCCTTGATACTCAGCTCTTTGCGAAAGATTTGTAGCAAATCAAGTACAGGGTTGTTACGCCAAAGTTATTTTCGAACGAATAATATTTTTTTGCTAAGCGCGGTATTCAGGTTTTATGAAATTTTCGTTGCCATAGTAGTACGTTTATGAAAAATAACGAAAATTTCATGAAACGAAAATTTCGGAATCTTCGAAATTTCTTTGCGAAAATTTCGTAGGCAAAATCAATTACAGGGTTGTTACGCCAAAGTTATTTCGTACGAAAACAATTGTTTGATAATTGTTTGGGGCAGGAATTTTGACTTTTCAATAATTTTAACAACTAAAAGCAACACCACATGCGTTAAAAATAAAATGGAGTGCGTAGAGGAATTATAAATTAAATATTTGCAAGGTAAATCAAAGATGGGTGGCAACTCCCCGCAACAACATTTTCCGTTTGGAGATAAATGACAAAATTCCTTACGAAAATTTCTCAAGAACTGAATACGGGGCAATAATTGGTAACAAATACACTTTAATTGCGATTCGCCTATTTTTTTTCGTTTTTTTTTGCCTGATACGGCATTAAACGGTGATGAAAAAAAAAATTTTAAATTTGGCCGCAAGTCCATATTTTCCGAACTATAGGCCTCCAAAGCTTGAATGTATAATCGCGCGTAAGCTAGCGATTATCGCTTTCTTGCTAGTAACCAAAACGCCAAACTAGCGATAATTTATATAATCGTCTTGTCCTAATGCATGGTTTGTATTTGTTTTTAAATACATGTATTTTCTTCTCCTTGTCTCACAATGACGATATCCAACACTGTTTTTTGATTTTTTCATACTGGCAACTTTCTACCTTTTTATACCCTCACCCATAGGGATGGGGGTATATATCATTTGGACGAAATGTGTTTTAGGACTTTTTAAGACGTTTGAGCCATGTCCGTCTGTCTGTCTGTCTGGCTTTCTCACTGGCTGGTCAACACGATAACTGCCGTAAATCTTTACAGATAACAATGAAATTTTGTCAGTGACTATTACTTGCCAATATTGAGTTTGGGATTGGAAATGGGCGTTATGACCACGCCCCTTCTGGTACCTCCCATACAAATCGACACATTTAGCACAAAATTTTCTTTGGTATATGTATGTGATTAGCTTCAACTCTCCCACCGGTTAATAGTCTGGAGGAAATGGGCGAGATTTTCACGCCCATTCTGGTATATCCCATACAAAACAGGGTGTTCGACCGGGTTGTCAATCCGATAAATCGCGTAAAACACTTCCGACCTTAATGAAATTAGGTATAAGACTTCACGTTATGAGACGCCAATCGCCGAGTAAACCAAGGGTGGTTTTGCCACGCCCATTGTGGTACCTCCCATACAAAAGTTGTTTGGCCGTCTGGTTGTTCGACACGAGAAGTCCCGCAAAACAGAACCAATCTTTATGAAAGTTTGTACTGGTCAATATTTAGTCAAATAAAACTCTCCTATAGAAAATGAGCTGTTTTGCCATGCCTCTTCTGGTACCTCCCATATAAAAGTTGGGCGGATGACCGGTTGATCGACACGATAACTCTCGTAAACTACAACCGATCTTAATAAAATTCGGTACTAGGCAATATTTTGCTAAAAGGTACTATGTAAGTAATAATTGCCTATTGTGCCACGCCCAGTTTCGTACCTCCCATACAAAAGTTGGGCGTATTTCCGGTTTCCGACTCGATATCTCCAATAAATCACAACCGATCTTAATAAAATTTGGTACTGATCAACATTTGGCAACAACTTGCAACGCCCAATTTTTGTACCTCGCATATAAATACTCGGAGGGAAACTAACTAATTTCGGTATTCAATAATATTTAGCGCAATGTCAATCTGCTAGTAAATATGGTCACTTTTGAGTATGGGCGTTTTTATTTAACAGAAATCCCACGCAATGAGTGACTTAGGGTGAGGGTAAGATTAAGTCGGTTCACCCGACTGAAACTTATGTACTGGTTCAAACGGAAATACATATAATCGTCTTCCTCTAACCCATGGTTTGTAGTTATTCTTGAAAATGTTTATAGTCTTCTGCTGAACGATAAAGATATCCAACACAGATTGTTGGCACAAGACTTTGTTTCGTGTTTCTGATCACAAAAAGTTACAAATTCAATTTGGGTTTATACACAAACTCTGCTTTGCTTTGGTTGAATAATAACACAATTCTTTATTTATTTTAATATTTAATTTAAAAACTTTATTTTGTTTATATTTTCATTAATATTGTAAACATTAATTGAATTTAAACTTATATTTCCTATATAGATCAATTTTAGAACATTTTCTGATTCTGGTTACAACTTGGTTTGTTTACAATTTGCAAAATCTGCTTTTTTTCATCTCTCATTCCATCAAAAATCTTCTGCTGGTTTTCCCAAATTACAATTCAGGCTGGAATGGAATATGCTGAAATTCTGCTCGTTTGAAATCTTCTGCCTTTTTCTTCGCTTTTCTTCACACCGATCCTTCTAGCTGCAAATTTGATACAGGACAAAATGTGGAAGAGAGTGAGCGATAGGCGAATTGAAAAAATTAACTTTCTGTTTGATTTGATTGGCACTAATGACTTTTTAAATAACTTTATATTCAATAAATTAGTTTGGATTTGAAGAACACAGCAATTTTCTTTAATTCTTATTCATATTACGTCCAAATTCTTTCAGAAAAACTGGCATACAAAATTATCAAAACCAGTGGACTGAAACACTCATGGCTGCTCTTTAGTACTTCTCTACAATTTTTGATGCAACCGCTTCGACGAAAATAAGCTCCGGTGTGTGGGCACATCAAAGATCTCTTATTTAATATTGGTGAAGGCGAAATATACAGAAGATCTTTTACGGGCACACCTCAGGGGTCCGTGATTAGTCTTCTCAGTTTTAACGTCTTTATAAATAGCATTTTCCAGGCTGGTGAAACTTAAATACTGGGATATGCAGACGAGTTGGTTATATTCTTCAGTGACGAATCTCTGGGGAAATATAACAGAATGCAGTGGATATATTATTGGAAAAGTTGGGGCATGCCTAACCTGACCAACTATCGCGCTTTTCGATGTATTATCCCGCCTTAGATTTCAATCCCGCTATTTACACAGAAACCTATTAATTAGCTTGGAAGTTATGTTTTTTTAATACAAAATTTTTAAGTCATAAGCTTGATTTGGAATCACATTGCAAGACGATCGTTTCAAAGTTTGTGAATCGTTTCAAATGTGCCACTAAGTGCATCAATTATATAGGGGTTTTCGATTTTTCTTTATATTAACCTGATATATCTATTTTAGGTCACAAAAGTGGCGTAAGCAGATTATTATTATGGGCAAAATATTTAAACAGATCCCAAAATTAACTAATTCCAAATTACACTGGTGTCGCAGACTTCAATAAATAAATATAAACTAAATATATTTTATTTGTAAATCTTATTTAAAGCTCGGTTATTGAAATAATAATTTTGAATTGAAATTGATTTTTTATCACGTTATTTTTTATATCTTTTTATAACAATTAATGAATGTTACCCAAACACATTTTATTATCCAAACATTGAAATTGAACTGATGAAGTAATCTCTAATTATGGTAAATTAAAAAAATATATTTAAATATTTATCCGTTGTAGGAATTATGGCAGAAATTTTGTAACCATATAAGGCCTAATGGCTCGGTAATGTATATGAAGAGAAATAAATAAATAATAAATAAATAATAATTTATTGTGATAAAGATTTATATAAAAAAGCGGCTTTAACTGACGACGTCTAATATCAAGATTAATTAAACTGAATTTAAATCTAAAAGTATTTTTGTTCAACTTACCTTTTAGCGGCTTCAATTGTTTGTTTGCTAAAAATTTTAAATATAAGAGACAATTGACAGCTGTTTATTCGTTACAGAATACAAAATAACCGAATTTTAGCGATGACAACAAACGCAAAAATTACGGCGAAATCAATTTTTAAGATATACCTAAATTTAGATACCACGTTACAGAATTGCATTCATAGCTCACAATCGCTAAATTGATTTTAGATACTTTTAGTGATGGAGATTAAGCATTAGCAAGTTACAGAATAGACCTGTTTTTGATCGAAAAGCGGGATTTTGACCCAAAAAGTGGGATTTTTTATTTATAACAAATGTGGTACATACAAAAAAAATATAACATTAGTTAATTAAATTACATTACACATGTAATTTGTTATAATTTAATGATATTTATTGGTTCAAAAGTTGTCAAAATACGATACAATAACGGTATGTAATCATACACTAACAGTGGATGCTGCCTTTAATATGGAACAAATTGCACAGGATATGAGAACCAATAATGAATGGAATTCAGTTTTAGGATGTAATTCAGTTTAAGGTAGATCAAGTGATCACCTCTGTATTCATGAGAATTCAAAGAAATATTGCAATTGCTATAAAATTTAAAAAGGTATGAACCTGAATTGATACAAATATCACAGATTGGCTTGGCGTAGTAACTTTGATTTTGTTTGCATTAAATCGCAGATACATTTACGTTCCACACAAATTTCTGGGATCAGAATAGAACTTTCAACCGTTATGGTAATTTGCGCTACTTCTATATCATTCTTGTGTATTCACCAGAGAACATTGGAACGAAACACGTTCAATCTACATTAATTTTGGGTGCTGGTTCCTATTCGGCCATTTTCACATATCATGGGCTCCGTCCTTACGACTCTGGGCATTCGACTTTCCTTTACAAAATTGCCATCTTTATAAGGACAAATTTGACTTTGTTTTGTTTACTTCTCTCAAATTAATTGTTTCTTCGTCATAAATTGAATTTCAAATTTAAATATTATAAAATTGCTAACATAGAACTTATAAATATTAGTTTAATCAAAATTCTCTGATTTTAGACAACGATTTAAAATTTTTAAAATCCTCTGTTGAACACTGACCTAAATCAAGTTTAGTTGGTATTCCTTGCGGGCACAGATATGTATATCAAACCGTTTTCAGTTTCATACAAAAAAGCTAACCAAGGTAACTATACCTTTAGAATTTATTCTTGCTAGGAACCCACCAGAGTCTTACTCTTTAGGAAGTCGGTGAGGCTAGAGGGTGAATGCACTCATAGAACACACTCGATTTGAACAGATTTGAGCTAATCACGTTAGAGCTGCCTTGCTGTCCACAAAAATCACAATGTCACCATTGTTTAAGGGATCCAGATTGTGAATCTCATCTACCGCTCTCGTGATCGCAAGAATTTCGGCCTGAAAGATACTACCATGCTTAACAACATGTAATCCGAAGTCTGCCCTTGATTAATACTATCCATTCCCATGAGGACAATTGCGTGACCAGAGGAAAATGTACACAGACCCAATTCTCTAAGGCGAATAGCACCTCTAGCCGCACATCTCCTGACAAATATGTCGAGAGGTGATACCGGTCATGAACTCCAATGCCACCTGGGTGAAGCTTCTCCTAGCTCCACTAATACACATAGCCGCCGTCCTCTTTACCTTGCCTAGAAGCTTTAGATTACTTTTACCACAGCCGTGTAGAGCCACTAAATGGTCCTGGGAATGAGCCCCCTGCTCAGTCTTAATCCATTCTTCATCCTCCCTCGACATTCCTTCTCAAATTTAACTTTTGGTCCAGGATGGTACCGAGGTATTTGGCTTTGGCGCATAATGTGAGCTCCATACCGCCTAGCCTCGGTAGTCTAAATTCTCTAATTTTGCTTCTTTTCATAAATAATACCTATTCCGCCTTTTGGGGGTTTAAACCTAACCCACAGCACTTGGCCCAGGCGGAGTTTCCCCAAAGAAGTTTGTATTACATCACTGATGGTGGTCAAGTCCTTTCCCGCGATGAGAATGACTACATCATCGTCGTATGCCACCACCTTAAGTCCCTCTCTGTCGAAATTTATATCGTTCACCACTAGTAGCCACAGTAATGGTGACAAGACACCTCCTTGCGCAGTGCCACGAGTGGCATATAACTCATGCCAACTGATAAATTGATCACGCGACTTCCAAGTATGTGTTCAATCTATTCAACCACAAAATTTGTCACCCCCAGTACAACCAGTACGCTCTTGATCACGCTAGACGTTACATTGTTAAAAGCACCTTCAATGTCTAGGAAGGCATCGAAAGAAAAGTTCACCCCATAGCAACGACAACTTCATGTATGGCACTTTCCATCAGTCTACCCTTAAGGTATGCATGCTGTCGCCCGCTTAGTTGTCCCGGGCTCATCCTGTTCCTAATGTGCAGGTCAATAAGTCTCTCCAGAACTTTAAACAGAAATGATGAGAGGCTGATTGGTCTGCAGTTCTTGTAAGCAGCGTGGCTTGTCTTATCCGATTTGGGTATGAAGACCACAAGTACCTCCCTCCATTTATCCGGAACTATAGCCATTTCAAGGCATGTTCTGTATGTCCATCAGGTGATGAGTAATCAATACCGCGCATTTCTTCAGAATTTAGCCCATCTATCACCTTATTTATCTCTTCCATGTGTATTTGGTTGGACACCATGGCCATTGAAACATTAATGGCCTTGTACTTAATATTAACACAACGTAGAAAATGGGTCTCCGTTTATATTTCCTTTGAACAGATTGAAACTATTCTTGTAAACCTCCCAGTCAGAGTCCAACCCCGACCTTTTCGCTCTATTAAAGAGTCCGCGTGAGCTTACGCAGCTC
This sequence comes from Phaonia tiefii, assembly GCA_963931995.1. Classification (NCBI taxonomy): domain Eukaryota; kingdom Metazoa; phylum Arthropoda; class Insecta; order Diptera; family Muscidae; genus Phaonia; species Phaonia tiefii. The sequence continues at coordinate 150,271,750 of OZ008371.1, forward strand.
CTTAGTCCACCAGACCGGCTGTCTCTTCTTACCGGGAAAGGTAAGGGGACAGGATTCAATGTAGCTCCTACATAAGACATTCGTCAATTTGTCCACCTTATCGTTGACATCTGTCACTATCAACAACAAATACCCTGCGGACAAGGTCAAGAAATTTATTGCAAATTGCCTTCCTCAGAAAAGCATATAGTGCTGTGATCGGAGAATGAATAATCCCCCGATACGTACCAGGCCCTGACGATGGTCTCGTCAGAGGTAAGGGTTATGTCTATAACAATCTCCCTTAATCTATTTTGGAAAGTAGCAACACCACCCACGTTACAGATTCTAAGCCCGGATCGAATAATAAAATCTAAAACAGACTCACCTCTACCGTTTATACCTCTACCGCCCCATTGTGTGTGGCGAGCGTTCGCGCCCAAGCCTACATCGCTTAAAGGTCGAAAAAATAGAAACAAATTATTAAAAGAATAGCTGAGCACTATGAATTATAAGGACTTCAAGAGATACGTTGGGAATACAAATTTAATCAACAGATTCAAAATTGTACGTGATAAAATTATAAGATGCAAGGTAACAATTACGTTTCTGATCAAATGCCGAAATGAAGGAATTATACCACAATTTATAAGAAATTCCACCAAAAATATTTTCAAACTTTTTGATGAATATTCAAATCCTTCAGTAAATACTCAAGTTGGGAAGTATATTGGAAATCTACAACACAAGATTCTTAATTCCTCAATTAAGCAAAAACATTATCTCCTGAAAAGTCATCAAGATGAATTAAATTATATAATATACAATTTAAGCAGGTTTTTGGATAATGAAAAATTGAAAATTTTTTTAAAATGTGAGGACATAACGGCGGAAAAATTAATGAGAAAAGAAAAACTGGTACATAAGAAGAAGTTTGATAATTGCGTTAATTTGTAGAAGAGAGAATTAGGAATTAAATTTAATAAAAAATGGTTTGTGAATAAAACAGGTATAGATATCCCAGAAGATGTACAGTGGATTTTGTCTTTAGGACAAAAACACGCACTCCCGGTTAATAGAGATGAGTTTCCAATGCTAAAGGTAATATCAGAGGGAGAAGATTTAATAGAAACTATTGAGAACAAAGAGGAACAAGAAATAGCAAGGTCAAATTTTGTAACAGTAATTGATAATCATATAAACAAAATGACATTAAATAGTAGAGACAAATTTACAATAAATAAAGTGAATAATAGTCTAAATTTTCTTAAACATAATAGGGAAATATTGATTTTAAACGCAGATAAGGGAAACACGTCTGTAGCAATTAATAAAAGAGACTACTTCTCTAGAATTCAAAATATTTTAAGCGATATTACAACTTTTCAAGTATTGGATAACTTAACAATAATTTTATTGAGGAACTATTTAAATTAAATATAATAAGATCAGTAGATAAAGTGAGACTGAAAACTTCAGTAGCGGTTGTACCAAGATTATATGGTTTACCTAAAATACATAAAGAAAATTTTCCATTACGACCAATTTGTTCATCAATAAATTCACCGTCACACAATTTATGTAAATACATAGTAAATTTCCTTAAAAAATTAACAGAAAATTCTAAATATAATGTTAGCAATTCGGTACAATTTAAAGATAAATTAAAGGGTCTTTCGATGGAAAATAATGAAAAATTAATATCACTTGATGTGGTGTCGTTATTTCCTAGTATTCCTGTTGATTTGGCCATTACAATTATAAAAGAAAATTGGAACAAGATTTCAGACTTAACAAATATGAATAAAAATTTATTCATGCAAATTATAAAATTCTGCACTGTTGATAATAGATATTTTCAATATGATGAAAAAATATATACACAACTAAAAGGACTTCCTATGGGTTCTCCAGCATCTCCAATAATAGCAGATATCGTAATGGAAAAATTATTAGATACATGTTTAGAAAAATTGACAGTAAAACCTAAAATAATAATAAAATATGTAGATGACTTATTTTGTATAGTGAAAGAGAATGAGATTGACATTTTATTAACAACTTTAAACTCATTTGATCAAAGCATCAAGTTTACTATTGAAAAAGACGTGAATTCTTCAATTTCATATTTGGGCACATTAGTGATAAGGAAAGGAAATAAATTATTAACAGATTGGTATCAAAAACCCACTTCGTCAGGTAGAATTATAAATTATTTTTCAAAACACCCTAAAAGAATTATTATTAACACAGCCAAAAATCTTATAGATAGAGTATTAAAAATAAGTGATAATAGATTCCATAAGAAAAATAAAGAAATAATTAGAAATATATTAATTGATAATAGTTTTCCTAATAAACTCATTTGCAAATTAATAAGACAATACAATATTAGAAAATCCCGCAATGTGGATGAAATTTTAGAACCAAAAGTTTATAAATCATTAACTTATGTACCTGGGTTTTCGGAAAGGGTAGAAAACTCAAACATACATAACAAAGGGAAATATAAAATGGCACATAAGATAAATAATAAAGTTGGTAGATTATTTACGAAAACTAAAGATAGATTAAAAAAATCAGATATGTCAAATTTAGTATATAAAATACCATGTGGTGGTAATGATATTGAACAGAGTGAGAAGGTATATGTAGGAACAACAGGGACTAAATTATAAACGAGAATAGCAGGACATAGGCATAACCAAAAGTATAGGAATTATAATTCAACAACGAAAACAGCGTTATCAACTCACTGTAGAGATTTCAATCACTATCCAGATTTCGAAAATACATCTATTCTGAACACAGAGAATTATAAAAAACGTAGATATATGTTAGAAATGTTACAAATTAATAATGTTCCATTTGAAAAAAGGATAAATTTTAAAGTAGACACAGATAACTTAGCTCAAAATTATAGATGTTTATTAAATAAAAATAAAAATGTTAATAATAGGGGAAATTAAAACAAAGGCCGCGAATTTTTGCGGTCTCGCGGTTTTATTTTTAACAATTTAGGAAATTTTAGAGTTTATTATCAAGTTTGCAATTTCTTGAAATTTTGCAATGTTAGTGATTTTGTGAGATTTCTTACTCTTTAGAGCTTTGGCGATTTTTAATTAATGTTGGAAATCATTGTCATAATGGGGTTGGCAAGGTTTTGGGGATTTTCGCGAATTTGATGGTTTTTGACCATTTCTTTTGGTTATAGTGATTATTAGGTAATTTTGTAACTTGTTTAAATTTTGGTAATTTTTCGCTAATTTTCGCAAGTTTTTATCAGTTTCACTAAAAATGGTAGAATCTTAATTAATGAAAACAAATAGGTTAATAATAGGATAAATTAACACAAATGTCTTAAAATATTTTAAAATTTTGTTCAATTTAATATTTCTATTTTTTGTAAACTTTACTGTATTATAATATGTATAAATAGTATTACTTTTCACAATTTGTCAAAAATTTTCATTTTAATTTGTATTGATGTTTGGTTGTTATAATTAATATAAAAACTTTCCTGAAGAAGATTTCCAAAGGAAATCGAAATATCGAAAAGAACAAAAAAGTTTTATGAAATCGGAAGAGACATAAAGCTGGAACAATTAGTCGAGAATAATGAACATTTTAATGAAATTTATTTTAATGAAACACAAAATATAATAGCATACAATATGAAACAATTAAATTGTTTAAAAAAAAAAATAAATATAAGCACACGACAAACTGGACATCAGGCCAGAAGAGCGTCGTTCTATCGCTGTGGGAGGATAATGTTATCGAATGTCGATGTCGACGGCCTGCTTGGGAATAGGAGATATGGTCATTCGTATGTATATACCAAGAAATGGCGGATAGAATGTGAAAAAATTGATATTATTTTACCGCGTCTATCCCTTACTTACGAGCATCCATACCGATCGACTGCATATCAACAAACTTTAATTATAAGTTTGAAGTTCTTTTAGAATTATCATTTTTAGTACGTTTGCGATGAAGAAACTGTATTTCAATTTTATTGCCAACGAAAAAGGTTTTTATTTTTAAGTTAGAATTTTCGTGTGCAGTTTCCTTTTTGGAAGTTTGTTGTTTTTGTTATTCAAAATTTGCAAAACGACGTAAACGTCAAAAAGCAAAGTGTGAACGGCCAAGATTTCAATGCGAGTTTTTAAGGTGAAAACCCTTAAAAATTTGCCAGTTTGAATGAGCTATGAAAGCCATTTTGCAAATTTCTGCTTTTGAGTCTCTCCTAGAGATGTGACCTCGAGTCGAATAAATCGATTATCGAATAATCGATTTTTTTTGTTTCAAGATGAATCGATTTCTACAAAATCGATCTTTGAAAAAAAAATAATCGATTTTTATATTTATTTCGATTTTTTTATACGAAAAAATACCTATGTATTGGAGAATTTATTTTATGAAAAATTGATTCGAATGAAAATCATTAAAAATAATTATGCACAGAAAAAAACTATAAAAAGTAATATATATAGATTCGAATTATTCATTTACAAATTTTCAGTACTCTTAAATATTTTATTCAATAAAAGTAGCACAAAGCAACAAGAGTAAGTAATACAAAACAATACAAAAACAAAAAATACAAAACAAATCACCCTTTAAACCTTATGTTTAAATTATAAAAAAACTAAAGAGAATTATTTTTATTACAAATGCTCAGTATATCGTTAAACATTTGACTAAATTAAATTAACTGATGACTATCAATAGTAAATACAACGAAAATCGTTTGGTTTTAAAACTAAAAAACACAGTAAGTTTTTTCTTCAACTTTGAGTTTTAATGAGAAAAAAATAAATTAATAATTGCTACAAATGTTTTTAGTATCACTTAACATTTGACTAGAATTAAAATAATCTAAACCGATTAGTTTAATTAGTAAATAAATAATTGTTACGTATTCAAATTAAAAAAAAAAACAATAAAATGAAACCTTTCTCTAAACTTTGGATTCAAATATATACAAAAACTTCAAGAAATCATTGCCATAAGTCTTCTGATAATGAGTTTAAAAATAATAATTTTGGTAATCGCTTTCCTAAAATACGGTTTCGAGTTTTTCTGACAATATTGCCTGCTTTAGAAAATAACCTCTCAGCTGGTGCTGAAGTAGCCATCACTGAGAGGTGTTTCAGAGCCAAGACGGTTAATTTGGGGAAAGTTCCTTCAGAGCTTCTCCATACAATGAGAGGGTCCACCTTAAGATTGGATAACGGTGCAGCAATATATAAGTCTAATTCTGTATTTTTGATCGTTGACGTGTTAGCTGCCATTATTTTTCCATGATGTACCTGCCATATATCTTGTTCGTCGACGACCACTTGTGATGATACAGATGATTCAGAATGAGCCACTGCTAGAATGTCGTCATTTCTGGTGATCGAACTCAAACATCGATTAGTGTAATTAATTGTTTTTGACAAGGGTAATGGTTCATCTAAATGAACTTTTTTGAATCTAGGATCCAAAAATGTTGCGACCGAGAAAAGGTGAACTTTTTGGATGCTTTCAAATCTTTTACTTAATTCGGTTTGCAGTGAATCCTTTAACTGGTTTGCCAAATCACTGGTTATCGTTGTTGCGTCTAACAGAGTTCTCAAGCACTTGATAATAGGTATGGCTTTGCTAGCTGTCACATATTTTTCAGCGCGGTGACATTATGAAAAGGCTTTAAAACTTTTCCAATTTCTTTCAGCAACACAATTTCATTAGCTTGAAGCATTTGAGGTGCATTCGGGTGGTTTAGCAAAATAGATCCTATTGTACTGCTAATTAGCACAAAAAGTTCAATCATCAATAATTGTGAGTTCCATCTTGTAGATACGTCTCCTACCAAATGCTTTAATTTTCCTTCTGCAACTTTTTGCTGCATTTGCAACTGTCGAAGTTCTTCAGCACCTACACCACTTTGGTGGAACCAAGTCACGATTTTTCGGACTTTATCCAAAAATAGTTTTACTTCAGTAGAATTCACAGAATTTTCAAACACTAAATTTAGTGTATGTGCTAAGCATCGAATATGTTTAGCCCGACCAAAAGTTATTTCAATAGCTTTAACTATGTTACTGCCATTATCAGTGGTAACACTAACAATTTTTTCATTAGGCAAACCCCAATCTTCACACACTTTCAAAATCATGTCGGATAAGTATTCTCCAGTGTGGTTGTCATGAAGTGGTTCACATGCGATGCTCATTGACTTCATTTCAAAGTTTTCTATAAAATGCACTGTCACACCTAAAAAACTTCTTAACTGCATATCTTTCCATTCATCTATTGTAAGACAGACATTTTTAATACATTTCAATTTTTGTTTGATTAGGGTTTTCTTTTCTTCATATTTAGTATCAATGAGATCTGTGATAGTTTTACGACATGGAACCTGGTACAAAGGAGCCACAGTCTTCATTAACTTTTTAAAACCTGTTCCTTCTACAATACTGTAAGGTAGACTGTCCCGGCATATCATTTCTGCGATGGTTTGCGCTATTTGTTTATTTTTATCGCCATTTGTAGCATATGCTGAAATTTTCAAAAATGCAGCTCCAATACTTGTTTTCGCCCGTTTAGGTGTTGAAGATAAAGTCACATCTTCTGTTGATGAGCATTGCACCATTGTTACCTCGTCAGCTTGTAAGACAGCGGAATGTTTCCTTTCCATATGTTGTTTTAAGTTTGTAGTATTACTGCACGTCTTTAATTCTTTTGGACAGTATTTACATTTTGCAGTAACATTATCCTTATTCATTATAAAATGCTGTCGCCAGCTACTTTTGGGTGTTTTACCAGTGGAAGACATTTTTATGCTTTATAACAATTACTTTGATTCCTCAAAACTTCAAAGATAAACACAAAGACAAAAAGAATCACAATGTTTCAGTCAGTACAGATGGCGCTAATTTTTTGATCGACTTGCTTGCATACAAGATGTATTTATTTACATGGTGATAGCAGGAGGTGTTGTTGTTGTTGTACGGCAACAAGACCACTTCGGCTGTGTCAAACACATCAAGTACATTTTGTACAGAATGAAAACAAAGCAAAAATCGATTTAAACTGTGTAATTTATATAATCGATTCATTAAAAATCGATGTTTGCCATTAATAAAATCGATTACCAAAAATCGACAATAAGAAAAAAATAATCGATTAAAGTAAAAATCGATTATTTATTCACTACCCTAGTCTCTCCTTGATAACATTTTCATTGGCAAGAAATGATAACAAAATTTATCTAAGATAACTTTTTGTTGCCATTTCTTGAAATTGAACATGTGGCAACATTGTCATTGCTCAAGTCGGAATTTAGAGTCCATGGTACAATAATATGTTCATGGTAAGGTCGTAAGAACAGCTGTTTTAATTTTTTTCTTGAGGTTCTTCGCTTCGGCTGTCACACTCACATGTATTTTGTTTTTGTACTTTTTAGCATTCTTGTGTTGTTGGTATGCCTTCGTGTAAAGTTTGACAACTGAAGCGAATAGAACAAAAACAAAATGCTTGTTGTTGCTGCCTACAACAGCAACAACGCGCGCTGCTATTACCATGTAGATATTATTGTACCATGTTAGAGTCTAAATATAATCAAACACGCTACAGACAACGACGTTTTTTCTACCTAGGTTTCTTATGGCAGGGAAAAAACGTGACGGAAATGCGCTGCGGCTGACGACTCGCCGCTAGAATAGAATCTTTTCTAATTTCTTGGCGGCGCTCTCACGAAATCTCTCAATTGAAAGAATGAAGTTGCCACATGTTCAAGAAAATCATAAGAGAAACCAACACATATATACGATGGTACGTACATGTGAATGCAATAGAAAATTAAAGAAAGGGTTAAAAATAATCTATTGTTAAACACAATACAATAAAAGTGAATACATTTTTAAAAACAGTAAAAACAATTTTATTACTATACAACTATAATATTATTTTCAAACAAATTCCAGAAAAGAGCAGCAAAAATTTACGACGCAGAGAGAAAAAATCAACCGAAGTCGCCAGACGCTCTCTCTCCCATTTCGTTTAGACGCTGGAGATTTTTTCCGTCGTCGTCTGAAGCGTGTCTGGTTCTGTTTGAACTCTTAAGGTGGGTACTATGCTGACTTTCCACGGTGAAAATCCATATAAAAAAAATGGTCGTGAAATTATAGCGAAATTTTTCCACCAGACAGTACTATGTTCTTTTCACGAGGAAAACTTTTTGGTTTTTACAACACTGGTTTGCAAGCAGCTTTCTTAGAAAAAAATGACAGCGGCAAAAAGTAAGTATGTAATATTTAAAATATTTGAGTTTTATACTTAGATATGTATTTCTGTAAACTTGTTGGCAATGGCAACATTCAACGGATACTGTTAAATATCAAGGAATTGACAGAGACTTCAACATCTCTAACATTGGTGGCCATTGGACCTGTCTCATCGACCACATCATTGTCTTCGTTACACTCTGTCATCCCTAAACTATGGCCAATCAGCACAACTGCAGCAGCAACAACTATTGGCTTTACCTCAATCCCAGGAGGCGACAACAACAATTCAGCCACAACAACAGCAGATGCCACCACCGCTGCATTCCATGCATCACCAAGTAATAATCAAAACATCATAATGCACTTCAAAATTACATTAATAAATACAATAATGGTGAATAACTTGTACCAAAGTAATTTCGGTTATTGTGGAATATGCGGGTAAAGTGGACCTCCCTTAATTTCGGAAACTACAGACATAGATGAATATCTTAAAAAATCCTGTACTGTGGCTGTTACGATTACCCGCAGCAGAAAAACGAGCATTAAGAAATCTTTAGACGATATGGGTGAGTAAAGTATCTCAGCAACGGCAACATAAATTGGTTTCATTTCCGTTTGGTAATTCTCTAGGTGTTTCACCGAAACGCGTTCCAATGCCGCTTGTAAGGAAGAATATGTGCGCCGTGCCTTGATACGCCTTTGTGCATCCACTTCAATGGATGTTTTATGGACTGTCACACCTGTTGTTACATTGGCGTCAAGGTATGCTTTCATTTATATTTTTTAATCGCTTTTTAAGCTAATATATATTTTTTTTACGAATGTGTGATTATTAACATGTTTTTTTATATTGATTTTACAGAGTGGCTGCTTCCCAATTGGTTACTTTGAGTTGTCCTGAACTAATCGCACCCGCCAAGAATACCCAGAAATTTCCACTCGCGTGGGTACCGAACGTGAATATCTCAAAGGACTACGGGCAAAAGTGTGGAAGGCGCGAGATGAAATCCCGCTTTTTGATTGCCAGCAATATGCCTTGACATTATTAACATAAAGTGATCAGTGAAAACATACATACTTATGTACTCGAGGTTTTTTCTGTGCGCATTCAAAGAATACATATAAGTATGTATTGTCATGTTCTGTGACCAGAATCCAGACAAACATAAAACGTTTCATAATCGGCCCTGTTCTGTAAACAGAATCCAGACAAACATAAAACGTTTCAGAATTTTTGGCTTTCTGTAAATCAATTCAGAAGAAATATCAGCTTTGAATTAGAATGCCTTATGATTTTAAAAACAAAAGATTCAGAACAAAAATATTTTATGTTTTAAGAACATCAAAATCGTAGGCTTTTTAATCTGAAAGAAAAACCTGATTCAAAATGATTCTGTATGCAGAACAGGGCCGATTATTCATCAAATTTAGGAGTTTTGTACTTACAATTTTCAATAAGATATTCGGCCCTGTTCTGTAAACAGAATCCAGACAAACATAAAACGTTTCAGAATTTTTGGCTTTCTGTAAATCAATTCAGAAAAAAACATCAGCTTTGAATTAGAATGCAAATGCCTTGTGATTTTAAAAACAACAATTCAGAACAAAAATATTTCATGTTTTAAGAACATCAAAGTTGTAGACTTTTTATTCAGAAAGAAAATTCTGATTGAAAATGATTCTGAATGCAGAACAGGGCCGATTGTAAAGAATGAACTAAATAATAATTTCATTCAGTAAATAACACTCTGTTCCACCTTACCGGGTCACTAATTTTGTTTGTAAATTCTTTATATTAACTTCAAACTTAACTGCATGCATGCCGAAAAAACTGTATTGATTTTTAACCCTTTCCCTGAGATTGAATCGAGCTGAAACTTCGCAGCCAAACTAATGGCGACGACAAAAATGGACTATCAAAATGTGGGCGGGATTGGACAAAGGGGCGTGGGCGTATATATAAAGAATTTATAGTCAAAAACTGTTTTTTACGAGTTAATTTTTTTACTTTTATTTATTTATTAGTATAAAACTGTATTTACATGATTTCTTACATTATTTTTATTAAGAACAGATGGTTTAGTGAAACCTTATATCTAGTAAGCCAGAAGGACAGAAATAAATATTTAATAAATAAAGTATTGCCAATATTGCAAAATACTACGCAGTCAGTTAAAATAGGTATTAAATTTACTCTTTACTCTCCAATTTTCAAATGATGAAGTTACTCTTCCCCAAGAGTAACTTCAGGTATTTTGGAACTCCATTTTATATTTTTGTTTAACAAATATATATATATATATGTATTATTATATTAACAAAAATTGCATCTGATTGAATCTAATATGTTTGTTGAATTTATTGCAAAAAATATATTTGGTTTATATTAAAAAACGATGTGGAACGCCCTAGGCGGGTAATGCGAATTTCTATGCCAAAGATAACAATTTAATACTATTTTAACTGATTTTGCACAGTATTTTTCAATATTGAAATTTTTCAATACTTTAAATATTTATTTTTCTAGCTTACTCTCTTTATAATAAAAAGTTGAAGAATTCATCTAATTACAATTTTAAGCAAATAAATAAATAAAAGTAAGGAAAACAAAATTAGTGAGCGGGTAAAGTGGAAGAGAAAGCTACAACCACCAACTTCTGGTGATCCACATTGGCCGACTAGCAGATAATCCACAACAAAGCTTATAAAAATTTTAAGGCATATATATATATACGTGATGTGGTTACAACTAACGCATTTTTTATGAAGTACATTGTCACTTCATCTGTCTAATAACATACAGCACGCTATGTTTATATACAACCGTCAAATATTTAGCGGCGACAAACTCATTTTGAATATTGACCGCTTTGAGGCCCATTCTGAAGTGAAATTATTGGTGCCGATGTCGTACATAAAGATTCAGTTCAAATTCGACAAAGCCTGATTGTATAATCGGGCGTATCTCTAGCATTTAATACCATAAATGATATATATGTATATAAGTACTTATATATCATTGAAAACTGTTTGAAATACCTAAAACAAAAATATTAACCTATTGAAGGTCACTTTAAAATTTCAAAAATTACAATGTTTTTGTCAGTGTTTGAAAATATCAGATATTAAATAAGTCCTTTTTCAAGATATAACATTATTTATTTACCCTTCAACACCAAGAGATATTAAAGTTCAAAATTTAAAATTTAATGGAATATTTAAAAAATTATATCACAGACGAAAGGTAATAAAAAGTGAACGTTCGTTAACAATTTCCATTTTTGTTGCGTAAAATAATTTATTTCTTTTCTGTGTTTAGTATTTGGCAAAATATAACTATAGTACTTTTGTAAAATTTTGACATAAATGTAAGAGTTGCTTAGATATATGCGAAGACAAAAGAAAATGATTTCATTAACCGGAAAACTTTCTTGACTGCGACGAATATATTTCATTACTGTGATGAATACACGCTATTGTAGCGATAAATATGTTTCATTGATGTACAGTATATTTCCACAGTATTTTTCAATATTGGCATGTTTCAATACTTGAGATACTTATTTTTGTCCTTCAAGCTTGCCATGTACATATATAATTTCATGCTCTAGATGTAAGGTTTTACTAAACCATCTCTTTTTAATAAAAATTGTAATTTAAGAAATCATGTAAATAAAATTTTGTGCAAATAAATAAATAAAAGCAAAAAACAAAATTAGTGAGCGAGTAAGGTGAATTAGAGTGCCACAACCACCAACTTCCGGTATTTCGCATAAGTCAATAAGCAAATATTCGACAACGAATGTTATAAAAATTATAAAACATATTAAATCAACTTATTTACTGAATACAATTGTTACTTAATTCACTGCAATATTTTATTGAAATTTTAGAAAATTCCTAAATAGGATGAACAATGTAACAGTTCCTATCCACACAAAAAAAAGCCGAGTAAATTTCTGAAATCTAAGGGCTATAATATAGATAGCTGGGCGCCTTATGCTAATATTTCCTCGTAAGCTATGATTTCTTTTCAACAAAAATAAATATCACGCAAGTTGAAAATAAAATTTAAACTCAAAAGTTAAATAACTTTCGCAATAATTTTTAGTTAATGTATGAGATATTCGTTTGAATCTATCGCCCATGTTCACAATAATAAAGTACTTTTCATCAATGTTGAAAAAAACTAAAATTTATTTTGGTTTTCCACTTGTACTTAAAGAAATAAAAACGTTTTCCAGGTTTGAAAGACATAATTTTTGTTAGACGAAAACGTTTTCAAGTATGACAAAGATAAATTCTTTTCTTTCAAAACTCGAAAATGTTATTATTAATTTAAGTACAAGTTGAAAACCAAAATAAATTAAAGTTTTTTCAACATTGATGAAAAGTATTTCGAAAAATACTTTATTTTGAACATGAGCGATATGCGAACCACAGACTTGTCATTCATGAGCATGAACATCAGCTATTGCTGAATGTAATGTAATCGAAGTTGTTCGTATACTTTTTTTCAAATTCATCGGTCAGATAGATAACTATGGACATGCCTGTGGTTCGGTATAGATGTTCAAACGGACATTGTTAATTTTAATAATAATTTTACAACATATTCCAGTTCGTGGAACTGTTAAGTTTTTTCTTCGCTTTGTATGTTGTCACAGGAGGAATGTAGCCATCTTTTGCAACTATACTCGGAAACTAGGTCTCGCCTGAAAAAACAATATTTTGAAGAGATCTATTAATCACGAAATTTTTGAAAAGATCTGAGTTACATGGTTAAACTGCATTTGTACCCTGAAGACTTTCCATCCATACTTCAGTACCGTCGATATAACTGGCCTCAAATAGGGTTTGTGGTAAAATTTTTTACATTCTTGATATTCTCCGCTTGCCGGCATATTGAACATCTGCAGCATTGTTGGCAATTCCAACCAGATCGGGAATCTGTAGAAGTAGAAGGGGGTTTCAGCCAGAGTTCAGTAAACTGTTTACCATTCTAATTTCCTGGGAAGTTGGTCAAACCATCACAAATAGTATGATAATGTGCACCAAAGGTGGATCACATATGTAGGAAGCTTGGTGCAGCACATAAACAAACGTCAAAACATATAACAAAAACATTGTTGTGTTGGAAAGAGATAAACCGTCGGTTCTGTGTTGGAAACTAGCAGAAACACGCACAAAACTTACTTTTCAACTTCGCAACACTAGTAGTGTTTTCACGAGGAAAAAATGTTCGGGCGTATTTTTTCCTCGTGAAAAAACATAGTACCCACCTTTAAGTGGGAAATGCCACTTGATATCGCTTAGCTGTCCCGTACAAATTAAGCTATAATTAACTTTAGCGGGGTAAAAAACGCACTTATCATCATTTATCTGTCCAATGACAAACAGCATGCTATGTTTATATTCAACCGACAATTGTTTAGCTGCGACAAACTAATTTTGAACTTCGACCGCCTTGTGACACATTCTGAGGTGAAATTATTGGTGTCGAATTCGTACATAAAGTTTTAGTTTAAATTCAACAAATCTTGAATGTATAATGTGACATTTTGTATCCTACTGTAATGATATATATATACATATCACTAAAAACTTGATAAATATATAAATTGCGATATTTTGGTAAGTATTTGCAAAGATCAGATAAGAGATAAGACCTCTTTAAAGATATAACGGCAAGAGATATTAAAGTTTCAAATTAAAATATATATTTAGAATTATCGTATATGTATTTTGTATGAGCGCATGTGCCTACCATAGAATACTAAATAAAGTTATAATACTGACCAAAGTAAATAAAAAGTGAAGTTTTATTTAAAAAAAAATTTCCTGCGTAGAAGATTGAATTGAAAAGAAGTTCGAAAAGATTTGAAAATTTACTTGTTATTATATATGACTCGATCTGGAATTATTTAGAAGAATATTTTTCGATTTCCTTTCCTGTTTTTTTTCAGCAATTAGAAAAAATGTGAACACTCGGAGCCGGGTTTTGAGCTTTCGTTGGCGGACGATTGTGTCGAAGTTTGTGACTTTTCTCATCAGCGCCTTAGCATTCTAGGCCAGGTTTGCAAATAGTTTTAAATTATCTCTGAGTTTGGCAAAATAAAAGTTTATATTTTTTTGTAAAATTCTTTTTTCTAAATCTAAAAGTTCTGCTTAAATATATACGAATATACATCAACGCAACGAAAATGATTTCATTAATCTGGAAATTTTCGTCACTGCCACGAATATGTTTCATACTGTGATGAATAGATGAATATGATCCATTGTTGTTTCATTAATGAAAGAAACTGGTTTGGAAATTTAATCATTCCTACATGAATGATGACCACTTTACTATTTCGTGACTATGAGAATATTGATTGGGATAACCTGTTTGAGTATCATTTTTGTTTTGACACTTTCTACAATTCACCTGATGTTGATTCCAAGTTATCGGTTCTGAATTTTTTAATAAGTGAACTTTTTGCTTTTGTTCCCCTGGTCAGGCGAAAAGTTGAGCAAAGGAGTGATCACATATTGAAATCTAGATCTATAACGCTTTCGAAATCTCTCAGGGATATAGCTTGTGAGGAATATAATAGAAACCCTACAGATGAAAATCTAAGGATCAGTCGTCTCTATAGGAACAGGGTGAAATCTGCTTTGCGAAAAGAAAAGAAAAAGCAGGGGGTCAGAATGTTTGCCCGTATGGACAATTCGCAGATGTGGAAAACTCTTCGCGCGTGTTGTTTGGATGATGATAATGAAAATTTGCTGGATGTTGATGCTAATAGTGTTAATCAATCCTTTTTGTACGGAGGTGGAGGAAGGCCTGCTCAGTACTTAAATGATACTGATTATATAAATGCTGGCAATTCGTTTTCTTTTAATTGTGTCTTCGAATGTGACATTGTTCAAGCTTTAAATTGTATTAAGTCAACTTCGGTTGGTGTCGACGGTATACCAATAAAATTTTTGAAGATAATTTTTCCATTTATCTTTAATCATGTTCTACATTTTTTCAATTTTGTTTTTACAATATCTACTTTTCCTAGCGCTTGGAAAATTGCACGGGTAGTTCCGATACCGAAAAGTAAAGGTTCACATATTATTGATAATTTGAGACCAATAAGTATATTACCCGCATTTTCAAATATATTGGAGCACATAATGCATAGCTTCATGTTTGATTTTATAAATGATAATCATATGATTACAGACTCTCAGTATGGTTTTCGGCGTGGTTACAGTACTACTTCTCACTTGTTAGATTTAACTGACACTATAAGAGAAGCTCTTAATGATGGCGAGAAGACGGTATTGGTGGGATTAGATTTGAGTAAAGCTTTTGATAGAGTAGACCATTTCAACCTAATTTCTAAGTTACGGAACCTTTTCCGATTCTCTACTACTGCATGTAACCTTATTTCTTCGTACTTGACTGATCCCTCTCAATTTGTTTCTCGCAATGGTGTTGAGTCTGACTTGCTTACTGTTGGTTGTGGTGTTCCACAGGGATCGGTGCTGGGGCCGTTGGTTTTTATTTTATATGTTAATGATATTGCAAGTCATAATCGTCTTAGTAGTTATGACACATTTCTTTACGCGGATGATATTCACCTAGTCTTTAGAGGCAGCTCGCTGTCTTCCTTGCAGGATAGCATTAACTCAACTTTGGAGGAAATTAACGTTTGGCTAGGGAACAATAATTTTTGTATTAATTCCAACAAGACCAAAGCTTTGTTTTTTGGACCTTTGCATGATGGGGATAACATTCATATTTATGTTAACGGGAATACTGTTAACTTTGTTGATGAAATGAAGTGCCTTGGAGTGATACTGGATAATAAACTTGATTTTGGTAGTCATATTAACTCGTTATATTCAAAAGTTTTCTTTGTATTGCGTCGGTTGTACTGTTCGAATATATATTTACCTCCAGGCATAATGCAAAGAGTTGCGATTGCTGTCTTGTTTTCTCATATTAATTATTGTTTTGAGGTGATATCAGGAACTACTGTCGGTAATTTAAATAGGATTGGAAAACTTGTTAATATTTATTACGTCGATATGATCATGTATCGGAGTATGTTATAAAATTTTTAGGATTTTCGTTCAATACATTTGTTCAACTTAGAGCAATATGTTTTTTCTATAAGCTTATAGTGTCTAACACGCCACCACTTCTTCGTAGGAGTTTCAGATTTTGTAGATCAACAAGGAACCCGCAGTTATCTCCGCGGCTCATTGCTACATCTATTTACGAACGTTCTTATTTTGTTAGAGTTTATAGAATATGGAATAATCTTCGTTTAAATTTGCGCACATTTAGTCTTTCAAATTTTATTTTTCGACAGAGATATTTGGAACATACGTTAAATAGAACTTTTGCGCAGTAGCTTATATTGTTAATTGGGCATAATTATTATATTATTTATTATATATTAAATATGAATACATCTTTTAAATTTAATTTATTGGCTGGGGAGCCTTATTATGATGATTGCTTACAAATTTTGTGCATTATATTTTAAGTATCTATTAAATGTAAATACTATGTAATATAATTTAATTGGCCTTATGGGCTTTATGTATTACAATGATGAATAAATGAAATGAAAAAGTGAAAAATAAAAATTTATTATATCTGTTTTGACAAATGACGCAGCAAATAGTTTCTGAAAATTTGAGAGTTATGTGGTAGAGCATTGTTGGTAAAAAATTAGTAAAGGTTGGTGTAAAAACAAAGTTTCCCTATTTGCTACAGTTTCGGCGGTTTAATGGCTGATACGTTGCAGCAACTGTTTCGTTTGTTAACTGTAAATGTTTAACTAAATACAGTAATAAACAAATAAAATATTGAAACAACATCGATGACTAACCTCAAAGCTTAACTAAGACATTATTAAAAAAATTTTCTCCAAAATGGGCAAATGGCGTATTCGTTACAGCAACAACAGTTGAGTTGCTGGAGCAACGCAACAATGATCATTGTCGCATCCCTACGTATAATCGTTTTTATTTCAGTGGGTTGATACTAATATTTTACGAAAATACAATAATTTAAACATATACCCTAGTGCAAAAGAGCTTGCTAAATTACACTTTTGTGCTAAAATATTCTATTGCACTCTTTTCAAATTCAGTATGCTCAATTTATACGGCGATTTATTTTTTTTTGTGATTTTTCGCTTCAGTTGTCAGACTCATATGTATTCTGTTTTTGTACTATTTTGCATTCTTGTGTTGTTGCATTTGTGTAGAATTTGACAAGTGAAGGGTATAGAACAAAAAAAATCGGTTTGTTGCTGCCTAAAGCTACAACAACGCCTGCTGCTATTACCTTGTATATATTATTGCACCATGGGTTGCGCATTTTCTGTTTTTCAACACCAAAATTTTTTTCCGCATATTATTACTTTCTAACACGAAAAACGTCAATAAGCACATCATTGCGAATGTCAGATATATACGAATGTGCAAAAATTCTGCCGCAAACAAAAGCAGCACCAATCAATGTGTGTAGAAACAGCAGGCGAAATAGAAGAAGAAGCAGCTGAAAATTATCTTCCAAAACGTCCAGTCCTATTTTGAAGAGCTGATAAATTCATTAGTGATTTCATTGTAAACGTTTTGTAAGACTCCAATAATAACAATTTTACGAATAACACAACGAGGACCATTTTCTAAATGGAATCTGACAAGAGTGATTGAATAAGAAGAGCCAATATTCTGCTCTGTAAAAGACAAAGACAGAATTTCTATCATACACATTACGTTTTTGGCCAACAGTGGTGATTGTTGCCAAACGCACTAATCGGTCGGCATTGATAGAAAAATTATTGAAATATTTGCAAATATATTGTATTCTAAGGCATACAGGTAAACTACTAGTGCTACAGTACAATTAAGTGATGTGATTGATAATCGGAGAGGTATTTTTCTTAAGGACTTTGGTGCTCTCTACACCATCATCAAGGAGCATCATAGTTTGTTGGTGCTGCAAATTTTGTGGGTTTCTTCCTTTAAAGAGCTTATGCGCATCATTGTCGTCTTAAGATAGCCAGGCAGTCACAAAGTAAATCAGCACATACGGAGAACGACGTGAGCGTTGACTGCGCGTTGGCCAGTGTGTCGTAGAAGTGGCGAACTATGAGCGCCTCGAAAAAATATAAATCAGAAACAGCAACTGAAATTTTACACCAGCAGGACACTGAGAATATCGGCAATTGTTTTCGTAAGTCGGCTGATTTCTGTGGTCCCTCAACATCGGCAGCGGCAGCAGCATCATCGGCATCAGGCGGAGGTGGTCGTATTGCACTAGGCCAACAAAATACAAATATGCAACGCTCCGGCAACAATGGTGCAGCATCTGCGGCTATTGGGACAAACGGCGAACGACGTGCCAATTTCTCCATGTTGGATACAACAGCCCATATAAACGACCATCGCTCAGCAACAACTACCTCAGCGTATTTCAATAAAATGGGAACTAATAATGCCACCAAACCGGGCGATGTTAAGAAAATCGTAATAAAGAATTTCAAAGGTATGTGCATAGTATAAGTAATGTGATGGTGTAGCATTTTCGGAATTCAGTATGGGCATATATTTTATTCCCTAAATTTACGATATTAAAAGTCTGAATATATCTTCTTTCATATGTATTTATATTCGTATTACGATTACAGCAACACGAGAGTGCTGGTGTATTGTTAATTTTTACAGGTTACTGAAGATGTATTATATGTTTTATATGTTTTTAACAAAACTTTCCACGACAACTCGTCTTTAACAGATAATTCTGAATAAATAGTACACTTCAATCCATAATTCCTTAAGGAGGTTGAAACCACCACATACGTTTACAATTTCCGTTAAAGATCTTTGTTGGGACATGTCTGCAAACGTTTAAAATTTGTGTTTATACATATAAATGTCCGTCATTTATTTGAACAAAATATAACTGTATAAAACAAAGTTTAAAAAAAAAAAAATTTTAACGAAGAACATAGGTCGTCTAGAACATTGTGTGTCATTATTAGAAAGTATTTGTATATAAATATATATTTAGATAAGTAGTCATTTTATTCGTCTCCTGCATCCGGCGAATGTGTACTTTTGTACAGTGCTTGTACAACTAGAAGTTTGAGCAACACAACGTTGCTGAACAAAGTAAACAAACTCATAGTAAAGTATGTAATGATTTAACCGAGCTGCCTTGACGTTGTTGCAGTATTTGAAAAACTGTTTGAGTTTCCTAAGTAGACTCTAGTTTTTTCCCCAATTTCCGAATTGTGTAGGATGCGCACAGTATAAGTCATCATTGGCTGTTCTCATCGCCTTTCGTTCTTCCAACTACTATGGCCGATATGGTAGTAATTAAAAAAAAATAATTAAATGGCTTCCTGTTACATCCCACGAGGGGATTAGGGAGAGCTTCTCACAACGAGCGAGCTGTGCGCGTTCTAGTTTTACACTCAGTGATTGGGACTAACAGTTTTACACCGGTTCCGAACGGTATTTTGAGAAGCTTTTTCATGGCTAAATACTCGATAGTGTCGCCGTCACTAAGCGTCGAAAGAAATTTAAAGTGGTCAGAGTAGGGATCGAACCCACGTCCTCATGCACAAGAGTCGCGCACACTACCATTGCACCACCACGGCATGTAGTAATTAACCTTCACATAAGCTGCTCACACTAACAGTTGGGATCCGATTTAATTGTGAAACACTTTCTAATATCTGTTGTGGACAATTCAGGGCGGCACACACAGCGGACACTGTCGCATTGCGTGTCCCAACCGTTCGGAAGAAAAGGGTAATTTTGAAAGTATGAACTATTAAATAAATGGAAACATGTGAACCAGTGTGTTTTAGTTGGTTTGACCGATATTATTTCAATACTAAGAAATGTCAATTTATTAATTTGCAATTTTATTTTTAGTTAAACCAACACTGCCCGAAAACTATTCTGAAAGTACTTGTCAAAAGCTGGAAGAAGCTGTTGTGGCTATACATTTGTCTAGGCCCATTAAATATTCTTTGGAAGAACTTTATCAGGCCGTTGAGAACATGTGTAGTCATAAAATGGATGCTCAACTGTATGCAAAACTAAAAGATTTAACCGAGGCTCATGTTAAACGAAATGTGGATTCATTTACCGGCGGCAGTATGGACAAATTGGTTAGTATTAATGTGCAGAACAACACATTCAAATATAATTATATTAAATGTCTTTCTCTAATAGGTATTCTTAAAGAAAATCAATGATTGGTGGTTGTCTTATTGCCAGCAAATGATCATGATGCGTAGCATATTTTTATATTTAGATCGAACATATGTACTACAAAATCCAACTGTACAGTCTATATGGTAGTTAAAAACGCTTATATATATTTCAAACTATTGAAAATCGTTTTGTAATAATATACATTGAACTATTTTAGGGATATGGGCTTGGATTTATTTCGCACCCACATAGCACTGAACAGTTTAGTTCAAAAACGTACTGTTGAGGGTTTATTAATGCTCATTGAAAAGGAACGCAATGGCGATGCTGTGGATCGTGGATTGCTGAAAAGTCTAATACGGATGCTGTGTGATTTACAAATCTATATTAGCGCCTTTGAAGAGAAATTCTTAATAGCAACCAGACAATTGTATCAGGCAGAAGGTCAGCGAAAAATGCAGGAATTGGAGGTACCCGAATATTTGCAACACGTTGATAAACGTATAGCCGAAGAAAATGAACGTTTGCTGCACTATTTGGACGCAAGTACCAAGTAAGTGTAAAAAAGTTTATTGATTTCATAAAATTACACAGAATATATATTTTGTTATATTTTTGAATAATCCTTAACAGGCAGTACAAATTTAAATGTTACGATAGATTTATTTCCAGGTTTTGGTTACTCTTTTTAAATTTTTTTTTAAAATTAAATCGACACTTGCCTAATTTGGAGAGCTCTCCGTTCAGATGGATGTTTAGTAGTTGATGTAGATGGTTCTGATGCTTATATTAATGCCAATGGTTTGGTTTGGTTTTCGTGGTTGCTAAAGATACTATTTAGCATCAATTAGTGTCTTGAGACACCGTTTTGCATACCATATCACTCCGGATAGATCCCCTAGATCTATCTCGTGTATCTCAGTGAGGTTATGCTGGAAAGGACGGCCCATAGTCTTCAGCCGTCTATTCATCAGAGCCGGACAACTGCAGAGCAGATGCTCCAGCGTCTCCTCTTCTGCGTCATCGCTGGCACGGCAGTGGCCATTATATGGCAGCTTCAACCATCTTGCGTGATTACCGATTGGCCAGTTAGCCTCGATATGTCTCCCCGATTATGGCTAATCAGGAAGTTAGTCCGGTGAATGTCATATTTTGGCCATGTGTTTCTGGATATGTGGCACGTTTCCGTCCTATCCCATCTGGTTTTCGCTCGTTCAATGTAATGCAGGAAAATACCTCTTGACCAAACCTATAGGCGTTGGGACTGACACCATGTGGAGTTCGGTGGAAGAGAATACTGGGCTTAAGTTAAGTTCACTCCATAGGGCTTGTCATCCAGAGTAAAACCGTATTTTTTTTCTGGGGAAATCCATACTTCCCGAATTACGGGCCTCCAAAGTTTGAACATACATCCCCCCATATATTCCACATATATTGACGGACTGCGACAATATGGTATCATTGGAAAGCTTATGAAAATACCATAAAAAAATTTAAAAAATTTTCAGATTTATTAACCCATTGCGAGTCTATATCCAATATTCGACTTTTATAACCCCACTTCTTGAGGAAAAAACCTATTATCTCAGAATAGTACACAACATACATATTTTCACCCGTTATTGTATAGTTTAGACATTACGCTAAAAAATAAAATATCATTTGTCCCTTTAACCCATTAATGACCGAAGATATCAAGGGTCAAAGTTCACGAAAATAAAAAATTATTTAAAAAAAGCGCAATTTTTTAAAAATAATTTTTTCCCCATAAAAAATAAAAAAATATTTTCAAAAAATAAAAAATTATTTTAAAAATCCTTTTTTTTTTCGTGGTACGTCTGTAAGTCCATATAAGTCCACTTTTGTACGCACAGTGACAATTTTTTTTTAAAACCGAGCGAATTTTTCTGATTTTGCAACACATCGACTTGGGTACAAAAGGAACTTTCTTTATACCCCCTGAATGAATAAGTGGAATATAAATTTAACGATTTTCAAAAAGGTCTACCACACGGTACGAGCAACATATGTAGGTCCCTGCGAGGGCAATTTTTCCAATTTCTCACATTCTTTACTTTTTCTTTAATTTTGCTTTTTTTAAACTTTTTTTGCCTGCCGAAATTTGGTGGCCCATAACTCCGAAAATAGGGGTTTCCAACAATTTTTTATTTTACATTTTTTGCTTAAAACAACGTGTTTTACAGTGGCCCTTAAAGTTGCCCTGTTCCGGATACTGCCCTGACTAGTTCGTCTAGGAGACCCTTGGCGCCTGGTATCCAAGTAAGAACCCCATTGGCCAGCCGGCCTAGCTCGACAAGTTTTTCCCTACATTCACTAACGAGTTTAAATGCAGTGTTGTAAGATTTAAGTGGTAGGATAGCCGCTTGGCTATCTACAAATATTCCAATGCGCTCTGTTTTTCGCTGTAGTATAAGTGCGGCGCAGGCTTCTTTGATGGCCAGTACCTCCGCTTGGAAAACGCTGCACTTGTCTGGGAGTTTGAATGATAAATTGAGGCTTGCGTCTTCGGAGAAGACACCCGAGCCGGTTCCACATTCCATTTTGGATCCGTCTGTAAACACTTTGGTGTCAAAACCTCTCAGTGGTTCCCCTTTATCCCACTCTATTCTTCTGGGAAACCTGACATATAATAGGTTATCGTACGTCAATGAGGAGGTGCAGTAATCGGTGATTATATTGACTTCTCTTGGAATTGTTTAGTATTCTCGCATGTCCATATGCGTTGCTCTTCCAGATTCCAAGAGCATTTAGTCGGGTGGCGCTCCAGGCCGCACTAGCTGTTATGTGAGGGTCAATTGGTATAATGTGAAGCATTGCATTAAGGGCTTCAGCTGGACACGTCCTCATTGCCCCTGTTATGCCGATGCAAGCTGGACTCTATATAACTGTTTCAGGGTGGACGTCTTCCCCGCGACAGGCCACCATACCATTGCTCCGTAGGAGAGTATAGGTCTGATTATACTAGTATACATCCATAGCATCATTTTCGGTCGGAGACCCCATCGGCTTCCGAAAATTTTCCAACAATCGTAGTACGCAACGGTTGCTTTCTATGCGCGGTGCTCTATGTTACGCTTCCAGGAAAGTTTAGGGTCTAGAATCACGACCAAGTACTTGGCGTGAGTTGACAGTGGAATCTCTATTCCACTTAGCCGAGGAGCATTAAACTTTGGTATCTTGGTCTTCGTGGTAAAAAGCATGACCTCAGTTTTCCTTGGATTCACTCCAAGACCACTCCCAGTGGCCCAATCGTTATGTGATTTCAAGGCCACATTCATGATTTCATTCAACACGGATGGGAACAAACCAGGCACCATTATTACCACGTCATCCACATATGCCACGGTTTTGATCCTCATATAGTCCAGTTTCAGTAGTATTTTGTTGATCACGAGTAACCAAAGTAGGGGAGAGATGACTCCACCCTGGGGAGTTCCCCTATGCATTCGCTTTGATGACTCGCTGTTTCCCATAGAGGCGTTGATAATTGTGCTCGGTAGCATTGTCACTATCCAACTCTTGAGGAATGTTTCCACGCCTAGATCTTCACGTTATTGAATGCACCCTCTAAAGGACCAATAGTTTAAATGACATTTTTGTACAGACTGGTTAGGTCAGGAATGATAACCGGGTAGATTTCTGTGGTAGCAATGAAAATGTGCTTCACTTTTGATTGTTTTTGGAGTTGATGTGAATTTGGCTTTATATAAAGCGAAGTAGATTTCTACCTACATTATATTTATCATTAATAGTACTTATATTTTCACCACATCGGTTCTCCCAATAGCTTGGAAATCTGCTTGCAGTTCGTATACCTAAAGTTATGGGTTCATAATATTTAGATAACATGAGACCTTTTAGTATTTTACCTGCTATTCTGAAAGTCGTAGAGCATCTCATTAAACGGTAGATCCATGATTTTGTTGAAGGACAACTTATGATCAAAAATTATAAACATGGCTTTAGGCAAGACCACTATATAACATCTATTGCACTTGACTGGTGCTGTTAGTAATGTGAATGACAATTGCGAATGTGGCGTCCTAGTAGTGTTGGACTTATTTAAAGCCTTTGATTGAGTATAGAAATTGAAAAATTAGTTATGTTAATACAGCATATAGGTTTATTTATTTGTACTTGTCTGATCGCTCCCAAAATGTGTCTGATGTACGTGAAATGTTTAGTGAAGTTCCGCAAGACTCCGTATTAGACTCTCTATTATTCATATTGTACGTTAATGATGTAGTTAACCGTGCCTGTAGAGTCAATTGTTCCCTTTTTCATATGCCGACAATATTTACCTCTTTTTTTCAGAGCTGGTTCTGTGGATACATTGAAGGACAATATTAATTATACATTTTGGGATGTAAGTGGCTAGGGCTATGTTTTTTGGTCCCTTACGACATGAAGACCGAGGCTGTGCAACTTATTAAAATTATGTTAGAATAGAGTTTGTTGATAAGATGAAATGCCTCGATAAGATTATGTTTACTTTTCGGAACTTGTATTGTATCAATGTGTATCTGCTTTAAAATGTAGAGAAGATTAGATTTCGCATTATTGATGTCATGCATTGGTTACGAAATTAAAGTAGTGCATGGTACAACCTCAGAATATTCCAGTAGGACGAGAATATTACTTAAAATGATAGCCTGTTTTGTGAATGGGTTGAATCGCCGTAATCATATATTGGAACATGTAATTGATTTTTTGGATGTGCCGTTTAACTTTTTATAAAATGATTCCCAGTGGCGTACCAAGATTACTTCGTGGTATGTTTCAATTCACGATATCGACTCGTAACCCTCAGCTACTTCTGCCTCGTATGTCGGTCTATATATTTGAGCGAATATTTGTTGATCGTGCAGCCACAATTTGGATTCAGCTTCCTATTGGCTTTCGAAATTTTGTATACTCTAATGATTCTTTCAGCGGAAATATTTGGCGTATGTCCAGCGTTCATCATAAATTGGAATGCATAGATTCTTTGCATTTGTATAGCTATGTAGCATACATACTATACTGATGCTCGATGTTGTTGTCATCATAGTCATCATGGGTTCTGTATTTACAATATTTTTATTTTGTCTGGGGAGCCATTACTCCTCTATTTGCATACTATAAATAAATGGTTTCCCATTACATCTCATGAAGGGACAGGGGTGAGCTTCTCACAATCACTGAGCCTACAGTTTTACACCGATTCCGAACAGTATTTTGCGAAGCTTTTTCATGGCTAAATACTCGATAGTGTCGCCGCCACTATGCGAGGTGACCGCCGCCGAAAGAAATTTTGAGATGGTCAGAGCATGGTTCGAACCCAGGATCTCATGTACAAGTGGCGCGCACACTAACCATTCCACCACCGACGGCTACATTTGCATACTATATTATATGCTAATTATAATTTTTATGTTAAAAATCCGAATTTATACGAACTTATTAAAATTTTCGTATATCATATGCAGTATAGCTTAACTGGCCTATAAAGCTTTTGGCGCCTTTCAAATTATATTTTATAAAAAAATTAAAAAAAAAATTTCCCGTAAGGGAAATGATAAAAGTTGACGAAGAGCACCGCGAGCTTGAAACAATAATATTGTTGATGGCAACCCTCTGTTTTGTTGTTTTATAATGACAAAACAAAAACAAATCATGTCTGCTTAAAACCAATGTTTTTTCGACATGATAAAAAAGAGTGGTGCATGAAAGTGTTTTTTTCATAGAATAATACATTCGTAGATAAACTTAATCTCTCATCTGACGTTTCATTTCACACTCTTCATCGTAGGTTTGTGGAAATGAGAGCAATTAAATTTAAAATTAACTTACACCAGGTGGAATTACAAAATATGTTCACTTAACTTTTACCTGTCGTTTTGGTGTAGAACTGAAAAACTTAAATATATTTTGCATTTTTTTGTTGACTTCTATCGTTGGTATACAAAAACACGAAATTTGCTTGTTGTTACTTTGTTGATCGCTGTATACTATTGCCACTATCTGGTATTATTGAACCCATATTTTCCACCATCCAATGTTTACTTTTCATCGTACCTATGACGTTTAATTAATTGAGCGAATAAAAGCTTCTATGGTATGTATTATTCTATGATAACAAGCCTTACAGGTCAATTAAGCTATATTACATATGACATACAAAAAATTTCAATAAATTCTTATAAATTAGGATTTTCAACTTAAAAATTATAAGCAGCACAAAATATAGTTTGCAAATAAAGGAAGCAATATCAAAAAATAATATATGTAACAATGTAACGGCTCCCCAGCCAAAATTAAAACAAGAAGAAAAAGATTGTAACTACAGGAACCCATGGTGACTATTATGGCAACAACATCGAAAATAAGTATAGTATGAATGCTACATAGGTATACAAATGCAAAGTATGGATGCATTCCAATTTATGACAGAGGCTGGACATACGCCAAATATTTACGTTTGAAAGAAACATTGGAGTATGAAAAATTTCGCAGGCCAATAGGAAGCTGATTCCAAATTCTTGCTGCACGAACAACAAATGATCGCTCAAATATAGAGAATGACATACGAGGCAGAAGTAGTTGAGGGTTTCGAGTGGATATCGTGAATTGAAACATACCACGAAGTAATCTTGGTACGCCACTGGAAATTATTTTATAAAAAGTTAGCCGAATACGCATTTTAATAAATATTTTAAACGGCACACCCAAAGAATCAATTATACAGCTGCGGTCAAAATAATAGCACCACGCACAAATTTATATTGACTCCGTTTACATCTGTTTAACAGTTGGGCCAATTTAACTCAAAACAAGATAATAAATTATTTGATGTTAATGGTTTATTATCATAAGAAAATTATTTGGTTTTTTCAACAGTTTATAATTTGCTAATTAATTTAAACAAAAAACTTAAAAACTACCCAGTCAAAATAATAGCACTTCATTTCATTTTTAACAAAAAATAGTGGTCTTTCTTAAAATAAATCAAAAATTGTACTCAGATATCTTGTTGATAAATAAATTGTATTGTTTCAATACTTTGTCGCGTGACCTTTGTTTGCTATTACCGCGGCACAACGCCTTCCCATGGAATCGATTAAATACTGGCATCTTTCAACTTTGATGGAACTCCAAATTTTCTGCACAGCCTCCCAGAGACCTTCAACGCTTGTTGGTTTTATTGTTGATACACCCTTTTTTATATCCGTCCACAGATTTTCGATAGGGTTAAAATCTGGGGACTGTGCAGGCCACTCCATTACATTGATAGAGTTATCGTTGTACCATTTTTTTGCCATTTTGCTGGTGTGTTTGGGGTCATTGTCTTGCTGGAAGACCCACACCAGCGGCATTTCGTAGGAAGCATACGGCAGCATAATTTCATCAAGGATTTTTACATAAACTGATGCATCCATAACGGTTTTGATCCAATATATGGGACCCACACCTTGATTTGAAAACCAACCCCATACCATGTTTTATAGTTTTTGATGTGAATTTTGGCATGTATTCACTGTTAGGTGGCCTACGGACAAAAGATCTGGAACCTTTTCCACCAAACAGGACAATTTTGGATTCGTCAGTCCAAAGCACATTTCTCCACTTTTCCTTTGGCCAATTTTGATGTGTTTTAGCAAAAGATATCCTTTTAGCAACAAATAAGGAATTTCTGGGATGTTCAACCCTCAACTACTTCATTTTCCTTTGACCAATTTTGATGTGTTTTAGCAAAAGATATCCTTTTAGCAACATGCTTAGAGGTAAGGAGCGGCACTTTTCGAGGACTACAGGCATTGAGGCTGTTGTCTCGAAGTTTGCGGCGAATAGTTTCCACGGATGCCGGCACATCCAATGTTTTTTTGATCTCCATGGCTGTCATAAAGGGATTTGCTTTAGTCGTCCGTACTAAACGCTTTACCATTAAGGGTGACAAAACTGGCTTCCTAACACGAGATTCAACTTTTTGCTCATATCTTAGGGCATTTGTTCTCATTTTATTTGAACATCCCAGAAATTCCTTATTTGGGAATAAGATTTACCCTCGGACGCAAATTTTTTTATTAGTTCACGTTTTTCCGGCGAAGAATGCTTTCCGCGACCCATAACTATACAATTTTTATAAAATTATTACCTGATTTTCAAGAAAGTATATTAAACAATTTTTATTACCTTTTGTTTTCACTTTTTTTCACAAAATTTTGCAAAACAAATTTAAAAAAGCCTGCTGGTGCTATTTCATTGACTGCACTGAAGTAAATGATCGATCATTTCTAGAGAACCGTTAACTATCTTGAGGAAAAAAACTTCTCTTATGCTGCCCTCAGACGTACCAACAGTTGATTCAACCTGTCATAAGTTGAATCAACTGTTGGTACGTTTGAGGGCTAGTTGAAGTTAGTTGGTCGTCAGTTGAATGAAAAATCAAAATTTTTTGATAATTTGGTGAAGTTGAATCAACTTTTGGTACGTGTGAAGGCAAGCTGTTCAACTTCATTGTTTTTCTTTATTTTTTCTTGACGTTGATCAAGCAAACACATACGCTGTGAGCGTGTGAAAGAATAAATCGAAAGAAATAAATCAATAAATAAATAATAAGAAATAAATAAATAAATGATAAGAAATAAATAAATAAATAATAATAAATAAATAATAAGAAATAAATAATAATAAATAAATAATAAGAAATAAATAATAATAATAAATAAATAACCATTGAATGTTTCACCTGACATTCGCATATAATTTGTTTAATTTTTGCCTGTCTTTCAATGTTTTTAAAAGTTTTGTTTTTTTTTAGTTAGTTAGTTAGTTAGTTCGAAAAGTATTTTATTTTTCTGTAATTATTTATTCTTCTTCCTCTAAAATTACATCAATTCTTTGTAGCGCAAGGGCATCCGAATTCATGTTGACGCTTCAAAAATAATTTTTAAATGAAGTTGAATGAAAAGTTGATTCAAAAGTTGAAACGTGTGAGGAGAATGACCAACTTTCTTATTCAACTCAAACGTCAAAAGTTGAATCAACTGTTGGTACGTCTGAGGGCAGCATTAAAAAGAGTAAACAGAGTACTACGTCATCGCTTAGTTATGTTCAAATAATAAGCACAGAATTTATTTTTTTATTGGAATGACAATATTTTTCGACGTTGGTGCTATTTTTTTGACCGGCACTGTATATTCAGATATATGATCACGACGATTTAACCCATACACAAATCGGACTATCATTTTAAGTACCATTTCCATGAAACATTCTGATGTCGTACCAGACACTACTTCAATTCCGTAACCAATACACGACATCAATAATGCGAAAGCTAGCCTTCTCTTTACATGTTGAGGCAGATACATATTAGTACAATACAACTTTCGAAGAGTAAACATAATTTTAGGAAATAAAGAGTCGATATGGCTACTGAAATCAAGTTTCTCATCGAAAATAATACCAAGACATTGTATCTTATCGACAAACTCTATTCTGACATAATTTAAGTAAATTTCGCAGCCTTGGTCATCATGTCGTAAGGGACCAAAAAACATAGCCCTAGTTTTGGAGGGATTAACGAATAAGTTATTATACCGTAGCCACTGACTCACATCCCCCAATGTAGAATTAATATTGTCCTCCAATGTATTTATAGACCAAGCTTTGAAAAAAAGGTGAATATCATCCGCATATAAAAAAGACAAGCAATTGACACTACAGGCACTGTTAACTACATCAGTAACATACAATATGAATAGTAGTGGACCTAATACGGAGCCTTGCGGGACTCCACTAAAGATTGCACGTATATCAAAAACATTTCCATTTAATGAAACAAATTGAGAGGGATCAGACAAGTAAGAATAAATCAACCTACATGCTGTATTAGAAAACATAAACAAATGTTTCAATTTGTTAATCAGTATTACATGGTCTACACTATCAAAGGCTTTAGATAAGTCCAACCCTACCAGCACGCCACATTCGCCAGTGTCAACCGCATTGCTAATAGTATCAGTCAAGTGCAAGAGGTGTAAAGTAGTGTTGTGCCCCTGCCTAAACCCATATTGATAATTATTTATCATACCTTGTCCTTCAACAAAATCATGGATCTGGCGTTTAATGATATGCTCCACGACTTTCGAAATAGCAGGTAAAATACTAATAGGACTCATATTATTTAAACTATAAGAGCCCTTAACTTTAGGTATAGGAGCTACTCGAGCAGTTTTCCAAACTGTAGGGAAAACCGATGTGGTGAAAATACTATTAATGAAAAAATAAAATATTAATTTCAAGCATCACTGAAATCTACTCTGTTACTATTTCCGACAGAACCAGTCTGCACAAAATAGTCGTTTAAACTATTGACATCAATATGAACATCAGAACCATCTACATCATCGACTAAACATCCTCCTGAACGGAGAGTATTCCAAATTAAGGAAGTGTCCATATTCCTAAACAAAGCTGAAAAATATTTTCTCCGCTCACTCCTTAAAACAGACTTCGCTCTATTCCTGTGAGAACAGAAAATACACCAATTATTATCGGTAGGATTTCTTAAATACACCTTATAAAATGGAAGTGCTTGGTATTCTTCAAACGTGTATATAAAGGTATTCTCATTAATATTGTGACTGGTTCTAGATATATATTTTTGAAGAATTCATCAAAAACATACCAAAAACGTCTGCTGATGAAGATCTTGGCAAGATCCGAAATAGCTATACAAACAGCCTTGATACCATTGGAACATTTTTATGCTCGACTTTTTTGAAAGTAATATAAAGCTAATAAATAAGCTTTATATTATTTAAATAGGTCTTGAGCTTGAATAAATTTGTAAGCTTAGAAAACAGACCGAGTAAAAATTTCCGTAAGGGAAATGATAAAAATTTTATTTTTCGATATTTCGCTACCCTTTGGATAGCATCGTCAAGAAGATATATTATTAATTAGAAATTAAAAACAATTGATAAACAAAATTTTTCCATGTCATTTGAAAAAACAACAATAACAAAAAATTAAACAATTGAAGAAATTTTCTTGTCATATGAAAAATGTTCTAAGTTACAGCCAGAAAAATTTTGGTATAGAAATAGTTAACTATCGCTCGGACAATTAATTTTTGAATACAATACGAAAGGTCGGATAAATCATCGCATATATTTTATTAATTTATTTATTAAAATATACACAAATAAATAAATATTACAATCAAATAATAAATGACATGAAATGGAAAAATTAGACTATTGAATGGAACACGGACAAGTTAGTCTGAAATGAAACCATTATTTGAACTAAAGTCTTGATCTTAAAGCTAACAAAGGTGAAGGCTAGAATATGAAAATAATGTATGTTTGAAGAGAGATAATACTCGTAATACGGTGTTCTAACCAGAAACCAGTTAACCGATTTTAGTACTTGTGGGTTTTTTTTTAAACTAATTTTTCCAAAACCTGTCGCGTAAACGGCTTCATGTTCAAAATTAAAATCTTTGCCACTAAATATTTTCAATTGTGTTCATATCAATTCAATTCAAATTATCTCAATTCAATTTACTTCAGTTTAATTCAAACCAATTCAATTCGATTTAGATCAATTTAATTCAAGTCAGTTCGGTACAGCTCAATTCAATTCAATTCGATTTAATTTAATTCAATTTACTTCGATTTAGCTCAATTCAATATTAACTGATAAAATTTTGTTTTTTAAATTAATTTTGTATAAAAATCTGATTAATGTTGGTCTATTTGGTGAATAACAATTGTACACTTTACTGTGGTGTTGTAGGTTCGAGCGGAGTGGACTGTCTTGTATGCTTTTCCAAAATGGTTGGTCATGGAACACAGGGAAATCCAATCTGCGGGTAAAGAAGTTAGCGGGGGTTCCTTCCTTAATTTTTCCCAATGTGAAGTTAGTGAGTAGTAAGAAAAGAGAGAAAATAAAGAAGTTTACGGTTAAACCAAAGTGGTGTTTATTGCGGCAAAAGGACTGGTGCTCACCTAGATAATGCAGCTGAGAAAGTGATCAGTCTAAAAAATACATGATTGAGCGTAACTTCATTCTAGCAGTTACGCATTTCCCTGATGTTTGACCTTAATTCACCATAGAATGGTAATTTTAGGTACAATTAATTTTGCATACTAGTCAGAGGGTAAAACTCATTTGTATGATAATTAAAGTACAATTCATGACTCTATAACTATAAATCTTACTAGAAAGAATATTATTCGTTTTGGTGCAAAACTGTGAAATTTAAATGTGCTTTACACTTTTTTATTGACTGTTATTGTTAGCATACATTTGTGTTGTATTTAACACAATAATTTTAACACACAAAACTAAATGCCGATGTTGTTATTTTGTTCGTTGTTTTGAACCATTGCCTCTATCTGGTATTATTTAAGTAGTTATTTTCAACATCTAACATTCATATCACACCAGGCCAAATGTCATAAATTTGCTGAGAGAAATGTTAAGTCTAGTATAGTAATTAGTCTATGGTTTAAGTACAATTCATAATGAGGAAATAACAGAAATTTATATTTATGTGTAAACATTTAAGGTGTCTAAATGTTAGTTCAGACAACAATGATCCTTTTTACGTGGGAAGGGAAAAAGTCAGAAATGTTGATTCTGTATTAATTATTTGACAAATATTTATAGCTTTTTTTCCTCATACGGAAACCGGGTTTCCAAAAAAATTAAAATAAGTTTATTAATAAGTTTATTTGTATTAATTTTTGAATATGACTTGAATCTTACTTGCATTTAACTTTCTTATAATTATATTACAAAATCAAAATTAAAACTATGTAAACTATTCATTACAACTCATTTCAATAACATAAAGTCAACTATGTTCCTTTTCTGTCAATATCGTTACAAAATAAGAGTAACGTAGCTGACCCGTAACAAAGTTGACATTTATTGCGAAAATGAGCTGCGCACAATTCATGCACACTATTTAGAAAATTCTTGCTATATTATATTCAAGATTAACACAATATTAACAGCCTGTTTCTCTATCTCGAACGAATAGCTAAGCGAATGAAAATCATTCACTCACATTCGACTCAAATTTGGTTTCTCCAAGTCGAAATTTTCGTTCGCCTAACTTCATGTTTGTTCCTAAGTGACAGCACATTCGAAATAGAGAAACCAAAATTTGTACTGAAAAATTGACTTGAAACGACAAGATTGTGAAACCATAACCAACTTTCTTTCGTATAGAACAAGAACGAAAACTTTCGATCGAGATAGAGAAACAGGCTGTAATATATTACTAAACTAAACTAAAAGTGTTAGCGAAATATAAATATTTGTTGGTAACACAGTTGAATAATAATAAAAATACATACCTACACTTGTTCTACTGACTCAGAGAAACTAATTAAAACTAAAGCAAGAAAAACGGGTTTTGGCGTTACTTTATTTATTTATTTATTTATTTATTCACACTTGTAATTTTAAGCCTCTCGGCCAATTCAAATAAATTACAAAAGAACTACTCCATTTATAACACACATTATATAAATGGTAACTTAGTTCAAGTAACGCTTTGGGA
Organism: Phaonia tiefii; assembly: GCA_963931995.1. Taxonomy (NCBI): domain Eukaryota; kingdom Metazoa; phylum Arthropoda; class Insecta; order Diptera; family Muscidae; genus Phaonia; species Phaonia tiefii. The sequence continues at coordinate 150,305,821 of OZ008371.1, forward strand.
AAATAATGGGAACTGAACTTCTTTCACAATAAAATCATTGTAAAAAGCATTAAGTAATATGATTTAAGTTTAACAATAAATACAAAATGTAATGTTAAATACATTATGAATCTTATGACCGATTTTGTTAGTTTTAGTTAATGTATGAGAAGTTCATACTACAAGCTTACAAGGTCAGGAACATTTTTCCAGTTGAAAAATGGTTGGTTTTTCTTGGAATAATAAACAATTCGCAATTCAGTTAAGCAATCTTCCAACACAAATATTAAATACTTTAATTGAACGCTACTTTTTGATTTTGCTTACCAGGACAGGTCGTTTTTGACAAACCCAGAGACAAACTGTATCAATTTTCGCGGTTTATTATTAAATCATTTTTAAATATAATTCTAAGAAAGTTAAATGGAAGTAAGATTCAAGTCATAAGCTCTGGGACAAACAACAATGTACAAAATTCCAGATAAGTGACCAATATATTACAACCATTTCGAATTTCACATTTCAGACATCCATTAATTTATACAGTGGAAAAGGAACTTCTTGCCGAACATTTAACGCAAATTTTACAAAAAGGCCTAGACATCCTTATGGAAGAAAATAGACTGACAGATTTACAATTATTATATAGTTTATTAAGTCGTGTTAAAAATGGCACAGCTGAGCTATGTGGCAACTTTAATGGGTTCATTAAAAAGAAGGGTCGCACCATTGTCATAGATCCCGAGAAGGATAAGAGTATGGTACAAGATTTATTGGATTTTAAGGATAAAATGGATGTAATTGTACGAACATGTTTCGAACATAATGAGAAATTTACAAATTCGCTACGTGAAGCCTTTGAGTTCTTTATAAATCAACGAGCCAACAAACCTGCTGAACTGATTGGTAAGTTATGCACTTACTGTCGACTATAGAGGTGGATTAATAATTTATTATGCGTTTAGCTAAATATGTTGATATGAAACTTCGCGCTGGTAATAAGGAAGCCACAGAGGAGGAACTGGAACAAATACTAGATAAAATTATGGTTCTGTTTCGTTTTATTCATGGCAAAGATGTCTTCGAGGCGTTTTATAAAAAGGTATAAACATAATTGTGGTCTGCGTTCTATGTCCAGTAATATTTTATTAATTTAAGGATTTGGCCAAACGTCTTTTGGTGGGTAAATCCGCATCCGTGGATGCGGAAAAAAGCATGCTTTCCAAACTTAAACAGGAATGTGGTGGCGGTTTTACTTCGAAACTAGAAGGAATGTTCAAAGACATGGAGCTAAGCCGTGATATAAATATTTCATTTAGACAATATGTCGCAAATTTGGACCGCGAAGTAACGAACATCGATTTAACCGTAAACATTTTAACAATGGGTTATTGGCCCACATATCAATTAACTGAAGTCAATATGCCGCCTCAACTGGTAAAACCGCAGCAGGTTTTCAATAAATTCTATTTGGCCAAACACAGCGGACGCAAATTACAATGGCAACCCACATTGGGCAATTGTGTATTAAAGGCGCGCTTCGATGGTGTATGTTTTGAAATGCCGTCTCCCATAGCAAGTAAACAAATTACAATAATATATACAATTTCTTTTCTAGGGCCCTAAAGAACTGATGGTCTCTCTATTTCAAGCGTTAGTTCTGCTATTATTTAACGATAAAGATTCATTTTCATTAGAAGAAATTTTGGCTGCTACAAATATTGAGGTAACACAATATTCCTCTTTTTTTTTTTGTTGAGAAATAAATATAACAAAAATTGGAATATTTAGAATGGCGAACTACGTAGAACATTACAATCGTTGGCTTGTGGGCGTGCTCGTGTCATAGTGAAAGAGCCGAAAGGACGTGAAGTGGAGGACAAAGATCAATTCCATTATAATAATGAATTCACCAATAAATTGTTCCGCATCAAAATTAATCAAATACAAATGAAAGAAACGGTACGATTTGTTTTGTTTTGTAATATAATAACTATTGCAAGCAATGAAACAAAAATATAAATGTTTTCCATTTCCAGACGGAAGAACAAAAAGCTACCGAAGAGCGAGTTTTTCAAGATCGTCAATATCAAATTGATGCTGCTATTGTTCGAATTATGAAGATGCGTAAAACGTTATCGCATAATTTACTCATTACAGAGCTCTTTAATCAGTTAACATTTCCCGTCAAGGTAAGTCAAGAGACAAAATTTCTTTACTTTTATAAAATCAAATGAAAAAAAATTAACAGAATTTGGAATACCTGAAATGACATTGATCATCTTATCCAATTACAGCCTGCTGATCTTAAAAAACGCATTGAATCACTTATCGATCGTGACTATATGGAACGTGATAAGGATAATCAAAATCAATATAATTATGTGGCTTAAGTTAACTCCAATGTATTGAGGCGAACATGTTTGACCGTCTTTACTTTACTGTCTCTGTAATGTCTCTTCTCTTTATAAGTTTCATTGGAATGTGAATGTAAACTAGAAAACAAAACACAAAAACTGATCGAAAAAAATATTTTAATTGAATATACTACATACTACAAACAAAAAAACAAGTATGTTCTGAAAAAAAAAGAAATAAACCAAAATAAATTCAAATTCTTTTTTTTTAATTTTAAATCCAAAGAGTTGCATATAACACTTCGAATAGAACATGGAAAGTTATAATTTCATAAAGAATTAATATACATATTGTGAATTTTTGTTCTGTGTTGAGTTTATTTTTCAGAACATGCAGTCAGTCCTTCTCCTGGTCCCTTTCCTGAAATTTCTTAAATAACAAGCTCTTAATTAAATATAGACATAAAAACACAATTATAAAAAAATTAAAAAACAATATTTAATATTTTGTTGTTAAATTTTATTATTTTTCTTTTAATGAGGACGTAGACTCTACTACAAAAAAAGTTGGTTTATTTCAATATAGAAATGTAAGTTTGCCTATTTTGAGATGTGCATACGTAAGTTGATACGTATACGAGTTAACGTGTGCAAATACCAGACTTAAGCAAAGTGAGTTTTTTTAAATAAATAAATAGTTGGTTGGTTCAATAGTTAAATAAATAAATAGTTGGTTGGTACTATTTAGCATCAATTAGTGTCTTGGGACAACGGTTTGCATACCACATCACTCCGGACAGTCTAATGCAGTGTCTATATGCAACCTGTTAATCGGAGTACCTCATTAGATCCCCTAGATCTATCTGGTATCTCAGTGAAGTTGTGCAGGAAGGGACGACCTATAATCTGCAGAGGTGATGTTGCACCGTCTCCTCTCCTTCTGCGTCTTCCCAGGCACGGCAGTGGTCATTGTATGGAAGATTCAGCAGTCTTGCGTGATTACCGATTGGCCAGTGCCCAGTCAGCACGGCAATTAGCCTTGATATGTTCCCCCGATTTTGGCTAATCAGGGAGTTGGTCTGGTGAATGTTATATTCTGGCCATGTGTTTCTGGATATGCGGCAAGTTTCCGTTCTATCCCATCTGGCCTTAGCCCGTTCAAGGTAATGCAGGAAAATACCTCTTTTGACCGACCCTATAGGCGTTGCGACTGACACCATATGGAGTTCGGTGGATGAGGATCCTGCCTTGGCTAGTTCGCCTGCCATTTCGTTACCAAAACCTTTGTGGCCTGGTATCCAAGTAAGAACCACATTGGCTAGTTCGACTAGTTTTTCCCTATATTCACTAACGATTTTAGATGCAGTGTTGTTAGATTTAAGTGATAGGAGAGCCGCCTGCCTATCAACAAATACTCCAATGCACTGTGTTCTCCGTCGTAGTATAAGTTCGGCTCAGTTGATGGCCAGTACCTCCACTTGGAAAACTCTGCACTTATCTGGGAGTTTGAATAATAAATTGAGGCTTGCGTCTTCGGAGAAGACACCCGACCGGTTCTAAATTCCATTTTGGATCCGTCCGTAAATACTTTGGTGTCAAAACCTGTCAGTTGTTCCCCTTTATCCCACTCTAACCTGACATCGAATAGGTTATCGAAAGTCAATGAGGGGGTGCAGTAATCGGTGATTATATTGAGTTCTCTTGGAATTGCCTTGTATTCTCGCATGTCCATATGAGTTGCTCTTCCAGATTCCAAGAGCATTTAGTCGGGTGGCGCTCCAGGCCGCACTAGCTATTATGCGAAGGTCAATTGGTATAATATGAAGCATTGCATTAAGGGCTTGAAGATGATCTCTGAACTCTATACAACAGTTTCATGGTGGACGTCTTCCCCGTGACAGACCACCATACCATTGTTCCGTAGGAGAGTATAGGTCTGATTATACTAGTATACATCCATATCACCATTTTCGGTCGGAGACCCCATCGGCTTCCGAACATTTTCCGACAAGCGTAGTACTCAATGGTTGCTTTCTGTGCGCGGTGCTCTATTTTACGCTTCCAGGATAGTTTAGGGTCTAGAAACACGCCGGAGTACTTGGCTCCCCCCTGAGTAGTTCCCCTATTCACTCGCTTTGATGACTCGCTGTTGCCCATAGAGGTGTTGATAATTCTGCTCTGTAGCATTGTCACTATCCAACTCTTGAGGAATGCCCACATCTTCAAGTGATTCTTCTATAGCCGCTGAGCTCACATTATTGAGTGCACCCTCTATATCCAAAAATACCGCGAGGGTATATTGTTTTTGTTCTAAGGACCTCCCAATATTCTGACAACTTCGTGCTGGGCTGTTTCGGTTAAGCGGCCTTTTAGATATGCATGTTGACTGCATATTTTGAGCGATCCATCCATTTTCGTGGGGATGTATGCGTCAATTAGCCTTTCAAGCGTTTTAAGAAGAAACGATGAGAGACTGATCGGTCTGAAATCCTTTGCGCTCTCATGACTCCGCTTTCACTCCTTGAGAATGAAAACCACTCTTACCTGGCCCCAACTCCAACTCTTTGGTAAGTAGTTCAGAGTCAGGCAAGATCGGAATATGATACAGATCCACGGCTTAATTATCACCTCCGCGTTTTGCAGCATTTTTGGTATAGTACCATCTGGGCCCGGAGATTTATATGGTGATAAGCTATTGATAGACCATGATATCCTGTCAGGACTGATTATATCCTCTATACCGTTAGTATCTGCAAAAACGATGTACAAGAAGACAGTCAAAATTTCTCTTCACTCATACACAACGAGTGAAACCCTAGTCATTTTCTGTTCTCTCTCTTACTCTCTTCATTGAATATTTCAATACACGAGCAGTTTTTTGATAGTGTTATTGTATATAAGTAAGTACAAATTCCAAACATGTTGAAGTAAAATTACATAAACTATGCAAAAAGTATGAAATAATCAAGATATGACGCGAGAGAAATGCCTTTGAGTGAATTTCCAGCACTTTTTGGTTCTTTTTTACCAGGGTTGCCAGATTGGTATCTGAGTATTGGGTTGATAATGTTCGCACCTCCCTTTATGTCTTCTCGCAGCCTGGGAAGTGTGTTTTCAAGAGAATATCTAGCGATTCAACTGAGCTATTTGACCATGGTGGGATTTGAGTGTCCCTTTGAAATTATTTTGCTCAGTCTAGCTGTATCCTTTGTGTTCTCCATCGATCCACAGAACTTTGTCCAGGATCGTATTTTTGCAGTGGTTATTGCTTTGTTATACTTTTTAAGTTTATTCTTATATGGCTGCCAGGGTCCACTTATAAAGCTTGCATTGAAAGCTTTGCAAGATTCTTTTCTCAGCGTTGTAAGCTCATCTGTTCACCAAGGCGGATAAGTTTTCTTTGAGCGTGACTGAGGACATGACACTTTGAATGCAGTATCCATGGATTTCTCCAACTTGGATACGGATTTTTCTACGTGTGTAGTGGTGTTAATGTGATGCGCAGACTTATGAAGCTTACTTTAAAGAATTTTGTTGAACTTGTCCCAATTAGTTCTCTTGGGATTCTCGAAAGCATCTGATTGAAGTTGTTTTCGCAGAAATGTTACACAATATCCAATTGTGGTCCGAGAAGGATTTCTTTCCGGATACTGCCCAGTTTTTTATCTCTACTATTCTATTATCTGATATCAGGGTAAGGTCAATGACATCTGACCACCCAACAAAGTTATTGGAACTCGGGAAGACAAAAGTTGGGTTAGTACCTGTTGCAAATTGTAAGGTTGTTAGTATTAATAAAGTCTAAGACGGACTCACCTCGTTCGTTGACTTCAGAGCTGCCCCATGTGACATGTCTCGCATTGGCGTCGCAGCCTATAATGATGGTGTTCAGTGGATGGATATTTCCCATAGCGCTATTTCCCATAGGCGAAACAAAAATGCTTCATGTATCAGGATGAAATGTAAATGTTCTTACCTTCAGTCAGTTCTAACTTAGCAAATGTAAAATCTGCTGTGCTAAGCTGGGGCAGAGAAAAATGTTTAAATTGTTTATTGCAATTAGGCATACACCCTTATTATTGAATTTAAGCGACTCTATTTCTGTCGACACAGTTTTTGATAACGACTTGAAGAAAATTCGAAATTTTTTTCTCAATTAAAACAGTCGACGTCGTCTCAAGACAATTACAGAATATCAAACTAGCGTTGATGTGACGACGATGTTGACACGAAGTGGTGTTGGCTTACCATTATCCCTTCCCTTATATATAGTGTTTTGTAACCACTACCATGGAGCCCTCTCACCACATTGTCTTGTACGTAGGGTTCCTGGATGATGCCTAGGTCTAGATCCTCCTCAGCTAGAAGGATTCGCAGGTTATCTGAAGCTATACGGGAGTGCTTCAGCACCACTTTCAGCATATGGCTCATTTTGGTGATGATGTGGATTCTCCCTCCAGCTGCATCTGGTCAAGCAGCTTGTAGGCGTCTTCGACGTCATCTTCGCCATCGAGACCAGGTGAGTCATCTGGGCTAGGAGCATCTAATATTTTCACTTTGGCTTCTATCATGCCAAAGAATAGTTTTCCTCCTGCTTCTTTCAGAGCGGCGGCGCCCGCGTCAGTAACAGCAAGGACTAATCTCATGCTCTTGTGGTTGGGTGGTTCAGTCTTCCATCGGGACAGTTGGGTTCATGACCCATAGGCACTCCAGGAGCTAAGGACCCTCACCCTTCATTTTGGGTAACTAAATCCGTGCACGAGACCTCAGAGGAATTTCCTGCGCCGCGATCGGCTTCAGGCTGATATCATTCCAAGCGTCGCTCACTGAAGCGATAGACTTCTTCAGGAAATCCTTCGAGAACTCGTCCATGCGTTTAATCACCCTATATCCTCGATGAATCTCGCTAGAGCCGTACTGGGGTAACGGGGAGCCTTTGTTTGCCAGTACGTGTTCCATCACAAGTTCTGATAGCTTAGACGCCACTTTAATCCACTCCGAGACTGTGACGGGAGCTAGCTTCCCGGTCTTCGAGTTAGCCAGCATAGTCATCAAACTGACCTTTACTCCCTCGTTGAAGCGCCTTTTTGCTGATATACTCGTTCTTGACATCTCCTTGACCTTCCTTCGCTTAGCGGGTTCATCGTCCTCCACCGAGAACGTTCCCGCTTTGAGGTTGAGGGTCTTTTATTATAGTTTTGTAGGGAGGCCTTCTTCTAGCCGAACTCCTCAACTATTTTTGCGTATTTTGCTTTGTCCACTTTATCACTTCTCAACGATGAACTTCGCCTTTTGGTACAGCGTCCTTCGAGCATCAGCATGACATCTGCGTCTTGATTTTTTTAGAGACAGTCGCGTCTGACTTGACGGACTGGTCTAATTTTGTTGGTCTAGCTGTTGATTGTTTAGGCGGGGAACGTTTTTTACGACATTCACCGCGCTCTGTGGGCCGGCTTCCGAATCCTGACTGGATGCCAAGAGATCCTCTTCTGATGGGCTGCCCAGCCCCATCGAGGAATCTTTTTTTAAAGTGACATTTTTGATCCCACGACTGTGCAGTAAAGGGCTGGACCACCATGCGTAGTGACGGCTTGCGCACACTTGGTAACTAAATTACAACCGAACTGTGCCCTGGAGTCGGAGGCAGTATTTCTTTAAAAACACTTGCTGGCCATTTAGATCCTCGGCACAACTCCTTCACCTTGATCTTAAAAGTTCAGACATGACCTGCAAGGACCAGAAAGAACTGCCGCCTACTATAGGACAGACGCAGACCACGGACCCGCCTAATGTAGGACAGACGCTTGTGGATTTTGACTGGTAGCCGCCCTATTAAAGGATAGATAGACGCTACCAGCCTGGCAAGGGTAGTTCGTGTACTAGTGCACTTCTGGCATGGGTGGCCCTATGGGAGTTCCGTGCAGGACAAGAAGTGCTTCCTCCAGCACGGCCACTATACGTACACTTAAGCCCCTGCATCGCGTCAAGATGACAGCCCAGCGCAAGGAAATAAATAAATATAATACATTTGTATTAGGGCGGATCAATACTTTTTTGACCAAAGCGTAATGTCCGCAATAAATTTCGACAAAAAAAAATAATGAATTGTTTTTCCTTTCAAAATATAAGAAATTTAAAATACTGGTTTGTGGCGCCCCACGTTGGGGCCAAATTAAGTTTTCGCGGCCAAAAGTCAATTTTTCAACTTTAACTTTCCCAAAATTTTTTTATGGTGGTTTATTTGCAACATATTGAGGAGAAAAATGCAAAAAAAAATATACTGTTGGCAACTCTATTTGTGCATAAACAGCTGTCATATAATCGGTTGTTTCAACTGCATTTTTTTCGTTGTCAGTCTTACAAATATATAACATATAACAAAACGACGCCAAACCTACAAAAATTACACTAAAAATAATCTAAAAAATGGATTCGAAAGGGAAGAGTAAGTACAATATTATCATGATGTCCTAAATTTATAATAATTATGTATGTGATATTAACAAGGGAATGATTTGTCTGAAAATTAACGTAAAATAGCAATGGAAAATTGTAAAAACAGGGAGAAAAGTTATATTGCTGCCCGTTGTTCGATGGTCGGGCTTGTTCTAGGTTGTAGATTAATCTGTTGTTTAATGGAAAAAAAAAAATATTTTGTGCTTTTTTGCGCCACCGATATTGGTGCAAGTTTTTGTAACTAAGGTGCATTTTCCTCAATTTTAAATATTTTAAACATGTGCAGAAACTTTTGATAATTATTCCATTCATTTAACGAAGCATCATTCGCTTTTATGACTAATTCTACATTTCAGAATCGGCTGCCGGTGATCCTGCTATACCTGGTTTATCCAGGAAGGATATTTTCCTCCTAATCAAGAATAAACTAAATTATGGTGCAGCTACTGCGTACGAGGCTATTGAAAAAACCATGTCCGAAAAATTACAACGTCCTTTCACGCTATCGAACAACGTGAAATCTCGCATACGCGTTTTGTTGGTGAGTTTAAATAATAAATGGAAAACCGTTTGGAGGCACGAGGACAAATTTTTAGAGAAGTTTTCCGAATGGCTGAATGTGTTGGTTCCCTTAGAAGAATCTCCAGCAGTTGCAAAGAAGTCCAACAAAATAGGTCGGCCTTCTTTAGAATTTTCCGAAGCTAGTGAGCGTATAAAGCGAAGAAAGACTGAACAATTGCGTGCAGGGACAAGTACGGAAGAATTGTCTTATGCGACTCAAATGAACCTTCGAGCATCTGGCAAATTAGATGCTGCAAAAGTTGTCAAAGATGTGACACTGGTAAGCCCATTTAAAGCCAATCAGTATAGAGAACCTTTCGGATCGATTTCGGAAACACCTCTTTCTCCTGATGCTGCTTTGTCGCTTATACTCGAAACGAATTTATCAAAATCACAGTACCAGAAAATTCGTAATGAAGGCAGAAAAAACTGCTCCACTTTATTTCCGTCGTACAAAAAAATATATCTAGCGAAGCTTAAATGTTACCCAACGAAATTAGATATTTCTGTAACGGAATGTAGTGCCGAAGTAAAACTGCAGGCTTTGCTAGATCACACAATCAAAAGAATCTTGTTAACTCAAGCGGATGTTATTAACAGTATGTCTTACGAAGAAGTTCGCAACTTGGCTTTAATTTGTAAGTGGGGTTGTGATGGCACTTCGGGCCAAAGTACGTTCAAGCAAAAATTTACCGATGATGATGGAAGCCAGTCTGATGCAAACATTTTCGTTACCTCACTCGTTCCATTGCAACTTTTATCAGCCGACCAGGAAGAACAAAATTCAGTCATTGTATGGAAAAATCCAAGGCCATCTTCTCCCCGTTTTTGTCGACCAATCAGGATTCAATTTTTGCACGAAAATACTGAAGCCACTGTTAACGAAATGGAATTCATTAAAAAGCAAGAGACTAACCTCGTCCCTTACAAAACTGACATAAATCTAAAACCCATAACCGTTTCTTTCAAACTTGCTTTTACAATGATAGACGGTAAAGTTTGCAATGCAATCACAAATACTGCATCTTCTCAACGTTGCTATTTGTGTAAAGCAACTTCAAAAGACTTTAACAATATTGATGCGATGCTGGAAAAGGAAATCAACAGTGATCATTTAGAGTTTGGTTTGTCAAGTTTGCATGCATGGATTCGATTCTTCGAGTGCTGTTTGCATGTAGGGTACAAACTTGATATCAAAAAGTATCAAGCGCGAAGTTCCAATGATAAAGAATCTGTTCAAACCCGAAAAGAAAACATTCAAAAAGGCTTTCGTTTACGATTGGGGCTGATAGTCGATCAACCGAAGCCTCCTTTTGGTAGCTCGAATGATGGGAATACCGCTCGGCGATTTTTTGAAAACTCTACCACTTCTGCTTCAATCACAGGGGTGAATGAAGATCTTATCAAACGTTTTCATGTTTTACTGCAGGCACTTTCGAGTGGCCACGAAATTAATCCAATTACATTTCAAGATTATGCCATACAAACAGCTCGCGACTTCGTACACTTGTACCCGTGGTATTATATGCCAACTTCAATGCATAAGATTTTAATTCACGGCAAGGAAATAATAACTTCTGCTCTATTACCAATCGGACAAATGTCTGAAGATGCTCAAGAGTCCAATAATAAGTATATTAGAAAGTTCAGAACAGATTTTACGAGAAAATGTTCACGAGTAAAAACTATGGAAGACCTTTTTTCACGGCTTCTATTATCATCTGACCCATATATTTCTAGCTTGCGCAAATTACCTTGTAAAAAGTTTAAATCATTGCTGCCAGAAGCAGTACAGTTATTAACTGCGCCAAGTATTTCAACGAGTGAGGAAAGCTCAAGCTTTTTTCCGGTTGAATCTACTGACTGTGAATCAAGTGATTCTTCTGACGAAGATTTCTAAAGTTGTACTTAACCAACTAGCCTATGTAATGAATAATTTCTAAAGTATCTATCCATCATTATAATTTTAATTTAATTTCTGTTTAAACCTAATTTTAAGCTAATCATTGTCATATATGTATGTATAAATAAAATGTTTTTTTCAAACAAGTCATCCATATTGGATCCGCCATTTTGTTTTTTCAATTTTTGACTTCAGATTCGTAATCAGCGACCCCAAAAACCCTTAAGCACAAACATTTACCTGAATTGAATGCGTTTTCGACTTTTGGCCACAAATTTGGCATTCGGCCCCATAGTGCGCCCCCAGCAGGAGTTTTAGAGAGAAATCCATGTCAAATATGTTTTCAGCGTACCCTAAAATACCTAGATAGAATTCCTAATACAAAATAAAAATAAAATTTATTAAACATATATAAGTAGTATAAGTATATGGAATAAAATAAACCCAAATAAAAACACGCTACAAAATTCTTAGGGTCAAAAGTGATTTTTGTTCGGCAGTTTTTCTAAGAATTTTATGTAGACTCCGATCAACAATTTTGCTTCGCATCTTACCATATTCTCAAAACGTACACATTCGACCATGTTGTGTGAAAATAAAATATATTCTATTCTCGCAAGAGAAATTCCTATATACATATAAAAAAAACATTTCCCATTACATCCCATGAAGAGATTGGGGAGAACAACTTACAAACCAGCGAACTGTGCGCTATCTAATTTTCCAATCATTGATTGGGACCTACGTTTAATTCAATTCTTCGTTACGTGAATTCGCTTAATCGTTATAATCATGTGACCTCTTATGTAGTTGACTCCTAGGCTACACTTTCAGGTTGTTGATAGAATTTAGGTCTTCAATTTTTCTTTAAAAACAAGTGTCCTCTATTTTCGTGTGAAACATACACATTTTCACACTCCTCGAGAGTTGGAAATTTGGTAATACATCAAATAACCTTTCACATGAATAAATCATTTCATGTTAGAATTGCTCGGTATTACAATGCACTACTTTGTAGTTTTTAAAACTTTAACTTGTCTATGTTAACTTTCCCAAAACATCTATTTCAACATATTCATGCTGTATTATAAAAAGAAATTTGGTCCGACACCTTTGTGCTTTGAAATTACATAGGTTCGGAAATAATTGTTTACTCTTCTGGGACAACTTCATACATACATTCATAGTTTTTTTTATGGCTAAATTGTAAATATTAACATACTTTTGTACGCGTTCCAACCCAAATACTGGGTAGTAGTTCTCTGTAATGTAGTTGACTTGTTTAACTATTCTTGAAAGTTTATTGTAATTTATTTTTAATTGGCCACTGGCTTCAAATTACAAGTCAATAAATAATAACAAAAATTCTAAAAATCTGATTAATGATCAGCATTAACTTCCTTGTGTAATAATCGAAATACTTCATCATTTGTCTCATTTAAAAACAACAACTTGAAAATGTCATTATAGAACTCTGGATAGTAATCACAAGCACGTTTACAATCTGGTGTCCAGTTTATTTCCAAGAGTTTTGGTTGCATTCTTGATCCATTTTCCCAAGATAACATTATGTCAGCCGCATACAATGCTCTAGACTGAGAACATGGTTGTATGCCACAAGGTGCAGGTGCATTCGTTGCACATTCTAACATTTCATACAACATGGAACATATGTCATTTTCTATGTCCAGCCACAAATGTGTGGGATATTGTTCATCCCATAGTTCAAGAAAAGTATCACATTTAACATGATGCAGTTCGATGTCTTCTTGGTAGTTCATGACTGTAAAATGTTTCTCATAATCGTCAAAATGATCCAAGGAAAAGGGTTTATTAGAGAAACGTAGGAAAAATTTACGATGGATATATGCTTCTAGTGGCTTTGCGCTTTTAAGAAGGATGACATACCTTACATCAAACTTTACACTAGCATTAAGGGCAGATCGAAGAAAGAGCACAGGATTTTCGATGTACTTCTGAGCTACCTTTGGACCGGTCGCTGGCAGTCGTACTATCTGAGTTAGACTGTCTGTAATATATGTATCAAGACCTCTAGCCAAATTCCAAGGCTTAATAATCCAATGATTATCAAGGCCCATTGCGGATCTATTTTGGTAGTAAGAAGCAAACTGCAAAAGTTCTGTTTTTAAATTATAAGTAGTTGGCAACCAAGAGGGGTAAGTTTCTAGCGTTTCCTTATTATGATGTTCATTTGTGGCTGCTCTACGACACACGACACTCAGTAAGTCCTTGATGGTAATAACGTACTCAAAAGGAAATTGATTAACGAATTTGATTGGCGAACTTTGGGCCAACTCAGCGAATGTTTTATAATGCGTTGTTAACCATAATACATCTGCTTCCTCGGGGCTGTCAACCAACACAAAGTAGGGTGAGGTTAAGTGTTGTTGGACGATATCGTATTCAGCATACACCTTTAAAGAATCATTCCTATCAACTTGTACTTCTTTTAAAAGATGCTCTTCAGTGGGGTATGATTCTGGATTGTGACCTGATGAGAAATAATCTGCTGCTGGTTCGGACTGGACAAAACTTTCTTTGGTTAAGTCGGAGAAGCACCACGGTAATAGTAGTACTTTTCGCTCATCAGCCTCCTTATCCACATACTCAACATAATCTCTACATACTTGTGCACCAAATTCACAGTCCTTAATAGGAAATAGCAAGCTGTATGTAATTTGGGTGCTCAAGTGCATGAATGGTATCAATCTAAAATTAGGCTCGTCCGAGTGAACGACTGCTGAGCCAACTTCATCCATAACATACCATATGGGTTGTCTGTCCTCGTCGCTCAGCTGTTCACTGGAGATTGTATATGCTTGGCAGAACTTCCACATCTTTGTTAGTACCTTGTCCACCCGCTGCTCATCCTCCAGATCAACACCTGTTATGGCACACATTCTATATAGTAAATGCTCATATTCATTCAATTGCTGCCGGGCCATACTCAACCGAAATGTCCACGCATGATCGACCAGGTAAATGGCATTTGGATCCTTTGCCCGCAAGCCATTTTCCTTGACTACAGAAACACCAAAAACTGGTCTGCACTGCTTCTCAGCTTCAGTTATAACGTTGCTCACCTCACTATCTTCATCATCATATTCTATCAACATCAATTGTAGGGCCTCACCAGCATCAAATGTTTCTGTTGCTATTTTAAGGTAAATTGATTCCCAAAAATGCTGTGGCACTCCTGAAGCTTGCAGCTGTGGTTTGTGAAGTGCAAGAAATTGTTGAAATTGATTGATACCATCCATTTTATAAATAAGTCCCGAAGCGCTAATGTTTACACAGGTTATGGGAGATGTGTGCGCTGATTGAGGTTACGTTGATATTAACAGGGTTGCCAATTCTTCACTCTTTGAAACTGCTGGCACTAATTTCAGCATTTTCAGTTATTTCTAATTTGAAATATTATTTAAAAGTTCGTTATAATATTTAGTGGACTTCAATTTATACTATCGAAATTAGGTTTCAACAAGTTAAATATGTATACATACATTTAAAACTTGAAATGATCCACTTTTTGTGGCCGTACATATACATTAGGGTGGCAATGACAAATCAACTTCGGATTTTTGGTAAATACCAATTGGATTTTTTGCCATTTGGTCTAAAACTAACGTGGTGAAAATTTGAGCTAAGTCGGATACCTCTAAACCGGTCAAAGTTTTTGGGTTTTGGCATTTTGGGTGTAAATTTGTATACACTAGAAAATTTTCATTTCTCAGTTCATTTGAATAAAAAATTGCACATTGATTTAGTTTGACCTGAATACAAATAAAGTGGAAACAATTTGACTACAATCCCACCACTCTAGGGGTTCAAACTCTTAATGCGAAAAAAAAATTGTAAATGTTTAGGAAAAATTTCAATTTGAGGTTTTCTTTCGGCTTTTCCCAAAACTTGTATCTAAATGAAAAAAATATTCAACTCGCTCACAATACGCTTACAATAAGGTATAACACGATATAGTCACTCAACGGTTTCAGGATGATATGGTGCAGCAAAATAGGGCATCTCGAGGAAAAATAGCCAAGATGGCCTAATAAGTGTGCCAAATAGAGTGTCCAAAAATCCGTCATTTTTTAAAACCCGGTTTTCGGTTTGTTCGAAAAATCAATTTTTCAGGACACCGTTTTTCGGTTTGTTCGAAATCCGGTGGAACCGGTTTTTTCTTTTAAATTAAATTAGACATGTAGCACTCACAATGCATTTGTATGCCGACTATTTCAAATACTTAGTCATGATTAAAACTCAAAATTTCACAACTTTATTTAAATATGACAATTGCTTTTGAATTTTAAATAAGAAATGTATATAACATTCCCATTTGGAATGCGTGTTTTCATTCAAATTCACATGAAACTTATTTAAATTCGAAAATAATATTAAAATTTGAAAAAGATTTTCATGTTAAGTTTAAAACATTTATTTAATAGCATCTTATTGAAATTTGGATAAAATATTGTTTCGAAACGTCATTTAGAACTTATTGAAGCATAAAATCATATGTAAAAATTGAAATCATGTTTCTTAATTCCAACATTTCATTCCAATTCGAAAATCAAATCATTTACTAGTACCTATGTAATTTGTTTTAGGTTAGTAACACAAATTAAGTAAAACCCGGTTAACCGATGTCAAATAACCGGTTCCCGGTTTTGGTCGAAAATTTAAAAAACCGACAAAAAACGGATAACCGGTTTCGCTTTTGGACACTCAAGTGCCAAATCATAAAAATTGGGAAAGATGTGCTAAAAACATAAGTTATGTGCTCAAACTGATTCTATAAAATCGGATCTGACAATTGGTTACAATAACCGGTTATAGAAACCTAATTTAAAACCCGTGTTTAACACTTGCAATTAAAAATCAATTTGTATAAAACAGTTAATAAATCCGGATTTGATTATTGGAACCGGTATTTTATTCCAGTATTTGGAATTTGTAAATTTATCAGATTTAACATTACCATGAGAAAATTTCGAAAGATGAAGAGCAACGGCAATGTTTATTTAAAGTAATTGTATTTGAACTATAATATATTTAATTCATATATGGAAATTTCCACAGAAAGGTCCACCTTTTGTCACATCACGTCACCCTCGTTAATTGCTTATAGTTTAAGACCACTTAGATAGAGTGAGCCTGTTTTTTTATTCCCTGCTAAACTAATTTTTCTACCACTTTGTATGGGAAGCTAAGTGACATTAAGCGATTTTAAGCGGTACCCCATACAAAGTCGTCGAAAAATTAGTTTAGCAGGAATTAAAAAACAGGCTTATTATTTCCTCAATGGTTATTAAATATAGAGCTTCTTACATTCTGTGTTTAGTAAAAGAATAGAAAACAATCGAACTTCATGGTCCTAAAATATATACAATTTACGAGGGTGACGGGATGGTGATTATTTGTATACATGTTTTTCAAGTTGTTCAAAATTATAGACAGAAATATTCCAAGCAAGCCTGATGTTTCGGTTATACACAATTTATTAGTTTCAGTATTAATATTTTACTGTCTTCCACAAATTTATTTAAATATGTATTAAAAAAAACCTGGTAATTTAGATTTAAACTAGATTTAATGAACCAATCGGTTTCAATAATCAAAAGCAGTTGTCATATTTGTTTATACAATTCAAATCGATTTTGAAGTACGGTTTCTGGAACAGGTTTCTACAACTGCGTTCCTCAAGCCCAGGTTTTTAAGCCGGTTTGTCTACATATCTTATATTTTCAATTCACCTCTTGTACTTGTTTGACTCCGCGGTTGTTAAATTCGCTTCCAAATACTATAATAAAAGATCGGTTCAAACAATCAAATACGGATTTCAGACAGTTGTCATAAACTTACGGAACAGAACATTTCATAAAAACTGAATACCAGGCATTTAATAGTAGGCACGTTATAGATAAAAAAAATTACTGCAGCGCTTCCAACTGAAATTCAGAACATATCAATTTAAATTTAAAAATATCAATTAAAATTTAACTTGTATTTTAAATTTGAAATACATTCATCAATTGAAATTTAAAAATTTCACTTGAAATTGAAAAGACATCAATTTAAATTTAACAAGCATCAATTGAATATTAAAACATCAATTGAAATTTAAAATTCATCAATCTAATTATAAAAGACATCAATTGAAATTTAAAATTTGTCAATTGAAATTCAATAATCATTATCCGACTTTATATATTAGCGGCCGTATTCATAAAAAGTTATGAGAGGTTTGAGAGACGATTTTTGTATGGTAAATCATCTCTCAAACTTTTCATATCTTTTTATGAATAAAGCCGTAGGATTTTAAATCAATTGATATCTTTTAAAATTCAATTGTTGTCTTTCTAAATATAATTAACGTCTTTTAAATTTAAATTATTCATAACATTCATAACATTTAAATAATATTATCTACACATAGACGACCTTATTCATAAAAAGTTATGATATGCTTGTTAAAGGCAATGACCAAAAACTGTATTCATAATCGAAAAATACGTCGGTTAAATATTCTCTAAGGTTGTAATTTTTGTTGAACGTTTAATCCTTTAAGGCCATTTTAGCAGCAAGTGTACACAATAAAATTAATTTGTTCACATTTCACACGTGTCATACACAAATATTTATGCAACGTAAACACATTCATTCATTCCGATTTTTAACCAAAATAAATTGTTGTTTAGATAAGCTTTGTTTGTTTAATTTCCCAGTAAAAATTTGCAAAAATTTACTCTCTTTATGAAAATTTGCACAAAAAGTACGCGAACGACTTCCAGTAAAAATTTCCAAGGAAACAGCTGATGCAGTTTTAGCCTTTGCTACATACATTGTGGCTTGTAGTTACATTACATATCTACTGCCACAGTTGTCCAATTATGAGGTAGTCGGTTCACCAGAATTTGCTGAATGCCAGAATTTGCTGAATGCCATTTTCTTTATAAATTTCAGTGACATATTAAATATAATATTAAAAAAAATATTTGTTCTTATTTTTACCGTTGTTATTTTTGTTTAACTTTTGTTTGTTTACATAAAACAGCTGATTTGAAAAAGCAGTTCCCTCTTGCAAATTTTTGTTGGCTATAATTTCATCTAACGTAGTTAATGTAGTTTTACCATTTGCTACATATGTACATATTGGCTTGTAGCTACAGTACACGTCTACTACAACAGTTTCCCAATTATAACGTCGTCGGTTCACCAGAATTTGCTGAATGCCATTGCACATTATTACTATCCATTTTCTTTTTAAATGTCAGTGTCAATGTCAATATTAAAACCTTATTTGTAATTATTCCTGCCGTTGTTAATTTATTTTTCACTGTTTTTTGTTTACATAAAACAGCTGATTTCAAACAGCTGTTCTACCTTGCAAATTTTTGTTGGCTACAATTTCTCCAACCAAAATTTGCAAGAACTCGAATATCGAACTGTCAAAATTTTCTCTCTCTGTCTCTCATTTACTGGACTTTCGGAGTAAACGAACACGATTCAGTAAAAATTTGTACTCGAACAGAGCTTTAGTGATCAATATAAAATCAAAACATTGAAGCAACAGCCCATTACGCTGTTTTGTTAGTTATTAGATACAATTTGTTAAAAATTTTAAAGAAAGTATTAATTGATATATTTATTGAATGTTTCTTTTCATTAATGTTTACAATTTTCCAAAATGCAATAACAAATTTACCAAAACTTCATATATTATACATATATTAATTAAACAAACAAATTAAACAAATTTCAACATATTCCTCCAACTGGCTCTATCCTTCGCCTTTTCTCGCCAGTTGGTAACACCAAGGATACGGAGGATTGCCTGGTTTTTCCAGCGGAGTCTTGGTCGTCCTCTTTTCCTGCTTCCATCGGGTACGTTATCGAAAACCTTTCCCTCTGGCTCATCTTCATCCATTCTGGTACCCAACGAATTTGCCTAATTTGATCCGCCTAGCTCTTAGTTCGGTATATTTTACGGAGAATTTTTCTCTCGAATACCCCCAGGTGTTTTTCATCCGCTTGCGTTATGACCCAAGTTTCAGAGCCATATGTCAAGACACGTAAAATGAGTGCTGGACTTTTGTCCGTCGAGAGAGGGATTTGTTCCTAAACTGCTTGCTGAGCCCATAATAGCATATATTTGCAAGCACAATTCTCCTATTTATCTCCAGGCTGACGTTGTTGTCCTTGTTGTTCCACTTCAAAATTAAATCGCTCTCCATGTCTTCGACAAAAATAAGTAATTTATTTTCGAAGCAACCCAATTCTTCAAGCAAGGCAATTCATTGCAGTTTTACATTTAGCTCATTTAGCTTCTTTGTGATATCCACCATGAAGTTGCATTTTTGCAGCCATTTGTCTTCTTTCAATTCGGGATGGACAATGCCTTTTTCATTGAAGATTGTTTTTATTTCACTCTAGCAAGAAGCAAACCGTTTCAATACGTTACCTCTGGAAATCCATCGCACTTTATTGTGCAGATAGGCGAGAATACTTCTTCAAGAAATTGCTTAAACTGGCGATGGTAAAGTGCTTTTGCAAAATGCAGTTAATTATCTTAATAACCAAGTTCATGACCTCGACCATTTCGGTGGGAAATGTTTGGGCACAAAGCGCCTCTTGATGAATTATGCAGTGAAACGTTAAAATTTCGTGATTGTTACTCCTTTATTTATTCCTGTCATAGTTCTGGCTCCATCAGTTGCCATGGAAACGATTTTATTTATACCGATTTCATAGTCTTCCAATCATCATTTTCTATATCTTCCTACACGGCAGCGGCAGTTCTTCTTTTGGACCTTGGGACGACATACACCTGACGAAAAGGGTAACTTGTGCCGTGTCTTTTATGTCGGAATACTCATCCATAGCAAATGATAAAGCAGAAGTCAGATGAATGTCTTCACTTGCATGTACAGTGGTGTGCGATGAAATAGAGTCACACACTCGTCAAAACTTTTATTCTCTGCAAATCGGTGGTCCAAGATGTTTCATGTGAAGAAATTCGGAACCTGATTGACCGGTCCTCTGCTGAATATAATGCCGTAATTTTTAATAAATTTTGTACACTACTGTTCTCCAGGTCAGTGTCAGTATTTTAAAGGCTATGTAATGACGTAATTACAAAAAAAATTTTTTTTTTTGAAATGGTTAATTGTAGTTTGGATTTGAATTTGAAAACAAAGTTTAGCTTTTAAATATGATTAATGTTTATTAGTAGCATTAATAAATTGACGTCCCAAAATGGGCCGATGTAAATATTGCAATCATGAGCGCCAAGAAAGAATAAAAGAGACGATAGAAGAATGCAGAAGCTACATACAAATTACTGACATAATTGGATGCTCAAAGAAAATGTTGGAGACCGGAATAAAATATAACCTCAATCCAGGAAACAGACGGTAAAACCCTGAAAATTACAGAACATTTGGGACCAAAAATATTGCCCCACGTAGAGTTCGACTTTTGTTACCTCTTCCGCCCTTAAAAGGCAACACGATCGGGATGTTTGCACCTCTACATTAAGAAAAATGCTAACTAAAAACAATTTAAAGGCAAAAAGTGTCCGAAAAGTTCCATTTCTATCCAAACGGAACGTTCAAAAAATGTTGCATTTTGCCAAGGCGCATGTGAAATAGTCCGCACGCAAATGGCAAAATATTTTGAGGACAGCTGAAACTAAAGTTAGAATATGATAAGAGTAATCTTCCTGTACGAATACCTTCCAACACCGAATTCAGGCCCCAGAACACAATCCAAACAGATAAACGTGGTAGCCGAAACATAATGGTACGGGGTTATTACTCTTACATTGGGACAGAACCTTTATTCCAAATTGAACAGACAATGGACGCTGCATATTATACCACTGTATTAAAAAAACATCATGATGCCTTGTGCTAAATGGGAAATGCCGCTTCGATGGGTGTTTCAACATAATATCGACTCCAAACACACATCGAAGCGAGCAAAAGCTTCGTTTGAAAATAATAGTGTCATAGTTTTAAGATGGTCTATGCAGTCGCCGGGCTTAAATCCTATTCAGAATTTGTGGCGGGACATTAAAGTGTCTATCAAAGGAATAAACCAATTTAATAAAGATGAGCTTATGGCACTGGTACAATCGGTGTGGAAAACATGACTTGTGGAGACTTGATGATTCAATGTCAAGGCGTTGCTTAGTTGTGATAAAAAATAATAGTTATTTCATAAAGTACTGAGATAATATAAAGGATTAATGAAACATACATTTTATTTGACACAGCTATTTATTCTAGTTCAGATGATGAATCGCGATGACTCTATTTTAATTCACAGGCAAACCGGGGCATTTTGAAATATTTTGATTTATACCTAATGATTTAATTTTAAATTACGACATTAATGTTCTAAAATGTTATATCTAGTTCTTAATTGAACAATTAAAAATAAAAGTTATAAAAAAACTTTAATTTTTCTACATTTGTTTTTGTTTTGAAAATGTTGATTAGTGTTGACTCTATTTCATCGCACACCACTGTATGTTACATTTGAAGACATTTTAGAAGCTCTAGCATGTACTGTTTTAGCAGATAATGACAAATCTATGAGTTTCTTCAGGATTTCGTTTGTGTTTTTCAAATCACGAAATAGTTCTTCAGCTCCACGTATGAAACAATTTTTGACGTACTCACCATCTGTGAATGGTTTCCCTCTTTTTGCAATTTGTAGTGACATTACGAAAATATTACATTAGGTCTGTCTGCGTACTTTTCCAGTAGCAAATACTCAGTCACTTTTTTAGGGAGAGTAAGAACAATTTTACTCTCTCGGTTGAAAATATATCAAAAAGTACGCAGACAGCATCCAGTGAAATCTTGAAAGAAAACAGCTGATCGGTGTGTAAACAATTGAAATAACAAAGCAAAAGAATTTTAGCATATGTGTCGCACGGTCGCACTGTATATTTGCACGTTTCTAGTATGAAGTAAAATGTTTTGTTTATTATAATTTATTATAAACGTTAAAAATCAACACAATTCTAACTACTTACTTACCTCTGGCATTGTTAAATTTAAATTTTTATTTTCATTTCACAAAAATTATTTCATTCAAACAGTAAACAAAAACAGCTGTTCAAACTAGTTGCAAAATCTTGCAAAAAGAAATTTCTCCAGCAACATTTTGCAAGTTCTCTAACTTCCAACTGTCAAAAAATTCTCTTTTTCGCTCTCTCGCTGCAAGAGATTTGGAGTACGCAGACAACATTTTGCAAGATTTTGCAACATTTTGCACAAAATGATGCAAAATATGTGTACGCAGACAGACCTATTATTTGAAGATTGCGCCCAGTTACTTAGCATAGAACTAGAATGTTGTTTTTGTTTTTGAAGCTCTTTAACAGCTTTTTTAAGTGCGTCACCGGTTGGATATTTAACAGCGAATCGGGTATGTTTTGTAGTGAAGTGTCTGCCCAAATTTGACTTCTTCTTGGGTGCAAGTTTTTCTTGGCAAATGAGACAAGTCGGAAGGCCATCTGTGTTACATATTAACGCAAACGACTCCGTCCAATCCAGATTAAATTCTGGTTTTCCTTCTCAAGTTCGCCTCTTTTTTTATCAGATGGCATTATGGTGGCGAGGCAGAAATAATTACATAAATAGTTAGTTTCGTTATTTGCTAATCTGTAAAAATGTCAACTTCGTTAAACGTTAAAGCGTATGGACAAGTAGTGTACCTACGGACAAAACCATTTTTTAAATTATCCATAGGAGTATTTTTTTCTTTTTATACTATATTTACTTCGCGTCACTGTAACAAAATAAATAGGTATACGAAATTAAAAAAATGCTGTTGTACCTTTGGGCATTCGAAGGTACAACATAAATGTTCGGAGGTAAAATATAGGGCATTGTTGCGAATATTGTTATTATTCGTCTTCGCGTCGTTTTATTTCCCTTTAATAAAACCAGGTTATTTTTAAATCACGTTAGGTACAACTGTTTCCTTTTATTTACACCAATTTAACACTCACAATTAGTCTTTACTCAATAACAACTATTATTGTAATTTCCTTTAAGGGTGTAAGAGATACACACTGCGATGTGTATTTACACAAGTCACTAGCCGAAGACATTTATTGATTGTGTGCAGAGTGATTGTTGTTGCTACTTACACATTGCTTTCCTACTTACACGCTCTATTATCGACGAGTTTATATTTCGACCGTTTTAATTATACTACTCACGTTCACTTTTACCTAGGGTTGCGTACTCTTCAGAGTTTAATCACAGACTTCTCTGTTGTAGCAGAGTGCTGCCTTTTTATGTCAGCTAACATTATCGCCGAACGATCTCTTAGGGCGAGTATAATTATATCTACCCGTTTCTAGAACCTGATAGTTATTTTTATGGAATAAAATTGAATAGTAAATGGTTCATTAATAAAACAGGCAAGGACATTCCAACGGAGGTACAATGGATTCTTTCCCTAGGACAAAAAGGGAGCAATTACCAATATTAAATATTAAGCTTGTTTTTTTATTCCCTGCTAAACTAAATTTTCGACGACTTTGTATGGAGTGCCGCTTAAAATCGCTTAGTTCCCCATACAAAGTCGTCGAAAAATTAGTTTAGCAGGGAATAAAAAAACAGGCTTATTATAGCAGAAGGAGAAGATTTTGTTCAAACACTACCGGGCAAGGTAGAACAAGAAATAGCTAAAACTAAATTGACAACGATCATAGATAGTCAGATGAATAAAATGAAACTGGCGAATATGGATAAATTTGTGTTAGACAAAGTTGATAAGGCTGAAAAGTATTCAAAGAATAATAAGGATGTAATGATAGTTAATGCCGAAAGGGGAAATGCGACGGTAGCTATAACCAAATGTGATTATATATCACGAATTAACAATATTGTAGGGGATGCAGCAAGTTGATAAGGCTGAAAAGTATTCAAAGAATAATAAGGATGTAATGATAGTTAATGCCGAAAGGGGAAATGCGACGGTAGCTATAACCAAATGTGATTATTAATCACGAATTAACAATATTGTAGGGGATGCAGCAATTTGATAAGGCTGAAAAGTATTCAAAGAATAATAACGATGTAATGATAGTTAATGCCGAAAGGAGAAATGCGACGGTAGCTATAACCAAATGTGATTATATATCACGATTAACAATATTGTAGGGGATGCAGCTAAGTACAAACTGATGGATAAAGATCCTGCTAGCAAACTTCAAAAAATTAACAATGATATTGTAGAAAAACTTTATAAAGCAGGAAACATAAATCAAATTGAGAAGAACAAACTTAAGACAAATGTGTCCACAGCACTTAGGTTGTATGGAGTCCCAAAAATATACAAAGATTTTCCGTTGAGACCAATATGTTCTTTTGTTAATTCACCTTCTTATGAATTGTGTAGGTACATTACGAATATACTGAAAATGATTACAGAAGACTCCACATACAATATAAAAGACTCATTGCAATTTAAGAATAAAATAAAGGAACTAAAAATACAAAATTGTGAAAAATTAGTTTCATTCGATGTAGTTTCTTTATTTCCGAGTATACCTGAAGACTTTCCACTTCGTATTGAGGGAAAATGGGACAGAATAGAACAGCACACAAATACTAATAATAAATTATTCCTCTACATTTAAAGTTTTGTATAGAAGACAACAGGTATTTCCGATATGATGACAAGGTCGTTAATCATTATTTTTTTGAGTTTTTTTAATAAAAATTACGAGGCATAAATTTACGGCGGAATGGTCTATCGACAAAGAATGATTTTTTGCAAACACACCAAATTTATAAACAATTGCTGTATTTATTTTTAAAATAAATTAATAATTATTATTTTGAGTCCCTGCATTTTTCTTATGCATTGCAATTTTTGTGTTTTGATGATTAATTTTCTTCACAAAAATTACAAGTTTGATTTAATGTAAATTTTCATTTCCACAAAGTTATTTTCATGCTACCAAAGACATTTTGAAACGGTTGAAATAAGCCACTTTCAACCCTTTGATTTTAAAGTCAAAGTGAACGTCATAACAGTTGATGGACGACTTCACAACAAACACTCTCGCGTTGTTGCCGGCGCGGTAGTGTATGTTCTGGTTAAATAAATATATATTTGTCAATAACATACCATGATGTGACAAGGAAGACTCATTGATTGGTGCCTACAGTTTTACACCGGTTCCGTATGGCTTTAGAGGAACTTTAAGATGGGTTAATACCCCATAGCATTACATAATAAGTAAAGCAGCAGCATCATTAACAGATGAAAATATATATGGTAAGTAAATTATATTTGATGTTTTCGTACATGCAGTGTTACAGATCCATATATATACATATGTTGAAAAAAGGCGATTTTGTAACGGTCGCCAAATTTTTGTGTCAAAACCGTTGGGGCTGGTCAATGGTTATCCTGGCCGGAAATGGTCTTCGGAACAAGTTTGCCAAATGTTGTCCTGTACAATTGTTGTTTGTTTCGAAGATAAGTATGACCTAGTCATAATGCTTTGACGGCCGTTACCAAAAAAAATTTTTCAACATATGTATGTATCTGTAACGCTGCATGTACGAAAAATTTGGTTTTTTGTAACGGCCGCCAATTTTTTGTGTTAAAACCATTGGGGCTGGTCAATGGTTATCCTGGCCGGAAATGGTCTTCGGAACAAGTTTGCCAAATGTTGTCCTGTACAATTGTTGTTTGTTTCGAAGATAAGTATGGCCTAGGCATAATGCTTTGACGGCCGTTACCAAAAAAAAATTTTCAACATATGTATCTGTAACGCTGCATGTACGAAAAATTTGGTTTTTTGTAACGGCCGCCAATTTTTTGTGTTAAAACCATTGGAGCTGGTCAATGGTTATCCTGGCCGGAATTGGTCTTCGGAACAAGTTTGCTAAATGTTGTCCTGTACAATTGTTGTTTGTTTCGAAGATAAGTATGGCCTAGGCATAATGCTCTGACGGCCGTTACCAAAAAAAAATTTTCAACATATGTATCTGTAACACTGCATGTACGAAAAATTTGGTAACGGCCGCCAAAGCATTATGCCTAGGACATACTTATCTTCGAAACAAACAACAATTGTACAGGACAACATTTGGCAAACTTGTTCCGAAGACCATTTGACCAGCCCCAATGGTTTTAACACAAAAATTTGGCGGCCATTACAAAATCGCCTTTTTTCAACATATGTATACAATTTATTTTTCTAAATATGTAGAAATAAATGTGTTTGTAAACAAATAATGTTACTAAATGTAAACATAATTATTTTTTTGTTTTATTTTAGTTCAAATAGAAGCAACGCCAATAACATCAGCAGTGTCACAAGCGTCACCAACACCGTCAACATCAACATCCATTGCAGAGTCATCCACACCAACATTACCTGCAAAAAAAACTAATTTCAACAGGAAATTTTAAAACAGATGACGGAAGTAAACAAAAAAAAAGACCAACAACTAAGATATATGGAGCAAATGGATGAAAAAATGCTCAAATTGGAGTCTTAAAAAACAGACCTGCTGGAGAAATTGGTAACTAAGCAGTGCTCAGTAATGGATGGATTATTGGACTATGTTAATAGTAAAAAATAGTGCCTTGTGTTTTTTTTTTAAGAAAATAAAATAAGTTGAAAGGAAAATAACGTATTTTTATTTATGGCCTCAAAGCCGAAAAATATTAAACCCGAATAATATTATTTAATATATTTTAATTGGCCATTAGGCTTTTGTATTACAATTAAATTAAATAAACGTAAAATAAAATATTTAATTTAAAAATATTGGATATGTTTATTAAATACTTACTGAAATGTTCCGCCAAGGCCTTTCTTATTTTCCCTGCTCTGTTATGTATAGCATAACTTGGTATCGAAAATTCTGGTTGATCAAGTCTGCTATCCACAATCCTTTGCATTTCCACCCAGCTTGCATTGATGGTGTCATTTTCTTCATTTAAAAAATTGTGCAAGGCGCAACACATTGTTCACATTTCACATTTTTTATATGGTTATCAATTCCCTTTCCTACACGGCGAAAGCGCGCCTTTAAATGCCCAAATGCATTCTCCACTACCCTTCGGCATTTCGACAGCGAATAGTTAAAATTCTTCTCATTAGCGTTTTGCTCAACGTAAAATGGGTAGGGCTTCATTACCATTTGGGACAATTTAAATGCCGAGTCGCCAAGAATTATAATTGGGATTTCCACATTCGAAATTGATATGCTCATTTCGTTGAGCAAATTACAATTGTCGAGATAACTTTTTAATTGCGATTGCTCGAACAATTGGGAATCATTGCATCTTCCCATTGCCCCAACATTTACATATAAGAATCAACATCTGAAAATAAAATTTGTCTTTAAGTTCAATTTCACAATGGTAAACTAATAAATGTACCTGTAATCTACTAACGCCAAAAGAATGGTAGAGTACCATCCTTTATAATTGTAGTAATCTACAGCATCTTCTGCAGGTGGGTGTATTTCAATATGGCATCCGTCTAAAAGCTATGTTGAAATAATTATGTTTTACATAATTTTTTAAATTAACTTACCAATTGCACCTAAACACTGTGGGAATCCCAAAGCCAGAAACCCCTTACGGCATTCATCATTTTTTTCCCTTGTTAGGGGAATGTGGTTCAAGTACAACTTTTGTAGTACTGGCCAAGCCAAATCGCAAAAATCAATAACAATTTGGCATACAGTAGATGTTCCCACTCCAAACAAATTCCCGATGCTTCGGTATTTCGCAGAAGACCCCAATGCATACAAAGCAATTGCGACACGTTTGTCGATGGGGATCGCCTTACGGCATGTAGAGTCTTTCTTTTAAAGACCGCAAAGCAACTTCAATAATTTTTTAAAATTTGCACGTGTAATGCGAAAGTTGCTTTTAAAGAAGTCATCGTCATGCGCAACGCAATCGATTTCTTAAAAGGAGTTGGTGCGCATCTATACAGAATAGTTTCATATGTACATTCTTAATTTTTTATTATATTACATTGTCTTACCTTAACCCAGAATAATCTATTAGATAAACAATTTTCCGATTCCGCTAAGGCCAACAATTGGAAAAGCTGCATTCTTAATCCCAGAAGTATGTTAATGTGCAATTTTCTTTTCCTTCGATACAATTCCATTGTATTAGTGAAATAGTCATTTATTTCTTTGAAGCCCTCCATTGCTTTATCATACAATGATACAAACTCCAATATTATTAAAATTAAATTCATTTTAATAAAATTGCTTCTATTTCACTTTTTCCGACGTTTCGTCAATTTCTTGTTGACTTCTTCAGGGGATTTGTCGGTGGTTGAAGGTGTTCTCTGTGAATGCTCTGGCCGGAATGCCGTGCCTAGGCTGCTGTTGTGGCCTAAGTGGTTTTTGGTGGTTGCTGGCCGGAATGCCGTGCCTGCCGGTTTAGCATGTATCTTCTGGTTGGGTGGTAGTTGTCGGGTTGGTTGCTGGCCGGTATGCCGTGCCAAGTGTGTGTCGTACCAAGTTGGTGAAGCTTGGCCGGGATGCCGTGCCAAGTGCCTGTTGTTGCAGCTGGAATAGACACACACAGAGTCAATAAATAATCACACAGAGTCAAGTAAATACACTTTATAATACTTACAATTTATTATTATTCAACAATTTATAATTTATTATCTACTGGACTGGACAATTTTAAAACGCGTTGTTGTTTACAATCAAAACAAATTAGAGAAATGTCAAACAAAGAGAGAGAAGTTACTTGAAATCACAGTAATTAACAAAAGCACAATGTGAACACCATGATTTCGAAATCATCTCATA
Organism: Phaonia tiefii; assembly: GCA_963931995.1. Lineage (NCBI taxonomy): Eukaryota > Metazoa > Arthropoda > Insecta > Diptera > Muscidae > Phaonia > Phaonia tiefii. The sequence goes on from OZ008371.1 coordinate 150,334,938, forward strand.
AAGAGCGAAATTACAGTATTTCGCTAAAACGCAGTAAATGTGAATAAGCAATTAGACAAAGTTGATAAGCAGTGTTACCATATTGGCATAATTTGTGCCGTTTTGGTAAAATTTTTTTGGTTTTGGCACTTGTTTTTTGAAAAATTATTCCAAGTGCCGTTTAGCACAATTTTCCCACAATTTTTGCACATTTTTTTAATTCAAGTGTAATTTTTTAGCACAATTGATTTGAAAACGGCATAATTTTTAGTACTAAAATTTTCTTAACCCATTAACGCCCGCTGTACTATAAATAGTACACAATTTCAAGTTGAAATAAAAAGTATTTAATGCAGTTTTTCACTCTGGCAATGCTTTTTACCTGTCAATAAGAGTACATACAACAACCATGTATGTATAACAACTCATAGTTATAATTAGGAATGTGGGTAATCCCCGTTTTGTGCAAGCGATTTATTTCGTGTCGGCGAGTGAATGCTTATTTAGTTTATTGTATATGACTTGACTTTGAAAAGCGTTCAAAAGCATTATATTTGCTGGATAACATCACATTCTAACAAACACTACATAAAACGGTTTAGTTCGTATAGAGTTGTCCGTGCTGTAATATATAAAAGGCTGCTGTACTAAGTTTAGTACATTGGGCGCTTGAGGTAAATTAAATTAGCAAAGTGAAGACATTATTGCTTTTATACTGTTTTTGTTTTTTGATTGTTTTTCGTTCAAATAGCGACCTTTTATAGTTATTATTAACTAAAAATATAAATTCGAAGGTAAAAATGTCGAACCGATATACTTTTACGCGCAATAAAAACTATTTTGGGTTAGAAGAAGCAATACAGGACATTATCAGCCAAGATAGTGAAGAAGATGCTGCTTACGATGTATTTATGCTGCCACCAAATCCAGGTGTTATCACCGATGAAGAGGAAGGTGGAGACGACGACCTGTATGGAACAAAATTACCTCGAGATGTTCCCGGTAATATAGAAGTTAGTACACATAGACATACAACTGCCGTTGACGATCAATGGAGTACCGATGACGACGAACCCCTCATAACATTCGCATCGTCTACTTCACGGAATGTGCCACAGAGAAAAAAAAAATTCAGAGAACTGCTGCGTCACCAACTTGGAGAAAATGTTCTCCTTTTTATACAGTTTTTCCATCTAGTCCAAATCAAAAATATATTGACGAACGACGAGCTAATGTTTCGGAAATGTTACATGATATGACCCCAGTGCAAGTCTTTGAACATCTTTTCGACGATGAAGTGCAAGAGCTTATCGCAACGCAAAGTACAATATATGCAGGACAAAACAATAGGCACGACAGCGTTTTCACCAAAGAGGAACTCCGTAAATTCTTGGGCATACTTATACTTACCGGCTATCATAAATTACCTAGTGAAAGGTCATATTGGAGCTTAGATGACGACCTATGTGTGAGATCAGTTTCAGAGTGCATGTCAAGAAATAGATTCTTGGAAATTAAAAGAAACGTGCATTTTGCAGATAACGCTTTGGCTATGACATCAACTGATAAGATGTTCAAAATACGCCCACTTTGTGATGTTTTACATAGAAAGTTTTGTCAATTTGGAATGTTACATAAAAATTTATCAATTGACGAATCAATGGCTAAGTACTTCGGCCACCATTCACCCAAACAATTTATAATGGGTAAACCCGTGCGATACGGATATCGTAATTGGGCGTTGACCAGCTTCGATGGTTATTGTTATACATTTGACGTATATTGTGGAAAAACTTCCAAGGCTACAACTGATCCTCTTGGCTCTCGCGTTGTGAAGAATTTGCTAAAAAAAGCACCAACAAAACCAGAGGAACATGAAGTTTACTTTGATAATTTTTTTACGAATTACGATTTGCTTGTAGACCTGCAGAACCTTGGATACAGAGCTACTGGAACCTTGCGCGAAAATAGAACTAAACGGTGTCCATTGACTTCCTCGAAGGATATGCGTAAGAAGCCAAGGGCTGAATACGACCACAGCTTTGATAAGATAAACGAAATTCTTATGGTTAAATGGAAAGATAACAATGTTTGCACGATTGGAACTAATTTCGATACTGTAGAGCCTATAGGGAAAGTTAAAAGATGGTGTTCGACGAAGAAACACAAAGTTGATGTTGATGTACCTCACGTTTTCCAAAGTTATAATAAAGGCATGGGAGGTGTAGATCAAATGGACCAGTCTATTGGAATGTACCGAATTGCAGTGAAAGGAAAGAAGTGGTGGTGGGTATTGTTTACTTATGTAGTGGACATGACTATTTCAAATGCATGGAGATTATACTGTATTACAAATCCTGATAATCGTGTGGATCAGTTATGGTTTCGCAGGCATATAGCACGCACGTATCTGAGTGACAAGAAAGACAATAAAGCTAGGCAAACATCCTCTGGAATTGACAGAGAAGACAGAAAAAATAATGGGCACAACCCCCAAAAAATACCGAACCAACTTAGATGTGTTTTGTGCTCATATCGAGTTAAAACATCGTGTGATAAGTGCCAGAAAACGCTGTGTTTGGAAAGAGGATGTTTTGCAAAATACCACTCATAAGCGCCCACTGTACTAAACTTAGTACACCTCTAAAAACACAACTTTGAACATTTTTTTTCTTATTTTGTATTTTAAATAAACTGTTTTAATGCTGATATTAAAAGTTGAATTATTCAAATTGTTCATGGTTTTTATTTGGGCGTTAATGGGTTAATTTATTTTTTTGAAATATCTATTGCTGTAATATTTATCGGTATCTAGTGGTATAATACCACATTTTAAGGTTCCTACATACCTATGTAAGCGTATTTTCGGCAAAGCGACGGCTTGGCAAAATAGTGCACACCGCTTTTTATACATTGTCCCACATCGAAACGTCTAATATTTATTGTGCCAACTTGTGTGCATCAAATACCCATAATACAACTATGATTTCTCCGCGAAGTAGACGATTTGAGCACTGTTTTCTAGGATAAGTGGAATGGATTCCAAAAGCAATTATCTAAAACTTGGAAAAATCTATTCCAAGAAGATTAATACTTACTTTGAATACTTCTTTTAATACTTCTTTTTAAGTTGAAGTGTTAAGGTATAACTTACCTGACCAATTTTGCGCGATTATCCCGCATTTTGGGTGTCGCAGCCGCCTGACTTGAATCTATAATAGCAAAATGATTATATAGAAAATAAATCGCTCTTATTTATATATTTAGTCTTATTTTAACTAAATACATGTATTTTTATTTAGATTTTTATTTAAAACCAAAAAAAAATATTTTTTACCCATTGTGTCCCGCTTTTTGGTCGCAACCAGTTGGTCAGGTTAGGTATAACAGCTGTTAAATTTTCAATTCAATTTTCGACTTTGTGTGTTCTGGACACAGACTAAATGCCAATTTTAGCATAATGGTTTCGCAAACGGCACAATTTTTGAGGACAATTGGCATAATTTTTTAGTCAGTCTCTGGCAACACTGTTGATAAGGCTGAAAAATATTTAAAGAATAATAAGGATGTAATGATAGTTATTGCCGTTAAGGGAAATGCGACGGTAGATATAAATAACCAAATGTGATTATATAACACGAATCAACAATATTGTAGGGGATGCAGCTATGTACAAACTGATGGATAAAGATCCTGCTAGCAAACTTCAAAAAATTAACAATGATATTGTAGAAAAACTTTATAAAGCAGGAAACATAAATCAAATTGAGAAGAACAAACTTAAGACAAATGTGTCCACAGCACTTAGGTTGTATGGAGTCCCAAAAATACACAAAGATTTTCCGTTGAGACCAATATGTTCTTTTGTTAATTCACCTTCTTATGAGTTGTGTAGGTACATTACGAATATACTGAAAATGATTACAGAAGACTCCACATACAATATAAAAGACTCATTGCAGTTTAAGAATAAAATAAAGGAACTAAAAATACAAAATTGTGAAAAATTAGTTTCATTCGATGTAGTTTCTATATTTCCGAGTATACCCAAAAATAGACAGTCAAAATTTTTCTTCACCTAAATGCCAACAAACAAAACGAGTGAAACCCTAGCACTTCTCTGCCCTCTCTTTTACTCTCTTCATTGAATATTTGAATACACAAGCGGCTTTTTGATATAACTATACAAATTCCAACCGTGTTGAATTAAAATTACATAAACTATGCAAAAAGTATGAAATAATCAAGATATGACACGAGAGAGAAATGCGTTTGAGTGAATATCTGGCACTTTTTGGTTCTCTTTTACCAGGGTTGCCAACTTACGCACATCTTCTGGTTGTCTACTTCTTGATCGTCTGTGGTATGCCTGTAGACTTGCCACTTCGTATTATTGAGGGAAAATGGGACAGAATAGAACAGCACACAAATATTAATGAATAATTACTCCTCTTCATTTTAAAGTTTTGTATAGAAGACAACAGGTATTTCCGATATGATGACAAGGTCGTTAAACATTATTTTTTTGAGTTTTTTTTAATAAAAATTACGAGACATAAATTCACGGCGGAATGGTCTATCGACAAAGAATGTTTTTTGGCAAACACACCAAATTTATAAACAATTGCTGTATTTGCATGAATTTATTTTTAAAATAAATTAATTATTATTTTGAGTCCCTGCATTTTTCATATGCATTGCAATTTTTGTGTTTTGATGATTAATTTTCTTCACAAAAATTACAAGTTTGATTTAATGTAAATTTTAATTTCTACAAAGTTATTTTCATGCTACCAAAGACATTTTGAAACGGTTGAAATAAGTCACTTTCAACCCATTGATTTTAAAATCAAAGTGAACGTCAGAACAGTTGATGGACGACTTCAAAACAAACACTCTCGCGTTGTTGCCGGCGCGGTAGTGTATGTTCTGGTTAAATAAATACATATATATTTGTCAATAATATACCATGATGTGACAAGGAAGACTATTGATTGGTACCTACAGTTTTACACCGGTTCCGTATGGCTTTAGAGGAACTTTAAGATGGGTTAATACCCCATAGCATTACAGTCATTTAGCGAGATGGCCAACGAATAAGTAAATTAAAAGTGGTCAGAGCGGGAATGAGAACCTACGTTCTCATGTACCAATGCATCACCGACGATCACTATTTTAATTTCGTTAAACATTTCTGTTTTCTTTTGGTTCTTCGATAAATATTCCATCAATATATATATTTTGAATTTAAGTGTTACCTTCGCCGAAAATAGAGTACATCAAATCTCCCCCTTGTTATACAAGACTGTAGTAGTATAATTAACGCCATGGTTATTCTGATGGCCGTCTGATATTATAAATTGAAACGAAATTAAACATTATTTACTTAAATACTCGTTTATAACTAGCTATGTTTATTGGATTTGTATTAATTCTAATATGTGTATATTTTATTTGCTCATTATTATTAATACTACTAGAATATGTATAACTATGTATTTTTCTTTAGAATTATAATATTAACATTTAAAACATTTAAACTTTGTACAAATTTATGCATGTATACAACATTAGTAATGTCAATTCTAAACTTCATATACTATACATATGTTTATATACATAACATATACGTATATTAAAATAATGTAAAGTGAATATTTTATAAAACTACTTTAATAAAACTAAGTCCTTACAAAATAGTTTTATTATATACTATATAAATCATATTTGATCTGTATAACTAGATTGAAACTTGTACAAATTCTAAAGTAAGCAGCAATGAAACCTAGAATATTAAGCAAAAACGGTGTTAAGAGGTATGAAATTGGATTTTGAAAATGGCACATGATGGAAAGAGGTGATAAAAGTTAGTAACAAACAAAAAAAAATATATATGTATATATATATATATTTGTATAAAATATAAAATGGAAGCATGATTAAAGCTTAATATACTTGCAGTAGTTAAAAAAAAGACATACAGGCTTAAACGATTCAAGATAAGGCATTTTTTAATTTTATGGTTAATCGAGACTTTCTCAAAGGCACTATTTCAAAATAGCAAACTTTCCATATTACGAAAATATAAGGCAAACTTTTTTGATTTAATTGTATGCAAATGAAGAAGTATAAAAACCCCAGTTACAGTAGTTTTGTAAAATATGATAACCTGATTATAAGTTTATTTTTTCCCGAAACGCTTACGGTCTCAGTTATTATATACTTTGTACAAAGTATTCTCGTGTGTATGCTATTTTTAATAGTGTACATTACATATTGAACAATACACAAAAGTTCTTAATAATAGTAAAATTGCATTTGTTTTCTGTTATTTAATATGTGACTAAACAATACACCCAGCTTGCTAAGAACAAAAAGTGGACGAGCTTAATAGTTTGCCAGTCGGTTTAAAAGGGCTATATTAGAATGTAATTTTCAAAGTTTGATGCAAGCTTTCAGTAAGTTGTATTGAAACGCTATAACTAAGTCCGTTTTCTATGCAAAAGAACGCTGGTTAAATAAAAAAAAAACAGCTTTCTACATAGTAGTAAACCTTTACTTTCAGTACCAAAAATTAACTACTTTTAACTGCTATTTTCAAGATTAATTAATACTTTTTTATAAACTAAAAGTTTGTACATAAATCGACGCTAAATTTTTTTGAACGGCGACACGTCTGCTATTGTTGATAGCTTAAACTGGGTGATAGATATTATCCACAAAACTATGATGCCTAACGTATTTATTATAATATTTAAAAATAATTATTGTGTAAATTAAAGTAACTGAATAAAAATAAAATATGTAAAAATAACTATTTATTTTTATTAAACACAAACTTCGTCGTAGTCCAATCGCAGTTTCTCATCTGCGGAAGCCAGTTTACTAATTGTTTTTTTAATACGCAACGCTGGTAAACGTACATTAGGATTTTGATGCCAGCATTCTTTCATAAGTTTTGACATACCCGCCAGAAGCTTTAGGCAGAGGGACGAGGGAAGAGTTAAGCCATTGCAATTGTATAATTATAGTTTCTCAACTTACCGGATCTGAACTCCATCGGTTTGGTATGGACGGTCTATAATTGTCTAGGCATACAACTTTACGCATATCTTCAAAACTAGGATCAGATGGTACCACATCGTAAAAGGGCACTTTATATTCTTCAGCAATGCCACAAGATATTGTACGTCTGCATACCTCCCATATAACAAGACCCATTGCATATATATCGGTACGTCTAAGCGCTTCAAAATTGAACATATCGATGCTTCAAGGCGAAAACAAATATAATATGTATAATAATTTAGATAAGTATTACAATACATTGATTTATTAAAATAAATACATTGATTTAAACACATTTAATAGATTTGAAAGGAAATATAATGCTGTTTTCAATGTTCAACAAGTAAAAAGGTATGATAATATGTAATTTTTTTAAGTTCTGATATAGATTTCAAAAATTTCCATTCTCTTTTATTTAATATCTCACCTTTCATCTAGAACTTCCGGAGCCATATAGCGCTTTGTGCCAACCTTGGGATTGTTACCTAAATCCAATTTACCCGTAACATTCGAATGCATAACAGCTAAACCAAAGTCCGCAATAACACAAGTACCATTCGGTTTCACCAATACATTTTTTGATTTTAAATCACGATGAGCCATGGCAGGTTTACCCTAGATACAATTTCAGCAATCAGTATTGTCTTATTTTATACATTATTGCAAATTTTAAAATGTTTTTACCTCTGTGCCAAAGATTTCAGTATGTAAATGTACTAGACCATTTGCAATTGAAAGACATATTAAAATCATGTCTCGGTGACTTAAAGCATTACGATTCAAATGATCGAATAGGGAGCCATGAGGATAGTAGTGAGTCAAAAGCCATAATTGTGTACAGGAATTGCGTGAAGTCATGTCGGAACCAATGAAACCCAATATATTCTCATGGCGCAATAACACAGTGCTAAAATAAATAAATAAAGTTGTAAAAACGACACAGCGGAAACAAAAAGTTATTTTAAATATTACCTGTAAATTTCAGTTTCTCGTTTCCACGATTCTTCGTCACGACTGAAAAATATTTTTACTGCAATATTCTCGCCATGCCAGTGACCACGCCATACCTCGCCATATTTGCCTCGTCCAATACATTCCACTAATGTTACCTGTTTCGCCAAAGTTCTTTGTATAAGCAATGGTAGACCCGAACCTGAACCAGATGTTACTGAATGTTGTAAATATTCCTGCAATATGTACATAAGAAAAATACAATTATTGTTATCCAGAAAATTAAGACGATGTTGTTACCCTTAAAGTGCTGTCACCCGCACTAGTAACCCGCAAGAGTTCATCATTTACTAAATAAGCATCGGGATCTTGTTTTGTCCTTGAGTACTCTAAACGTTTGCGATGATTTCGTCGTATGAAGTATATGGCTACATATGCCAGTATTGAAATTACAATAAACGGACCCAATATTGCAAATGTCATTTTTAATAAATTACTGCTGTCGGCACTAAGATGTGTAACTTCTGTAAGAAGGGAGACACACAAATTTGCTAAAATCCTGCTTGTTTCGTTCATTTTATTGTTCGACATATTTCATTTACATAACAACAACATACCATTCATTGGTGGCGGCAATTCTGGAAATTCACCATCATTACAATAATCTCCAGCACAGCAGGCCATATTTATATAAGCTTGGATATTTCTTTTACGTGGTCCACCCATGTTATTCGCCAAATTACGATTGCAATATAGAGGTATCTTGTCGGGAGTGTTAATACAACCGCGATCAACACGTTCTTCACCGGAACCATTGCGTGTACGAGATTTGTAGCACTTGAATTATTAAAAAAAAGCGACAGTATAATACAATTCAGTTCTGAAAGCCAAAAACAAAAAACATACCTGTATAGCATCTTGGCACATATGGGCATGTTCCGATGCATTATGGCAGGGAGCTTCGCATGACAGACATTTAAATCTATTCAAATAACAATTTAGAATGAGTTAGCACATACATTTAAATTATTCCGAATTGGAATAAACATAAAACTCAACGCAAAATGTCTTATTTAAAGTGTCAGGGATGATAAATTTAACAAATAGTTCGTATCCCTTTTTGGGATACTGTTTCCTGTTTCTCTAAAGAAGAAGGAAAGCCATCATTGTCGAATCAATTATAAACAAAATAAATACAAAAATATTTCGCTGAAAAAGGTAATCCTTTATTTTCTAATTAATTGTTTTTCTGAAAAGGAAAACACACTTCTTAGTTCCTACCATATGCAACTGTTAAACAGCTCACACATTTAGATTGTGTGTGGCTAAAGATAATTTCTATATAATTATTTTTGTGTGGATCTTTTGTAGACATGTTCCAGAGCAGATGCTTCTTTTGCTGACAAAAATGTATTCAAAAGTTAAATATTTATATCAATGGCATAACAAAAATGTGAGCTTTATTACTGCGGATAAGAATTTAGTATTCCCAAAATAGACAGAAACCGGACTGTTATAATAAACGCAGTGGGACCACAGGATCCAACTAGGAACGACTAGAAAATACAAATCAAGTTTGGTTAATTTAAGAAACGGTAGTTTTATCTGGTAAAATCATATATTAACATATTATATATCTTATATTTATGATCTTCTGGCGAGAGTTTTCACCGTCTTCGCTGCGTCGGGATAATTTTTTTTTTCTTTGAACGCATGAGATCTCGTTAGAAAAATATTTTATTCTTGTTCAGTTTGCAATATGCAAGAATGAAATATAAGTTGATTGAAAATATTCCTTAAGATACTTCGTAGATCCAGTAGTTTTTCGATTATCAAAGGAGACCTACATTTATTATGTTAAAAATATCTGGCTTATCTGGCCCCACAGATGTCACACGTGTAATAATGGTATGATTAAACTCGTGAAAAACTCGCATCATATCATGATGTTCTTTCTCTAAAAAAGAACACAATTGATATTTTCATTATAAAAAAGGTCATTGCCCTTTGGATGTAGATTTATGTTCGTATGCAGATGGGAACCATATCTCGCTGCTGTAATCACTACTCTAGTAAAATTGATCATCCCTATAAATGTTTGGGTTCAAATCGGAAAGAAAGGTTGACAATGGAAATAAACAAAATCATGTTCCAGCAACAAACATAAACAAAATCATAGCTTAATCAAAACAAAACATATCCATACGAGAACAAACTGTGTGTGTGTGTGTGTTTTATTCGGTGTTGGCAGTGGTGGTTGGTTACCTTCTTTTCATGCGACGTTTGGCTTTTGAATGTCTCCTACGAGAGTAATTTTTTTCATTTCGTTTGTTTTTAAAAGCGTAAACAGTGGAGGCATAGTAATGTAAAAAGCATTAGGAGAATCGATGTAAAAATATGGGTAAAAGAAAGATCAAGGGGATAGTTTTATACATCAGAATTATTAGCGATATTAATGTATTACTGTCTCTAATATTCCTCGCACTAAATAAAGACTAATTTCTGTGAAATGTTGATAGACCTACCTCGGATGCGTTTGTATAGAATTTTGTGCGGGCACTGGAAATTCTTTGCTGTTTGTGTGCTGAATTTCGGTATCCATATTTTCTTGATTTTCGTCCAGTAAACGGCCAGTCACTTCACCTTTAAACAAAAGATAAAACACATAACTTAATCTCCGCTTTACATTAAACGCACTGTTTGCAGTTAGACGTCGAGTTCTAGGAAATCTTAAGGGGGCCCTATTATGTAGTATTTATTGGATCTTCGGATACTGATGTCGCTGCTTCTGCATTTTTTTCTCCTCAGAACACAAACAATACACACACGCACAAATATTAACTTTAATATATATACACACAAACACTAGCATACGCGACGATTAGATTCTGTGGCAGAGCAACACAGCGTTCTAACTTTATTTTCTTTATTCCATTCGTTTTAGCCCGTAAAATTCACTTGAATTCATACACCTTACTTTGCAAGATGTTTATTTTATCAATTTGCATTATTTTTATCACGTTTTGCGTACCTTTTGCACATTTTAAGTAGAAAATAGTCAACAAATAAATTAACAATTTTATAATGGCAGCCATTGTCAAAGAAATAGTGATGGGTAAATCAATTTTTGGTAAAGTACCAAATCGATTTTATAGTTAATTATCGATTATTCGTGCAATTGTTGTATATATATAAATCGATAATTTTGCAATCGGTTTTGTATATTACATACTATGTTCACAATGCAACAAAATTTTGTATTTTGAGATTCAAGCCCCGTATTCAGTTTTGCCATAAGATGTGGTTGGTACTCAGTTCTTCGCGAAAATTTAGTAGGCATAATCAATTACGGTGTTGTGCCAAAGCATGGTACAAAGAAATGGTAGAAGCACTAGCCCAGCTGATTTGAACTTTTTTCTGGAGTGAGTGTGAGTAAGTTTTTCTCTTATGTCAAAATTTGTTTACATTTGTTTGTCTGCAACCCCCGTTCGCTAGCAACTGCTGTTTTTGAAATATTTCTCTGCAAAAATTACATAGAAACGTTTTAATTTTCACACTTAAACACTTTCAATATATCAAATAACACTCATTCATTTTCTAAATGGCACTTTTTGCAAATTTGTTTACATTTTCATCATTTTTCTATCAGCTGACTTGACACAACACAGCCACTGAGCAAAAACAAAATGCCTGTTGTTTTTGGCTTGTTGTATTTGTTGTCGTACTGCATCTACCATTATTTTTCTACCATGGGCCAAAGTTATTTCGTACGAATCAGTGATGCCAACTTAGCTCTTTTGGGGCTAGTTTAGCACTTTTCGATCTTGCAAAACGCGAAAAAAAATTTCATTGGCGCTTTTTTGGAAAAACGAGTAGTGTGTACGCGTTTTGAGTTTTTATTTAGCCCTTTAGCCCGTTTTGTATAATAACACCGATTTTGCTAAAGAATGTTATTTTTTTTTGTATTTCGTCGTTTTTTTACTTCGCGTTCTCGTTGAAATGTGACATTTTTGTTGCTAATGGTTTTGAAGAACTGTTAATTTATATTGATGAATTACTGTGATTGACGGGTGAAGTATTTTCAAAAATACATCCATTGACCACACATGCTAAGTTTGCGTCTATTTGTGTATTGGTTGTCACCCAAAAATATCGCAAGGTATAGGAAGCAGAATCCAATTGTAAAAAGTGCCTAAACTAAAGTGATGAATCCACGGCAATATGTATTTATTAATATGTATAAGTGCTGAAAAACACTCCGATATAACACGCCATTATGAAACACAAAAACATATGGAAGAATTTAGCGTATCGACGGTATTCAGTTAGTATAACCTTTAAATGCAAGAGAAATACAAAAATGTCAGACAATGCTGGTTCCGTCAAATCTGCACTCCAAACATCGTTTTCTTCGGTTGACCATCTGAAAGTATTTTTCAAAAGGTAATGTTACAATTTAATAAAAACAAGTTGCGTCTGAGATATCAACGAATATGCCATCGTTCAAATGACCGGTGGGGCTTCGGTGGGTAGCACGAGACCGAGAGTTAAAATTTCCGATAACTGCCGCATAAATCAAACTGAATTCTGGCTTATTAAAGTCTATCTTGGTAAAATTCACGGTGTCTGTGGCCATTTCACGTCGCCTCTGCGAGAGATAACCCTAACATCAGTTTCGCAGAATGTCCATTGTAGCATCAGCTATGTATCACGAGACGACGTCCTTTTGGAATCACATGCCATGATCGGTAGCGCTCGTCATTGACGGTGATAGTAATGCCATCATTGTCTCCTAAATCTGGCAATGATCCAAAAATGGGTGTCTGCTCCACAAGAGAACACCCATTTTGGTAATAAAGATTTATCATTCGCAAGTGTTGATCGACGTTGTAACTTGCCAAATTGATTTGTCTCTATTGTCTGAAAAATAAATAACAGGAAAACTAACAATAGATGAAACAACATAACCGCCATGGACTGTCAAAATCTACCGGTCCCCATTGGAAACCACCTTATTTATTAAGCGCGTTTTAGCACTTTCGGGATTTTTCTAGTTGTTTTCGTTATTTGGCGCGTTTTAGCAATTTTTGGGTAGTTCGACGGCGCGTTTCGTTCCTGAAAAATTGGCATCACTGGTACGAATACCATTGTTTAATAATGGTTTAGGGCGGGAATTTTGAAATTTCGATAAATTTAACAACCAAAAGAAACCACTGCGTTACAAATAAAACTGAGTGCATAGAAAATTGATAAAAGAAATGTTTGCAAAGTAAATCAAATATAGGTGGTAGGAACTCCCCGCAACAAAATTTTCCATTTAGAGATAAGTGACAAAATTTCTTATGAAAATTTCGGAAGAACCGAATGCGGGGCTTTATGGTGTGTTACCATTAGAGAATAAGCTAGATTTCCTGTCGACTTTCCCACAACACACATTTCCCAAACACACACTTTGATACTTAATCCCCATAAATTTTTAATGCTAGCAAAGCCTCAAAATTCTCGTTTTGTTTCAAAGCATATTGACATTTTGTTTTCGAACATGCTTTGCAACTACAACACTGCGTTTTCGGTAGTTATTGCAAAAATTGTTGGCATTTCCCTTCTCTAACGCGGAAAAAGTGGAATTTTAATGTAAAAAATGGAATAGATCTATATTACGGCTTACGCTGCGAAACCCCCTAATTTTTGAGGGAGGGTAGAACATGTTGGTTCAAACCCCAAACGGATAGTTTCGGAGTTTGAACCAACCTCAGTGGTATGTCCAATTATTCAAAATTACAACATCCAATAGCGAATTATAAAAAAAATCATTTAATTTTTTGCATTTATTTTGAATTGTTTGAAAATGCCTTGTTCTCGCTGCCGCGAAATTAAAGTCTTTCGCAATTTGGGATGAAATTGAGTTGCAATTGCTCAAATTCGAATATATTTTGATAACTACGAAATTGAGATATTTTCTGGTGTTGGTGTCCAGGCACTAAAATTTTACTAATGACAATGTTTGTAAACAAACAGTTGTCATTTTTGATCGGAATTGCTCAAATGTCAGTGCGAACGATTTCAATTTCGTTCGACAATTTCAATCCGAAATTGTCAATTTCGTGACAGCGTGAACAAGGCATTACACTCTCAAGCTAGTTGAAACAACTTCATTTTCTAGTCAGATGTCGAAATGAAAGGTGATAAGGGCACTGCGAAAATATCACACATTTTAAGAAAAAACACTATTTTTATTTCTTTAAATATGTATATATAACACTAGAAATCAAATTTATTTAGTTTATATTTTTCCGATAATGTTTGTTATTTATTTTTTGGTTAATTTATTTACATTTTGCTGATAATGTTGCCTCATGAACGTTTTTCTTCGAAATGCGTATGAAAGTTGATGCAACTTCCCCTACACTGATGGATAAGTTGATATCAACTTCAAAAATTAAAATCGCTTTGATTTTACCTCAATTAGTTTGTACAAACCACCAACTTCACTTTACAGCATGTATAAGTTGATGACAACTTGAAGTCGCTGCAACTTATCCACAGGTCTAAGGGCCCCAAGTGTTTTTAACAGCGGACACATTTACATTGGTCAAAATTCTATTATCATATTTGTGTAATTAGCAATTTGTGTAATTCTTAAAAGGTTTTGATAAGTGACGGTAAAGTATACATATATCTCTTAGCCACTTGGAGAATAGAAATATGTGTCCAAATTTGATAGCAAAATGTTTGATAGTTTTATCTAATCTTTAATTGATTTCTTTACAGGAAAATTGAGGGAACGTGATGGGAGTCAACTACTGAAACAAACCAAGGGCGCAACTATATTTCAGGAGCGTGGGATTTGGTTATTATAATATTGTTGCGAATTTCCTTAATCGTCCTTTTTAGCACTGATATATTTCCCGTTATTGAAACAAGGTTCGTTTTAAATTACGATACCTAAAATATGTACTTCCTTTTATTTTACTTATACAGTACCGTAGTTTACTTTATTTACAGCATTTAATATTCACAATTGTCTATTCAACCGTTCACTATTGTGTTTAACCACAGACTAACTCCAAATGCCTATTTATACGATATATTTTTTCACTGCTAGGTATTCTAGAATGTTCTACCTGATCCAGAAGCTGTTTCTCGATCTTTACGTTATGTCGCTATAGTCGCATATGGAGATTACTCAATTCCAGAATCAGTTTGCAGTTTTGAAATTACGCATTTATAGTGGAGTCGTCAACTGGTTTATTGTAAGGGTATAGTTTCAGGCGCAGCATTAATCGCCCTGGTAGTTAAAGTATATTTACTTTACTTAATCGTAACACTGCCCCCACTTAAACCTGTTCGTCCCGAGAAGGTTCAACTCCGCGTTTTCCATACAGGCCTAGCCTTTCCAAATGCATTTTAGCTCTTGGAGTTTGGCTATTCGATAAACCACGTCATTTATTCATTGGGCAACATTGTAGGGGCTTCCCAGTGAGTCTGCAGTTTGGAGATAAATCTTTCCTGAGCTGTGGATTGAACAGAAAAACTATCTGACCTTCAAGGAATCCTTCGGAATTTACGCTTGGTCGTACCTGGCTTTCATCTTATTACTAGCCTCTTCATTCTGCTGAGAAAAAAAATCGTGAAGGTTACTAAGCTGTCCATCATCCTCCCCACTGTCGGATGTTAGGCAGTTGCCAAATTACAAATTTCTAGGAAGCTTTAACTCTGTCCCGAACACGAAACTGGCTGGTGTTCGGGCGGTAGTGTCCTGGATGGCCGACTGGTATGCGGGAAGGAATATTGGTATGCGTCGTTCCTCAAGCGCCTGATTAAATATCTCTACCGTGCCGTCAGTCGGACGGCGCAATGATGTAGTTGTTATGCCACGTATTCCATTCATCTCGCATATTTCCTTAAATAGGGCAGATTTAAAATTCATACCCTGCTCCGAATATAGTTCTAAAGGAACACCAAAACGACTTATCCTGTTGTCCACGACAGCTTTGTTTATTATTATCGCTTCTTTATTCGGAATAGCATACACCTCGGTTCATTTACTGAGTCCATAAGGACTAGGACGTATTGGTTCCCAGTGCTACTTGTTGGAAATGGAGCAGCCACATTCATGGATATTCTATGCTGGGCTCTCCTCTTGTTTTTGTCTACAACTATCTACCTGCCT
This sequence comes from Phaonia tiefii, assembly GCA_963931995.1. Taxonomy (NCBI): domain Eukaryota; kingdom Metazoa; phylum Arthropoda; class Insecta; order Diptera; family Muscidae; genus Phaonia; species Phaonia tiefii. The sequence goes on from OZ008371.1 coordinate 150,351,109, forward strand.
GCAATCCACTCGGATACATCTTTTTGACGACCAACCCAATAGAAACATTGAGTTAGTTACTCAATAGTTTGCTTTTATCGAGGTTCCCCGCATGTTTTGATTACAAACAGTTGACAACGCTGCTCGAAATTCGTTCGTATCTGAGGAACGCCAACTGGGATAATTTCGCGAGAATTTTTGTTTCGAAACTGCGTACTAATAACTTGGACCGATAATGACAAACTCTGAATTTGACAACGCTGCAGAACTTTTGGAGACTTTTTGGAGGCGCCTTCCATAACACTGTGTGTAATTTTTTAAGTCATGGCAAAATAACCATATACGGACACCACTACGTGATAAAAGAGCAAAGAAAAAACTCCTGTCTCCCAGTTTTCCCCGAAGTCCTCCAGGTTTTTTTTTTATGGGCCCCCAAAGAAGTGGGGCCTCGGTGTCATTTTGCAAAAAAGTGATAATTTTCTCAAGCTCATATCTTGCAAACCGTTCGGAATTTCTCTCTCTTTCGCTTTCTCTGAGGCAAAGTTGTAGCTCTTGCCATAAAGAACAAAAATTGTAAACATATAAAATCAAAAAAAACTTCATCTTCAAGGTCAAAATCGCGAAAAACTTTAAAAAATGAGCGAAAAATCGCCCAAAAAGCGTTTTTTTTATTTTCCGCTTTTACGAACTAATTTACTTTATGAAAAATGCACCAATTTTCTTTGGCCTGGTAGGGCTTACAGCGCTGATTAAAACCCGAGAGGTTTTTAAGGAGGCCGACCCAACTTCCTGACATATAGGCCTTTATATCTCACCCATTTCTTATCCGATCTGGTGGAGATGGGATTCATTGAGAAGACCTTTGAAAACGCTATAAATCTGTATATAAATATGTTCATTTTTATTAACTCATTGGGGCAAATTAAAAAAAAAAAAATTGTTAACCTCACTTTTTTAAATAAAAATCTGGTTTTCTCAAAAAACAGCCCTAGTAAACTTATTTCTTCCTAGACTCAGTAAAAGACAACACTTCAAGCTTTGTTTTAAGGTATAATACTCCGCATTAACCCTTCTAAGACCGGAGATAGTGAGGTTTTACTAACAAAAGTACTTTCTGGGAGCCAAAATTTCGATTAAAAACAAGAAGTGTAAGAAAATAAGCGATTTCTTAAAAAAATTTTGATTTCCAAACCTTTAAACGTAAATAATTGTCAGTGAGGAGGCCGAGTGTGTGAGTGCACTGTATCTTCACTGATAGTAAGTGGATTCTATCAAACAACTACCTGGAAGCAAACATCTGCATTGAATTCACATAAAAACAACCCAAAATATAAAAAAATACCTTGAAACACATTGGAGCTCTTGTCAAAGAGATGATATTGTGAACATATAAAATCAAAAAAACTTCTATCAAAAAACTACCTGGAAGCAAACATCTGCATTGAATTCACAAGGGACGCAGCACACAATATAAAAGCGACACGACGCTCACATCGAGGTATTACACAGCGCGACGTCAACGAGAGCTCAGCGGTGAAAGTTATAAAGTGAAAGTGAAAGTAAAAAAAAAAAGAGCAGACAGTTGTCCTGTCCATGCAGGCTGTGTCAGAGACACGGCAATTAAGTTTAACGTAGAATACGCCATCCGATAAGACAGAAAACATATATAACAATAAATGATAAATAACATAAGCAAATGAATTTATTTATTTGATAGTTACTTTTGATAATATACATAAGCTTAAAATTAAATAAAATAAATTTAAATAAAGCTTATTTATTTTTAATTTAACATATGATGAATTAATTTTTTCATATAATTTTTATAATTATATATCCATGTTAAATTCAAATTCACATTTAATATTTTGTTTCACTCAAATACATAAGTAAATATACGAAATTTCAATATTTCATCAATCAAAACAACAGCCGAAGGTTTGTGTCCACACTGAAACAGCAGCATAGTTTGTGTTCACTCTACAAACTCAAACACTCAACCAAACACCACACATATGTTTGAGTGTATGTGTTTAAACAATTTTCATTTGAGAAATTTAAATATTAGGAAGATATCAACCAATATGAAATGTATATCAAACGAAAGATAACATCTTCATTTACCTACAAAAAAAATTTTAAAAAAAGTTGTCTCGCCGTTTCCTCATAATCAATGAAATATAGATTACAATAATAACAATCTGACATGACTCCCTATACCGTAAGGTAAGACGTATTCTACGCCAAAAAAGTGAAAGAAAAAATTTTAAAAAAAGTTATCTCGCCGTTTCCTCATAATCAATGAAATATAGATTACAACAATAACAATCTGACATGACTCCCTATACCGTAAGGTAAGACGTATTCTACGCCAAAAAAGTGAAAGTGCTAAAGCATAATTCGCATACAAAATTTCAACTGACAATTTCAATATGCAGTGTGAAAATATTGATTTATTTTGATACGTTTGCGGTCATCAAATCAGAAAAAATAGTTCTACAACATTGCAAAAGGAAAAGAATCTTTTAACTAGTGCATTCAAGAAAGCATATAAGTTGTTTTTCGACGAAGAAGACTTGACCGGTGAAAATTACACACCTAATACAGTGTGTCGCCAATGTTATAACAATCTCATGGCATGGTTGAGTGGAGGAAAACATAGTATAAAGTATTGTAAGCCGGTAAACTGGATTAATCTCCCAGGTGATCATGATGAAACCAGTTGCCATTCATGCGTAAATTGCACATGTGGTCTAAATCGATATGCTGAGAGGAACAAAAGTTATAAAGCAACTGTAACAGCCACACTACCAGTGCTTGCACCTGAACATTTTGTATCACCAAGGCCGCCAACTTCAGAATGTAGTACAGAATGTACAGGAATGACTAGAACAAGTGGTATTACTTATGAAGATCCATTTGATACCGATTATGAGCCCCAACAGGGAAGAGATCGACCACAACTAATAACACAAATGGAAATGGATTTCATTGTGGCCATATTGGGACTATCGCAGCGACTTGCCATATTTTGACAGCGTTTTTAAAGCAAAGAAAACTCACACATGGTAATGTGAACTCTACGGCGTACCGCAAACGGCAAGCTGAATTTCAGAGCTTCCACTCTAAATGATGATAATTCGTTCGCTTACTGCAGCGATGTAAAAGCTTTGGTGGTAAAAATGGGAATTAACTACATCGCTAGTGAGTGGAGATTAGTTATTGATGGTTCTGTTTCAAGCTTGAAAGCAGTGTTGTTGCATGTGTCGAACCGAAAACCTTCCATTCCGCTAGCAATGGGTATTAACATGAAAGAAAGCTATGAAACATTGAAAGATATAATGGAAAAAATCAAATACTACGAAAATAAATGGAAGATTTGCTGTGATTTGAAGGTCATCAACATTTTGCAAGGGATCATCAATAAGGACGGCTTTCCAAAAATCTTTTGTTTTCTTTGTAATTGGGATTCGCGCTCACCTCTGAATCAATACCAATGTAATTCGTGGAGACCAAGAGGAAGTGTGGAGGAACAAATGAAACAACATAAACTGAGGAATGCACCTTTAATAGACAATGCTCAAGACATCTTGCTGCCACCGCTCCACATAAAATTGGGAATTGTTAAAAAATTCATAGAAGTGGCCGTTGTAAATTGCCCAAACGCATTCGACTATTTGAAAAGCGTTTTCCGAAAGCGTAGCGATGACAAAATTAAAAAAGGTATTGTAGAAAATTTAAAACGAATATTTGTTCACCTCATTGTACTATTTTCACTTTGTTAATGTTTTCTTTTCTGTGTTTATTTTTTGTCTTCATTTAAAAGGCGTACTTAATGGCCCTGACATTAGAAAGCTATTCAAGAGCAACTTTGAATCATCGCTTCATGATTATAATCATTCAATGGCATGGATTTACCTTCAGCGTGTATGCACCAGAGTCTTGGGAGGGGATCGAGACGCGGAACCGGAAACAAGAGAATGGGTGAAACAAATGCCGTATTATTATGAGAAAATCGGCACATCGATGACATTAAAGCTGCATTTTCTTCATTTTCATTTTGACGATTTTATCAAACAACTCCCTACCGAATCCGATGAGCAAGGAGAACGGTTTCACCAAACCACAATGCCCATGGAAAAACGGTACAAAGGCAAAAAAAACTCAACACATTGCTTGCAGAGGTAATATCAATTTAAAACTCGACGCATTGCTTGCAGAGGTAATATCAATTTTATTGATGCATTGTTTTGCATTCCTTTTTTGATTTCTTTTCTAATTCATTTCAGGTATGTTGGTGGAGTCACAAGATCACCCTGTATGATGTTAATGAAGTATCTGAAAAAGAAAAAGCTGATGATGGAGGGCAGTCTGGAAGTAACGTGCCTGTGGACACCATAAGTTCTGAATCAGAGTCAGATTCGGACGATTCGGACGACGATTTGGATCCACAACTTAAGAGAGTGCGATTTGCAAGTCCAGGGCCATCAACATTATAAACATAATACGAATATTTTTTTTATAATTTTTGTAATAGATAGCATAGTATTGTAGTGCCATCCCTGCTGAGACTACTAATCCCTACAACACTGAATCATTATTACTAAATATCCATGCTTTTTGTTACAACCCTAACTCTAAATGTCAACCCATACCACCTAAGGACTAAGATTAATAAAATTAGTAATAGTATAACAATGAAACCTGCAACATGCCTTTTCACTTACGGGAGAAGGCTTTATAGTATCTCAATGTTGAAGTAAAGAAAAAACAAATGAAATTAAAAAATTTTCGGGAAATTTTTCACTTTTGCAGCTATCTAAGGGCTACCTAAACGGTGTTAAGAATCATTCCTAGGAAGTTCATATGTTCTAGAAAGATTTTATTGAGATCTTAGGATCATTCTTTTAGTTGATTGTTTCCTTGTATTTTGAGCGGTTTGCTACCTATGGACCTGAACAGAGGAAAAACGGTCAAAAAATTTAATTTTTTAAAGTTTTTTGCGATTTTTACTTTGAAGATGAAGTTTTTGTGATTATATATGTTTACAATTTTTCTATATGACAAGAGCTACAACTTTGCCTCAGAGAGTAAATCAAAATTCCGAACGGTTTGCAAGATATGAGCTTGAGAAAATGATCACTTTTTTGCAAAAATGACACCGAGACCCCACTTCTTTGGGGGTACATAAAAAAAAACTGGAGGACTTTGGGCAAAACTGGGAGACAGGGAGGGGTCTTTGTTTTTGCTCTTTTATCACGTAGTGGTGTCCGTATATGGTTATATTTTTTCGTGTTGCACTGTGTAAGTAACGTCCAGTCAGTAGAAAGATGGTACTCAATGGTGCAGTAAAAAATTAAATGAGTTGTTGCATCAGAAAATAATCCCTTCAAAAACGCATAGCGGGAGTACAAGAGGTATATTAGAAGCTTCAAGGATTCCTGGAAATTGACCAAGATTCTATCCAAGGATCACACAAACCCGCCCCTCATACAGAGGCTCGATGGGCCATGCACTGACTCATTGACGCACTTCTTCCCGATAGCGGAGCAAGTAATAGCCGTAAATTGCGGCATGCCCTTATGAAGGAAAAGTCAACGGAGAGAGCTACACGAAGTAGTTAACACGTCCGAAAGGGGGATTTTCTATAAACAAAGTGCAATGGCCTTCGTGGATATAGAGGGCGCTTTTAACAATATCCAAACTGAAAGAATAATACAATCCCTAGGAGATTTGAATGTCAGCAGAAGAATTTTGAATTGGATAAACGCTCATTGGGGTGAGATATCGACCACTCAGTATGTAGGGATATAGTTATAAACACTCTACTGGTAAACATGGATAATTGACAGATAAGTGTAGTAGCGGATGATGTTGTGGTGGTGGTAATAGATCCATTTATGTTCGTTGTAATAGCTCATTCGCACTGCAAAATATTTTCCCGATTTCGTATCAAATGTCCTAACAAAATCCGAAATGTTCCCATTGGGATTTTTACTGATTTCAAGGCGCATACTACGACAACAAACACACCAAGCCTACAACAATAAGCATTTCTCTGTCTGGTATATTTCCGCAATAAAATTCAGCACAAATATATTCCAAAAATAAAAGAAAACAAAAAAGTATAAAAAATATATGTTTGAGAAACAAAAAATACCTAAAAGCATGTTCATGTATGCCCCATTTCAGCTCAAAAGATTCTAGAATCGCCTTCGAAATCTGAAGTGTTCAGGTATACATAATTTGACATTCGAGGAGAATTCGCTTCATTTTGACAACAACTTGTGTACAAATATTTGTTGTATACTCATTGAAATTCTTTTTTACACTATTAAAATTAGAAATGGAAAATTAAAATAAACAATGAGTTTCAAAACTTTTATTATATTCTAAACATCAGGTAATGTTTAAGACATTATTAAAAATAAAATAACCAATACATCATAAAACTTTTGCAAAGAATAGATCTGAAAATTTGTTAGACATTGCAACCAAAAATACACTAGGTTAATTACAGATTTTTTGAACATTTACTTAAATATTGTTGGCATTTAAAGTATTATAAATGATAACATTAGCCTCGTTCTTTTCGTCCAGTATACGTGTTTACCCATACAAATGAAAAGTGTATACGTTGCAGTCGATAATTTTACACTATAAGTCGAGCAGTGTATAGTAGAGTTGTCGGGTTTCAAAAAAAAGTAAAATAAAGAAAAATGTGAACTTGTCAAAATTTTTTAGTTTCAAGATTTTAAGCGTTCCCTGAGACAGACCCAAATTTTACTGTACTCAAGTATTGTCTCGCCGTTTGAAATTCAAATGTGGCACGATGGGTAGCACATTCAATTAACAACCGCTTCGGTTCGAATCTTAGTTAAGTCGCATATCTTTTTAATTTTATGTTTAATTTTTAACTATATTTTAATGATTTTATTTGTTTAATATTGCTGGTAAATGAGTTATGCTAAAATATAGTATAATTATTACGAGAAATAATTAAAAAAATATTTTAATTTTGTCCTTTCTCTGAGGTTTGAACTCACGTTCTATCGATTTATAGGCAAAAATTTGTGCTCTGGGCCAGAAGCTCTGACACAGCTAAAGTGATAAATAAAGGAACAAATACATTCGGGTAAATGTTCAATATTTATATTTTTCAACTGCTACAGTTGACAGTCAACAAAAGTGATGTCAAATTAATTTTGCTTAAAGGCGATGTGTTCTTTTCGATCAGTATACACTTCTAGTATATACTGGACGAAAAGAACGAGGCTATTCTCAAAAACTACTGATCTATTGAAAGAACGCTATCTTTTATCATCCGTTTTGTTGTATGTAGTCCACTCAAGAAAACTTTTTTCCAATCTATATAACCAAATTATCTTGGTGTTACGTTTTTGGGTGTTACAGACAGCATTGTAAAAAATAGTACTTAATGCTAACTGGATGTAAACAATGTAAAATAACAGCGTTGCATCAGACAGACATCACAGATTCTGGCCCATTTGAGCGAAATCTAATAAATTTATGGAGCAAAGACGGTCTAGAATTAGACGACCAGAAGATGTAAGAGAGAGAACAGAGAATGACTAGGGTTTCACTCGTTGTGGATGTTGGCATTTGAGTGAAGAGAAATTTTGACTGTCTACTTGTACATCGTTTTGTATGGAGATTCCAACACTGTGAAAATGTATGCATAATCTCTGGATTTCGTTCCCATTTGGGCCGAAATCTCAAAAACAGAGAAATCTCGGTATGTATACCTGAATGCCGCTTTATATCAAATCGAAATGGATTTTGATTTTGTACTTTTTTGTTTGCTTTTACTGTAGATACATACTTCTTGAAAATTTGATCGATAAGGAATACCAAACAAATGCAAATTGCCTGTTTTTGTTGCGTAAAATTACAATAATTCCAATTGCGTTTACCTCACTTATTTTGTAATGGTTGAACATAAGGTTGTGTTCATGGTACAAATACAACACAGAAAAAATAACCATCGGTAAATTGCCTAGTTTGGGTTTGGTGAAAAGATGGTATTATTGCCTAAATCAAAGTCCAATACAGACTATCAACAACAATGCTGAATTTGCTTTTGAATGTTGGCAAATTCCCTGTTTCTTATTTGAATGTCAAGGATTGTGGCGAGACAGCAGCATTCTTAGTAGACACCGCGTGTTAGAACGAGACCAATATTAACCTCTAATGGCCAGTTTAGTCAGTCAGTGGTGATCTTCGTTTCTTAGTTAAATTGTGGTTAACAACGAATTTTGTTTTTCAGTCAGTGGTTATCAATGATTTAACCACCCAATGTTGGTTGGTTAACTTGTAGTCAGACCCATATGATTTTGACAATCACATTACTGACTGCCAAAATGAGAAATGTAAGATTGCATAAAATACATGTTTCTGTTTTGAGTATTTGTACATATACTTTGAGCTTAGATTGTTAAATTGTTGGGGCAACATTATTTTTTACATATTTTTGATAAAATGACTTGGATTTTATGCATTTACTTCTTATTTTACATAATACCATTTGGTTGCTCCTCTTTGTTGTTTTGGTATTTAGCCCAACACACATGTTTTGGGTTGCCATACTCGTTAACAATATGACAGCTTACTTTAACTTGCCACTGAAAATCCAAATGCAAAGTTAACTTCTAATTATCTTTCAATTACGATTAAGTAATCCGATAGTTAACTACCTACTTAAAAACTGGCCATAAGAATTTGTATTGCTACTGTGTCGCTGTGTATGTTTAACCATTAATTTGTAAAAAGAAAAACAAAAAGTAATTTTGCCAAATTTATATACAATTTCTTGAAAAATATGTGTGAATTTAGAATTTCATAGTGAACTGTAAGCAAAAAATTAATTCTGCAAGTGTTTTTAACAAAGAATACATTTATATTGGCCAAAAGTCAATGTTGTAGAACTTTTGCAAATAGAATAATGTGTTGTGCTAATGGTGTCTTCTTATATGTATATTGATCAATGGAAAAGTGAATAGTGGTATTCATGCAAACAAGAAAACCCAGAACTTTTGCTCAGCGTAAGTTTGGCCGTCGGTGGTGCAATGGTTAGTGTGCGCGGCTCTTGTACATGAGATCCTGGGTTCGAACCCGGCTCTGACCACCTTCAAATTTTCTTTCGGCGGCGGTCACCTCGCATAGTGACGGCGACACTATCGAGTATCTAGCCATGAAAAAGCTTCTCAAATTACCGTTCGGAATCGGTGTAAAACTGTAGGTCCCAATCAGTGAGTGAAAACTGGAAAGCGCACAGCTCAGTGGTTGTGAGAAGTTCTCCCCAGTCCCTTCATGGGATGTAATGGGAAACCATTTATTTATATTTTTAAGTTTGCCCCGAAGCGTTTCATGAGGCACCAAGTAAAGTTGCTCAGTGTATCTGTGCAGCAATTGTCAAAAAAGGCTGATAAAGTAGATATACATACATATTCATATACATATACATACGTATATGCTTTACCTATTCCATTATTTTATTTTTTTCATATTAATCAAAAACCCTCTCTTTTTTTCAATACAAAAATATTGACTTTGAAATGTCAAAAGCTTTCACGTTTCTGTTTCCAGGTTTGCTCAGCAAATTTGCCTCGAAAACTTTCCACTTTTGTGCAAGTCGGTTTGTATGGGAAATTTGTTTGTTATGACGTGTGCTGTGCAAGTTTACGATGTTTTCGAGTTTACGAGGTTCTTTCGAGCTTTCATGAAGACCGCTAATAGAAATGTATGTCCTTTGTGAACAAAGTTGATACCAAAATACTTGATGTTTTTATCTTATGATGAATGCAATGGTATTGTGGGCGGCTCTTGTGCATGAGAACGTGGGTTCGATCCCTGCTCTGACCACCTTAAATTTCTATCGATGACGGTCACCTCGCTTAGTGATGGCGACACTATCGAGTATATAGCCATGAAAAAGCTTCTCAAAATACCGTTCGGAATCGGTGTATAACTGTAGGTCCCAATCAGTGAGTGTAAAACTAAAACGCGCACAGCTCACTGGTTTGTGAGAAGCTCACCCAAATCCCTTCATGGGATGTAACGGGAAACCATTTATATATTTATTTAATAAATTTCTTCACAGGGAACGTGACTGGAGTCTTCGGCAGCGACAAACGAGAGGTGCTCCTACATTATAATATTATCATTTATTTAAATTTTATTATTGTTATTTATTTACATTTTATAAACAAAATTTGTTTCTGTAACCATGAAAAAAATGGTCTAAACATTTGGTAAGATTCTACATTAAAACCAGTACATAACTTTCAGTCAGGTGAAACGACTTAATCATACCCTTACCATACCGTACCTCATCCATTGCGTGGGAGTTCTGTTAAAACACGCCCATACTCAAACGTGACCATATTCAACAGCAGATTGACGACATTGCGCTAAATATTATTGAATACCCAAATTAGTTAGTTTCCCTCCCAATATTTATATGCGAGGTACAAAAATGGGCATGGCTAGTTGTTGCCAAAATTTTGATCAGTACCAAATTTTATTAAGATCGGTTATGATTTATTGGACATATCGAGTCGGCAAACCCCAAATACGCCCAACTTTTGTATGGGATGTATGAAACTAGGTGTGACACAATAGTCAGTTATTAATTACACAGTAGCTTTAGCAAAATATTGCCTAGTACCGAATTTTATTAAGATCGGTTGTTGTTTATGGAAATTATCGTGTGGATCAACCGGTCATCCGCCCAACTTTTATATGGGAGGTACCAGAATGGGTGTGGCAAAAGAGCTCATTTTCTATAGTGGAGCTTTATTTGGCTAAATACTGTCTAGTACAAACTTTCATAAAGATTGGTTTGGTTTTGCGGGTCTTGTCATGCCGAACAACCAGACGCCCAAACAACTTTTGTATGGGAGGTATCACAATGGGCGTGTCAAAATCACCCTTGTTTTAATCGGTGATTAGATTCATTAAGGTCTGAAGTATTTCACGCGATTTATCGGATTGACAATCCGGTCGAACACTCTGTTTTGTATGGGAGGTACCAGAATGGGCGTGTCAATCCTGCCCATTTTCTCCAGTTAAGTAGCTATTTACAGATTATTAACCGGTGTGAGAGTTGAAGCTAATCACATCTACCAGAAGAAAGTTTTGAAAGAAATATGATTTTGTGCTAAATGTGTATGGGAGGTACCAGAAGGGGCGTGGTCAAAACGCCAATTTTCAATCCCAAACTCAATATTGGCAAATAATAGTCACTGACAAAGATTTACGGCAGTTATCGTGTTGACCAGCCAGCCAGACAGACAGACGGACATGGCCAAACGTCTTAAAAAGTCCTAAAACGAATTTCGTCCAAAGATACTAAGGGTCTAATTTGGTTCCATCTATGTGTTACATTTTTTTACGTATTAAATGATATATACCCCCATCCTATGGTGAGGGTATAATGAATCTAATTCACCTATAAGGAATTCTGTATATTGGCCTTATTGCATTGGGTAAATCTACAAATTTACAAGTAAATTTTCATATTGTTGGTGAACGTAAAATTGCCTTTGTTTATTGGTACTATTGCCCAATTAAATAGCTGACCCCATGTTGCCCAGTGGATTGGCTGATATCAGACCATAAATGTGGGTAATATTACACTAGTTTTTTTTCTGTGTATAATATTTTTCTACAATAGTTGTGTGGTTTTTTTGTTGGTGGTACTCATAGAATAACACATACTATAGAAGAACTTATTCTCTCATCTGACGTTTCATTTCACACTCTCTCGGTAGGTCTGTGGAAATGTTTACATACACCAGGTGGAGTTACAAAATATGTTCACTTAACTATTTCCTGTCGTTTTGGTGTAGAACTGAAAAATTTAAATGTATTTTGCACTTTTTTGTTGACTTTTAACGTTGGTATTCATTTGTATTGTATTTAACACAACTAGTTTGCCACAAAAACACGAAATTCGGGTGTAGTTCCTTTGTGGATCGCTGTATACTATTGCCACCATCTGGTATTATTGAACCCATATTTTCCACCCTCCACTGTGTAATTTCCATCGTACCTATGACGTTTAATTTATTGAGCGAATAAAACCTTCTACGTATGTGTTATTCTATGGTGGTACTTGTCAACTGTCAAATTCATTCGCATTGGGTTTTCGTACTTTAACAGTTGGAAGGGCCAGGGCATGGTAAAATGAGTAAGGTAAACTCGTTAGAACAGCTGATTTCAACATATTTCTTGCTTATGTGTTTCTCTTATGTCAAATTAACATGCATTTTGTTTGTGTACTTTTTTGTTTACTTTTACAGTAGATACACACATGAAGAAAATTTGACAGATTATGGACACCAAACAAAAACAAAATGCCTGTGTTTGTTGTAACAATTCCTAGTGCGTTTACCTTACTTATTTTACCATGGGCCAGGGCCCAAGAAAAACGAAATGCTTGTTTTTGTTGCCCAGATTTACAACAAAGTCTACTGCTACTACCATTATATGTGTACCATGTTCCCAACACAATCAGTTGCCGTTCAACTTTTGCTTCGTCGACAATTTGGTTTTACAATCTCTGGTGTGGCCGGTAGTTAATCGCGGTTACTCCTTTATATTTGTGATGCAAAATTCCACAAAATTACTATAAAATACAATGACTAGAAAATACAAATAAATGAAAACATAAAGTGAAGAAAAAACCAACAAAAATGGACGTGGATAATGATCATTTTTATGGTGAGCATTCAGAAAAAAGTTAATTGCCTACAAATGCGGATGAGTGATTCAGGCACAATCGTATGTGTGCATGTTTGTGCGTATTGTAGATATATAAAAACGTAATACAATTATTACATACAATATAATCATGAATACGGTGTATTGTGGCAAAAAATGCCATTCATTCGGCTGTCTCAGCAAATACTGCAGCCCCGGCCTTCACTTTATTTGTATTTCGAAGGAATTGTGTTATGGGTTCACTTAAAAAAGACTAAACAGTACTATGGTTAATGTTGTCGTCCCTTGTACATATTTAAACAGTTCCTAAAAATTAGATTTAATTTACTGGAAGTTTCTTTGACATGGAATTTATACTGTGTATAATTTGTGTTTTGTCACAGAGATTTGTGCCCAATTGTTTTTTGGATTACCTTTTCATTCAATTTATTAATGTGCTCTACCATGATACAACAAATACTGCAGGTAGTACAACAAATACTACAGTAATTTTGGGCAACAACCACGGGAATTTTTTTTTTGCCGTCGCCATGTCAAATTCAACACATGTATACCAATAGCAATTGTAAACAAAAGTAATTCAAACAAAATACATGTTAATTTGACAGAAAGAACCAACTAACAATTGAAGTCAGCTGTTGTACTGAGTTTACTTTATTATTTTACCATGAAAATACAAGTTTCTGTCATGGAGTAAAGATAGACTAGAGAAACGATTTCTCTTATAAATAAACGACACTTGGTGTGAACCATAGTAAAATAACAAAGCAGCGGACGTTGTTGTTGTAGGCAGCAGCAATACGCATTTTGTTTGAAAAAAAAAACAAATCAGCTTTTCAAACGAGTTCACCATCTCGTAATTTTACCATGGTATGTAGTAGATAGTGTTCAAAAAACCGTAATTTTCCCGAAACCGGTATTCGGTTTGTTCGAAAAATCAAGTTTTCAAGAAACCGGTTTTCGGGTTGTTTGAAAAATCAAGTTTTCAAGAAACCGGTTTTCGGTTTTTAATTATGGAGGAACCGGGTTTTACAGTTTTTTTTTGCCTAAAATTAAATTACAAATGTAGCACATGGTAAAATAAGCAAGGTAAACGCAGTAGGAATTGTTACAACAAAAACAGGCATTTTGTTTGGTGTCCATAATCTGTCAATTTTTTAAAAGCAAACAAAAAGGTACAAAAACAAACTACATGTGAATTTGACATAAGAGAAACACCTAAGCAAGAAAAATGGGCTTTTGTACAGGACACGGTCTGCTCTCAAATTTGCGTTTTGGGGCTAGTGGTTCATAGAACTCGACGAACTGACTCCAAAAATGCAAAAACTTTTCGGCACGCAACCGGTTCTTGAGATATTCGACCCGGAAGTTCGCATAGAAAATAGGATCTTTAACCGGTTTTGTGGTTCTGTTCCCAACAAGATACACCTCATGGGAAAGCTTGTCCAAATGCCTTCCTATCAAGAGAAAACAAAATAAATTAGTGTTTTATTTTGCCTTATACAAAACCAAAGGCGTTTGCCATGCCCCTTTTTTCGAAATCTTATTTTTCTCTTATTTTCACGGGCGCAGACCGTGCCCTGTACAAGGTCCGAAAAATTTTCAAATCAGCTGTTCTAACGAGTTGACATTACTTATTTTACCATGTGTAGCACTTAAAATACATTTGATTAGCGATCATTTCATATATGTACTTATTATGGCCAGTTTTTATGTGGGTAGTTAACTATCGGATTATTTAATCGTAATTGAAAGATAATTAGAAGTTAACTTTGCATTTTGTTTTTCAGTGGCAAGTTAAAGTAAGCCGTCGTATTGTTAACGATTATGGCAACCCTTATATTCTTATTGGACAAAACATCTGTGTTGGCCTAAATACCAAAACAACAAAGAGGAATCAATTATCAAAAATATGTAAAAAATAATGTTGCCCCCACAATTTAACGATCTAGGCTCAAAGTATATGTACAAATACTCAAAACAGAAACATGTATTTTATGCAATCTTTCATTTCTCATTTTGACAGTCAGTAATGTGTTTGTCAACATCATATGGGTCTGACTACAAGTTAACCAACCAACATTGGGTGGTTAAATCATTGATAACCATTGACAGAAAAACAAAATTAGATGTTTAACCACAATTTAACTAAGAAACGAAGATCACCACTGACTGAAAAAGTGGCCATTAGTGTTTAAATGGTTTCCCATAACATCCCATGAAGGCAAACGGGAAGAGCTTCTCACAACCAGTGAGCTGTGCGCTTTCTAGTTTTATACTCACTGATTGGGACCTACAGTTTTACAACGGTTCCGAACGGAATTTTTGAGAACCATTTTCATGGCTAAATTCTCGATAGTGTCGCCGTCACTATGCGAGGTGACCGCCGTCGAAATAAATTTTAAGGTGGTCAGAGCAGGGATCGAACCCAGGATCTCAAGAACAAGAGACGCGCACACTACCCATTGCACCACCGACGGCCACGGCCGTTAGTGTTTAACACTCAAAATTTCACAACTCTATATAAATATGACAATTACGTTTTAATTTTAAATAAAACAATTATGTCATATTCCAATTTGGAAATCGTGTTTGAAATAAAATTTAAAAGTTTTGTTCAAATTTACATTAAACTGATTTAAATTCAAAAATCATATTAAGTTTAAAACATTTTTTTATAAAATATTTTTAATTTTTAAATTTGAAAAATGTTCGGAAAGTTCAATTATTTCTTAAATAATTTGTAGTTATTTCTTATTCAAGTCATAAAATCATTTGCAATTTGATTAATTGTTATGCAGTTGCTAAACAAACGGAGTCCACAAATACAACCACTATACAAGATCTTGAAGTTCAAAATGATATTTTGCAAAGGAGATTAAACAGAGCAGATATTGTGATAAATGGTTTGCCTGACGGAATTGCAAACCTTAGAGAACCAATCGTCAAAATAGCGTCATTATGCAATATTGAGCTGAGCCCATTTGATGTTCAGCATTGTTGCTATTTTGCTAATGGAAAATCAGTAATAGTTAAATTTAATTCGGTTTATGCGAGAGACTGCATTATGGCCAATTACTATAGAAGAGATCCAATTCTGCTTTGTAACGTAATTGATGTAAATGTGAGAAGTAGAATCTACCTTAATGATCATTTAAATCGAGCGTCATCCAAACTCATGTTCATCTGTAGACGCTTGAGAAAATTTAACAAGGTGAAAAAATTTAAGTTAATCAATGCTGATCGACCGAAAGCACAAGTTGAAATGTTGAATGGAGCTATCAAAGTTTTTACCCTGAGTGAATGTGCTGAGCTGTTAGATTCAGAAGGCGACATATCTACATCACGTGCGACATGTGATAATGCTGGGTAGTTATTCATCTTAATTAGTAGTCAATTATTTACTTTGGTAGTTAATTATTCCTATTTTGTTCAAATTTGCAAAGAAGACAGTATATTTTTCCGGCAACATGGTTATATATAACGACTTTGTTATTTTCATCGCAGCTTCTTGTTTCCTATTATTATTTTTAATTATTATTATTTACTTAGATTTTTTTATAATTTTTTCATAATGAATAATATCGGTAATATTGTTCATGATAATATATTTCTTCGTTCCCAATTATCTAGTTTAAAGGCAAATTTAAATATAGCGCATTTTAACGCCCAAAGCTTTAACATTAATCCAAATTCATCAAAGCTATCAGAAATTAGAAACATTGTTGAGGACAGCTTAATTGATATCGTAGGTGTCAGTGAGACTTGGCTAAAACCTTCAGTTTTATCCAACGCCGTGAATTTATCTGGTTTTTCTCTCTGCAGGAGTGATCGGCCTCATCGTAGAGGAGGAGGAGTGGCATTATATGTTTCGAATAAATTGTCTTACAACATTGTATATGCTGGTAGCAATTATGGTGTTTTTGAGTGTTTGTTTATAGAGATTATAGCAGGAATTGAGAAGATTTTAGTAGGTGTTGTTTATTTACCGCATGGTGATTTTGGAGCATTTGAATCGGAGATGTGTGATATATTAGTAAGGTATAGAAACATTGTAATCATGGGCGACTTTAATAACAACTTATTTGATGTATCACAAGCCAGCAATGTCAGAAGGGTTTGTTCCAGGTTGGGTGTTTCGGTCATGCACAATAAATGTCCGACCCACTATGATACGTTTCATCAATCGACTTCTTTGATCGATTATTTTCTGGTTTCATCGCCTAGTAATGTTGTAAGATCTGGTCAATTTATTTGTCCGAGTATTTCAAAACATGCATTTATTTACATTTCTTTAAATGCATCTGTGCCTCGCAGTGAACAGTTTTTCGAATTTTATGACTATAATAATTTCAATATTAATGAACTCCGTGACAAGGTTTCATCAGCGAATTTTCCGGAGATTTACAATACGTCAGATGTGAACGTGCAACTTAGTATTTTTATGCGCGGTTTATATGATGTCCACTCAGTTTTTAGGAAGAAGATTATAAAAATACAAGTTGAATCTGACAACTGGATGAAATGCCCTCTTGTTCGTTATCATGATTCCATGAGTGATCTGGCTTATGGGGCATTTCTGAATGATAGGAATGAAAATAATTGGAAAATTTACTGTAAAATTAGAAACAGAACTAAGACCATTAAGAGAAAGGAGAAGAGAAAGGCTCATTCTGGAATTTTTGATAAGAATATGCCCCCAAAATCCCTTTGGTTAATTATTAGAAACAATGGGTTGATTGGTAAGAATCCGTCAGAGTTAGCGCCTGCAGAGTCACTTGATGTTAATGATATGAACGTGTCATTTGTTAATAATCAATTGGATGTGCAGGAAGACGTGGAGAGGTTTTTACGATTTTCTTGTAGTGATCAGGGGTTTTCGTTCAGTATCATTAACTCAAGAGAATTATTTGGTGCATTTTCATCCATAAAATCGAATGCTGCTGGAAACGATGGGCTTTCCTTGAAATTTCTCAGAATTGTTTTTCCGTTTGTTGTCAATTATTTTTTACATCTGGTCAACACTGTTCTTATGACATCTATTTTCCCCGATGAATGGAAGACTGCTAAAATTAATCCAATTGCCAAAAAATCAGATGCTAGTTCTGTTCAGGGTTTTAGGCCGATAGCCCTATTACCTATCCTGTCCAAAATAGTGGAACATGTCCTTAAGGAACAACTTATATCTTATATTGAAAGCAAATCTCTGCTGAATGACTGTCAATGTGGCTTTCGGCGTGGTAGAAGCACTTCTATGTTACTACTTGGTTTAACAGATTCAATAAGAGATAACTTGGCCGACCAAAAGTTGTGTGTTTTGCTTTCCCTAGATTTGGAGAAAGCGTTTGACAGGGTAAATTATTTCACTTTGATATACAAGCTATCTCAAATATACGGTTTTGGTAGCAGTGCCTGCAAGCTTATTTATTCATATTTAAAGGACAGACAGCAGTATGTTTCAGTTAATGGGCTATCGTCGAGTGTTTTGGCGGTTAGGAGTGGTGTTCCTCAAGGTTCGGTTCTGGGGCCTCTTCTTTTTATTATTTTCCTCAATGACTTATTTGACATTATAGGTGATTGGTGCACGCCCTATGCGTATGCCGATGATGTGCAGCTGCTATTTAGTGGAGGGTGTCAATATGTGGACGTATTGCAGGCTAAAATTGATTATGTCCTGCGCTCTTTAAGTATGTGGATGGTTTCGAATAAACTTAGTATAAATGCTTCAAAGACCAAGGCACTGTTGTTTTCATCTTCTGCTGTTGAAGATTTGCAGTTGAAATATGATAATATTCCTATTGATTTTGTTCGTAACGTGAAGTGCTTAGGTGTTATCTTAGACGATACGTTATCCTTCGATTTGCACATAGACGGTGTCATTCGTCACACTAATTTCGCGCTTCGGCAATTATACAACACCGATTTAATATTGCCACGCAGCATAAAGGAGAAACTTGTACATGCTCTCGTTATGCCCAACATATTATACTGTCTAGAAGTATACTGTGGATCTAGAAACCAAAATATGAGGGGACTTCAATTAGCTTTTAATAGAGTAGTGCGGTATTTATACTCAATCAGACTTTTTGACCACGTAACTCCCTCTGTTAACCGATTCTTGGGTTGTAGTTTCTCAAATTTTGTACATTTCCGATCTCTGTTGTTGTTTTACAAAATGTTCAAAAATCAATTTCCTACCTTTCTCACGAATTTGTTTAAATTTGGCCGTTCATCACGTACGAATCAATTAATAATTCCTAGAGCGAGGGGTTATATGAATAGGTCCTTTCAGGTGAGAATAGCCAGATTGTTCAACTTGCTTCCTTCTACACTACGAGTATTTAACTTCACTAGCGCTACGTATCGCAAAAAGCTTCTTCAACACTTTGGAGAAATAACGCAGTAGTTGACAATGTTTCTTTTTGGTTTTTGTTTTTTTACAATGTTCCTTTGATTTTTTTTTTATATTTTATTATTGCCTTTGGAAATTTTTGATTCATTCAACTGATTAAATAATGTATACACTATTTTCAATAGAGCTTGTGTTTGTAGTTTTCTTTTTGAAAACACCTTTGGGAACTCTGAATTATTATTAGTCATGAATAATATAATCTCTAATTTAACTTTGTTATCAACTAGTTTTTTGATCTTGCTACTTAATTAAAGGATATAATTGTTATGTAATTTCTTATTTAATGAAATGTGTTATAAATGGAGTAGTTCTTTTGTAATTTATTTGAATTGGCCGAGAGGCTTAAAATTACAAGTGTGAATAAATAAATAAATAAATAAATAAAAAAATTGTTTGGAAATGTCATTTAGAACGTTTTGGAACATAAAATCATATTAGAGAATAGAAATCATGTTTCTTAATTCCAAAATTGCATTAAAATCATGAAATTTATTAGTAATTTGTTTAAGGATATGAACACAAATTAAGTAAATCCCGGTTAACCGACGTCAAAAAGAACCGGTTTCCGGTTTGTTCGAAAATTACGTTTTTAAAATCACCGGCACACGACCGCCGGTTTTCTAAAATTTAGAATTTTCGATCAACTGATGGAACCGAACAGACGGATTCACCGGTTTTTTCTTAATATAGTTAAATAAATAAATTACTTCTTCGTTAAATTTTTTTATGGCAACTAAAATATAATTTTACAACTTTTTTTATAACTACAGTTTTTCATATATAAACTAGTTTTTATCTTTTCTATAAATACAGCATAGCCAATAATTATTTCTTTTATAACTATAATAATATATAAACTCAAACGTTTTCTTTTCTTATGTTTCCCAGATGAAGTTGCATCGTTTATGCACACACCGGGCGATTACAGTCTAGATGATTTGGACGAAATTATACGCTCCACTGATTCACACCTGGATGCCTCCCTCGATTTAAATATTTTTTCGAAATCATTAGAACAAAATGATTTGGACATAGAAAATTGCACGTCGTTTAGTGGAGCTGGTGACCTGTCATTTGACATTAAACTAGAGCAGCAGGAGGAGTACGTCGATCAATTTGCGACGCGTCACCAAAATGAGTTCAACTTCAACTTTTCAGCATTTCCTTCCCCTGCAACATCACATCAGTCTTTTGTGGGTGACTATACATCTCCTGCAAGAACTTCATCTACTTCTTCGGTAGATGAAGATAATTTCAATCCCGATGATTTTATTAATTTTCTCAATGATGACGATATCAAAGTTGAGGGTCTAACCCACGATACTATACGTCAGCTGAATCAGCATAATGAACGGAATACGCCATCCCCTACCGGCAGTTGCACCAGTTCGAGTGGAAGTTCTACCAGTGGCATACAAAGTGATATCTCATCCATTGCCTCAATGCCACGTAATGTAGCATATGCTTTAGCCAATGAAAAAGATAAAGATGAGCTATCAGAATTTATTCAATTCAAATCGGAAAAGCCGGATAGCGATGTGGCTATGCAACAAGTGAATGCAAATGGGATGACCCCAGCCGAACAGCAACAAAATATCGGTATATTTAGAATGCCAATACCACCTAATGGCCAGCATGATGAGCCAAACAATTGCATCTCCGGTACTACCTTAATACCACTTAATTTGCCTATATTACCTGTGACTACTTTTCAGCCTGTACAATCTGTAAATGTTGTGCAGGGCACCATTATACCTGTGCAAACAGTTCCATTGACTTCAACAACACCTGCGGTGAGCGTACAATCTTCTCCACCTATTAAAGCTGACGGTCAAACAGAAACCAAGCCTTTGTTGTTACAGCAGCCCAATAAAGTAATTTCAAATGCATCCGCGACCAATACCGGCATTGCTCCTGTGAAATTAACGCCTCCTCCACCAAATACAAAACCGAAAACTATATTCCTTTCCTCGAATGACTTCAAAGCTCTAATGCAGAAAATGAACAACACGAATGGGGCCGCCGGAGGAGGTTCTAAGAAAAGTTCATTTCCAAATGGCCAAATGCCAAAAATTATAATGAAAACAGCAAGTGGCAAATATATAACTGGTAACAAAATCCCAGCCTCTTCAATTCAAACAAAAACCGGAACCACTGAATCAACACGAGCTTTAACGAATCACATGACAACAAAACTGTTTAAAACGTCGGGTTCCACAATGGTTAAACACCATCACCAACTTCCTTCGAAAGTTGG
Source organism: Phaonia tiefii (assembly GCA_963931995.1). Classification (NCBI taxonomy): domain Eukaryota; kingdom Metazoa; phylum Arthropoda; class Insecta; order Diptera; family Muscidae; genus Phaonia; species Phaonia tiefii. Next base: position 150,372,501 of record OZ008371.1, read on the forward strand.
TAACACAAATGGTCGTTCGGCGGTTGCTATGGCCGCTGCAGCTCGAGCCTCTGTGCAGCATTCAAAGGGATGTCGCATGGATTTTAATATGATCAAGGGGTTAAGTGAAGATAAGATAGTAAAGAAGCAATTGCGCATGTTAAAGAATCGTGAATCGGCGTCCTTGTCACGTAAAAAGAAGAAGGAGTATGTCGAACGTTTAGAGTATCGAATAAGCAATTTGGAAAAGGAGAATTACTCGTTGAAAGGGGTAAGTGTTGGAAGTTATATGTATATATTAAGTTGTAAATATTAGTATTGATAAACACGGCTATACAACCACAGCCTTTCCTACATTTGTTGTCCCCAAAACTCATAAGTCGACAATATATTCAAACTCATTACAAAGCACTACAACTCTGCGAGAATGCACGAAGAACATGGAATAAAAAAGCTTTCTGTTCTTGTGTTGGAATAAAGTTTTCTATTCTAGTGTTAGAATAAGTGACTTTTCGGTAAAAGTTGGTACTTGGTGATCTTCGATCGATTCTAATTCGCATATGTAAATTGCATATTAGGGTTTGTATATATAAGATTAATGATCTACCGATGGTATCAATTCAGGCATATGATGAACTTGTCACGGAGTTCAAAACTTAACCTACAGTTAGAGATAACAAACAGATTTAGTTATCAGTTTGTATAGAATTTATATTTGTTAACTGTCAGTTACATTTTTTTTTTGAAATTGAACGTAAGAGCCATAAGTGAAGTTTATGAAGCATGAATTATGCCCTATATCGTTAATACATAAACACAACAAAAATATTCTGTCGGCATTAGGTTGCTAGTATTTACATGCGCGAAAACACATTGCTATGACAAAACAACGTCATTTGTATTGTCATGAGTAAAAAGAGTGGCTTAATGTTTGTTTTATAACTAACCTAGAAAGAGAATTTGATTATAAAGAACTTCTCTCCGGTACGTAGATACTATAATTGCTTGATACGCAGTAAATCACATGGCCAAGATATTTATGATGATCATATTTTATAGCTTATTTGTCGGCATAATTCAGAATTAGGTTTTTTTTGATTTAGAACGCAATTTTTAGTTATACTTAAATCTGATGAAACTTCTGCCATAGGCCTGGGCATAGGAGATTTATCTTATCACCGGGCTGGCCAGGCAGCCAAGACGACTGCGGGCAATTTCGTTTGAATTTGATTGTACACATTTTACTGATAAGTGTTTGAGTTTCTACAACTATGTGTTTCATATATGATGTACATACATGCATACATATAATTTACATTGAAAAAAACGTAGGCATTTGCATTTTTATTGCCGGTAGAAGTATTGTTGTTCTACTTTGTATATACAATAATTACAGACAGCATTAATATTGTCATACACATGTGTTTTTTTTTCATATTTACTCTCTCCTTTCTCTTTTTCTCTCGAATAAATATATAATTATTTGCCATTAGTCATTTGTATGTTTTCGGTATCTTTTGTCCACAATATTCAACCAAACAATGGCTCCATATACATTGATACAAATATTCGACTGATTTGGCAACAAACTTATACTAACTACTATTACTTATAACTAGCCAAGCAACAATCAGGCAAGAGAATGTAAAGTTCATTGAACACTACAGAGCAATAAGTGTTGAAACATACACTACCAACAATTGCCAACAAATGATGATGACGACGACGTAACATATTTAGGTAGCAAAAGACGAGTATTTAACAATTGTGTGCAAATTATGTTAATAAGTCTTTATGTCGGGAAGACGTACACAGACACTTCGACAATTGTGTGAATGTTATAAACAAAAACACGTTGGCTTGACTGGCATTCCAGTATAATATGTAGAAGGTCTTTTATTCATTATATTATGGGTCGGTTAATGTTGTTGGTAAACGTTTTGCTGTTGAGATCGCGTATACATATGTAAGTATGTATGTGGATTTCTTGCCAAACTACATGGTTGTCAGCAAAGAAAGATAATAGACACTCACTTTTAATAAGTAGCGTAGCACCGTTTTAGGCTGAACACTGAAGCGGTTGAAATAAATTAAGAAGTTACTTGACAAATGTGGGTTTTTTCTTCATGTTATTCTGCACAAAATAAATAATACTTCCATACAACAATAAGGATAAAAGTACCTTAATTTTATCAAAAGAATTTTAACTTATTCTTAAAAATTTATGTTTTTGTAATTATTTTTTATTGCGGCATCTTAACTCGTAATTTAAAGCCTATTCGGCAATGAAAACAAATTACAATATGCGTCCATCTAAAATTGGCAGCTCATGGATTGCCTACTCAATATTTTTGCAAACCATTCAACGCATATTTTTTCATTTTATTTTTTTAATGTATATAGAATAGTATTTGTTCCTTGCAGCTTATAATTAACATCAATTCGTTGTTATAAATACTTATTGCTATAATTATTTACATCACGGATTTATAACATACACTCCGGTTCACTTATTTAAAGGCACTAAAAATTCCATATTCAGCAGCCTGTATCTTTTGCAATTTATAACCGATTGGAGAATTTTGAAATGAAAATGGAAGCTAGACATCTTGAGATATAAAAAAGATCATGACAATAGTGGTTTCTTAACTAAAGAACTTTTTTTGATCAATTTATAAAAAAAGTCAAAAAATGTGCTATTTTTTTTTGGTTCACTTGAATAAAGGCACTTTGACTAATTTTAATGAAAAACTTTTTTCTTGTTTTTTTAATTTATTTTACTTTATTTAAGAACTATTGGTAATGGGTATAACCCCCTTTGTTTTTAATAATTTCAAATATACGGGTTTTCATTGAGAGATAAAGAGAATTTATGTAATCCAACGAAATTTGATTCCAAGCATCCTTAATGGCCTGAATTAGTGACTGCTTGTCATCAAATTGTCTACCTCCTTCATAGACCTTACGAGATAACCAACCCCAGACATTTTCGATAATGTTTGGATCTGGCGAATAGGGTGGGCAGTCAAGAATATTAACATTTTGGCTTGCATTGAACTCCTTTACTACTCTGGCGTTGTGTATAGGGGCATTATCCTGCTGCAATATCCAAGAGATAGTGGCCGTCGGTGGTGCAATGGGTAGTGTGCGCGCCTCTTGTACTTGAGATCCCGGGTTCGATCCCTGCTCTGACCACCTTAAAAAAAAAAATTCTTTCGGCGGCGGTCACCTCGCATAGTGACGGCGACACTATGGAGTATTTAGCCATGAAAAAGCTTCTCAAAATACCGTTCGGAATCGGTGTAAAAACTGTAGGTCCCAATCAGTGAGTGAGAAATTAGAAACCGCACAGCTCACTGGTTGTGAGAAGCTCTCCCCAATCCCTTCATGGGATGTAATGGGAAACGGTTTTTTTTTTTTTTAATATCCAAGATATGGGACCAAATAGTTCACTTAACTTTGGAAAAGCCGATAAATTTTTTTTGTCGGAAACCCATATTTTCGGAGTTATGGGCCTCCAAAGTTCGGACATGTTGGAGGGTATTACGTCTAGAAAATCGTCTTTATCCATTACGGTTATAACTTCTTCGGGTAATATAGGTCAAAATAAACGATAAATAATAAATGAAAATTTTCAATAACTTGCTTAGTTATCGAGATATCGAATATTGAAAGTTTTAAAACTTATCGGTTTTTTATGGTTTTTCCCTTAAAGAAATAATGTTTTCTGACAGTAAATAAAACAATTTATTTGTTTTTTGGAAAAATTATTTTAAAAAAATCGCGCGATTTTTTTACAATAATTTTTATTTTTTTTCTGGTATCATAAATTGGCTCGCAATGAGTTAATGAATGTGAGGTATAAAGATGCGGTCTTATATATATTTTTATAAGCTTTCATATTCGTTCTGGTCCGTCAGAAAATGTAAAAGACAGGTTTATAAAAGTCGAATATCATAAATTGGCTCGCAATGGGTTAATAAATCGGAAATGATATTTTGAAGATATTTTTATAAGCTTTCCAAAGATACCCATATCGTTACGGTCCGTCAATAAATGTAGAAGATATAGAAGATTATATGTTCAAGTTTTGGAGGCCCGTAATCCGGGAAATATGGGCTTCCGACAAAAAAAATTTTTATAAAATTTGTCTGCATTAAAAGATCTATCAGTGGTAGTAATTTGGTGACGTTTGCAGATACGGGGTAAACTGGACATAAGCCGTATTATTTTCTATATAAACATTTAATGAATTTTTATATATATTTAATTGTTAATGAACTTATTTTATTCAGGTACTTAAGAATTGTATTATGTTATATTGGCCATGAGGCTTGTGTATTACAAATGAATTTCAAATAAATAAATAAAATAAATTTACATGACCTCTTGGCTGCACATCCCATACCATGTAGTCTCTTGCGAATTGAAGCCGCTTTTCCTTACGAGGAGCATTAAGTGGCGGCTTTTTTGTAATTTCAGGTATTTAAGATACTCACTCTGCGTACTGATGACTTGCTCGCTTCCACTCCAGCTTGAGCTTTTATTTTTGACAAGGATAAGCAGAATTAGAAGCAATTCTGATGAAAAAAAAAATGATTTTATAACCTCACTTTTTTCTTTAAAATCATAATTTTTCAAACACATTTTTTCTACACACCGGTAATAGAGAACATTTCAGGCTTTCTTTCAAGGTATAATACGGCTCAGTAGCCCTTGAAAGACCGGGGATATAAAAAGTTAAAGTTTTGTTATCAAACTTTCAACATAATATGAGGACCTGTTTTCATTAAAATATCAAAAATTATTTTAAAACAATCGCGCGATTTTACATACTGATTTTGCCACACTTCGACTTTAAGTACAGAGGGAATTTGTACCCCCCTGCCTGAACCAAGGTGAAATATAAATTTAACGATTTTCAAAAATTTTTTTTCATTTCGACGTTACGAAAAAGGGATTAAAAAAAGGGCGCTGGTCCATATTTCCTCCAAAGCTTGAATATATAATTGGGCATAAGTCAGCCATTTATTATCCGATCTAGTTGGAATCAGTACCATTACAAAGGCCGGAGATATTAAAGTTCAAATTAAAGTTCATAGTATTTTTGTGTTATAAAGCTTTCTGAGTGGCTTAGGTATTTTCTCGTCTGGTGCGAGTCCAATACCCGCTTCGTGGCTGTGGATAGTATTTTTGTGTTAAATCGCGCGATTTTTTATAAATAATTTTTTAATTTTGGTGAAAAAAGTGGCAAATGTATTCAAAACTTTGAACTTAAATATCTCCGGTCTTTGAAGGGTTATTGGTGAGAATTATACATTAAAAAAGGCAAAGTCTTGTCTATTATCGGAGTCTACCAAAAAACTACCAATTTTTTTAAATAATAAATTTTTATTAAAAAAGGTAGGTTAACAAATATTATTTTTTTAATTACCCCCCAATGGATCAATTAAAATAAATATGTGCATACACAGATTTATAGAATTTAGAAAGACCTTTGTAATGATACTCATTTCTACTAACTTTGATAACCTCTTTTAAAGCTTTTGAACTCAGTGCAGACGCTTTTCTCGGTGGTGACATTTTGGTGTAGATCTGAGAGTTGGTGCTAAACTAAATTTATTCCAAAGAATAATGCCATAATATTGATGAAAATAAAACTAATTATTTAATTTTTTATAGAAAATATTAAATACTTACATTTTTGCGCAGCACTCCCTAGCAATTTGTTGGCGGAATTACTCCCAAAAGTTGTTTTCACATTCTCAATTTTATTGACATTTAGAATATCTACTTTTTCCCGGGAAAAAATTTCTCTTTTTCGAAGTTTGTTTAGAATAAGGGAAAAGGGAATAGGGAAAAAACTCCCAGGGAGATTTTATTAAGAATAGGGGAACAGGGAATAGGGAAACAACTCTCCGGGAATTGCTATTGAGAATTGGGCTGATTGTAATAATCAAACGCTCCCTACAAAAAATCATCGTTTACTTTAAAAATAATAAAAAAAATAATAAAGTGCCTTTATTCAAGTGAACCAAAAAAATAGCACGTTTTTGGACTTTTTTTATAAATTGCTCAAAGAAAGTTCTTTGTCCACTATTGTCATGATTTTTTTATATATGTCATGCTTCCATTTCCATTTTAAAATTCTGCAATCGGTTACAAATTGCAAAAGAAACAGGCTGCTGAATATGGAATTTTTAGTGCCTTTAAATAAGTGAACCGGAGTGTATCAATAACTTGTAATTCACTTTAAAAATATTGTTAGGTGGTCTTGTACTACAGGCTGTTTTTTATGTTTCAGGCCGATGTTTTTTTTTTAATAAATCTTAAACAATACAATAATTTTTAATAATATTGAACGTTTGGTTATGGAACGTATTGGTTATGGCTAAATGGCCGCCTTTGGTCGCTGCGCGCATGAGTGCTCTTCCAAACCTTTTTTTCATAATATTTTGTCATATTAGGGGTCTTATTGGTCAAATTTCTTCAATAATGTTCTTTAGCATCTGATTTCGGCCAGACTTCACTTTATCTCCCAGTGTATACAAAGTTTCAAAATTCTTTATAATACGCTTAATGGTTGACTTGCTCGTCACATTATTTAAACCAAAAAATCCAGCAATATTCTTCAACACGTTGGTGGGTGTTCCATAATAAGTTGTTATCGACTGCTCAGGACAATTGTCAATTACAAACAATTACAAACGAACGGAATTTTGAGAAGCTTTTTCATGGCTAATTACTCGATAGTGTCGTCGTCACTACGCGAGGTGTGGCCGTCGTCCAAAGAAATATAATAAAGTGGTATGGGCAGGGATTGAATTTACGGTCGCATGTACAAGAGCCGCGCATACATACCATTGCACCACCGACGGCCACACTGACCACAAATGTCAACCAAACAGAAACGGCGGTCAAAAGATATCAGCCTGGAACATAAAAAACAACCTGTATTTTCCCTTGCTATATATTTATTTAGAGACAAATTCACTTTACAATTTTTATACAATTATTAACGAAATCTAAAATTTATTCCTTCATTTTTAGGAAAACACATCTTTACGTTCTCAATTAATGGCCTTTGCCAAAACCTGCGATTGTAAACATCGGAATGTGAGTGAATTTATATTGAATACATTAAATATGAATGAAAAACATAAACGTGGAGCTACAGTATTAAGTGACATTGATGCAGCGTTCCTGATAGACGAAGACAGCAGTGATCAGTCTGAGAGGGGCGAGGATTTTGCATTTTCGAATACCCCTGTATCATCTCGTTCTACAACACGTCACGTAAGAATAGCTCCAAAACCATTAAACGCCAGTTCATCCATCAATAAAAATTTTAAACATCGTATGAATGCGTCTACAGTGAAGAAAAATGTTGCCGTGCTGTTTGCTATGGCTTTTATGGTCACCCTAAATGTGGGAAATTTCCAAAACTATTTAAATAAGTCCGCATTAGAGAATGCCTTGGAAGCAACGACCGGAAATAGTAATTCGAATGAAGGAGGAGAACCCTCTGTGGCCGCGACGGGTAGACGTTTGCTGTGGGTACCCAATGAACATGAGTTCAATGAGCAACATAATCGTTCTAAGCGTGAAGCTGACTTTAACAATATGCCACCTCCGCCATTGCACTTTTTACGCCCCGTAAATCGTACGACGGCAGATGAGCTAAACGGGACGACGACGAAAGATGAACCGCCTATAAAGGCAATACCGACATTAAAATATGGACCTACGGCTTACGGAAACGGAACTAATTTTGCACAGGAAAACAACATGCGTTTGGCTAGGAATTTACACAAATGGATTGGTGGCAACGACTATTTGAATTTAACTGGATCGGGTAATGGAATTGGTGGACGAATGGCACAATACAAATTTGCGGCAACGGCTGAATATGACGATTATGACTTGAATTCGCATGCTACAGTTGGCATAAAACAGAAACGGAAAATTTTATTAGGATCTGATGCTGCTGGTGTAGCTGGAAAACAAAAGAAGTATGACATAGACGGTGCTGGTGAACAAAATTCATTAGGTTTGTTTAAACATAGAATCAATGAGGAATATATGAAACTTTTCAAAGGAATCAAGAGACAAGATGATACATTCTACGTTCTGTCATTCAACCTGGATCATATTCTCTTGCCAGCCTCGGCTTATAATAAAAGTGCACGACCTAAAATGTCTTTAATGTTGCCCGCTGGTGATCCCTCATTGAATGGTGACATTATTCTTATGCAAATTGATTGTGAAGTTATGAACACAACTGAATTAGAACTAAAATCTCACATGATTCCGGAGAAATTAAGACCCCTTAAGTATGGACCCAATAATGTACGTGTCAATCCAAATGACGTGGCGAATAATGAGACAAAAAGCGGTGGAGCAGCGTCAAAGACAAGCGGGGGTGGCGATATACATTTAAAAAGGGAGGAAGATGCCAAAGAGAAACCGGCAGCACCTCGCACGTATTTCATGATGGGTCCGAAAAATCAATCGTCCGGAGGCAAAGGTGTCGTTAACGGAGAAACGGTGATTAAGAAAAGACCCACCATAGTTAAATTGAATGCAAATGATAGCGTTATCGGCAGTGGCATTATGAATGTACGCAATTCTACGCTATTTACACGCATGAAAGATACCGTTGTTAATGGTAGTTCAACAAGTGGGTTTGTAGCTGCCACTGCATCGGATGTTAGAAAATTAATGTAGTTATTTCGATGAGAGACGTAAGGTAAAAGTTAAATATGCTTCGATATTTTAATCGCTGGTATGTCAGAAGGTGTTGAAACACAGATATGAATTAATTACACAAATTCATAGTAATAGTAATAAAAGGCAATTTTCGGACTTACTGGGTTTTGATTATACTAGTAGAGGTTCTTACATTTCAATCTCAATGGGTTAAATTCAAAAAATGTATTCAAATTAACTGAAGAATAGTTTTAAAGATCTCGTTCAATGTATTTATATTGCACCTTTTGTAGGCAATACAATATGTATGTTTCGGCCCAATAACGCATCAATGAATACTAATATCGAAGTTGAATATTAAATTTAAATAATTTAAAGGCTTTATTTGTAATTATTCCGAACAATTTCCAAAAGTGTCCTAACTAGAATTTTGTTTAACAGACAAACCTTACCGTTTCTTTGACTTTGATTTCTAAACAAACTGATACCTTTACACTGTTATTAGAATTTTGATAATGATGTTTTTAAAAATTTTGTAACATGTACATACACTTCGTTTCTATTGTAAAATTGGCTCAATATTTTATTATTAATATTAATATAGTTGATTAACAATATATTTGTAATTAAATAATACAAATAATAAAATTATGAATTATATAAAATTATAAATTTATAATAACAAACACCTTTAGCTATAGTTAACATACGTTTTAAGCATTTGATATGTAATTGATGGGAATTTATTTTGTATTAAATAAAAACTGGAAAAATTAACTACTATTAACTTATAAATGTGATTTCTTTATAAAATAAATAATACAAAAACAATTCTGTTATTTTCAATTTGTTTCTACTTAAAGACAGACATTTTAAAGCAATATTATTTTCTGTATGTGCAATCGTATTATATTATCATTTTAACATTTATATCCACAAATTAGTGATTATTGAAGCAAATTTTAATGTACGTTTTTTGTTTAATAATTAAGTTATCAATAATTATAACAAATGTATAGAAGTATAGATCATTACATATACATTTAATAAAAACATAAAAACCTTAATAGTATGTGTTTCCTTTTTCAAACGTAAGTTAATTCACCGCATGGATTTTGCATCATAATCTGTTTTTTGCATTTAATCTGTCACATCCCTAAAAACTATTATTGAAAAAAATCGTATTCGTTTATTGAATTTATACATACAACTACTTACATGTGTTTCTAAAGTTTGGATTTAATTTATTTTTATTTCAACATCGTTTAATTTAAAGCCTTGTGACCAATTACAATATGCATTAAATGGCCGTTGGCGGTGCAATCCCTGTTCTGACCACCTTACATTTCTTTCGACGGTAGTCACCTCGCTTAATGACGACGACAATATCGAGTATATTGCTATGAAAAAGCTTCTCAAAAACTTACGGAAAACTTATGAACCCAATCAGTAAGTATAAAACTGAAAGCGCACAGCTCGCTGGTTGCAAGAAGCTCTCCCCCAATCGTTTCATGGGATGTAATGGGAAACCAGTTTTTTATTAGACAAAGCGCAGAAAAGAATCTACTCGACATACATAGGTATAAGATCTACTTAAGCTTATAATTTAAAGTATTATAGGTATTACATTGTTTTATGAAAAATGTTAAATACGCTTAGTAGAAATAGTGCTTTAGCAAAAATTAAAAAAAATGGATATATATTTTAGAATAAAATAGGATTTTTTTAAAAATTTTTAATTATCAACCCGATTCTGAATATTCCCTCGGATTTTTCTCGAGAAAAAAATCATATTATAAGGTCTGTCTGCGTACACGTATTTTGCATAATTTTGTGCAAAATGTTGCAAAATCTTGCAAAATGTTGTCTGCGTACTCCAAATCTCTTGTAGCGAGATAACGAAAAAGAGAATTTTTTGGCAGTTGGAAGTTAGAGAACTTGCAAAATGTTGCTGGAGAAATTTCTTCTTGCAAGATTTTGCAACTAGTTTGAACAGCTGTTTTTGTTTACTGTTTGAATGAAATAATTTTTGTGAAATGAAAATAAAAATTTAAATTTAACAATGGCAGAGGTAAGTAGTTAGAATTGTGTTGATTTTTAACGTTTATAATAAATTATAATAAACAAAACATTTTACTTCATGCTATAAACGTGCAAATATACAGTGCGACCGTGCGACACATATGCTAAAATTCTTTTGCTTTGCTATTTCAATTGTTTCCACAGCTGTTTTCTTGCAAGATTTTACTGGATGCTGTCTGCGTACTTTTTGATATATTTTCAACCGAGAGAGTAAAATTGTTCTTACTCTCCCAAAAAAAGTTACTGAGTATTTGCTACTGGAAAAGTACGCAGACAGACCTATTAATGGTAAAATAATCATTTTACCATGGACCTATTGTACAAAATGTTACAAACTGTTGTCTGTTTACTGCAAAACTTTTGCAACGAGAGAGCCAAAGAGAGAATTTTTTGACAGTTGGATGATAGAGAACTTGCAAAATGTTACTGGAGGAATTTCTTCTATCAAGATTTTGCAAGTTCGATCAGCTGTTTTTTATTTACATTTTGATTGCAATATTTTTGTGTGAAAAAGAAGAATAAAGTTGAAATTTAACAATGGCATAGGTAAGTGTTTAAAATTGTATTGTTTTTTAACGTCTATTGTAAATTAGAATATAAAAAACATTTGTTTTTATGCTAGAAACGTCCATACATACAGTGCGACCGTAATGCAAGTGGCTTAGTCATTTCAATTGTTTACACTTGTTGCTGTTTTCTTGCAATATTTCACAAAATGTTGTCTGTTTACTTTTTGGAATAGAGAAAAACAAGAGCGTAAAATTTTTTTTACTCTCTGCAAAAAGTTACTGGATAAATCTTGCTGGAAAAGTAAACAGACAAAGCTACTGGAAAAGTACGCAGACATACCTATTTTTTACGATATACACCGCGTTCTGTGGTCCGGCTTCCGAGTCCTGACTGGATGCCAAGAGATCCTCTTCTGATGGGCTGCCCAGCCCCATCGAGGAATCTTTTTTTAAAGTGACATTTTTGATAATTGATAATTTTTGTGAAATGAAAATAAAAATTTAAATTTAACAATGGCAGAGGTAAGTAGTTAGAATTGTGTTGATTTTTAACGTTTATAATAAATTATAATAAACAAAACATTTTACTTCATGCTATAAACGTGCAAATATACAGTGCGACCGTGCGACACATATGCTAAAATTCTTTTGCTTTGTTATTTCAATTGTTTACACACCGATCAGCTGTTTTCTTGCAAGATTTCACTGGATGCTGTCTGCGTACTTATATATATATATATTTTCAACCGAGAGAGTAAAATTGTGCTTACTCTCCCAAAAAAAGTTACTGAGTATTTGCTCATGGTAGAAATATAATGGTAGATGCAGTACGAGAACAAATACAACAAGCCAAAAACAACAGGCATTTTGTTTTTGCTTAGTGTCTGTGTTGTGTCAAGTCAGGTGATAGAAAAATTATGAAAATGTAAACAAATTTGCAAAAAGTGCCATTTAGAAAATGATTGAGTGTTATTTGATATATCGAAAGTGTTTAAGTGTGAAAATTAAAACGTTTCTATGTAATTTTTGCAGAGAAATATTTTAAAAACAGCAGTTGCTAGCGAACGGGGGTTGCAGACAAACAAATGTAAACAAACTTTGACATAAGAGAAAAACTTACTCACGCTCAGTCCAGAAAAAACTTCATATCAGCTATGAGAAGTTGCATCCAAGCTAGTGCTTCTACCATTTCTTTGTACCATGGTATTTGCTACTGGAAAAGTACGCAGACAGACCTATAAACAGACGGGGAAATGAGTAACGGAGAGAGAATTACGAATTTTCGATATCAGCTGTTTTGCTTTATGACGTTTGGGTTTGGTTGTTAAATGTAAATATTTTTAAGCAAATACAACTTAATTACAGAATTAATAAAAAATATGTTAAAATGTAACATTACAATTACAAAGAATAATAGCAGAAGAACGGCCGGAAGCAGGAGAAGCGATTTCGAATAATGAGAGGCTTCTGCCCAGGCACACCAGAACCATTCTGGCACAGCTTAGATCTGGTTGGAGTTATATCCTGAACTCATACAGATCAAAGATAATCCCAGGCACCTTAGATCAGTGCCCACACTGCCTACAAAGCCCTCATGACACTATCCACATTTTCAACTGTCCTGATAGGCCTACTGACTTGCGCCCAGTGGACCTATTTGACAGACCCTTGGAGGTGGCACAATTTCTCCAGCTCATAGGGAATTACACATAATTTTGTTTTTTTTATATCTTCCAGGGACGAACGAGTGGAAACAGAAAATCTGTTACAACAACAAACGTTTGCAAGAAGGCAGTTATGCGCATAGAGTAATTCGTATACATACATATGTCCATTAGGGCGGGCCAAATTTTTTTGTTGATTAGAGCCGCCGCATAGTATGATTCTATGGATAATTATAAGCAACTTTGATGAAGAAACCATAGGTCTATCTCGATATTCGAGTCTCCCACTTTTCAAAAAATGATTTTTTCCCTATAACATCATTTTGATTCAAAATTCGATTTTTTATTCATCGGTTTTTTGGGTCGAGAAATTTATTTCGGATCTTTATTTTTACCTATGACCACCGCCAGAGGGCGTTTCATGCATATTTTAACTATTTTTCGTCTATTTTCCGAGAAAAATTACAAGTTTTTCGGTAAAATTTATCTTTATTTTATTTTTTTCAACAGAAATTCAACCTAAAAAATAAGAACATGTGTAAAAGTCTGGGGTATTTGGGGGTCATGATGTAACTGCCATAACACTGTGTCGACTTTTTTCTAAAACACGTTTAGAAACGCTAGCCAGCAATTGAACATGTCTTTCCGTTGCTTGTATGTGTACCGGAATTCTTGGATCAGGTAATGGTGGATCATCGTATTCTAAATATTGTTCCAAATGATCATACGGAATGGTATGCGAAAACGGTGGTTCGAATAAGACATCATCTTTATTGAAATCAATCATATTCGTATAATCTGTACAATTGAAGTTTATCAAAGGTTTTTGATAAACTCTAAGATGTGCCGGGTCGTACAGATTTCTTCGGTAGTGTAAAATTTTCTTGATTGCGATGTTTCGTGTCTCTTTTTTATCATCAAATAACATCGCTAACAAAATATTTTCGGAATGTGCGTAATATGAATTGTCTTTAATGACATTATTCATTTGTATCCAAATATTGTGTCCAACGAATGAATTTGTAAAATAATACACTACCGAAGACCACCGAATTATAGTACTTGATGTTAAATTCCTTGTTGGATTTTCAGTTGACACATACAACCGCAACAATCTATTCGCCCTGGTGAGCCAACGTGAATGTGCTATTGGTCCTGGTTTGATGTGAGACAAATCCGCAGGAACAACACCATTCGAAATTGCATTGGCCATTTTGTATAGGTACTTTGAATCGGTGGATAATTCAAATGGATCTAAATCAGGTGGCATGTTCTCTAGCACGATTATCTCGAATTCATCTACAAGCTGAAAAAAAATAAATTAGATGAATTAAATTGCCCAACGTTCCGGTTGTTGTTCGTGGTCCAGTGGTCGATGATCTGTCCAAAGTGTTAAACAAATGACGAAATGGCAGCTCGTTTGAAGTGCAGAAGGCACACAAACCAACGCAGCGGTCTATTCAAATCGACGCAAAATCCCATTTCTTACGCCAGTATTTGTTGGCTCACCATCACAGCATATGCCGATTAATGCATCGAGAGCAATTTCTTTTTCGACGAAGAATGCATTCAATGTCATCAATTTGTGTTCAGCATCTTCATTTTCGACTTTTGTGTAGCCTATCAATTGAGAATTTGGTTCTTTCAAAACAACTAGATGTGGTTCTTTCACCATCCTTGGATGCAACTTCTCATCGATTTTTTCCATTGTTAAAGCATAATTTTTTCGGCCGTCGAATGAAAATGCTATCAAATTGGATGCATCATACTGCTTACGAAGCAATTCTTCTCTGCATTTGGCTTTTTCTCGACGCACTTTATTTTTATCCATGATGATAGGATTGCCATGTGCATCTTTTACGTCAATGTCTTGCATAAGAGATGTTGCGAGTGCTGCTGCTATTCTATCAGACACACCAAATCGATCACACATCGCAGCGAAGATCGAAGCATCGTATCTGGGATTATACGGTCCTCGTATCATTGGTGGAACATCTTGTGGATTTGAACTTGGCTCATCTGTATCAGTACTTGGTTCATATGCTAAATGGGTCTCTTCAGCGCTTGTTGGTATTATTGTTGACCTCGGTGCTGGCTCTTCAACTTCTGGCACGAATTCCGGTATCGTCAATCTTCTGACATTATGGGCGTTTTCGGAAATGCATCACTGCAGAGCATCTGATGCGCATCACGTTCGAAAATGCAACACTCTGCAACACTGCAAGAGTCGCATGTTCTAAAAGTAATCAACACAGCGTATGATGCACAAACACGTCGCAAAATGCGCAGTAGCAAAATGGCTGATGCAATGAATGAGTAAGTACGAAATTTGGTATTAATTTATGTTGTTTTTTATTAAACTTACTATTTTTAAAATTTTTTAGAGTCGAGGTGGGTGGTAGGGACTACAAATTGATAATAAGGACAAGGTTGGATATGGAGGAGGAATTCGCCAATGGTAGAAGGAAAAAGTGTGTTTTATGGCGGAAAGTGGTGGAAAAAATAAAGGAGCAGAAACCGGATTTTACACTGAACAAGGATCAGGTAAATAGGAAGTTCTTAAACTTACTCACCACATATAAAAGGATAAAATCCCGGAACAAGGAAAGTGGTAGCAACGCAACCACTTGGGAGTTCTATGAGGACTTTGATGAAGTCTATGGCATTAGGCATTCTGTCGTTCCACCTGCCGCCAATCTCATTTCCTCTATTGAGCCAACTGAAACTTCTGAACCGTCCCCTGAGCCCACTGAATGCGCTGAAGAAGTTGAGCCACCATCCAACATCCAAGAAGTCTCGCGGGTCACAAACCGAAATTCTTGCGTACCTCAAGAAAGAGTCGGAGAAGGATCAAAAACTCCACGAAGAGCTGATGGCGATGGAAGAGAGGAAGTTGCAAGTGGAAGAAAAACGTGTCAGTACGATGTTGCAACTTAAGGAAGTCTTAGAAAGAACAATTGGCAATAAGTAAACGATTTTTGTTTTGTGATGTTTGTTTTTATGTAAATAAGTTTTAAATAAGTATTTCTAGTTTTGTTTTGTGATATGAATTTCGTGAATTACCTACCTTTATGTTTGTTTTTATGTAAATAAGTTTTGAATAAGTACTTTTAAGTTTTGTTTGTGATATGAATTCAATGAAATATTTATTTTTTGTTCTTTTTTATGTAAATATGTTTTAAATATGTATGTACTTTTAATTTTTGATCGTGTTTTAAATAAACATATGAATTAACATGAAAATAATGTTGTTAAGTTATTTCGCAATGCAATCCCATCTTCATTGTCGGGTTGTGCAATTTCAATTATGGCCGCGTTTGATGAATCTCTATTTTCTGTCGAATCAAAATCCGGAGGAATATATTCCGTTGCCTCTCCATTATTTATAACGAAGTTATGGAGAATCGCACACGCTAAGACGATTTCTGAAACACTTTTTAGACAGCCTGTATCTAAGCGATCCAAAATTCTGAATTTATTTTTCAAAATTCCAAAAGATTGTTCTATAAAAACACGTGTTGAGCTAAGGCAATAATTAAACTTCTTTTGTTCGCGTGAAAGGTTTCCATTGTCCCTATATGGAGTCAATAAAAACTTAGAAATGGGATATGCTGAATCCCCTACGATTATGGCGTTCTCAGCAAGTTCAACTTGTCCACCCAAAATTGACCTATATATTGGACTATTTTTCCACACATTGGCATCGTGACAACTACCTGGGTAACCAATGAAAACATCCAAGAAGCGGAATTTACTGTCGCATATGGCCTGAAATTTCAATATATACAAACATATCATATATGTATTTGTATAGTTACAAAATAATAAGTATGGTACTTACTTGCATATTAACGGAATAAAATCCTTTCCTGTTGTAGTAACTAATTGCGTCCTCTTTTGGTTTTAGTATTTTCAAATGTGTGCCGTCGACACATCCGACCACATACGGGAAGGAATTTTCTCTACTGTTCTGAAACCTTTCCATAACAAGTTGTGGTTGGTATGCAGAAGGCCATGTTGTTTCTTTTTTCAAGTAACATATGGCTTTTATGGTTTTGTAGAAAAGTTTGTGGGCAGTATCCATTCCCATATAGAGGCGGTCATTTATTTGCCGGAAGGTTACACTACCATTACTTAGCTTCCACAAGGTGATATATAAGCACTGTTCCAAATGGTAAAGGCATCGGCCGATGTTACGTGTCGTCCAAAAAGGCTTAAGCGCACACAGCAAAGACTGAAAACTGGAATTTAAACACTTTATTGCTTTTAACATATATTGGAACACTTACTTGAAATGTGGAACGGCTCATACGAAAATGATCAAAAAAAATATCATCCGGATATAGTTTAATAACCTTATAGTAATCCAAAACTTTTGGAATTCTCCGTTTTTCCGAACATAAATTGTAATATCAAATTCCTTTTTTTATTCTTTAAAAGTTTTCTTTGTTGCAAACTACATAACTTCAATTCACTTGGGTTATCATCCAATTCACAAATTAAATTTATTAAAACATTTTCCATTGAAATATTTTCGTGTTCGGAATTGCAAATCAAAATTAGCAACAATCAAGCATCTGCATCAGCTGATTGGCATCAGCAGTGCAAATGCATCACAGTTGCGCATCAGATGCGCTGCAGTGATGCATTTCCGAAAACGCCCTATTTTGATCTCGCATAAACTCTTTCAAATGATCTGGAATCAATCCACATGAGCATAACGCTGCCTTCAAGTCATATTGACATTTGCCGATGTAAAATAATTCTTTTGTAGATTGCACGAACGTTCTGAATGTGGCGATTTTTGGATGTTTAGTTTCGATTTGATACTTGTCAATTAATGTACCCAATTTTCTAACAACACTTTTTTTGTTAGAATTTCAACATTAAGTTGACTCCAAATTTGAATCAATTTGTCTGTTACGTGCGGTACGAATGTTTTATACGAAAACATTTTGTTTTGGAGTTTAGCACGTTCGCCCAAGAAAAAAAACATCTTAAAATATCCTGTTTCGTTGGCAGATTGAGTCCACTCAAATCACAAGATGCACCAAAAACAGCAACATCGTGCGAAGGCAAATGCTTCAAATGATTTTCGGTACTTGTTGATGTTGTTGCGGTTTGCGATGTTGACGGCAATGCATTTGGATCCATTGTATACTTTTACTAAAAGAACTAAAAAATAACTGAAATTAGTATATTTTAAAACATTTGGTTCGAATATGTTGTTTCCACCTACAAATTGGTAAATATTTACTTACTTTTATTGACTATATTACAACCTCATGGGGTCAGACGTCTTACACATATTAATTAAACAAACAAATTAAACAAATTTCAACATATTCTTCCAACTGGCTCCATCCTTCGCCTTTTCTCGCCAGTTGGTAACACCAAGGATACGGAGGGATTCCATCGGGTCGGGTACGTTATCAAAAATCTTTCGCGCTGGCTCATCTTCATCCATTCTGATAACATGGCCTAGCCAACGCAATTGGCACACTTTGATTCGTCTAGCTATGTCCACGTCAGAATAGAGATTATATAGCTCTGCGTTCCAGCGACGTCGGTACTCGCCGTTTTCTCTAACAGGACCATATAGTTTACGGAGAAAACTCCCAGGTGTTTTTCATCCGCTTGCGATATGACCCAAGTTTCGGAGCCATATGTCAAGACAGGTAAAATGAGAGTCTTATATAGTTGGACTTTTGTCCGTCGAGAGAGGGCTTTGTTCCTAAACTGCTTTCTGAGCCCAAAATAACATCTATTTGCAAGCACAATTCTCCTATCTATCTCCAGGCTGACGTTGTTGACCTTGTTCACGGCGGATCCAAGGTAGACAAATTCATCTACCACTTCAAAATTAAATCGGTTGTCAACGTTCAAGTGCGGACCAAGTCGAGAGGTTTCTCTAGTCGTTGACACCATCAATTTTGTCTTGCCCTCATTAACAGCAAGACCCACCTTCGCTGATTCCTTTTCGATTCTTGAAAATGCTGCAGTAACCTCTCGCAAATTTCGCCCAATGATGTCTATGTCGTCAGCATACGCCAGCAACATATGGCTTTTCGTGTTAATGGTCTTGTTCGTATTTACTGCAGCCTTTCTCATTATTATCTCCATTAAGATGTTGAAGAGATTGCCTTGTCTAAGTCCTCGCTTGGTACAGAATGGTTCAGTGAGGTCTTTCCCCACTTTCACTGCTGATTTGGTGTTGGTCAGCGTCATTCTACAGAGGCGGATCAGTTTTGCCGGAATGCCAAGTTCAGACATAGCTTCGTACAGTTTTCCCCATATGGGACTATCGAAAGCAGCTTTGTAATCGACAAAAAGGTGGTAAGTATCGATTTGCTATTCGTGGGTCTTTTCCAGGATTTGGCGTAGCGTGAATATTTGGTCAGTTGTGGACTTGCCGGTCTAAAACCACACTGATAAGGTCCAATCAGGTTTTCAATAATTGGCTTTAGTCTTTCACATAATACGCTCGACAAGACCTTATACGCGATGGATAAAAGACTGATAACGCGATAGTTGGAACAGACACAAGGATTACCCTTTTTGAATACAGGACATAATACACTGAGACTCCAATTGTCGGGCATAGATTCCCCAAGCCATATACCTCATATAAGTTGATGCATGTGGGCTATCAGTCCTTCGCCACCTGCCTTAAAAAGTTCAGCGGGTAGGCCATCCGCACCAGCGGCTCTATTATTCTTAAGACGGTAGATCGCCGTTCTAATCTCGTCTTGGTTGGGGGAGGTACAATCTATACTATCTTCCACTATCATTACCTCCTGATCTTCAGTGGAAGAATCTGAGTGGAGTAGTGCTGAAAAGTGGTCTCTCCACATTTTGAGCACACACTGCTTCTCAGCCACCAGATTCCCATTCTCGTCCTTGCAGGAGGGCAGCCCATTATAAAGCCCGTTGGTCGATCTTCTTACCCTCTGGAAAACTTACGGGATTCACCATTCATCCTGCACATTTCGATTCTTTCACTCTCTCTCTGCTCCCACTGCCATTTTTTTCGCCTAAATAGTTAATAGCTGTTTCGTTGCCATACGTGCAGCGTCTTTTTCATCAGTTGCAATGCGACATTCTTCGTCGTACCATGGCTTATCCCTCTGCGGTTTTTGATAGCCAAGTTCAGTCATTGCAGCGATTTCCAAAGAATGGGAGATGTGCTTCTACTGCGCATCTGGGTCTTCGGGAGGGGGGTATTCTTCTCCAGCAGGAGAGAGTTTCTGTCGATAGGACATTGATATCTCCGGTATTTGTAGCTTGTCAATATCCAGCTTTTCCTGTGTTCGGCTCCGTACGTTTTTCGCCCTGCAAAATCTCGTGCGAAATTTCGCAGCCACCAGGTAATGATCCGAGTCGATATTGGCACCTCGAATCACACGTACATTCATTACACTAGAAGAGTGCCTGCCATCTATTACCAAGTGATCAATCTGGTTCTTCGTCCGTTGATCAGTAGATATCCAGGTCGCCTTATGAATGTCCTTATGCTGGAATCGTGTGCTACTAACTACCATGTTCTTTGCAGCGGCGAAGTCTATCAGTCTTATTCCATTATCGGAGGTGGTATCATGTAGACTGTGATTGCCGATGGTTGGTCGAAAGAATAATCTTAATGTCGTGGTCAGGGCAGCGTTCATATACATCCTCCAGGCGCTCATAAAATGTTTCTTTGACCTCATCATCTTTATCCTCTGTCGGTGCGTGCACACAAATTAACGAGATGTTGAAATATTTCGCTTTGATGCGAATTGTGGTTATGCGGTCACTCACTAGGTTGAACCTTGAAACTAGGTGTCGCAGTCTCTTGCCTACTAAATCGTGTTTACGCTCATGGCAGCTGTAGTAAATATCGAAGTTTTTCTTTCTGGTGCAACCATATCCTGTCCATCGCATTTCCTGGATCGCTGTGATGTCAGCTTTATATTTTCCGAGGACATCCGCCAGTTGGAAAGTGGCACCAGTCCTGTATAACGTTCGAACATTCCAGGTACATATCCTTAAATCATGGTCCTTATAACGATTGCGAGGGTCGTCAACAGATGGGGGGTTTCTTTGTTCATTATATTTTCTGTGTATTTTCATTGCCGATATAACGGTGGCGGGAGGCAAACCCAGCCCATTGGTAAATACACAGTGGTAAAAATGGTGAGAATTTTATTTATATTCAAATATCAAATTTTGATTTGAAACGAAAAACGAAAAAAAAATTGTTTTTAATTGACTTACTTAAAATTAACAACAATAAATGTCAGAGATTTAAAGTCCGCAAAGCAGCAGAAACAATTTTGGTTGAAATTAAAATATGCATGAAACGCCCTCTGGCGGTTTGTCATAGGTAAAAATAAAGATCAGAAATGAGTTTCTCGACCAAAAAAACCCCCATATACACATAAAAAAGATAATATAACGATGAATAAAAAATCGAATTTTGAATCAAAATGATGTTATAGGGAAAAAATCATTTTTTGAAAAGTGGGAGACTCGAAAATCGAGATAGACCTATGGTTCCTTCACCAAAGTTGCTTAGAATTGTCCATAGAATCATCCTGGGGGGCGACTCTAATCGAATTTTTCGGCTCCATACAAATTGGCCCGCCCTAATGTACATATATAGAGTTATCATTTGTATCACCAAATTTATGACATTTGGATGTTGAAAAGATTTGCTTTAATAATACCAGATAGCGGCAATGGTTCAAACCAACCAACAAGAAAACAACCACGGCATTTCGTGTTGGGTGTTAAAATTATTGTGTTAAATTAAACACAAATTTATACTAACAATTAAATATAACAAAAAGTCAAAAATACGTTTAAATTTCATGGTTCTCAACCAAAACGATATGACAAATTTAAGCCAACAGTTCTTGTAACTCCACCTGTTGTAAGCCGACCAGCTCGTGGCACACCGACCGCACCACGAAGAGTGTGAAAGGAAACGTCAGATGAGACCAATTTAAGATGAATCCACTTGAGCTGCCGCAAACGTTGTAAGTACAATAAGGGAGTAACGACATTGCCGCGATGTGGGTCGCCGATTTAAAGCTCGTGAGGTAAAGATGCTTTTTGGTCTAGGAATCGTCAGGTTCCGCCACTCCAGCATCAATCTGCGCCACTGCTCCGCTCCTCTAGTCTTCTACTCTCCCTCACGAACCATGAGATTGATATTGCTCTAGTACAGGAGCCCTGGATATACCGCGAGAACAATGTGAAAGGTCTGGGCAATGTCAACGTGAACATCTTTGCGGTCAGAACATCTGACAAGTTAAGACCTTGTATAGTAGCTGGAAAAGATTTGAAACTTATCCTTTCTTCCAACTTTAGTAAGGGCGACGTGTCAACGGTGTGCATGAATGTTGAGACTGGATCAAATTTGATACGTGCGCCTGTGTACTTATCGTTTGAGGAGTGTGATATGTCTGATAGGACAGTTCTTGAATGGCTACACCAGCCATACACTAAAGGGCAACGTGTTATTATGGGCTGTGATGCAAATCCTCACCATACACAGTGGGGCAGCGCTGCGATAAATAATAGAGGTGAGTCAGTCTTTGATTTTATTATTCAATTTTTATTATTGCAATAGCGGAAATAGGGCCACCTTTCGTAATAAATTGAGTGAGAGTGTTATTGACATAACCCTATCTTCTGAGGAATTGATTGTAAAGGATTGGAGGGTGTCGGTTGACTACTCCCTTTCTGATCATAGTACAATTCTCTTCACTATTGACTTCGTGGCGGGATCGCGAAGTCCGTCTAGGAACCGTAGGAGAACTGACTGAGTGAAATTTCATGAACTTATCAGTAGGTTGTCGGGGTTGGACTGCAATCCCTTCACCACAAGTGACGAAGTTAATAGGAACGTTTACAAAATCACAGATCTTCTCTATAAATGCTTTATCGATACATGCCCTCTTACTTTCCCGGGTAAGAGAGGCTCTTCAATAAGGCCAAGAAATCGAAAAGGGAATCGGACTGGACTGTACAAAAACAGTTTTAATCAGTTCAAGAAGGATATTAAAAAGGCAAAACTTGCCGCCTTGATCAGTTTCTGCGACTCCAAAATCGAAATCCGATGGGTCATAGAACAACTCCGGAGCTGAGACTCTTGGGCACTTTCCAAATTGTGTGGATATAGAGTCCGCGGAGAGGAATCACCTGGCGACTTCCACTACAGATACCTCCCAACTGGGGGGTGATTGACGACATAGTTGACGAATCAAGGTTGCTTTGGGCTATTCCTATCCCTTTAAATCTCCTGGTCCTGCCGGGATCCTGCCGGTTATGCTGCAGAAATGTGACGCTTTGGGCACCCCTCATCGTATGAGTATCTATAGGGCCTTTCTCAGACAAAGGGAAGGAGGTACTAGTCGTTTTTATTCCCAAGTCGAGAAAGACTAGTCATGTCTCTCCTAAGGACTACAGAAAAATCAGCCTTGCATCCTTTATAGAGAATGGTTGACTCGTACATTGGGAATCGAATTGGCCCATGCTACTTGACTGGTAGACAACATCCCGTCCTCAAGGGAAAATCTGTGGAAACTGCTCTGCACGATGTTGTGGGTAATCTTTAGCTCAACTTGAAGTTTGGGGATTTCACTTTGGCTGCATTCTTGGACATAGAAGGTGCGTTTAACAATGATCTGCGAAACAATTCTCCAGAAATTTCCAAAGTGGTGGTCAGGAGAACAAAAATACTACGGTATGGCGTAAATGTTGTTGTACCGGAAAATTTTCCCAATGTCTGTGGGCGCCTTTGACATTATGCCTCTTATTAAAAAGACCTGTGCCTTCAAATCTCAACCATTGGATTTTTTTTGCTCCGCGAAATAATTATCCAGAAATTTCCAAAGTGGACGTCAGGAGAACATAAATATTACGGTATGTCGTATAACACACTACACTTTGTAAACTAAACAAAACACAAACTATTTATTTAGTTATGTTTTATTGTACACTTCATTTATTTATGTTAATTACAATTTATTTATTTAGTCTTGCTTTTATTTACATTTTCGGGGTTGATTTACCCTCTTACACGAATTTGGTTTGTTGGAACTGTCAATTGAGTTCGTTAAAGGCCACAAAAACCAAATTTGGAATAAATGAAAACATTGGTTTGTGCTACCATATTTTTTCCGGTTTTAATGTTACTCCCTGAGAAGATTTATGGTCAATCCTTATAGGATGTAGAACGTCAATGCCATAAACAACACGATACAGGGTTTAATCCCTGCCCGTTGGGTCTATACTACAGCTGCTGCTATGATGTGGGCCTTCTCGAGACCATGAGAAAGAAATAATAAATCGTCCAGCCAGAGTGAGTTGACCAGTTCAGGGAAATTACGCCTATTGGCACTATGCTTACTACAGGCAAAAATAACATGGTCCGCATCCTCGGTAACTTCACATGTATTACATTCCCCCGTTGGCTCCACACCAAGCCTGTTAAGTGCATTTCTGCAGAAACAATGATTCGAAAACATTCGATTAATTGTCTTAATCCTCATAGGGTCCATATCAAGTTGCTGGAACCATGGTTTAGCCCTAGTATGGGAGAAGATCCTTGTGTAGTTGGAATTCCTTCTGGCTACAAATTCCTCATACCCCGTCGACCATTCTATCCAAAGGCGTCTCTTGCCCTCCGCCACTGCATCCGGGACGGGCCACGTCAGTGCCAAAAACGTTCCGCTGTTCAACACGTCCCTTGCCGTGACGTCAGCTGTGTCGTTCTGCCCGATGCCACTATGACTGGGTATGTGGTGGATTTCAATACCCAAAGGAATTTCCCCTGCCAAAGAACGGATGTTTTGCGTGAGGTTTTTCGCATGGTTTCTGTCCACTATCGCTTTCAGGCCACTAAGGTCATCAGACAGTATCGCGACCTTCAAAGCACTGTCTCCAATGGCATGCTCGATTGCCCTGATGATCACCACTAGCTCCGCTGACATGGTAAAATAGATCTCACAGCCCGTCGCACTGAGTGGATCCAATTTCTCGGTCAACAAAGCATTGATAGTCTCCCGATTGGCCTCGGCTTTTCTCCTCGCGGGACCCCGAAAAAATTCACCGAACACCTTTATGTTATCCATACATCCTCCGGGGGCTTCCCTTCTGTCATCAAATTTACGGTAAACATGCCCATAGCTCATCATTGATAATCCCTCCACACTTTATAAAGTCTCCGCCGCTGGAAGGTCAAACGCCATGACCTTGATAAGCTCCTTGGCCGTAGCCTGCTCAAAACGAAAAACTGGCGGCATTTCCGCTGACATGTGATGCAGAATTTCGACAGGAATGGATCGGATCAGTCCCAGTACCTTCCTCAGGTGTCCGTTGAGGAAAATTTTGAGTCTTGCATACGACTGACGCGTCAGATCAGATAGGGCGGCAGCGCCGTACTCTATTTTGGAGCGTGCAAATGCCTTGTAGAAAGAGGTCGAGTCCACCCCAAATCTACAACCGCTCAGCAATTTGAAAATGGTTCGATCGACATGCTTCCTCGCCATTCCCGTTTCCGTGAGGGTAATGCCTAAAAACTTGAAACTTCTACTCTGCTCCGGTACCACACCCTCAATTTCGATGTGTAGATCTCTGGATTGCCTGCTGAAATGGGCCACAGAAGTTTTGTTCATGTTGAAACGAAAACCGATTTCGGTACATCTCCTGCGGAATTCCACTATCTTCAACTTGAGCACGCGCTTTGCCTCCGTTAGATCATCGTGAAAAGCATTAATAAGAAAGTCATCCGCAAATTGGAAAAGCAGACAATTTTCGGCGCTTATCTCATGGAGCTAGGCTGTGTAGATGTGGAAGACCGTGGGACTCAAAGAACTACCCCTTGCTAGGCCGTTATTAATTGCAACCGAACGAGTGCCCAAACGCAGCGTTCTGTCCGAGTAAAACTGCAAACTCCATTTGATAATGAGACTGTTAAAGCGTAGAGTAAACACCTCAAGGCTAGCTGTGCAACATCAACACAATCATACGCTTTTCCACGTCCGCGCACATACCCACAATCTGGAGCTTTAAGGACCTCATGGTGGCTATCATGGTGACTATCTCATTTACACACATGGACGTCGAGAAACACGACCTGAACGCATACTAACCACAAGGCAAAATACCCATCCCGTCTAAGTGTTCCTGAATAAAATCCTTAATCTCGGCCTCCAAAATCTTGAGGGGAACGCTCAGCAAAGAAATAGGTCTATAATTTCGTACCAGCGACAAATCCTTTGCCACCTCGCTCATAGCTCCAATCATCACATATACGAGGGGGCTAACAAAAGTTCGCTTAATAGGGTAGAAAAAATTAACTAAAAAATGTTTTAATTTTATATCTTTATTCTTCATCTCTTTGTATTTTTTCAGCGTAATCGCCATTTATTTCGATACATTTTTGAAGTCGAAAAATCCACCTTGAAAAACAGTCTTAAAAATCTTAAAATTTGAATCTTCTGGGCTCCATATCATGCTTTGTTGTTTGGTTTCAGGATCGTACTTGTAAAACTATGCTTCATCACCTGTTACAATTTTCTGAAAAGTGAAAGACTTTCCGTTTTTGAATTTGTCAAGAAAATGTTGAGCAAAACGCACACGCAGTGCAGATTTTTTCGTGTATCCAAGATTATTTTTTAAAATTCGCGATACAGCCATTGCATTCAAGCCCAGTTCTTCAGCAATCATTTCCTGGGTTAATCTTGGATCTTCGTCAATTTTAGACTTCACCAGCGCTACACTTACATCGTCAGTCGCAGATTTTGGACGGCCTTCTCTAGGTTCGTCCTCCACAGAAAAATTACCGGTGTGGAGTCTCCGGAACCACTTTGAAATATTCACAAGGGATGGCGAATACATTCCAAACGCTGTTTCGCATTCACTAAATACTTCCACAGGCTTGAGCTTACACCGAAATCCAAAAAGAATAACAAACCGAATTTCCTGCGTTGGCACAGGGATATCCTCTGACACTGCTTCACTAATTTTACGTTTTCTTGTCTCCATTTTGACCGATCATTCTGAAAATTAGAGTGATATATCGTAAGATTATAACAAACAGTATGTAATTTTTGATTTATTAAAAACTTATAATATGACAGCAACTAAGCGAACTTTTGTTAGCCCCCCGTATGACATGGTCCAACTCTTCTGCCGATCTGTGATTTCGTGACCTGACAAAACTCCCAAACTTGGCGTATCGTAAACACGGATTTAAATCCGCTGTTTGACCCATGACCATGATGCAATACCGTGCCTTTCTGCTCCTCCATCCACGAGTTTTTTTTATGCGTTTCTCCAACTAAAATGTGAATTTAATCTCAAATTGGGTTGTGTAAACGGCAAATATTAGATTAAAACAGCTGATTTGAACATTTTTCTTGCTTAGGTGTTTCTCTTATGTCAAATTCACATGTATTTAATTTTTGTACCTTTTTGTTTACTTTTACAGTAGATACACACATGTAGAAAATTTGACAGATTATGGACACCAAATACAAATAAAATGCCTGTTTTTGTTGTAACAATTACTACTGCGTTTACCTTACTTATTTTACCATTGTAATCGCTAACCTGGCGGCGATCATGGTACAATAATATCTACAGGGTAATAGCAGTGCGCGTTGTTGCTGTTGTAGGCAGCAACAACAGGCATTTTGTTTTTGTTCTATTCGCTTCAGTTGTCAAACTTTACACGAAGACATACCAACAACACAAGGATGCAAAAGAGTACAAAAACAAAATATATGTGAGTTTAACAGCTGAAGCGAAATATCACACGAATATTACTCTGTACATATTACTGTACTATGGCCGCGATAAACGGCAGTGTAAATGCGTTATTACACCGCCAAATTCGAAATTAAATTGACAGTTTAGTTGGCAACTCCGTACTTAGATAAACTCCGCGCCGAGACAAAATTATCGATGACGGCGGCACAACAGAAAATGAAGTTGGCGGTTAGTAGTGTCTACACGGCAACGAATTAGACGCCAGAAGATGTGCACAATTTGGCAAATCTGGTAAAGGAGAACCAAACAGTGCTAGAAATTCACTCAAAAGTCACATTAGGAATCCAGTACTGCCGTGTATTCAACATCTGGGACAATCTGTGTTAAAAGGTTTTATCTTCTAAAACTTATAAAGTCATATATTTAATCACCATCAACAGATTTTTCGTTGTGCTTTCATATTGTTTTAAACAAATATGCACAAAATTTATAATAATTATAATTATTATTTTACCAAACACTAATAAATTGTTACAATCTTATTACTAGGTAACACTGTTTTCCATTTTGACGTTTTACTTGCTGAAAGTGCCAAATATTTACCGCCTTCCAAATTTTGAAGATAGTTGAGTTCATAGAGTAATGACGTATAGAGCTGCTTTTTTTTCTCATCTGACATTTCCTTTCACACTATTCGTGGCATAGACGAATAAAGGTATAGATTCATTTATACACTCAATAAATTAAACGTGGAAAGTGGAAAACATGGGTTCAATAACACCAGATAGAGGCAATAGTAAACAACGTCCAACAAAGAACAACAACCGAATTTCGTGTTTTTGTGCCAAACTAGTTGTGTTAAATATAATACAAATAGGCAAACATAAGTTGTCAGTCGGCTGATGCGATTTGGTTATTTGTTTGTCTTTTGGTTATTTGTTTGTGTCCCAACAAAAAAAAAAACACTACTGATATTTTTTACCGCTACATTTGTAGCATTTTCGTCGGTTTCGTTATACTTTGCTAAAGTCCCATGCTTTTTGTTTTTCATTTCTGTACTTACTTTAAATTAATATTAAAATTACTGATTTTCCCAATCTTTTGGCAAATTTAAAAATTATTAGCGGCATTCATGCCAACGTGAAAGCCGAGAACTTTTGCTCAGCGCAAGTTTCCCTCGCACCGTTGCATGTGGCACCAGGTAAAGTTGCTCATCGTAGTTGTGCTCAAAACCATATCAGCTGACCAAGATGGATACATAAGGTGGTAGCAGTAGCAATTGCATGTATTATGTATGTGTACTTTTTCTACTGTTCTAGTGCTATCAACTTATTTATCCATCCTAGTCAGATGACAACGAAATGTCAAAAGTTTACACGTTTCTCCATCCCACGTTTGCGCAGCAAATTTGCCTTGAAAACTTTCCACTTTTGAGCAAGTCGCTTTATATGGGAAATTTGTTTGTTTTGACGTTTGCTGTGCAAGTTTACGATGTTTTCGAGTTTGCGAGGTTCTTTCGAGCTTCCATGAAGACCACTATTGTTGATTTCTGCGCCTACAATTTGACAATTTTTGACTAAGTTTATCTGGCAACACTGATTGTCATCGGTGGCGTGACTGAAAATAGTTTCAAGCCGATTAATAAACATCGGCGACGGCGGTGCGTTTAGTTTTGAGCGGCGACGAATCAAACGACGTGTCGACTAATCGGTTAGTTTATTGCGGAGAACATAAAATGAATGTGTTTGTACTTACACAGCCTTTACACGATGCCATTTTTTAACCATGCAATTTGCGTTTGTTTATAAGGGGTGTAGATAAGCAAGAAGGGAGGAAAAAATGGCACGACGCGCCACCCACCGGGTTTCATGAAATTTTATTGCAATTCTCTTTGTGCTCGTTCCGCATTTGTTATCATTTTGACATTTGATGTTATTGTTTCTTTCATTCTAGTTTTTCGTGTGTTGTGTTACATTGTTAGAGGTTACGTGAAATAATTTAAAAGAAGTTAAAAAAAAGAAAAAGAAAGTTAAACATAAAAATTAATTAAAAATAATAAAGAACAATTTAATTTCTTCCTTCGAAAAAGTAATTTTTAGACTTATGGAGAACAAAATTTGACCGCTTACAAAAAAGAACAGCACACACAAGAACACTCACTAAAGAGAGATATCAGAAAAAATGGCAAGGACTAATATCATGAGATGGCAACGTGTAAAGGCACAAAGATTTGCGCTGCAATTTCAAAAGAGAATTGATAAAAATGGCATCGTGTAAAGATGGTGTTACTTGAGGTAGTTTATTTTGTGTGGGGTTGGTCGCTTCGATGTTGATCATAGAAAAAAATTTCTGTTGAACAAAGAAAGTGAGATGTAGTACTGGTAGCGTAAAAAAGATACTCTAATTGTAGATAGTCAAGAAATTTCAGAATCAATATTTCCAAGATAATGAAAATACGTATCATAGTAAATTATCGGTTTTAATATAATATAATATATTAACATAAAACATGAAAACTTTCTTAATTCTTAAAATACAAGTAATCGTCCAACACATGTTCGATATTTTTTGTCAGCTTCTTTATCTATGGTGTAAAATAAATTAGAAAACCAGAAGATGTGCGCAATTTAGCAACCCTGGTAAAGGAGAATCAAAATTACAACAATTCTAATGCTACTACCTTGTACATATTTGTATCATGGCTAGGGTTTCACTTCTTTTGTTTTTGTTGGCATATGATTGAAGAGAAATTTTGATTATCTGTTTTGGTGTAAACTCTCAAAGTAAAAACGACGGCGGCTCGGCACACATAAAACAGACGGCGGCGCGCCACCGATTTTAGTCCAATCGGCTTGAGACTCTGAGTAGCTGCCGATGCATTCATTTAGCTTGTATTCGAAGTAACGTTAACTTGGTTTTGCTGCTAAAACATAAAAATAAAGAAAAGGGTAAGTAGGTTTTGCACTCCAGGTGGAAAAAGTAAAACGAGCTAAATATGGAGAAAAACATTGTCTAATCAGAATGAGCTTTATAAGAATAGTCAATGCGATAACCTAGCACAGTTTAATATATACTACATAGATGAAGCGATTCACAGTAGTATAAAATCTCGTTATTTCTTTAATTGCAGATCAATTATCATGTTTGTGGCCAGACGCAGTATTCAACGTTTATATCCAAGTGGACTCAAGTAAGTATATCTATATATGTATACAATGTTCGTTTGTTTTTCCAACCAATACACGATTATGTACATCGATGTCAGCTGAAGATTGCCGGTGTCTATTATTCGGTGACTAATTTGTGCAATTCATTGCGTAGTTTTGTTTTTGTCATATTGTTCATAAACAGAAAAATATGAACCCGAAAAATACGCAACTACGCATTCTACATTTGCCTTTTAAATAACATTGTAATTTCTTAAAGAAAAATGAACAAATATATTTTATGTGGGGCATAAACGTGTCACTCATAACCTTGGTTGATAACTTCGCATAATTTACCTCAAACTAAATTCAAATTACCAAAAAATTTGAAAACAACATCTGATGAAGACAACTGCGATGGACGACTTGTTATACAACACAACGCTGATCGTTAATATCTCCGGTGATTAAAGGCTTATTGAGTCAAGCGATGTATCAAATAAAATTTTGACTTTTAGAGTATATTTCCCAATACTTCCTTTAAATCGAACACATTTTATGATATCTAGATTTTTTTTTCTTAAGAAGTAGGGTTAAGAATAGAGAAATGGCAGCCGGTTCGAGATATTTTAACGGAGTAGAGTATATCGGCCTTATTCCCGTTGTCGTCGTCATCAGATTTTTGTCAACTTTAGAACGTTATAAATGTATTGTCACATCGACAACAACAAATTTTTTGATGCGTATGATCCAATGCCTTCAAGGCGCCTATAAAAATGGTGTCGATATTGTATTGACGTCGACGACACAACGGGAATAAGGGCGTATATGTGTTATATTCTAACGAGCTTTCCTACGATAAATGTATCGCTCTGATGTCAAAAATACCGTATCATAGAGTAATGACGTCTATACATAGTATAATGTCGTATAGAGTCGCCAACTCTCAGTAAATTGATGACATTTGGTATGTTGCATGTGGGCGGTTGCATGTTGGAAATGTTTTAATAATACCAGATAGACGCCAATGGCTCAAACCATCCAACAATAAATCAGCAACGGCATTTCGATTTGTGCGTTACAATTTTTGTGTACTTTTTTACTTTACATTTAGGTCTACTATAAGTATTAGTCTATTATCTATTAGGTGTAGTCGCATTAGAAATTTCGTGATTAACCTGTCAAAATTAGCTGAATAATAAAAAACGTGGCTTAACTCTAGTTTAGGGGCATTTCTTGGAATGAAATCAAAATTTTATCATTCAGCTTTATCATTTCAGCTGAGCTGAAATACATATATTTTTTTGTACGATCGTCCCCGACTTTCTGATCCTGCCACACATCGACTCAAGGTCGGGCGACTAGGTGGAATATAAATTTCCAAAAATTTATTTTCTTTTTTGCGGAAATTTTACTCGTACGGAACATGTTACATATCCGAACTTTGAAGGGTCATAACTCGGGAAATATGGGCGTCGGGGAAAATTTTTTGTTTTTATTTTATTTAAAAATAAATTCTATACATCCTTTTTTGTATCGAAGTTTGCAACCATCAAATATGTTATGATTGGTAGGTATGCTCATAAGTTTGATAGAATTTTTTTATACTGGATTTTTTTGAATAATGAAATCAGCTGTGCTAATGTCACTAATGGCCAGTTTTTAAGTGGGTGGTTAACTATCGGATTACCCAATCGTAATTGAGAGATAATTAGAAGTTAACTTTGCATTTTGGTTTTCAGTGGCAAGTTAAAGTAAGCCGTCATATTGTTAACGATTATGGTAACCCTTATATTCCTATTGGACAAAACATCTGTGTTGGGCTAAATTATGTAAAATAAGAATTAAATGCATAAAATCAGTCATTTTATAAAAAATATGTAAAAAATTATGTTACATATTAAATCACAAAAAACGGATTACTCGTACGCACTGTGTAAGCTTTCGTCAACTAAAGTTTGATTTGCCTGTGTTTGCTTATTGTGTGTCGATATATACATAAGTATTTGAGCGCATCGGTCGATGTCGGTCTTGTAATTGAGTATTTTCTCAGAGAGAACGTCAATTATGTGCAGCATTCCGAGAGTAAAACGTCGCGAGTAAATCCACAGAAGTTAATGCATATGGGCATTTCCACAGAATGGTCCACCTTTTGTCACATCACGTCACGCTCGTTAATTGCTTATATTTTAAGACCAGATAGTTAGATTGTTTTTTCATCTGTTATTAAATACAGAATGTAATGTAAGAAGCTCTAAGCTAAGG
Organism: Phaonia tiefii; assembly: GCA_963931995.1. NCBI lineage: Eukaryota > Metazoa > Arthropoda > Insecta > Diptera > Muscidae > Phaonia > Phaonia tiefii. Next base: position 150,405,615 of record OZ008371.1, read on the forward strand.
ACTTCTTCAGATCGTTTTTTATTGTCTAAACGGAAATCATGTGAATCTACCTTTGGAACACGTGACGCTGCACACTTCACGTAAAACATTTGATTAGCATACCGTCCTGTAACAATGCCTTTTGAATCTTTGTTTATAACTTTGAATCGCTTACTGTTGAATACGGCCTTGTCTCTTTTTTAGTTGAATTTTTGACTTAAGTAGGTCCGGCACAAACAATATCCTTCAGTGAAACTACTTAAGCTTTGATGCATACAGACGATGCCAAACATTTCTAACGATATTGTTACTTACCTGGTTGCGTTTTTTGAGCGACTTTGTCATATTGATATTTTCATCTATGATTCCTCCTTACAAACTAGGTCTCAAGGCGAAATTTGTATGAAAATGTCGATGAATGTACGTGACAACGACACAGCTAAAGACAGTTTTGTAGACTTTTTTATAGTAGATTCACCTTATAAAAGAAAGTTGAAAGTAATCGATGTTGTCTGTTATTATTCGATAATAAGTTTTGTAGACTTTTTTATAGTAGATTCACCTTATAAAAGAAAGTTGAAAGTAATCGATGTTGTCTGTTATTATTCGATAATAAGCTGAACTTTGCTGGAATTTGTCTGTCTGAATGAAAAAAAATAACATATTATTATATTTTTGTTTGTCAACGCATTTATGAATAGTTATTGAAACTTAGCAACATTGTCTGTTATGAGTGGATTTAAATCTGAGTTTTTCTGCTGCAAGAAATATAACGGTTATTTTTTTCTTTGGCTTCTTTTTTTCTTCAATTTAAGATTAGCTGTAATTTTTCTTCAGCTTAGTAAAGCTCTCAGTGAAGAGTGTTATAAAAGTGATTAAAGAAATATAATTTTTGATCCGAACTACAAATATGATGGAACCAAAGGCAAGAAAGCAATAAAGTTGTATTCGAACCTAACAACGGCTTTGAAAGGTTAGTATCATTTAAAATTAACGATACTTAAAAGCGTATCTAATTTTTTTCTATTTCTCTTTAATTAGAATGCACAAGCTTCGAGTCTTTTAAAAAATTTCTTTGCAACTTCCGCTCGGCTATTAAAAAAGTAAGAAATAGAGACGCTAAACGCCAGTCTAGAAAAGATGAATCGAATATATCCATGGACAACCAAGAAACTTCAATCAATTAAACATTTAACAATCTAAAATTTTCTTTTTATAGTACAACTTTTTTATTTCTTATAATATTTTTAACAATATTTGAATAGTACCTTAAGTTTTTAATAAAAATGTTTAAATGTTTTTAAAAAAATCTTTTTGTGTTGTAACTTTGGGTATGGGATGAAAACCTATCGCATAAAAATTCATTTATGAAACATCAGTAAAAAATTATATAACGACACATAAAAGAAAAATTCACATAAGAGGTAAAGTGATTTTGTCTGCTACGAATCTCTGGAATGGTGTCGAATTACATAAAAACTCATATATACATATCGTTGATATTGTCTTTTAGAACTCACTAATACGCGGACGCCTACTGAACCAAATCCATTTGGATCATCTATGATGTTTTGGACAATTGCTTAAAAAATTCATGTATGACGCCAAAGAAAATTCAGCGTCTGTCATTAATGATTTAACATTGTCAGTACCTTTCACGATGAATCATCATGACATTCGCCACCGGGTATCCGCGAGTTGAGTACACACTAAAGTATTGCATAAATACATTTGTAACACTGTGTATAGTACTGCACTCGCTAAACGGGTACACTGAAGCGAGAATTAGTTAAAAACAAAACGATAACGTCAGTGATAGCACTCAAAACGGTTCGTTTAATGACAAACACAAATTTTCACCAACGACTCTACACTGAAGTTCTTGATTCAAGCGAATATATTAAACATACCAAGAGAGAACTCAGAGAGATTGTCTCGAGAAGTGAGCAGGTTTTCGAGAAGCGAGGAAGTATTCGAAAAGTGAGCAAGCTTTCGAGTAGTTATGATTTGTTCGGTGTATGCAGTTATAATTGTTGCAGTAGAATAGAATAGTAGAATTTGCTTTACAATAGAATGGAATTAAGTGCTTAATAAGAACATTTTAAAAACATTTCTATTAATTGAATTTTTTTATTTAAATTAAATTATCAATGTGCAGTGGTAAATATAAATGAATTTTGAAAGATATGAATTGAATTTTTTATAGACATAAAAAGCTAAGGCTAAAGTTAGAAATCATTGGTTTTAATATTCTTTTCAAATAAAAACGCTACAAAATAAATGGTTTTTGAAATTAATATTAACTCGTTTGTTTTTTTTGCATTTACTGTCAGACATACTGATCTTGATATACTGTACATATTTACATAAATACGTTCTCTTTGTTCAACCATAAATTGCTCAATTACTTCACTCGCTGTCTCCTTTTCGGGTACAGTGTTTTCGAGTCTTTGGTTCTCGATTACTTTTGTCTTACAAGTCATTTGTCACTTAAATCGAACATTTCAGTGGGGTTGTGTTTGTTTTTACTCTGATTTGCTCTCACCCAAGAAAGTAGCGGAACTTCAGTTTTCTATTTAAAACACGTTGAGTAAGTGCAGTGAAGTTATTGAATGTGTGTCGCTGTTCTCGAATAGCAAAAAACGGTTCCCATGCAATGGTTTAGTACACACCAATACCAAACGCATATCAGCCGATGCGCCAGAATCGAAAAACAATTTGTCCATTTCCACAATCATAGGCTTGTTATTCGCTTAGTAGATCAGGCAACGGCAGAGTTAACACGGCGCTACTTAATTAAGATGCAAAAGTCAATATCACATTGATGTATACCTATGTATATGTACTTATGTATAAGTACATATGGGCATTTCCACAGAAAGTGCCACCCTATGTCGCATCACGTCACCATCGTAAATTGTTTATATTTTAGGACCATGAAGTTGGACTGTTTTCTATTCTTTTACTAAATACAGAATGTAAGAAGCTCTATATTTAATAACAGATGAAACAACAATCTAACTATCTGGTCTTAAAATATAAGCAATTAACGAGGGTGACGTGATGTGACAAAAGGTGGACCTTTCTGTGGAAATGCCCATATACAGAACCAAAACCATTTCGCTTTGCAGAATATATTTTTTTAATTAGCCAAACCACAGTCGTACAAACTGAATTGTAATTAAACTTGTCACCAAGTTCTGGTAACTGTAATCACATTTATGTAGTTATTTATTTTTTAACTTTTAATCGTTTCAGCTTGGCAAAAATGTGCTCTAGTCAATTGGGTGATATGGGTAGTGGTGCCGGCAAAGGTGGCGGAGGTGGTGGTACCATTCGTGCAGCCGGTGGTGCTTTTGGTAAAATGGAAGCAGCGCGTGAAGAAGAATATTTCTACAAAAAGGTAAGTTCGACATCTACAAAGAAACACATTCTATATACTGTGGCAGATAAAAGTCAACATACGATCTCCATTATTCCTACCTGACGAATTTAAATACATTACACAAGTAATGATGTATTTTTCTTTGAAATTTCTTTTAATATTACTACTCCAAACAAATTTACTTCAATATAAACTTCAAAAATTAGTCACGAAAACAAAATTGCATTGACCAAGTCTACATACAGTTGCGGTCAAAATAATAGCAGTGCACGACAGTTACAAACGTCTGTTAATATATTTTTGTGTATGGCAATTTTTGATTTGTCGGTACTTTATTAAGAGCTCTGTGTTATGTGAGTAAAACCCAGGGTTAAGTGTTTATTTGGTGATGTTGGTGTAATTACTTAAGTAATGTCAAATATTTAGGATTAGGAAATTTGGTTTTATCTACATTTTCCGTGCTGCTTTTGAAACAATTTTGTGTTATTTATTTTCTTGAGTGAGACGGGGTAATCAATTTTGGCTTAAGTTAAATTCAAGGGCCACTCTCGTATCGCGTCCAAATTATCATCACCACATAGACTTTATCATCCAGAGTAAAACCGTATTTTTTTTCCTGGGGAAACCCATACTTCCCGGATTACGGGCCTCCAAAGTTTGAACATATATTCCACATTTATTGACGGACCGGCACAATATGGGTATCATTGGAAAGCTTATCAATCCCTTTAAAACTCCATAAAATTCGGATTTATTAACCCATTGCGAACCTATATCCAATATTCGACTTCTATAACCCCACTTTTTGAGGAAAAGCCTATTATTTCATAATAGTACACAACATACCTACTTTTCCCCGTCATGGTAAAGTTTAGACATTAAGCTAAAAAATAAGACATCAATTGTTCTTTTACCCATACATTAATGACCGAAGATATCAAGGGTCAAAGTTCACAAAAATATTTTAAAAAAATAAAAAATTATTTAAAAAAAAAATCCTTTTTTTGTCTGTAAGTCCATATAAGTCAACTTTTGTACGCACAGTGACCATGGGATTGGTTATGGTAACCATCGAAAAAAATTAAATTTTTTAAAAAAAAAAACGAGCGATTTTTCTGAATTTGCCACACATCTTCGTTTCTTAGTTAAATTCTGGTTAAACATCGAATTGTGTTTTTCAGTCATTGTTCAACTATGATTTAACCCACCCACAATGATGCTTGGTTGACTTTCAGTCAGAACCATATGATTTTGACAATCAAATTACTGACTGTCAAAATGAGAAATGTAAGATTGTATAAAATATATGCTTGTATTTTACGTAGTTGTACACATACGTTGAGTCTAGATCGTTAAATGATGCGCCTATATAGTTTTTTACATATTTTTGTTAAAATAACTTCGATTTATGCATCTATTTCTTATTTTACATAATTCCATTTTGTTTGTTCCTCTTTGTTGTTTTGGTATTTATCCCAAACAAGTTGTTTTTCCAATAAGAATACAAGGGTTGCCATAATCGTTAACAATACGGCGACTTACATTAACTCACCCCTGAAAAACAAAATGCAAAGTTAACCTCAAGTTAACTTACAATTACGGTTAAGTAGTATTATAGTTAACTACCCACTTAAAAACTGGCCATTAAGGTATAGAGGCAATTTTAACCCCCTGTCTGAGTGAAATAAAAATTTAATGATTTGCAAAAAGGTCTACCACACGGTACGAAAAACATAGGTCTCTTCAGGGGGTCGTTTTCCATTTTCTCACATTCTTTACTTTATCTTTAATTTTTTTTAAAACTTTTTGCCTGCCCCTGGTCCTGATTTTTACCCCCTCCTGTATGTCCGAAATTTGGGGCCCATAACTCCGAAAATAGGGGGTTTCCCAGAATTTTTTATTTTATATTTTTTGCTTAAAACAGTGTTTTACAACAAAAAAATTGGACAGTGGCCCTTAAATTTGACCTGTTCCTAACGAGCTTAGGTGCGTAATTAAAGAGACATGAAGAATAATACCTGATGAAAGCTGCAAAACACTATTTGCCCCTATGAAACGTCGTAAGAAGCCACAAAGGCAGGACAACTAAGTATTAAATTCAAATAAATATCGGGATTTTAGGTATTATTTTAACATAAATAAAATATTTTAACATTTTAACATAAAATAGTGAATTACAAATTATATTTGAAGTTTTTGTTATCACTGCTATTATTTTGACTGATATAATTCCTGAAATAATCTCAACGTTACAAAAACTTTGAATTTTATTTGAAGTCAAATTAAAAATGTTACACTACCATCTTCAATTAAATCAATGCAAAAACTTTGAAGATCCCCGTTGAATAACTAAAGTCTTTCCTTATCGACCTTTTTCATGCGTATATGGACATTTGTCAACGCTTTTTTTTGTGAATAATTTTTTTTTGTGTATATTGAAGTGTATACCTTTTTTTCGTATTACGTTAATAAAAATAGATTTGAAACTAAACTGCATCATTACTTTGCTCGATAGGTAGCAGAAATGGGGACCATATCTAGACTTTTGTCGGCCACTATATACAGTGTCGGTCAAAAAAATAGCACCAACGTCGAAAAATATTGTCATTCCAATAAAAAAATAAATTCTGTGCTTATTATTTGAACATAACTAAGCGATGACGTAGTACTCTGTTTACTCTTTTTAAGAGAAGTTTTTTCCCTCAAGATAGTTAACGGTTCTCTAGAAATGATCGATCATTTACTTCAGTGCAGTCAATGAAATAGCACCAGCAGGCTTTTTTAAATTTGTTTTGCAAAATTTTGTGAAAAAAAGTGAAAACAAAAGGTAATAAAAATTTTTTAATATACTTTCTTGAAAATCAGGTAATAATTTTATAAAAATTGTATAGTTATGGGTCGCGGAAAGCATTGTTCGCCGGAAAAACGTGAACTAATAAAAAAATTTGCGTCCGAGGGTAAATCTTATTCCCAAATAAGGAATTTCTGGGATGTTCAAATAAAATGATAACAAATGCCCTAAGATATGAGCAAAAAGTTGAATCTCGTGTTAGGAAGCCAGTTTTGTCACCCTTAATGGTAAAGCGTTTAGTACGGACGACTAAAGCAAATACCTTTATGACAGCCACGGAGATCAAAAAAACATTGGATGTGCCGGCAAGCGTGGAAACTATTCGCCGCACACTTCGAGACAACAGCCTCAATGCCTGTAGTCCTCGAAAAGTGCCGCTCCTTACCTCTAAGCATGTTGCTAAAAGGATATCTTTTGCTAAAGCACTTCAAAATTGGCCAAAGGAAAAGTGGAGAAATGTGCTTTGGACTGACGAATCCAAAATTGTCCTTTTTGTTGGAAAGGGTTCCAGATCTTTTGTCCGTAGGCCACCTAACAGTGAATACATGCCAAAATTCACATCAAAAACTATAAAACATGGAGGTTATAGTATTATGGTATGGGGTTGCTTTTCATATCAAGGTGTGGGTCCCATATATTGGATCAAAACCGTTATGGATGCATCGGTTTATGTAAAAATCCATAATGAAATTATGCTGCCGTATGCTTCCTACGAAATGCCGCAAGACAATGACCACAAACACACCAGCAAAATGGCAAAAAAAATGGTTCAACGATAACTCTATCAATGTAATGGAGTGGCCTGCACAGTCCCCAGATTTGAACCCTATCGAAAATCTGTGGAAGGATATAAAGAAGGGTGTATCAACAATAAAACCAACAAGCGTTGAAGGACTCTGGGAGGCTGTGCAGAAAATTTGGAGTTCCATAAAAGTTGAAAGATGCCAGTATTTAATCGATTCCATGGGAAGGCGTTGTGCCGCGGTAATAGCAAACAAAGGTCACGCGACAAAGTATTGAAACAATACAATTAATTTATCAACAAGATATCTGAGTACAATTTTTGATTTATTTTAAGAAAGACCACGATTTTTTGTTAAAAATTAAATGAAGTGCTATTATTTTGACTGGGTAGTTTTTAAGTTTTTTGTTTAAATTAATTAGCAAATTATAAACTGTTGAAAAAACCAAATAATTTTCTTATGATAATAAACCATTAACATCAAAGAATTTATTATCTTGTTTTGAGTTAAATTGGCCCAACTGTTAAACAGATGTAAACGGAGTCAATATAAATTTGTGCGTGGTGCTATTATTTTGACCGCAGCTGTATGTGGTTAAATTTGTCCATAATCTAGTTGCAAATAATAACAATTCTATGTGTGTTTTGTTTTTGACTAGTACATACATATTGCGACAGTACAAAATATTGAAATGATGTCATAGCATTCACACGCTTATGCGAATTAAATATATTTGAGTTAAACCATACGGTTTTTTTATTTGTTTACATAACACTTAGCACGCCGATGGACCTGCATGAAGAACTAGACTATTTTTTTTTATTTTGTTCCACAATTGAGAGATAGTTATACATGACCCATTTTCCGATATTTGAATTGATTTAGTAGTTAATAGTTAAAGTCAAAGTTGTAAAACAAATGTTTGAAGAAAATTTAAAATTATTTTGTATTGCAATTGTTCAGCGAGCTTTATAGCCTGCTCCTTGATATCGAACGAGAGTTTTTGTTGGTGTTCTGGCCAAAATAAATTACACTATCTTGTCATTTCTAGTCGTACGAAAATGTAAAGTTTATACAAACTTTTCAGTACCAATTTGGCTTCCTCTTTTAGAATTAGAGATATCCAATTTGAATCGAGTTCAAGTGACTCGCTTTTGTTGTTCCTTGACACAGTTCGATTCGATGTGAAAATTTATGGATTTTTTATTATTTACCATTTAATTCATTTATTATTCCCAGTACAATAACTGCGATTTAAGTAAAAATTAAATGTTAAATATTTTTTCATGTTGTATATAAAGTTCCTGAGAGTTTATATGGAACATATCGTTACCTTAATTTAGAAACGACGTAACTAACCATGTTTTTGAAATAGCGTTTTTTTTTCATATTCGTACAGAAAAACATAAAATACATCGTTACTGAGAAAATTAGTGTGATGTGCACGCAAAATTTGTCTCCTCTTTATAATTCAAACTGGATTAAAACATTTTTAAAATTCCTGAAATTATGAAATTTATTAAGTTTTTTCCTCCTCCTGTAAAATTTTTAAAATGTTAGTTGCGTCCTTTCTAAATTAAGGTAACTATATGTAGATAATGACCTTAAAAATAATTGGCTTCCCGTTACATCCCATGTAGGGATTAGGGAGAGCTTCTCACAACCAGTGAGTTGTGTGCGTTCTAGTTTTATGCTCACTGATTGGAACCTTTAGTTTTACATGGGTTCCGAACGGTATTTTGAGAAGCTTTTTCATGGGTAAATACTAGATAGTGTCGCCGTCACGAAGCGAGGTGACCGCCGTCGAAAGAAATTTTAAGTTGGTCAGAGCAGGGATAGAACCCACGATCTCAAGTACAACAGCCACGCATACTACCATTGCACCACCGACGGCTACATATTTTTTTAATAATGCAGGGGGATTCAGTCACGACCCGCCAAATTTAACCCGAAAATGCAAGTGTGCGAAATGGCAGGGGTTTGAAAATTTTCGGATTGGCGGTCGGAGGGTGTAGTAGGGTAAAATTGCTAACTTCTGAACCAGTGGTCGAATTTTTTGTTTTTGGGCTTGTTCGAAAGGTCTTTGGGGGTGTTTTGGAAACGTAAGAGGTGGGGCTATCTTTAAAGAGCAAAAAAGAACATAAGTTATCTGCCAGCTGGCTGTGCAAATTTAGGTTATGTGCGCCTCTGTATTTTTATTGATTCTGAAAGGTCTCCCAAAGATTTGTTTACATTGTTGATTCTCTAATAATGGACAGTTTTTAAGTCTGTAGTTAACTATTGGTTTACTTCATCGTAATTGAAAGTTATAGGTTTAGGTTAATTTCATATTGTTATTGATAATGGCAACCCTATTGGAAAAAACATCTGTTTTGCGCTAAATATCAAATCAACAAAATGGAATTTTGTAAAATACATGTATTTTATAGAATTTAACATTTCTGATTTTGGCAATCAGTGATGTGATTTTCAAAATCATCTGGTTCTGACTACGTGTTAACCAATCAACATTGAGTGCTTAAATCATTGTTAACCATTGATTGAAAAACACAATTCGATGTTTGACCAAAATTTAACTAAGATACCAAGATAACCACTGGCTGAAAAACTAGCGATAAAGGGCCATCATCACAACCTCGGGTTAGATCTTATTAACAGTTATAATTTTTAAATTCCATACAAACTAACAGCTGCAACTTTTAGTTAGCATTAACTGTAGCATAACTTGAGATGGTGATAATGGGGGTCATATTGTCGATTTTGAGGTTAAACTCATTTCCTGCAGTTTTAATGTTTTCGAGAAAACATTGTAGTTATTGATAACAAGTATGATTTAATAACGTTCTCATTGATTTGGTTTGCCCTAAAGTTTTAATTCAACTACGCGAATTATATGGTTTACCACCAGTACATCTGCCATGTTATATAAGGAGAATAGCCTCGGTTCTTTTAATGCCACAATTAATTATGGGCTTGAAGTGATATCTGGTACAACATCAACTTGCTCCAAGAATATTGAGGAAAGTATTGAATTTTATTATTCGACATATTTATGGATTGGAAAAACATGACCATATGTCAAGCTATGTAGTACGTTTTCGTGGTGTGTCATTTGACTTTTATGTTAATCCTACAAACTTTTTATGGACTTGTTGTATCGGGAATCTGGAATAATTTCAAACTTAGTTTGAAAAAATGTTATTTCCCTAATGGGATTTTACGACGTAAATGTTCGGAATAATTAATTTCCAGTGCAAGTTCTTTGTAATTTTTGGTTGCACTGATTCTTGATTAATGATGATTTATGACCGGGTCGTATTTATTGATTTTACAGTAGTTGACTGGGGAGCCTTCATTTATTACACATGATAATTAATGCAATTTATTACTCATTATTATTTATCACCTAATGACTGCAATATAAGTTTTGATTAAATAGTTTATATTTGGTACATGTTATATATAGGGTATTTGAGATATTTTTTGTATGCGAATAAATGGGGATAGCCACAAAATTCTGTTTTCCAAAATTCTGTCTTACAAAAATTGTGTTTTTTTTCCAAAAAAAAATTCTGTCTGACTAAAATTCTGTTTTATAAAATTCTGTTTTACAAAATTCTGTTTTTAATAAAATTCTGTCTATTAAAATTCTGGTTTTTGAAATATGTTATTCCCCTTTCATTATGAGAAAATTATTTATTAAGAATTAAATTAAATTATTTATTAAGAATTAAAGCCAGTTTATTATGAATAAGAAATGTTACATATAATAACGTATGTGTATGGTTAGATATTTATTCGTTGGAAACAAATAAATAATTAAACAGATTAATGGATTTTCAAAATCGATCTAAAAAAATTCATATCATTGAAAACATATTAATTTAAAAGAAAAAAAAATAACAAACATTAAATAAAAACAGAAATTAGTTAAAAATCAATTAAATTAAGACAAAGTTGAAAATAATAAAAAAATCATAGCAATTCAATTTAACTGATAACAATATTTAATTAATTATAAACTATTCTTTTTAAATATTGTAGTTTTCTTAAACGATTAAATTTTTTTACAATACGTGAAATATTTTTTGTTTTTTTTACATTTCTTTTATTTTTTTTTTATTTTTTTTTTAATTTTTCTCCATTCTCAATCTTTGAGACAATATTTTGAGAATAGAATAATTCTCCTTTTAAATGTTCTACAATTTTATAGAGTCCGCTTTTTTTTCGTCCAACTACAACACTCAAACGTCGGTGCCCATGACTCGACATTGTTTGTAGTTTTCGGGTATTTTTCAGAATACTCGCAATCAAATATCGTCCAAAATGCAGGTGGGTATTTACGAGCGTTGTAGACATAATTGGCCTCGAACCAGGTGGCCAATTTAATAATATCTTCGTCTTAAAATGTTCTTCGGAGCTTCGAATAATATTTGGCTACCTTTTCTGGACGAACATACGCAATCGCTTTTAAACATCTTACTTGCAGTGAGATATTTTCGTCATTTCCGTACTTAGTAACCAATCTGAAATGATAATGTTGTACATATTACAAGTTCATTACTATAAATTATAAAAGTTATTAAAAATTCTTACCGTTCTTTTTGAATACGGCGCCACAATATCTGGGAAAAATGGAAAAAGCACCCTCGTATCTGCGAATCTGGAAAGCATATTCTAGCTGCTGACACGAGACCAACTTCGAAGTCAGATATAATACGATTAGGCTTAAAAAAAACTCCATATTCCCAAGCAATTTGAATTACGCGTTTAAAAAATGCTTCATAGAGTACTGCAGATTTTTTGGACATTAGGCAGAATAGGAGTGGGACGACCTCTCGTTCAATCCTTCCATGAACGGAAAAGAGTTGGCGCATTATTGTGGGCACAACATCAAAAGTGCCGTCAACGGGCCAACAATCGCTTTTTTGTAGAAGTTGAATTGATGATTTTGTGCCGAATGTAACCATATATTCATCTCCCACTTTCTCTTCTGCCAATATGTATAACAAACCCGGCAGACTTCGTCCTGCCAAAAAAGAAACTTAATTAAAAGGTGTATTTAAAAAAGCAAGCAAATTAAATAAAATTTCACCACCAATGTAAATTCACCAGTTCAAATGATACCACTACCGCCGGTAGATGGAGGGATTAAGGATTAATTAAATCCGGTTTAAATCACTGTTGGAATTCACTTTTGCTAAATTTTAATGCTTAGTGCACCCCTTGAGACCACTACCTTTCCAACGGAGTATCGCACTTGACTGTGCGACCTTTAGTTTAGGAGGAGAAGCGGTTACAATAATTACACTATAAATACCTTAGCGTAATATATATATAGATAATTCGTTATCCAAAACGTATAGATTTAGACGGTAATCTATTTCATCTATTGCTTGCGGCTCTCTGAAAATTCCCATTTCATTCCGAGTGAATCCTATTTTTCGCTTTTGCGCGTACTTCGAGGGAAGGTAATCGCGACATTTTTGGTTTGTAATTACCACCGATTGTTGCACTATTTGACTTGGATTAAGGAGTTTGTTTATAGCGGCATATTTTACAAAAGTATTTGTTCTGCATATTTCCACTGCACTAGCAATAGGTTCGTGGGTATGCTTTTTTGGATATCTTATTAAAACATGCTCGTTATTTTCCATTGCTGTTATTATTCGAGAGGAACACTTATCTGGAATTCTTCTCGAGCACGTCCAATTAAAGGTTCATTTTTGTCTTTTCATTTCCAAATAATAAAAATATCCGTTGAGACACAACATTTCTTTATTTTTTTTTGGTTTTTATTAATTGCACTTTATTCATTTTTATTTTTTTAAACACGACACATTAAACAACACAATTGCGACTAATTTGAAATAAAATGCTGGAACATAATTTTTGACCAAATACACAGTGTATGTGATGCATTTTATTTAAATTTGCAAAGTGTTTTTTTTTAACAGTATTTTTTTTAAAATGTAAGGGAAAGTTTAGGGCAAAGTGATTTCTTAATTGTTTTATTTTTATGTATGTGTTTGTAATTTCATTTTCAGTTAAATAAAAAATTATTTGAAACAAATCGCGCGATTTTTTTCAAATAATTTTTTATTTAACTGAAAATGCAATTATAAACAGAATTTTGTGAACCAGAATTTTGTGAAACAGAATTTTGAAAAACAGAATTTTGGAAACCAGAATTTTGGAATTTTCGTCGAACAGAATTTTGTACCCAACCCGAATAAATGCATATGCAACATTGATAAATTGGCCAAATGGATAAAATAAATAAATTGATTTGGTTTTATTGTCAAAATCATCGGTTTACAATTTATATCTAATAATAATTCTTAAAACTAATTTTATCCTTACATACTATGTATTAACCAAGGATTCTCAAAATTCAAAAATTATATACATATATATGTGAGCATGTCACAGCAGCTTCGTTAAGTAAAGAAAAATCAGAAGGTCTTCCACAAAAAAGACAATTTAAAAAATGGAATTCAAAAGTCACTCATAACTAGAAAACAAAACTTACATACTAACAAACAAAAGCTTACGAACTACAAAATGTATTTACAAAAAATGAAAAGAAAGAAAACAATAAGTTCACCATGTGGCAATCCGTCACTGTGCGGTGTTATACACCGTATCAGCCAAATCAAGGCTGCCAATGCGTCTGTGGCAGTATAGTAATCGTCCGTTATCGTATAAATGTCCCGTATTGTTTAGTGTCAAAAGTCCAGCAGGAGGTATATAGTTCCGCCATATTATACTCGGGTTGTCGACACATTCTAAACACCTTCTCACCAAGGCGTTGTCCAGCTCGGCACTCTTTCGTATTGCGTCTAACGCAGCTCCAACTAAATATACATCGATACGATCAAAATCGATTCCGTCGTAAATCACGCGACAAGACGGATATCTAGGGATGCCATCCATCCCCACCTCGGGTCGCAATTCAAGGCAAGAACTAAGAATTCTTCTCTCCCACACTCTAAGTCTCTCCATTTGTGAAGAGGATATACCCGACCACACGGGGAACGCATACGCCATCAGTGGCATTATAATCTGGCGGTATATCAGGAGTTTAACCTCGCCACTCAATCCACTTCCAGGGCGGAGTATCCTGGCGTATGCGCTGAATATTCGCGCCACTCTACCAAGGACGAAGTCTATGTGCCTGTAAAACTGGAAGTCCTCCGTGAATATCACGCCTAAATACCGCAAGGTGGTGACTGTCTCAATAGGGGCGTTCCCAACCTTAAGGTTTGGAACAAAGCCCCTACAATTCCTATATAGGTATCTCCGCTTTGCCTTGAAAATTATTCCCTTAGATTTATCGACATTCAGGCGAATGCCCCATCTTCGGAAATAATCATCAAGGGAAGCTAAGTAGTCATTTAGGCGTGCATTCACGGATTTCGCCCTAACACCGGCAGAGGCAACAAGGATATCGTTCGCGTAGAGGACGAGCAAGTCCCCATTTGGAGGAAGGGGGATGTCAGAAATAAATATGTTGTAGAGGATTGGCCCGAGTATGGAGCCCTGAGGCACTCCTGCGGTCACTGCGAAATTTTCGGAATGCGTATCGCCAATCTTTACGCGAAACGAACGATCCATAAGGAAATTTTGTACCATCCTGCGCGTCGCGTGGTCGAACCCATAGTTCGCCATTTTGTACACGATTGCGTTCTGCCATGTGGTGTCGAAAGCTTTGGCGCAGTCCAAGCTCACCGCGATAGTGACCCGTCTCTCCTGCAGACCCTGGGCGACGTAATCTGCAAGAACCATTAAAGCGTGCGACGTGTTGTGTTCCGACCGAAAACCGAACTGGTTGTCCAGTAACACGCTGCCGTCATTAATCTTATCGCGTATCGCACCCGCTATGAACGTTTCAAGTAGCTTTCCTAACGGAGAAAGCAGCGAGATCGGCCTGTAGCTATTCGGGCGAATGGAGTCAGCCCCCGGCTTCAAAATCGGTATTACCGACGCCTGCTTCTATGCCTTGGGGAAGTAGCCGATGTTCACACAATGGTTCAGCAACGTTGCCAAAAACGTCCACGCCGATGCATTAATCCTACGTAGGACAATGTCGGGAATACCGTCAAGGCCACATGACCTCTTGTTCGGCCTACGCCTAAGGGCCCTGCTTACATCGTCAGACCGTATCAGCCACTCGGTGCCTGGGTCTGAGTTTTCAGCAATGCTAATTCCATCCGCTGTAAACGACCGACCAAATATTATTACCGGCGAGCTATCCAACAATGGCGACGTCGCCTCAGCTACTTCAGCCGCGAATTCCGGGTTTACCAGATCAAAATTTCCGCCATTAACGGCAGCAAACGACCGCGCGAGCAAGTTCGCCTTGCCAACTTCGTCCGGGATCAGGAGTCCGTTCTCATCCACTATATCTCCGACATCATTGGCTTAAGTAGACCAGCAGCACCTTTGACCTTCCTGAACGTCTTTTCATCCACACGAATATTGCGCAAATATTCAAGCCGGTGGTTCGTCTCGAATTCCGCTATGGATTCGTCTATAACCCTACTGATGTAGTTTACTTCAATTTTAATCTCGCGTTTCCGCAGTAAATCTGGTGTGCGGTGCATCCTCCGTTTCATCCTCTTCTTCTCCTTTATCAGATCAATGATAAAGGGTGGAAGACCTGGGAGGGAACCAGCACGACGTGGTTTTCGGGGTATAGACTCCTCCATAGCAAACCGAAGCGAAGCAGCCAGCTTGGCCACACACTCGTCAATTTCGGGGACTGACGTATTCCTGCTGACAGGAAGGTCAATGGTCTGCAGCTGCCTTGATAGAGTGGAATTAAACTTTCTCCTGTCCATTTCTCCAAAACGGAAAAAGGTCGGCACCTCTCGCGTCGCAATACCGCTACCGTCCACGACAAGCTGTATGGCCTTGTGGTCAGACTCGAAGTCCAGTAGGCGAACAAATTCAAGGGGGGCACTCCCCAATGACAATCCCGACGATGCCATAAACAGATCTATGAATGACTCCGCGCCGCGCGAAACTCTAGTGGGACCTTCCATCCGACAGACGTCAAGGTCCGGACAGCCGATTCTAAACTCGGAGAACGCGCCCGCTCGTGTTCACCGTCGAACCACCCCAATACGGGTGTTTGGCGTTTAGGTCACAACCTATTAACACCTCGCCACAGGCCAGAAGGTCCGAAATTGGGGCCAGATCCTCGTCGCGCAAAGTCAAACTAGGGGGACAGTACATAGACACAACGGCAATGGAATTGCCGCTATGCCCATGCACCCTCACCGCAGTGTACTCTATATTACCGAATTCTATCGCAAGTCGTACGCACCGAATATTTTCTCTTACCAAAATCGCCGTACCGCCGCCGCGACCTTGACATCTGTTCTGGCGGAACACCTGATATCCTCCCATCTCAAAGTTATGTCTTATCATTGAGCTTGTGCTCAGCTATCAAGAGGATATCAGGCTTGTGTTCAGCCAGAAACAGCTGCAGGTAATGTCTTTTTCTCCTCGATACGATTGAGTTGACGTTCGCGAAAATATATTTTAGTCGTCTATTCATTTTGACCTATCGCGAATAACATGCCCAGGAGGGCGCGAGATCTTTCTTCGTCTCCTGTCAGAGATGGATATTCTCTGGCAAATGCATTCATCTTGCGAAAACAGGTGAGCATATCCTTCCCCAGGAGACGCTCGCAGTCGAAAATAAATAAATTATAAATTGCAACGTATAAATATCTACCTACACGGAAGTACAAGGTGTTTCACAAGAAGTCATCCGATGTTGCTTGGCTCACATTTTTTTCTAAATGAAAAAACTTCGATTCTGTGTTTTGATTGTTTATTAGAACCTTTAGAATTTTATTGATTAAGTTGAGAAGATGATATCGGTTAAATGGGCGCCGTCACAATTGATTACCATACGGGCTCGTTTTATGGCATTTTTCATCACTTCGGCGAGAACTTCGGGCGACAGATTCTCGCACTCGTGTCGAATGTTGAGCTTGAGCACTTCCAGGGTCTCGGGCTTGTTCACGTAAACACGGGACTTCAAAAAAACCCACAAAAAAGTCTGGTAAGGTTAAATCGGGCGATCTTGCGGGCCAGCGCCTTTGCTCCGTCCTGTTGGAACCACATGTCCTCCAGTCCTAATTCGTCGAATTGCGGTAGAAAAAACTCGGTTAACATGGCCCTATAGCGCGCTGTTGTTTGACCAGTGGCGTTCTCGAAAAAAAATCGCCCGATGACTCCTCCAGCGTGAACAGCGCACCATACAGTCACTTTGAGCGGGTGTAATGGCTCCTCGTGCATCACCCGTGGATTTTCGGTGCCCCGAAATGCTTGTTTGCTTGGTCTCGTACCCGCTGAGGTGGAAATGAGCCTCATTGCTCATTATGATTTTCAAATCATTATGAACAAAAATGCCATAAAACGAGCCCGTATGGTAATCAATTGTGACGGCGCCCATTTAACCGATATCATCTTCTCAACTTAACCAATAAAATTCTAAAGGTTCAAATAAACATAATCAAAAAACAGAATCGAAGTTTTTCATTTAGAGAAAAAATGAGAGCCAAACAACATCGGATGAATTCTTTTGAAACACCTTGTATTTGCTGAAATATTTTTAATGTTGCCTACATCGAAAAACATCACCTTTTATACTTACTCGATGTTGCAAAAATGACAAAAAATAGTGGCTTAACAGGCTAGACGCTGCTGAAGATGATGCTTCACAAACATCGAAACGATCGTCCAGCGAATGTGAGTTCGAATCCCACCCGCGGCATGTACTTTTTTTTCACTAACCGGAGAAAACATGATCTCTTACAGCCTTAAAGGAAATTACAGCTTTAAACATAACGAGGATCTAAAACAACTAAATTTGAGACAATAAATGAGTTTTACCTCTAAACCGGCGATATACTCTATGCAACGTAAGCATGGAATTGCTAATACGTCTACCTGATAGTCTTTGTATCATGAATAGTTCTATTGGATCATAAAAAACTATAACAAATTGTCTTATTAGGTTCACTAATAAGCAACATTAAAGTCTACAAAATACATTTCTTTCGAGTTTATGCAAACAACTCTGAGCCCTGTTCTTGTACAGATAATTTCTTTTACTTATTAGACTTGTTTTTATCTACGATGTCCATCAAAAAAGTTGTATTTATATTTAGAGAGTGGGTTGGTTGTCCCACTTTCTCCGAAACACTTCGGACAGAATGTCAAACATGCTGAAATTTATTTAAAGAGACGCGTACAATTCTAAAAGAATATTTTATAATTCCATGCCATACATTTTGCAGTTCACCGGTGAACACGTACGTAAATCTATTTTTAAAGTCTTTCTCTTCATAGAATGGTGTGCATTTTGTAATACACTAGTATGAGTGCATCATCAGTAAAGATGAAAATACTTTCGTTTTAGATTAGCAAATATAGTCTTTCAGTTTTTACTTGAAAGGTGAAATAAAAATATATTTTCATATCTGAACGCAAATTATCTTACTGCTTAGGAGTTCGATTATTTTGCTGCCTATAAAATAAGTGACTTTACAAGTAACCCTCGTAACAAGTACTTATCACAAAATATAAAAATAATATACTAGAATCTGATAATAAACATGACCATACATACCGATAATAATAAATACACAATACATGCTAATATTGATAAACAAAAAATACATAAACAAGTGTAGTTAACAATTTATAATGTTTGCTTTTCTATTCCTCTTTTCTTTTTCAGCAAAAAGATCAATTGGAACGTTTAAAGAACGATCAAATACATCAGGCCGAATTCCATCATCAACAAATTAAGGAACACGAAGAAGCCATTCAGCGTCATAAGACCTTCTTGGATAACATGTCGAAATAAAGTGATTGTTTCTTCTCAGTTTTATCTTTATCTGTCTAACAATCAGCGCCAATGGTTGTGTGATGCCGAACTCGTAATTTGAAATATCTGTTAAAAATCGTAAAGATTAGATTGAAAGCAGCCTTAAAAACTATGTAGTGCTTAGCTTCTTTCTACAACTTTTATAAACTATTTATCGTTAATGATCATTTTGAGTTTTTCGATTTTTTAATTATTTTTATGCATTTTTTGTAACTGCTGCATTATTATTGATAGATACACTCTCTACATACTATTAATAACACATACACTCCTTGTTTTCTGTGTGAATTTTTCTTTCTTTTGATAAGAAATAAATGTTTTACTTTTATTAAATAAATATTTATGAGTTTTTTATTTGGCTTCTTTCTTAGCAATTCTTTTTTCATAACATATTCGGTGCTGTCTTTGGCAGTGAATGGGAAATGTTCAACACTATCTGTATAACACTTGAACCAAAATAAAGTAAGTAAAACAATGTATCCGTTCGGAACCTCTGTAGAATTGAAAGTCCCAATCGGTGAGTGTACAATTAGAAAACGTACGGCTCACTGGTTGTGAGAAGGTTTTCCCAATCACGTCATGGGATGTAATGGGGATTTTTTTTCAAATGTATCCGTAAACCCGATAGCTGTGCTAAAAGTACAGTATTCGACATAAATATGACTGTTCGAAAATGCATCACTGCTCTGACTCTGATGCGTAGCACGTTCGTAACTGCAACATCTGACAACTTTGCAGGTGGTTTGAGTTGTATGTTACAAACGAACAAGCATCAGCTAATTCATTTCCAACTGGGTCCTATAGTTGTTCCCTAAACTAAACCCGCTACGGCGGTGCACGGATCACACATGTACATCTATAGCCCCTGTGCTACAAAGCAGAGCAATTTCGGGTTCGACGAGTTGTACGTAGCAGTTTCGAAAACAGTAAGTGTTTTTTTATTTCCTGCTAAACTAATTTTTCGACGACTTTGTATGGGGAGTCGCTTAATATCGCTTAGCTTCAAAGTGGTCGTGGTCGTGGTACAAAGTGGTCGAAGAATTAGTTTAGCAGGGAATAAAAAAACAGGCCAAATATTAAAAAAGAGTTCTGTGAAAATTTGCGGATAACTAAAATTTCGCTCACTTTTCATTTCCTTGGTACTCAGCAGCCGTTTGGGCAAATTTCGTAACACACCGTATTTAGTTCTTCGGAAGTACGTGTTGGCTGTCGGTGGTGCAAAGGTTAGAGTGCGAGGCTCATATATGTACATGAGCACATGGGTTCGATCCCTGCTTCGACTATCTTACCCTTCTTTTGACGACGGTCATCTCGCTTAGTGACGGCAACTCTATCGAGTACTTGGCCACGAAAAACCTCCAAATAGCGATCAGATCCGGTGTACAACTGTAAGTCCAAATCTGTGCCTATAAAACTAGAATGCGCTCAGGTCACGGATTGTGAGGGGCCCTTCATGTGATGTGAGTACTTCCATGTGATGTTATGGCAAACATTTATTTATTATTTTCTAGCAAACCCGGAAGACTTAGTCCTGAATTTTCGTAGGGATGCACATTGTTTTTTTTTAAATAAATTATAGCCTATATCACTCAGTGATAACGTAGCATTCTACTGCATTTTTAAAATCAGATGAGTAGTTTAGAAAGTTATCGCCTACATATAAACCATAGAGTAAATCTTACTAGAGATAACATTTGACTCATCTGACGTTTCCTTTCCACTCTTCATGATGCGGTCGGTGTGATAAGAGAGATGTTTGACGAAAGTGACATACACCAGGTGGAATTACAATAACTTCTGACTTTAATTTTTCATGTCGTTTTGATGCAAAGCTGTGACATTTAAGGGTGTTTTACACTTTTTTATTGACTGTTATTGTTAGCATACATTTGTGTTGTATTTAACCCAATAATTTTAACACACAAAACGAAATGCCGTTGTTGTTATTTTGTTCGTTGTTTTGAACCATTGCCTCTATCTGGTATTATTGAAGCAATTCTTTTCGACATCCAACGTTCATATCACACCAGGCCAAATGTCATAAATTTGCTGAGAGAAATGTGGAGTCTAGTATAGTATTTAGTCTATGATATAAACTAATTTCGTTAACCAAAAATGTCGCTCAAATTTCATTTACTTGGTACTCAGCTCTGCGAAAAGTTTGTAAGCAAAATCAATTACAGGGTTGTTACTCCAAAGTTATTTCGTACAAAACAACTGTTTGGGAAAGGAGTTTTGACATTTCGATTAATTTAACAAGCAAAAATAACACCACATATGTATGTACATACGTCAGAAATAAAATGGAGTGCGAGAAGGAATTATGCCTGTTTTTTTATTGGTCCACAAAACACGCTTATTAATGAAATATTTTCCAGGTAAATCAGAGGTGGGAGGTAGCTCTATGCTACAACATTTTCAATTAAGAGGTATTTATGACCTGATTTTGACAACGCAAGCATAGAATTTGTATACGGATCCCTCATACAGTATAATTTTTAATTGATCAAATTGACTTCAAAAGCAATATCAAAATCGTACCATTTGCAGAACATCCATCTTTTAAAAATATGGACTGTTTCTGTTGTTGAAATCGTTTTCGTGTTGTTTTTAATAAACGTGTGATATTTTAAAAAAGTTATTTAAGAATAACTGACACCTGAACATATTACATACATTCTAATACTATTTACATTTGTTAAAACGAGCAGAAAATTGTAATTGTATAATGTCGCGTTTGTATAATGTCTCAATTTTGCTGCGCAGTGTATTTCGCAACGATCCTAAATATATGCTTTATTTACTACACTAATTCTTTATGCTAGTTGCTCTGGAACTGATATTTGTATCATTTATTTTCGCACGGCATAAAACTTTTAACCCTGTGCAGCAAACACTGCTCAGTTTCGATTACTTAAAAACAGTTAAGTATTTTTTGACGTGATGTAAGATTTTTGTATGAAATGAAGAAGAAACTGTAAAAAAAAACTATTTAGTACATAAATAATAATATTTTTTTAATGAAATTATATGTTGTAAGTAGAGTGCCCAAAAAGTCAGCATTTTTAAAAACCGGTTTCAGTAAAAATTTGCAAGAATCTACTTCTGAGAGAGAAAGAACGATTTTACTCTGTTTATGACAATTTGTACAAAAAGTACGCGAACGACTTTCTGTACAACTTTGCAAGAAAGCAGCTGATGTAGTTCTATTCTTTGCTACATACATTTTAGATTGTATAGGGTGTCTCAGTAAGATTGTACTTTTTAAATTTAGTTTAATTTTTTTGTGCAAATGGCAACTCTGAAACTTATACGTTTATTCCGATTATTAAAAAACTGAAAACTTATTACACAAATTTTAAAGTTATGCTGAGACCGCTCGCACACTTCGAAGAATTTTCAGTCGAGGAAGTGCACCTAATGTGTCAACCATTCGAAGAGTGGTCAAACAATTTGAAGAAACAGGGTCAAGACTTTCTGATGTCAACTGGCCACCAATATCATGCGATTTAACACCGTGCGATTTCTTTCTTTGGGGTTTTGTGAATTCTCGGGTTTATGCGAATAAACCAGAAATAATTCCTGAGCTCAAATCGAAGATCCAACGCGACTGACAACGCTGATTTCAAACAGTTGTTCTATCTTGCAAATTTTTGTTGGCTAAAATTTCTCAAATCATAATTTGCAAGATCTCTAACATCCAACTGTGAAAATTTTCGTTCTCTGACTCACTTACTGGACTTTTAGAATAAACGAATACGATTCAGTAAAAATTTGCACAAAATTGCACATTTTCAAAGCAGGGTTGGTGTTTTATATATATTAAAGTGGAAGAGGAATCAAAAGTTGTTTCCTGTTTTCTACAAATTGATATAAAGTATACTTTCCTATAACCTTAAAAATACCTCGTCACTATTTCCTCGGACAGTTTTCCAATTAAACTATCTCCCTTATACAATTTTGAGGATAAGAATACATAAGGGTAGACTTCGGGTGGTATTTTATAAGTCGTGAATCGGTCTCTTCGCGTTACTTTTGTCGTTTTGGTAGTTTATAAAACGTTACAGCTGTTCGGTGACTACCTGCATTGAGTTACGTTATTTAATGGGTAGTTTATAAAACGCAGCGCAACGTTTTTGATCACTTCGGCTGTCAAAATGAACACGCCACAGTTCTTCGCAGTTCGGATAGAGCTCAAACTTTTTTTTAAATAATTCAAAATTATACTGTTTACGCAACAATTGTTTTCGTACGAAATAACTCCGACGTAACAACCCTGTACTTTATTTTGCCTACGAAATTATCGCAGAGAAGTGGGGTACCAAGCAAATGAAAAATGAGCGGAATTTTCGGTTCGTGAAATTTTGGTTTTTTTTATACACGTACCTACTTCTTATGGTAACGAAAATTTCATAAAAACTGAATACCGGGCTTTAGGTCCAAAAACGGAAATTGTCATGTGGTTTGTATAGTAGATCATTGTGCAAGAAGCGCACGAGACTTTAATTAAGGTAGACAAGCCTATAAGGCTTCGCGGGATTACCAATAAGATTAATTGTAACTATTATATATTACAAATAATAATAATAATAAAAAAAACGATAATTCACTCGGACATTTTTTCTGAACTTTAAGTTTGTAGCGCAAACTTAATTAGAAGTTGATATATTGTCTACAATTGTGTAATATAGCCTAGGTATTTGTTATACATCACTTTTATGAATAGAAACTTGAAATGTTACGCTTGCCACTCGTACTTATATACAGTTGGAACTCACCAAACATAACTCTCGATTAGAGGAATTTCTCGATAAACAAAACTGTAAAATCGCAGTACTTTGGCAAGTCACCTGAATGCAATTATTTGCATTTACCGAAGCTGCACTGTATATTCATGCATACATTTCTAACGCAAACTTCTAATCATATACTAATTGTTTTCTGACATTTTAAAAATACCGTGGATACGATAATTGCTAACGAAATATTTATACATCGTTACCTTACACTAGGTTAACTTTGTTAAACGTTGATTTTAATATAAAATATATGGAATTGACATTATGTTATGCCCCTATCATAAGGAATGAGTAAGTGCTTTACATACTCGTACGTTTACATTAAGCTGGGTCGCGAAAAAAGATTGCGACGGTCACCAAAGTAAAATAAAAATTGGGTAGTTTAATGATGATATGCAAGATATTTCACCATTTTGAGCTAAACGGTTTTGAAAAATAGGTTTGTTTCTTTACTTTACCGCGGGATCCCGCGGGAACCCAAACTTACCCAAACGCGTTTCTTTACTCACAAATTGGGCAAATCAGAGCTATTTTTTGATTCTCTTAACGTCAAAATGCGTTTCTCTTTTTACCGAACTTACCAAGACTTTTTCTTCGGGTAAGTTTGGGCAAAGCGTCAAACAATCAGCTGTTCGAAACGTCAACATAAAAACATAAGTATTATTTGTGAAAAAAATAACACAAGTGAAAAAAAAAAAATAGAATTTACAATTTTATTAATTTGAAAAGTGATTGCTTTGAGCATAGAATAATACATACCATAGAAGCTTTTATTCGCTCAATAAATTAAACGTCATAGGTACGATGGAAAGTAAACATTGGATGGTGGAAAATATGGGTTCAATAATACCAGATACAGGCAATAGTAAACAACGTTCAACAGACGAACAACTACCGAATTTCGTGTTTTTGTGGCAAACTAGTTGTGTTAAATACAATACAAATGTATACCAACGATAAAAGTCAACAAAAAAGTGCAAAATATATTTAAATTTTTCAGTTCTACACCAAAACGACAGGAAAAAGTTAAGTGAACATATTTTTTACCGTACACCAGGGTAATTTTAAATTTAATTGCTCTCATTTCCACAAACCTACGATGAAGAGTGTGAAATGAAACGTCAGATGAGAGAATAAGTTTATCTATGTATGTATTATTCTATGGCTTTGAGAGTGCTTATTTAAAGAAGATGGGAAGTGTGAAAATCATAGAGTAATCTCAAACTAGAGAGAATATTTGGCTCATCTGACGTTTCCTTTCACTCTCTTCGTGATGCGGTCGGTGTGATAGAGAGATGTTTGACGAAAAGTGAGAAACACCAGGTGGAATTACAATAACTTCTTGCATTAATTTTTCATGCCATTTTGGTGAAAAACTGTGAAATTGAAATGTGTTTTACACTTTTTTATTGACTGTTATTGTTAGCACACATTTGTGTTGTATTTAACACAATAATTTTAACACACAAAACGAAATGCCGTTGTTGTTATTTTGTTCGTTGTTTTGAACCATTGCCTCTATCTGGTATTAGTAAAGCAATTCTTTTCAACATCAAACGTAAATATCACACCAGGCCAAATGACATAAATTTGGTGGGAGAACTGATAGATCTACTATAAGTATTAATCTATGGTGAAAATGAACATTATATGTATGCAAGATTTGTTGTCAAGCATATGTTTTGTGTTTCGACATTTGTTTTCGGGCTAGAAAAGTGGTTTTTTGCGTTTCTTTACTTTTGGGTAATATTGAGTATTTGAGAGAGAATTTTGCTTTTACTCTCCTTTACCCGAACTTTACCCAAAAAGTAAAGAAACAAAGCTAATATAATAAGATGACCACGAGTCAGCTGGGTGCTTCAGTTCAAAGCGCATTTACCAAGATAGTGTTATCTCGACAACAAATACAACATGACTACAATAACAGACATTTTGTATGGTGTATCCTTAAGGTAAAATGCAGCACAAACGTATACCAACAATAAAGTGAACAAAATAGTACAAAATCAAAATACATATATTCTAATTTTACAATCTAAATTCTAGGCTGCAAACAGGTTCTGTTTGCCCATGAACAGAACCCAGAATCAAGCCAGTGTCTAAAAAATATATAACCAATGGTTCGATCATACCATTCATGTTTCGATATCTCAATTGCCAAAAAATTTAAAATGTTTATGTAACAGCATATTCAAATGTTTTGTTCACCGGGAAAAATAAAGTGAACAAATAAATATTACCCCTAGAAGGGGATCTTCGTCGATGCGACGAACACTGTTGCTCTTTTTCAATTTTTCAAAAAAAAAGGCTGGGGGAAGAGCACATTGTTCAAAAACAAATCAAAAAGCTTTAAAAACGTTTCTTTTTTGGTAAAGTCTATTATTGATTATTGTTTTCTTTTTTGGTAAAGTCTATTATTGATTAAAATTAGTGTATCGACTTCGTCCATTCGACGAAGATTACCTTTAATGTCAGTAAAATATGTTTACTCTACCCAAATTCTAGGATGAATGGATCAATGTTGTTAACTCTCATTCAATTTCTCAAAAAATTGATTTTTAGTGCAAAAATGTAATCGCCATCCCTGAAAGGCTGGTGGCATTTTACGAAGCGATACAAATTGATGTTGCTCAATATTTTTCACGCGCATGACTATTCGGCTTAAGATCAAAGTTTTACGTGAAATTTTAGAAAACTCCATACAAAAAAATCAATGAGTGTTCGAACTGTTACACGGTACCTGTCCGATTTCTATGAACACATTAGTAAATGTTACATTGGAAAATAAAAAATGCATTTGATGTACATGGACGTTCTTGTTGCGATTGCTCTTCTGGCTGCTCTTGCTGTTGTTGAACTAATGAATCGGGACTCGTTTTTATTAAAAATTAGAATTTTAACAGCAAAATATACTGCGTCATATAAACGTTCAATGAGAAAGAAAGAATTTATTGACAAAGCTTCAAATACTTTATGTTGATGCACATTGAATTATATTGATGTGATTATATACTCAAATATTGCAACAAAAAATTTAAACAATCAATAAACTTTTTTGTGTTTGAAAAATTGTAAGCTATTTTAAACATTAATAAATTCATTTAATAAGTATTGATCAAGGTTTATAAGATGCCCAGAATGCAGTCAATTCCAAAAGCCATTATACGAAATGTACTTACTTTCATTATACATACAATTTAATTTAAAATTGTTTTGTTGTGGTTTGAAATTTTTTTTTTGTGCTGAAGGCTCTTTTGCTACTGCACTTTCTTTTTTCTTACATCTGCTTTAATATTAGATGTAATATTGTTAAAATAAATACTATTTGCAGCTCACTGAAATAATTGTTTTTGTTTTTTAATAAACAGAGCGATGCCAAAAAGTATTGAATATAGAGAACTTATTGCACTCTTTTTCCGCTCTCATGTAAAGAGTCTGAGTAAAAGAGCATAAATGAGTCTTATTCTCTTTATAGAATATTTCAATAAAAATCCACCATTCAACAATGTTATTACATAAAACAATACAAAAAGCATAAATGTTTCAAAAGGCATCAATGTTTCACATCAAATTTATAAATGGACCAAGTTATGACAAAAAGAGAGTAATATGTTTTGAATCATTCGCCAGATGTCGCCAGTGCTTCTGAGTCATACAATTCGTTCCATGAGTTCTCTATACTATTCAATACTCTTTGGCGACGACGACCTGCTTGTTTGTTCGCTGCCGCTACATGAATACCATCATACTTATTTTCAGGCAGACGCTATTGTTGTACAACAACCACGTATGTGATGCTAACGCTGTGTGTTGTTTGAATATGTATAGATGGCCCTACCCGTGCCTATAGATGTTAACAAAACAAAAATGTAAATATCGCGGGTGGGATTCGAATTCACATTCGCTGGATGATCCAACAAATAGAATAATTTGATTGCTAGAACTAAAACTCGATTGATAGATCACATTTATTTCTGAATGCTGTGGCTTCATTTAAATATTTCAGTTCTTGCAACTAAAACTGAATTACAAATCTACAAATTTCCCCTTTCGTAGTGTAAACTGACAAATAAAACAACGCTCACTATAAACATAGATGTTTGGAAATAAAGAATCGTGAAAACTCTTAATTACAATAGTTTCATGTACGAAATGTTACAATAGCTCAATTTTGATTCGAGAACAGTGCTTGTTTAATATTTAGGTTACGTTTTGTAAATGTTTGTTACATTTGTATACATTTGAACTCGACCTGCAGTTAGATATGTATTTCCTTGTTTGATTATCAGTTTTAAACGATAATTATTATTCAGGTTTTCAATATATTGTATTTACTCGTCGATAATTTATTACTTTGAGAATCGTATTAATACAATCGTTACATTGAATGTTAAAATTAACCTGTTCTTGTTTAAGCCGAATGTTTTTTCATTCTGGTTTCCTCAGGGTTGGCTGAAAACGAGATGTAGATTAGACCTTGAGGTCCAAAGAGGTGAATAATCCTAAAATATTACGTCTACCGACTTAAGGTTCGGGGTTGAAGGTTTAAATGTGTTAAACACATTTGGCATAACAATCCTGTAAATGAGTTTCTTCACAAAGTTTTCGCATAGAGTTGAGTAACAAGCAAATGAAAAGTGAGTAAAATTTTCATTAATTTTTATACAAGTGCTTCTTATGGGAACGAATTCGGGGCGTTATTCTAGAAACATTTGCTACGAAATGAAATTGCCATCATGGCAAAATAAAAACAATATCTAAAATGTAACAAAGAAAAAACTATTTGTAGATATAAAAGAATTTACTAATTACAAAAAAGTATGTTAGCCAAGAGAGATTTGAACCCTGGTTTCTCCCAATTTCTAGTTGACACTTGACAACGCTTTTGACATTTCACACCGCAAATCGCTCACAAATCCTACGGCCGATTCACTTTCCCCGGACAACTGCTACTTTTTTTTTTTTTTTTTTGGTAGTCGTTTATTTAATTTAAATTTTTGATTTTCTTTTAATTTTTACTAAAAATAAACAAATAGCATTAAAGATATGGTCTATTTTACATACACACTGTCTCTAAATCGAGCACTCTAGCATATTTATTATATAAACATAAGTATGTAATTTTCTTTTACAAGCTAGATAACAATTCAAGGTACAATTTACTTTATATAAATTTTAATTTGTAATGAAAAAGCTTAAAAAACATTACTGTATGTGTTTCTATAATAAAGAAGTATATCAAATAGTAAAATAACATAAGAAAGAAAGAATATTAATTTTGTATCCACCAAAACTTTTTGGTATTGATTAATCTTGTTGAGTATTCATCTCTCTTAGATATGCTAGTATCAAATCTAATATCATTATAAAGTATCATATTACTGTCAATAGTTTTGTTGGTACATCTTCTATATAGATGATAGAAGATAGGTATGCCATTACGATTTTGTATAAGGCCTTTGCTATCAAGGTATAGAAAGGCCTCTGGGGGTACATAACCTGTGGATAAGGATTTACGTATATAATCATCGTTTATGTAGTAAGGTGCCATAATTAAATTATTCACATTGCATTCGGTACATTTTATAATATGGTTTCGTATTGTTTTAATAATAAAATTGTCAATTCTAATAATTTGAGCTGAGTCATATAAGGCTTTATTAGATACGTATTTAGTGAAGTTACTGGATGCAGATCTGTATAGTAAAGTACAAGCTCTTAAACATTTTCTTTCGAATTTTCTCAATTTTTCCATATATGACGGAGAAATGTTGAACCATATTGGGCATCCGTATGTTACTATAGGCCGTACTAACGATTGATACATAAGGACTTTTACCTTTTGATTGATGA
This sequence comes from Phaonia tiefii, assembly GCA_963931995.1. NCBI lineage: Eukaryota > Metazoa > Arthropoda > Insecta > Diptera > Muscidae > Phaonia > Phaonia tiefii. The sequence continues at coordinate 150,435,136 of OZ008371.1, forward strand.
ATTTCGAATAGAAAAGTGATTTGTAATTAAAAAAAAGCATTTCTTGCCTTTGTTAATTTTATGTTCACATGTGTATTAAAGTACAAAAATTTATCGAGGTAGATGCCTAAATATTTAACAACTTCTTTGTTAGGAATAGTCTTGTTATTCATCAAAGATTTTATTCCAAATTGTTTCCACTTTGTCCTAATGTTATAATTACACTTGTCCACTGGAGGCCGGAAAAGTATTGACTCGCATTTATCAGTACTAATTGTCATATTCCAGTCGGTGGCATATCGTTCGACAATATTGAATTTGTCTTGCAGATTTGCATTAATTTTTTCTATCTTGTCATCGGCATGATAAATTACGATGTCGTCAGCAAAGCCTATTATATTTTCGAGTTGTTTCAATAAGTCATTAATATATATATTAAAAAGAATTGGAGCATTCACAGTACCCTGTTGTAGGCCATTAACAATTTTAAATTTATTAGAGCTGATTTTTTCTTGGTGGCATACCACGAATTGCTTTTCATTTATCATGTTATAAAGTAATATAACAAATTGAACCGGGAAATGATATTGTATTAGCTTGAAGATTAGACCTGAGATCCAGATGGTATCGAAAGCCTTCTCAAAGTCAATGAGGCAAGCTCCAGTATAAAAATTCCTATTCAGATTCCAATTTATATTAGAAACCAATGAATTTATGGCATGAGTTGTGGAATGTTTATATTTAAACCCAAACTGGTTATCAGTTTTAAGATTAAATTTGTCACAAAACTTAACTAAGCTGTTGTTAACGCACATTTCGAAAATTTTGCTAATATTCGGAAGCAAACTAATGGGACGGTAGTTCTTAGGACTGCTATTATCCCTGTCCTTTTTCGGTAATGCAACAACTTTTGCCATTTTCCAGTCTTTGGGGAAATATGAATTGTTGATCATATTGTTAAACAATGTACAATACTCAAATATTAATACTGTAGGAATATTCCTTAGAATAATGTTGGGTACATTATCTATTCCTGAGGATAATTTTCCCTTCAGTTTAGAGAATATATATAATATATCATCTTGAGTTATGAAATATTCCTCTGTCATAGATATGTCCAGTTCATTGGCCTTTATATTTTCGCTGAAATTGGTAATAGTCGTTTGACTGTTTTCATGCACAGTTTTAGTTTGCAAAAACCAGGTGAAGCAGTCGTTGACCTCGTTATGTATGTGATTATCAATGTCCACATTCTTAGGTGAGTGTACGGTTTCCAAGTAAGCGCCAATAACATTCAATATTTGTTCTTCATCGTTTATAACATACTTGTTCAAATTGGGTTCTATCTCTAATGTACTTGGATCAATTCCAACTCTTTCTAGAAGATTTATGTCATTCTGTCTGATTTTTATTGTGTTTAATTTGGTTGTGTGTTGCTTTCTGAAATGTTTTTTCATTACTGTTGACATTTGAGCTGGGTCCTTGGGGTTAACAAGCCGAAGTTTTTTCTCATAATATTTGCTCGCAGACTCAATAAAGTTATCTTGTATGAGTTTTCTAACTAATTTTAATTTATTTTTTAAAAACATCAGGTCTCCTGGCGGGATAATGATCTCTAGTCTGTTATGTTTCTTAATGGATGTAAGAATTTTGCTCTTTTCCCTATCCAATTTCCTAATGATAGGCCTGACAAACTTTTTTACTTGGTCCTCACTTTTGTGTTTGGGTACAGTTTTAGCAATAGCATTTGTTAATATGTCATTCAGCTTTCTTAAGTAGTCATCTATTTCAAGATTGGTCAAATTTCTATCATTGGGAATGAGAGAATCATTATTCAGGGCATTGTTAATAGCACTTTTAAATTTTTCCCAATCCGTTTTCTTATAATTAAGGTGCGAATTCTGCACTTCCTCGATAAGTAAAAAAGGTTCTCTATTGGCGACAACTGCTACTTACAATGCAGAATAGGCGGATAATTCACAGATGACAATCGCGGCGGTTTAACACAACATCCGCGCGAATCGAGGATGAGCTTTTCACGAACTAAAATGTTTGCAAGGAATCTAGGGCTTTGAAAACCTAGTACATATACTCACGACTTTCAATCATTATGCCTGGATATAGTTGGTAATTAACACTAGTTTACAGTGATTTTGTCCTATTTAGGCGTTCTAAACTTGAAATAATATTGCCATCTTGAACTGGGCCATTACAGTTTCCTACATTAAGCCCGATATTCACTTTTAATGAAATTTTCTCATACATCAACTAAAAATAAATAAACTAGAGAGAATGATGAAGTTTTCCTCTACATCCATCAAATTAATTTATTTATTTATTTATTTATTTATTTATTTCAGTCTATGGATACACAATGAATCCTTACAGACTAGCACCTACAACTAAATAATAGATACATCAATTAATTAAGTTATTTAGAATAGTCTTAAAATGCTGATGTGAAAAACTTATATCTAATTGATTACAGTGTTTGTTATATAATCTTAAAACTTTAGTTAATGGCTCATTTAGTGCATATTCAGTTCTATGAAAACCAACATTAAAGAAATACGAGTTAAATCTTAAAGATCTAGAAGGTACATTTATTTGAATAACTTGCAGTAAATCTTGACAATCAACTAAGCCCCAAATAATGCCATACAAGAAGTTTAGCGACAAAATATCTCGCCTTGCTTCAAGCGTTTTTAAATGGTCGAGTGCAGTGTGTCGAAACAAAGCCATTAACAACCTCAACTTTCCTTCCCGTTATCAGGGATGTTCCACAAGGCTCCATCCTCGGGCCTCTCCTTTTTTCTATTTATGTAAATGATCTCCCTGAACAGTTACACCACTGCAACATAGGAATGTATGCCGATAGCGTCCAATTGTACTTAAACGACAAACAAGGACACCTTGGACAAAATACTGCGAAGCAAAATGATGATTTAAAACGAGTTTCTCTTTGGACAGATGCACTCAAAAAAATTTGAACTAATTTTGAGTTAAAATGAACTAAAACTGAGGAAAATTTACCTTCGAATGGATCCAAAGATTTTTGAACTCAATTTTAGTTCATGAATTTCCTTGGATTTAGTTCATAATTTGAACTGCGAGTTAGTTCAAATTTATTTGTTTTTAGTTTAATAAAGTCTAACCATGAACCAGACCAGTTTTGAGGTAAATATAGGAAACCGTTACTGGTTTTTAGTTCATATGTACATCATATTTAACTAAATTCAAGTTGAATTGAACTAAAATCTAGGTAAAAATAAACCTTGTATAGAGCCAAAGATATTATTTACTCATATACAGTTCATTATATCCTTATAATAAGTATATTAATAAACTTGGAATTAGTTAAAAATGTTCCTACTCAGTACATACATCTGCAACATTTACCCAATGTAAGTTATACGTTAACATAAACCAGTTCAGTGTTTTTTAGAAATAAATTAAAAATAAGTTTATTTGAACTTGAATTGAGTACAAGTTGTACTTAAAGTAAGTATACATTGAACTGAAAATGGGTAGAAATTTGTCATATTCAAGTTGACAATTCCACGAGTATTATTAAGTTTCAGTTCAATACTTCTTTAAACCTGGTAACATGTACCAACATGAAATAAATTTAACTAAATCACAGTTCAATTTAACTAACATATAGTTTATTTGAACCTACATAGAGTATAAATTGAACTAATTTGAACTTAAATTGAGTCCATATGAACTAGAATCAATTTCAAATTGAATAGAAATCAGTTCAAATGCAGGTTCCTTTAACTGAAAATCATTTCGGTATTTCCTCAAAATAAGTATATACGTAATACGTAATACGTAATACGTTTACTCCAGTCAAGTAAAGTTTAATTAACTGAAGTTACAATTCCTAATTTTAAGTAAAAACTAACTACAATTGAGTAAATAATGTGAACTAAATTTTACTTCACTTTGAACTCAAATTTAGGACATGCTTTTTTTTGAGTGTGTGAATGGCTTAAGTAAAAATGTATTGTAATGCATAAGAGAACGCAGAAAATTAGTGAAGTTCCTAATATTTGTATTGACAACCAACGAATTTAAATCGTTAACAAAGCAAATCTTGGCGTAATTTTTAATAATACTGGTCAGATCATGTAATAACTGCCTGTGGCAAAACATACTCGATGCTCAGAACCCTATGGCCTACACAATATTGCACTCCGATGAAAATAAAGCTATTACTTGCTAAAACTTACTTGATACCAAATTTAACCCACGCATGTGAGATTTATGCAAGCTAACAATCATAGCAAGGTCCCAAAAACGTATTACTGAAAATACGAACTCTTATATTTCTACTAGAGCCACAGGTCGGAACCGTGTTTAAAATACACGGGGACACGTGACACGTGTAGTCGTACTACACGCAACATAATACATGGATATCCGCAGATACACGTGTAATTGATGTATACACGTGCACACGGGTAATTATAAGAAATTTATATTCAATAGATATAACTTTGAAATTGAAAACTAAAATTGAAACAATCTAAAACCAATAAAGTCCTCAAACCGAAAACCAAATGAATAAAGGTAAAAGAGAATAACTATATCAGAAAAGTTAAAAATAAGTTAGACCGCGACAAAAGTAAATAAAGTTCGAATCAAAAACTTTTTAAATCCAACACAAAGATATGAAGTACGTTAAGAGTAATTACTTTTAAGTTGAAGACCAAATTCTTTCTGTGTAAATTCCAAGATATAAAGCACAATAAAGTGAAAATAAATTATAAATTGAAAAATACACAGAAAAAATATAAAGTACGTTAAAGAGTGAAAATTTTTTTTATATTGCGACCAAATTAATTGTTTCCATGTACAATTTAAAGATATAAAGTATGTCATGAATAAGCCATATCAATAGGAATATTGAAAAAAAGTTCAAGCAACAAAATTAAAATTTGTGTAAATCATTGAAAAAATGAAGAGTTGGGTGTGGAAATACGCACAACGGGAAGGTGATAAAGCTTACTGCAACGTATGCATTGACGAAGTAAACAATGAATTCTCTTGTCGCGGTGGTTCGACTGGTTCCTTGATGAGGCATTTACTGGGTGTTCACGGAGTTTCGAAAAATCAAACACAATCACCTCAAAAGCGAAGGTAATTTCATTTTATATTTATAACTTTTTTGTGTTGCTTCTTTTTTAAATCGACCATCGAATAAATTGAAAGCATCGAAGTCAAGCATTATGTTCTACATATTTCTCTTGTTCTCATTTCTTCAATTATAAGTTTAACCCTACAAAAATAACGATATTTTTGGTACGTTAAAGATAACGATACGTCTGAAAGATATCCTTTTAAAGACTTTATAGAAATAAAAATTGATGTTTGTGTTATTGAATTAATTTATTTATTATGTGTTCTCTTTAATAATATACAAAATTAATAATAAATTAAAAAATTAAATATAAATAAAATTAATCTAACAAGCATGAGAATTGTGAAACGTTAATCTGATTAAACATCATTTATGGAATATTAAATCTAAATGTAAGACTTTTTACTATTTACAGATCACAAGATGATGTTGATAGTAGTGAATTCAGTCAAGTCAGCCCATCAGGAGTTAACTGATATCACGCAAACTTCATTTGAATCAACTGCAGGAACTTCATCACTGAAGCGTCGACGAATTCAAAAGAGAAAAACAGTTTCTAATATAAATGACTGTTCACCTGTTAAAACCGAGGAAATCCATCAAGCTTTAGCAAAAATGATTGCAATTAATCAAATGCCTATTTCTTTTTGTTCAAGCGAGGGTTTCCTTCAATTCATGTCGGTCGTGTAACCAAATTACAAGCCATTGAAGGAAGAAGCTCTAAAAAAGAGACTGAAAGTTCTTAGAGACAATATGGAAATTCCTATGAAAACAGAACTCGATAAAACTGAAATGGTAGCTTGCACATCAGATTGTTGGTCATCAGTTGCTCAACATTCTTATATAACGATAACAGCACATTTCATTGACGATGCATGGATTAGAAAAACATTTACTTTAGAAACGACTGAAATGGATGAACGACATACAGCAGAAAATCTCGGTAATAAAATGTCTGGTATACTTAGTAAATGGAACCTTACCGAAAAAATAATGACAATCGTGACTGACAATGCTGCTAATGTTCTTAAAGCAGTCAAATCAATTACAAATGTTGAGGAAAAATCAGTTTCGACTTGTGTTGCTCATACTTTACAGTTAGCTATTAACGATGCTTTATGTTCTGAAAATATTCAAAATTTAATAACCAAAGCAAGTAAAACTGTGGGCCATTTCAAGCACTCCAATGTCGCAAAATATGCCTTACAAAAAAAAAATAAATACAGCAGACAGTTGTCCGAGGCCTTCGGCCACGGACTGTCCCTGCAGGCTGTGTCAGAGACACGGCCATTAAGTTTAACGTAGAATACGCCATCCGATAAGACGGAAAACATATATAACAATAAATGATAAATAACATAAGCAAATGAATTTATTTATTTGATAGTTACTTTTGAAAATATACATAAGCTTATGGTAGGAAAAATAGGATAAATATGTTTTTAAATTAAAAGAGTAAGGATAAATGATAAATAACAGACGCAAATCAATTTGATTTATATTTTTAATAATTATATATCCATGTTAAATTCAAATTCACATTTAACATTTTGTTTCACTTAAATACATAAGTAAATATACGAAATTTCAATATTTCATCAATCAAAACAACAGCCGAAGGTTTGTGTCCACACTGAAATAGCAGCATAGTTTGTGTTCACGCTACAAACTCAAACACTCAACCAAACACCCCACATATGTTTGAGTGTATGTGTTTAAACAATTTTCCTTTGAGAAATTTAAATATTAGGAAGATATCTACCAATATGAAATGTATATCAAACAAAAGATAACATCTTCATTTGCCTACAAAAAAATTTTTAAAAAAAGTTATCTCGCCGTTTCCTCATAATCAATGAAATATAGATTACAACCATAACAATCTGACATGACTCCCTATACCGTAAGGTAAGACGTATTCTACGCCAAAAATATCATAAGAGAACGATTTAAATTAGATTATGATTCTGAAGGTTTAGTTTCAATGAGGCAAATTGCTTCTCTGTTAGACCCAAGGTATAAAGATCTGGATCACGAATTTTATGACTCTAAAGTAGCTGTACGAAACACGGCAAAGGAATTATCTGAAAGAATTGTTCCAATTGAATGTGTAGGAGAAAAAGAAGTCGTAAAGGGAAAAAATTCTTTGGAATTTTTATACAAAAAGCATGATAATTCAACATCAAATATAAAAAATCAGTGGGAAGCATACTTTGCCGAACTTCAATTGAAATTTGATTTAGATCCGTATGAGTGGTGGAAATTTAAAAAAAGATAAATATCCATCTATTGCTCTATTAGCCAGAAGGTATTTGTGCATACCAGCTACAATATTGTCACTAAAAAGAGAGCATCATTACTCCCTGAAAATGTCAACTTGTTAGTGTTTTTGTATCAAAATCAAAAACTTTTAAAAGAAGATGTCTCACATAAACACTATAAACAATCATAACAGTTTTAGAAAACAAATTTTGTATCTTTCAGTGTTATTACTATAACGATTGTAGTATATTTAAAAGTCATTTAAATTGTGTAATATTTTGTTGCATCACATATTGTTTATGTTTAAATATTATACAATATATTAAAGAAACTTTCTAATTTCACTATTATTTTATTATTTTCATAGCTAAGTTTGAGTTATAATAAATAAATTTGACTTATTTAAAAAAAATTGAATTTTTTAATTCCAATTTCAGTTTGATTGAATAACGGGAAGGGGGTTAAACCTGCACCAAAAGTTTTGGTTACAAATTTACTATATATAAAAAATTTAAAAAGCTAAATAAATGAAAAAAATTTCTAACAACTTTTGAAATGTTCGTGAAATAAATATACGTGTAGTACGTATATCCGCGTATTACACGCGGGTACCCGATACACGTGTTTTAAAAAACAAAAATTAAATACACGTGTACATGTGTTTCCGTGTACACGTGTAATAGAGGGCTCTAATTTCTACACAAAATTATAATTACCCGTGAGCCATGTCATCTTTTTAATCGTTTGACATTTAGTCAACTCAGATGAAATAGAAATCTAATACAAATTAGATATTGTACTTTGATATCTGAATGGCAATTTTTTATAACTGCAATACGTCTTTGGAATACTATTCCTCCAACAATTAGCGAAACCAGCAACGCATTACAATTTAAGTGGAAATTTTTGGAATTTTACTCGTAAATAACATGTTTGTGTAGTTCATTAACTGTTTATTAATTGTTACCTATTTTTTTGTATTTATATTTAAAATAATTTTGTACTTAGTTTTGTAATTTTGTATGTAATCGTTATTTAACTTGCGTTGATTTACATCATAACACCATAAGATTTCTACTGTTTAAGACGAATAAGTTCCGGGTTTTATGGTCCTTTTCCCGCGAAAGCTGAACCAAGAAGAGTTTTAATATATACGCAAGAGTATAAGTGGGCTGGTCTTACAGGCACTTGAATTAACCATAAGGCATATATTCCCAGTACAGTCTTAGGACGTTGGGAGAGAAGAAGAATCTCTAGAATAAGATATGAAAAATTGTTAAATGAATATATGGACAAAATAAAATTTAAATTCTAAAAAAAAAAAAAAAAAAAGACGAATAATGTTTTGTTGTAGAAGTGAAAATAAAATAAAATAAATAAATAAATTAGTTTATTAGTTTTAAAAAATAAATTGCCGCAAAACTACAGCACAAGTAGATTACAAAACGTATTATAACTTATAAACCGTAAATTTATTATACGAATGTAGTTTGAGGGCATATAATATTTTTTTTACGAGGAACAGTTTTCTCAAAGATAAAATAAATAAATGGTTTCCCATTACATCCCATGAAGTGGCCGGGGAGAACTTCTCACAATCACTGAGCTGTGCGATTTCCAGGTTTCACTCACTGATTGGGACCTACAGTTCAAAGATACTACTCCAAAATTTCCACAATTTTCATATAATATTTTTTTTACGAGGAACAGTTTTCTCAAAGATACTACTCCAAAATTTCCACAATTTTCATTACTTGAACACAATTAGGGAAAGAGGGTGAGGAGAGGGGTAAAAGCTTAATGTTAGTAATCTCGTAAAGGTTAGTAATCTCGAAAAGGTATCTCCAGCCGCTACTGTCTCAATAACTCCTGAATTCTATCACTCCTGTCTCAAATTTGCCCTGTATTCTACCACTCATGTCTTCAATCACTCTTGTTCTTTATCGTCGTTGGCAAAATTGTTTTCCTGTTCATGGGCATCCGTATTGTGGCAACTGAGGCCAGAACCTGATGTACATGTTCCCGCTCTTTATGATCCTGCTCTTCAAATTCCTGCTCTTCATGTTTCTGATATTCATTTTCCTGCCGTTCCTACTCCAGTTTCTGTGTTATGAACGCTCCTATTTTCCTACTCAAACCGATGTTCCCATTCCTGCTTCTCATGTTCCAGATATTCCTGCACCAGCTGCTGTATTGTTCACTCTATTTTTTGTTCTTGTTCCTGCTTCTTATGTTCAGCATTTACTTGCTAATTTGTTTTGTCATTTCTTTATCATTATTATTATCTTTTGTTAACTTATTCTCTTATTATACCTCCGAGGCCGTAAAGACACCGTTTTATTTTGCAAACTTGATCAGTACCAATTTCAAAATCCGGCGGATGTTCATACGTGGCCGGTCCCAAAACTAGACGACCTAACAAAGAAGACACAAAAAAGTTGGAAAAAATGTTCTTTATTTTTCAACATAATCTCCTTTTAGCTCGATTTACTTTTCCAGCGGTATTCAATAGCTTCGACACCCTGATTATACATGCTGGAAAATGACGGTCTCTCTAACATATTTTCCCAAACATATTCTGCAGGAACCATGTATATGTTTGAAACACACTTCAAACATTCATATGTTTGCAAGTACTTGTATTTAAATGCAAACAGTATCATGTTTACTGACAAACATGTATGCTCTTCATCCCAAACATTTATGTTAACATCCATACCATCCCAAATATCCATATACTTACGTGGAAGCATTCACGTGTTTCCGCCAAACCTAGATATACTTACGTGGAAACATGTGCGTTTTTCCACCCAAATATAATAATATTAAGAAACGAATTATTCTTCGATTTCAATATATATCTATTATTTATTATAATTAATTTTAACAATATAAATCCATATTTATAAATAATTAATACAAAAAATTAATAGATTTAAAATGCATTGAATGCATTCTTTGTTTTTTTCTCATGAAATGAGAATCTGCTGCTCTTTTGCTTCTCCTTTATTTGTTGTCTCTCACATTTTTGTTTTCAGAAGGTTTCAGCTATGCGTTGGATATCACTGTGCGTTGGTACACGAACAAGATATTTATATACAAATCAAGTTCATGCAAGCCAAGCTTGGATTAATTACTTGTGTTTTTTTATTACACATATTCCACAAATGGTCTGCCGTTCCGATTTTCTCAGTAAAGTTTCGGACAGACAAAGGGCTTCACGTTGTTGCCCTTTCCAGTTTCTTCCTCAAAATCGTTTCTCACTTTGGTAGCACACATACATGTATACGAAACACATACACAAAAACAATGTAACAAACCATTTAACCGCCGAGCCTTCGTTTATTCTTTTTTCACTGATCAAGCGCTTTTTCATCCTCTGTCCGATGAACCATTGACGACTGAATACATGAAACTAAAACGCAATACATCAGGCAAAATAAGAAACACTTCATCTGCAATTTAAACGCACATTCAGGAATATTTATGATGTATTGGCTGAGAGAATAATGCAAAAATACAGATACACTTAGATTTTAGACTCTCTTTTCTCTTGCTCTCGAGAGAGCATAGACAGTGCAACAAACACAACTTTATTTGTATCACAAACATAAATATATGTGGGTTGCAAACACATATGTATATTATAACATATTAATCATTGTCTCAAGCATGTAATATTGAATAGCAAACACAATGTGCTAGGACACAAGTTACGGGTCCGCCAAATAACTTTTTTTTTTGAAAATGCTATAAAAAAAAACTACTGAATATTTTCTCAAATTTCTTTTTTTATTTGAAAGTACAATCCTTCCGGTTAATAATGGAAAATAATTGTGGCCGTCGGTGGTTCAATGGTTAGTGTGCGCGGCTCTTGTACATGAGATCCTGGGTTCGAACCCGGCTCTGACCACCTTCAAATTTTCTTTCGGCGGCGGTCACCTCGCATAGTGACGGCGACACTATCGAGTATCTAGCCATGAAAAAGCTTCTCAAATTACCGTTCGGAGTCGGTGTAAAACTGTAGGTCCCAATCAGAGAGTGAAACCTGGAAAGCGCACAGCTCAGTGATTGTGAGAAGTTCTCCCCAGTCCCTTCATGGGCTGTAATAGGAAACCATTTTTTTTAATTTCATTCAAATGGCTGCCTCGGCTGGCCATACAGTAGCCTACACGATCGGTCCAATTTTTAAGCACATTATCGATTGTGTGCAGCTGTATTTCACCAATGGCTTCACGAATATTGTCCTTTAAAGCGTCAATTGTCTCTGGCTTGTCGGCGTAACACTTATCTTTGAGGGCACCCCACAAATAATAGTCCAACGGTGTCAAATCGCAGCTCCGAGGTGGCCAAACGACATCAGCTCTGCGGCTGATAATGCGATCTTCAAAAACAAGGCGCAAAACATCGAGTGTAGCTTCAGCTGTGTGGCAGGTAGCGCCGTCCGGTTGAAATCAAATGTTGCCAATATCCTCCTCTCCAATTTTTGTGAACAAAAATTCGTTCAACATGGCCCGATAACGATCGCCATTGACTGTAACGGTCACTCCTTGCTCGGGTTTTCTGTGCCCAAATGCGACAATTTTGCTTGTTTACATACCCGCCAAGATCAAAATGAGCTTCATCTGAAAAGATGATTTTTTTAGCAAAAGCGGCAAAATCGGCATCTACAACATTACCATGATTTTCAAAGTAATGTCGCGATATTTCCCAGCGTTGTTCAAGCGTATAGACAACCATATTCGGAAGGATAAAACTAATTATCTGTCAAATCAGACATGAGCTAAGTGTAACCATTCACGAAATAAGCACTAGTTGAAAAAAAAAAACGTTAGATGGCGGACCCTTTATATTATATTACTATAATATATACACTATTCGTGGTGCGGTCAGTGCGATAGAGAGTTGTTTGACATAAATTGGCTTACACCAGGTGTAATTATAAAAAATGTTGACTTAAAATTTAAATTTTAAACGTATTTTGGACTTTTTTTTTGACATATTTTAGTGTTTGTCATAGAATAACACATACTATAGAAGAACTTATTCTCTCATCTGACGTTTCATTTCACACTCTCTCGGTAGGTCTGTGGAAATGTTTACATACACCAGGTGGAGTTACAAAATATGTTCACTTAACTATTTCCTGTCGTTTTGGTGTAGAACTGAAAAATTTAAATGTATTTTGCACTTTTTTGTTGACTTTTAACGTTGGTATTCATTTGTATTGTATTTAACACAACTAGTTTGCCACAAAAACACGAAATTCGGGTGTAGTTCCTTTGTGGATCGCTGTATACTATTGCCACCATCTGGTATTATTGAACCCATATTTTCCACCCTCCACTGTGTAATTTCCATCGTACCTATGACGTTTAATTTATTGAGCGAATAAAACCATAGACTAATACATACCTAGATAAACTTATTCTCTCATCTGACGTTTCATTTCACACTCTTCGTGATGCGGACGGTGTGATAGAGAGATGTTTGACGAAAAGTGATATACACCAGGTGGAATTACAATAACTTCTTGCTTTAATTTTTCATGCCATTTTGGCGAAAAAATGTGAAATTTAAATGTGTTTTAAACTTTTTTATTGAGTGTTATTGTTAGCATACATTTGTGTTGTATTTAACACATTAATTTGAACACACAAAACGAAATGCCGTTGTTGTTATTTTGTTCGTTGTTTTGAACCATTGCCTCTATCTGGAATTAGTAAAGCAATTCTTTTCAACATCAAACGTATACATCACACGAGGACAAATGTCAGAAATTTGGTGAGTGAAAGATTTTCTCTACCCATATTTACTCTATGAATAAAACCTTCTACGTATGTGTTATTCTATGGTGTTTGTATATATTTGTGGAGTATTTACACAAAAATGTTAACGAACAAATCGAAATGCCGTTGCTGATTTATTGTTGGATGGTTTAAGCAATTGCCTCTATCTCGTATTTTTAAAGCATTACTTTGCAACATCCAACCGCCCATCTGCAACATACAAAATGTCATCAATTTACTGACAGACTTGGCGTCTCTATATGTCATTACTCTATGCTACTTATAATCTCATCTCGTGCTAGTAGCCAGTGATTGTGTCAAGGGTCAGTTATATCAATATATACATTTTTGCCTATTGTTATTTTTGGTAGCATGCTCGCCTAGAAATTGGAGGTATTCTAGGCGAGCATACTATAAGAACTAAAAATAACAATCCAAATTAGTCAAGTAGTGACTTTTTTTCAATTTGCCAAATCAATAGTCTTCAAAACTTCTTTCAGTACTATATTTAAAAAGGGTTTCCTTTGGTACACAAGTGTTGCAACAAACGAATTAGATGTGGTCGACAAATGTGTCTATTTGTAATACATTTTCTGATAATATACATGTGTAATTGTTCCTTCCCTTAGCTAAATTTTCGCTTAAGGTGCAAGTTAAAATGGCTCTTCAGAAGAAATTAGTCACTAAATGTTTAAAAAAAGTCATGCCTAATATACGCAGTGTATAAATATAAGCAATGTTTAAAAATAAAAACGATTGGATAAATAACGTTTGGTATGAAAATGTCGTGAGTGGTCGTGCGTGATTTCTTTTCCTAGACTCGTTATCGTGCGTCACAATTTGTTTGACCTTGTGAGAATGCGTGATCACACACCTCTAGTAATAGTGATACAATTTATCCAAATTAACACCGATTTTTGAGTCATTTCACCACTCTATTTGGTTCAGTGTAGGATGCCTATCGCAAATCAGAAATTTAAAAGTTAAGTGTGAATAACTGACTTTAGTAAATCGTGTGATGGATTTTTATTTCCCTGACACTGTTTGTAGATATTGATAAATACATATATTAAATCGATATGTCAGTGTACTTGTTTATTAAGCTCATATTAACCATTATTATAGTTTTGCTTTTTGACTTAGTGGAATCATACAATTTCTCTATGCACTAAAATTGTTATCAGTAGTCAAAGTAAATTTATTGCACTGGTTGCATTTCTTTGAAACGGTTCGGATCTCGGTTTAAGCGCATTGGAAGTTATACTTATAAACTACACATACTTACATATTCCATTGCCCCATATGGCTTACAACGACTGTGTTACCTTTCGAAGATTACCTCTTGAATCGGTGATAAATTTACAATTTGTAGATTTGAAATACTTAGCAGCAGATTCTCTGACAAGTAAAGTATTCGAAATTAGAGTACAATAATAATAATTATTATTAATAAAACAAAACAAACTAAACCAAAACAAAAAAGAACAATCAGAATTAATAATAAAAATAAAATTTTTAACTCAAAATAATGTGATGTAATGTGAAATAAAGGATATTCACATATTTTTATTGTATGTATGTGAGAAGTTCTCCCCAATCCCTTCATGGGATGTCCCATTATTTATTTATTTGTATGTATTTTCATTTGTGGTGCAATGTGTAGTGTTCGTGACTCAACACTATCGGATAATTATGGGTGTAAAAGTGAAAGCCCAGTCCAATCAGTAGGTTCTTATTCCTCCATGTGAAGTAATGGGAATCTGTGTTTCTGTTCTTGTGTTGGAATAATTGAAATTTCAGTGTGAATTGGTACTTAGAGTTTTGACACTATTGACACTATTTCTGACAGGACCGAAAAGTGTTCTAGGATTATTCTTTACTTAATTTTAAAAGCTTCATGTGCTCTTATTAGGAGGATAAATAAGAATTTGATAAAAACAACAATACAGTTACAAGTAAAATTAAGGACACAGTAACAACATTTTTAAACTTCACTAGTTTTTTTTAGTTTATTCCAAAAAGCTTAAAAATAGTCAAACATAATAATTAAATTTCAACAAAAAATAAGGAAATTCAATGTTAAAAACAAAAATATTTTAAAAAACATGGGCATAGGTACCAGATTTGCCTCCTCAAAATTTAGGATATACACCTGGTAGAAATATTTACACCCATTAACACCATCTCCAGTTAGTATACAGTTAAAGCTGCCAGTTTGTATGGAATTTAAAAATTATAACTTTTAGTTAGCTCTAACTTGATACTGTGATAATGGCCCTTAGAGTTGTTAAAGAAAAATTAGAAATTAGGTTAAATTTTACCTTTCTTAATATTAGGTTGGATAGCAGTTCACATCCGTGGCCGTAGGTGGTGCAATGGTTAGTGTGCGCAGCTCTTGTACATGAGATCCTGGGTTGGAACCTGGCGATCACCTCGCATAGTGACGGCGACACTATCGTGTATATAGCCATGAAAAAGCTTCTCCAAATTCCGTTCGGAATCGGTGTAAAACTGTAGGTCCCCATCAGTGAGTGAAAACTGGAAAGCGCACAGCTCAGTGATTGTGAGAAGTTCTGAGAAGTTATTTTATTTAGCAGTTCATATCCAATATCGTCGTTATCTCTTTTTTCCACAGAATTTAACAATTTTATTGTTATTTTAGTGCTAATTTTATTTCATTTTTCCATATGAGCCCATTTTAGTTAAGTTTGCTTCGAGTTTCGCACACATTTTCACTTATGGGCTGTATGCTTGGGGTAATTTTCCTGATGCAAATAGTCAGAAACGAACGCAGGATTTTATTTCGGGGAGGGGCCCAGCTTGATATTTAGGTTGAAAAATAACACTACATTCAAAAATCACATATTAAAGAAACAATGTTGCCCCGGGCTCCCCCCTGGGTACGTCCCTGCAACTAGTAGTTCTAAGCCAGACCCATTTTCAGTGGGCTATCTAGTAGACATTAACTGTGTTTTTTACCCCGCTAAAGTTAATTATAGTTTAATATGTACGGGAAAGCTAAGCGATATTAAGTGGCATTTCAATTTCCCACTTAAATTCCGACTTGAGCAATGAAAATGTTGCCACATGTTCAATTTCAAGAAATGGCATCAAAAAGCTATCTTAAACTGCAGTTACACCTACCAAGATTATCATTTTTCGGGATTATAAATGTCAAACACCATAAGAAAAAACATCGATAATCCCGAAAATTCGATAATCTATGTAGGTGTAAATGCCGCTTTATACCGCACGCATTCACGCATTTCGAAGGTTAAATCCGTTAACCCGAGCTAACCCAGAAGATTACTCATGCAATTTTAATCTGTATAAACTGACGTTTCATTTTTAAACCCATTTTAAACTGGTGTAAATTTTGATGCAACACTGATTGTAACTAAAAAAATGCAACCACAATAAAAACATACACAAAAAATCAACTGTTTGACAAACAGAGGCCGATCGAAAATTTTCCGACTCGTCGCAGCCACCAAAACCTTTTTGACGCTCTCGCCGCCACCGATATAAATGGCTCTTATTGGTTTAAACTGTGAGCCGATTTTATCGACTGGCCCGATTTGACCCACTGATCTAACTTTAAAGGTTCAGATATTTCAAAAACATCCCAAATTTGTACTAAACTAGCACAACCAATAGCCGCCAACTTAATTTTTCTGTTGTGCCGCGATCTTCGATAATTTTGTATCGGCGCGGAGTTTGTCTAAGCACAGAGTTGCCACCTGAAAAGTCAATTTAATCTGAAATTGTTTGATGTAAACGGTAAAGATTTGAGATCAAGGTTATCGCTAACCTGACCGCGAT
Source organism: Phaonia tiefii (assembly GCA_963931995.1). Classification (NCBI taxonomy): domain Eukaryota; kingdom Metazoa; phylum Arthropoda; class Insecta; order Diptera; family Muscidae; genus Phaonia; species Phaonia tiefii. Next base: position 150,452,134 of record OZ008371.1, read on the forward strand.
AAACGGCGATTTATTTATACATTCGCTGTTATACCTACCAAGATTATCGGGTAGGTGTAACTGTAGTTTTAGACATTTTAAATTCATTAAACTTATTTTATTTAATGGAAGGCTACGTGTACTTTTATATATCTAAATTTGAAGGATAGGTTTTTATTTGCGATTAAAAACAAAATTGGAAATAAATTGTTCACAACAACGCGCGGTAAATGTTATACATATTGAACATGGTGGAACTATCTAACAGGCATAGACGTTTAAACAGGTGGTGAAAGTTTTTCCATGTCATTTTTCGTTTCATTTGTCAAAATTATTTGTATTTTGTTTTTATACTTTTTTGTACTCTTGTTGGTATATATTTCTGTAGAGTTTGACAACTGAAACGAATGAACGAAAATAAAATGGCTGGTGTTCCCATTTACAACTACAACAACATCTGCTGCTACCATGTATTTGTTGGCACTGGCTACAAACGTGTTGCCGTATCTCATTTTTTTCACCCATTACAACAAATGTTGCCACATTTCGTAGTATTAAGTGTGGATCGTTTTATTTGGAAAGTCGTAAGTGGCAATATCTTAGTGGAATAAAAAACAGCCTTATCTGCAATTAGATATAGTGAACTATCACTCTGGTCAGAAAATGACTTCGAACGCAGACTCATTCTAAACACGATGGCTGACCTTCCAGCCATTGTTGATTACATTTCATTCTTTGGAAAAAGAACCACACCATTATATCTGATAGATTAGAATGGAATGGTTGCGTTCCTGGTTATAAACTATCATACCTATCCGGTCTCGAAAAACTCCGGGGGTCAAAAGAAAGATAACGTATTTCGTCAACCAGTTCGATTTTTTTCCTTATCTCTCTAGTTGGTAAGGGATTCGTCAACCTGATCCCTCCAGCGGAGTCTTGGTCTTCCTATTTCCTAATTCCTACTACCTACGAGTTCGGTTTCGAAAACCCTTCGTGCTGGTTCGTCTTCATCCATTCTACTGGCATGGCCTAGCCAGCGCAATCCCGATATTTTGATCCGCTTAACTATGTCAATGTCGGGATATAGCTCATACAGCACATGGTTCATGCGACACCAATACTCGCCCTTGTGAAGTATATGGCCATACATTTTCGGAGTATTTTTCTCTCGAAGACTCCTAGAGATGTTTGCGTCTGCTTGAGATAAGACCCAGGATTCTGCGCCATAAAGCAAGACAGGTTGTATGAGAGTCTGGTAAAGCTGGACTTTTGTTACTCGAGTGAGGACTTCATCTCTAAAGTGCTTGCTTGGCCCAAAAATAACATATATTCGCAAGCACAATTTTCCGCTTGATCTCAAGGCTGACGTTGTTGTTTTTGTTTACGCGGATCCGAGGTATATAAATTCGTCCACCACCTTGAAATTATAACGGTTATCAATGTTCACGCTTTGGTCTCATCGCGTGGGGGCTCTGTTCGCTGAAACCATTAAATCGTCATTTACTGTCAGACCCACTTTTGCTGACTCCTTCTCAATTGTCGAAAGCACTGCGGTAACTTCTCTCATTGTGCGCCCAATGATATCTACATCATCAGCATACGAGAGAATCATGTGACTTTTGCTGCTGTTGGTTTTATTCATGTTGACTGCAGCTTCTCTCATAATGATCTCCATTAAGATGTTATAGAGATTGCACGATAGTGTGTTGCCTTGCCTGAGGCCTTGCTTAGTTTCGGTAAGATCCTTACCAACTTTCACTGCGGATTTGGTGTTCGTCAAGGTCATCCTGCTAAGGCGTATGAGTTTTGCAGGAATATCAAGCTCAGACATTGATTCGTAGAGTTTCTCCAGTATCGGGCTATCGAAGGCCGCCTTATAATCGACAAATAGGTGATAGGTGTCGATTTACTTTTCGTGAAAATATGGAAATCTGGGCAGTTGTCGATTTTCGAGGCCTAAAGAATCACTGGTATGGTCCAATCAGGTCAGCGATAATTGGTTTTAGTCTTTCGCACATTATAATTGATAGAACCTTATATGCTATGGATAAAAGGTTTATTCCACGGTAGTTGGCACACAGACTCTGGTCACCTTTTTAAATATGGGGCATAGTACACTCAGACTCCAATAGCCGGGTATGCATTCATCTAACCAAATTTTGCTAAGGAGCTGGTGCACGCACCTTATCAGCTCATCGCCGCCGCCGATAGAATTTTTAAATGTTTGCACATGGCCACCACAACAAAGAGCATGAAGAATGGTAGAGATGAAAATTTACTCCTGAAACGCCTCGTTCTCTGCTTTCTCTCTCTTACTCTCTTCGCTGAATATTTCATTACACGAGATGTGTTTTGATGATGTTATAGTATCTAACTATAGAAATTTCAACCATGATTTAATAAAATTGCATAAAGTATGTAAAAAGTTTGAAATAATTAGGGCTTAAACCTAGAATAGGTCGGCAACTCGCTTCGGCTCCAAACTATTACCATTGGATAGAGCTTTTAATTTAAGTAAAAAAAATTAAATAAAAAAATCGGGGGCAACGCCTATTTTCGGAGTTGTGGGCCCCCAAAGTTCGGACATACAGGATGATACTACGAGTGTGGTGCCGTGTTATGGGACCGATTTCACAACTTTTTTGTGTAAAACGATTCGAAATAAACAAAAAAAATTAAATACATTTTTTCGATAACTGTCTTAGTTATCCAGATATCGGATTTTTAAAAATATCCATAAAAAATTTTTTTTTTAAAAGAATCGAGTGATTTTTCGGATTTTGCCACACATCGACTTCAGGTACAGAGGGAATTTTAACCCCCCTGCCTGAGCCCGGCCGGACGGCCGGGCGACTAGTTGCAATATAAATTTAACGATTTTCCAAAATTTCTACCACACGGTGCGAGCAACATAGGGCCCTGCGAGGGCTACTTGGCCCGTAACTCCCAAAATAGGGGTTCCCCCCGATTTTTTTATTTTACTTTTTTTACTTAAAATAACGATCCCTACACCCAAAAAAAAAACAAACAAAATTGGACGTGCCGATCTATACTAGGTCTGTTCCATAATTAGGTTATGACGTGAGACAGAAATGAGTTTGAGGGAATCGCGTCGACTTTTTGGTTCTCTTCTACGAGGGTTGCCAAAATGCGCACTTTCTTCTTCTCTACCTGTATTCATCCTCTTTGAATTGTGCAATCACTCAAATTAGAATATTTAAAAATTAAAATGACATTTAATTACTAAAGTTTAATACACAATACTTAAGTATTGTCTTTAAAATTGTTTAACAAATGAGTAGCATTATCGTACCTAAAAAATATGCAAGCGTCGGTATATATTTGTGTTGTATTTAACACAAATATTTTCCATACAAACAAGAAATGTGGTTGCTTTGTTGGAGGTTATGTCCTGATGCCTCTAGCTGGTATTAACTTCACAGTTCTATACCAAATCGACATGAAAAAGTTAAGTCACCTGATGTAACATAATTTACGCCGTATATCTCTCATTTGCACCGTAGATAAAAGAAATTTATGTAGATATAGCGCGACCATTGTCAACTTTGTTCACTAGGTGCTGTTCTGTACTATGTCACTTTCACTGAAGTTTCCCATAATTCTCATTGACTTCCCTGCCCAAAAATTGTAGCAACTTCTGTGGTCGCAGATGCCAAAACCGTTAGAGTGTCTGAGGACTTTCAACAAGGAATGGTAGCTGAACCGGAAGAACAACCAATTTATTAGGACATATACGGTGGTGACATGGCTTTGAAATTCGATGGCCATCAGATATTCTACTTTAAGTAACGTGTTGTATTCTCGTATTCTTGATATTTTTGTTGAAAATTATTTTTTCTTTTGATATGAAATTTTATATTTTTATTGTCATATTTTTTGAGGTTTTTTTGGGAAACAAAAATAAATCCCATTTATTGCTTTCAACCATTACACTAAAATTTTCCCAACACTTGTGCTTCATGTATTTATTTACTTTATCTATGATTTGCACAAACCTACGACGAAGAGTGTTAAATCAAACGTCAGATGAGAGAAATTGTTTCTCTATTCCAATTTTCTCTATGAACGTTACACGCATAGACAAATTATACATCGATACTTTTATTCTCTCATCTGACGTTTCATTTCACACTCTTCATCGTAGGTTTGTGGAAATGAGAGAAATTAAATTTAAAATTAACTTACACCAGGTGGAGTTACAAAATATGTTCACTTAACTTTTTCCTGTCGTTTTGGTGTAGAACTGAAAAATTTAAATGTATTTTGCACTTTTTTGTTGACTTTTATTGTTGGTATACATTTGTATTGTATTTAACACAACTAGTTTGCCACAAAAACACGAAATTCGGTTGTTGTTCCCTTGTTGGACGTTGTATAATGTTGCCTTAATCTGGTATTATTGAACCCATGTTTTGCGCCATCCAATATTTACTTTCCACCGTACCTATGACGTTTAATTTATTGAGCGAATAAAATTATCTATGTATGTATTTGTCTATGGTTAAACGCGTATTTCAAAAAATGTGTAGTTTTTGGGATACCAAATATGCAAATATTTGAAATTGAGATTGTTATTTTGTTTGACTTTCTTGTTTTAAAGGTTCAAAGACTATACTAGATAACGTAAGTGGTGAATTTCGAGGAGGCGATCTAACGGCTATCATCGGTCCATCGGGATGTGGTAAAACCACGCTTTTAAATGTGCTAGCGGGATATCGGTAGGTATTCATTTTCAAAATGTTCAATTCGTAACCTAAAAACGCGTATTTTTTCTTAGGATTCATAAAACTGCCGGTCATATAAATGTTAACGGCAATCCCCTTAAAATTAAAACTTTTCGTAAAATTTCACGATATGTCTTACAGGACGATCATATCAATCCATATTTCACCGTTTGGGAAACTATGATGTTTGCTTCTCATTTCAAATTCAATTGTAACTATAGCAAAGAAAAACGTCAAGCAGAAATAACGGAAATCTTGGACATTTTCCATCTCAAAGATCAGTCCAATACTATGACGTCGAAATTGTCTGGAGGCCAGCAAAAGCGGATGTGCATTGCATTGGAGATATTAGATCAGCCAGCGGTGTTATTTTTGGATGAACCGACAACGTAAGTAATTGGTGGTAATGAAAACCAGTACAGAAATTTCACTCGGGTGAACCGACTTAAACATACCCTCATTCTTACTCATCCATTGGGTTCAAGTTTCATTAAAAAAGGTTTATATTTTTGGGAAGTCGATCAAAATTCAGTTACCCGAATGGGCGCCCATATCCAATAGGAGATTGACCTTACCCAAAACATTAACTAATTACCAGGTTATTTAGGGCCTGTTGTGTTTTTGAGGATTTATCGTGGCAGGCAGCCAATTTTCCGTCCAACATTTGTATGGTAGGTGAGGAAATGGGTGTGGCAAAGTAGTAAATTTGTATTACACGGTAGCTTTTGACAAAATATTAGCTAACACCAAATTTCATTAAGATCGGTTTTGGATTACGGGAGATTTCGTGTCGATCAACCGGAAACCCCATAGAGTAATAATGTATAGAGTAGCCAGCTATCTGAGTAAATTGATGACATTTGGTGTGCTGTAGATGAGCGGTTGGGTGTTGGAAAGTACTGCTTTAATAATACCAGATAGAGGCAATGACTCAAACCTACCAATAATAAATCAGCAACGGCATTTCGTTTTGTGCGTCAAAATTGGTCTGTAAATGCACCACAAATATAACAAAAACAAAGTCCACAACACGTTCAAATTTCACAGTTTTTCTTCAAAACGACGTGAAAAATTTAAGTCAACAATTTTTGTAATTCCACTTGGTGTAAGTCAATTTATGTCACCACGAATAGTGTGAAAGGAAATGTCAATTAAATTTAAAATTAACTTACACCAGGTAGAGTTACAAAATATGTTCACTTAACTTTTTCATGTCGTTTTGGTGTAGAACTGACAAATTTAAATGTATTTTGCACTTTTTTGTTGACTTTTATCGTTGGTATACATTTGTATTGTATTTAACACAACTAGTTTGCCACAAAAACACGAAATTCGGTTGTTGTTCCTTGGTTGGACTTTGCTTACTATTGCATCTATCTGGTATTATTGAACCCATTTTTTCCACCATCCAATGTTTACTTTCCACCATACCTACATATGACGTTTAATTTATTGAGAGAATAAATGTATCTATACCCATCTATTCATCTATGGGCAGTTCTATATGACATTTCTCTATGGGAACTACAGGTATTGTATGGGAGGTAAAATTAAATTTGTAGGTACAAAGTATCTTTTGACAAAATACTGCCCAGTAAAATATTTCATTAGGATCGGCTGTGATTTAAGGGAGATATCGTGCCGGCCAACCAAACTGCTGCCCAATTTTTGTATGCGAGTTATAAAATTGCCGTGGTAAATTTTAGACAACTAAACTTCTAAACCAACTATTTAGAACTATTTAGGCGGAAAAAATGGCAGTGGGAGCGAAAGTTTTTCCAGAGGGTAAGAAGATTGAATAATGGGCTGCCCTCCTGCAAGAACGAGAATGGGAACCTGTTGACTGAGAAGCAGTGTGTGCTCAAAATGTGGAGAGACCACTTTTCAGCACTACTCCACTCAGGTTCTTCCACTGGAGATCAGGAGGTAATGATAGTGGAAGATAGTGTAGATTGTACCTCCCCCAACCAAGACGAGATTAGAACGGCGATCTCCCGTCTTAAGAATAATAGAGCCGCTGGTGCGGATGGCCTACCCGCTGAACTTTTTAAGGCAGGTGGCGAAGGACTGATAGCCCACATGCATCAACTTATATGCGGTATATGGCTTGGGGAATCTATGCCCGACAATTGGAGTCTCAGTGTATTATGTCCTGTATTCAAAAAGGGTGATCCTTGTGTCTGTTCCAACTATCGCGTTATCAGTCTTTTATCCATCGCGTATAAGGTCTTGTCGAGCGTATTATGTGAAAGACTAAAACCAATTATTGAAAACCTGATTGGACCTTATCAGTTAGTGTGGTTTTAGACCAGGTAAGTCCACGACTGACCAAATATTCACGCTACGCCAAATCCTGGAAAAGACCCACGAAAAGCAAATCGATACATACCACCTTTTTGTCGATTACAAAGCTGCTTTCGATAGCCCCATACGGGGAAACTGTACGAAGCTATGTCTGAACTTGGTATTCCGGCAAAACTGATTCGCTTCTGTAGAATGACGCTGACCAACACCAAATCAGCAGTGAAAGTGGGGAAAGACCTCACTGAACCATTCTGTACCAAGCGAGGACTTAGACAAGGCAATCTCTTCAACATCTTAATGGAGATAATAATGAGAAAGGCTGTAGTAAATACGTACAAGGCCATTAACACGAAAAGCCATATGTTGCTGGCGTATGCTGACGACATAGACATCATTGGGCGAAATTTGCGAGAGGTTACTGCAGTATTTTCAAGAATCGAAAAGGAATCAGCGAAGGTGAGTCTTGCTGTTAATGAGGGCAATACAAAATTGATGGTGTCAACGACTAGAGAAACCTCTCGACTTGGTCCGCACTTAAACGTTGACTACCTTGGATCAGCCGTGATCAAGGACAACAACTTCAGCCTGGAGATAGATAGGAGAATTGTGCTTGCAAATAGATGCTATTGTGGGCTCAGCAAACAATTTACGAACAAAGCCCTCTCTCGACGGACAAAAGTCCAGCTATATCAGACTCTCATTTTACCTGTTTTGACATACGGCTCCGAAACTTGGGTTATATCGCAAGCGGATGAAAAACACCTGGAAGTTTTCGAGAGAAAAATTCTCCGTAAAATATATGGTCCTGTTAGGGAAAACGGCGAGTACCGACGTCGCTGGAACGCAGAGCTATATGGATGAAGATGAGCCAGCCGAAAGGGTTTTCGATAACGTACCCGATGGAAGCAGGAAAAGAGCACGATCAAGTCTACGCTGGAAAGACCAGGCAGAAGAATCCCTCCGTATCCTTGGTATTACCAACTGGCGAGAAAAGGCGAAGGATAGAGCCAGTTGGAAGAATATGTTGAAATTTGTTTAATTTATTTGTTTAATTAATATGTGTAATAAGTTGTAAAATAGTCAATAAAAGTAAAAACGTCTTTTGAGGAATTTATTTGGGGAAGTCAAAATTTTTCATTTTATGAGAAATGAAAAACGAGTCATGGATGTAGCACATCCGACTAGAAAAATGCAGCTACTGAGTGGCCCGTGTTCAAATCCAGTAGAGTCGAACATTTGTTATTTGTTACTTAGTTTATTTTTTATTATTTGCGCATGAAATTTTAAAAATGTTCGACCCATATTAAAAATGTAATCATGGGGTAAACAAATTATACACAGTTTGTGGCAAATGAAAGTTCGAAAGTACTTTAGCGATAAACGTTTTTTAGTTGGTAGAAAAGTTTGAACTTATTTTTTCTGACAAGTAATAATATGTTTGCGGCAAAGGTATCTTTTTCCTGTAAACGAACTCCAATGGTTTTTTGCAGGCAGCTGCGCTAATTCTTGAGAGTTTTCTATAAGATTAGTGGATTATCAATCGTTTAATGCTAAGTGAAATTTTCTTTTGGTTAAAACTGAAGATGACAATAATACTAATATATACAACCATTAATTGCAGTGGCTTAGACGAATATTCAGCCGCCCAGTGTGTACGGCAATTGAAACTGTTGGCTCAGTCCGGTCGTACTGTCATCTGTTCCATACATGGTCCATCCGCAAGACTTTTGGCGATGTTCGATAAGATTTATGCTTTAGCCGAGGGCCAGTGCATTTATCAAGGTCCCGTAAAACAGATAGTGGCTTTTTTGGAACGGTTTCACTTGAATTGCCCTCTCAGTTATAATCCAGCGGATTTTAGTAGGTGTGTCTCAAAAAGTGTTATTGTTACTTAAGATCGAAATTTATTTTCTTTTGCAGTCATTGAAGTTTCATCCTATGCCTATGGTGATTATCATAATGATATGGTCCAAGAAATTAATAATGGTAAAACTCATAAATGGATACCGGATCCGAATGACAGCCCAGTTAAAGATACAAAAGTCAAACATTCTCAAAAAGGCAATACAGACGATATCCAGAAAATCCGGGCAGATGATTGGGTTAGGGCTTCTTGGTGGTTGGAGTATAAATGGTTATTTCTACGTAACATTAAACAGTTGGTGAGGGACAAGGTAAGTTGGATACGCTAATCATGTTATTAAGTTAATAACATTATGTATATGTTTATGTTTCTTCTAGACCAATTTAAAGATAAGAGTGATCGTTCATATTATACTTTCCGCTATAGTGGGTTATGCCTATCTGGGTATTGGTAATAATGGTATTTTGGGAATATTTAATTATCACTTTTCTCTACTGTCTGCGGTTTTGTGTATCTTTATCTCCATGTCGCCCATGATAGCATATGGTAAGTTAAGGATGGGGATATTTTATACTGAGAACATACAAATCGTTGACGACAAATCAGCCCATAGACGAATACATACATAGATACATTTATTCGCTCAATTAATTAAACGTCATAGGTACGATGAAAAGTAAACATTGGGTGGTGAAAAACATGGTTTCAATAATACCAGATAGATGCAATAGTAAACAACGTCCAACATGAAAACAACAACAGAATTTTGTGTTTTTGTGGCAAACTAGTTGTGTTAAATACAATACAAATGTATACCAACGATAAAAGTCAACAAAAAACTGCAAAATACATTTAAATTTTGCAGTTTTACACCAAAACGACATGAAAAAGTTAAGTGAACATATTTTGTAACTCCACCTGGTGTAAGTTAATTTTAAATTTAATTTCTCTCATTTCCACAAACCTACGACAAAGATGAGAGAATAAATGTATTTACACCTATATTCGTCTATGAATCAGCCAGTTTGATTAATGAAATAATAGACGTGTTTTGGTTACACCGCTTGCTTAGAGCACAACTTATTTTATATGGAGAACTAAGCGGCACTTGAAGTTACCGCTTCCATTTCAGTCCTCAGCAGGCATAAAGTTACCAGTCTGAAAAAATCAAAAAAAAACAGTGTTGCATATCGTTATTGTGAGGTCAAAGATAAGGAGAAGAGTTTTCGATATCGTTATTGTGAGCCAAAGACAAGGATATTTGTATACACATAAAGTGTGTTCGTTTACCTGCAAATTCTTGCAAATTGTTGCTAGTTTTCTGTTCGTTTACTCCAAAAAACCAGCAAAAGAGAGCTAGAGACCGTAAATTTTGACAGTTCGATGTTATAGCGTAGACAGACGACAGCGTTAATTTGCATTAAAAGCTCACTAATGTGAATTAACATTTTACCCTGACAGACGACAGTTTTTGCATTTAGTAAATAGCTGTTTGTTTGTAAACAACTGTTTGTTTGTCAAGTAATTTTTTGGACTTTTACATCGAAATCAAATGGATAGAAGGCGGAAAATACGATACCACACGCTTCGCTTCTTTCCCTTGGAAATCTTAAAATGGAAAAAATGCGTTTCGATTTCAAATATTTCTCATTTTTTTGCAAAAAACAATTAAAATAACTCACCTTTGCTGACTTTGAATCCATTTCAATTCACGATAGCAAACAATTTGACAACAGCTGATTCAAGATGTATCAAATACATGGTGATAGCAGGTGGTGTTGTTGCAATAACATCCACTTCAGCGGTGTCAAACATCAGTACATCAAATCAACAAAGCAAACAACAAACACAAGAAAGTTCCACTTCCACTGTGTTCCGGCTATCACCTCTATGTATAGATACATCTTGAGCTGATTGATTGTCGACGGTGTTGCCATATTGAAATAAATAGATGCAGTATAAATGCACTCTGATTTCATGCATTTACGCCAAAGCTAATACACATTGGGACGGGGATAATTCACAAGTTAATTTCAATTAAGACTGCTAATGCAAATTAACGCTGTCGTCTGTCTACGCTATTAGAGAATTTGCAAATTTTGGTTGGATAAATTTTAGCCAACCAAAATTTGCAAGATAGAACAGCTGTTTATAATCGGCTGTTTTGTAAACAAAGCAAATGAAAAATAAATTATCAAAGACAAGTAAGTAGAATTATGTTTTTTTTTTCTTGTTTTCTTTAGTATTTCTTAAATATTTTATAACAATTTGTAACTAATATGAATAATATTGATGTGCAGAGTGATTCCGCAAATTCTGGTGAGCCGACGACGTCACCAGTAGTCAACTGTGGCAGTAGCAATTGTTTCCTTTCCAATTTTTAATCACAATTAAAAAACAAACATAAACTCATCAGCTGTTTTCTTGCAAATTTATGTTGGATGCTGTTCGTTTACTTTTTCTGTAAATTTTCAAAAAGAGCGTAAAATCTTTCTTACTCTCTCAAACTACAATCTTGCAAATTATTGTTGGGAAAGTAAACGAACACAACTACATATATTCAATAATAACTACAAACCATACGTTAGAGCAAGACGATCTATATTATAATACACTATCGATAGTTTGTCGATTTGATACTTGCACGCAAGCGATAATCGCTAGCTTGTAACGAAAACACGCCTAATATTGTTTCTTATCAGCTATCGAATGAAATATTGACGTTTGTAATCCTCGTAAACTAATTGAATATAAATTTATGGAACTGAAATAAATATTACAATTGATGCTGCGAAATAATAGGGGAATTTGTAAGATGTAAAAATGATTAGTCGAAGCATTTGTCAGTTTGAATCTCTATCATTTACAACGAATGAAGTTATATTTCTTATGGGAGCGAAAATTTCATAAGATGACGTTCGTTTTGTGGGAAATTGTATTTATCAAACCCAGTTTTTCGCAGTGACATTGGCCAGCAACAAATCAAGGTTGAGAATCATATTTTCAGCGATCTTAAGTTTTTTAACACAAACAATCTATCTTTAGTTTAATTGAATGAAAATTGACAATTTTCATGAAATATTTTCGTCGTTGTAAAATTTGACGCGAAATATTGGACTTATTACAGGCCTTAAAGATCATAACTCAGTGTCATAAGCCCAGTATTCAGTTGTAAAGAAATTTTCATTGTTATAAGAATTACGTGTATAAAAAATAACAAAAATTTCATAAATAGAAAAGTAGAATATCTGATGGGCATCGAATTGCAAAGCCATGTCACCACCGACTATGTCCTAATAAATTATTTCTTCCTCCGGTCCCGCTACCATTCCTTGTTGAGAGTCCTCAGACGCTCTAACGGTTTTGGCATCTACGGTTTTGGCATAGATTAAAAGACGTTCCGGCACGTTCATCATTGGGCGGTCTTACGGGGTTTCTCTTATTGATATCCCAATACCTGCCTCATGGCTTTGAAATAGTTTTTTATATAAGAAACAAATGCTATTATATAAAGTAATTTAAATTTTGTTACATTTTCCCTTGTTTAAATTACTTTCACAAAAATTTCCACAATTTGGAATAAACGTCAATGAGAATTATGGGAAACTTCAATGAAAGTGACAGTAGTACAGGACAGCACCTAGTGAACAAAGTTGACAATGGGCGCGCTATATCTATTTTTTCCTTCCTCTATATGTGTGATATCTAGTTATTTCCTGTTTCTGATCATACTGTTCTATGTTCCTGGTCATACTTAAAGTGCGTATACAACTCTGCGGTTAAAATGATTTGTGACACGATAATAGCTGTGTTTGTTTACTTCCCAGTAATAATTTACAAGATTCTGGTTTGAGAGAGTAAGAACGATTTTAGACTCTTTTTGTAAATTTGCAAAACAAGTAAACAAACGACATCCAGTAAAAATTTGCAAGAAAACAGCTGATATGTGCTTGTTCCTTTTTCAGTTTATACTAAGGATGCTAAACGGGATTGATTTTACAAAATCCCGCAATTCGGGATTTTCGAAATCCCGGGATTTTCGGGACTTTTCGGGATCCCGGGATTTTACGGGATTTTTCTGGATTCTATTTTTAAAATTTTTTGGGAACAGGTCTATTTTACGGCTTACACTCCAAAAAACAATCACAAGGGGGGTAGAATACGTTATTCTAAGCAAAAAAAGTAAAATAACAAAATCGGTGCAAATGCATTGTTTCGGAGTTATGGGTTCCGAAATATCGGATATGTGAGAGGGTTATGGCGTTAACGTACCCTGTAAAGCCATTGATATCAGTTTTTGGAATAAAACAATTCAAAACAAACTCATAAAATAGTGCAGCACTTTTTGATATGTAGCTTAGTTATCGAGTTATCGGAAATATTTAGAAAAATTATCAATTTTTTTTTTACTTTTCTAAAACAAAAACAAAAATTATTTTAAAAACATCGCGCGAACTGTCAAAATGTGCGTTCTCTCGCTCTCATTTACTGGACTTTTGGAATAAACAAACTCGATCTTGGGTACAAAAAATGTATGAGACATCACATAATAATAGCGAGATTTGTCGATAATCGAGTCGATCTGAAAGATCGAGTGCATGTAAACGCCCTATAAAGCACTGATAAACTGATGGTAGTCAACGAGGAAATGGCTTTTATGACTGTTTCAAATCTGATAAATATGCAATTTATTTCTGGAATCTATATGTTTTCGTTTAACCATTTAAATTTTATATTTTCTATTCTCCGTTTTTAGTTCCACAAGAAATGTTATATCTGAGAAGGGAGCACTCCAATCAGTGGTATTGTCTAAGCTCTTATTTTATAGCATTGTTGACAGCCCAATTGCCGATTATATCGACTATGTCCGTGATATGCTCAGCTCTACTCTACGTTCTCGCCGACCAACCAATGGAGTTGTTTAGATTTCTTCTATTCTTTGGCATAATACTTCTGACTACAATGATGGGATCCAGTTATGGACTACTTATAGGATCAAGATTTAGTTTATTGGCATGTTGTACTTAGGCCAACATATGGCGAATTTGGTTTAATATGTATTAACTTTTTTTCTTTCTTAGAATGCTCTCTTTCTGGGCCCCTCCATTATGGCTGTCTTTGCTATATTGGCAAGCCATGCCGTCGAGACGACTCACATGCCCTTGTTCAATAGCATTGTTATGTATAGCAGTTGTGTACGTCACTCATTGGAAGGATTTCTGGCGGCATTACTCAAGCATAATCGTTCCGATATAAAGTGTCCATCCAGTGAAATATTTTGTTTGATGTCAAAACCTGATTATGTATTAAAAATTGCTGGTAGTAGGGATGTCGATTATGTACGTTCAGTATTATGCTTAATCGCCTTCTATACACTGTACGCTATATTGGCATTTGTGAATTTGAAGAGTCGCTTAAGTACACCAGAGTATTTACTTAAAAATCGTCAATATCGTTATGTCAAACATGTATTAAAAAAGTATTTATATTTTCAAATGTTTTAAGTTGAGTTGCTTGTAGTTACAATTAATGGGATTATTATAATAAACAGAAATTATTTAAATTTGTTCACCAGGGGTCTGACAACCACAAGCGTTCGGTATTTTAGTTTTGATTATCGTACGTTATTTGGTGTGAAATAGCCCAAAGCAAAAAGCTATTTTTGTGTGATTGATCTTTCTCTGAAGGAACGTCAATAATGTGCAGCATTTCAAGAGTAGATCGTGGTTAGTAACTACGTACCTACGCTAAAGCCCGGTATTCAGTTTTTATGAAATTGTCGTTGCCAGTTTTAATTTGTTTCCTATAACTGATTCTATTGCCATAACAAAACGTTCGATTCTTTACGATAATGTTGGTTAAGATAAGATTTGTCAGATTACGTACAATACAAACCACTCAGAACCATTATCATTGGATGTTTATTACGTGAAAAACTGCAATTGGCTTAAATGCAACTGCTCCAGTTCGTTGCTTCATCATCAAGCTACCTCCGTCTTCCTTACCTGCTGCTGAGACATATAACATTCTACCACTCCTATTTAAATTTTTGTTCCTGAATAAAATTTGCCAGCGATGCCTTAGTTCAGTTTCCTGTTTCGTATTCATTGGTTACAACCTACCTACTGGTTACACCTGATTTCACTGGTGTCATGCTTCTCGTGAAACTTTCCAGTTTGTATTGTTCCTGCACCTGATGTTTCTGCAGTTCCGGTTGTTCCTGCGTTCCTGTTGGTCCTTATGTTTATTGTGAAATAACATTCTATATTCAAATACAACTTTTCAGTTAGATAATTAATTACACTATTGAACAAAATTTATGTTTTTGCTGTGGGGGGACGATTCTGACGCCAACTGATCACACTAGGTGAGTATAGTCAAACCCCAAAAATGTAGACCGCTGTGTAGCTACGCTTTTTTACGGGTGTGGCAAGTTTGCATTTTTTAATCCAATCCGATACTGTCCGAGATAAATTTAAAAATCGAGTATAAATATTGAATTGAGCGAATTCTTGTGATAACATGTCTTCAGTGAAATTTGATAGGGATTATTTTCGTGGAATATTCAAATGCTTGCAATGCAAAGTTTAAAGGGTCCTTTCGTCCTTTGTTCAAAAAGTACCAAAAATTTACACTAAAATTACCAGCTACGGATTCAGAATGTTACACGAATTTATTTCTCATTAAATTTCATTATGGGTCGACATAGAAAAAAATTCTCTATCTTTATTTCCAGACTTCTGTTTTATTTTTATAATTATGCATTTCACTGGAAATGTTCGAAAATTACGGATGTTCGGTACGGTAGGTCTTTTTAAAAAAACCGGCACACGGTTAATTGCAAAAATCCTGTTAACCGGTATCAGCGGTTTTGGTCACTCTAGACTAGAGTATTCAAAAACCGAAAACAGGTCCACTGATTTTTTTGGTCATCCACCGACCGCCGGTTTTCTGAAAATTGGTACTTTCGAACAACCGTCTGAAACGGGTTTTTACTGTCGGTTTCTATTTTGTTCCAAAAAAAAAAAACAGAAAACATTGTCAAAACCTTTTTAAAAAAAATTAACTATTTTCCCATTACATCAAGGGATAGGGGAGAGCTTCTCACATTCAGCGAGCTGTGCGCTTTTTATTTTTAGACTCACTGATTGCAACCTACCGGTTTCGAACGGTTTGAGTTGTAGTTTGAATTTTTGTTTCACAAAAAATTTAATTATACAGACAATTTAAAAAACATGGAAGAAATAATTTCAGCTGTTTGTAGTTTTTCTCCTGAAAATTTAAACTTAATTTCGAAAAAGATATTTAAAGGAGGCACAATTTATTTTAAATATTTTTATATAAAGCTTAATAGAACAAACTACTTATTTTTAAAAGAAACATTTTATAAACATTTGTGTGGTTGTAGATTTTTCACACCTGGGCATTTCCACAGAAAGGTCAACCTTTTGTCACATCACGTCACTCTCGATAATTACTTATATTTTAGGACCAGTTTGTTTGATCGTGTTATTTTATTTTAATAAATATGTAGTTACTTACATTTTGTATTTAGGAAAAGAATAGAAAACAATCGAACCACATGGTCATAAAATATAACCAAATAACGAGGGTGACGTCATGTGACATAGGGTGGCACTTTCTCTGAAAATGACCACATGTATTTTTTAACTTAGTTGTAAAAAACGAAACCGCTTTTATCCTTAAAAAAACGGTGGACAAAGCTTTTCAAACAGTCCATTTTACGAAACAAACCGATAAACCGGTTTCTTGGATTGCGCAGACTCTACTCTAGACGTAAAAACCGTTATAGCACTATTGCACTAAATCGTGAACTCACCATTTGGGAATCTACGTGAAGCTTTTTTTAACACACAATTTTATAAGTTCAAAAAAAATTTGAACATGATAAGAAACCTCTTCAGTAAATTTCTAACATACAGATATACTACAATCGCGTTAAATGTATTTAAAACAATAGAGCAAGTGTTTTTGGTTAACAATTTGGAAATGAGCAAAGTGCATCAGACGACTGTTGTAGGCACCAGTATGGCGGACCCTCTGAGCAAATCCTATAAAACGTCAATGAACTTACAGTTTACAGATTTGTCGTATGAAGTAATGGAAAGCAGAACAAGTAAATATGTATTTCGGTTTAAAAACTTTTTGCATGCTTGTGACATTCGTGAATAATGTATACACACTTATATTTATAATAAATGTTCGATATGATTCAAATGCGACAGTGGCAACATATTCTGATCGGCTTGTAAGCCTAATGCAGGCTACACACGCTACAACCGGTTGTACAACATTTTGATGCTTGTACAAGGGTTGTAACGAGTGTAGGCCAGTTGTACAACCGCTGTATGAAAATCAACATTTTTTGATTTTTTGTTGATGTTGGTCCAACGGTTGTAGCGTGTGTATGCATGGCTTTGTTTTTTCTTCACTTTAATTTTGTTCTTGTGGGAGTAACATCGTTCGCTTCAATTTTAAATCGCTTGTATTAGTGCAAAATCAAAACAAATTCAAATGGAATATTACGAGGAAATGCGAGGTTTTATTGAAGTTTATAAAAATATCCAAAATTTCATTTACAGCAAGTAAGACGACAACGTCCGCGTTCATCTTTACACACGAAAAATATTTTCTAAATGAGATTGGTTCAAAGCAAGGGGTACCGATGAGACAGCTGATCAAGTTAGTACTTGGAGAACCACCGAGTAATACTATAAGCACTTATAGTTGCTTATAGTATTACTCGGTGAAGTTAGTACTTGGAGAACAAATAGAGAATGTTCTATCAAAGCAGACTCGTTGATAGGGACTGGGGTGCTTAAAATCACCGAGTTATTCTATAAGAGTATGCACTAGTTGCTTTTTGTAGTAACGAGTTCCGAGACCTACGAGGAAAACATATAGAGAATGAGAGCAATCTTTAATTTTAACAATTTTCGTGTTAATTGGGATCTACACAAATAACTTTACTCTAACACTTCAGTACATTTAGTTTTTTTTCACTGAATATCCCTTTTTTAATTGATTTATTTGGCAAAATTTACTCCCAGTTGATGTGTTTTGTACTTCTGGCTTGACACTCGGCAGCACGCACGCACGCAACCCAGTCCCCATCAACGAGTCTTCTTTGATAGCACATTCTCTATTTGTTCTCCAAGTACTAACTTGATCAGGTGTCTCATCGGTACCTCTTGGCCCCAACACTCTCTTACAACCAGTTTCACAACGGTTGTAACGTAGCCGCCATAAGGAAAATACCAATAAAAATTTAAAGCATTTTCGCGAAAAGCTTTGTAAACGACATTTTGTGTAAAAGTTTTTGTTTCATGGATCCCGTTTGAACTACTTTCCCAGATTCATTTAATGAAAAACTGAGTAAAAATCAATTTCTGAAAAGTCGTTGTATTTACTAAAAAACGATATCATTCATTTATTTTTACATATAATACCCCGTATTCAGTTTTGTTTGGATTTTTTTTTGCAAAATATGCATCACCCCAACAACTTTTATCACCGAAAGTGAGCTAGCGCCCAGTTTCACTCTCGCTACGAAAATGTGTTCATCAACTGCAAATTGTTCGTCACTGTGATGAAAGTATGGTTGTTACTACAATGAATTAGATTCACTATTGCACTGAATTTGTTTCATTGCTGCAATGAATTTGTTTCAATTTTGAATTTGAAACGAATGAATCATAAATTAAATGTGTGTTGTTGCTGCCTACAACTACAACAACGCCTGCTGCTATTACCATGTAGCTGTTATTGAACCATGCTTGTGACCGTTTTTCTCTCTTTAAAAGGTGCAAAAGTAATACTGAACAGAATTAGTGGTGAATTTCGTGCTGGTGAATTGTCTGCTATAATGGGTCCATCGGGAAGCGGAAAAACAACGTTATTAAAGCTTTTGGCGGGATATCGGTAGGTATTCACTTTTAAATGTTAATTTTCTTCCACAGTTTCTGTATTGAAAAACTTTGTTGATTTCAACGCCACACACAAAAATTGCCATTAGAAGGTAAAATCACTAGTGGTCTTCATAAAAGCTCGAAAGAACCTCGTCAACTCGAAAACATGGTAAACTTGCACAGCAAACGTCAAAACAAACAAATTTCCCATACAAAGCGACTTGCACAAAAGTGGAAAGTTTTCGAGGCAAATTTGCTGAGCAAACCTGGAAAAAGAAACGTGAAAACTTTTGACATTTCAATGTCAATATTTTTGTATTGAAAAAAGAGAGGGTTTTTGATTTATGTAAAAAAAAACAAAATAATGGAATAGGTAAAGCATATACTTTTAATTTTACTTTGTTTATTTACTTTATAAGCCTTTTTTGGGAATTGCTGCATAGATACACTGAGCAACTATATTTGGTGCCTCATGAAACGCTTCGGGGCAAACTTACGCTGAGCAAAAGTTCTAGGTTTTTTTGTTTGCATGAATACCACTAATATTTTTAAAATTAACAAAGTTTTTCCATGTACAACTGTAATTTGCACAAAAATTATAAAAATGCCTTGTGTAGTAAAATATGACTTTACAACAGGCTTTTTATTTCACCAGAATTGTCGGAAAGCCACAGGAATACTTAACTTTTCATCGAGTTCTAGTTGCAAATGGTAGACATATTCATATAGATTAAAACTGCAGTTACAGCTACCAAGATTATCACAGTTTTGGGAATATAAATGTCAAACTCCATAAGAAAAAACGTCCATAATCCCGAAAATGCGATAATCTTGGTAGGTGTAAATGCCGTTTAAGATATACGAGCATGGAAAAATATGTAAGGTAAGGTAAATTTTCTACATGTGTGTATCTACTGTAAAAAATCACAAGAACAAAATACATGTGAATTTGACATAAGGGAAACACCTAAGTAAGAAAAAAGTTCAAATCAGCTATTCTAACGAGTTTACCTTACTTATTTTACCATGATATAGGAGACTACAAAATTCGCTCATCTGACGCTCCACTTTGTGAGTTCTCCTAAAAGAATCGAACGTCTGGTACCCTGCAAACCAACTACCAGACATCTACCGTGGTATATATCTGGTATTCTAGCAGGAAGTCTTATTTGAAAAATACACATGCTCGTGACAATTCTACCCAATTAAAATTGTGTACATGGGAATACATGTGATTGTTCATCTTGTTTTCACGCATACTAGATTCCATAGCGCTTCTCTGTTACTCTGCACTAGGAAGAGTTTCTGGTAGATCTTCCAAATATTGTGCCAGAAATGCGGTTAGCATGTGTTAGTAGCGAAGAAAAATTGTTTTAATGTGTTGGTGCTTTCGCATACTTTTTGGTAGACGTGGTTTGCAGGGTAACTTATTTGCTGTTTAATTACAACAAATTGCGCGAACATCGAACAAAATCTTCCATTTTTAATTTTGTCCATTGATTAGTATAAAACATCCAACAAGGCAACAACAACGGCAATTCGTATTTGTATGGTAACATAGTAAGTTTTGGTAAATACAACACAAATATATACAACAATAAAGGTTAACTAAAAAGTGCAAAATTTAAATTTAACAGCTCTTGTAACTCCACATGGTGTAATTAAATTAGCGTCAAACTTGTCTATTTTACATTAAAGACCTGCATTCAGTTTCGGAAATTCAAAAATTAACGTTGCCATGTATAAAAATGTATAAAAAATAACGAACATTTCATGAACCGAAAATTTCGCTCACTTTTCAATTGCTTGGTAAAATTTCGTAGGCAAAATTAAGTACAGGGTTGTTACGCTAAACTTATTTCGTACGAATTTGATAATTCTTTGGGACTAGAATTTTGACAGTTCGATTATTTTAGTAATGCAACACGCGTTAAAAATAAAATGGAGTGGAAATATGAATTATTATTTGCAAGGTAAATCAGAGAATGGCAACATTTCTTACGAAATTTTCGCCATAACTGAAAACGGGTCTTAACCCACGAGGAAGAGTATGAAATGAAACGTCCGATGAGAGAATAAATATATCTATGCATGTTTTCTGCTATGGTTTTACCCCCCTTTACGTATTCTGGCCTTTATAGTGCTTCAAGGGCGGTATTTTTTTACGAAAGGTCCCGTTGGGCTGAGCTCAACAAATTCTTAAACAGCTCAATAGGAAACTATGTGTTCAAAATGTGTATGTAATAAAGCAATTACACCACCGTTTATCGCGGCTAGGTTAGCGATAACCTTGTTCTCTAATCTTTGCCGTTTACACCACCCAATTTGAGATTAAATTGACATTTCAGTTAGCAACTACGTGTTTAGACAAACTCCGTGCCGAGAGAAAATTATCGAAGACGGTGGCACAACAGTAAAATTAAGTTGGTGGATATTGGTTTTGCCAGTTTTGTAAAAATTTGGGGTGTTTTTGAAATAAATCTGCCCACAGTTTAAACCAATAAGACCCATTTACATCGGTGGCGGCGTGAGCTTCAAATAAGTTGTGGTGGCGGCAAAATTTTCAATCGGCTTCCATCTCTCAAACAGTTGATGTTTTACAGTGTTGCATCAAAATGTACACCAGTTTAAAATGAGGTTAAAATTTAAACTTCAGTTTCTACAGATTAAAACTGTATGAGTAATCTTCTGATTTAGCGCGGGTTAACAGAGATAACCTTCGAAATGCGTTAATCTTGTTTGGTGTAACGGGGATGAAACAAATCATTCCCAAATAATTTGTATTAAATCTTCTGATAAATGCTGCCAGATTCAAAGTGGAAACCTTCATAAATTTGTATTTGAATAAAAAGATATTTACCGATCCGCTGGGCAAGAGGGCAAGATCAAAATGTGTCAAAGTATTACGACGTACTGGGTACGAACAGCGAATTCGTATTTAAGTTATTTCTTCTCCTACTGGGAGTAAAAGCTTCTGGTAATTTGTTAAAAGAGTAAAGAATAATTCTTCTTCCTCTATACCAACTATTATTAAACTGACCATATATTTACTGAGCCGGTTGATGCTAGCCTGTTGGCTTAAATGATTGCAAATAATTCTTTACCGGACAGCAATCAACCACTCCTCGTGATTGGAGACGCATCTAGTTCAATGACTGAGATATTTTTTTGAACACGTAGATTGATGCGGAGATCGACGTAAATGAATCCTCAGACCCGGATGTAATTCCATCACTTGTTCTTCGACGCTTGCTCATCCATTACGCAAGCTTTTCAGCCTCTCATATCGGCGAGTATCTTTCCCTCGCGTTGGAAGGTGGCCAATGTCCAGCGGATCCCCAAAAAAGGTGGAATTAATAACCCCGAAAAATGTGGTGTATTCCCTAGAAGGTGATGGAGGATATGATTAACTACCATATCGTGAATTACATAGAATTCAGCGGTCCACTTAGTGATCGATAGTATGGTGTCCGAAGAAACTGTTATACAAGTGAGCTGAAGCCGTTCCCCTCGGAACAGTGGAGTTGGTCCATACATAGGCTGAGTGAGAATAAGGAGAATGGCTCTGGGTATTTCCAAGGTTTTTGATACATTCTGTTACGACGAGTAATACACATATATGTATAGAGTTAACATTTCGCTCAGCAAATTTTGACATTTGTCCTGGTGGTGTAGAAAAAGTTTCGTTAATAACACCAGATAGAGGCAATGGTTCAAACCAACCAACAAGAAAACAACCACGGCATTTCGTTTCAGGTGTTAAAAGTATTGTGTAAATACAACACAAATGTACAGTAGAATCGCGATAATTCGTACCTCGATAATTTATGTAAATTATATTTACATACATTTTGGTCACCTCGATATTTCCTATTTTTTTTAATGAACAATACAAAGCCTCTTATAAATCGTATATTGATTATTTAAAACCTCTTATAATTCGTAATGCACAAGGAAAATTCTTTAGAATAATGGTTCGAAAAATCATCAGCCGCATATTATTACCGTTACTTTGAACAAAGAAATTGTTTATGCTTTCAATTGATCTCTTTACTTTACTTAACTTTACTCTAACACTTCGTTACATTTAGATTTTTTCACTGAATATCCCAATTTTTAATCGATTTAGTTGGCAAAATTTACTCCCAGTTGATGTGTTTTGTACTTTTGGCTTGACACTCGGCAGCAGTAGTTTGAAAATCACACCACGCAACCCAGTCCCTATCAACGAGTCTTCTTTGATAGCACATTCTCTATTTGTTCTCCAAGTACTAACTTGATCAGCTGTCTCATCCAAGGGGTATTTATTTGAAATTAATTGTCGCAATAACGAACAATTACTTGTTTCAGCAACGAAATGGAAAATTTCCAAAGTAATCAGTTAGGAAATTTTTCGTTGCAGCAACGAAATAGTGGATAGGTCACTGGGTCATTTTACAGGTCTATTTCTGCTGTAAAACCGCCCTGTAATATTTTCCATATAATATGTAGGAACAAATTTGGGTCAACGATAGATGCTTTTTTTTAAATTAATTATTGTTTGTTATTCACTACCGTATAGTGATTTCCTCCAACTTTATCCTTATTAAACACATATTTTCCCTTTTTTTCTGTTGCAGAATATATCAAACATCCGGTTATATAGAAGTCAACGAGAAAAAACTTCAATCCAAAGAGTTTCCTAAAATATTTCGATTTATTGCGCAAGATGATGACATCAATCCATATTTCACCGCTTGGGAAACCCTGATGTTTGCATCTCAATTCAAATTGAATAGCCGATACACCCAGAAGGAACGTGTAGCTGTGGTAAATACAATTTTGGATAAATTTAATCTAAAAGATCAAGCTCACACAATGATATTGAAACTATCGGGTGGAGAACGAAAGAAAATATCTATAGCAATGGAATTACTGGATGAACCAACAATTTTGGTTTTGGATGAGCCAACAACGTAAGTCTAATTAGTGAAACATATTATTGCAAAGTTAGTAACAGTCGTGTTTTAGCGCTTTTTTATTTCTCGTTAATAAAACAAGGTTCTTTTTAAATTACACTAAGCATAACAGTTCTCTTTCTTTAGAACAAACTTAACATTCGTAATTATTGTACTTTATCTTGACCCTGTTACTACGAGTATTACCTGGCATTGCATACTTCTTAGCGTTACAACAAAGACTGACTCAAAAGCACCTTAATCGGTTATTTATAGTCAGTCCATCCATCTCGTAGTGACCACATCTGTTCTCGATTGCTCCAGAGAATTCCGCAGCGACGTAATCGTTAGTGATGAGATCACTTGTAGCGCCATATAGATTCGTCGCTAAGTTCTTGGCGAATTCATCAATTGTTCGTGGGGAGATTGTAAGGTATATGATGGCTTTCAACTTATGTACTTAGTGATATTACTTACTTACTAACATATCCAGTCTCGAACAACCCCGGGGGATCAGGACCTTACAAAACGAATATAACATATTTCGCCAACCAGTTCGATCGTTTGCCTTATTTCTCCAGTTGACAATACCAAGTGTACTCGTACGCAGGGATTCGTCAACCTGATCCCTCCAGCGTAATTTTGGTCTTCCTATTTTTCGTCTTCTTTCGACTTCGGTTTCGAAACCCCTTCGTGCTGGTTCTACTTCATCCATTCTACTGATATGGGCTAGCCAGCGCAATCGTGTTATTTTCATCCGCTTAACTATAAGTATGTCAATGTCGGGATATAGCTCATACAGTTCATGGTTCATGCGTCACCGATACTCGCCATAGTACACTATAGGGCCATACAATTTTCGGAGTATTTTTCTCTAGGAGACTCCTAGAGATGTTTAGTCTGCTTGTGATAATACCCAGGATTCTGCGCAATAAAGCAAGACAGGTTGTATGAGAGTCTGGTATAGCTGTACTTTTGTTACGTGAGAGAGGTCTTTATCTCTAAAGTGATTGATTAGATCAATATAAAATATATTCGCAAGCATAATTCTCCGCTTGATCTCAAGGCTGACGTTGTTGTTTTTGTTTACGGCAGATCCGAGGTATACAAATTTGAAACCGTAATGGTTATCAACGTTCACGCTTTGATCTAATCGCGTGGAGGCCCTGCTTGTTGAATCCATTAATTTTGTATTGTCCTCATTTACTGTCAGACCCACTTTTATTGACCCCTTCCCAATTCTCGCAAACACCGCAGTATCTTCTCTAATTGTGCGCCCAAGGATATTTACATCATCAGCATACTCGAGCATCATGTAACTTTTGCTGCTGATGGTTTTATTCATGTTGACTGCAGCTTTTCTCATTATGATCTCCATTAAGATGTTAAAGAGATCGCATGATAGGATGTCTCCTTGCCTGAGGCCTGGCTTAGTTTCGAATGGTTCGGTAAGATCCTTACCAACTTTCACTGCGGATTTGGTGTTCGTCAAGGTCATCCTGCAAAGGCGTATGAGTTTTGCAGGAATACCAAGCTCAGACAATACGTTGTGGAGTTTCTCCCGTATCGGGATATCGAAGACTGCCTTATAATCGACAAATAGGTGATATAGGTGGGTCTTCTCCAGGAATTGGTGCATCGTGAAAATCTGGACAGTTGTCGATTTTCCAGGCCTATAGCCAGATTGGTATGGTCCAATCTGGTCAGCGATAATTTGTGTTAGTCTTTTGCACATTATACTTGATAGAACCTTATATGCTATGGATAAAAGGCGTATTCTACGGAAGTTGGCACAAAGACTCTGGTCTCCTTTTTAAATATGGGCCATAGTAGACTGAGACTCCAATCGCCCAGCATGCATTCATCTAACCAAATTTTGCTAATGGCTGACGCATGCACCTTATCAGCTCATCGCCGCCAGCTTTACACAGCTCCGCCGGTAATCCATCGGCTCCTGCGGCTTTGTGTTCTTAGGCCGGGCAATAGCTGTTCTGACCTCGTCTTTGTTGAAATTTTCGTTGCCATAAAAAAATTTCGCTCACTTTTCATTTGCTTGGTACTCACCTCTTTGCGAAAATTTCGTAGGCAAAATCAAGTACAGGGTTGTTACGCCATAGTTATTTCCATAGAATAATACATACCATAGAAGCTTTTATTCGCTCAATAAATTAAACGTCATAGGTACGATGGAAAGTAAACATTGGATGGTGGAAAATATGGGTTCAATAATACCAGATGGTGGCAATAGTTACAGCGATCCACAAAGGAATAACAACCGAATTTCGTGTTTTTGTGACAAACTAGTTGCGTTAAATACAATACAAATGTATACCAACGATAAAAGTCAAGTTTTTCAGTTCTACACCAAAACGACAGGAAAAAGTTAAGTGAACATTTTTTGTAACTCCACCTGGTGTAAGATAATTTTAAATTTAATTGCTCTCATTTCCACAAACCTACGATGAAGAGTGTGAAATGAAACGTCAGATGAGAGAATAAGTTTATCTACGTATGTATTATTCTGTGGTTATTTCGTACGAAAACAATTGTTTGATAATTGTTTGGGACCGGAATTTGACATTTCGATTATTTTAGTAAACAAAAGTAATACCACATGCGTTATAAATAGAATGGAGTGCAAAGATGAATTATTAATAAAATATTTTCAAGATAAATCCGAGATATGTATGTGGTAACTCTTTGTAATAAAATTTTCCGTTTAGAGATAAATCACAAAAATTCTTACGAACATTTCGCAAGAAGATCCATTATCTCATCGTCAGTCGACATCTCAGATACCAGTGGCGCGGAGAAATAATCTCTCCATATTCCCAACATGCTCTGCAAATCTGCGATGAGATTTCCGTCCTTGTCTTTAGAGAAAGGGGGTTCTCAACCATGTCCATTAGTTCCGTTTTTGACTTTTTGGAAGAATTTTCTGGCTTACGTGTCAATTTTCTCACTCTCGTTCTTTCTCTACTGCCGTTTCTTACGCCTAAATAGAGTTTACTTCCTTTCTTTTTGCCCTATATCCCTCAGTCGCAACTCGCGTTACAATTAACTGAAACATTGCCATACGTGCAGCGTTCTTTTCATCATTTGCAATGCGACACTCTTCATCGTACCATGGTTTGTTGCGAAGCGGTTTTTCAAAACCAAGTACGGTTGTTGCGCCAGTTTTTATAGAGTCGGAAACTGGTTTCCACTGCGCTTCAGGATCATCATCGGGAGGGGTGGGTTCTGTGCGACAAGTTGCGAGAGCTTCCTTCAGTAGGCTGTGGCTACCTCTGGTAATTGCAGCTTTCCGATGTCTAGCTTTCTATGCTTCTGGTGTGTACGATTTTCGCTCTACTTAATCTTGTGCGAACTTTTGCTGCTACCTCTGATCACTCGTACGTTCATTACACTGAACGAGTGCCTTCAATCAATTACCACGTGATCAATTTGGTTCTTCCTTCTTTGATCAGGGGGGTAACCAAGTAGCCATGTGGATGTCTTTATTCTGGAATCTTGTACCACTAATGACCATGTTTTTTGCCGCGGCAAAGTCAATCAGTCTCATACCGTTTTCGGAACTATCAGCATGTAGACTGAAATTGCCAATAGTTGGATGAAACAATCTTAATATCATGGCCAGGGCAGCGGTCATACGTTTCCTCTAGGCGCTCATAGAATATGTCTTTGGCATCTTTCATCTATCTCTTCTATCGGTGCATGCACACAAATTGGGGAAATATAACAATATTTCGCTTTGATGGGGATTGTGGCTATACGTTCACTCACAGGATTAAACCTATAGTCTAGATGTCGCAGTCATTTGCCAACTACAAATCCGAAACCAAATTCAAGTTCTTTCGCAGTTTCTTTTTCTTGTGCAGCCATGTCATTCCTGGTTAGCATTTCCTGGATAGCGGTAATGTCAGCCTAATAACTTTCGGGGACATCTGCCAATTAGAAACTTTTACCGAATCTATATAGAGTTCTTACAGTCCAAGTGCATATCCGTAAATCGTGGTCCTTATAACGTGTGCGGAGGTCATCAACAAATAGGGGATGTTTATGTTGTCATTTTCGTTTATGTATATTCACCGCCATTATGAACGGTGGCGGGAGGCAAGCCCAGTCCACCGGGTTTTTGCATTTTACCTAATGCCAGAATATGGATCATACGCTGACCAGGATGCAATATGGCAAACCTGGATGCAATATGTCGAACTTATCGTCATTAAACTTTACTAATTTGCCTAACTGTTACAACAATCAAGCTGTAATACATAGCACAAACTGTTTGCTGACATTAGGCATGTTTTTATACCCTGGTAAACTAATTTTTCGCTGACTGGAAACAAGCAGTTGTTCTTATAACAACATCTTATAAACAGTTATTCTTATAACAACATCTAATAAGCAGTTGTTCGTATAACATCAGCTGGAATAAATCCATTTTGTTCACGAGTTGCACTTTCCCCTGAAGATTGTCCTTGCGAGCCGAGTTTTAAGTATATTCTAACTAATGTCATGAAATAGATAAGCGAAAAAGTTTGACTCGAAATCTATAAATAAAAACTAACATTCATAACGGAAACTTAGAAACTATTTAACAAGTGTGCAACACATTGGCCACACAAGATCCTGATGGGAAATATTAATATTCCAATCGCGGTTACGTTTTATGCTTACACATTTCGTATACGGGCTTAATTAAGGCTTACTGAGTAATTGATGGAATAAGTCGCTCAGAAAACATAGCACTCTAACATTCTCTAACATTACAGGGGCTTAGATGAATTTTCCGCCACACAGTGTGTTAAGTATCTGCATCAGTTGGCCGCCCAATCTGGATGTACAATAATATGTTCCATACATTCGCCTTCAGCCAGACTATTGGCAATGTTCGATAAGATTTATGCTTTAGTCGATGGTATGTGCATATATCAAGGAACCGCAGACAATATTGTACCTTACCTGGAACACTTCGCATTGAATTGCCCACTCAATTATAATCCAGGAGATTTTCGTAAGTTTATTTAATAAAACTGGTAAGGAATTTAAGGTCTTAATCGATTTCCTATTTAAGTCATTGAAGTAGCAACTCATGAATATGGAAATTATATAAAGGAGATGGTCCATAAAATACGGAATGGTAAAATCGCTAAATGGCTGCCAGATAGTGATATAGAACAGATATCAGATATAACGTCTGATATAAAAAATCAACACAAAAGTGATCTGAATTTGAAATCACGCGAAACTGATTGTTCGTGGTTGTCTGAGTTTAAATGGATTTTGATACGTAATCTGAAACAAATGTGGCGAGATAAGGTGAGACGAAATTTGGAAAAGAAGTGGTTAAATTTTCAAATAATTCTGTTTTTAATCTTTCAGATGAATTTATATCTAAGAGTTGTTACTCACATTTTAGTTAGTGCCGTAATAGGCTACACTTATTCGGGCATAGGTAATCATGGATTATTCGGCTTTTTCAATTACTACTTATGCATGGTATGCATGGTAAAATGTATGTTCATGTCCGCGTCACCTATGCTGTCACAAGGTAAGTAAACAATAATTTCTTTTTTACTAGCGCAAAGTAGGATTGTCGTTTGGGAGCAAGTTTTAAAATTTCCCTGATTTGAAAAATTGACATCCCGAGATCTTGGGATATTTCACAATTTTCGGACTGTAGGGATTTTGCTGAAGTTCGGGATTTTTAAAAATTGTTTTTCCAGATTTATCTTTTCTAAATTAATAGTCTGCACTGTACCACCCCTGCACCTACTGTAGCTACCTACCAGTAACGTACGCATGATTTAATTTGGGGGGGAGGGGCCCAGCTTGATATTTAGGTTGAAAAATAGCACTAAACGTACGTTGACTGCGTACGTCCCTGCTACCTACGATCAATTCGTATGGTAGTTGCCTACGTTAGTTACCTACAGAGTTCAAGAGAGGATGGGCAAGATCAATCATTTGACCCGCCAAATTCCAAACGACCCAAGGGAACTGGAAATCGCGATTACTGCGGTCATCGACATAGGGCATCTAGATGGAACCATCTTCCGGAATAGACAGTTGGGTGCTTTGGCTGTCCTGAATGCCTTCTGTGTCATCTCCCGTCTGCTGAAGGGGTATTTCTTATGGATTCGGTCACATCCATCGTAGGGAGTATAAAAACGAGCAGAAAGCCACACCTGACACCATTCCTACCGAAGGTACACTTACACTGGGCGGAATGGAAGACAGGAAACTGGACGAGACTAAACTAAATACTGCTGGGAAGTTAATTCACTGTCTGAATCCACGCTCTTTGACAAGCCCGCATGTAGCAACATGGAAAAAACAAAAAGGTCAAAAACACACTAGTAGAGAGAAACGTAGCTCCGAATACCGAAATTTCAGATTTGACTGCCCCTGTGAATTCAGCTGGGGATGATATTTCATTGAACAAATCAAACCTCATTGCTGACCTGTCAGATAACCTACTGGACGACACCGATGACGAGGTGCGGTGCTGGATAGGGATGTAGCTGCTCAAGTTGACGCTACTACAGATAAACCTCCACCACTCTAAAGCTCTCCTACTCCATATAAAAAAATATTGAGCAATGTCGTCTTCATCCAAGAACTCGGGACAAAGCTTCTCGTTTTCAAAGTCAAAGGCGCGGCGAGAACGTGTATACTTGGCAAGAAGGAAATTGAATATATATCTTTTAGGGTAGGTAGGGTTTGGAGTCTTTTCTAAAGAGCTGATCCTAGACCTTGCATAAAGGCTACCAGACCATTGTAGTGTCTTTCAGACAGAATTAAGGGCAATCGGAGAAGTTTCCCTTCGGCTGGGACGAAACGTCATCACCGTCTGGGGTATCAAAATCTGCACTGACAGTCAGGCTGCTATAAAAACTCTGTAATCTGTATTCCAGACTGCAAGAACTACTGACAACTACCGTGAATCTTCAAATGAGCTGACCAAGCAGGTTCGATGTTCACCTTATATGTATAGAACAGATGAGCAAGCAAGATTTGGAACTACCTTACCTGTTCCACTGTATATGGAGCATTTGGGTACGGTTTTTTTGTATGCAAGCTTATGCTTAAAACCGAAGATTATCCCGTATCACCTAAATCCTACGTTAAACCTGATATTCATTCCTAGGTAGACAAGCGTCTAGACTTGGAATCTCCGCTCATGATTACTGCAGCACCTGCAGGGATGTAGAGAAGGACGAGAGTGTCGAACATTTCATATGCTACTGCCCGGCCTTTTGTATGAGTAGGAGAAAATATATTGGATCTTACTTCTTGTTGGATCTAACCATAGAGAAATGACGTATACTCAGTAAATTTACGAAGTTTGGTGTGTTGCATATGGACGATGCATGTTGGAGAGTATTGATATAATAATACCAGATAGGGGTAATGGCTCAAACCAACCAACAAAAAAAACAGTAACGGCATTTCGTTTTGTGTGTTAAATTTTTTGTGTAAATACACCACAAACATATACTAACAAAAAAAGATAACAAGCAAGTCAAAACTACCATAGAATAATACATACCGTAGAAGCTTTTATTCGCTCAATAAATTAAACGTCATAGGTACGATGGAAAGTAAACATTGGATGGTGGAAAATATGGATTAAATAATACCAGATAGTGGCAATAGTATACAGCGATCAACAAAGGAACAACAACCGAATGTCGTGTTTTTGTGGCAAACTAGTTGTGTTAAATACAATACAAATGTATACCAACGATAAAAATCAACAAAGAAGTGCAAAATACTTTTAAATTGTTCAGTTCTACACCAAAACGACAGGAAAAAGTTAAGTGAACATATTTTGTAACTCCACCTGGTGTATGTAAATTTTAAATTTAATTGCTCTCATTTCCACAAACCTACGATGAGAGTGTGAAATGAAACGTCAGATGAGAGAATAAGTTTATCTAGGTATGTATTATTCTATGAAAACTACGTTTAAACTTCACAGTTTTTCATCTAACCGACATGAAAAATTTAATTCAAAAATTTTTGTAATTTAATTTACGTCAAATAACTCAATCGCTCGACCCATAGACCAATACATACATAGATACTTTTATTCTCTCATCTGACGTTTCATTTCACACTCTTCGTCGTAGGTTTGTGGAAATGAGAGAAATTAAATTTAAAATTAACTTACACCAGGTGGAGTTACAAAATATGTTCACTTAACTTTTCGTGTCGTTTTGGTGTAGAACTGAACAATTTAAATGTATTTTGCACTTTTTGTTGACTTTTATTGTTGGTATACATTTGTATTGTATTTAACACAACTAGTTTGCCAGAAAAACACGAAATACGGTTGTTGTTCCTTTGCTAGACGTTGTTTACTATTGCCTCTATCTGGTATTATTGAACCCATGTTTTGCGCCATCCAATGTTTATTTTCCACCGTACCTATGATGTTTTATTTATTGAGCGACTAAATGTATCTATGGATGTATTATTCTATGGTACTTATGATACATATGTGGGTACCCAAGGCTGTGGTCAGGCTACAATTGGGTTCAGCAGGTGGTGGCTAGCTGGACGGCCTACATATACATACGTGGGTTACCTGCATATAATAAGTAGTTCCTGGCCAAGATCGGTAGAGTACGAGGGCGGATTATGTATCATTTATTAAGTATCTTCCCACAAGGGGCACTGCCATGGGGCGTGAAATCAGCCTCCGTGTTTCTCCGGTCAAATAAAATCCAGATGCGTATGTATGCTCACAGTGAGCGGCTATCTGTTCAACATCTGTTCGCATGTTAGGAGGCGCTGGTTATCATAATAGTAGCTCTACTCAGAAGAATGCCCCCAATCCGGGTGTCATGCGTACCATGCCTACGGCTAGTTTGCAGTCAGTGCTATACGACAGTATTTAACGATGCCATCGGTGAGTAACTGCCAAGTTCTTGCCGTACTACTGAATGCTATGGTGCGGTCGATCTGAAATAAAATAGCAGAAAACAATAAAAAGCAACAAAAACATGACAGGATAGACCCCAACGCCTAGAGTTGATGGAGCAATTGAAGCACGGCTTGAAATCAGGTCATTGCTAGTTCTTTTGAGAGGATAGGAGCCACGTTTGTTAAACATATGGGCGCATCAGTTGTACGTATGTATAAAGCCACGTCTGTAACCGTCCAAGAAGTAATTTAATGATCGTGATCAAGCTCTTGGGATTATGAAAGAAATTTGTGATGTCGAAAAGGAGGCACTCACTGCTAGATAGAGAGATTCTCGGAAATGGGCTCGTAATGTTATTGATAATCAAGATATGACATCGGAACAAGCGGAGACGGGTCTTCGCTCACCCTTAAGTGAGGTTGTAAAAAAATTGGTGTTAAATCGTGGTATCTTGGTCAATGGAAGATAAGTCATTCCGAAGGATAAATGGACAAACTGTTGCGGATGCATTGTCCTTAATACTCGTACTGCTCCGAAAGAAGATGCTGGGACCTCCCCAACGGGCCCTGACCTGGATAAGTCAGTGGCGTTTGGAGGTCAGCGGTCGGTCGACTACTACCGTGCAGCTCTTAAAAGAGTGGATGAGCTGCGGGACCACTAGATCTAGTTCTGAGGCAGGATTGGTTGAGAGCGAAGGGGTACAATAAATAGACACATAATACATGCCCTATGAAGGAAAGTGGTGACAAGCATCTATCCCGGGGACAAAAGACCAAGCTGCCATCACTACCCTTAGGATGTCCCATACATAAGTCAAAAAGGGTACCATCTGTATGGTACGATCACATAATGGAATTCCCTTGATGACAATTCGTTCTCTGATCATAAATTTATCGGATTCTGGAACACGACGGATTGAAACACAGCACTGCCTGAATGTGGGGAGAACCGCCTGGATCCTCTATGAAAATAGTTGCAAGAGGTGTTTGGGATCTAAATCATGTGTGAAGATAAGGTGCTTATATGACATAGAGAATGTAGCGATCACGAGTGCTCTCTACAAGCCGCTACAAATTACTACAAAAATACTGGCATCAGTCAATACGAAGATATCTCACCCGTAAGACTCTTCGGGACAGTCGAAATGTCTATACAGACAGAGCCACACCTCAAGGAGGGTCTTGTTTCGCCTTCTATGCAACCAGGGGCTGAAAACCCCACCTTTTGTGTACTACTCAATAGGTTTCAGAAAGTGGCAACTGTGTGCATCACGGATGCTCTTCACACCCCAGCTGGCTAGACTGCGGACTACGTTACAGGCTCCAAAATATTTTGGAACGTGTTGACATGCTCCAGCGACTTGCAAGCACATCAATGCTTGTTTTAGTTTTGACGGGACACTATTTGATTGGTACAAATTTGGCGAGACTAACGGTCAGGGCAAATGACTTCTTCGGCAATTGCATGTCTACTTTGGGATCATACGTATTTAGGGATCTGGGAGAATTATCGGAGCAAACTAAATGGTTCTCCGGTGGGGCTAGCGCTTAATCTCATTAGCTCATAGTATCACAAGGAACTAACAAGTCTCAGTGAGTCATTCATCAACTACCACCAACACCTAATCGAACCAAAATTAAACCTCTTTCCTATAAAACTGTAAATTGAATTTATTTCTAATGAAAATACAATACATACATATGTGAGCAGAAATCTAAATTTGTTTAAAATAGTTGAAACCATAAAATAAGATATCTTGAAACATATTTCAATTGCCGTTTCGTTATTTAAAAAACGCTTAATAGATTCAGGTCTTAAAAAAAAAAAACGGTTACCGAGTTAAAATTTAGGTCCTACAGTTGTAATTTTTAAAAGTTACAATATAGGCATTTGAAGTCTACAAATTTAATACATATTCCAGTTGCGAATTATGGATTACAATAAAAGGAAAAAACACTCACTACCATAGAATAATACATACATAGATAAACTTATTCTCTCATCTGA
Source organism: Phaonia tiefii (assembly GCA_963931995.1). Classification (NCBI taxonomy): domain Eukaryota; kingdom Metazoa; phylum Arthropoda; class Insecta; order Diptera; family Muscidae; genus Phaonia; species Phaonia tiefii. The sequence goes on from OZ008371.1 coordinate 150,486,834, forward strand.
CGTTTCATTTACACTCTTCATCGTAGGTTTGTGAAAATGAGAGCAATTAAATTTAAAATTACCTTACACCAGGTGGAGTTGCGAGAAAATAAAAACAGCAAATTTCGCAGCAAGTACGTACCACTCTTAAGATTTTACAAGTCCAAGGAGATTACAAATTTATCATGATAAAATTTATTTGACAAACCAACAAACTTACTTTACAAATTTAGGACTTGTTTACAATGAAAGCTACATATGTATTTAAATCCCACGGTTCGAGATTTCTGTCGGTCAAACATTTGTTGTCTTATAGAAAAATCAGCTGACGTTTCACTTAAGGTACTGTCAGATTGGGCAAATATTTGACGAAAAACGTCAAATATTTCTTGGTCCCAGTCTGACCACAAAATATTTTTGTATGGCAAACACCAAAACAGCTGATTTTGGTCAAACAAAATTATTTGCCTTCAAATACAAATTTGCTCAATGTGACCAAAGTGTGACCACTAAAGAGCAAATACTTTCCTCTTTTTGGGGCAAATATTTATTTGATCTTACAAATGACTTGTAAGAGCAAACAATGGTAAATAACAGATGGTATAATCAGTTTGATCAGCTTTTGCGACTGAAATTATAAAACGAAAAAAAATCACCAACATTAAACTAAAAAGAAGAAATAGTAAATATTATTAACATTTTTAAAAATATTTTGGTAATTTTGTTCAACGGCTATAAAACTGTGTACATATTTACAAAGAGCAAAGTTTTAGTTTGTTAATTAGTACTATCTTTTCAAATCGGCTCAAAACCGACTAAGCTGCGACTAATTACATGTTATGGCCGTCGGTGGTTCAATGGTTAGTGTGCGCGGCTCTTGTACATGAGATCCTGGGTTCGAACCCGGCTTTGATCACCTTCAAATTTTCTTTCGGCGGCGGTCACCTAGCATAGTGACGGTGACACTATCGAGTATCTAGCCATGAAAAAGCTTCTCAAATTACCGTTCGGAATCGGTGTAAAACTGTAGGTCCCAATCAGTGAGTGAAAACTGGAAAGCGCACAGCTCAGTGATTGTGAGAAGTTCTCCCCAGTCCCTTCATGGGATGTAATGGGAAACCATTTATTTATTTAACAAGACAAGACATAATTTGGCCATATTTATATGCTCTACCAGACCTTACAATTATGCTAGGTGACTTTGGAGCAAACTTGCAAAAAAAAGAATTTAAAAAAATTCTATATTTTTTTCGATAATTTTCCAAAATTTCAACATAGGGTATCACGATAACTAAGCGAGTTATCGAAAAATTTCATTGAAGTTATTTTTATTTATTTTGACTTCGTTTATAACAAAAATGTTTTGGTGGCTCATTCAACATAATATCTTCCCGTATATCCGAACTTTGGAGGCCCATAACTCCGAAAATAGGGGCCGCCACCAAGTTTGATATTAGTTCTACGCCAAATCAGTGAGCTTTTTTGGCTAGGCCAGTGGGAGTTAATCTAGGTTGAAGCCTGTGCTTAGATTTCTTCTCTTCCAATACTAACACCGTCGGTGCTCCACAGCATAAGACAAGAAAACATTAATCCTCCTGCATCATAGTTATTTAAAATATTTTCATGCAGTTTGTTTAAAACTTTTCTAGCTGGTTGATCAAACAATTATTTGTTGTTGTAGATATTTGTTCAGTGTGATGTATTCAGTGATAATGTATTTTCCCTACTGTTTGTTTGAGACTATTTTATACCTGTTTGAACACAAAATCAACCCTGTATTGGTTTGACAAAATTTTGAGCAAATATGACGGAACATATTTTGATCAAATAATTGCCCAATCTGACCGTACCTTTACATTCTGAAAATAGGAAATTATGGCTGGAAAACTATTACCGTAATATTTGTTTAAAAATATTTTGCCTTTTAGGAGCCGATCTTAAAACTACTCTTCTAAAAATAGGGTTTTCAATTTATAAACATATACACACATATATCTAATTTTATTTAAAATATCTCTCCCATTCTAGTTCCCCAGGAATTACATTATCTTAGAAGGGAGCACTTCAATCAATGGTATCGTCTAAGTTCCTATTTTATGGCATTATTGATGGGTCAATTCTTGATTATTTTCGTCATGTCTGCCATATGTTCAGCTATTATCTACACTCTTACCTATCAGCCAATGCAACTATTTCGATTTCTTTTGTTTTTCGGCATTATTTTCCTGACAACAATGATGGGTTCGGCTTATGGAATATTCATAGGATCAACATTCAACAAACTGGTACGTAGATTTGCTATGTTTATGCTGCATTTAAAATTCAGATTTGTTCAAAACCCCTTCATTCTCTACTGATAAACAGCTGTTATGGGGATTTTTTTATATGTACTATGTAGCTATTTCAAAATCAAGATTTTAAGCCAGCATAAACTAGGTATTACTCTTAAATTTGTAAATTATGTTCAAACATCAGAATCCACTTTTTGTAGAATGCATTATTTATTGGCCCAAACATTATAGCAGTATGGACGGTATTCGCACATTATACTACCTCAAGGGATCAACTATCAATGCTTGAATATATCATGGTGTATAGCTGCTGTTTGCGATACTCGGTGGAAGGTCTAATGGTGTCGTTACTTTCATTCAATCGCTCAGATTTAGAGTGTCCTCGAGAACAAATATTCTGTTTGTTTTCAAAACCTAAATTAATTCTTCGAATATCTGGTTATAGTGATATAAATTATTTACGTGCGGTAGGAGGTATTGTTGGTTATTATATCATCTTCGCACTTTTAGCATTTTGGATATTAAACAATCGTCTTAGTAGATCAGAGTGGGTAAAATGTCGCCAATGTCGATATTTTAAATATTTGTATCGAAAGTTCTTCCATTTCAAATTATTTTAAAATAAGATAATAATAAGCCTGTTTTTGTATTCCCTGCTAAACTAATTTTTCGACGACTTTGTATGGGGAACTAAGCGATTTTAAGCGGCACTCCATACGAAGTCGTCGAAAAATTAGTTTAGCGGGGAATAAAAAAACAAGCTTATTGTTAGTACATTTGAAGTAGGGAATGACTTTCTCATTTCCCGGTAAAGCGGGAGAAATAAATTAATTTCCCGGGATCCCGTGAATTCCCGTATTGAAATGTGAGTCCCTTATTTTATAACTTTTTTCGAATTTTTTAATGTCAATTTTCTACCACAATAAAGAAACAATAGTACAAACATCTTAAATACCGTAGTTGTGTGTTAATAATAGTTAGTTAATGTGTAACGAAATCTAAAATTTGATGCATTTAATACTGACGACGATGTATGTACTTCTATTTTAAATTTGCAAGCCTAATTTGGTTGAAATTTACCTAAATATTTCATATCTAAATCTATAAGTGATGTGAATAAATCTAATACATTGTTTACATTGCCACTTATCTGTCTAATGACAAACAGCACGCTATGTTTGTATACAACCAACAAATGTTTAGCGGCGGCAAACTCATTTTGAACTTTGACCGCTTTGTGGCACATGTTGGGGTGAAATTATTGGTGTCAATTTCGTAAATAAAGTTATTGTTTAAAATCTACAAAGCTTGAATATATAATCGGTAGAATCTCTGACATTTAGTAGTATTTAATTTTAAATTTAAAATTTCTTGTTAAACATTACAATGTTTTAAGTCCGGTATTCAGTTTCTGTGAAATTTTCGTTACCATAAGAAGTGCGTGTATAAAAAATAACAAAAATTCACGAAGCGAAAATTTCGCTCACTTTTTATTTGCTTGGTACTAGAGTACCCAGTTAATCGGGGTTTTTGATTATTCGGTCAATCGTTAATCGTAAATTTCAATCTGACAATTAACCGAACAAAAAGCAATCAAATTATTCGATTAATCGATTATTCGAATAAAATAAAACAAAAAAAGAAAACAATGTTTAAACACTGTACTAGGCACATTTATTAAAACAAAACAAAACGTAACAAAGGCAACTTCATTATAAAGTATAAAATGTATGTAGGTATAATTCACAAATCGTAGTTGCAGCAACATGAAAATTAGTGACTTTTGGTACCAAGCCAAAATTAGTGCCATCCTTTCCGGTACATTCCATACAAAGGGTAGGGTCCCTCTGAAACTATATCACAGTATAACACCCTATTGGATTGATTAATTTTTACAACAATTTTGCAAAACCTAATTTTCTGACTACAACCCTTATTGTATATAGTTTGAGCAGAATAGGACCAGGTATTTTGATACCCCCCATACAAAGTGACCAGTGCAGTGCGTCTTGAAATTTCATCACACCCAATTTAATGAACTTTAATGAACCAATTTTGAGACAATTTTTTTTATGTACATATGTCTATGAACCAAAGCGCGCTTTCTCTCAACAAACTATCAAATCTGTTCGAAATGTGTGTACAGTTATAAAATTTGTTCGCAAATCGTTGTCATACGAGTTGGCACATTGTAGGAGTGTTTCAAGACGGACTTCTTGCCATAAACACGTACTTATATTTTATTAATCGATTAATCGCTATGATTTCTTCGAGTTAATCGAAAAACGTAATTATTAAAATATTCGGTTAATTTTATAGCACGATTAATCGATTAACCGAATAATGATTAATTGAATGGTTACCCTACTTGGTACTCAGCTCTTTGCGAAAATTTCGTAGGCAAAATCAAGTACAGGGTTGTTACGCTAAACTTATTTCGTACGAAAACAATTGTTTGATAATTGTTTCGAACCGGAATTTTGACATTTCGATTAATTTAGTAAACAAAAGTAATATCACATTCGTTAAAAATAAAATGGAGTGGAAAGATGAATTAACAAAATATTTGCAAGGTAAATCAGATAAATGTATGTGGTAACTCTCTGTAACAAAATTTTCCGTTTTGAGGTAAATGGTAAAATTTCTTGGGAAAATTTCGCAAGAACTGAATACGGGGTTTAGCAAGTATTTGCGAAGATCAAATTAGAAATAAGCCTTCTTTCAAGATATAAAATGATTTATTTACCCTTTAACGACAAGAAAAGTTTCAAATTAGGCATACGCCTTTCATAGAACATTAAAGAAATTATAATACTGATGAAAGTAACTAAAAAGGGACCTTTTGTTAAAAATTTACATATTTCCTGAGTAGAAGATTGAGTTGAAAAGAGGTTCGAAAAGATTTGGAAATTGTCTTTTTTGCATGTGATTCCATTTGAAATTATTTTTTAGACGAATATTTTTCGATTTCCTTTGATCCATAAAGATCAGTTTCGGAGTTTGTCACTCTTCTCATCAGCGGCTGAGAGTTCTAGGCGAGATTTTGAAATTGTTTTAAATTATTTCTGAGCTTGACAAAAATACAACTTTATGTTTTTTGTAAAACACTCACTCGTTTCTTCGTTGGTATTCCACTCCATGAGTAAAATTCAGAAAATAACAATCGTTGACTTTTAACATTTCACAGAAAATATAATATTCTGCGGTTAAGGTGGCAATTTTTGTTTTCTTCATTATTATTTAGGCATACACACACAGGGAAAAGATTAGTTGGAAATCAATTCAGGTATTGGAAATTCCATGATAAAGTCTATATTTTGATCAGAATTCGTAATTGTCAAACATCAGACTTATTTGTCGATGTTGAAATCGGCAATAATTCTTACTAAATACAAATTGCTACTACCGAATTTTAGTTGTATTAACCAATTTGAGCATTTCAAAAACCTCATTCATCTGAAATGGAAGATACAACTAATAAAAAGTACAATATTAGAATTCGTGTTCAAATATTAGTTACTGTAATCATAATTTAGTTACTGTTACAAAAACAGTTGTTACAAAGTTATGTATTCGTTTTTTCACAAGAGGCTTTGTTGTTAAAGAGAAACTACGTATATTTGAATATTACAGGAGCACTTTACAGAAAAACTAATATTTTAAACAGAAAGTGATAAACAAAGTTGTGAAAAAACAATATCAGCCAGCGAAACAGATATCAGCCAGCGAAGAATACATATCATAAATTGAGGTGAATTGAAACATAATCGTTGAATATGACGCCACTATTGACGCCATAGAGTAAATATGGGTAGAGAAAATCTTTCACTCACCAAATTTCTGACATTTGTCCTCGTGTGATGTATACGTTTGATGTTGAAAAGAATTGCTTTACTAATACCAGATAGAGGCAATGGTTCAAAACAACGAACAAAATAACAACAACGGCATTTCGTTTTGTGTGTTCAAATTAATGTGTTAAATACAACACAAATGTATGCTAACAATAACACTCAATAAAAAAGTTTAAAACACATTTAAATTTCACAGTTTTTCACCAAAATGGCATGAAAAATTAATGCAAGAAGTTATTGTAATTCCACCTGGTGTATATCACTTTTTGTCAAACATCTCTCTATCACACCGACCGCATCACGAAGAGTGTGAAAGGAAACGTCAGATGTAAAATACTGAATATTAATAAAAAATATTTTTTTTTCTACTTTTTTCTATAAAATTCATAATCATCACCAAATGGTTGTGACAGCCATCAAATTCAAGTAAATACTTTAGTTGAACATTACCAATATATTTTTTGGTACAACCGAATTAGTTTTTACATTTTTCGTTCATCCAACTAATAGAATATTCACCACTATATGATAATTTGATTGCTACAACTACATCTCGATTGACAGATCACATTTATTTATTGTTGCTGTGGCTTCAACTAAATATTTCAGTTCTTGCAACCAAAACTGAATTACAAATCAATTGATATGCACAATATTTAGTGATAAAGAACACAATTATTGATAATCACAACTGAATAATGTGATAGTCCAAGGCTGTAAATATAGTTGTGACAACAAATCTCTTCTCTGTGTACATTTACTTTAGCACCAACTGTCTGATCTACACCAAAATTTCACCACGGACAAAAGTTGAGTTCAAAAAGTTTTTCTCCCGCGATCGGTCATATCTCAAGTATTTATATTCCGGTCTAGTTAAAATGGCTATCATTATAAAGGCCTTTCTCGACACTATAAATCTGTGTATAAACATATTTTTTCCATTAACCCGTTGGTGGGTTAATTAAAAAAACCAGTACATAAGCTTCAGTCGGGCGAACCGACTTAATCATACCTTCATCCTAAGTCATCCATTGCGTGGGAGTTCTGCTAAAAAACGCCCATACTCAAAAGTGACCATATTCAATAGCAGATTGACGACATTGCGCTAAATATTATTGAATACCCAAATTAGTTAGGTTCCATCCCAATATTTATATGCGAGGTACAAAAATGGGCATGGCAAGTTGTTGGCAAAGTTTTGATCAGTACCAAATTTTATTAAGATCGGTTATGATTTATTGGAGAAATACGCCCAACTTTTGTATGGGAGGTACGAAACAGGGCATGGCACAATAGTCAGTTTATAATTACATAGTAGCTTTTAGCAAAATATTGCCTAGTACCGAATTTTATTAAGATCGGTTGTAGTTTATGAGAGTTATCGTGTCGATCAACCGGTCATCCGCCCAACTTTTATATGGGAGGTACCAGAATGGGTATGGCAAAACAGCTCATTTTCTTTAGAAGAGCTTTATTTGACTAAATATTGACTAGTACAAACTTTCATAAAGATTGGTTCGGTTTTGCGGGACTTCTCGTGCCGAACAACCAGACAGCCAAACAACTTTTGTATGGGAGGTACCATAATGGGCGTGGCAAAATCACCCTTGTTTTAATCGGTGATTGGCGTTTGATAGCGTGAAGCCTTATACCTAATTTCATTAAGGTCGGAAGTGTTTCACGCGATTTATCGGATTGACAACCCGGACGAACATCCTGTTTTGTATGGGAGGTACCAGAATGGGCGTGACAATCTCGCAAAATCACCCTTGTTTTAATCGGTCCAAAACTCAATATTCGAAAATAATAGTCACTGACAAAATTTCATTGTAATCTGTAAATATTTACGGCAGTTATCGTGTTGACCAGCCAGACAGACAGACGGACATGGCTCAAACGTCTTAAAAAGTCCTAAAACGAATTTCGTCCAAAGATACTAAGGGTCTAATATGGCTCCTTCTATGTGTTAATTTTTTTTACGTATTAAATGATATATACCCCCATCCCAATGGGTGAGGGTTTAAAAACTAGTTTTTGACCTCACTTGTTTGATAAAAATGATTTTTTTAAAAAATAAGTCCCATTTAACTTATTTTTTCGTAGCCTTTTATAATAGATATGACTTTAGCATTTCCTTTCAGGTATAATACTCAAATAACCATTCAAAGACCAGAGATATTTACGTTCAAACTTTTGAAATAAATTTGGTGCTTTTTTCACCAAAATTAAAAAATTATTTCAATAATATCGCGCGATTTCACAGAAAAGTACTATACGGAAGGAACATTACAATGCATCAACATGTTGGAGAAAATCTTTAAGCCCGGCCAAAGGCCGTTCTCGCAGGAAGCTTTATAACACAAAATACTGTACTATATAAGTATATAACACAAAAATACTGTGAGCAAAAATACTACGAGTATTATACCTTAAAAAAGGAACCTACCAAACCTACCTCGGAACCTACCAAAAAAATTAGTGTGTACATACAAGAGTACCCATTTAATCGGGGTTTTTGATTAATCGGTTAATCGTTAATCGTAAATTTCAATCTGACAATTAACCGAACAAAACCCAATCAAATTATTCGATTAATCGATTATTCGAGTAAAATAAAACAAAAAAAAAGATATCGGTGTTCAAACATTGTACTAGTCAAATTTATTAAATGAAACCAAAATGTAGCAAAATCAACTTCATTATACAAAATATATGTAGGTACAATTCACAAATCGCAGTTGCAGATACATGAAATTTAGTGACTTGGTACCAAGCCAAAATTAAGAAAATCTCTAAGTTTGGATCCAAAAGGGCCACGCCTTCGGGAACCTCCCAAAAAAAGGCTAGGGTGAGCTGTGAAACTATATCACATGCAAAACGTAATTTTCTGACTATTATCCTTATTGTACACAGTTTGAGCAGAATCGGACCAGGCTTTTTAGTAACCGTGGGTCTTGAAACTTCATCTGACTATTATTACACCCAATTTCGTGAACCAATTTTTTTTTGATTTTGTCCTTGAGCCAAAGCAACGATTTCTCCCAACAAACTACCAAATCTGTTCGAAATGTGTACAAAGTTATGAAATTTGTCCGCAAATCTTTGTCTTATGAGTTGACACATTGTAGGAATGTTTCAAGACGGACTGCTTGCCACAAACACGTACTTATTATTAATCGATTAATCGCACTGATTTGTTCGAATTAATCGTTAATCGAAAAATTATTATTAATATGGTCGGTTAATTTTAAACACGATTAATCGATTAACTGAATAATGATTAATTGAATGGTTACCCTAGTACATACATATAATGGTTAATTTTTTTGGGAAAAATAAAGTTTTATCAAAAAAGTGAGTTTAGAAAATATTTTTTTCTTAGTAGCCCCCCAATGGGTTAATAAAATAAATATATTTATACACATATTTATAGAGATTAGAAAGACCCTTGTAACGATACCCATTTCAACCAGATCGGGTAATAAATGGCTGACTTATGCCGGATTATACATTCAAGCTTTGGAGGCCTATATTTCGAAAAATATGGACCAACACCTTCTTTTTTATTATCGTTTAATGCCCTAGCAGGCAAAAAAATATAGAGCAATTGGTGCTAAAGTAAAGAAAATCCATTGCATTTTTCTTTGATTATTTTTCATTTGTCTGAAATGAGCTGAATTCACTAAAATAGCTTATAAGGCAGGGTTGCCTTCATTTAGCAAAAGTTTGGTATTTTCCAATAGAAATAGCTTTTGAAATCACTAACCATAACACATTAGCAACAATGTACTTTGACAGAAGGACAGGTAAAAGGAGCTTTACTGCCGGACGAAAATATCAGAAAATATAACAAAAACTCAAATATAAACTTGATCGCCTGGATAGCAATCGCTCGTCTGATTAAACAAAAAGGTTCGCTGAGCAGGCTATTAGTTCCGGGCTATATGCACGGTATTCAGTTTTTGTGAAATTTTCGTTCCATTAGAAGTACGTGTATAAAAAATAATGAAAATTTCATGAATTTTGTTTGTTTTCAAATTCTTATTTGCAAAAAATTCTCCTGTAAAAACTTGTAATCGAAATGTCAAACTAATCTCTCTTTTGCCCTCTCGATACTGGCTTTGGTGTAAACAGACAACATACAGCAATAATTTGTACAAAAACTTGTAATCAAAGGTAGATGGTAACTCTAAGCAAAAAAAAATTCCGTTTAGATTTACATCAATGACATAATTTCGCAAGAACTGAATACGTAATTTTTTGAGCAAAAACAAATGTCTCAAAATTTGTTCAGCAAATCGTTCTCCTCGTGTTTACACTATTCCATTTCCTCTCAGCAAATGCAAAAATTCGTCTTTGCTGAAAAGCTTATACGTATGTATATGTTTCTCAACAGATGGCGTTACTAATAATACAAATTGACTTTAATAATCAGCTGTTAGTATGCAGCCTACAAAAGCTTTTCCTCTTGCTCGCCACTTATCAAGCTTTTCATTGGGTGTGAAATTCACATATACACAATAATAATATAAAAGAAAATGAAGAATGAAATGTTGATATTTCCGATAAGACAACAACTTGTTATGCCTCTATATTAACACGAGCATTCAACGACCGGCTGTTAGTTGTTTTGTATACACTCTTGGTATTCGTTGTTTTACTTCGTTAGGCACCGTTAGTGATAAATTTCAACATTACAATGCATTTCGGTATAGTGGGTAGCGGTATAATTGGTTTGACGACCGCTCTAGAGCTGCAAGAAAATTTCCCTAATGCCAAAGTGACCATATTGGCAGATCGTTTTAATGAAGATACCACCAGTTATGTGGCAGCTGGAATTTTTCGGCCAGGCACCAGTTTCATGGGCCCCACCAAGGAAATAACCCAGTAAGTTGGAATGCTATTTACATACAGTTCGTGATCGATTAAAGAAACAAGCAAAATAAAGGAGTAATGACGAAAATCGTTATCGCTGCGATAGTCGAGCTCTAATTGTAGTTTCAATAGTGACTTGTTATAATTTCTTTATTTTCCTTCCCCTTAAGACAATGGATGACAGACGCTTTTCATTATTGGGACGATTTACGTCGATCTAAGGAAGCTGCAATTGCCGGCGTTTGCCAATTATCGGGTTATATATTTTCCAGCACATCGCCCTCAATTGTTCGGGTGAGTCTCTCAAACAGATCAGATACGTACAAACATATGTATGTACATACGTATGTCTGTAGGTAATTTTGTCATTCTTTGATAAGATTCAATTTTTCTAAATTTGATTTGAATGGGTTTGCTGGTTGTCCTGATAAGTTTTACTAATCACAGCAATTAAACAACACTTGTTAAATCAATACTAAGGTGACCAGATTTTTTATAAAGTCCAGAATTTGATACAGACAACTGAACTGAGCATTAGAAAGATAATAATATACAACTGCAATGCTTTGGGTTTACCTATGGAGCATTTCACGTGAAGCTGACGATCATTTTTTTATTCCTAAAATGCGTTCATATGTAGCTAAAATTTTCTTCTAGTAGGTATCAAAGTGAACACTAACTATTTTTTTGTATGACGCTTATTTGTGAAGTCATGGGATTCTAAGGTGTTGGCGTTTTTGAAATTTGGTTTTTAAAAGTAGTTTTTCGGACTAAAAAAAAATTAAACTACAATTTAAGGTGAGCGATTGGTACAGAAAACTGTCTGGTATTTTTAGAAATAAAATTAAATGCAAAAAAATACTTCACGTGTAAAAACGGAAGAGATCATTTCAAACCAAAATTTGTGTAACTTCCACGGGGTTTTTAGGTCGAGTTACCATATTTTGACCCAACCTACCACCATAAAATCGTTTCGAAGATCTGGCATGTTATATCTTATTGGAAGCGTACGGACTTCAGCTAAAAATCGTTATAGTGGTAATAGTCTTCTAGTTCAACTAAATTAATCTTTAGAAAAAAAATTTAAAAACATGAACTTTCACATTTTTCAAAAATATGTACAAGGTGTTTCAAAAGAAGTCATCCGATGTTATTTGGCTCTCATTTTTTTCTAATTGAAAAACTTCGATTCTGTGTTTTGATTGTTTATTTGAACCTTTAGAATTTTATTGGTTAAGTTGAGAAGATGATATCGGTTAAATGGGCGCCATCACAATTGATTACCATACGGGCTCGTTTTATGGCATTTTTCATCACTTCGGCGAGAACTTCGGGCGACAGATTCTCGCACTCGTGTCGAATGTTGACCTTGAGGGCTTCCAAGGTCTCGGGCTTGTTCACGTAAACACGGGACTTCAAAAAACCCCACAAAAAAAGGCTGGAACGGTTAAATCGCGCGATCTTTCGGGCCAGTGCAAATCGCCAAAACGAGAGATGAGGCGACCCGGGAACGCCGCCTTCAGAATAACGGTTGTGGCTCGCGCGGCGTGTGCCGTTGCTCCGTCCTGTCGGAACCACATGTTCTCCAGTCCTAATTCGTCGAATTGCGGCAGAAAAAACTCGGTTAACATGGCTCTATAGCGCGCACCGTCCACTGTTGTCGTTTGACCAGCGGCGTTCTAGAAAATATGGCCTGGTGACTCGTCCAGCGCACCATGCAGTCACTTTGAGCGGGTGTAATGGCTCCTCGTGCATCACTAGTGGATTTTCGGTGGCCCAGAAGCGTTAGTTTTGCTTGTTCACGTACCCGCTGAGGTGGAAATGAGCCTCATCGCTCATTATGATTTTCAAATCATTATGAACAAAAATGCCACAAAACGAGCCCGTATGGTAATCAATTGTGACGGCGCACATTTAACGGATATTATCCTCTCAACTTAACCAATAAAATTCTAAAGTCTCAAATAAACATAATCAAAAAACAGAATTGAAGTTTTTCATTTAGAAGAAAAAGTGAGAGACAAACAACATCGGATGACTTCTTTTGAAACACATTGTACATATATCCATAATCGTTTTCGAAGAAGTACCGACCGTTGATGCCGCCAGCCCACAATCCACACCAAACAATGACTTTCTACAGCTGTTTTGATGGGCCTTATCTAATTATCGAAACGCGATAATTTTGCTTATTGACGTACCCGTTCATGAAAAAATGGGCCTCGTCGCAAAATTAACGGAAAGCGAGCGTCTTTGGTACTCGTACAATAAAGTTAACTTTGACTATAAAGGACTTTGACTATAAATCCAGGATTCATTACCTGTCACGATGTCATAGACGTGTTTCGAAGCACCGCGATCGTATTTTTGGAGCATTTCTTTCGACCAATCGACACTAGCCTATTTTTGAGCGATTGACAAATTGTGTGAGATCTAACGCGAACAAATTTTTTTGACAGTCAAATGTTTATACAATATTAAATGTATGCTGGTCCCACTAATGCCTAAGGTTGTCTCAATCTCACGATAGGTCACATGACGATCTTGCAAAATCAGTTCGCGCACATCATCAATGGTTTCCGGAGCAACAGCTGATTTTGGACGACCTTCACGAAATTCGTCTTGGAGAGAACTACGACCACGATTGAATTCACCATACCACCGATAAACACTGGTCCTTGATGGAGCTTCATCGCCAAAAATTTAACGTCGAAAGTTGTAAAAAATAATCGCACGAAAATGTTCACGATTTAAATCCATTTTTGGGTCGAGATGAATCTTTTAAGTTACTGTAAACAACATAAATAGCGGTCGTATGTCAAAACGTTCTGAGTACGCATAACCTCAAAAATGTCCAACTTTACGATAGAGCTGTCAGTTGCTAGATTGCAGCACTAGGGTTGCCAAATCCCAAAACATAAAATTCAACCCGTAACATTGCCTACTTAATAGTTATTCTCAATTCTACTTTTTTGGGAGCCATATGACACATTTCATCTGGGTACCCGATATCATAGGAAGGTTTTCATACATTCTCTACTCAATGTTAATCATTTCTGCATTGGTTGCTTCCATTTTCTCATTCATAAGTGGAAGAAATAACGTAGGGGACAAGACGCATCCTTGTCTAACTCCCGCAGGTGTGGCTATAGGTTAGCTTTCCTTTCTATTAATAACAACTTTATGTATTGCATCCCTGTATTATATGGTCAGATATCCCCGTTTGGTCAAGGTGCACCACTGTGACCGGAATATCATGTGTAAACGTCCAACAAATTTGGGTTTTATGTCCGCTTATTAGTTGCTGACAACTTTTAGGCGTTATGCCCGGTAAAAGGAAGGCCACAACGCCCAAAAATTTTGGAATTTATGTCTACGTCCCCATTGGGATTTATGACCACCATTTTGGGGCGTTAAGTCCGGTTGGGCAGATTTTGGGCGTTAAGTCCATGGGCGCTAAGATCGGTCACTGTGGGCGTTAAGTCCATGGGCATTAAGTCCGGTCACCGAGGACCATATCGAGTTTCCGTGTATACTATCGAAAGCTTGTTCAAAATCTACAAAAAGTTGTTACAGAAGCGAGTGTATTTCAAGGGATTATTCTATGATTATCCGGATCGTGGTCGGTACACGAACCATCAGGCCTGAAACAGGTTTGTTCCTTACACATAAACTGCACCACCGACGAGATCCGCTTTAATTTTTTTTTTTAATTTAATTTATTCATTCAATAACCAAGCAGTAATGCCATTTATGGTTAAATGTGCTACAACAATTGAGCTACTACATAATAAAATATTTATAACATTAACAATTTAGAACTTATACTTAGAAAAAAATAAATTAAAACTCCCATATTTGAACTACTCCAAGATTTGACGCTAATTTAAAAATTATTTAAACAGTAATTTGGAATATATATATATATTGCATTACAAATTTCAATAACAACTTAAATTTATACTTAGAACAAAAAATAAATTAAAAACTTCCATTTGTGTACTTCACCAAGATATGACGCTAATTTAAGTTATTTAAATTTTATTTGAAGTAAATAAAATAACGGAAAACTGCCATTTACGCACTACTCACAAATTATGCTACAATAGAGGAGCATAATAAACCCTAATCTAAAACTTGCACAAACAGCACAGGGAGGAATAATTAAAATTACAAATAACATTATTATTTTCTGAACAATCTCAATGGTGCAGTATTTCAGTATTACATTTAAAAAAAGAAAAGAAAAATATTTAAATAAAACGTCAGCATTAATTAAAACGAAATATAACAAAACCCTTAACCAAATCAGAAGGAATGTGCTTTAAAAATTTAATGCTTCAGCATGTTGATACAATTTTCTGCGAAAAGTGTTTGACGATAAGCCAAATGTTTTAAGAGAACGTGGCAACGTATTGTATATACGAGCTACTCTCACATGAAATGATCGTGCCAATATAGAAGATAATTTAGGTATACTAAGTTGCGGATTTCTAGTTGACCTACAAAATTTAAAAAAATGTTAAGTAAATAGGCGTCTGCATTTTAAAGACCTTATAAAAGTGGTGCAAGTTGCGAATATGCACCAATTGAGAAAATGTGCATCCTAGGAAGTCTACAACATGTGGTGTTACATGCTCACGTATATTTATCTTATAAACAAAACGCACAACTCTATTAAACGCCAAACAAATTTTCTTCATCACAAAACACAAAGAACCTGAATACACTTCCATACAGTACAAAAAAACTGGCATAATTAAAGCATGAGCAATTCTACTTCTTATCGACACGGGAATGCTCAGCTCCAGATTATATAATTTTCTCAGTGTGAAATTCACCTTAGACACAATGGAATTGGCATGGAACTCAAAAGATAATTTGTCATCAAGTATTACTCCAAGACATTTTATCCTATCAACAAACTCAATATTATTGCCATTCAAAGTAATAGAAAGATCAGGACTATGACGATAGCCAAACACCATTGCCTTGGTTTTATTCGTATTAATAGAAAGCCCATTAGAAATTACCCACTCTTCAAGCAATGTTGTAGTATAATCAATAACATTTTGTAATACATCAGGAAAATCCATCCCACTTTTAGAAAAAATTTGTATATCATCCGCAAACGCAAATGGTACACAATTAGAACTAGAGATAATCCCAAACAGGTCATTCATATACATAATAAACAACAATGGACCTAACACTGAACCCTGTGGAACACCATTAGTCACAGAAAGTTCACCAGAACAAACACCATTACTACAGACATATTGACGTCTACCAAACAAATAGGACATCATTAAGGAACAAGCTGAACGCGAAAACCCATAGAATACATTCAACTTTTCAATGAGCGTTGTATGATCCAACCTATCAAAAGCCTTCTCCATATCTAATGACAGGAGCACACCGCACTCACGATCACTTACTACTCTTCTGATGTTGTCAGTAAGACCAATCAGCAAGGATGTGGTACTGCGATTCTTCCTAAAGCCCGACTGACAATCATGAAGCAAAAATGATGCATCAACATGATCAATCATTTGAGCTTTCATCAGGTGCTCCATCATTTTAGATAGAATTGGCATTATAGAGATGGGCCTAAAACTATCATCTGTACCATTCTTACGAATTGGTACAATCTTGGAAGTTTTCCACAAGGTCGGAAATTCCGATGTCATTAAAATTGTATTCACAAGTTGTAAAATATGGTCAGTTATGTAGGGAAATACGATATTCAAGAATTTTAAAGTAAATCCATCAGATCCTACTGCTCTAGATTTAATCATCGAAAATGCGTCTAACAGCTCAGCGTAAGTCACGGACCGAAATGAAAAATGTCCAACATCAGAAATATGAGGTAAATTGCCACTGCTCACCGACTGATAGTCCGAAAACATATTATTTAGTATGCCTACATCGACATCAATTACGTCCTTCTTTGCACCTATTCCATACTTCCCCAATATGGACCACATTTCCCCAACAGTTCTGCCGGAGAAAAGCTTGGAATGCCCAGATACCTTAATTCCCCTAGCAACGCGTTTGGCTCTATTACGGCATTTGCAAAATATCCTTCGATTTTCAGCACAAGGATCATTCTCATAAGCCACCTGAGCAAGGTCTCTAAGAGAAATATGGTACTTAATTTTTTGGTCATTAAACCACTTATCCTTCAAATAATACGTGCACCTCCGTCTTTTCACCGGCACAATAGAATGTATTACACGTAAATTGGCGTACAAAACATCAACCTGAACATTAACATCAGAAGTTGCATACATACCGGCAAATTCACACATTGACAACACATCCTGCAGTTGGTCATAATTAATGGACTCATAATCTACGAATTCATAAAATTCTTCCACAGGCTTAGGGTTAGCAATTGCTAGTGAAACGAAAATTAACGAATGACGAGAAATACCAGGACACTTAAACTGATTCGAAAACTGTAAAAGCTCAGGAGACGATAAAAGAAAATAGTCAATTAAAGAAGTCGATCCGTGAAAAACATCATAGTGCGTGGGAACACTATTGTGAACAACAGTGAGATGCATGTTTTGACAAATAGTTCTCATCGTGGCAGATTTATTCAAGTCAAACATATTATTATTGAAATCTCCCATTATCACTACATTAGAATATCTGACAACTAAATCAGATAAATGCTCCTCAAATTTTGCCACATCTCCATTAGGCAGGTAAACAACACCAACAAGAACTTTACGCCCACCAACCATAAGTTCAACAAATATACACTCAACAACTCTATATAACTTTCCTACAAAAACAACTTTATGAGTAATACTCCTAGATACATATATCACAACACCACCACCTCTCCCCTCAGGACGATCACTTCTGTGACAATCATATCCCGGCATATCAATAACGTCACTTGAAATATACGGTTTGATCCACGACTCACTGACACCAACCACATCTAAATAATTTCCTTGCAGCACACTTCTAATTTCGTTAAGTTTTGCAGAATTTCGATTCAATGAAAAACTTTGGCAATTAAAATGCCCAATATTTAAGTTTTCACTGAAATTGCACAATTGAGACGACAAAAACCTATTATCACTAAAAACATTGGCAGAAACATTATTAGCAAGACTCATATATAATAAAATTAATATAATAAAAACAGCTCCAGAAAATAACAAAATAATAATTTAAAATGAGAATAAAACTTAACAACAATATTTAATTTTATCTGTGAATATTCTCATCACACTGACTACTCTCATCCAATAGCTCAACACATTGATCTAAATCAAGACTCTTAACCGAGCCATTTCTCAATTTGATTTGGACCCTAGGTCTATCGGCATTGATGAGCTTGAACTGTTGTATCCTATTCAACCCTCTCAGTTTCTTGCAGATGTAAATCAGCTTGGAAGCAGTGACATTAAGATGGTCACTCAGGTAGACATAGCTTCTTACTTCTTCACCAATTATATGACTAAGAAGCAACGGGCTGCCTTGGAAATAATTAGCCATTATAAGGTCTCGTGCATACACCGAATTCAATTTGACCAGCACCGACTTTCCCTTAAAGATATAGCAGCAATGCTGAATATCCCTAGGGTCCAAATTAACTCCACACAAAGAAGCAATTTTTAGGAACAAACCCCTTAAATCCCTGATCTTATCGGGCAATCCACTAACTACAATGTCTGCTCTGTTCAATCTTCTTTGAAGAATGTCGTTGTGGAGCTCAAGTTCTTGAATGGCATTAGAACGATTCTGGTCTAAATGTTGAGCAACACCATAGTAGTCCTTCAGATCATCTTCAAGCTTCTTTAATCTATCATCATACTGGGCACAAAATTTGCTGACAATTTCTTCCATCTTAGTCTTAAAATCCTTAACTTCTTGCTGCAAAGCCGTTTTATAGTCCTCCTGCTTCTTCTCAAGGGATGCCGACAGTTCAGTGCAACATTTGCTAATTTCAGCTTCAATGACCGTGTTTTTACTGTCACTATGCTCCATACTTCCCTGAGTACAATCACCATCATCAGCCGCAACACTGCATTCTCTAGACATACATCTTGTGCATTTAAAAAGTAAGTTTTTATTCTTATGAAGAAAAGAAAGTTGATCCTTTGTGATCTTCAAACAAGCCGCATGATAATATTCGTCACAGATACAACAGCCAACACTACCAGCACCAACAGCTTTGCGACAATCAGGACATACATACTTCTTTTTCCCCGAAACATCGGCAGCAAATTTGTTTTTATTTGGCATGGTCAATTCTTAAGTTGGTGATTAGCAATACACAGCTCTGGACAAATAATAAACAAGCAGCAACAGAACAGCAGCAAACCAAACAGCCAGGCAATAATGCTTTCAATCAATACCAGATTCAAACCAAAAGCAAAAATCAGAGGGAACCAGGTGAAGGAGGAAACAGCCAGTAGCAGTAATATGTTTGTTTCAATTTGCAGTAACAATGGTATCACATCGATTGTATTGAGCCACACAAAAATAGCGGCAAAGTTGACAATTCTTCTTCACGATGTCAAGAATTCAATACCAACACATAAATTTAGATTATAAGGTGATATCAACAGAAACAACCAAAAACTCCAACAAATCAGTAGTCAGCAAGTAAAATATAAGTTATTAAAATCACTTTTACTACAATATACAGCTTGATTTAATTATTTATTAAGAAATTTTCTGGAGCAAACAAATTTTTCTATCTCGACATTTTAAGAGTTAACATTTTGAAAAAAGGTTTGGTGACGGCGACGCGTCGGAAAATTTTCGATCGGCTTCCATCTGTCAAGCAGTTGATTTTTTGTGTATGTTTTTATTATGGTTACATTTTGTACACCAATTTAAAATGAGGTTAAGAATTAAGCTTCAGTTTCTACAGATTAAAATTGTGTGAGTAATCTTCTGGGTTACCTTTATTTAACAGAGCTAACCTTCGAAATTCGTTAATCTTGTTTGGTGTCAATACCGTATAACGCTTTAGCTATCGCCATCTTTAAAATATGGCCGATGATTCCGCAGGCGTATAAACCGCACAGTATAAATCGCAGGCATTGGCACTTTTTGTATTGAATTTGGCACCTTTTGTATTGGGTTGCTCATCACACTATATGCGACAATTTTGCATACCCATTCATCCAGAAATGAGCGTCTTCGATGAACACAATAAAATATTCGAAGAGCGCGAAAAGCATTTCTCACACAGCACAGATTTTGCCAATAAAATTGTTCGGGTGCAAGTCTTTCCAGGATGAAATGACAATACTAACTGATCATGCTTGACATTGACAAATGTCACGAATCACAAGGGAACACTCACCAATTTATTTATTTATATATTTCAGTCTATGGATACACAATCCTTACACACTGGATTAAACTAAAATGGTGCAATGGGTAGTGTGCGCGCCTCTTGTACATGAGATTCTGGGTTCAATCCCTGCTCTGAACACCTTAAAAACAATTTTCTTTCGGCGTCGGTCGCCTCGCATAGTGACGGCGACACTATCGAGTATTTAGCCATGAAAAAGCTTCTCAAAATACCGTTCGGAATCGGTGTAAAAACTGTAGGTCCCAATCAGTGAGTGAAAAATTAGAAAGCGCACAGCTCACTGGTTGTGAGAAGCTCCCTCCAATCCCTTCATGGAATGTAATGGAAAACGGTTTTTTTTTAAATATATATAAATTTTCTTAAAATCTACATACATACATATATCATATTTGGTATTGACTAAATTATATTCTTTTAATGAACGTAAAATAGGTTCATAGAGAGTATAATTACTTCGATGCTAGACACATTAAAGTATTCATTGGAACGAAGGCACCTAACTGGAACGTTGAAGCCAATACGACTGAGAAACTTGTTCTCAGTAATAAATAGCAGTAAAATCTCCCGTTATATTCCTATTTGCTTTAGGTTTAGAATCATAAAATTTTGCAGTGAAATGGTTCACAATTTATGACGAGACCAAAGACTAAAATATCATATAAATCTTTTATTATCGACCGTATCTTTTTAGAATCATTTTATAGAGAAATTATTGCCTGTTTATCGACAAGTCACAGAGAATGAACTGAAGTTATGTCAAGGCGGTTGGAAGTATGGTTCATTTTTCACCACCTGCCTAACGGAGAGTCGTATATTTTTACCCTATGCCACAAAAAAGTAGGTTCTTAAATCGCATTAAACTCTATAATATTTTAATTTCTTCTTTTATCAGATTCAATGAAGCCGGTGGTATTCTAATGTTTCACCATGTGAAATCTTTAAAGCAGCTGCCCGATAACTATGACCTTGTCATCAATTGTACCGGCATGGGAGCCAAAGATTTGTGCGGTGATCAACAAATGGTTCCCATTCGAGGACAAATATTGAAAGTTCGCGCACCCTGGATAAAGATGGCATTTTATGGTGATTATGACACTTATATTGTACCCGGATTTGAGACAGTCACGTTGGGTGGCTGCCGCCAATTTGATAGTTATAATTTGGACGTTTGCAAATACGATTCGATGGCTATTAAAGAGCGTTGCTACAATATGATACCCAGCTTGAAAAAAGCTGAAGTTGTTCGCGAAATGGTTGGTTTACGTCCACATCGTTCGGTGGTACGAGTCGAAAAGGAAATACTAATTCGTTCAGATAGTGGTCAACCCATCAAGGTGGTTCACAATTATGGTCATGGTGGTTATGGGGTGACAACGGCTCCCGGGACGGCTAAATATGCAGTGAAATTGGTGCGTGAGATGTTAGTAGGTAATAGTAAATTGTGATATATATTAATAAAACGTTTTCGAAATTAAGAAGTGGGGATGGCTGGTTAATGTTATCTTAATTTTTGTTTTGATTTTATAAGGGGAAATAAACGCTGTTCCTTCCAAAAGCACGTTGTGATGTTAATCATACACATTGTGGATGCAGGCGTATAATACGGCATTTACACCGACTAAGATTATCGAATTTTTGGGATTATCAACGTTTTTTTCTTATGGAGTTTGACACTCATAATCCCGAAAAAGCGATAATCTTGGTAGGTGTAACTGGAAGTTTACTGTTATTTTGCAAATCAAGCATTTTGGGCGATTGAACCATGTCCGTATGTCTGCCTGGCTGGTTGTAAATCTTTGTCGATCTCAAAAAGTTAAACAGGTGATTATTACTTATAAAAACTTATTGTGTCATTTTATAAAACGTAATTTTCATAGACGAATTTCATATAGACACATTAATTTTCTCAATAAATTAAACGTCGTATGTAGGCATGATTGCAAGTGAACTCTGGATGGTGGAAAGCAACACCAACGGCATTTCGTGTTTTGTGGCAAAATAGTTGTGTTATATAAAATATTTGAATTTGAATTTTTATGACCGATTTTTGTTAGTTTTCTAAAACTAAAATACAAATGTATACCAAGATACAAGTAAACAAAAAAGTGCAAAATGCATTTAAATGTCACAGTTCTATACCAATACGAAACGAAAAAGTTAAGTCAACAGTTCTTGTAACTCCACCTGCTGTAAGTTAATTTTTGTTGAATTTCTCTCATTTGCACAAACCTACGACGAAGAGTGTAAAATTAAACGCCAGATGAGAGAATTAATGTGTCTATACTAAATTCGCCTATGCTTTCTCTCTCAGTAAATTGATGACATTTGGTGTCATGGTAAAATAAGTAAGGTAAACGCACTAGGAATTGTTACAACAAACACAGGCATTTTGTTTGGTGTCCATAATCTGTCAAATTTTCTTCATGTGTGTATCTACCATAGACTAATACATACCTAGATAAACTTATTCTCTCATCTGACGTTTCATTTCACACTCTTCGTGATGCGGACGGTGTGATAGAGAGATGTTTGACGAAAAGTGATATACACCAGGTGGAATTACAATAACTTCTTGCTTTAATTTTTCATGCCATTTTGGCGAAAAAATGTGAAATTTAAATGTGTTTTAAACTTTTTTATTGAGTGTTATTGTTAGCATACATTTGTGTTGTATTTAACACATTAATTTGAACACACAAAACGAAATGCCGTTGTTGTTATTTTGTTCGTTGTTTTGAACCATTGCCTCTATCTGGAATTAGTAAAGCAATTCTTTTCAACATCAAACGTATACATCACACGAGGACAAATGTCAGAAATTTGGTGATTGAAAGATTTTCTCTACCCATGTTTACTCTATGGTATCTACCGTAAACGTAAACAAAACGGTACAAAAACAAAATACATGTGCATTTGACATAAGAGAGACACCTAACAAGAAATTAGCTGTTCTAACGAGTTTACCTTACTTATTTTACCATGTTTGGTGTGTTGCAGATGGGCGGTTGGATGTTCCGTTTTGTGCGTTAAAACCATAGACGAATATAAGTAGGTATAGATACATTTATTCTCTCAATAAATTAAACATCATAGGTGCGGGGAAACAAAACATTGGATGGTGGAAAACATGGGCTCAATAATACCAGATAGAGGCAATAGTAAACAACGTCCAACAAAGGAACAACAACCGAATTTCGTGTTTTTGTGGCAAACTAGTTGAGTTAAATACAATACAAATGTATACCAACGATAAAAGTCAAGAAAAAAGTGAAAAATACATTTAAATTTTTCAGTTCTACACCAAAACGACATGAAAAAGTTAAGTGAACATATTTTGTAAGTTAATTTTAAATTTAATTTCTTTCATTTTCACAAACCTACGACGAAGAGTGTGAAATGAAACGTCAGATGAGAGAATAAATGTATCTATATCTATATTCGTCTATGGTCAAAACAAACCCAAATATATAGTAACAATAAAAGATACCTACAAATCCAAAATACGTATAATTGCACAGTTCTTTACCAAAAAGACATGACAAATTTAAGTCAAAAAATTATTCATTCCACCTGGTGTAAGTCGATTTACGTCAAATATAATGCCAGATGAGAAGAATGGCAGCTCTATATGACATTACTCTATGGCTTGGATTTGCCTGATTTCAAGATGCTACAGCCGCGATTGTGTCTTGAACCCGACCATAGGGTTCTCGATGGTACGGCATTCGTGCGATGCTTACAGATTCGGCAAATAGTGGAAGTGGCGCCAAACTCCCACCTAAATTCCATTTGGACAGAAATGAAGGACTGCAAAGCATGGTAGCGCTGCACTATCCAAATCCTCTTTAAGGTATCCCAAGCATTTATGTTAATAAATCTAAATAAAAAGCTGCAAAATAAAAAAAGATGAGCCAATTAGTCAAACAGAAAACAAAGTTATTACATTTTGTTTTTGTAGCACGATTGGCGCGCCACCGTGTATAATAAACTTAATTTTCTAAATAATCTAAAATTTATATAATTTTCTGTTTAATGTTAATAAATGTGGAAATTAATCCGAAATTTAAAGAGACAAACAAAATCTATGTGCCCACTAACTTAATTGGTATTTTGTATGTGGTGAACAATTGGCATTTAGTCCCTTACAACGTTATTCGGGAGAAGGCTTCAATTGATGTCTTAAAACTAATTAATTTCTCTTAAATTTCAATTGATGTATTTTAAAATTGAATTGATGTCGTTTAAATTGTATTTGATGTCATTTAAATTTCAATTGATGTCCTTTAAATAACATTTAATGTCTTTTACAATTCAATTGATTCCTTTTAAATTTAAATTGCCATATTTTAAAATTCAGTTGACGTCTTTTAAAATGCAATTGTCGTCTTTTCAATTGATTTATGTAGTTTAAATTATAATTGATGTCTTTTAAAATTCAACTGGTGTCTTTTAAATTTAAATAGGTGTCTTTTAAATTGTAATTATTGCAATTTATTTTACGACTTATATTTTAAATTCCTACTGATGATATTTGAATTCCAATTCAAACTGTAAATTTTCAATTGATGTCTTTTAAAATCGAAATGATATTTTATAAGTTTCAATGTGAAACAGTTTTTCTAAAAATAACTAAAAGCATAATGAAATTTAATCCCATATGAATAACTATTTCCTTATTTTGAAAAATTTTAAATTTCGATAATTTATATGGTTTGGACCATAAAACTTTTAAATCATAGTGGTTTCTGGATTACAGCCATTTTTAGAATAGTAATCATATTTAAAGATAGATTGTTCCAAGTTCTAAACACGCTCCCCGTTTATTTAAATTCGGGAAAATATCCCACAAGTTCGTCGAAATCGATATTAAAAAAACAAAACAATTATGCTAACGAGCTATACATCGGATTTTTCCTCAATTCGCTTCTAGTAGCACCATCTCTGATTTCGATTTGGTTTTGGATGATAAGTGGCCGTCGGTGGCGCAATGGTCGAGTGCGCGTTGTCTTGTACTCTATGTCTTGTACATGAGAACGTGGGATCGATCCAAGCATTTCCGATCAACTTACATTTCTTTCGATGGCGTTCACCTCGGCGACAGCGACACAATCGAGTATCTAGTCATGAAAAAATTTCTCAAAATACCATTCGGAACTGGTGGAAAACAGTACGTCCCTACCAGTGAGTGTAAAACTAGAAACCGTACAGACACTGGTTGTGAGAAGCTCTCCCTAATGCCTTCACGGGATATAAAGGAAAACCATTTATTTTGGATGCCAGCCTAAGTAATGACTGAAATAAAAGAATAAACGACACTATAAATCCATCCATCAAATATAATAATAAAGACGGCACCACCTTATATGAAAAATTGGACACCTTCGATAGATCCAAAAAGAGAATTGAGAATTACATTCATAGAGTAATTCTTATAATTCCTTGTGTAATAAGAACGTTGGATGTTGAAAAGAATTGCTTTACTAATACCAGATAGAGGCAATGGTTCAAAACAACCAACAAAATAACAACAAGGGCATTTCGTTTTGTGTATTAAAATTATTGTGTTAAATACAACAATAACAGTCAATAAAAAAGTGTAGAACACATTTAAATTTCACAGTTCTTCACCAAAACGACATGAAAAATTAAAGTCAGAAGTTATAGTAATTCCATCTGGTGTAAGTCACTTTTCGTCAAACATTTCTCTATCACACCGACCGCAGCATGAAGAGTGTGAAAGAAACGCCAGATGAGTCAAATTTTGTGTCTTTAAATAATTACACTATGATTACATTTATCCATTAATAAGTTTTGTTAAGTTTTAAATTCAACAAAAAAAATTAACATAAAATCGAACAAACATTTGATTGTTTCATACTGATGAAATTTTCCTTCAAATATGATAAAGCATTTTCTTTTAATTTCTGAAGCGCCTATTAGACGGTCATACCTGGTATGATACGACGGTATGATGAAAAAAATATGGTTTGCTATTACACTATCATACCAAGCTGACATATATCAGTTTGAAAGAAACACCGAAGTGTGAGGTTGTTTGTTGTAATTTTTAACACTATCTATTGTCGCTTCGGCTTCCACTTCTTTCAATTTATTTAAAAGAATTTCGTATGCTTTTTGTTTCTTTTGCTTATTGTGGTATATTTCGCTTTTGACATTCCACAATTCTGGGAAATGCTCATAAAGCGAAATAAACTCACGTAAAAACCCGCGATCTAGCCACGCCATCTGTCCACTTTGAATGCTTAACAACAAATGAAATTTCTTATTGTGATTGACACAAGAGCTATTACACGAGTATGATGGTATGATGGTATTCCAAAATATCAAAAAATTTTGATATTCATCATACCTTGTTGACAAACAAGTATTTTTGCCTATTACACGAGTATGATGGTATGATCGCATACCGCTCTATCATACCAGGTATGACCGTCTAATAGGCGCTTTAGAAAACCGGTTAAACTAGTTTTCATTTCGGTCGGTTATTCGAAAAGCGGTTTTCGGAAAATTTTATATTTTCGAATAACTCGTAAACTGGTTATCTGAAGGATTCGAGTATTTGAAAGCTATAATTCTGATAATGTGGTCTGCTAATTGGTAGAAGTTCGTACTCATAGACCAATCCATACATAGATACTTTTATTCTCTCATCTGACGTTTCATTTCACACTCTTCATCGCAGGTTTGTGGAAATGAGAGCAATTAAATTTAAAATTAACTTACACCAGGTGGAGTTACAAAATATGTTCACTTAACTTTTTCATGTCGTTTTGGTGTAGAACAGAAAAATTTAAATGTATTTTGCACTTTTTTGTTGACTTTTATCGTTGGTATACATTTGTATTGTATTTACAACATCTAGTTTACCACAAAAACACGAAATTCGGTTGTTGTTCCTTTGTTGAACGTTGTTTACTATTGCCTCTATCTGGTATTATTGAACCCATGTTTTCCACCATCCAATGTTTACTTTCCACCGTACCTATGACGTTTAATTTATTGAGCGAATAAAAGTATCTAGGTAAGTAAGTATGTATTGGTCTATGTTCGTACTAATGATAATTGCATTATTTCATTAATTACAAATTCGAAAATGTTTTATTTAAATGTTTAACAAAACGATTCATAAACTGTTATATACCGTAATTCATTCTGATTAGAATTGTCAGTTGACAACGCCAGACTCTGGCAACTCTCCGAATGGTTTTACTAGCCAACGAATAAGAGAACATAAAAGAAATGGCAATAAAAAACTTTCAAAATATACAAAGAAATGTCAAGACGAAAACTTTTTGTGGCCCGTCACATGTAATGTCAACAATTTACAAAACACAAAACTAAAAACAAAAATTTGTGGAATTTTCTTAATAAACAAAATACAATAATAGAAAATAAACTATTTTGGACTATAAAGTAATAAAAAATACTTGTGTTTTTTATAATTATGCCAGTCTAGTGAGAGTCCGAAATTTTTAGAAGTGAAAACAAAAGAATTATAAGACAACAACAATTACGAAAGTAGTTTATCAAAGTTTTTGTATTAACTAAAATGTCATCAATGTCACCAAGTGAGGTAAGTAGTGTCCCATAACGTACACAATAACAATATGAAGGCCAAATTTTGTTGCCGAAACTCTTCATATAAACTATATTAATTCTTGTAAAAAATAAAACTTGACCAGTGAAAGGAAACGAACGACAAAAATTGTTTTGTTGTCTACTTATTCTTTCGGATGGCGTTCTATTGTGCCACGAGAGCAGAGTGGGCAGAAGGATGGTTGGTTGTTGTTTGTTTTGGTGTGCTGGAACAAAGGCAAAGATGCCATTGCAACTGCACACGTAGCATAGAAACGCAACAACTGGTCATATGTTATTGCTGGGGCCGATGTTACTTTGTGACGTTTTCAAAGAGTCTCACCCAGTATCACCAAATTGATGGGGGAACACTAAGTAGTTTCCTATAAATCATATGCAATGCAAGTGTAACATTGAACTGATTCACTTTAGTACATATTTTTTAAATTTCTATGAATTATTTATGATAAATGTTTTGAACATGGACATAATGTGGATAATGTACTGGTTTATGCTTCACGATTAAGGGTTATTATCCCTATGTCTGGGTAAAGCTAAGTTGTAGTGAAAATTTTAAATTGAATACAAACTGACTACATTAACTGATAGTTCGCTCTAATTTTGGGCTAACCAGAGATGGTTACAATGGGTGTAATTAAAAAATAAAATTAGAAAACAATCAGATTAGCCGTCATATTGGTCAGACGTACATAATTTATTATTGGTCAAGACAGACCTTCACCTCTGCATCTATGTAAGCTAATTACATTGCCCTAATTTCTTACTGATGGACATTCTGAATCAGTCTCTTCCGAATTATGGAGTTACTATTGTGCGTCAATACATTGGATATATTTCGTGCTTGAGCTCTAAAATTAAGTTTGAACACAACATGAGATCGTCAGGGGACGAATTTTGAAGACAAAAAATGTCTTAATGCCGTAAAAAATCACTGAAAATCTATAGAAGAGAAACAACAAATATAACTTATATTTTAATTGTATTTTACTGCATTACAATAAAAGATGAGAATTTTGGCATAAAACTATTTTAGCACCAAAATCAGATCTGCACCAAAAATTCTCCAAACGTTAAAGACTTTTGCGCTGAGATGAGAAATAATTTATTTTCGCGCTAGGTCCAACTTCTTGAGATATAGTCCTTTAAAGCTTGAGTATATAATCGGTCATATCTCAAGTATTTATCATCGGATCTGCTTGAAATACGTATCATTACAAAGCCCTTGTGAAACTGTATAACTCTGTGTATAAATATATTTCCTCTTATTAACCCATTGAGGGCTAATTTAAAAAATGTCTTTTAACCTCACTTTTTTGGTTTAATCAACTTGTTGTTCTTGTCATTTGGTGTTGTTGTCTTTTGTCGTTGTCGTTGTTGTTGTCTTTTATTTCTGTTGTCCTTTGTTGTAGTTTTAACATACCAAAATAAAAAAATAATTCGCGATTTTTCTGATTTTGTCACACATCGACTTAAGGTACAGAGGTAATTTGAACCCCCATGCGTGAGCTGGGCTCAGGAATATAAATTTAACGATTTATGAAATTTATTTCATCAGGATCGGATAATAAATGGCAGAGTTATGCGCGATTGTACATTGAAGCTTTGGAGACCTACATTTCGGAAAATATGGACTTCCGCAAACTTTTTTTTTTTTAAATCCGCATTTAATGCTTTACCAGGCAAAAAAAAAAAACGAAAAAAAATCCAATTTTGCTGCTAAAAGAAATATCCTCCTATGTTTTAAGGTTATTAAAGTCAAACATCCTTCGATTGTTGGATTATTCATTCATTCATTCATTCTTTATACATCCAATTAATTTACATGAAAAACTTCCTTGACAGTTGGAACATTTTTGATTATTGCAATTTTGTTGCGAGTTAAATCATCTTGCAAGTTCTTGATGTTTCGTTTGTTACCACCTACTGCTTCAGCCAAAATGCACAATGTTAACCAAAAATTGGTTCTAAAACTTGATCACATTTTAGTTTTACTCTATTATGTGCCATTGATCTTCTTAACTGAATGCTATTCCATCTTCCAAACTGAATGTGTGAGACTGATTTACTGTTCCTTGATCTCGAACGAAAGCCAGTCCCTCGATTTCGATTGAAATTGGGTTCCTCTATGTCAAAAGGATGTTATCTTTGATCGCAAATGCCAGTACATTCGAAATAGAGAAATTTAACATTTTCGTTCGAGGAACAGACACTGTGCGACTAGAACGTAAGTAGATTATAGAGATTGGAAATTGGTCCTGATACAAGATAATTACAGTGTACACTCGCGGGTGCAATGATTAGTGTACGCGACTCTTATACATGAGAACGTGAGTTCGATCTGTGCCATCTTATATTACTTTCGACCTTGCATAGTGACAACGACCTTATTATTTTATTTATTTATTTCTCTGCATATACATAACCGAGCCATTAGGCCTTATATGGTTACAAAATAAATAAATAAATTATAAATATTTAAATCTTTTTTTTAATTTACCATAATTAGAGATTTTTGGATAATAACTTAAAAGTAATTTAAAATATAAAATGTATTTGGGTAACATTCATTAATTGTTATAAAAAGATATAAAAAAATAACGTGATAAGAAAATCAATTTCAATTCAAAATTATTATTTCAATAACCGAGCTTTAATGGCCATGTATGGTTACAAATTTCTATAAAATGGTGATAAATAAGAATTTAGAAACTAATAAAAACAAAAAGTAAGCTTACTTTAAGGTCTCTATTAATATATTGCAAGATGGCGCGCAAAATAAGTTTCCGACATAAAAATAAGTTATCGTTAATTAGTTCTCAGGAACTATAAAATGAATCAGAAGTCCATAAAGATTCATTGACAAAAATCGTGCTGGAAGCGGCAAAACGACATAGACATGACATAGACATAGACATGGCTAAAATCCCATAAATATTCCAATCAAATTAATTTTCAAACGTTATGTCTGCCATCAACCTGAAGGCCCAGAGATTATTTGTCATATTTTAAACACAGAGGCGGATGCCATGGCAGGTCCGAAGTACAATTTTTGCGAATTGATACCAAACTGCCGCTAGCACTAGTTGGCATAGTTGCTGTCATTAAGTCTCTTGAATAGGCTATATGTTATGATGTTGCTCACTACTCCAATATTATTACAACGGAAGACTTCAATAATTATCTCTCTCATAAATAAAATTCACCAGGGAATGTTACTACATACGATTGCAATTATCATGTACTGGCAAAGTAGTTTTCTAAATGTTTTTCAAGAACAATCCATTATCCTGATAGAGTTTGGCAAACTGTTGTACACGAGTACAAGATGACATTCTAGGTATCACAATTTGCCTGTTTCTTGTCGATCTACAAAATTTAAACATATTCAACAAAAACAGAGGAGTTCTAGTCGACCTAATCTTTTAAAAATGTAATAAGACTCTTATCTTAAAAAAAATTCGAAAAAGAACAACCTAAAAACTCTTCGACATAATTGGAAATATGTTCATGCAATCTAACGGGGTATATATACCTCATAACCCTGTTAAAAACCAAACGGAGCTTTCTTAACACATAACCCAGAGCTCCTGAATACACCTCCATACCATACAAAAAACTGGCATTATCAATGCATGAACCAACTGTATCTTAACAAACCGTGGAAGATATAGACCTAGATTGTATAATTTCCTTAATATTGACATGCAATTCAAATTTGAGTTTGTTATCAACAATAACTCCAAGACAATCAAAACTATCCACAACTTCAAAACTATCGCCCATTTTTACAAATAGAAACAGCATCAGTCTGTAGGTTACCAAAAACCATTGCCTTTGATTTAAGAGTGTTAAATAAAATTACATAAAGTATGGTAACAGTATCAAATAATCAAGTTATGACGCGGGAAAGAAATGCGTTTAAGTGAATCGCGTCGTCTTTTTTGGTTCTCTTCTACTAGCGTTGCCAAATTGCGCCGGTTTTTTTCTTCTCTACTTGTACTTCCGTTTTGCGTGGCGCCTTGAAACGTAAAACATGTTTTATAAGGTTGCCACTTTTCACCAAAATATTTGTTTTTTAACTACTGGCAGGTCGTATATTAAATTGAATCTATGAATATGTCAATGTTGATGTATACGGTGTTAAGAATCATTCCTAGGAAGTTCATATGTTCTACAAAGTTGTTTACTGAGATCTTAGGTACATTTTTGTAGTTGATTGTTTCTTTGAATTTTGAACGGTTTGCTACCTATGGACCTGAACAGGGGCCTAATCACCGCATTCGATATCGAGTATAATTGCATCGAAATGGTGATAGTTCGGATCACGGCAGTCGATATCGTAATGCGACTATGCGATATTACATTCGATAGCTCAAATGTCATCGAAACAAAACAAAGACTAATAATTTTGCAGGCACCAATGAAAAAAAAGAGTACATCGGCTAAATGTAAATAGTTTTAGTGTTTTTTAATGCAAAATATTTAATATTTATTTATTTTCAGGGAGAATTTAAACAAAATGAAGGAAAAAAGTGTTTCAAGACCAAATATAAATAAAATAAATGGCAAACACAAGGAGGTGCTTGCAGAGTTTTGAAGAACATATACTCATTTTCTTTTGGTGTTTGTAATCCAAAATGAGTCCCATCGACACATCCAATTACTAAAAGAGTAATGATATTTAAAGAAGTTTGTAATTATTTCAATACCAACCTCCGGGCATTTCAATTTCTCCATGAAACTTTCCATACATTTTAAAGATTCGTCCGGCAAAAACTGTATCTCTCTGGAACACAGAACATTTTCAATTTCACTAGAAATGTTTCTAACTATTTTGCAAACTGTACTCTGCGCTAGTCCAAGTAGAAAATCGTTTCCTACATTGTGTTGGAAGCTACCGCTGGCCAAAGGATTTAATGTTGCGACGAGATGCAGTATTGGTGTAACCAATGTCGACATATGGCCAGGAACATTAATTGCCGAGAGGACATAACTGAATGCTTCTTTTGAGAGCCTAAATCGTCTTTTGAATCTATTTTGAATAAAGCACATTAGAAATAATTTGCTTTTTGAAGACATTAACTTACTCAACTTCAGACAGCGACACAGGATTACTTTTTTCGCGAATATTTCTTCTAATTAAAGTTATGTTGCACTCGTTCTCTGATTTGGACGATGTCGAGTAAAAAATAGCTTGGGATCCATTATATTCCATATAAAACTTTGTCTTTTACCAAATTCCAATTTTTGTTTAAACATTAGGATGATAAATTTACTTTGTTATGCTTTTCTTTTGACATTTTCTGCTTAACATATGTTTGCAGCATTGCAAAAAGTCGGAGTAGCCAATTTAAAATTACGATCGAATGCCGTGATCTAAACATTAGGTAGTGTCGAAATTTTGTTTCATTCGATTTTGAAAACGACATCGAATGCCGTAATTAGGCCCCAGTAGGAGAAAGGAAAAAAAAATTAAAGTTTTTTTGTGATTTTGACCTTGAAGATGTTTTTTTTGATTGTATATGTTCTTTATGACTAGAGCTTCAACAACTTTCCCTCAGAGAGTAAGGGTGGTATTCTATAAGTCGTGAATCAGTCACTTCGCGTTACTTTTGTCGTTTTGGTAGTTTATAAAACGTTACAGCTGTTCGGTGACTACCTGCGTTGAGTTGCATTATTTAATGGGTAGTTTATAAAATGCAGCGCAACGTTTTTGATCACTTCAGCTGTCAAATT
Organism: Phaonia tiefii; assembly: GCA_963931995.1. Classification (NCBI taxonomy): domain Eukaryota; kingdom Metazoa; phylum Arthropoda; class Insecta; order Diptera; family Muscidae; genus Phaonia; species Phaonia tiefii. Next base: position 150,520,538 of record OZ008371.1, read on the forward strand.
GAACACGCCAGAATTCTTCGCGTTAGTTGAAGAAATTACAAATTTAAAGAAAAATTTCGATCGAGAATAGGCAGATGGAAGGAAGTATTTTGCATTTCATTGCTTATAAGTAGTTGTCAATTTTGGCTGAAATTCATTCGACGGATAAAGCTCAAACTTTTTTTTAAATAATTCAAAATTATTTCGTTTACGCACTGAAATTCTTATTTACAATAATAAAATTTGAAATGGAACGTTCAAATAAATAATGCGTTGCAAAACTATTATAATTATATTTAAAAATTATAGACATCAGTTGTGATATTGACAATAATAAACAAAAGTACCAATACACTACAATCAATACATACCGCCAAATGGCACGTGTTTTTGAAAAGACAACTAATTTAATATAGATGGGGAAATTTATTGGACATTGAACCCCAAAATAACATAGGGTTTTTACACATTTTATGTGAATATTGTTGGTATTTGGAGTATTATAAATAAAAGCAATCTTAAAATCTGTTGATCTACTGAAAAAGAGCTAAATTTTTTAATCTTTTTTCATTCTGAGCATTTCACTCAAGATAACTTTTTCTGATCTATAATTGTTTACTTTGGTTTGGCAACTCTATGCACCACATATGTCAGTGACAGCATTCGTAAACAAACGCAAGCGCGAAGTGATATATAAGCTACCATTTTTTCACTTTGGCGTTCGCGTTGGCTTTTGCGTTTACGTTCACTTTCGGGACTTTTAGAATACTACCCTAAATCAAAATTCCGAACGGTTTGCAAGATATGAGCCTGACAAAATGATCACTTTTTTTTGCAAAAATGACACGAAGGCCCCAAATCTTTGGGGGCCCATAAAAAAAGTGAATGACTTGGGCAAAACTGGGAGACACGGATCTTTTTTTTTTGGTCTTTTATCACGTATTGGTGTCCGTAAATGGTTATATTTTTTCGTGTTGCACTGTGTTATCGTCATAAGTATATAATTAGGCGCCTGATCTCGACGTTGTTCGCATCACTATCATGTTTCCAACAATTTTTGGTAATATTTTTTTAAAATTCATCAACCAGATTAAGTTATTGACTAAACTCATGACCATGAATGACAAGACTGTGGTTCGCTTTAGCTTAAAAGGAATTAGCACTTTTTAAAACAATTTGTTTGTAAAAACTGTAGTAAGTCTCCTTATAATACAATTGCCATGAAATCCCATAATATCCCAAAAAGGGATTGTAGGGATTGATTCTCATAAGCAGTGGTTACTGTGTTTTATTGATTTATTTGTTTTTAGCAGGGAAAGGTCAAATTATGTAGTTCCTAAACCACTGAAATAACAAGTTTGTGACATACCAAAAATGGTCTAAAAGTGGCCTGAATATTCCGCATTTGTTTATATGTATGGAGAAGAACTAGTGTTATGGTAATTTAATACTTCCTCAAAACTAGTCTCATTATATTATGTTTTCCCACTGACTAACTTCATCACTAGAAAAGCCTATTGAAAGTGGAACACGATGAAATAAAAATTAATAATTTTAAAAGTCGTTTTTAAGTCTTTTTTATTTTATAAAACAAGTAAATACTTTTCTCTAGTATAAAGATGATAAAGGTCATATTGAGGCAGAAATTCCTTAAGCATATGATATGAGTATTAAAAACATTTTTCAATTGTTTTGAGTTTAAGAGTGTCAAGTCCACGTTTAACTTCAAACTATTCGTCCTGTAAATATAATTCGTTTTAAATAAAATAAAAATATATTTCACATTTTCAAATATTATTCATTATTGTAAAATATTGCATTTTACGATAGATAAGACTTAAAATGTTATCAATATTTGATTGAACGGTTGCTACCTCCAAGGCCAATTGCAGATTTTATTTCGACATGTGTAAAATATAGGTAGACATGTGTAAAATATAGGTAGACATGTGCATTAGGATGTGACTTTTTTGTGGCACTATATAAAGGGTTATCCATTTTGCGGTTTCAAAAGTAAACGTAAATAAAAGAAATATGTTATATATTTTTTTCATGATATTTCTTTTTTATTATAAAGTTTGAACGTTGATATTATGTGTGAAACACTACATCATTTAAATGACCACCACGCGAAGTGTTGCAAGCATTGATTCTTTTGAGGTAATTTTCGACCACTTTTTGACACATATTGGGCGGTATCTCAGCCATAACTTGACGAATGTTGGTTCTTAAGTGCTCAAGAGTTAAAGGTTTATCTGCATAAACACGGTCTTTCGCGTAGCCCCACAACAAAAAGTCTAATGGTGTCAAATCGCATGATCTTGGTGGCCAGTTGATATCGCCACGACGAGAAATTACGCGGCCAGGAAATGTCTCTTGCAATAGAGCCATATTCGCTCGAGTTGTGTGGCATGTGGCACCGTCTTGTTGAAACCACACATTCTCCAAGTCGTATTCTTCAATAGCAGGCAAACAAAGTCGGTTATCATATGACCATAACGCCCCGAATTGACGGTGACAGTCGTTCCATCGTCGTTTTTGAAGAAGTAAGGTCCAATCACACCTTCGGACCAAGGAGCGCACCAAAGAGTGACATTTTCTGGATGTAATGGCCTCTCTTCAATTCTCAGAACCCCAAATACGACAATTTTGTTTATTAACATACCCACCGAGTGAGAAATGTGCTTCATCGCTGAAGAAAATTTTGTTCGAAAAATCGCCGTCCACCGCCTGTTGTTCAAGCACCCATTCCACGTATCTACGACGTTGTGAATGGTCAGCTGGCTTCAGTTGTTGTGTGAGCTGGACTTTATATGGATGTAGGTGTAGATCCAAATGCAAAATACGCCATAATGTGCCGTAAGACAGTCCTAATTCCTGAGAACGACTAGGAATCGACACATTCGGGTCTTCGGCAACACTTTCACTTATAGCAGCGATATTTTCAGTGGAACGAGCGAAACGATGATGCACAGGCCTTACAATATCTGTAACCTCTCCAGTCTCTTCAAATTTCTTCATAATTTTGCAAATTGCTTGCGTAGTTGGAGGATTATGTAAACAATAATCTCCTCTTAAAGCACGATATGTGGCTGTCCCAGAATCATCATTTTCAATAATTTTTATGCGTTGTGTGATAGTTAAGCAATCCATTTTCGTCAATGTCAGACTTTCAACTGAAAAGAAAAAAAAATTGGTTTAACAACTTAGTTTGACAGATGTCGAATTCCAGCCCTATTCTTTTGAAACCACGAAATGGATAAACCTTTATGATCGTACTGTATGAGAAATGCTACAAAAATAATTTGGTTAATAAACGATCAAAGTTTTCGTATTTAGGAATTTGAGTACTTTTTTTTCTGCAATGCTGTAGAAAATGTTCAATGTTTTTTTTAATTCCCGATATTTTCCTGAAATTGATAAAGCTCAATCAAGTTACTAAATAGCTGAGAGTTTTAAAACATTCCACTAACTCTAAGAATTCCGTATCCTAGTTTGAAAATATAGCCTTTTTTCAAAAAGGCGAAATTTATTTTTTTACTTAACGTATGAAAAGTTCATACTACAAGATAAAAAGAACAGGAATATTTTTCTAATTGAAAAATTGGTTGGATCTGTTGGTATAATAGACAATTCAGTTAAGCACAGAAATAATATAACTCTAATAAATAAGCTTAATATTAAAAAGGGCTTGAGCTTGAATAAATTAAAAAAAAATTGAAGTTTAAAAAACAGACCGTCTAAAAACTCCCGCAAGGGAAATGATGAAAATTCACATAGAGCACCGCGAGCTTGAAACAATAATATTGTTGATGGCAACCCTCTGTTTTAGAGTTGGGTAGTTCCAAGATTTATTTATTCAGGTTAAGCAGCAGCTGTTGATGAAAATAAAGTGCCTAATATGTCAAAACCAGCTGATATAAACACTATGTGAAAATTGCAATTTAATTTCAAATGTGTTAAATTTAGTGCTCATAATGAAGATTTCAGTCTATTTTTGTAAAGCCCTTTAATATTTAACAAATTGTTTTTGCAAATGAACCCATCTATCTACTTTATTACAAATTCTTTGAAACTTTATGAACAAACTAATAATGTAAACAAGAACAGAAATGTAAACAAACTTTAAAAAATAAATAAATGGTTTCCCATTACATCCCATGAAGGGACTGGAGAAAACTTCTCACAATCACTGAGCTGTGAGCTTTCCAGTTTTCACTCACTGATTGGGACCTACAGTTTTACACCGATTCCGAACGGTAATTTGAGATGCTGTTTCATGGCTAGATACTCGATAGTGTCGCCGTCACTATGCGAGGTGACCGCCGCCGAAAGAAAATTTGAAGGTGGTCAGAGCCGGGTTCGAACCCAGGATCTCATGTACAAGAGCCGCGCACACTAACTATTGCACCACCGACGGCTAAAATGAAAACAATGAAATCAGCTGTGCTACTGATATAACCTGAATTAATAAATCTTGGGTAGTTCATGAAGTACCTAGTTCATTTAGGGTGACCAGACACCACCCTCACGTATATAATGCACATGTTCGATATCGCGACTGTGTTCGTGATTGTTATGTCCGGGCACCTTAAATGAACGAGTTCGAGAACTAGTGAACGAGTTCGACGCAAGTCTATTCTGTTTTGTTGTTTTGTAAATGACATAACAAAATCAAATCATGCCTGTTTGAAACCGATGGTTTTTCGACATGATGCAAAAGAGTTGTACATGAAAGTTATTCTCAATAATATGATGAGTGTTTCGATGCATAAATTCACCGAAAAGCCCGTCAGAAACGTCTGCTAATGAATAGCTATATAACTACAGACAGCCCTGGTATCATTGGAACAAGTTTTATGCTTGACTTCTAAATTCAAAAATTAAATTGTTCGAGCGTTTAGTCGCATTTTTAATTCATTTTATTCTTCGATATTCGATACCCTTTGGATAGCGTCGTCAGGAAGATAAACACAATTATTAATTAGAAACGAAAATAATTGATAAACAATAATAATTAATAATTGTGTTTATATTCCTGACGAGGCAACCCAAAGGGTACCGAAATATCGAACAATTTAACTTTGAATATAATACGAAAGGTCGGATAAATCATCACTTCTTCAAATCAAATAATTCAAATATATCACTTATTCAATAATAAAAAGGTCTTGAGTTTGAATAAATTAAAAAAATTGAAACATAAAATTTCACATTTTTCAAGAACGGACTTTTTTTCTCAAACTCGGATTTCGGATCCTTATAGTCAGTGGAATTTTTGAAAACTTTTACCATTTAATAATCCGATTGAGTTTAATCTATCCTGAGAAAAATATGGGAAATTAAAAAACATTGAACATTTTCTAGAACACTGGAGAAAAGTGCTAAAATGCCTAAATCCGGAAACTTTGTTCGATTTCACGGGGAATGTTTTTGTCACCAAATTATCCAAGTATATTTTTTTATTTATTTTTTAGCATTTCTCATAACGTACGGCATGTTTTTTTTTTAATTATTTGAAAAGAGTTAAAAAGTCATATCCCTAATGTGAATATTAAAAACCTCGTATTTTTTTTTTATACATATGTAAGTATATTGCGTTAGATTATTTTTTGTTGTGGACTTGTAATTATAGTCTGTCACATGATTTTGCACTAAATGAATCTCATACATTTATTTTTGATCGACAGCTGGAGTGATATGAATGTGACTAATATTTGAGTGTCGTACGAGTATGGCGAGATATTAAAATGTGACAACTGATTTGGAGAGATTTAAGTTTTGTGAATCAATATACATAATTGGCACGCTTCGAATATACTATTATCATCATAAATTAATATTGAGGAGCAAAATTATTAATTGCTCTCTAGCTTCAGACTGTAGCCTGGGGAAACCCATGACATATTGTAATGGATGTTGTTCTCATAGAGAACTGACATATAGAGAAGCGATTTGACGCAGTCAATTTACGAAAGTTTGGTTTGTTGCATATGTACGTGGCATGTTGGAAAGTATTGCTTTCATAATAACATATAGAGGCAAAGGCTCAAACTAACCAAGAAGAAAACAGCAACGGCATTTCGTTTTGTGCGTTAACATTTTTGAGTAAATACACTACAAACATATTAACAAAAAAAATATAACAAAAACTTCCAAAATACGTTTAAATTTCACAGTTTTTATTAAAACGAGATGAAAAATTTAAGTAGACAATTTTTGTAATTCCACATGGTGTAAATAACTCTATCGCACCGACCGCACCACGAAGAGTATGAAACGAAACGTCAGATGAGAAAGATGACAGCTCTATATGACATTACTGTATGGTTGTTCTACAGCCCGGTATTCAGTTTTTATTAAATGTTCGTTGCCATAAGAAGTACGAGTATAAAAAATAAGGAAAATTTCAAGAACCGAAAACTAGTTGTGTTAAATACAATACAAATGTCCACCAACGATAAAAGTCAACAAAAAAGTGCAAAATATATTTAAATTTTTCAGTCCTACACCAAAACGACAGGAAAAGTTAAGTGAACATATTTTGTAACTCCACCTGGTGTAAGATAATTTTAAATGTAATTGCTCTCATTTCCACAAACCAACGATGAAGAGCATAGAATAATATATACCATAGAAGCTTTTATTAGGCAATTAATTAAACGTCATAGGTACGATGAAAAGTAAACATTGGATGGTGGAAAATATGGGTTCAATAATACCAGATATTGGCAATAGTATACAGCGATCAACAAAGGAACAACAACCGAATTTCATGTTTTTGTGGCAAACTAGTTGTGTTAAATACAATACAAATGTATACCAACAATAAAAGTCAACAAAAAAATGCAAAATATATTTAAGTTTTTCAGTTCTACACCAAAACGACATGAAAAAGTTAAGTGAACACATTTTGTAACTCCACCTGGTGTAAGGTAATTATAAATTTAATTGCTCTCATTTCCACAAACTTACGATGAAGAGTGCGAAATGAAACGTCAGATGAGAGATTAAGTTTATCTACGTATGTATTATTCTATGGATTTCAGTAAACAAAAGTCATAACACACACGTTAAAAATAAATAAAATGGAGTGCAAACATAAATTATTAATAAAATATTTCCAAGGTAAATCAGAGTTACGGGGCTTAAGTTGTGAACGGATGTTGAGACAATTTTAACATAATGACCGAACCATAATGAGACAACCGAAGTATCCATAACCGAAATTAGAGGTTATCACAACCACTCTAGAGGTCATCACAGCCGAATCAGAAGTTATCTCGCACAGACACACAACCTTATTGGAGGTTGACACAATCTCATTAAAGCTGAACACGACCTCATTGGAGGTTAACACAACGCAGGGGGATTCTATGGCACAGCTGATCGAAAAGGTACTAGGCCGATGATAGAGAATGAGAGAGCAAAGAAGAAAGGAACTAATTTTAAATATTGTTTATTGATACTAATGACAGCTAAATTATGTTTTACTAGCTGACCCGGCAGACGTTGTCCTGCAAATTTTGTTCAAATACCGTTAGCAGGACCAAAAAAAATGGATTTTTAATTTGTGGTTTGTATGGGAGGTACCACGCCCCTTTGTCCAATTGGACCGAATAGTAAATCTAAACCACCCAGGGCGCCACCCAAACGCATACAAAAAAATTTATTCAAATCGGTCCAGAAGTTTAGGAGGAGTTCAGTCATAGTTTAGGAGGAGTTCAGACATATATAAAGATGTTGTTTGCCTTGAACGAAAATCCGTAATCCCTTTGATTTCTGTCCGTTTTATGTCCAACGAAAGTGTAAAATTGGTAAAAAAAACAGCAGCAAATAAAACTCTATGACATGGCCTACTACCTCGTCGTCATGAAGAGGCATCGAAGAGAGTAATGGAAACTCTTAAGTATTACACTATGCACAACCTCATTAGAGGTTGTCACAGCTGAATTAGAGGCTGTTACATCATAATTTAGATAGTGTCACATATGAATTTTTGATTTTTTAAGTATTAACTAATGATTTATTTTCCAGTATTCTTATAAAGAAAAATACAAAAGGAAAAGTCAAAAAGGTCATTTATATCGGTTAATCTTTTGGCTAACACATTTGTTATACATGCTACTTCCGACCTTTTTTGAAGTCCCGGACATCATGGGCTACCGCACCAATTCAGACGTGTAGTGTCTGTTGATTTACCTAAACCGTTTTATATACAGACATTTTCTGCGAAAGCAACAATTATACATTCTCTAGCTTACACAGTGCAACACGAAAAACTATAACCACATACGGACACCACTACGTAGTAAAATACCAAAAACAAAAATACCCGCGTCTCCCAGTTTTGCCCAAAGTCATGCCCTTTTTTATGGGCCCCAAAGATTAGGGGCCTCGGTGTCATTTTTGCAAAAATTGATAATTTTGTCAGGCTCATATCTTGCAGACCGTTCGGAATTTTGATTTACTCTATGAGGGGAAGTTGTAGCTCTTGTCATAAAGATTGTCAACATATAAAATCAAAAAAACTTTATCTTCAAGGTCAAAATCGCAAAAAACTTTAAAAAATTGGATTTTTTACCTTTTTTCCCCTGTTCAGGTCCATAGGTAGCAAACCGTTCAAAATTTAAGAAAACAATCAACCACAAGAATGTACCTAAGATCTCAATAAACAACTTTCTAGAACATATGAACTTCCTAGGAATGATTCTTAACACCGCAACAATACTTTGATTGAATTGTATTAATTTATTAATCGCAACCGTACATGTAGTTTTCCCAAATAAACTCGTATATCGCAAATGTGTATTATGTTGTTGCAAACGAGTTCTCGTTTGCATCAAACGCGTACATAATTACATTTGCTGCAAATTTAAAAACCATTTGCGATAACTGAAATTAGCCATTTTTCTAATGAGAGAACATATTACGAATAAACATAATGCGACTTTTTTTTTATTATTTTTGTAATAGACAACATAGTATCTCAATGTGGAAGTAAAAAACAACAAATGAAATTAAAAAATTTTCGGGAAATTGTTCAGTTTTGCGTCCACCTAAACGCTACCCAAGCGATACCTATACGGTGCACCAAAACGGTGTTAAACCAAAACCACAATTTTTAATAAAACTACCAAATCCGATAAAAACAACAACAGTTTTGGATCTTCAAACAGCAACAACCGCGACAGTAACAACAACTACAACATGGTCAATATAAACAACAACATCATCCTATAGTTTTCACAACAAGAAAGATGTTTTGGAAATATAAAGCAAACAGAGAGGAACACGTCGGTTACTCCAACCGAATTTGGTAACAATTTCGGTTGTTGTATGCGAAATAATTCCAAATTCGATTGATTCAACCGAAAATTTAGAAAATGTAGTTGACAGAACTAATATAATTAAAGATTCAGTTGTCACAATCGAATCAATTATGAAACACGGTTGCTTCAACCGAAATTTAGTTGTGTGGACTAAATTCGGACGTGGCAACAAACAAAAGTGGCAGCTTTGAATTTTGACAGCTGTCGTCTGCGATTGTTCCGATTATTAAAAATGGAGCACTGTGAAAACCAGTTACAAAAATGGGGGAAGTTACGCTGAGGCCGCAGGCAAACTTTGCGGAATTTTTGGTTCTGGAACTGCAATTAATGTGTCAACAATTCGAAAAGTGTTCAAAAAAAATGTAAAGCAACTGGGTCGATTCTGGGCAGAATGTTGCCTATGCGTCCACGTACCGGCCGGTCTCTCGAAAACATTTCTGCTGCAAACGATAATGCTGCTGAAAATCCGGCTATATCAAGTCGGCATCGATCCTCAAATTTCGCGAAGCAAGGGCATGCGATAAGACCCACGACAGCGTTTGCCAAATACTTTTCTTCCATACTTAATCAGAACATGTCCACCTTGCAATGCAATAAAAATATCACCACTGAGTCAAAAAATATGCGATTCATTCTTAAACTAAATCGTGCAAGTTTATTGGGACACCCTTATACAGGGTGATTCAGGAAGTTCCGGACAAATTTCTCCAGCGTATTCCTTGGCTCATTTCATGAAGAAAAGTCCACTAGGACCATGTCCGAAAATGCAAGGGTGCGAAATGGCAGCGGGTTCAAAATTTTCGGATTGGCGGTCGGAGGGTAGTAGGGTAATTTTGCTAAATTCTGAGCCAGTGGTCGAATTTTTTTATTTGTTAATTTACAAAAACAAATAAGTGTGTGCTGTTATTTCGCTTCCAAAAACAAAAACAAACATTTTTGCATTTCAGTAAAATGGTCATAACTTTGGAACGGTAAGACCTCTGGGCTTTGTTTAGGTCATTTTGGAAAGGTAAGAGGTATGGCTATCTTTCAACATAAGTTACCTGCCATCTGGCTGAGTAAATTGAGGTTATGTGAATTTTCGGTTATGTGGTCTGTATCTCGGCGATTTGACTTTTTTCTACTTTTCTGAAAGGCCTCTTAAAGACCTTTCCAACAAGCCCAAAAACACTGGCCTGACCACTGGCTCAGAAGTTAGCAACTTTACCCTACTACCCTCCGACCGCCAATCCGAAAATTTTGAACCCGCTGCCATTTGTACCCTTGCATTGTCGGACATGGTCCTAGTCTACTTTTCTTCATGAAATGAGCCAAGGAATACGCTGGAGAGATTTGTCCGGAACTTCCTGAATCACCCTGTATAAATTAAACTTATAAACCTTAAAATTTGTTTATTTGCAAAGAGTTCATTGTAACTTTATCTTTGGTTTTTAATTGTACATATTTATTTGGTTTATGGATGGGCGATGCTCGCTGCTTTTGACCACCAAGATCAAATGGCCACAAATAAGGAAATGTTATTTCGCATACATATTAAGTCCGATCGCAATTTGTTCTTTTTCTTTAACACTGCAATTTCTGATAAAGACATTCGCTTCGTTTTGTGTCACTGTATATATGCCTGTGTGTGTATAAACATTATGCAATAATTTTTGCAAAAATAATTTCATGACATGTGAGTAACGAATAAACAATTTCAAAAATGTTGCTGTCGTGATATGGGTTGGGTTGAAGTTAAATCGATTACATTTACTTTGCTCTATTTATCCTTAGCAATCAATTTCCTGACATGCAAACTAAGAAGGAAAACGCCCAAGAGAAAATTGCTTTTGTGAATAAGTAATTTAAAGGTATTTGAAATGAAAGTTGCCATAGGTCAGGTCGACAACCATTACCTTACAACCCTTGCTTATATAATTGCTTGTTTTATATGAAGCACTTAGTGAGGACTTTGCGAAGTTTATAATTTTTGTTTTACATCTTTTACCATTTTCAACCCTTTTCCATATTTTTTAATAAATAGCCGTTTTCATAGCGACTTAGCAAGCGATAATCGCTTGATTGCAACCAAAACACGTCTATTGATTCTTGAAATAAGTTATATCTGGTCTATGTCCTGATAGAGCTTTCCTTAGAATATTGTTTATTTCCAGGTAACTTGGTTTCGAGCCTTATTCTACGGACAAGAGTTTGGGATGGTAAAAGTTTTAAGTACATTTCGATTTACAATACTTTGATTGATTTGTATTAATTTATTAATCGCAATCGTTCATGTAGTTCTCCCAAATAAACTCGTATATTGCAAATGTGCGTCATGGTGTTTGCAAACGACTTCTCGTTTGCATCAAACGCGTACAAAATTACATTTGCCTCAAATTTACAAACCGTTTGCGATAACTGAAATTAGCCATTTTTCTAATGAGAGCACAGATTACGAAGAACATAAATTTCTCTTATTCTCTCATTTTGTCCACTGTATACACAGTCTTTATCCTCACGTTTGGCATACACACACGCGCATACACTTAAAAGTGATGACTATGTCTCACAACTCGTTTATTGCAACCGTTTTTTAGTTCTCGCGAACGTTTTTTTTAATTTGGAGTAACTACAAGTGGGCTGGGCTTCTTTAGCCTAAGTGTGCTGGACAGCGTTTTGTCTTGCAGCATTTTCTTTCAACCAACTACAACTCGGTTGGTGTAACCGAAAGTACAGTTGGTGGAATCGTATTTCGTTTCTCGCAAACGTTTTTTCAGCTATATTTCTCATACTGGCTTACAGCAAACATTTTTCGGTTCTCCCAAACGAAATGACATGTATGGCTTAACCGAAGTTCGTTTCTCCCAACTACTGTGCCTAAACGAACTTCAGTTATCTGAGATTTCGTTTGGGAGGAACGAGTTTTTTCTGTGCGTGTTGTTTTGCCTTTTTCTGTTTACATACAGTATTGCGCAAAACCTAAGCAGCTTTTGTAGCAATTTCTTAAAATAAAAAATACTTTAAAAATATATCAATTAAAAAAATTTCAATTCTTTCATTATTGGCAACGTAAATATTTGCAAAAATAAAAAATCGAAATTCATAACGGTAAAATATGTGATGAAAACAATATGACGAAAACAAATTTTAGCTGCGCAGAACCTAAGCAACTTTACAATATTTTGTATAAAATCTTTTATTGTCGAAAACTTGCTGACATCGTTTCCGCATGGATTTCATGAATATTGTTCATTGTTTCCACCGGAATAGATTTCCATTCGTCTGTTAGGAATTTTGTAAGATCTTCGCGGTTGCTGAAATGCCTTCCACCAACTTTGCGTTTGACGATTCCAAAAAGATTTTCAATTGGATTCAAGACTGCTGATTGTGCCGGCAATCAAGGTCAGAGCAGGGTTCGAACCTCTCATGTACAAGAGGCGCGCACACTAACCATTGCACCACCGACGCACAGTGGTCCAAGACGCCAATCTAGCTGGAAAAAAGTAAATTTTTTTATGTTTCAAAGTTCACATAATTTGTTTGGTAAATGTTAGATATCTATCCACTGTTCATAACTGTATATCAGGTTTTTTTATTTTTTGCTTGTTTGCTTTGTTATGATGTTTTGAAAATGAACAATTGCATTATCACTGTTGTTATAGAAGCCCAGTTGATTGACAGCATCATATTTGAACTGATCGTAACATAAAACAAGAGCAAATTTTGTCTTTATTTTTTTTGCACTGCATTATGTCAGGTATGTTTAAGCTATATGATAAATAAATGTCGAATTTAAATGTTCTGTGTGCAAAATAATAGGTAAAAGGAAATATGTGTTTTGTGTAGTAAAAATTTAGCATTTTATGGTTTTTAGAGTAACTTTTAAATAGGATTCCCGTGGATTCCCGTGAAATGAATTGTGCCCTGTTGATCTGTGTAATGTCCACTTTTTATGGAAAAAAAATTAGCTGCAATTATTGACGGGAAAACTTTTTATATACATATACAGATAACATACCCATTACACGAAGAGAACTATACAATGTGTGGATTTCCGAAATGGAAGGCAAAAGGCTAGAAGCTGTCATTAGCTATTTTTTTGCTAAGAGTGGGTTACAGAAAACTAAACCAGAAGATTATTGTAATAAAGTTAAGTTGGCTGTACGGAGATTAACGTATTCAATCAATGACAGATGGATAAAAGCAAAAAGATCAAAGAAAACTTTTGAACACTCCAACAAAATTTGGTTAAATGGCGTATTTGGCCTTCCTTCTGAAAACGTGACTAAAATTCCAGAGGATTTAGGGTTTCAACCGTCAACGTCAAATTTTGGTAGACCTCGATCAGATTTTTCAGGTAAATCTGAAAGAGGAAAGCGTTTGGAAGTGTCGGCTTTAGTTAGTGGATGTTCACCTGACAAACTAGCTTTCGCTGCTGGCGTTAGCCTTTATAAATCTGGCAAGAGGAATGCTGCAGCGATTTTAAAGAACATAATTGACTCTCCAACGAGAGCAACAAAAATTAAAAAATTTGCTAATGCACAATCTAAGGAACCAGTACCATATACAGATGAAGAAGCATTACGTCTGTTTATCGATGGAAAATATACAAAAGCAAGTTATAATGCGATGCGTACTGGTGCTAAGATCCGTAACGCGGATATATACCCATCTTATCATAGAATTTTGGAAGCTAAAAAAAAGTGCTACCCAAGTAATGGAATAAAGGTATCCGATGTAATAGCAGAAGTGCCTCTGCAGGACTTAGTTGATCACACTGCATGTAGAATTGTGAAGTTACAAAAAGAGGTCATAGAGCAATTTAATTATACGGAATTGACTTTGATTTATAAATGGGGATGTGACGGTAGCAGTGGGCACTCAACCTATAAGCAAAACTTTAGTTCAAATGATTCCCGTAAAACAGATCAATATTTGTTTGCAATTTGCTTGGTACCTTTGCAGCTAAAGGACGATAACCACATCATATGGGAAAACCCACGTCCATCATCTACACGTTTTTGCAGGCCAATTAAACTGATTTTTGAAAAGGAAACAAAATCTTTGATTCAAGATGAAACTAATTTCATAAAAAATCAAATTAATGCAATAGTGTCAACAGTTTGTAACACTGAAGATAAAACAGTTACTGTTAAACATGTGTTTTATTTAACAATGATTGATGGCAAGGTTTTCTCAATTCTAAGCGATTCCTCTACTCAAACATGTGGTATTTGTGGAGCAACGCCAACTACTATGAATAAACTGCACGAAATTAAAGCCTTGAATGTAAGGGCCAATCTTTACGAATATGGTTTATCGACATTGCATGCGTGGATAAGGTGCCTGGAATGTGTATTGCATATATCTTACAAAAGTGATATTAAAAAATGGCAAGCTCGTAGTGAGTCCGATAAAGCTTCACAGAAGAAAAGAAAAGAAGAAATAATTAGCGCTCTGAAATCGGAAATGAATTTATTAATTGATATTCCTAAGCCGGGAGAAGGAAACACAAATGACGGTAATACCGCTAGAAAATTTTTTCAACAACCCTCCTTAGCTTCTCAAATAACAGGAGTAAATGAAACTTTAATAAAAAGACTAGGAATAATTTTGAGAACTATGTCATCTGGTTATGCAATTAATGTGGAAGCATTCCGTAAATATGCAATGGAAACTGCGGAACTATACGTAGAACTCTATGAATGGTACTATATGCCATCGAGTGTACACAAAATTTTGATCCACGGCGCAGACATAATTCAAAATGCGGCACTACCGATAGGAATGATGTCGGAGGAAGCACTAGAGTCTCGAAACAAAGATTTTAGATTTATTCGCGAACATCACACTAGAAAAATGTCACGAGAGAACACAATGGAAGATCTTTTCAATTATTTGCTTCTGTCATCAGATCCTTTAATTTCATCTTTCTCAACAAAGCCATTTCGTAGCTCTCGAAATGAAGACCTATTAGACGATGAAGTCATTTCGTTACTTTTAGATCCTTTCATACAAGAAGATGTAGAATAATTTAAATAAATGATTATTATTTGAAGTATATATTTATATTCTTATGTTGTTTTGTATATTAGTGCAATATATCTATTCGAATCTAGTGGGGTACCCAGGGAGCATATTGGTGGTGGGAATTTGTTACAGTCGAACTCCTCTATAACGAACTCCCTTATAGAGAAAACTCCCCTATAACGTAATTTTTTTATCTTTTATCTTAAAAAGAGATGCCCGAAACCTCCGTTCGAGTCGTCCTTGAAAATATTGCCAAAATAGGTACTCTTAAAAATGTCATAAAAATTGCCACGCCCATTTTACCTACAACGCCCATTTTTTGTACAAAGAATGCTTTCAATAAGAAATACATAATTCCAAAATTTCATACTTCTAGCTGCTTCCGAAGAGAAGTTGTGACTTTTTTCCAGCTAGATTGGCGTCTTGGACCACTGTGCGACGGCCACATTTTGAGACATGGATCATCAAAATCGATATCCCATTTTGTCAAGAATTGTGATTTTTTGTTTGGGTTGCAATACAATTCTTGACAAAATGAGATAACTTCACTAAATTGAGGATAAGATCGAAACGTGTCCATCGATTTTTATGATCCATGTCGCATTTTATTCATAGGTCATGTGTTACGGACTCACATCGATTCGTTTTCGTATGAAATTCCTCTCGAAATCGCGAAACGTTTTTGGTAAATTTTCAGATCCGTCTCGAACTCGTAACGAACTTCATACTCGAATCCGTTTCGGATTCGTTTTTTGGAAATAAAATGAATTCGAAACGGATCCGCTTTTATCAATTTTTGCGGATACGCTTTGAATTCGAAATCCTCTCGAAAACGCGAATCATTTTTCTACTTTTTCGGATCCGTCTCGCACTCGTAACGAACTTCATATTTTTATGCTTTTACGGGCTGGTAATGGATCTGCAACATAGCGATCCCACTGATTCCCTTTTTATGTTTTTACCGACTCGTAACGGGTTCGAGACGGATCCGCCAAATCGCAATTTCCCTGATGCGACACGGATCCGCCAAATCACAATTTCACTGATTTGGCTTTATATGGTTTTACGGACTCGTAACGGGTTCGAGACGAAACCATCAAATCACAATTTCACTGAGTCGCTTTATTATGTTGCTTTATTATGTCTCGCCCTCGTAACGAACTTCATATTTTTATGTTTTTACGGGCTCGTAACGGATCTGCCACATAGCGATCCCACTGATTCGCTTTATATGTTGTTACGGACTCGTAACGGTTTAGAGACGGATTCGCCAAGTCGCAATTTCACTGATTCGAGACGAATCCGCCAAATCACAATTTCAATGAGTCGCTTTATTATGTTTTTACGGACTCGTAACGGGTTCGAGACGAAACCACCAAATCACGATTTCACTGATTCGCTTTTTTATGTTTTTACGAACTCGTAACGGGGTTCGAAACGAATTCGAGAACTTACATTTCACTTTTTTGTGATTTTACGAACTCGTTACAAGTTCGAAACGGATCCGAATCCGTTTTTGTGCACATTGGGAATATGTTCTTAAAAGTTGTTCAGCTTTACCGTGGCCACAATTCCGCTAAATATTGTCAGTGAAAAACTTCAAGTCCCTTCAAGTTATGCTGAATTTAGTGAAAAAAAACCTTTTTAGGTACAGACATTTCAGGGGTACCGGTCAACCCAGTAGGCTTGCTTCTAACCGATACAATTTACTAGAACACTGATAAAAAAATTCATGTCAAAAACTACAACAGTGTTATTAACTGAAGCATAAATCTTCTTTGCAATTACTCTTCATGTCTTGGAAAATAACCAAAAGTTGCTTATGTCACGTATTTTATGAATTATATGAATTTAGTGAATAGCAATAGACAAGAGTTGCTGTTGTATTTTACTCTTTGGTTGGACATAAAACGGACAGAAATATAAGGGAATGCGGATTTACGTTCAATGCAACCGACATAAAACATAATATAACTGTCATTAGTATCAATCAAACATTATTTAAACTTAGTTTGCTGCATGGTTTGCTTCTGGTTGCTTATCGTTCTCTCGCCCATCCTCTCTGTTCTCTAGCATTTTCCTACTACTACCTAGTCGGTCAGCTGTGTCATGGATACCCCCTGATTTAACACAATAATTTTAACACCCAATACGAAATGCCGTGGTTGGTTTCTTGTGGGATGGTTTGAAGGATTGTGTCTATCCAGTATTATTAAAGCAATTCTTTCCAACATCTGACGTTCATATCGCCAGACCAAATGTCAGAAATTTGCTGAGCGAAATGTTAAGTCTATATTTATATATTAGTCTATGGTTTGCACTGAAAGAAATTACTAATTACTTCACTAAGGTCAAATAATTAATAATTAAATGAAGTCATTGCCCTTAAAGCTGTATGCAGTAATTTTATCATTGCCGGATTGCATACCAGATACTCAGGTTCATTCAAATAATGCGAAGAATATAATAAATCATATTACCAATCTGGGTCACAAAAATTTATTAAAAAAATAATTTAAAAATAAATATATTATATGTATATCTGTTAATAATATAAATAAATGGTTAAAAATTGAAAATATAAGTTATATTCTGATGTTATGCACTAAGTTAAAAAACATCCATCCCAGTGTACCAACTTCGTAAAATAATTCACCGCGACCCTACTTCGTTGAAAGCTCGTTCGATGCAACCAACATAAAACATAATTTAGCTGTCATTAATATCAATCAAACACTACTTAAACTTATGCCTAGTTTTTGAGTGGAAAATCATCTTTGATCAACGATCACAAAAACGATGTACAAGTAGACAGTCAAAATTGCTCTTCACTCAAATGCCAACAAACAAAACGAGTGAAACCCTAGTACTTGTCTACTCTCTCTCTTACTCTCTTCATTGAATATTTCAATACACGAGCAGCTTTTTGATAGTGTTATTGTATATAACTATACAAATTCCAACCATGTTGAAGTAAAATTACATAAACTATGCAAAAAGTATGAAATAAGCAAGATATGACGCGAGAGAGAACTGCGTTTGAGTGAACTCCTAGCACTTTTTGGTTCTCTTTTACCAGGGTTGCCAAGTTGGGCACATCTTCTGGTCGTCTATTTGACGATCACAAAAAGGATGTATTTTGCAACCCTAGTAGAAGAGAACCAAAAAAGTCGACGCGGTTCACTCAAACCAAAGACGATTTACAATTAGACGACCAGAATATGTGCGCAACTTGGCAACCCTGGTAAAAGAGAACCAAAAAGTACTAGGAGTTCACTCAAACGCATTTCTCTCTCGCGTCATATATTACTTATTTCATACTTTTTGCATAGTTTATGTAATTTTACTTCAACATGGTTGGAATTTGTATAGTTATATACAATAACACTATCAAATAGCTTCTCGTGTATTGAAATATTCAATGAAGAGAGTAAGAGAGAGAGTAGAGAAGTACTAGGGTTTCACTCGTTTTGTTTGTTGGCATTTGAGTGAAGAGAAATTTTGACTGTCTACATATACATCGTTTTTGCTCAAACGCATTTCTTTCCCACGTCATAACTTGATTATTTCATACTTTTTACATACTTTATGTAATTTTATTTAAATATGGTTGGAATTGTTATAGTTAGATACAATAACATCATCAGAAATATAACATCATGTCAGATTTTGACAGAAAACAAACAGAAGAACCAACACAAAGTTTGTTTAGTTGTTAATATGCACAATTATAATCAACATCATTTACGTCATTTAACTCGTAGTGCTGCTAGAACTTTATTTCTGCTCAAATGTTATCCAATTTCATTAATTATTTTGTATTTTATCACTCCACTTTTCTTTTGGAATTGGCGTCAGCTTGACACATTGTAACGATTACCCGGTATATTTCGTAGCATATGCCACTGTTGCGATATAGGTAGTAAGACTATTCGAAAAATCATTTAAATTCAGATCAAACCTAAATCAAAATCAACTGATTACCAATTTAAGTAACCAGTCAAAAATTGGGCCTTAGTGTGCTGCATGGTTTGCTTCTGGTTGCTTATCGATCTCTCGAAAATCTACTGCTTTCCACAGCCCAGCTGATTTGTGGTATTTAAATTTTTTCCATGGATAATCTGTCAAATTTGATTTTATTTATTTTTGTTTGTTAATAAAATTCAAAGAATTTCTATCAATATAGAAATTATAGCGGCGTAGACTTTATATCAAGTAAGACAAGCTGATTAAATTTTTCACATTTTTGCACATATTGTTTTTCATTATTCAGGTATTTTTGACAGCTTAATCACGGAATTTCTAATGCAACTATATAATTGATAATTCTACCATGACATCATGGCCTATGTAGGGACTTAATAATGACTGCACAAAAAATTAACAATTAATTTTTTTAAAAGTACTAGGGTGCCCAGGTAGATATAGTACGAATTGAAACCTAATTACCCAGTGGTTAAAAATACTAGTTAGAACTAGTTTTGAACTAGTAGTTTTGTAGCATAGAACTAGTTTTTCTTCATGAAAACAACTGTAGAAATTATCAGGGCGAAGTCAATGGGTTGTAAGAAATTGTCCACTGTCCACTCGTAGTGGAGCAGTTCCAAACTGCAAATTAGTCGCAGCGAAATTAGTTTATGTACTACAGTAGTATCAACTAGTTTTGCTGCGACTGTTTTCTATACTGACTCTCATTGACTTGGTTATTAAAGATAAAGGTTTGTGCGGCAGGTTCCATTACCTCATTATTTAAAAAGCCAAAATTTTTATCAAATATTAAAAACGGAACATTTCCTTTCCTATACAAGTAGATAGGAATATCTCAATTACTGTTACGTTTGTATCTTGTAAATAGTGTAATATTTACCAAGCACTCAAGATTATCAAAAAAGGCACTACTTTTAAACAATCTTTTAATTGATTTTATAAGTGAATCTCTTGTATTTTGGTAGCGATAAGAAAGTACTCCAGTTATCTGAATGACTTATTTTTGAAATCATTTAAAATTTAAACCAACAACACTCCAGAGATGTCTCGTTAGTCATATTTCATTGAGTGCAACTTGTGTATTTGGTAATATGTTTTTTAAAGGCTGTTATCCATTATCCCCTGATAAAAATGATTTTTTTTGACATCTAATAATCATGCACATTTCTCAAAAGTATTTAGGTCGGAGATTGTTAAAATATTTTAGTAAAAGAAATATTTTACACACGTTGCTATTTATAGACTCACTGTCGGCACTTTGGGGGAGGTTGCATGTGTTTTATTATTTCTATGGACAATCTGATGCACGAGATAGCTGCAGGCAAGTTTTTAACACTAATGTCAGTTGGGGTTCATTTTGAAAATTTTTCTCTAAAATGAATAATGGGAAGTGTGTGGTAGTGAGTCAACACATAAACAACACGGAAAATATCTAGTAGGTGTGCAAGCTTTTAGTTATAATGAATGCCGAAGGATAAATGTAATTGTTTCTTTTATTTTAGGTGTCCGTTAAGGTCATGCGTGTTTCGTTAATCAAAGCAAGAAATATGCGAAGGAAAATAATGTTAAAGCAATTTGAGATTAGTAACGGGTTTTTCAATAAGAGCGCTACAAAAGTTTTTTTAAATAAAACAAAACCGGTTTTAGATACCAATGAAATTCTTTATTCCTGTGAAAGTACGTTCGATGCCATTATGCATGGAACTCGATTTCTTTTGCATGACCACCACGGGCACGCTTGCAGAAGTCCAGACGCTGAACCCAATTTTCGACGGTTTTCAAGCATAAATCGGACGATACTGCTGCAATTTCACGTTCGATATTCGTACGAAGTTCATCAATCGTCGCTGGCTTGTTGGCATAGACCATAGACTTGACGTAGCCCCACAGGAAATAATCTAACGGCGTCAAATCGCACGACCGAGGCGGCCAATCGACTGGGCCATTTCGTGAGATAACACGTTCACCAAACTTGGTTTCCAATAAATTGATTGTGGCATTCGCTGTGTGGCTTGTGGCACCGTCCTGTTGGAACAACATGTCCTACAAGTCCATATTATCCAATTGGGGCCAAAAATATTCGGTTATCATTGAACGGTAGCGATTCGCATTCACAGTAATGTGCCGGTCTTGATCATCACGGAAGAAGTACGGCCCAATGCCGCCGGCCCGGCCCGCCCATAAACCGCACTAAACCGTAATTTTTTCGGGATGCAATGATGACTCATGGATTACGTGTGGATGGCTGTCTGACCAATAATGAAGATGATTTTCCGATGAAAATCCGAATCATTTTCAAGTTGTTGCTCAGCCCAATTCACGAACATACGACGCTTATGGTGGTCAAGCGGCTTCAGTTCTTGCGTCAATTTGATCTTGTAAGGATGTAGGCCAAGATCTATTCGCAAAATTCGCCACAACGACGTTACAGAGATGCCCAACGCTTGATAACGTTGCCTCAGCGGCAGCAATATTCTCGACACTGCGGGCACTTCTCTGTCTCACTGGCACGAGAACATTTTGTACTGTGCCTGTGGATTCAAATTTTTCCACTGGACGCTCAATTGTTGATCTGGTAGGACGATTATGACGACCATAATTGGAAAGTCGAGGCCACTGACTCTAAATTTCGGTAGTAAATTTTAATAATTTCGACTCGTTGTTGGCTCGTATATCTTTCCGTGATGAAATGGCAAACGTTACTGAAGAGAAATGTCAAAAGAGCGGGAAAAAATATGGCGTCGTTTGCTGTCCCTATCGATTTACTTTTGTAGCGTCTGTTTTGAAAAACCCGTTATAAGTACACCCAAAGAAAAAACTCGTTCCTCCCAAATGAAATCTCAGATAACTGAAGTTCGTTTGGGGACTGTAGTTGGTAGAAACGAACTTCTGTTAAGCCATACATATAATTTCGTTTGGGAGAACGGAAAAATGTTTGCGAGAAACGAAAAGAGGTTCCGCCAACTGTTCCCTTAGTTACAGCAACCGAGTTGTAGTTGATCCTAACTAAAAAACGTTTGCGAGAACTGGAAAACGTTTACAGTAAACGAGTTATGAAAAATTAAAGCTGAAAAAACGTTTGTGAGAAACAAAAAACGGTTCCCCCAACTGTTCTTTCGGTTGCAGCAATCGAGTTGTAATTAAAACTTTTATTTATGGTTTCCATATGCTCTTTATACCCTCACCATAGGATGGGGGTATATATCATTTAATACGTAAAAAAATGCAACACATAGAAGGAACCAAATTAGACCCTTAGTATCTTTGGACGAAATTCGTTTTAGGACTTTTTAAGACGTTTGAGCCATGTCCGTCTGTCTGTCTGGCTGGCTGGCTGGTCAACACGATAACTGCCGTAAATCTTTACAGATGACAATGAAACTTTGTCAGTGACTATTATTTGCCAATATTGAGTTTGGAATTGAAAATGGGCGTTTTTACCACGCCCCTTCTGGTACCTCCCATACAAATCGACTCATTTAGCCCAAAATCATATTTCTTTCAAACCTTCTGGTAGATGCGCTTAGCTTCAACTCACACATCGGTTAATAATCTGTAAATGCCTACTTAACTGGGGGAATGGGCGAGATTGTCATGCCCATACAAAACAGGGTGTTCGACCGGATTGTCTATCCGATAAATCGCGTGAAACACTTCCGACCTTAATGAAACTAGGTATAAGGCTTCACGTTATCAAACGCCAATCACCGATTAAAACAATGGTGATTTTGCCACGCCCATTGTGGTACCTCCCATAAAAAAGTTGGTTGGCCGTCTAGGTGTTCGGCACAAGAAGTCCCGCAAAATCAAACCAATCTTTATGAAAGTTTGTACTAGTCAGTATTTCACCAAATAAAGCTCTCCTATAGAAAATGAGCTGTTTTGCAACACCCATTCTGGTACCTCCCATATAAAAGTTGGGCGGATGACCGGTTGATCCACACGATAATTCTCATAAACAACAACCGATCTTAATAAAATTCGGTACTAGGCAATATTTTGCTAAAAGCTACTGTGTAACTAATAACTGACTATTGTGCCACGCCCAGTTTCGTACATCCCATACAAAAGTTGGGCGTATTTGCGGTTTGCCGACTCGATATCTCCAATAAATCATAACCGATCTTAATAAAATTTGGTACTGATCAAAATTTTGGCAACAACTTGCCTTGCCCATTTTTGTACCTCGCATATATGTAAATATTCGGAGGGAAACTAACTAATTTGGGTATTCAATAATATTTAGCGCAATGTCGTCAATCTGCTGTTGAATATGGTCACTTTTAAGTATGGGCGTTTTTTAACAGAACTCCCTCGCAATGGATGAGGTATGGTATGGTGAGGGTATGATTATGTCGGTTCACCCGACTGAAACTTATGTACTGGTTTTTGTTTAAATTTCCAACCTTTATGATTTTGGATTTACCCATAAAGTTTGTTTTAAAAAAGTTGGAATTTTTGTCTATTTTTTCACTGTCTCGCACGTCTGTCTCGCTTTGTATTCAAATAACTAAAAGCGCAGCAAACTACAACGCATCAATTGCCCATCCAAGATGTATCGACAAGGTAGAAGCATTAGAGTGTGTGGTCACTTTAATGTGTATGCGTGAGTGTGTATGCCAAACGAGTGGATAAGACTGTGTATACAGTCGAGAGAATGAGCGAAATTTACGTTGTTCGTAGTCTGTGCTCTCATTAGAAAAATGGCTAATATCCGTTATCGCAAACGGTTTTTAACTTGTTTAATGCAACCGAGAACTCGTTTGCAACAACATGATACACATTTGCGATATATGAGTTTATTTGACAGAACTACATGAACGGTTGCGATTAATAAATTAATACAAATCAATCAAAGTATTGTTGTGGTAATCGAGCAATACACGTTTTTTTTTCTTTGCGTGTTTATGTAAGTACACATTGAAAGAGAGGTTCCTCCTTAAGCACTATGAAATCCATCATACAGACTATGACTTCCATCTTTAATTTTCAGCCAAAGAAATATTTTATAACATTTATCAAATATTTTCACAGATTCTATAATGAAATTTGTTCATAACATCTATGAAATATTTATATAGCTTCTATAAAAAGGAGAGAAGATATTTCAAAATTTGTTCATAACATCTATGAAATATTTTCATAGATTCTATGAAATTTATTCATAATATCTATGAAACTATGAAATCCATCATACATACTATGACGTCCTTGTTTAATTTTCAACCAAAGAAACATTTTATAACATCTATCAAACATTTTCGTACACAGAAAAAAAAGACGACTGTAAAATTTTAACAAAAAAATGGTATGTGAAAAATCTCAGCACTTAATTACATTTTCCATTGAAATACTGACAAATTAATCAAATATTGAAATAAAAATTGATAAATGGTACCAACATAAAAAATTCATAAGAAATACCCCAATATTTAACGAAGTTTTTTAGGTTTCAAAAATACCATGATTCACACTCAATTAACCTGGTTAACAAATAAATTCATCAATATGTATACCATTTCTAATAAACGTTTTGGTTAAATTAAAAAAAATAATAATAATTTTTTTTTCAGTCATTTCGATAAATACGATACGAACAACCAAACAACTTCAGTTAGAGATAAGTTTGTACAGGCAGTCGGTGGCGTAACGGGCTGGACGCTGCTCGAAACGACGCTGTGTCACAATCATCGAAACGATCTTTTTAAATAAACAAAATTTCTAAAAATACCTCGGAGACAAAACGAAAACTGAGATACAATTTAGTTTATTAATATTTGAAATTCTTCATCGACTAAAAACGAAAATATTATTGATAAATGACGTATAAATATTCTCGTAGATGGGTGAACATAAACAACCTACAAATATGGTGATTTTTGTGATTTCTGATATGTGATTTTTTTTATCACAGTATTTTCAATTAATATTTTGTTTGAATTTTCGAACTTTTTAATTGAATTGAAAAATAATTTGTTTTTGTGTTGGTTGGTTGAAAAGGCTGCAAGACAGCACGCTGTCTAGCACCCTTAGGCTAAAAAAGACCATTGTGATACCTGCATTGCCTCTATAGCAACTATTGACTAGTCGTCTAGCCAATTTGCCTTTTCAATGAATTTGTCTATAAGACCTACAACAATATCCTACGGTGCTAACTAAATGTGTTCCGAATATCCTACTTCTCAGTCCTGCCAGAGCAGGGCAATCCAAGGGAAGGTGTTTCGTCGTTTCCTCGTCCTCTTCCATGCAGCATCTACAGAGATTGGAGTTTCTATGTCCCAATCTTAGGGCGTGTTTTCCTAGAACCCTGACTTGTTTGCAAGTTGAAGTAAGTCTCCACTTGTCCTTGAACATATTATCGGCCCACTGCCTGATCTGCAAACGGCAGGTAGAGATTGACTAACTAACACTAACACCCTGTCTAGCTAACGCATCCGCTACCCAATTATCTGGAATGTCGCTGTATCCCGGTACCCAGATGAGCCTGATGTCAAAATACTGTGCCATCACCCTAAGTGATGAGTGGCATTCTTTCACCGTCAGGGACGTAGCAAACATGGCTTCCAGGGATTTAATGGCAGCCTGGCTGTCTGTGTAGATACTTATTCTCCGGAGGGTTGTGACACTACTTTTCAGTAGTTCAGCAACATCCAGTATGGCGGTAATTTTCGCCTGAAATACACTACAGTGATCAGGCATCTTGAAGGAGATATTTACATTTAGGTCCGGTGAATTGACTCCATAGCCAACTTGCTCGTCCAACTTTGATCCATTCGTGAAAAATCTGATACTACTGGTGTCCCTTTCCAGTGTTCGGAATAGAAGTCCTTAGATTTGTCGCTGGTAGAAGGTAGGGGATATCGTAGTCCGTTTTCACGGGAATAGGGTTGATCCGGTGTAGTAATTCAGTGTGTCCGGAATGCCCCGATATCAAAACGCCACAATCTCTGATTCTCACCAGGAATGTAGCGGCTGCCGATTCGGCCATGATGTCAGGAGTACAGACGTTCAGGATAGCACTAAGTGCAGTGCCTGACGTCGTGCCCATTGTCCCCCACTAACGCTAATCAGTGCTGATCTTTGAATTTTCATCAGTGAATTCAGAATATATTTCTTTTGGAGGGACCTCCACCAAACTACGATGCCATAGAGAAGTATTGGTCTGACTATTGCCGAATAAATCCACATGGTGATCTTAGGAGACAGTCCCCAGCGCTTTCCTATCGCCCTTTACATCAGAAAAGAGCAACAGACGCCTTTCTCACCCTCTCCACCACATTCGGTTTCCAAGTCAGTTTTCTGTCGAGAATTATTCCCGGATACTTGACCTTTTCCGTCAACTGTAATTGCACCCCCATTAACTGACGGCAGTTCAAATGCGGGTATTTTATATTTCCGGGAGAACAAGATAAGCTCCGGTTTAAGTGGGTTAAGTGATAGTCCGTTGTTAGCGGTCCAGTTCGAAATCAGGCTAACTAGGCTGGTTGTACGAATGCTAAGTAAATTGAGGTTTCTACCCATACATGTGATAGCAATATCATCGGCATAGGCAAAGACCTGGCATTCGGCCCTGTCCAATTCATGAAGCTGTTCATTGACAGAAGGTACGCATAATAGTGGAGACAAAACTGTTAACGTTCCTAGCAATTGTACCACCACCCCATTCAGCTTTGACGGATCTATCCACCAGAAGCTTCCCAATTAGTCGTGTCACTAATCTGTCGACTCCTAGATTCTAAAAACGACCTGAGAATCGCCGAAGGTTGCATGTTATTGAAGGTTCCCTCGATGACCAGGAAGACCTTATTCTCAAGAGAGTTTTCTATTATGCTGACTGTGTAGATTCTATAAAAATAAATGTATGTAATTTCTTCATAACATCTATGAAATATTTTTATCGATTCTATGAAATTTCTTCATAACATCTATGAAACACTTTCATAGATTAAACAAATAGAATTCTGCGAACTTTATTCATAACATCTACGAACCATTATTATGAATTCTATGAAATATAATAGATTCTATGAAAATAAACTAGGAAAGTTGTTCATAACATCTATTAAATAATTTCATAAATTCCTATGAAACAAAATTTATGATATTTCCTCATAGTTGGAAGTTATATACATTTTTATTTACTATTTTTGACTTATTTTGACGTGAACTACTTAAAAATCACATCACCTTGATCACTTAAGATGGTTCCATAAATGCAAAGCCCTCCAGCACGCTCAAACTTTGGGAATCCATAACTCGGAAAAAAGCAGTTGATGCAGATTTTATTATTTTATATTTTTTACTTAAAATCTCTACACGTCAAAAACCTAAACTACACCTGTTCCTAGAGTTGTCTCTTAAGTGTCTTATAATAGAGGCCACGTTTTGCACTTTGTCTTCCTTATCAAAAAAACAATTACAGCAGACAGTTGTCCGAGGCCTTCGGCCACGGACTGTCCCTGCAGGCTGTGTCAGAGACACGGCCATTAAGTTTAACGTAGAATACGCCATCCGATAATACAGAAAACATATATAACAATAAATTCATTTGCTTATATTATTTATCATTTATTGTTATATATGTTTTCTGTCTTATCGGATGGCGTATTCTACGTTAAACTTAATGGCCGTGTCTGACACAGCCTGCAGGGACAGTCCGTGGCCGAAGGCCTGGGACAACTGTCTGCTGTAATTTTTATATTTACCAACGGCATTTGATTCAAGTCCGTTTAAAAAAAAAACATGTTCAATTTTTTTAAACTTTATTTAATTTATGTATTTTAATTAATATTTTTATTGAAATAAGTTCTGGGAATGTTGAGAGGGCCGCCCTAATATCAAAAAAGGTTTACCTTATCGAGTCTTCGCATTAGCATTCGAGCGTTGTGTGAAAGCTTTACGCTTTACAATTCAAAATTGATGTTACAACAGCTTTATTGAAGCTTTCGCAAAAAAGCTTTATTACGTTAGCTTACTGTTTGTTTCACTTTTTACTAGATACATGTTGCCAAGCAACATTAATTAGCTTGCTGTTCGTTTCACTTTTTACTAGATACATGTTCCTAAGCAATGTTGAGCAACCAAAAACACTCAACCAAACACCACACATATGTTTGAGTGTATGTGTTTAAACAATTTTCATTTGAGAAATTAAAATACTAGAAATATATCAACCAATAAGAAATGTATATCAAACGAAAGATAACATCTTCATTTACCTACAAAAAAAATTTTTAAAAAAATGCATCTAGCCGTTTCCTCAAATTCAATGAAATAAAGATTACAACAATAAAAACCTGACATGACTCCTCATACCGTAAGGTAAGACGTATTCTACGTCAAAATTATTCTACTGAACTCATCCATCGTCTTTGTAATTAAAAAAGTTGTTCTTTGTTTTTCCTTAAAGACACTTTCATTTCTCAAACTCAGTTTAGATTTATTGTTTGCTTACAATATTTACAGTTGCCGAAGTGTCAAAACTCTGTTATCGACGGCCAAACACTGTTATCTATGACAACTGGCAAAAGTTGCCTATTATGCCGCCGTGCCAAAAACCGCAGCAAAGAGTCACTCGTAGTGAATGCATCGGCTTCTCCTCGACGAGTGTAGATTTTCCGAGCCCCAAATACTTTTGAAAATGGGCTTCATCGGATAATATGATTTTTCTGTAAAAATGCTCATCTTCAGCCAAATGAACTTCGGCCCATTCCGTGAAGCGAAAACGCATCGGATGGTCTGAATGCTTCATTTCTTGGACTAATTGGACTTAAAATTTGTCATAATTTTGATGTAAATTGTTTGTGAATGAGTAGCCAAACTCTGGCATATTTTCATCGTAAAAAAATGCACAAGAACCGGGTATAAGACCACACGAAAAATGTTCATAGCGTGGATGTTTTCTGTCCGTTTCTCTATTTTCTTTTATGAACTTATTTGAAATTTTATTTACATTTTTTCTTTTTCTATTTATTTTTTCAATACTACTATTATACTATATTTTAAATCGATCCCACTAATTATTTCCAAATTCCAATGGTGGAGATTGAGGTAAAAATATCATCAATTCAGTAAAGTTTAAAATGGTGAAAAACTCACAATCTTTAAATTGAAGAACTTTTTTATTGAATTGACGAAATTTGTCATCACTTCAATGAAAAACAATTTCTGAACATTTATCACTGATTTGATGGAAAGATTTTCTTTCAGTGTACTAATATATAATTATTCTCTCTTAGAGGGGACAGTAAGTAAGTAAACCGAAAGACTCAGGTCATAATTTTGCTTGGTGATCCTGCATTATATACCTCTCACTTACGTTGTAGTCAGTGCTTTGGAGTAGGAGTCTGGAATACTTGCCTGGACTCCATCTTCAGTAAGCCTGGAGTACGTCTACCAGGCTATTTTCCCAGTACTGCAATTTCCACGTCGTCAGCGTGTGCTACAGCTCAGCAAGTAGTTTTCTTTCGCTCAAGTAATACATCGTCACCTAAAATCCAAAAAGACGTAACAACATTTTCATCACTTTACAGGAGAGGCAAAAGATAGTTAGATATAAAATCGGAATTTTGTGAATAAAATTACCATTTTGGGTCAGAGATGTCTAAAAGTTTGTGGGAATATGTAGTTTAGTCAATTGTAAGTATAGGGACATCGAAAATTTATATAAAATTACAGTTCAAAGAAAAAACGTGGATTTATCAAAAACCTCATCTATTTAATCCTTCCAATAAAATCGTTGATTTTGAACTCAGGTGTTTCAAACTTTGTAAAATCATGTATTTTAGTCAAACAGATCGTAATCAATCAGAAAGAAAATTTTGGAATTTTGTTGTTACGTCATTTTGAATTTTAGGTGACGATATGACGATTTCCTTCCCAACATTTCAGAGATTGTACCTATGTATATTATTTAAGTACCGTGTTTGAATGAATTCATTTATCAATACATACTTAGCATTTTATCTCCTCCTCAGTCACACAATTATATTCTGCTGCTTTAATTCGCTTTTCACCCGCTTTTCTTACGTGATCCCCTAATGGGTTAACATGCACATGCCGATTTGTCTATTCGCAAAATAAAATTGATTTACTTGTTTGTTTTTGTTAAATAATCTAAACTTATGCAATTGACGCTAGTATTTGTCATGTTGTACTAATTGTTCCCTGTTTATGTCGTCCATTGACTGTAATGGCCACTACACCCACTCAGTAAGAGGTAGAATAGCCATCAACTTGACACAGGCCTACTAAGGCGGAAGTTCAATGTGCATCCATCAGTTGTTATTTTTAATTCCATTTAGATGCCACCTAGCAGAGACATAAACAGCGAACAAAAGAGATGAGAACAACAAATAAAAGAAAATAAAGAGAAACTCAAGCTAAAATCTGAACAATTTTGGGGGTCGTAAAATTGTAAAAATATCGATGTAAATAAACGTTAAATAACTACAGTAGAAACTCGATATAAACAAATTAAGACATTTTGTGAACATATCTAATATTTTACTGTCAAAAAAACCAAATTACCGATTTCGAACAATGGATTGTTTGGGTCAGTTTTCTTAACACTTTGCAAACTGCGACTCCGACTCCGGAATTTATAACATTTGAACTGCGTCTAAGACTCATACAATAAATAATTTAGAGGAAATCAACTGGAATCAAGTTTAGAGGAATCCATAGTCAAAACTGGATCTAAAATACTTGAAGGGACAGTACCGAAGCTTTTAAATGTCAGGTAACTGGATTGTGGATGTTTGAATGCCAATTTTCGACAGTCTCAAATGTGGCAACAATACACGCTGAAAAATCTATAATTTTTTTGTTTGGATGCAAATGCAACGTATTTGTAGCTTGTCGCAAATATAATATTCTTGTCTCCAAACACATTGTGTTTGATATTCAATACTATATGTTGGAGACACAATTATTAAAATGTTAAAATATATATGTTTTTGAGGCCCATATATGCCTACGTTTGTTAAATACAAAAATGAAGTAGATTTTCAAATCATGAAAACATGCTTGCACGTAACTATATGTATATACCAAACATATACAGTGGTGTGCGACAAAATAGAGTCACACACTCTTCAAAACTTTTATTCTCTGCAAATCAGTGGTCCAAGATGTTTCATGTCACGAAATTCTGAACCTGATTGACCGGTCCTCTTCTGAATATAATGCCGTCATTTTTAATAAATTGTGTACACTACTGTGCTCCAGGTCAGTGTCAGTGTCAGTATTTTAAAGGCTATGTAATGACGTGTACTATAAAATAGAGTCAATTACAAAAAAAATATTTTTTTTTTTTGAAATGGTTAATGGTAGTTTGGATTTGAATTTGAAAACAAAGTTTAGCTTCTAAATAT
The DNA here is from genome assembly GCA_963931995.1 of Phaonia tiefii. Classification (NCBI taxonomy): domain Eukaryota; kingdom Metazoa; phylum Arthropoda; class Insecta; order Diptera; family Muscidae; genus Phaonia; species Phaonia tiefii. The sequence continues at coordinate 150,552,219 of OZ008371.1, forward strand.
GATTAATGTTTATTAGTAGCATTAATAAATTGTCATTATTGACGTTCCAAAATGGGCCGATGTAAATATTGCAATCATGAGCGCCAAGAAAGAATAAAAAAGACGATAAAAGAATTCAGAAGCTACATACAAATTACTGACATAATTGGATGCTCAAAGAAAATGTTGTAGACCGGAATAAAATATAACCCCAATCCAGGAAACAGACGGTAAAACCCTGAAAATAACAGAACATTTGGAACCAAAAATATTGCGCCACGTAGAGTACGACTTTTGTTACCTCTTCCGCCCTTAAAAGGCAATACGATCGGGATGTTGACACCTCTACATTAAGAAAAATGCTAACTAAAAACAATTTAAAGGCAAAAAGGAGCATGTGAAATAGTCGGTACGCAAATGGCGAAATATTTTGAGGACAGCTGAAACTAAAGTGAGATTGGGTAATTATGATAAAAGTAATCTTCCAACACCAAATCAGCAGTGAAAGTGGGGAAAGACCTCACTGAACCATTCTGTACCAAGCGAGGACTTAGACAAGGCGACACACTTTCGTGCAATCTCTTCAACATCTTAATGGAGATAATAATGAGAAAGGCTGTAGTAAATACGTACAAGGCCATTAACACTAAAAGCCATATGTTGCTGGCGTATGCTGACGACATAGACATGATTGGACGAAATTTGCGAGAGATTACTGCAGTATTTTCAAGAATCGAAAAGGAATCAGCGAAGGTGGGTCTTGCTGTTAATGAGGGCAAGACAAAATTGATGGTGTCAACGACTAGAGAAACCTCTCGACTTGGTCCGCACTTGAACGTTGACAACCGATTTAATTTTGAAGAGGTAGATGAATTTGTCTACCTTGGATCCGCCATGAACAAGGACAACAACGTCAGCCTGGAGATAGATAGGAGAATTGTGCTTACAAATAGATGTTATTTTGGGCTCAGCAAGCAGTTTAGGAACAAAGCCCTCTCTCGACGGACAAAAGTCCAGCTATATCAGACTCTCATTTTACCTGTCTTGACATATGGCTCTGAAACTTGGGTCATATCGCAAGCGGATGAAAAACACCTGGGAGTTTTCGAGAGAAAAATTCTCCGTAAAATATATGGGCCTGTTAGGGAAAACGGCGAGTACGGACGTCGCTGGAACGCAGAGCTATATAGTCTCTATTCTCACGTGGACATAGCTAGACGAATCAAAGTGTGCCAATTGCGTTGGCTAGGCCATGTTATCAGAATGGATGAAGGTGAGCCAGCGCGAAAGATTTTTGATAACGTACCCGATGGAAGCAGGAAAAGAGGACGACCAAGACTCCGCTGGAAAGACCAGGCAGAAGAATCCCTCCGTATCCTAGGTGTTACCAACTGGCGAGAAAAGGCGAAGGATAGAGCCAGTTGGAAGAATATGTTGAAATTTGTTTAATTTGTTTGTTTAATTAATATGTGTAAGACGTCTGACCTCATGACGTTGTAATATAGTCAATAAAAGTAAAGTAAGTAAACTTCCTGTACGAAGACCTTCCAACACCGAATTCAGGCCCCAGAACACAATCCAAACAGTTAAACGTGGTAGCGGAAACATAATGGTACGGGGTTGTTACTCTTACATTGGGACAGAACCTTTATACCAAATTGAACAGACAATGGACGCTGCATATTATACCACTGTATTTAAAAAAAACATCATGATGCCTTGTGCTAAATGGGAAATGCCGCTTCGATGGGTGTTTCAACATAATATCGACCCCAAACACACATCGAAGCGAGCAAAAGCTTCGTTTGAAAATAATAGTGTCGTAGATTTAAGATGGTCTATGCAGTCGCCGGGCTTAAATCCTATTCAGAATTTGTGGCGGGACATTAAAGTGTCTATCAAAGGAATAAACCAATTTAATAAAGATGAGCTTATGACACTGGTATAATCGGCGTGGAAACATGATTTGTGGAGACTTGATGATTCAATGTCAAGGCGTTGCTTAGCTGTGATAAAAACTAATAGTTAGTTAATAAAGTACTGAGATAATATAAAGGATTAATGAAACATACATTTTATTTGACATAGCTATTTATTCTAGTTCAGATGATGAATCGCGATGACTCTATTTTAATTCACAGGCAAAACGGGGCATTTTGAAATATTTTGATTTATACCTAATGATTTAATTTTAAATTACGACATTAATATTCTAAAATGTTGTATCTAGTTCTTAATTGAGCAATTAAAAATAAAAGTTATAAAAAAAATTTAATTTTTCTACATTTGTTTTTGTTTTGAAAATGTTGATTAGTGTTGACTCTATTTCATCGCACACCACTGTACATGGTTCCTGCAAAATGTTACTGAGGCAGTTTTCTTTCACACAAACAGGATCAATATACATCTCTTTAAAAAAAATGTCTTTCTCTAACTTGTACGAGTATTAATTAAAAAACCCATTAGTAAACTTTCTAGAAAGGGGTTTCAAGATATCTATTGCATTTAAAACAACTACAGCGGAAAGTTTTTTTCAAAACGACCACTTAGCTGTTTTCTAAATTTCATCGCATTATTTCGGAACCTATTATCAGTATAATATAGGATGACCAGATAAAAACGTTAGGAAAACAAATTTCAATAAAACAACAATGGTGTGAGATATCAAACTAATTCGGGCTTTATTTTGAAGCTACATTTATTTTATTATGTATGGAATAGCACATCATTTAAATAGCCGTCTCGGCTTCGCTGGAAGTGCTTCAAGCGGTCGGAACAATTTTTATGACTTGGTATTGCCACATAATGGGCAGCGTTATATCGGCAACGGTGTATTGAATATCGGTCTCGTGCTTGTCCAAATTGTTTGCCTTTTTAGCGTAGATCAAGGACTTGTCGTTGCCCCAGAGAAAATAATCGAGGGGCCAAGTCTCCATACTTTTCCTTCATCTCCTCGAGCGTTCCATCGCTTGTATGGCGTGTGGGCCGTCTTGTTGGAACCACGTTAATGTCGAGTTCTGCTTAACAGCGAGGACTATTGACGGAAACGGTGTCTCCTTCGTATTTCGAAATATGGCCCGATGATGCAGCCATGCCATAAACGGTACCAAACATCCAATCTTTGAGAATGCCGTGGTGCTAGGTCGAACAATTGTGAATTGTCTTCGCTTAAATGGCAATTTTACTTGTTGAAATAGCCGTTGAGCCAAAAGTGGGCCTTGTCGGAGAATATGATTTTTTTATGGCCAAAATTTTTTACGGCCAAAATTTCCAACTAGTGAACTCACGGCGTTGTCTATGATCGTCCGGCTTCAATTCTTGTGTCAGCACAATCTTATAGGGATGTAAGCCCAAAGCCAAACGCAAAATATCCCGGGGTGGCTCGAGATGCCCAAGTCAGTCGATACGGCGTCTTCGATACGGCGGCTTTATTTTCTTCACTTCACACCAATCTCTGTGTGGTTGGTGGCTTAAGGTCCAAAGGGGGGTGTACACGCTGAAATGTTTTCAGAGTGCGACGAATTGCCTGCACATGGAATCTATGATGACGGCCGGACCTCACAACGGATTTCATGATTCGTATTTACAACTGAGCCGGAATTTCGACAAAATTTTTTACTATTTTCCACACGTTCGGCAGGTGTAAAACGGCGCATGAGGAAATGGCAAACGTTCTTGAATATTTTGACAGCTGAATGTCATTGGTAAATATGACAGCTTTTGAAATATAACAATTGGAAAAAGTATCATTACTATATGGTCACCCTATATAATATCACTATACAAGAATTAAATAAAATAATTTTATCCGAACCGTGACGACCCGAAAACTAGAGTCAACATAGAAATAAAGTTTCCACTTTAAATAACAGTATAACTGATTTATTAACCCATTCTAACCAGTGTATACGACAGTGCTCTCACTAATAATACCAAGCGACTAACGTCTTCCGGGTAGTACGAGTATTCTATTCCTTTTCTACTTCTATTTTACTTGTTTTTTTTTTTATTTTATTATTTTTATATACGACTCCAACTCTGAGAATATTTCATAAACTCCGACTCAGATACCGGTAAACAATTTTGTTTGGCACAAGCTTGATGGTCCGCTGCAACAGTGCAGGCCATAATATTTGGTCTATACATATAGTCAAAACTTAAAAAAATGCTACATCAAACTTAAGAGTAATTTTGTGCTAATTTAGTGTCCATGGCTGTATATTTCCCGTGATAGCATTTGATGTTTCCGGCGAGGATTTCGATAAATTAAACTTAAATTTTAACATTCAGATCTCGGGTGATCTAATCTGCGATGAACGCGTTAATTGTTATATTTTTTAAAACATTTTGAAACAAAGATCTTAAGTGTGCCCTTGATTGAATGCAGAACCCACTCTTTAAAATGTTCCTATGCTTCTGCCCGGCCGTTTGTAGAAGTAGGGAAATAATTTTAGGATCTTTCGTTTTCTTAAATCTAACAGTCAGACAGGACGTGACACTAAATGATTTTAAAATTAATCTTGCATTGTACAAATTTGTTCTTCAGGGACTAGTCTAAATCAATTTTTCATCCATATTCGGGAACACCAGGATGGGGGGAAACTAATGGTTAAAACGCACACAATAGGCTACTTTCTTATTCCACAAAATATAGTGTAGTCATTCAACCTTTTTTCCATTAGTTACATGCAACGAGTCCTTACTGTATTTTCAGTATTTTTTTATATTTTTTTTTTTGCCGTTAACCTTAAAAATTATTTAACACATTTGTGTCAATCACTTTCATTCTGTGTTCCCCTTTCATCTGCTTGTTTGGTATGGAAGGGGAAACGCGGATTCACCATCATGACGTCATTTAATGGCTCCAAGCGGAGTCCCCATCATTACATGATGCTGGGCATGTGTATATGTACATATGTATGTATATTATGTACATAGATGACTAATTCAGCTGTAGCTTCAATGAAATCAAAAAAACTTAAACAAATTAAAATATAATTATTCATTGGTCATTACTCAGCAAAAATGTTGCTAGATTTGGTAAAAGTCGATTACAGACAGAGAAGTTTTGAAGATTTCCTGGAATCTCAGGTGTTGTAGAAATAAAGAGATAGGAAGAGAAGCAGAGTTGGAACTATTTTTACAGTTTTTTATTTTATTTATTTTTCGCAGCTAATAAACAATTGAATACAATTTTATAATGTCATCATACTCAATGCAAGAACGTGTACAAATTTTTAAATTTTTTTATTTTATTATTTTTTTGAACAATCTGATTATGAGCGATGAAACACATTTTCATTTAAATGGATATGTTAATAAACAGGATATGGTGTGGAACTATGGCTGATAACCTTATGGGTTCACATTTTTTTTTTCGAAAATGAAGCGTCTTCGGGGTGGTATATCGGACCATGTTGCACAATTTTTTATGTCGGGTAGTTCTCAATAATCCTATGATGGTACCGCAAGATGGATCTACAGTTTACACCGCGGGAGACACAATGCTATAGCATTTCATATCAGCCAGTCGAAGTTGGTCCACCCTGTATTTTTCCACAAAAGCTGAATAGAGCCGCTCAGTAAATTGATGACATTTGGTGTGTTGCATATGGGCGGTTGAATGTTGGAAAGTGTTGCTTTATTAATACCAGATATAGGCAATGGATCAAACCATCCAACAAACAATCAGCAACGGAATTTCAATTTGTGCGTTAAATTTTTTGTGTAAATACACCACAACTATATATACTAACAATAAAATATATCGAAAAAGTCCCAAAAAATTTTGTAATTCTAAGCCAATTTACGTCAAATAACTCTCTATCGCACCGACCGCACCACGAATAGTGTGAAAGGAAATGCCAGATGAGAACAATGGCAGCTCTGTATGTACGTCATTACTCTATGGACCGTATAGTCAGAATAAATGGAAATAAATCATATATTTTAAAGACAGTATGATATTTTTAATAGAACACAAACCCCCGTATCCAAATGTACATATATGGATCTAAAAGGTCAGGTTTCTTTTATTAAATAGCTTTAATGCAACCGAATCTCTCGATTTCGAAAATGTGCGTTTTTACTTAAAGTTACGAAATGTTTAAAGAAAGGAAATGACCATTTTCAGGGCATTCACTTACTCCAGTGGATCGGCCTGTTGTGTGGTCTTCACTCTTAGATGTCACTCTCTGTTTGGTTATCAGTGTTATGATTAAGAAGGCAACCATTTTAAGATGTTTGTCCTCGATGAAGAATCATATTTCTGACCTCTGTTCCGATGGTGAAAATTCAACTGACCGGAATTTTGTGTTGGTGGAAAGATTTATGATACCCTCGAGACAATTCTTTTATTTACTATAGTCGTTTCACTGCCAAGGCAGCCTCATAATTTATGTGGACCCCAATGGGATTTAGTATGGTTTCTAATATCCTTGACAATAATGTTATGAATTTCCTTAATCCAAAGCACATCAGCTATTTATACGAGTTTTATTGCTTGCCACTAAGATCTCTAGCAGTTTCTAGATTGTTCTACCCGATTCCAGAACCACTGTTGCAGTTGGTATTGCGGGTTTGAAACTTTTAAACTGCAGGTACACCAACCAAGATTATCGCTTTTTCGGGATTATAAATGTCAAACTCCATAAGAAAAAACGTCGATAATTTCGAAAATGCGTTAATCTTGTTTGGTGTAAATGCCGTTTAAAAGGCAAAGATTAGTGGACAAGGTTATCGCTAACCTGGCCGCGATAAACGGTGGTGTAAATTCGTTATTACTCATTTGCAACGGATTCGTCAACTGGTTTGTTCTAAGGATATACTTTCAGGCGCAGCATTTAACGCTCTGTTATTTACATTAATGCTGTTTTTTATTCCATTAAGCTATCGACACTTACGGCTTTTCAAATAAAACGATCCACACTTAATACTACGAAATGTGGCAAAGTTTGCTGTAATGGGTGGAAAAAAATGAGATACGGCAACACGTTTGTAGCCAGTGCCAACAAATACATGGTAGCAGCACATGTTGTTGTAGTTGTAATCAACAACAACAGATATTTTATGTTGGTTCATTCGTTTCAGTTGTCAATCTACACAAATATACATATACCAACAATGCAAGAATACAAAAAAAGTATAAAAACAAAATACATATGGTGTTGATCATCATCTGTGTAAACCACTATACCGGATAGATAATTCTACCTTGATCAATATGTATAACATTTAAGGTGGTTTTACACGACATGTATTTTACGTGCCACTTTTTTGACCCGTCTGTTTTTCGTATGCCTGTCAAAATTATTTAAAAAAACACGGCTTTTAATTTGTTGTGTTTAAACGTTCACATGTAAACCATATGCCATAACCTCTGATTGTCATTAACAGCTGATGTTGTCATGTCAAAAAACAGCATAAAAACTGATTAATACTTTTTTTTAGAATTGTTAATAAATTACTTACCTTTCCTTGTTGTTTATTAATTTTAATTTAATTTTACCACTCCTTGAAATTGTTCTCCTTCCACAAACGCTTTGTTGTTTATCAAAAAACAGCTGATGCGATACGGTTTTACATACAAAAATAGAACACGCCCTATTTCAAAAATTGCCATATGTATTGCACGATGCATTGTTCATATGGCATGGCTGATAGCGTTCACACGAAATGCAAAAATTTTTCATCTGCAAAAGTGACATGCGATATGTAAAATACATGCCGTGTAACAGCTGCTTTATCGCGCGTTGTTGCGAACAATTTAATTCCAATTTTGTTTTCAATCGGAAATAAAAATCTATGCTTCAAACTTAGAGACAAAAAAGTATATCTACGTAGTCTTCCATTAAATAAAATAATTTTAATGAACTTAAAATGTGTAAACCATTTTGCAAATTTCTGCTGTTGAGTCTCTCCTTGATAACAGTTTCATAACTTTTTGTTGCCATTGAACATGTGGCAACATTGTCATTGCTCAAGTCGGAATTTAATTGGGGAATTAAAATGCCACTTAATATCGCTTAGCTGCCCCGTACAAATTAAGCTACAATTAACTTTAGCGGTGTAAAAAAACACACTTATTATATATTTTAATTTGGTCATTAAGAGTAAGTAAGAGCTTTTACTTAATCGTAACAATAAGATAAAATAGTTCCTTTACACTTTACGCCTGTCAAACTTTGATCCTTGCAATTTTAATACGATTTGCATTATTATAGTAAATATTATATTCCTCGTCAATTGTTGTTAGTTGTAAAACAGATTTATACTTTCCATAACAAAACATTTAATAAAAAGCTAAGTGACGTTTAGGTCATAGATTAACTTATAGATTTGTTGTCCGTCTCCCCTGACGTTCCTCTTTGCCTATTTTTACGAACATCGAACAAAATACTGCACTTTTAATTTTGTGCATTCACAATGTCCATATATTTACATAAATTGCACGTTCACAGTAACAGTTTCGGCTGTGTTCGTTCATCAAACTTCAGCGAGGCAAATTATCTCTTGACGTTAAACCTTCCAACATCCAGACGCTCGTATTCCTTCCGTCGAAAAACAAAAGTGCGACTTGAATTATCTTGAATATGTTAGTCTATAGCCCAGGCATACGGTGATGTAGTTTTTTAGATTTCAACTCACAAAACAAAATATACTTTATTATTTCTAAATACCAAAACATCATAAAGCGGGACTTCCCTGTAAAAGCGGGATTGAAATCCAAGGCAGGATGAGACATCGAAAAGCGGGATAATTGGTCAGGTTAGACATAAGACATGTCATCTGTATAGTCGGTATCATATACTATAGTTGTTCATATACTTATGTATATACTATACTGAATGCCGAACGGTACTTCTGCATAAGTTGCCTCCATCACCTCGTCCATAAATAAAAGAAACAATATGGGGGACAAGGATAGGTTGGCTTTCATTTCCATTAAAATGAACTTTATACGCTGCATCTCTGTACAGCTCACGGAACATGGATACTATCTTGAACGGTATCCCCTTTTAACAACAACAACAAAACACCACATTCGTATCTGTAAAATGGATAATAAAAGAGATAATTAGGTGGTAAAACTTCCATTTGAGATAAATGACAAAATTGCTTACGGAAATTTCCCAAGAACTGAATACGGGGCTTTAAAACTAAGTACAAGCCCGATACGTGAAATTGCAAAATTATAATTGAAAGCAATCGGGTATTTTTTTATAGAATATTTTTTTTTTTAGAAAAAAAGTACTACTTAACAAATTCCTCTCTCTTTCCATCATAGTCATAATGAGTTAGCATTCAAAGAAGCCACAATTGCTTTGTATTCTGTACTGAATAGCTGTTTTTTTTTTATTGTTTATGTTTTGTACTTCTTTTGTGTTACTCTCGTATTCCCATCCCCATATGTTTTCTCACTGGGATCTGGTTTGTTGTTGGCGGTTTATTTCGTACGATTTTAGCTGGAGTTTATTAGTTGGCCCGTGTGATTGTGTAGTCACTGCGTTTAGTACTCACAGCAGTCAGCAGCAGTCACCCAGTCTCAGCCGTCGCAGTCTTCGTCATTCAGTTACGTTTGGCACGCGAATACGATTGGATTGAATTTTTAGTGTTTTTAAACTCGCGTCTGTGAAACATAACAAACCGAAGCGAACGACAACGAAATCTGTTGTTTCTACATACACAGAAAGAAGTAGCAAAGTGAAATAAACACCTAAATATAACGAAACAAATAAACATAAAAAAATATTACTAACAAATTTTGGCATAATATATATATGTATGTATATTCTTAACGGTATTTGATTATGTGTAAAGAATTTAATGGAAACAATTTAAAAGTGACAAGTGAAATTCTTAAGTTTGTTAGTTTTCCATGTACTATGTAAAATCGAGTGGAGTGTGATTTATAAACAATTTAATTAAATTGTATCTTTTTTCCCACATTATTTGTTTGTTGTCTGTGATCTCATTTGGTTTGTAGTTTAAAGTGAGATACTAAATAAACAAGTTTAAATAGGATTATTAAAAGTCATTGGAAATTGCCATTTTCGAACATGTGATTTTATGAATTTGGCAAAATTCAAGGACGCGGGCAGGCAAAAAAAAATTTTTAAAAATAAACCAAAATTAAAGAAAAGGTAAAGAATGTGAGAACATGGAAAAGTAGCCATCGTAACCGTGTGGTAGAACTTTTGAAAAAATCGTTAAATTTATATTGCACAAAGTCGCCCGGCCTCAGGCAGGGGAGTTAAAATTCCCTCTGTACCTTAAGTCGATGTGTGGCAAAATCGGAAAAATCACTCGGTACTTTTTAAAAAAAAATTTTTTTTCTGGATGGTTACCATAACCAATCTCATGGTTACTGTACGCACAAAAGTGGACTTATTTGGACTTACAGACATCCCACGAAAAAAAAGAATGACACCACGGAATTCGTGGCACAAATTCCTTTCGTTGAAGTACCCACACTAATCCATACCCAAATGTTCCTGGGTGTGACGGTTTTTTGGACCCTGTGGGCCCCATAGGTCCGTGCGACGGCTAGTTTTCAATTTTCTCACATTCTTTAATATTTCTTTAATTTTGGTTTTTTTTTTAAAAATTTTTTTTTGCCTGCCTGAACTTCAGCCATGAATTTTTCTTAACAAATTATTTTCAAAAAAGAAAAAATAAATCCCTATAAGACGTAATACAATAGAAATTGCGAAGGTGTTGCTATTAAAATAATTGCACACAAGAAATTCGATATTCGAGTTCGGGTGATAGAGTTAACTCACTTCTATCAATTGTTAGTTATACTAGAAGAGAATTGGAAGATTTGTAACGAACAGGTACAGAGTTTTTAAAATCGGAAAATAACAAAGACTTTTGTGTTACCCGAGTTTTGTTTCTACTGGGTTGTTAAATATACATAATCTTATTGCTAATTATGATTTGTAGTTACTTATCTCATTACAGGCAGTTCGATTTATGTTAAGTGATTGGACCTTAAGAGGTTAAATTGGCAGGAAATCCACAAATTTGCTTTAAATTTTAAACATTATAGGGCATTTATGTATATGCACTCGATCTTTTAGATCTTCTTGATAACGCTATGCAACTTTTTTGACGTCATCGAGGGCAAACTCCTCGTGTGAAATTTATCGAAGTACTTATTGACAAACCCAATCGGGTTTTGCTAGTTTAGCTGCTGTTCGGATTGTATGACCTCGTGCATGAATTGCACTTTTCGTTTTCGTAAACACTTGTTGAATAAGAAAAATTGGTCCCTCATAAATACTACGTACTTTTTTTACTGAAATACCTGTAAACAATTTTATGTACAATTTTTCTGAAAGGGATTTCGGAATGGGTGCCTTTTTCAAGTGTGATATACAAGGTGTTTCAAAAGAAGTCATCCGATGTTGTTTGGCTCTCATTTTTTTTCTAAATGATAAACTTCGAATCTGTTTTTTGATTATGTTTATTTGAAACTTTACAATTTTATTGGTTAAGTTGAGAAGATGATATCGGCGCCGTCACAATTGATTACCATACGGAACTTCGAGCGACAGCTTCTCGCACTCGTGCCGAATGTTGACATTGAGGGCTTCCAGGGTCTCGGGCTTGTTCACGTAAACACGGGACTTCAAAAAACCCCACAAAAAAAGTCTGGAACGCTTAAATTGGGCAATCTTGCGGGCCAGAGCAATTCGGCTGTGGCTCGCGCAGTGTGTGCTGTTGCTCCGTCCTGTTGGAACCACATGTCCTCCAGTCCTAATTCGTCGAATTGCGGCAGAAAAAACTCGGCTAACATGGCCATATAGCGCGCACCGTCCACTGTTATCGTTTGACCAGCGGCGTTCTCGAAAAAAAATGGTCCGATGTCTCCTCCAGCGTGAACAGCGCACCATGCAGTCACTTTGAGCGGGTGTAATGGCTCCTCGTGCATCACTCGTGGATTTTCGGTGCCCCGGAAGTGACAGTTTCAATTCTGCAAAATCATTTAGCAGCTGCTTTAGAAAAAAAAAACGGGTCTTACTACTGAAAGAGTGATTTTTCATGACAACGACCAAAAACTTTCGCCCAAAATCGTTAAAAACGGGTTAAACAATCAACAATTTACAACTATTAAATGACCAGCGCAGTCACCGGACTTAAACCCGATCGAAAAGTTTTGGAGTTACATAAAATCTCAGTTCGCCAAGTACCCAGATGCTCCAAAAGGCGTAAACGAGTTGTGGGATAGAGTAAAATAAACTTGGGATGCTATTTCAGTGGAAATTACGGTAAAATTTTGCAACAGTATGCCTCGGTGTATACAAGGTTTTAAAAACCCCAAAGGCGTTACTGGACAAAATATTGAATTAGAAAACAAGTAAATTAACATAAAACCAGAGTCCAAAATTGTAACATTTGTATAACTTTACAATATTTACTGTTCACTTTGTATATATCAACATAGAATTAAAATTGTTTTTTATTTTTATTCACGAGAGAACAATAAATTGATTTAGTTAATTTTCTTTTTGTATTAACTCAAATATTTAAAATAAACAAATGTATTTTCAAACTGTGTCGCCCCTGTTACAATTTTGCTCGTCACTGTATGTGAGGGTGGTGTCTGGTCACCCTAAATGAACTATATAGTTCATGAACTTAACAACTCTTGTTGTTAACCATGAGAGACTGAGAGAATAATAATACCTTTTGATTCTCATGTATTCCGATACTGAGATAATAATAATTCTTGTTGGCTCTCGTGGTATGTTTCGATAAAGTACTTGTTTGACTCAACAACAACATTGTTCAAATTTTAATTTCCTGTCAAACAACGGCTTATTGAAATCAAATCAGTGTTATTATTTTCTGTATATATTCCGGTTAGGTATAGGGAATTAAAGGTGGCATTCATTCTGCAAACGGATTAAGGGTAGTATTCTAAAAGTCCTGAAAGTGAACGTAAACGCAGAACCCAACGCGAACGCCAAAGTCAAAAAATGGTAGTTTATATATCACTTCGCGCTTGCATTTGTTTACGAAAGCTGTCACTGACATATGCGGTTTTTAGAGTTGCCCAACTAAAATAAACAATTATAGATTAGAAAAAGTTATTTTGAGTGAAATGCTCAGAATGAAAAAGATTACAAAATTTAGCTCCATTTCAGTAGATCAACAGATTTTAAGATTGCTATTATTTATGGACGTCGGTGGTGCAATGGTAGTTTGCGCGGCTCTTGTGCATGAGAACGTGGATTCGATCCCTGCTCAAACCACCTTAAATTTCTTTCGACGGCGCTCACCTCGCTTAGTGACGGCGACACTATCGAGTATTTAGCCATGAAAAAGGTCCTCAAAATACCGTTCGGAAGCGGTGTAAAACTGTAGGTCCCAATCAGTGAGTGTAAAACTAGAACGCGCACAGCTCACTGATTGAGAGAAGCTCTCCCTAATCCCTACATGGGATGTAACGGGAAACCATTTATTTATTTATTTTTAAGCTATGTTATTTTTGGGTTCAATTTCCCATTTGGCGGTATGTATTGATTGTATTGTATTGGTTCTTTTGTTTATTATTGTCAACATCAACTGATGTCTATAATTTTTAAATATAGTATAATTATAAAAGTTTTGTAATTTTGAACTATTTAGTTTGAGCTCTATCCGTCGAATGCATTTCAGTCAAAATTGGCAACTATTAAACATAAACAGCTACTAAACATAAACAATGAAATGCAAAATACTTCCATCTGCCTATCCTCGATCGACATTTTTCTTTAAATTTGTAATTTCTTCAACTAACGCGAGGAACTGTGGCGTGTTCAATTTGACAGCTGAAGTGATAAAAAACGTTGCGATGCGTTTTATAAACTACCCATTAAATAACGTAACTCATCGCAGGTAGTCACCGAACAGCTGTGACGTTTTAGAAACTACCAAAACGACAAAAGCAACGCGAAGTGACTGATTCACGACTTATAGAATACCACCCTAACTCACAGGTCCTTATACCTAAGGAGTGCGTAGGAAATAAATGATACATATATTTTTGGTAAAAAAAAATCAAGATGCATGGATTAATTTGATTTCAAGTATTTCTCTATTTTATTTATTAACAAAAATTAAGTTCAAATTCATTTTTTACACTGTCTTACAAATATTTAGTTTTTATTTATAAATTTATTTAAATACCGCTTAACTAAGGCCCAATATCTTTCGATTGGACGGAGTTCTGGACAGTTAGGTGGATTTGCCACTACATTACTGTTTTGGTAACAGTCAATAGCTCTTTTATTATAATGGCAAGACGCGAGATCGGGCAAAAGAATGTAGAAACTTCGTGCTTTCTTAAAAATGGAAGAAGTCGTTTTTGTAGACATTCCTTGCTATACACTTCAGTATTTATCGTGCCAGTTGTAACGAATGAGCTGCTCCTTTCTCCACAAGTGCAAATGGCTTGCCACACCAAAAATTTCTTGGGAGCTTGTCTTTTTTTGAACTCTGTTCTATTCTGCAACATTTCCTCTACTATCTGCAATATAAAAGTCGGACAGCTCGTAAGTTTCATCATCCATTACACACAATCCATAATTTGGAATGAAATTTCTTTGTACATTGTTAGCTCGCAGTATTGCTTCCGACTTATTTTTGAAATTTCTATCGGGCACTTTTTGGACTTTGTAAGTTTTGAGACCTGACACTTTTTTTCATTTTTCTTACCAAAGACTCCGAGCAATTGTTCTTCTGAGAAACTTTTCTTCCTTATACGTTTGGATTTTTCTTGAGAATGTCTAATATTTTATTTGCCTTCCTGATGTCTGAAAAACCTTTTTTTCTGACCTTATCGATCGTCATATATTTTTGTATAGCTCTAGAAACTGTGTTATTGGACACCCCTGCCATCCTAGCAATTGTTTTATACGGACGTCTTTCATTGGACGTCGAACATTTTAATTATCTTTTCGCGAACTTTTTGTTGGCCCTCCATTTAAAAAAAAAAAAAACTAAAGGAACGATTGGCGTTGTATTAAGCACGTGGTTTTTGATGGCACTCACAGATGCCAAATGTCATGCCATCTAAATGCATTGGATCATAGAGTAATATACTAAGAGTTTGCAACAGACGGATAAATAAAATAAAAATAAATGGTTTCCCATTACATCCCATGAAGGGACTGGGGAGAACTTCTCACAATCACTGAGCTGTGCGCTTTCCAGTTTTCACTCACTGATTGATTGGGACCTACAGTTTTACACCGATTCCGAACGGTAATTTGAGAAGCTTTTTCATGGCTAGATACTCGATAGTGTCGCCGTCACTATGCGTGGTGACCGCCGCCGAAAGTAAATTTTTTTTTTTGAAGGTGGTCAGAGCCGGTTTCGAACCCAGGATCTCATGTACAAGAGGCGCGCACACTGACCATTGCACCACCGACGGCCACAACAGCCGGATACCAAGAAAAATCACTGGAAAAGTTGGAACACAGAGTTATACAAACTTGGCAACCCACACAGAATGAGATAAATCTTTATTTTAATACATTTGTGTTTCAATTGTAATCTCTATAAACAGTTTTACTCTAACACTTCATTACATTTTGTTTTATTTCACTTGTTATCTCTTTTTTCCTCGATTTAATTATCACAAAAATACTCCCAGTTGATGAGCTTTGTACTTTTGGTTCAATGCACAAAGACAAATGTGAGAAAAACGCCTTGAGCAACCCTACATACTTCCAGTCATCTATCGCTATTTCTCTTTGTTACTTTATCCTGCATGTTTCGCCAACTCTAAGGTTGATCAGCTGTGGCATAGAACCCCCTGCATTGGATACAAAAAAAAAATTAAGCCTAAAAGTATGCACCATTTATTTCGTACGCAATGCTTATCAGTCTCTCAGCTTTCCTTCTGAAGACATAGGAAAGCTTCACATCTGCCTATAACCAGAGGTATTTCACAGCTGCTCACGTTCCAGCACACACAGCAAGGCACACACCCTACGGAATACGAACTACACGCTCTTGCGAGTTTCACATATAAATCTAAATATTTATCAGAGAGTGTACACTCCTGTCGCATTTGTCGATCAGTTGACTAGGGAACCATTAATTACGCATAGGCGCATAATTTTGTCCTTGGACCGTATGACCTGAACTACAAATCTGTGTAAAGGGATGTGGCCGTCGGTGATGCAATTGTTAGTATTGCGCGGCTCTTGTACATGAGAGCGTGGCCACCCTACATTTCTTTCGACGAAGGTACTTCGAGGCGACACTATCGAGTACCTAGCCAGAAACAGCTTCCCTAAATATCTTTCGGAACCGGTGTAAACCTGTGGGTCCCAACCACTGAGTGTAAAAACTAGAAAGCTCGCAGCACACCGGTTTTGAGAAGTTCTCCACAATCCCTTCATGGGATGTAATGGGAAACCATTTTTTTAGAGAAATGGAATTTCAAAGTCTTAGCTTATTTTGGCGACCTGGCAATTGATGTACAGGGAAAATACCCATGCAAATGCACAGATGTTCTTCATGCCTTTATCATGAGACTTTCTACGTGGCCACAGCGAATGGGTTCAGAGTAAATCGGGAGAAACCCGAGTTCGTAACCTTTACCAGGAACAAGAAGGTTCCTTATATTGAGTCTTGTCTCTAGGTAGTATAGAAATTTTATGAAGAATATAGGAAGAAAATTCAGATACAGTTTTGTTGTTTGGTGACCGGTACTGGACAAATCAACCTACATACATAAGCAAATTAACACCTGATGTCTGTTTATTATTTATACGCTCTCAAAATATATTTCAAATATGTCAGCAAAAATAACAAATTGTGGAATTTTTAAGCACATAATAACAAGAGATATGATATGTTTTTTTATATATTTCTACGTATTCCGACTTTTAACATTAAAATTAGAATTCTTTTGTAATTTCGTTGGGCACTGCATCGATTTTTTCAATGTTATGGTTACCGTGGCTCAGATAGATGCAATAGAACCCAAAACTAATCGCGGGCACTTCAAGTGTTTTGCTAGGAATATTCCCCACAAGGATCGTAGTCTTTTTATCGAGTGAATTAAATAAATTAAAAACAATTTTGTTTTATAAATACACCTACAACGTCTTAACATAATCTACCTTACATGTTTTTGGTGAATAAAACAAATGAACATTTTTGTTTTTCGAAAGTCGATCGTTAAATTTGAATAACATTTAACTGAGTTGTCATAACACACGAGCCCGTTCGCAATAATACACAGTAAGAATTTAAGTGATTCCCATAACACACCCTCTATTCTCTGCTTTGTTTTCGCTTGTCTTAAGAATTTATTAAATCTTTTAAACGATTTATAAGCATAAACATAAAATATGCTAAACACGAACGAACTGTATAAAATCGAGAGAAGAAAAAAATGTTACGCCGTAATATTTGCGATATCTGACGCCCAGACAAACACACAAGATAGAGATAGCGAGACAGACAAATAAACTTATTAAAGATTCAATACGCACTTGCACAATCCAAATTAACGTATAAATATTTATTTAAACATTTTCTTAACCAACGAAATCTTTTGTATTTAAGTAAATATTTTTGTCCTAATTTGTTTAAAGACTATTTTTTAGAGTCCCACCGAATCGGTTTTTTTTTGACCCGAACCCGACAGTACGCGGCAAAAAGGCAACACTCGGCAGAGATTGAACCGATACCGAACTATCTGAACAACATCTGAACAACCAAGATGGATTCATAGATGGTGAACACATAAGCACAGCTGATTTGCTCCCCAACTGTCAAGTTCACATGTATTTTGTTTTTGTATGTGTTTGTTTACATTTATTGTTGGTATAAGTCATAGAGTAAATATGGGTAGAGAAAATCTTTCACTCACCAAATTTCTGACATTTGTCCTCGTGTGATGTATACGTTTGATTTTGAAAAGAATTGCTTTACTAATACCAGATAGAGGCAATGGTTCAAAACAACGAACAAAATAACAACAACGGCATTTCGTTTTGTGTGTTCAAATTAATGTGTTAAATACAACACAAATGTATGCTAACAATAACACTCAATAAAAAAGTTTAAAACACATTTAAATTTCACAGTTTTTCACCAAAATGGCATGAAAAATTAATGCAAGAAGTTATTGTAATTCCACCTGGTGTATATCACTTTTCGTCAAACATCTCTCTATCACACCGACCGCATCACGAAGAGTGTGAAAGGAAACGTCAGATGAGACAAATGGCGGCTCTACTATAAATTTACTCTATGGTATAAGTATGTGCTGGATTTGACACAACGTAAGTGTGAAGCAAAAACAAAATGTATGTTGTTGTTGGCATCAATTTGCCCTCAGCTACAACAACACCTCCTGCGTCTACCATGAGTATTTTTATCATGTGAACAACCTTAGACTTGGCGAAACATGAAGAATAAAGCAAGAAAGAGAAATAGCGATAGATGGCTGGAAGTGTGTAGTTTATTAAATCAATGATTTTTCACATTCAGCATGGGTTGCCAAGTCAGTATAACTCTTGCTCCAACTTTTCCAGTGACTTTTCTTGGTTTCCGGTTCAAGAAAAACAGCTGTTGCAGAATCGATGTATATTACTCTATGAGTATAACTCTTGCTCCAACTTTTCCAGTGACTTTTCTTGGTTTCCGGTCCAAGAAAAACAGCTGTTGCAGACTCTATGTATATTACTCTATGAGTATAACTCTTGCTTCAACTTTTCCAGTGAAGTTTCTTGGTTTCCGATCCAAGAAAAACAGCTGTTGCAGACTCTATGTATATTTCTCTATGAATCATACAGTTAAAACCAGACTCTATATATGTATATTACTCTATGTATCATACAGTTAAAGTCATAGAATCATAAACATTTTTATTTAAATGTGTCACTGGATTTGTGGAAAAAATTCATATCGAATACGATTTAATTTTTGGGTTCTCAAATGTAAAACCGGATAATGGGTTGTTGATTCAAAGTTTTGATTTTATATACATCACTATGTAAACAAAAGTTCATTTTGGTTAACAATTTTATAAATAGGAACGAAACTATTTGGTGGATTGGCAGGATAATGTGACACGCTGCAAATGTACACAAAACAATTCCACGTGTTTATATCGCATAAATATTTGTGTATGGCTTGCGTGAAATGTAAACAATGTTTTTTGTTTAAATGCGCTATAAAGAAAGGTTAAACGTTCAACTAAAATGACAATCTTAGAGAACTCTTAGCAGAGAAATTTTTCTGTTATGAATGCATTTTTTTGACTTTACCTTCTTAAACCTTTAACATGTCTTGCGCATTCTCATGTCTGACCAGTGGTTTCCTTAATGAACTCAACAATCATGAAAATCACGTGCTATTTGTTGATTTCTTTCATACATATGTATATGGTTACGTCCGTCAACAACCGATTATCATTACCATTTGAACCATGTCATAAAAAAGTCCATATCTACCACAGTCTCTACTCTTTGTTTTTCTTTTTCTTACTGCTGTAAATCAATAATAAATAATTAATTATAAATGAAAACAAAAGGCGGAAAGGATGATTTATAAGCAGTTAATGGAATATTATGTAAATTATAGGCCAAGTAAAAAGTCACAATAACTTCATGCCTGATAAGTATAAATGGTTGCAATTTTAATTCAATTTTAACCTTAATAGTGGTTAATTTCTTGAGATATTTTATAGAAATTAATGGGCATCAAAGATGATAGAAAACCATAGATGATGGAATATAAGTGGTGGATTTGAAAGGCAAGGGAAATTTTGTAGATGACGCAGGAATGGTGGATGTGGACAAACTTCCATGAAATCAAAAATTTTGGAAAAAAGTGTTTAGCCATGCTTTTTGCCTTTTATTTGTCAAAAAATATCAAAAGCGATATGCCATTCATTCTATTATCTAAATATTATTTTCAAATTCAAACAACAGAGTGCTTTCTGAGTGCTTTTTCGTCGCATCCGAGTGACAAATGGCCGCACGGAAACAGCCGTTGCCATCTGTTGAAAATGGTGAATAATCAAATACACCATTTATGGTATTTCTATCATCCTTGTGAGCACTTTATAGGGAACGAACATTGTATGATTTTTATAACAGATGTTTTTTTAAATAGTTTTTAATGAAATTTGTAGAATCTCACAAAAAAAGCAGAACTAAATTCAAGACCAAATTTACTAAAGCTAATGAAAATTAAACATCTTATGAACTCAAACTGGGATCCTTTTTCTACTTAGATTTAGGAAATCACATAAACTGGGTATATAAGTTTTTCAAAAATAAAAAATTAAATTACTTTATTACATTTATTATTTAAGCATTATTTCTTTCAAATGTTGACCGTAACTGTGGCTAACGTGCTTCATTCAGAGGTTCAAATTTTCGATGACGCGTTCGAGCATTTCGTCATGTCATGTAGACTTCGAACTTTATGTAGAGATGTGTTATCACATGATCCAGGCGGCCCATTCACCAGTCCTAAGCGTAAAATTAACCGTTCGGCGAATTGCTCGCTCCATAAAGCCATTGTTTCACGGGCTGTGTGGCAAGTAGTGGCATCTTGTTGGAACCAAATGTCATCGATATCACTCGAGTCTATTCAGCCAGTGAATAGTTACCTTACAGTCGGCATCATTTTGTAATTTATACGGTCCGATGATTCCACCATCCCTATAAACCACACCAAATCTTTATTTTGTCTGAATACAATGGCAGCTCTTGAACCTCTCCGGGTTGAAATTTTTCTTATTGACGTAGGTAGCCATTAATCCAGAAATATGATGTCGACAGTGGCATGTGAACTAAATGTGACTTGCGACGTAAGGCCGTTTTGTCGTTACCCACAGGCTCATTCTGTTTAAGGGGTTTCAGTCCAAAAGACTAAGGCCTATTTTTTGAGTGGAAAATCATCTTTGATCAACTATCAAACATAATTTAAACTCTGAATTAATTTTTTAGGTAAACAGTTGATTGCTGTTTAAACAACCAAAGTTGGGCATTTAAACTATGATCAAGTGACCATATGATTTTAGCAGAAAAGAAGAACAAAATAATAAATTAATAGCACAGCCCTAAAATTTATACAAAAAGAGTCGATTGGGTCACGTCGGTAAACTAACGCAAACGCAGACTGTAAAGTAATCAGATACTTTTTTCAGCGCCGGTAACTGTGTGTGCGTCTCGCCCACCCAGAGTTGCGTGATAAGGGTTTAAGGCCCAATTTTTGACTGGTTATTTAAATTGGTAATCAGTTGATTTTGATTTATGTTTGATCCGACTTTAAATGAAAAGAGTTTTTCAGTGCTTTGTCAAATAATCTTACTACCATGTGGCAACAGTGGCAAATGCTACGAAAAATAACCGGTATTCATACATTAATCGGCTAATTGTTAAAATGCATCAAACTGACGCCATTTGCAAAACAAAACTGAAGTGATAAAATACAAATTATTTAATGAAATTGGACAATATTTGAGCAGAAATAAAGTTCTAACTGCACTGCGAGTTAAATGATACATTTTTATTGTTATTTCAACTAGGATGGTGATTATAATTGTTCACATTAACAATTAAAGAAGCTTTGTGTTTGGTCTTCCTTTTGTTTTCTGTCAAAATCATATGTTCACTTGATCATAGTTTAAATGGCCAACTTTGGCTTAAATTATGTTTGATTGTTGATCAAAGATGATTTTCCACTCAAAAATTAGGCGCAAGAATTTGGAATTCTGATAGAGAATACAGTTTAAAAGAGAACAAGCGATGTGTGATTGGAAGAATTAGGGTTGCCGTGTACGAATTTCATACATTTTCAGCTACGTACGATATACATAGAACCAAAAGTACAAAACACATCAAACACATTATTGAAAGTGTTGTCAATTAAATCGGCGAAAAAAGGGACAAGTGAAAAAATCGCCTGTTTTTACTAATCAATAGTTTTGTATATAAAATTCATACAGTTTACAAGGTTTGTTCCGTATAAGGCTTATCCAGTTGCACAGTCGTTATTTCAAAGCTCAGAATAAATAGACTTATCGCGCACAAAATACTTCTTTATTATGTTTAAAATACACTATAAATTATTATTATCAGCTGGCAGATCAGCTTATAGTTAAAAGACATTCACACGTTTGATGCAAAGTTGTTCGATGCCAACACGCCAGTGTTACTAGAACAGCTGATTTAATTTTTCAAGTCGTTGTGCAGTATTTTAAAATTCAAAGGTAAATTGTACTTGATTGTTTACTTATATTGTTGGTACACCCATACCTCTTTATACGGTTCCTGTATTGACGGCGTGTCGCTATAACGGCTTTTAGTAATAATGTCGCGCAGGGGAGATTCTATGCCACAGCTGAACAACCTTAAAGTTGGCGAAACATGAAGAATAAAGTAAGAAAGAGAAATAGCGATAGTCTAGGGTTGCTCAATGTGTTTTCCACACATTTATCTTTGTGCATTGAACCAAAAGTACAAAACTTATCAACTGAGAGTATTTTTTGCAAGTTTTTTGGTGA
This sequence comes from Phaonia tiefii, assembly GCA_963931995.1. Lineage (NCBI taxonomy): Eukaryota > Metazoa > Arthropoda > Insecta > Diptera > Muscidae > Phaonia > Phaonia tiefii. The sequence continues at coordinate 150,574,729 of OZ008371.1, forward strand.
TAATTAAACCGAGGAAAAAAGGGATAACAAGTGAAATAAAGCAAAATGTAATGAAGTGTTAGAGTAAAATTATTTACACAGATTGCAATTAAAACACAAGTTTATTAAAACAAGTCAGTATAACTCTTGATCCAACTTTTCCAGTGACTTTTCTTTGTTTCCGGTCCAAGAAAAACAACTGTTGCAGACTCTATGTATATTACTCTATTATATAGTGGATGTGAGAATGAGCGATAGGAAACTGGAAGACATTTGCCCCAGTGTATCGAACCAAAAGTGCAAAACATATCAACTGAGTGTACTTTCGTGTTGATTAAATCCAAGGGAAAAAGGGGTAGCAAATGAAGGAAATCAAAACATAATGATGTGTTAGAGTAAAATTACATATGTGTATTAGGGTGGCAATGAAAAAACAACTTCTGATTTTTAATAAACCCCAGGCGGATTATATGGTCTAAAACTGACTTGGTGAAAATTTGAGCCGAATCGGACAACTCTAAGCCGTGCCGCGTTTTAGTCAACGTTTTCGGATTTTGGCATTTTGGGTGAAAATTCGTATACACTAGAAAATCTTCATTCCTCGGTGCATTTGAAAAAAATGTGCACATTGAGTTAGTTCAACCTGAATATAAACTGGATAAAGTTTGAATAAAATCCGACCACTCTAAGAGCTCCAATTTTTAATTTGAAAAAGTTTTAAATTTTTAACAAAAATTAAAATTAGCGTTTTCCGTTTTTTTTTGCCAAAAATTGTATCTAAATGAAAAAAGATTTAACTTGGATTCCAATACCTTCTAGCAGAAGACGATACGCTTCCAATAAGCTATAACACGATATATTCATGCAACGGTTGCATGGTGTTTATATTCAGGTTAAACTAAATCAATGTGCAAATTTTTTTTCAAATACACCGAGGAGTGAAGATTTTCTAGTGTATACGAATTTTCACCCAAAATGCCAAAATCCGAAAACTTTGATTAAAATGCGGCACGGCTTAGAGTTGTCCGATTCGGCTTGAATTTTCACCAAGTCAATTTTAGACCATAAGGAACAAGAATCCGCCTGGGGCTTATTAAAATTCGAAAATATATTTTCCTCCATACATTTCATTGCCACCCTAATGTGTATAGATTCCAATTAAAACGCAAATAGTGCAAACTAAAGTTTTTTTCATTCTCGATGAAAAGTCCAACTATTCCAGTGACTTTCCAAGGTTTCCGTTCCAAGAAAAGCAGCTGTTGTGCCAGGGGTATCCGTGGCTCAGCTGATCGACTATGAAGTAGGAAATTGATAGAAAATGGTGTAGATAGGCGAGAGAGCGATAAGCAACCAGAAGCAAACCACTGTACATATATACATACTATACTACGAGGGCGGATCAATAAGTCCCTGACTTTTTGAATGAAACACATTTTTTTTGCAAAAAAAAAAATTATTTTTCAACATAATCTCCTTCTAGCTCAATACACTTAGTCCAACGTTTCTCCAATTTTTGTATCCCTTCCAAAAAATAGGATTTTTCGAGGTCCTTTGTTTGATCAATAATTTCATCGTTGGAGCTAAATATCTTTCCACCGAGCCATTTCTTAGGTTTGGAAATAGTCACTGGGGGCAAAATCCGGAGAATATGCCGGAAGAGGTACCAATTCGTAGCCCAATTCATGGAATTTTGCCATTGAGATTACACACGTGTGCACCCGTGCGTTTATGGTCAATTGAGAGCAAACGCGGCACCCATCTTGCAGACAGCTTTCTTAAACCCAACTGATCATTTAAAATCGAAACCACACTGCCATATGAAACGCCTATGGCATCAACAATCGCACGCACTTTTACTCTTCGATCGGCCAACACCATATGGTGGATTTTTTCGACATTTTCGAGTGTATTGACTTCAATTGGCCTTCCAGAACGTTCAGCGTCATTTGTACTTGGGCGACCACAACGAAAGTCAGTAAACCACTTTTTTACCATTGAAATCGATGGTCTCCATAGTATTTATCAAGCTTTTCCTTAGTTTGATTGACGGTTTTATACGTAAACAATAATATTTAATGAACACCCGAAATTCACTTTTTTCCATTTAAAAAAAATGCACGAGGTTGTATGTTTTGAACAGCTTCTAAACGCAAAGTAAATGACGGACTTTGACAGTAGTCTATTAACAGGTGGTACTTGATGGGACCAGTGTTGCATTTCATATAACTACGAGGGAGTTCGAAAAGTGACGGACTTATTGATCCGCCCTCGTATACTACTAACTTCAAATCGATATATCTCGATTCCTAGACGTGACCCAGCGAAACGCCGGAACACGAATAACTATTTTTTGACCGATATAACTTTTCCCGGTGGTCAGAACCCCCACCGATTTTTGGCTGTCGCATTGTGTTATTAAACCAATTCTTTTCAACATGCAGCGTCCATATGCAACCAAGCATAATGTCGTAAATTTATTGAGAGAAGTGGTTACTCTAGGTATATTTACTCTATACATCAACTGGGAGTATTGGGTATTGAGAATTGTAGAAAAAGGGATAGCAAGTAAAAAAAAATAAGAATGGAGTGAAGTGTTAGGGTGGAATTATTTGTGTAGATTGCAATTAAAACGCCAATTGTAAAAACTAAAAATGTTGGTCATTGTGCATGAAAACATCAACCAGTCCAGTGACTTTCCAAGATTTCCGGTATATTACTAAAATCCCTTTTCTATTCGGGGACAATGGACCAAACAAGCATTTACCGTCGAGCATTTAATCCAGTAGTCTCAAAAGGGTTAAGCAGCAAAAATATTCACACAGCACGATTTTCTGCTACTCTTCTGCAGTAGGTCTCTGAAAGAGTTCACCGTCGTCGGCGAGCCTGTGCAGATCATCTGTACGTTCATAAAAACATAGAAGTGTTTTCTGTCAATTGTCACATAAACTATCTGGACGCTTGTATTTAAAGTAACAGACCGCAAGGTTGCATTGTGTATCTCCGCTTCATATTTTAATGGTTGGAAAAAACATTTCATTAGGAAAATTCCTCTATTGACTCCAGCTGTGTGTGTGTGTGGATGATGTCTTATTTCACCACCTTGTTTACTTAATTCGATACAACTGAAAACTGAGACAGTTCTACTCATGTATCCTCCAGTGCCGGAACTAAAAAATAAACATGAGAATTTTTATTTTCAACAATTGCACCACCACCATGATTATTTCATCCATCTTCAGTCAATAAAATCTACTGTAAACAATGCAATTTTTAATAAAACTAAAATAATAAATACATAAATATAAAGAATAAAAAAATATTTAACAGCAAAGCATTTTATTGAACTTGAATTTTCGCTACCGTTGCCTTTTTACACAACGCAGCAACAGTGTTTCGATATGAAGAAAATCCACATTAATTGTCCAACCACAAACAATAACATTTCACATTTCAAGCTATAAATTCTGTTGTTGTTGAAACACATAAATTAATGAACTGTGATTAATAAAAATCATCAATAACAACTTGGAAATAAAATAAATAACCCCTTCTTATGAGGGTTCAAAAGTAATTTGTTAAACGAATTCCATAAAACAATTAAAATCCAACACATTTAATTGATATTTAAAAATATGCGAATTATTTAGTAATTCATTTGACTATGAATTATATCCGAACACCTATTATACACGGTGGGGTTGACGCGATTATAATAACATTTTCGCGTTACTCAAATTTTTGAGCTAATTCAGTTTCTATGCTACGAAAGAACTTTTTTCAAATGTCAAGGGGGTTTTACGACTGTCACTTAGGTAAATTTCCATAAATGGAATTATTTTAAGAATGAGCAACAATGAGAACAGCTGTTTCTTCAGTCGTCTTCATATTTTTAATATAAACAAATTCAATCAAATGTAAACAAATATAAATATTTTCGATGAATACTGACCACGTTCATAGTTTCACACATAGAGTAATATACTAATGGCCAGTTTTTCGGTCAGTGGTCAGTGGTGATCTTCGTTTCTTAGTTAAATTCTGGTTAAACATCGAATTGTGTTTTTCAGTCATTGTTTAACTATGATTTAACCCACAATGTTGGTTGGTTAACTTTTAGTCACAACCATATGATTTTGACAATCAAATTGTTGACTGTCAAAATGAGAAATGTTTTTTTTTTTTTTTGTTTTTTATTTGTACACATACGTTGAGTCTAGATCGTTAAATGATTGCGCCTATACAGTTTTTTACAAATTTGTGTTAAAATAACTTCGATTTTATGCATCTAATTTTATTTTACATAATTCCATTTTGTTTGTTCCTCTTTGTTGTTTTGGTATTTATTCCAAACCAGTTGTTTTTTCCAATAAGAATACAAGGGTTACCATAATCGTTAACAATATGGCGACTTACATTAACTCACCACTGAAAAACAAAATGCAAAGTTAACCTCAAATTAACTTTCAACTACGATTAAGTAATCTTATAGTTAACTACCGACTTAAAAACTGGCCATAAGTAGTTCCTCTCGCACCTTCCAACCAGCACTTATAATATACTTAATAGTCTGAAAAATACAAAACCAGTACATAAGTTTCAGTCGGCTGAACCGACTTAATCAAACCCTCGCCATACCGTACCTCATCCATTGCGTGGGAGTTCTGTTAAAAAACGCCCATACTCAAAAGTGACCATTAGTGTGGGTCGAAAAAAAAGTTCACCCGGTCACCCCCTAGTTTTAAAGATTGTCGCATTACAATTTCAGAACACACAATTTTTTTTTGATCTGTGCAACCTTCGGCACCCCGAAATGTTTTTTGGCGTGCTTTGTTGGCATTTGACTTCTGATCAAAACAAGATGCATATCGTCAACATATAGTTATAAGATAAGTCAAATGCCAACATAGCACACAAAAAACCATTTCGGGGGGCCGAAGGTTGCACAGATAAAAAAAAATTGTGTGTTCTGAAACTTTTTTTTTATATATGGGGTCCGACCCATGTTAGTGACCATATTCAACAGCAGATTGACGACATTGCGCTTAATATTATTGAATACCCAATTTAGTTAGTTTCCCTCCGAATATTTATATGCGAGGTACAAAAATGGGCAAGGCAAGTTGTTGCCAAAATTTTGATCAGTACCAAATTTTATTAAGATCGGTTATGATTTATTGGAGATATCGAGTCGGCAAACCGCAAATACGCCCAACTTTTGTATGGGATGTACGAAACTGGGCGTGGCACAATAGTCAGTTATTAGTTACACAGTAGCTTTTGGCAAAATATTGCCTAGTACCGAATTTTATTAAGATCGGTTGTTGTTTATGTGAATTATCGTGTGGATCAACCGGTCATCCGCCCAACTTTTATATGGGAGGTACCAGAATGGGTATGGCAAAACAGCTCATTTTCTATAGGAGAGTTTTATTTGACTAAACACTGACTAGTACAAACATTCATAAAAATTGGTTTGGTTTTGCGGGACTTCTCATGCCGAACAACCAGACGCCCAAACAACTTTTGTATGGGAGGTACCACAATGGGCGTGCCAAAATCACCCTTGTTTTAATCGGTGATTAGCCTTTGATAACGTGAAGCATAATACCCAATTTCATTAAGGTCGGAAGTGTTTCACGAGACTAATCGGATTGACAATCCGGTCGAACACCCTGTTTTGTATGGGAGGTACCAGAATGGGCGTGACAATCTCGCCCATTTTCTAGAGTTAAGTAGGCATTTACAGATTATTAACCAGTGTGACAGTTGAAGCTAATCACATCTACCAGAAGAATGATTTGAAAGAAATATGATTTTGTGCTAAAAGTGTCGATTTATGTGGGAGGTACCAGAAGGGGAGTGCTCAAAACGCCCATTTTCAATCCCAAACTCAATATTGGCAAATAATAGTCGCTGACAAAGTTTCATTGTCATCTGTAAAGATTTACGGCAGTTATCGTGTTGACCAGCCAGCCAGCCAGCCAGACAGACAGACAGACGGACATGGCTCAAACATCTTAAAAAGTTCTAAAACGAATTTCGTCCAAAGATACTAAGGGTCTAATTTGGTTCCTTCTATGTGTTACATTTTTTTACGTATTAAATGATATATACCCCCATCCTATAGTGAGGGTATAAATATATAAACGAAAAAGTTATTACATTTTGGTGTAATGTAATAATTGATGTGTGGGCATTTCAACTATGATCAAGCGACCATATGACTTTGACAGAAAACAAAAAGAACAACAATCACAAAGCATCTGTAATTGTTGATGTGAAAAATTATAATCAGCACCCCAGTCGAAATAACCATAAAAACATATCATTTAACTCGTAGTGCAGTTAGAACTTTATTTATGCTCAAATACTTTAAAATTTCATTAAATATTTTGTATTTTGTCACTTCACTTTTCTTTTGAAAATGGCGTCAGCTTGATACATTGTAACGATTACCAGATAAATGTACGAATACCGGTTATTTTTCGTGGCATTTGCCACGGTCATTTTTCGTGGGTCTTCTCCAGGATTTGGCGTAGCGTCAAAATCTGGTCAGTTGTCGATTTTCCAGGCCTAAAGCCGCACTGGTATGGTCCAATCATGCCAGCGACAATTGTTTTTAGTCTTTCGCACATTATACTTGATAGAGCCTTACATAAAATAAATAAATAAATGGTTTCCCATTACATCCCATGAAGGAATTAGGGAGAGCTTCTCACAACCAGTGGAGCTGTGCGCTTTATAGTTTTATTCTCACTGATTGGGACCTACAATTTTACACCGGTTCCGAACGGTATTTTGAGAAGCTTTTTCATGGCTAAGTACTCGATAGTGTCGCCGTCACTAAGCGAGGTGACCGTCGTCGAAAGAAATTTTAAGGTGGTCGGAGTAGGAATCGAACCCAGAATCTCCTGTACAAGAGGCGCGCACACTAACCATTGCACCACCGACGGCCACCACCGACAGCCTTACATGCTATGGATAAAAGGCTTATTAAAGTGATGAAATGGCATAGAGACGCGGGTCACATTTTTTAAATATGGGACATAGACTCTAGTCGCCGGGCATGCATTCATCTAACCAAATTTTGCTAATGAGCTGATGCATGCACCTTATCAGCTCGTAGCCACCGACCTTAAACAGCTCCGCCGGTAATCCAGCGTCTGCTGCGGCTTTGTTGTTCTTAAGCCGGGCATTAGCTGTTCTAACCTCGTTTTGGTTAGGATGGGGGCAATCAACGTCGTTCTCCAAATTGTGATCGATTGCCTCATCGTCATTAGATATCTCAGGTACCAGTAGCGCGGAGACATGATCTCTCCATATTCCCAACACGCTCTGCACATCTGCGATCAGATTTCCGTCCTTGTCTTTTCAGAAGGGGGCTTGAACCATGTACATTAGTTCCGTTTGTGACTTTTCGGTAGAATTTTCGGGCTTCGTTATTCCTTCTGTATGTCTCAATATTCTCACTCTCGCGCTTTCTCCACCGCCGTTTCTTACTCCTAAAGAGACGGTTTACCTCCTTTATTTTCTCCCCATACCGCTCAGTTGCAGATCGCGTTGCAATTGACTGAAGCATTGCCATACGTATAGCGTTCTTTACATCATTTGCAATACGACACTCTTCATGGTACCATGGTTTATTGCGAAGCGGTTTTTCGAAACCAAGTACGGTTGTTTCGGCAGTTTTTATAGAGTCGGAAATGGGTTTCCATTGCGCATCAGGATCGTCATCGGCAGGCTTAAGGTACATATAATCCGATTCAAGAAAATTAAAAAATTTTTTTTCACCAATCAAGTTAATATTATTTCCAAAAATTGTTGTCGGGATATTGGGATTTTAGAGAAAAAATTACATTAGTTTGTAGCTGATGGAGAAGTGGTATTTCTAAAGTTCATATGGCCTTACACCACTTTTAAAATGAACAAAATAGTAAAAATATTAATTAATTACAGTAAAAAAAAAACACAATATTATTATTAAACAAATGAGAACAAAAATATTCAAAATTCATTTAAACTTCAAAAACAATGCACTGATATATTTTTTCTTACTCCAGGGTTTCTTCAGTTTCGGCAGTCAAATTTGCATTACTTTTCTTCCTTCTTATAAAGGGGTTTCCAATTTGAGTGATATGATTTCTTTAAAAAAAAAACACATTACTTGTTAAGGAAATTCAAATGTTTTTATTTAATGTGAAGTACAATCGATACAATTATGTTCTGAATAAAACGTCTTTCAAATGGTCTCCACGTCTTCTTTTGCAGGAACGAATTCGATGAACCCAATTTTCGAGCACTTTTTCCACTAAATCAAGTCGTATGTCATGAATTGCACGATCAATATTGACTTGTAAAGCTTGAAGAGAGTTTGGTTTATTGCTAAAGACCAATGACTTCAAATAACCACACAAGAAATAGTGTAATGGTGTTAAATCACAACTTCTTGGACGCCATTCCATGTTACAATTTCTTGAAATAATTGAATCTCCAAACTTTTCTCGCAATAATTCGGTTGTTGGACGTGCTGTTTGGCACCTAGCCCCATCTTGTTGGAACTAGTTGTTGTCAACATCAACTTCTTCCAATTTCGGCCATAAAAAGTTGGTTATCATCGATCTATACCGCTTTACATTGTCAGTAACGGAGTTACCAACTTCATTTCGAAGAATTGCGGTCTTCAGCAACACATGCCTGACCGGCAGCTATATTTTCATTACTTCGAGCGGTTCTTTGTCTTATTGGCACTTAAACATTATGCAAAGAAACTTTACGCTCAGATTATGTTCATGATCATTACAAATCATGACATACTACAAATGGGCGAAACGTCGCTTAGAAATCATATCACTCAAATTGGAAAACCCTTTATTTGGGGAGTAATTTATCTCATTTCTTGATTTCCTTGGTTTCCACATTTGGTCGATTCCCGAACTCTATATGACATTACTCTATGATTACGCCTGTCAATAGACAACATTTTCATTTCACAAATACTATGCACTATTTTTAATTATTGTCTATGGATAGATTAAAACACTACAAAAAATCAGGAAAAATGCCAGAAAAAAGAATGGTCCAATTAAAAAAAAAAGTATTTTGACGTTCTAGACATTACGCTGAACATATCCACGCCGTGATTCGTTTAAAGGGCAAAGAGTGTAACATTTATATACTTGAATATTTTTTTGAGGGAATATTTTTAGTGAAGAAAACGAAACCATTCATTCGCAAAGAAGTGCAAAAATAAACTTCAAAGAAAAAATAAACTTTTTGTCAGAAATTAAGAATTTAGTTTTCATACAGTGGGGTACTTTTATTCAAATGGTCATTACAATAGCTATTTTTCGGAAGTATAGGGTCTAATTACTCTATTAAACTCGTATTCATGTATCTCCGCCATGATTTTGTGAAACTCTTGTTCAACAAGTTTCTATTAACTAGGTCAATATACACCCCGCGAAATAAATTTAAGGCACCACTATTTTTTGTTTTTTCCAAATGTTGTGAGGTATTTTCTAAGTTTTTATTTTATATTGTATTAGTCCGTTCAAAATCAAAATACTTTTCAGGAAAAATACTCTGACTATGACTTCTTCAAGGTGAATCAACAGAAATAAACTAAATATTCTCACAAATAACAAAATTTTCTCTGTTATTTGTTTCTAGCATACTTTTTATCATTGATTTTGACCTACTAAACACGAAAATGAGTTTTAAAAATTTTTCTGTTGATTGGTTTTCAAGATACAAATTTTTGAACTTTTTTTTTAAATTTTTGGAGGTACACTTACAATTTTGAGCATATCTTTCGTCTTCTTTGACGTATTTGATCCTACTACTACTCAAATTAAAGCAAATTGAGCCGTCTACAACTCATTCTCAGAAAATTTTCAAACCGGGTGAGTAGTTTTGATGTTGGCGGCTTAAAAAGGTTAAAAAACTGCGTTTTTTTAGTAAAAATGTGGCAGAAAAATTCATATAAAATATAAAACGCGATGCTAACAGCGATTTTGGTTTTTTTACGTATAGCTGGCATTTTTCCAAAGAAAATAAGCACTTACTTAACAAAATCTGACAACAAATGGCGGACTTATAATTTTTTTGGTAAAACACCGAAATTCCGCTATTTCACGATATTTTGATTTTCATTATTTGCACAGCTAACCTACTAGGAGGGATCGAAAAAGCAAGTTTTTTATAATCCTTTTGGAATAGAACGGAACAGTTGCTCCTATACATAAGTTACTTCTGTTCAAAATTTCACCACCCTGGGTTAATGTCTTCTGTTCTGGCAAGGGACGTGAAATTTCAAAAATTTAGTGAAATCAGCAATTTTTTTTTTTGGAAATTTTTTTCAAATGTCACAGCACTTAGCAGTTTTGATAAAATTTTTAAATTAATATTAATAACACAAATATTTCATAATTGTAAAAAACCTATTTACAATACCGTAGGGACGTTTCGTCGATGTTTTTAAGAAAATGGTATAATGAAAATGCAGAACATAGAAACACAGGTGCATTTTACGATACGAATTTTGGCAAACCCACTTTACATGTACAAAATTGTTTGGAAAAAACGTTTACGTAATTTTTATGATTCTCAGAATTAAAAAAAATAAGTAATACACAAATAGTTATTTAATTTTTATGATTGTGGTTGCAGAGTAATATACGCTTCTGAATGTGCGTGGACGCTCTTCGTGTTCCTTTATGACTGCTACTCCGTTCACAGTCAATTAAAGGGAATTACACTTTTTTATTGATGTGTGTTTTCCCGATGGCTACCTGTATCGGATTTTTTTACAGAAATTCCCCCCACTTTTGTGAGTGGTCATTATTTGGAAACTTTTCCACAATTTGAAACGCACACTTGCTGAATCAGGTATATAGCCAGGTATAGTATTTATAGGTGTTCATTTATCGTTTTTTGTCATTCAACAAGTGTCTACGAACGCGAGTAGTACGAGTAAAAAGTGAAACAAATTGAATTTAAGTGCATATAATACCTACCCAACAAGTAAGACAATGAGTAAAAGACTACGTGTGTTCGAGTGTTTGAACAATCCAGACAATTTCTGCAATGTTTGTGGCGAGTTTATAAAGAATAATCACGCACACACGTTTACTCCAGCAGTGCAATTGCACTATTTGAATTATTTTGGTATTTCACCAAATATCACAGAATCATGGACACCTAAGTCGCTATGTGATCTTTGTTATATAATCCTAACCAACTGGGCAGCTGGCGGAAGGTAAGAATTTTTATTTAAACACATTAAGTAAAGCAAATATAGTAATTTATTTTAATTTTAGGCGCCATATGAAATTCGATACACCAATGATGTGGAAAAAGCCGCTATGCCATTCCACAGACTGTTATTTTTGCCTCACCACAAACAGTGGGGTAGGGAGATTTTTAAAATGGAACTACGCTCAAGTGGGATCGTTTGCACTTCCAGTACCACATTCGAATGATGTACCATATCCAGTGTGCCCTGGTGATCTATTCAAAAAGCAGAATCGTCAGATCAAGAGTCCGAGTCAAGTGCAAGCGAATTTGGGGCGTGCAGAAAGCGAAAATTACTGTCACAGGCCGAACTAAACGATTGGGTGCGCGATTTTGGTCTCACTAAGGAGAAATCCGAACTTTTTGCGTCTCAGATGGTACAGTGTGGATTTGCGGATTCAGAAGTGAAAGTAAAGAAGTGAAAGTGCAGCGAATACAAAAAACAAAGAAGAAGTCAGCTGTTTTTCCACATGGCATAAAATGTACAGTTATATCTTTGTTTCTACTCATTTTTTATGGGCGTTGATTTGGTTAATTTCGTTAGTTTAGCTAACCTGGCACATCCATTTCTAATTGTGCCATACATTGAGTATGTAGTGCTCTAAATAAATTAAAAAATAATATACTAAGACTAATTTGTTTATTTTAAATTAAGTTCAAATGTATTTATTCGTTTGCGTTGGGTAGGTAAGCTGTGCAAATAATGAAAATCAAAATATCGTGAAATAGCGGAATTTCGGTGTTTTACCAAAAAAATTATAAGTCCGCCATTTGTTGTCAGATTTTGTTAAGTAAGTGCTTATTTTCTTTGGAAAAATGCCAGCTATACGTAAAAAAACCAAAATCGCTGTTAGCATCGCGTTTTATATTTTATATGAATTTTTATATGAATTTTTCTGCCACATTTTTACTAAAAAAACGCAGTTTTTTAACCTTTTTAAGCCGCCAACATCAAAACTACTCACCCGATTTGAACATTTTCTGAGAATGAGTTGTAGACGGCTCAATTTGCTTTAATTGGAGTAGTAGTAGGATCAAATACGTCAAAGAAGACGAAAGATATGCTCAAAATTGTAAGTGTACCTCCAAAAATTTAAAAAAAAAAGTTCAAAAATTTGTATCTCGAAAACCAATCAACAGAAAACTTTTTAAAACTCATTTTCGTGTTCAGTAGGTCAAAATCAATGAGAAAAACTATGCTAGAACCAAATAACAAAACGACTGTTGGCTAGTGTTACCAGTGCGAAATATTTATAAAGGCAAAAGATTTATTTAAATATTCTAAACAGTTTCGTAACACGTATGATCTCCATTATCGCTGATAACTTCTACTAAGCATCTTGGCTTTGAGTTTATAAACAAATGAATATGCACAGGATCAGTTATCTTCCAATTTCTTCAACTGGCGTCCTTGGTGGTAAACTTGGGTAGGTAAAGTAAACCAGACGTTCTTGATCGGATAGAGATCAGAACTAAGTGCACGCCAGTCAAGAGTTGGTATTATTTCTGGACTCCAGAAGCTTTGGAGTTTTCTTGGACCGATGTACTGCTGCGTTGTCCTGCTGGATTATAAATTCTGGAACACAAATTTCCTCTCCAGAATTAACTAAGATGACATCTAATAGTCGAATATAATACTCGTAGCCCATTTTTGTGGAAACAAAACATGTTGGAGTGGTTCCTCTATAACTCATAGCTGCACAAACCATAAGGGAGCCACCGCCAAAATTTCGCCGTTGACGCATAATTTTGGAAAAACCTCTGGAACGCCAATATTTGTCCGAGCCAACAGGTCTAGCCTAATTCAACTTTTTTCATCGGAAAATATTACTGCTCATCCAAAAATCTGTATATTTCAGCGAATTTAAATCTGGAAAATTCGTGTCTCATCATGAGACCCTGCTCCCAAGCTCAATTCAGCAATAATTTCCTTATCGCCGAAGGTTTCTTTAACATCAACCCTTTTGATCTCTCTTTTGGATCAGTGGTGTCCTTCCTGGTCGTTTTGTGTTTCCATCTTGGCCACCCAATGACACAGCTAGATCATTTCAATCGCCTCGAAATTTCCCGATTGGACAGCCCTTCATCATTATATTCTTAAATTTACCCCTTTTCTTTTTTACTTAGGAACTTTCCACCAGGTATTCTATATAAATTAATTTTGTTTAATTTGACCTACGTTAATTTAAAAACAATAAAATAACAACCAAAGAAAACTCACTTCTGTTTAAATTCCTATTTATTACTGTTCGAATGCGGGTTCTTTTCCATGTTGCCTTTATATATATTTCGCACCAGAACAGAAAAACAACGTCACTTTCCATTTAACTTGTAAAAGAGTCGAATGGTTACATTCTCTGACATAATATACCTAATGACACATACATATATGCATAAAAATTCTACACCAAAAACGCACCGCATTGAGAGTTCCGAGAAAAAATATATTGCCTTTGGGTGGTATTCTATAAGTCGTGAATCAGTCACTTCGCGTTACTTTTGTCGTTTTGGAAGTTTATAAAACGTTACAGCTGTTCGGTGACTACCTGCGTTGAGTTACATTATTTAATGGGTAGTTTATAAAATGCAGCGCAACGTTTTTTATCACTTCAGCTGTCAAATTGAACACGCCACAGTTCTTCGCGTTAGTTGAAGAAAATACAAATTTAAAGAAAAATGTCGATCGAGGAAAGGCAGATGGAAGTATTTTACATTTCATTGCTTATAAGTAGTTGCCAATTTTAACTGAAATGCATTCGACGGAAATTATACTATTTACGCACTGAAATTCTTATTTACAATAATAAAATTAGAAATGTAACGTCCAAATAAATAATTCGTTGCAAAACTATTATAATTATATTTACAAATTATAGACATCAGTTGATGTTGACAATAATAAACAAAAGAACCAATACATTACAATCAACACATACCGCCAAATGGCACGTGTTTTTGAACAGACAACTAATTTAATATAGATGGGGCAATTTCTTGGACATTGAACCCCAAAATAACATAGTTTTTTTTACACATTTTATGTGAATATTTTTGGTATTTGCAGTATTATAAATAATAGTAATCTTAAAATCTGTTGATCTACTTAAATAGAGCTACATTTTTTAATCTTTTTCATTCTGAGCATTTCACTCAGGATAACTTTTTCTGATCTATAATTGTTTATTTTAGTTTGGCAACTCTATAAACCGCATATCTCAGTGACAGCTTTCGTAAACAAACGCAAGCGCTACCATTTTTTGACTTTGGCGTTCGAGTTGGCTTCTGCGGTTACGTTCACTTTCGGGACTTTTAGAATACTACCCTTTCTAATTAATTCACTGGGTGTATTTACCTAAATTTCACTTACAGTTTCTCTCGATGTATTTGTGTGGCCATCGGTGGTGCAATGGTATGATACGCGGCTCTTAAACATGAGAACGTGGGTTCGATCCCTGCTCTGATCACCTACAATTTCTTTCGACGGCGGTCACCTCGCTTAGTGACGGCGACACTACGGAGTATTTAGCCATGAAAAAGATTCTCAAAAACCCCGTCCGGAACGGGTCTAAAATAGTAGGTCCCAATCAGGGAGTGTAAAACAGCTCACTGATTGTGAGAAGCTCTCTGTAATACCTTCATGGAATGTAGGTAACGCGAAACCATTTATTTATTTTTTATTTATTTCTTTTTATTTTCACAAACTTCAGAATAATTTTGTAATTTGAAACTACGAACGGTTTAGTACATAAAATGTAAACAATTTTTTATAGTGTACTGATTTTTTGTATGACTCGTATTTTTTCCTGGTAGTACCTACATACATACATATGTATATAATTGCATTTGCATATATACATACATATGTACATCAGAATAATATGTATTCTATATAATATTCATGAAATTGTAATTTTATTTCCAATGCGACACTATTCTGATATTTTTGCAATTCTGTCTCTAGGGTTACAAAGAAAAATGTTTTGTTTTCAAATCAAAAAATAAAACAAACACGTGAAAAGCGCATGTAATTAGTGAAATGTAAATTACAAAAAAAAAAAACAATTCAGTATAGCGAATGTCTAGATAGTAGATTCTGTGATTTTATTTTGATTTCTTTATACAATATTATTAATAATTGTATTTATTTTTATTTGTTTAAAAAAAGATGTGATTTCTAAATTGAAAACGATTCATTTCTTGTGGTTTGCATGATAATAATCACTAGCCAGAAGACAATGTCATCTTTACTTGTCATACTACTACATGTTGCGGTTTTCTAAAACGTTTACCCAGCAGATTAATAATAATCAAAGTATTTCTGTATATACATAAGTATAATGTCATTAGTAATGAGATTTTTTCTTTAAAATGTGTACTAACTTTATGTGTGACCTTAAATGTGAGCCTAACCTAAGGTTTTGTAATCAGCTGTTCGACATGTGTTTAAACACATGTTTTAACTGTCACCTTTTAAGACATTGTTATTATATTCATTTAGTTTTTTTTTGTTATTATTGTGTTACACTCTTTTCTATTTTACATCAATACCAAACAATATCTATAGCTAAATACAAATCAATAGCAATTGACAATCATGACTTCTAAAATTACAACTGGGCAATTGAGTCAATTGTTGAAATCACTTTCAATTGCATTTCACAAAGTATGTACATATGTATATGTATGTAATTCGCCAACTGATTTGTATTCATAAAGCGTAATGGTTTCGCAAATCGGGTAACCAAAAGGAACGAATGGTTGGTCTGGTCTGGTCTGGTATTGTGTGTATTTATATACATACCTATTTATTTATCCATACAATACGATAGCCAGACACACGATGCACACGCATGATATGAATGATTGAACTCGATGTTGTAATGTAAGCAGTGTAAATACGAGGTTGGAGTGAAAAATTTCGAAAACTATGTAATAGTGTCTAAATATATGAAACAAGTCACGCTCATGGTAGAATAAGTAAGGTAAATTCTTACGGCCTTATTCATAAAAATTTGTCATAGGCTTGTTAAAGGTTTAAGAAGGTAAAGTCCAAAAATTGTATTCATAATCGAAAAATTCCTCTGTTAAGAGTTCTCTAACGTCGCCAGTTTTGTTGAACGCGTAACCCTTCTTTAAGGCCATTTTATCAGCATTAATACACAAATGAAATAATTTTTTTACATTTCACGCGTGCCGTACTTAAATATTTATGCTATATAAACAATTGGAATTATTTTGTGTGTATTTGCAGCGTCTATAGTGTCACATTATCCTGCTAAGCAACCAAATACTTTCGTTCCAATTTTTATAATTTTTAACCAAAATGAACTTTTGTTTACATAGTGATGTACATATATAAAATCAAAACATTGAAACTACAACCTATTATCCGGTTTTATATTCGACTACCCAAACCTGAAATCCAATTCAATATGATTTTTTGGCACTTCTTCCAAATTTATGAATATAGAAAATATTAATTGATCTTTTTATTGAATAGTTCTTTCCATTAATGTTTAAAATTTTGCAAAAATGAATTGACGCAATTCAATAAAAAACATTTAATTCGGTCTATCGGTTATTGTTCATCTTGTTTTTACAACACAAGCACTATGAGAATACATAAAACAGGGTTGTCAGTCAATTATCTGTTCCCTAGTTAAAATACTCATTATGAATACGGTTCTAATAAAATTTCGTAGGCTAAATCAAGTACAGGGTTGTTACGCCAAAGTTATTTCGTACGAAAACAATTGTTTGATAATTGTTTGGGGCCGTAATTTTAACATTTTGATAATTTTAACAACCAGAAGCAACACGACATGCGTTAAAAATAAAATGGAGTGCGTAGAGGAATTATAAATAAAATATTTGCAAGGTAAATCAAAGATATGTGGTAACTCTCCTCAGGAAAATTTTCCGTTTAGAGATAAATGAAAATTTCATAAAAATTGAATACGGGGCTTAAAGCGTTGCCATAAGAAGTACGTGTATAAAAAACAACGAAAATTTCATGAAGCGGAAATTCGCACATTTTTCATTTCTTTGGTACCTAACTCTGCGAAAATTTCGTATGCAAAATCAATGACAGAGTTGTTACGCCAAGTTATGTCGTACGAAAACAATTGTTTGATAATTGTTTGGGATCGGAATTTTGACATTTCGACCGTTTTAACAGCCAAAAGTAACACCGCATAAAATAAATCGGAGTCTGGGAGGAATTATAAATTAAATATTTGCAAGGTACATCAAAGATAGGTGGTAACTCTCAGCAACAAAATTTCCCGTTTAGAGATAAATAACAAAATTTCTTATGAAAATTTCGCAAGAATTGAATGCGGGGTTTTAGGTGTTTCTCTTACGTCAAATTCACATGTACGTACATACATATTTTGTTTTTGTACTTTTTTTGTTTACTTTTACTGTAGATACACACATGTAGAACATTTGACAGATAAGGAACACGAAACAAAATGCCTATTTTTGTTGCCCTACTGGGTTTACCTTACTTATTTTACCATGGTCACGCTTATGTATGTATCAAAGCTGTAAATGAATCATGCTTTTTTGATTTTAATTCATTTCGAATTAGGACAATTTTGAATTAATTCTTTTCACCAAAAAAAGAATTGAATGGAATTTGAATCAATTCAAATAAATTAGACAAAAATGAATTGCAATTCAGTTTCAATTCAAATGGATTTGGAAAAAGATTTGCAATTCATTTTCATTTCAAATTTGAATTGGCAAAATGAATTGCAATTTATTTCTAATTCATTTGAATTGAATTGATTTTGAATTAATTCAAATGAATTAGAAAAATTAATTGCAATTCATTTCTAATTCATTTGAATTGAATTGATTTTGAATTAATTCAAATGAATTAGAAAAATGAATTGCAAGTCATTTCTACTCTTTTGTACTTTTTTGTATTCTTGTGTTGTGGTGTACTTATGTACGTGTATAGATTGACTACTTAAGCGATTGAAACAACAACAAAAAGCCTGTTGTTGCTGCCTACAACAACAACAACGTCTACTGGTACTACTTGGTTATTTTACTATGAATCAGCTGTTAATTTACGTCAAATATCCGAATGAGAAAAACTCGCTGCAGTCTGAATGCAGTATATGATAACTTTTTATGGACAAGGTCGTAAATATTGAGCTATTCAAGAATATTTAAAAAAATCAATTATGAAATGGTAATTTTTTAATCTTTACCATCTACTAGACTAATCACGATGCAAAAATGTTGCATTAAAAAACAGCTGACTTGACAAAATTTGATTAGAACAGCATTTTTACTCTTTAATTCGTTCAAGCTCTGTATTCAGTTCTTACGAAATTTTCGTTCTCAAAAGAAGTATGTGAATAAAAAATAACGACAATTTCGTGAACGAAAAATTTGGCTCACTTTTCATTAGGTTGGTACTCAGCTCTATGCGAAAATTTGGTGCACAAAGTCAAGTACAGGGTTGTTATGCCAGAGCTATTTCGCACGAAAACAATTGTTTGGTACTGGAATTTTGCCATATTGATAATTTTGACAAACAAAATTAACACCACATGCATACAAAATAAAATTGAGTGCGTAAAAGGAATTGTTCTTAAAACGTTTGCAAGGTAAATCAGAGATAGCTAGTAACTCTTTGCAACAAAAATTTCCGGCTTGATATAAATGACAAAATTTCTTACGAAAATTTCGCAAGACCTGGGAGTCATAAGTTCAACTGTTTTACACATTTTGAGAACAAAGTTTTTGTAAAAGGAAACGAATATAAAAAATAATACGAAAAGGAGGTTTTGGCCAAAGGGTCAGAGGCGTAAATTTTAAATAAATCGAATATAAAATCCACGCTTCAATTCTTCGATGCAACATTTCCATCTTGCCCATAAGATGTTTTATATACATAAGTATATAATATATGATTTAACAAATATCGGAAATCCTTGGAATTGCACAGAGCTTTCTTTTTTATTGTTGCAGGTCAGTGATCGTGTAAGAGCGACGTTGATGACACAAAGAATCATTCATCGTCAACATATACCAGAGCTCTTGGAAAAAGAGGGTGTGCATCGAAATGACACTGATTATGTCAATTATTTGTTTTTCTTTTAGTCGGTACCATCGACGCTCTTTGTTATAGACTCAAAGGCTCTTATGTTGGCATTTTGTTCTTGTTATTTTGTTATCGGTGTAATCTCTTGTCACTCACTGTACAACATTATCGAGAAGATAAACACTTGAACAATAAGATAAGTTTATGAAACACTATTTTCAGTCGTGGTATCTATCTATCTACCTTTGTATTCAATTAGTTGCCTTTATGGGTATTTTAGCACCCATATCTACCTAACTGATTGCAAAAAAAAACCAGCAACACGACAAAAACAATCAATAAAAATATAAGCGTCCAAATAGAAATATGACTCTGTTGTTTTCTGTGCAAAATTTAATAATGAAAAAAAAAGATCAGTCGTATAAGCATTTGCCTTTTTGATTCTGTTACGGTTTCTATGCAGGGTTCGGCTTTTGGTTGTCATTTGTTCAGTCTGCAAGCGCGTGAACATTTCAGATAGAGAAAGAATGGGAATATGAAAAAGAGAATAAAACCTGTGGTGACTCATTTTCTAAAAAATGAAATGTCTTGTAAGTAGCATTTTTAGTATTCGTACCCCGAGAAAGTGTTGCCTGTTGTTAACCCAAAGTTGATAGAAATGGAGGAGAACTGCAACCAGAAGGCATCAGGTTCAAGTAAATCTTTTTTTAAATTAAAGTGAAAATTTGCCCAAAAATACGAATAACTCACTCAACACTAGAATTTTCATGTTGAATGGCATTTAACCTTCCTATACCCACGCATATGTGGATGTCGGTGGTGCAATGATATCCTGGGTTCGATCCCTGCTCTGACCACCTTAAATTTTTCGACGGCGGTCACCTCGCATAGTGACGGCGACACTATCGAGTATTTAGCCATGAAAAAAGCTTCTCAAAATACCGTTCGGAACCGGTGTAAAACTGTAGTTCTCAATCAGCTCACGGGTTATTAGAAGCTCTCCCCGATTCCTTCATGGGATGTAATGGGACACCATTTATTTATTTATTTATACTCACGCATATACTATACTGTGGCCGTCGGTGGTGCAATGGTAGTGTGCGCGCCCCCTTCAATCCCTGCTCTGAATACCTTAAAGTTTTTTTCGACGGCGCTCACCTATCGGCGACACTATCGAGTATTTAGCCATGACATTTTTTTTTCTCAAAATACCGTTCAGAATCGATGTAAAAACTATAGGTCCCAATCAGTGAGTATGCAACTGGAAAGAGATCAGCTCACTGGTTGTGAGAAGCTCTTCCCAATTCAATTTTGTTTGTACTCACGCGTATGGCCTGTGAGACCGACTAATAGCATTTATTTTTTCTTCTTTTATTCATGGCTTTCTTCCATATAAAATGTGTGAAACAATGGTGACCATGACAATATTGAATACTTTTGTCGGCAGGGCGAAGTCTGCCGGGTATATCATAAAAATCTTGTAGTAGAGAGAGTATAGAGAAGAAAATTTACTCATGGAGTAGAATGCCTGCAAAGAAAACGAGAGAAGCGCGTCGTTTCTCTGCTCTCTCTCTTACTCTCTTCGATGAATATTTCAATAAACGAGCAGTTTTCTGATGATGTTATTGTATCTAACTATAGAAATACCAACCATATTTAAAAAAAATTGCATAAAGTATGTAAAAAGTGTGAAATAATCAAGTTATGACGCAGGAAAGAAATGCATCGCGTCGACTTTTTTGTTTCTCTTCTACTAGGTTTGCCAAATTCGCCGATTTTTTCTTCTCTAGTTGTACATAATTTTTGGGTATCCATGACACAGCTGATCGACTAAGTAGTAGGAAAATGATAGACAACAGAGTGGATTGGCTAGAGAACGATAAGCAACCAGAAACAAACCATGCAGCAAACTAAGTTTAAATAGTGTTTGATTGATACTAATGACAGCTAAATTATGATTCATGTTGGTTGCATCGAACGTAAATACGCATTCCCTTTTATTTCTGTTCGTTTTATGTCAAACCAAAGAGTAAAATTCAGCAGCAACTCAAACTCGATGAAACGGAGTACTACCTCGTCGTCATCGAGAGGAGAGAGGGATAGAGACACTTGTCTATTGTTCTGTGGCCCGACCAAATAACGTAGAACACTTTCGGCCTGTTTCCCGATCTCGAACGAAAGCTTTCGTGGGTTTTCTAGTCGAAAGAAAGTTGAATTGGATTCCCCTATAATGTAATTTCAAGTCCAGTGAATGAATGTATATCATTTTTCAAAACTTTTCAGTACAATTGTTGGTTCCTCTATTTCGCATGTGCTGCCATTTGGAAACAAACATAGTCAGTCGGATGAAAATTTCGACTTAGTATGTCCAGTTTTTCAGTCAGTGATCATCTTCGTCTCTTAGTTAATTTGTAGTTAAATTAAACATCGAATTGTCTTTTTCAGTGAATGGTTAAAAATGATTTAACCACCCAATGCTGGTGGGATAACTTGCACTTATAGTTGGAACTAGAGATGGGCACGTGCATGGTACAATAATATGTTCATGGTAAAGTCGTAAGAACAGCTGTTTTCATTTTTTTCATGAGGTTCTTCGCTTCGGCTGTCACCCTCACATGTATTTTGTTTTTGTACTCTTTTGCATCCTTGTGTTGTTGGTATGTATTTGTGTAGAGTTTGACAGCTGAAGCGAATAGAACAAAAACAAAATGCCTGTTGTTACTGCCTACAACAACAACAACACGCGCTGCTATTACCATGAAGATATTATTGTACCATGGGCACGTGCCTACTTTTCTAGGCACGACCCGACACAAGCACGAATGTGATATTAGCAAACACACACAGACACGCACGGCTAAATTTTGACAAAGGCACGACCCGTACGGGCACGAGCTTATAAATAAATAAATAAATGGTTTCCCATCACATCCCATGAAGGGACTGGGGAGAACTTCTCACAATCACTGAGCTGTGCGCTCTCCACTTTTCACTCACTGATTGGGACCTACAGTTTTACACCGATTCCGAACGGTAATTTGAAAAGCTTTTTCATGGCTAGATACTCGATAGTGTCGCCGTCACTATGCGAGGTGACCGCCGCCGAAAGAAAGTTTAAGGTGGTCAGAGCCGGGTTCGAACCCAGGATCTCATATACAAGAGCCGCGCACACTAACCATTGCACCACCGACGGCACGAACTTAGTACAATCAAATTATTGATTGTCAAAATGAGAAATGTAAGATTGTATAAAATACATGTTTGAGCCTAGATCATTAAATTATAGTTTGTTATAGCTTTTTATACAATTTTCTTAAAATGACTTCAATTTTATTCATTTATTTCTTTTTTTACATAATTTATTTCTGGTTGTTTTGGTATTTAGCCCAAAGCAATTTTTTACAAATATGACGGCTTGCATTAACTCGCCAGAGAAAAACAATTAACCTCTAATTAATTCTCAATTACGATTATCTAGCCCGAAAGTTAACTACACACTTAAACACTGGCAATTAGAGCAACCCAATTTGAGTCGAATACGAGTGACTGACTTTCATTCGTTTAGCTTTTCGTTCGAGATCAGGGAACAGGCAGACCATAACAATATATGTATAAATAGGTATATTCTATAGACTACTTTCAAAACTTTAGCGCAAGTGTGTGTAAGTAAGAAAGATGAACAACGTGTTTGTAATGGAAAAAATCAATTCACACGAGAAAGAGAAAGAGGAGAGCAAGCACCAACAAATAACTGCAATTAGTGACAATGTTAACAAGGCGTTGATTAGAAGAGTCACAAACTTCGAAAGGATCGTCCGCCAACGTGAGTTCAAATCCTAGTTCTGGATGTTTACATTTTGCCTAATTGCAGAAAACCCCTGATCTGCGATAAAAGTCTATAGTTTAACTCCCAAAATTCGTAAAATAGCAATACAAAATTTTCAAATTTTGTCAACTTTACAGATTTTTATGGTTAAAAAGTTACAGGATTCCAGTGCTGTTAGCTCAAAGGCAATTAAAAATTCTGTTACGATTAAGTAAAAGCTTTTACTTACTCTTAATGACCAGACTAACATTATGTAAATAACAGGGCGATTAATGCTGCGCCTGAAAGTATGCATTGTAACAACATACCAGCTCGCTTAACCAGTAGAATGAATTCGCCTCAGTTAAGATAGTACTCCACTATTCGAGGTGATTCTATATTATTCCAGAGGTGGAGTCATTAATTAGTAGAAAGATAACCAACAACAACGACTAGAAGGTTCTTGAATTCGCTAGATATAACTACATTGGAGTATGGTGAGTTCGTATAAATACCTGAGGTCGTTGGAACGGAGAGTGAGTTTGTGATTAACCGGCGGAAAGTAAGCAACGCGATTTGATAGTAAAACATAAGACTTTTGTAAAGTGGTGTAAATAAAGTAAACTGTTGTACTGTTTGAGTAAAATAAAAGGAAGTTAAACTGTTGTAATTATCGTAATTTTAAACGAACCTTGTTTTATTATTGGGAATAAAACAGCGCAAAAAGGACGAATAAGTAAATTCGTAGCTATATTCTTCTAGGAAATGTTTTCAATTCCGTGAAGAAATGTTTGCCACTTGGTATCGTATTGCATGTCATGTTGTACAGTTTTCAATGGCTTTTATCCTCACCCTGACTTTTGTGTTTTTAATTTTATTTTACTTGTACTTTTTTTCACTACTCACAATGTAAATATTTTTGTTTTTTGATAGCAAAACACTTTTTTTTGCAAAAGAAAACTTTTATACTACGAAAAAATTTAACACCACAATTGTATTATATTTTCGAAACCAAATGAGTTCATTCATTCACTTGCGGCATCTAAAACAATCAAGACAACAAATCCAATAACATTCCGTCGTTCGTGATCGTGAATAATTTGTCACTTATACGCTAAATTTGCTTTTTGAATCGTTGACAACGCGGAAAATAATAAAACAAAATATTTGTGGTTTTAATAGAAAATTCTAAAAAGAAATAAAATGTTTGCAAAGCATCAATAAATTACAAAAATTAAATAAACTGAAAACAATACAAGTTTCGTATATTAAACTATTTGAAAACTGAAAAACGTTAACACCAATTTAACAATTATGTCAAAAATTGTTAAATTATTTAAAAATCACAAAAAAGACAAGCCTCCAAAGGCGGAAATCATCTCAGAACCCAAAGTACCGGAACCAACGCCAACAACAAAATGTGGCAAACCCTTAGTATTGGACAACAGTCGATGGGAGGCAAGTATTTTATATAAAATTTGATGGTGTATTTTTGAATATTTGCAGTCTTTATAAAAATGTAAATCTATTGGAAAAAATTTTGACAACTGTGAACATTTATGTCATGACCATTTCTAATTGGAAACGACAAATTTAATATTTTGAAATTTTGTATTTTAAACGTACAAAATTGCGTTTGTTTGAAGTGATAGGTTAACGATTTTTTTTAAATCTTTAAGATTGACTGCCATGTTCTATTAAATGTTAATTCGAAACATGTGATATCCTTGTGATTATAAAAAGATAATAATTTGACCCTGATAACCTATAAAATATTCCACAAATCTTTATCATGTCGGTCCAAAACTGCGTTAATACGTCTAAAATTTAAAAAAAAAAATTAGAAAAATTAAAACAAAATTGTACAGAATGCTAAAATGCTTTAAGATTTAAGAAGATAAAAAAAACACTAAAAACGGGTTTAATGATCATTTTAGTTTATTAAATTATATTTAAGTGCTTAGCTTATGAGAATCCGAGTTCAAGACCTTAATATTTGTGAAAAGCAAAAATAGAAGAACCTGAATAGAACATAATTACGTTCAAAGAACAAAGATTGTGAAATTTTTACGCAGTTTGAGACACCTTTTTTTAAACTAAGCTAAAATTTGCATTTGTGTCCATCGCGGAAAATCCGCAGTACATTGGTCGCTTTCTCTTTTCAAAGTTCTAACCTTCAACTATGCGTGAATGCGGAATATTTATAAAAATTGTATATGCAACTCCTACAGGCAAAACAATACTTACCAGACACAACTGTTTCACTCTTATACCGCGTCTCCACAGTAGGTGATTAACTCTAAGCTCCGTATTCACTTATGAAATTTGCATTCCCTTAAGAAGTACGTATGAGTATACAAAAACGAATAAAAATTTCGTGAACCGAAAATTTCGCTCACTATTAATTTATTTGTTACTCAGTCTCTTTGCAATAACTTCGTAAGCAAAATCAATTACAGGGTTGTTATGCTAACGTCATTTCGTAGGAAAAAAATTGTTTGATAATTTTTTGCAAGAGAAATGTGGATATTTGGATAATTTATTTTTAACTCCACATGCGTTAAAATTTAAATGGAGTGCGAAGAGGAAATATTCATAAAATATTTAAGAGATAGGAGATAACTCTGTGCAACAAAAAGTACCACTTAAGGCCCGTACTAAGATCATAATTTCACGTGAAATTTTACTAAACTCCATACAAAAAAAGTTATGCTTGCGGAATATCGACGAAATATTTCCACACGTGTCGTCCTAAGTTGTTCACGCGAAATATCAGTAACATGTATTGAGCAACAACAATAGATTTTTACGGCCTTATTCATAAAAAGTTGTGAGAGGTTTGAGAGACAGTTTATCATACAAAAAACAACTCTCAAACCTCTCACAACTTTTTATGAATAGGGCGGTTAGTGTAAAAGAAACTTAAAACATAGAAAAATATAGTCGTCGTCACTGATATGTTGCTGGCCCATTTCGCACCGAAACAAGTTGATGTTGCTCACGTGAACGGTCTTAGTACACACGGCTTTAGAGATAAATGAGGAAATTTCTGAGAAAAATTTCGTAGGAACTAAATACAGGGATACAACATGGAACGTACAGCGGTTGTTTTGAAATACATACAAAATTAAAACCAATATAGTGCATTAACATGTAAAATATCAGTTGAATTCGACCGTAAATAGTTATATAGTGGCGTGGTTGCTAGTAACGAAAACAGCAAAATAGCGATAATTTGGAGCTATGTACAATCGCCTTCGTGTAGTCCTTCCTGAAATTGCTTATTTTCTTCTTCTTATCTTTTAATTCACAATAACGATATCTAACGTCGTTTTGCTGCATTTGTCTACTTTACATGCAACTCTGTGCCTGCCTAAAGGATGTGTAGTAAATGTGTAGAAGTATGTGTACAAAAAAGATCGTACATTTTGCTCCCTTTTTCATTTGCTTGATATTCAGCTCTTTGCGAAAATTTCGTAAGCAAACGCAAGAGTAGGGTTTTTATGCATTTCTTGAGAAAACATTTTTTGGAACCGGTATTTTGACATTTCAATTATTTTAACATACAAAAGTATCAGCATATGAAGTGCGAAGAGAAATTATTAATGAAATAATTGCAAGGTTAATCAGAGAGGCTCTGCAAAAGAAATCCGTTTAGACATAAGTGACAAAATTTCTTACGAAAATTTTGCAAGAACTGAATACGGGTCTTAAGGTAGAAATGTAAGCGTTAATTTCTAGTGCCGCTAAATATCGCTTAGTTCTCCATACAAAATAAGTGATAATCTAAGCAAGCTGCGTAACGAAAACACATTTAAAGTTAAGTTATATCTCCATAGAGCGTGCTTAATACGATAACATGTGTTTGGAACGAATTCAGCTAATTTTTATTTCGTCTTTGTATCGTGAATACAACCGCTGTTCAGTTGTAAAACACGTTATGGTGTTAATATCACTAAATGGAAACGAAACTTTAATTGCGCTCAGTGGAGAATGGAAATGCAGCGGTTTCAAAGGGCATTTTTTAAACAAACGCGCACAAAAATCCAGAAATATGTTCAAATCTACTGGCAAAGGGCGATAACATTTTCAACCTTCCTTTGTCAAAACCGAGACACCTTTATATTCAAACATTTTTAATAAGGAGTGATTCATTGTATGTACTTTTTCAAAAATAATAAAAAGTTAAATTTTATCGGTTAACATTTATTATCATACAAATTTATTTGAAAACAATCAAAGTTCTTTAAAGATTTATTGGTTAAAGATTATTTGTTTCAAATGTTGATCGTAACTGCGGTTAACATGGCCCATTCAGAGGTTCCAATTTTCGATGACGCATTCGAGCATATCAAGTGGTATTTGGCGAATGTTTGGCCCAATTCCTCAATCGTAGATTGCTTACCCGTGTAGACTTCAGACTTTACAAAATCCCAAAATTAAAAAGTATCTAGGTGTGGTATCACATCATCTAGGCGGCAAAATTTCACCGTACCGACACATGAAATCCGATTTGTTCGTACAATAATGTAATAGTTTGCTGGAACCAACTGTCGTCGAGACCAAGGGCTTCAATTTCAGGCAGCAAATAGTCAATTATCATGGCGCGATCGGTCCCCATTCACAGTTACAATCCGGCCTGCCTCATTTTTGACGAAATATGGGTCGATGATTCCCCCAGCCCATATACCACACCAAACCGTTGTTTGGTCTGAATGTAGTGGCAGCTCTTAAAACTTTTCGGGATGCTCTTGAGCCGAAATACGCCGATTTTGCTTATTGACGTAGCCATTAAGTCTGAAATGGCCCTCATTGGTGATCAATATTTTGCTCAAAAACAGGTTCATGCATTTCAAGAATAATTTTTCGATACTGAACAAAAAACCATGACAGTATGATCTGGTATAAAATTCCTACTGGAGAAGTACATCTACATGGATCGCCAATGTTGTATCTAACCTTACAGAAAAAATAACCAAATTAGCCGGAACCAAATATGTTTGTTGTCACAACCACATTATACGATATCGCAGCTGAATTAGAAGTTGCTACAACTTCTTTTCAAAAAATTTGTTGTGTGAGAGCGTGATTTCAAAACAACAATTTTCACATCAAATTTTTCTTGAGTAGTTCGGAAAATATTCCTTTTGTGGTCAATATGGACTTCAAAAGTCATGCTAGACAATCACATATAATAATTGTTTTTTTAAAATTTTGGCAAAGTACCTTTTCTAAAAAAAATCTGAACAGACTTTTTTTTCAGTGCAACCTAATATACATTTCTCGTTCATTGCCACCGATAGATTACTGTCGTCTGGAAATTTTCCAGTTTTAAGCATGTAACTTGGCTCTGGTAGGGGTTATGACTAATCCTTACCTGTTAGAATTCAGTTTTTGGACTACAGTTGACGGACCATCAAAAGTGATTTCTGTACCCTCATCACGATCTACATGAATGTGTTAGAGAGCTGCATGAATACATTCAAATATTTCTACACTCAGTTTACTCATAAATAATGCGAATGTTAGGGCACACAACAATGAATACTTAATGCATCTTTTTCTCATTGTTCGAAGAGAAGAGAATGAATATGATGAAGTATTGCGTTCGGTTTACATGAGTGAGTTTTCAGTAGAGTATAAAGAAGAACGAAAAATATTCAGAGTATTCAGTGTACATTTTGTGCAGTAACAAAATTGAGCATAACATCCAAAAATGCTACACATATATTTTATTGAAAATATTATCTTCTTACTGTACACTGAGTACACTAGTATATTGTGAAGCACAAATTAATACAACACTGCGTTTCCTGTGTATTCCCAACAATCATCCATTCATTCGATGTATTTTTTAGCTTAGATTATGCTTCATGTTAATTTGTAAATGCAAGTGATTGTAACCTTGCCATATGAAATGACCCGACTTTCGGCACTAGTTCTGGTCAAGAGGTTTTGGATGCCACCTGTGCAACGGAAGTCGTGGGTGGGATGATGACGAAACCGAATGTCATTGTGGATAATTCGTTCTCTGATCATAAATACAGATGAATTATTTCGTCGGAATGTGAGGAAGACTAGTCTCTCTATGAAATGACCTGCAAAAAGGGGTTTAAACATCTGTGTAGATAATCTGCGTAGATGGCGTAGAAGGCTTTCAACAAGTCACTTAAAACCTCTTGTCACTAACAATCTCTTGTAATGAAGCCAAGTGGAAAGAAGAATAGAATGGAGAATTTTCGGACATTATGAAGTCATGGCGGAAACTATTTAATAGAGCCAATTCTTCGAGAAACAAGGAGAACTGGGATAGATACAAACTCGAGCTAAGGCAGTATAAAAATTTGGTCAAACGGGCGAAGTAAAACTCTTGAATATCATTAGCGGAACATCAAGTTATAACCAGTATATTGCTCCCCTGGCTGATATGGTTATACATCCTCCAAGATAATGTACAGACTTTGGAGAGATGGGCGGGTGAAGGTGAACTGTTTGTAAATCCGGCAAAGGCCTAGCTGGTCCCTTTTACCGAAGTTATAAAATACTCATCATGGAACGTATCACTTTGAGCAAGTCTGAAACTAAGTTTGGCTGCTTGTGTCAAATACCTGGGTGTTATATTGGACAGTATGCTGAAGTTTAGAACCAACGTAGTTTAAAAGGCAAAAAGACAGCAATAGCCCTCTATATTTGCAAGAGAGCTAGCTATAAGCTGCAAATGGGAACGTTCACCCAAATTTTTCGCTGGATTTATACACCAATGGTGAGGTTGATAATGCTGTATGGGGTTATCGTGTCCTTGTATGGAGAAAATTCTTCAGAAACACACTTACTGTAAAGTATACTACTGCATATGGTTCAAGGAATGTTGACGATGTCCATCACGGCTACTCTGCGGACTTTATAAGAAAGCGGATTGCTACTAAACGCTGAAAAAAACGACCCCAGCAACATATTGCAGGAACCATGTATATGTTTGTAAGTTTTGTTTTCATGAATTGAAGATCTTTTTTTTTTGTTTTCTGTCACTTTTTTTTTTAGTAGTCTTTTGTTTTGGGTCACAGAAACTTATATTATAACCTATTAATCATTGTGTGTCCCACATCTAATATTGAATAGCAAACACAATGTGTTTGGACACAAGTATACTATATTGGCGACAAACTACAAACACATTACATTAAAAAAAAAAAACTTCAAAAAAGACCGGTTTTGCAGCGTGTATCAGGTTAAGGCAGCTTTCACAATGCGGCATGATAGACGTCGGTCATGGAACTGTATTGGAAGGTGTTCCAAGCATTCCTGCATTTGTCGACTATAACACAGCGGAGTTACTATTCGATCGGAAATATATTCTCATAAAGATTCCTGGCATAAATGGATATGGGAATTTCTATAGTGATGGCTCGAATCTGAATTATCAGGATGGGTATAGGATCTAGTTTAGGGAAAAGGTATTAAATTTTTCTCGTAGACTACCTTATCATTGTAGTGTTTATTAGACAGACATTCTGGCCAATAGACAAGTGACCGGTTGGCTGTTGGATAATAGTACAACAGTGATGGGAGTCATCAAGAATTAGTATTCTTGAATTCAAAATCTGCTCAGCATTGCCGCATATCTCTTAATGAGATGACTCAGCAGTACAATATTCATCTTGTTTGGGTACCAGAGCACAGAGATATTCCGGATAACTGTGGAGCACATGAATTAAAAAGACCAGGGACTAACTT
This sequence comes from Phaonia tiefii, assembly GCA_963931995.1. Classification (NCBI taxonomy): domain Eukaryota; kingdom Metazoa; phylum Arthropoda; class Insecta; order Diptera; family Muscidae; genus Phaonia; species Phaonia tiefii. Next base: position 150,605,601 of record OZ008371.1, read on the forward strand.
ACAGGTTCTATAACAATAGGAACGTGTTGGAATGCCCCTGGCGACTTGTAAGCATATCCCGTTAGAACGCCATTTTAAGATGATGCAGGAGGTATGGACAAGAGGTACACATTGTGTACGCACAAGCCAAATTTGGCAGATAGTGGATAGTGGATAGCAGGAGACTCATAAACTTTCTGTCGCTAGCCCGTGTTATCAAAATGGACTAAATAGTCTTAAGTCATTTCATTGAGTCCCATGAAAAGAGTGGCGAAAGCCTCAAATATTCCCAGTACAAGTGCAGACTGTCTGTTTGTCAAAGGACTTCATTAACCGATTAATGGCCAGTTTTTAAGTGAGTTGTTAACTATCAGGTTACTTAATCTTAATTCTAAGTTAATTAGAGGTTAACTTTGCATTTGGTTTTTCAGTGGTGAGTTAATGTATGTCGCCATATTGTTGACGAGTATGGCTACCTTTGTATTCTTATTGGGAAAAAAATCTGTTTTGGGATAAATACGAAAACAACAAAGGGGAAGTTCAAAATTGGATTATGTAACATAAGAAATAGATGTATAAAATCGAAGTCATTTTAACAAAAATTTGTAAAAACTATATAGGCGCAACAATTTAACAATCTATACTCATCGTATGTGTACAAATACACAAATCAGAAACATGTTTTTTTTTACAATCTTCATTTCTCATTTTGGCAGTCAGTGATTTGATTGTCAAAATCATATGGTTCTGACTAAACGTTAACCAACCAACATTGGGTGGCTAAATCATAGTTAAACAATGACTGAAAACACAATTCGATGTTTAGTTATAATTTAACTAAGAAACGCAGATCACCACTGACTGAAAAACTGGCCATAAGATTGTTATTTTTGATCGTCGAAGAAGTTTATTTATTCTAAATTTAAATCTTTAATATAATTCCGAATTTCAAGCTATCTTGATTAAATATTTTTTATTTTAGAATATAAAACAAAAATATTTTTAGATTTTAAAGTAGTAGCTACAATTTTTGGTGAACTGTTGTAGCGATAAAGTACATCAAGGCGATTCACGTAAATTTGTAATAGAATAAGATATGTAAAATTCTAATTTGCTATGGATATTTTTATTGTTGTTTTCCACATTGAATATTTCCCTTGTCTCTTAATTGCGGAAATTACATTTTCAGTGTACTCCTCTTTAATGCACGTACTCCAAACTCTGAACTATTGTTTATTTAAACGGGAAAATAAAAATCAATATCAGTTAAAGCAATTTCGTTGTATATACTAGTTGTTACGAAAAACAACTCGATTTCGAGAAAAAAAAACCCAAATACTGTAATAATAGAATATGCCATAAACTGACTTTGATAAATATTAAGTGCAAATATTGCCAATTGTCTATCTGTAATAGGGAACAAACTGGTTTGGCTTTAAATGTATAAATAACACGTGTTGACGCTAATAATTTCTTGTCACCACACCTCCCACTTTCACCACAAGGTTAGATTGAGGCGAACAGAAAAAAATAATATCAAAAGTACTTGGGTTCAATATTTAATGAATTTATCTTATCTACTCAAATTAATAATAGCGGGCAACGCAAAACATATATGCCAAAATGTGGGGGCTTAGAAAGGGTAAGATTTCAAACCCATTGACGTTTTAGCAAGACCAATTTTCGCCAACTAATCGAGATGTTTTTAATTTATATTTTGTTTGGAGATTAGATAAATACGTTTTTTGTGTAAAGAAAATGCTTGTTATTTTGCAAATTGTACGCCATTACTTACGTATTTTAAAAACAATTGAAAATTTCCATTAATGACGTTTAAGAGTGACGCAAGAGAGTAGGATTTTAAATTATATGACGCATCCTATTAACTCTGATAATGACTAATGTTTAGTATATGATTTAATTAATTTTGGAAATTTTGTTTTGCTTATCATTTTCCAGAAACGACTACAAAAGGAGTTAATGTCACTTATAAAGGAGCCACCACCAGGAGTTTCAGTAGATACTGCCAGTGTAGCCAGAAATTTATCACAGTAAGTATTCAAGTCATGTACTTATAGAGGGCGGTTTGAAAGCTCCGTGACTTTTTGAATTATAAATCAACACTGCTCCTGTCAACTACCGTCTGTTAATAGTTTACTAACTTTAAACCACCCTACGGGAAATGTGTGTCATTTGTTCGAAAGTACCTGTCATGAGATAGGTGAAAAGGGGATATGTCTCCAAACTAGTTCCAAAGTGTTAAGAAGAGTCAATTGTTCTGCACTGCTGTTGATAGGGCGAGACTAAAAAAAGGAAATTGGAGATTGACTAAATTAGTCGGATCTAAAATAAACGGGTCCTCCTGGAAACAAGGAAGTGTGGGCACTCAAATTAAAGTCATTCGGCCTTATTCATAAAAAGTTGTCATCGGTTTGTTAAAGATTTATTCATAATCGAAAAATTCCTCTGTTAAGAGTTCTCTAAAGTAGCCATTTTTGTTGAACGTTTAACGCTTCTTTAAGGCTATTTTAGCAGCATTAATACACAAAGAAATAATATTTTTACATTCCACTCGAGACGTACTTAAATATTTAGGCGATATAAACACGTGGAATTATTTTGTGTTAATTTGCAGCGTTTATAGTGTCAATTCAATTTATAAAATTTTTAATCAAAATGAGCTTTTGTGTACATAGTGATCTATAGAAATTCAAAACATTGAGACTACAGCCCATTAATCGGTTTTATATTCGAGTACCCAAAACTGAAATCCATTTCAATATGATTTTTTGAATTTAAGAATACAGCAAATATTAATGGATCTGTTTATTGAATAGTTCTTTCCAATGTTTAAAATTTTGCAAAAACGCATTAACGGATTTAAATAATAATTTGTTAATACGGTCTATCGGTTATTGCTCATCTTGTTTTTACATCAAAAGCACTGTGAGAATACATAAAACAGGGTTGTCAGTCAATTATCTATTCCCTAGTTAAAATACTCATTATGAATACGGTAGTAATAAAACCTTCGCCAAATCTTAAAGCTTGCAATAACTGATGAATGCTTTAGAGCTAGCTTAACGTTTTTTTATGAATAAGGCCGATTATCTTTAGGAATTATATTGCGATTTTCTATAAAATTTAAAAGCGATAGAATTTTGTTCATATTTGAAATTTTGCGATAACTTAGCGAGTTATCGATTTATTTTCTCATTTCCCGTAGGGCTGCTACGTCATTTAGTTTGTCATTGGAAGCAGAAAGTCAGTCCTTGTCATTGGAAGATGAAAACCCCGTAAATTTTGACGAAAATGGAAAAAAGTGAATTTTGTGTCCTCCAAGGAAAGTCTTGATAAATACTATGGATACTCTGCACCATAAATTTCAATGATTTATGGAATTCCGCTGTGATCGTACCAGCACAAGTTACGCCAAACGTTCAGGTCGCCCGAAAGAGGTAGGCACCCCAGAAACCGTCAATAAACTCATGGAATGATATTCGACGATCTGAGAAAGAAACGATTGAGGTGGCTGAAGCTGCTGGCATCTCAACTGAGTGAGTTCATTCAATTTTACATGAGTATTTGCACATGAAAAAGCTATCCGCGCGACGGGTGCCACGATTACTCACACTCGACCATAAGCGAAACCGAGTGATCACTTCAAATTAGTGTATGGCTATGTTAACCGAAATCGGAAGGAGTTTTTGTGCCATTACATGACCGTGGACAAAACATCGATCCATCACAACACACTACAGACCATGGAACAGCCAAAGCAGTAGACTTCTCCGGGTGGACGTGTACCGAAGAAAGCCAAGGTGGGTCTGTCGGCCAACAAGGTCATAGCGACAGTTTTTTGGTATGAATGCGGTGCCATTCACATCGATACATTGAAAGGGGTAAAATGGTCACCGTCGAATGTCCGAATAAATATATAGATTCAAATATATTGGGCAAAAATCCTCAACGATGAATTTCGTGAAGGTCGTCCAACTTCGGTCGTTTTGCCGGAAACCATCGATGCTGTGCGTGAACTGATAAATCAAAAACGACATGTGACATACCGTGAGATTGAGGCATCCTTGGGCATTAATTTGACAAGAATCAATAAGTTATTGCATGTTCATTTGGCCGAGAAAAAGATTTGTTCTTGTTGTATCCCACATAATTCGACGAATGTTCAAAAAAAGGCTCGTGCCGATAGGGGCAAAGAAATGTTGAATAAAACAACCGCGGTAACTAAAATGCAGTGTATAAAATCGTCACAGGTGACGAATCATGGATCTATGCATATGAGCCCGAAACAAAAGATCAATCGACCGTATGGGTGGGTGTTCGTGGAAGAAAGCACATCGAAGCAAATTATCGTTTTTTTCGGTATAACCGGTCATGTGGCCACAATGCCTTTAGTGGAACGTAGGACGGTCAATTCTGAGTGGTATACAAAAACAACAAGAGACGACGGATAATTTTGCATCAGGATGAAACAATGGGCTACTTGAGCACTCAACATGTCGAATTGATGGGTCATCCACCGTACAGCCCTGATTTGGCACCCAATGACTCCTTTTTACTGTGTGGTCATCGTTTTTCGACGACCGAAGCAGCTGTTGAAGCGTTCAAAAACCATGTTTTGAAGTTGTCTCAATCGGAGTGGAAAAAGTGCTTCGAATATCGATTTGAGCGCATGCAAAAATGTATTGCTCTTTATGGAGAATATTTTGAAAAACAATAAAACCATTTCCAATGATAACTGATTGTTTTTATATTGATGAACTTGAAATATAAATACCAACCCTCGTATTCTTCGGTTTCAGACCCATGGTTCAGCGGCAAGAGATTTTGATCGAATCAAACAAACGCCTATTTTGATGACCTTAAGAAAGCATATTATTTGGAAGGGAGTAAACAAATTTTAAAACGGGTGGACTAAATGTATCGAGCAGTAAGCAGACTATAAGGTTGTTTTTTTATTCCCTGCTAAACTAATTTTTCGGCGAATTTGTATGGAGTGCCGCTTAAAATCGCTTTGTTCCCCATACAAAGTCGTCGAAAAATTAGTTTAGCAGGGAATAAAAAAACAGGATTATTGTTGAGAAATAAAGCGTGTTTTTTCTAAAAGTCACGGATTTTTCAAACTGCCCTCGAATACCCTCGGATTTTTTGTTTGCCAATTCTCATTACATTCATGAACGCTGTTAGCAAAATTTTACAGTTTTTTTTTGCAAAAAAAACTATTTTTTTTTCAACATAATCTCCTTTAGCTCAATACACTTAGTCCAATGTTTCTCCAATTTTTGTATCCCTTACAAAAAATAGGATTTTTTGAGGTCCATAAAATAGGATTTTTTGAGGTCCATAAAATAGGCATTTGTTTGATCGTTGGAGCTAAATCTCTTACCACCGAGCCATTTCTTTAGGTTTGGAAATAGGAAATAGTCACTGGGGACTAAATCCGGAGAATGTGGCTGATGAGGTACTAACCCGTGCGTTTATGGTCAATTGAGAGCAAACGCGGCACCCATCTTGCACACAGCTTTCTTAAACTCAACTAATCATTTAAAATCGAAACCACACTGCCATATGAAATGCCTATGGCATCAACAATCTCACGTACTTTTACTCTTCGATCGGCCAACACCATATCGTGGATTTTTTCGACATTTTCGGGTGTATTGACCTCAATTGGCCGTCCAGAACGTTTAGCGTCATTTGTAATTGTGCGACCACAACGAAAGTCTGTAAACCACTTATTTACCATTGAAATCGATGGTGCAGAGTTCCCATAGTATTTATCACGCTTTTCCTTGGTTTAATCGCAAAAAATGTTTAATGAGCACTCGAAATTCACTTTTTTCCATTTTTAAAAAAATGCTCGAGGTTGTATGTTTTGAACAGCTGTTAAACGCAAAGTAAATGACGGCAGTAGTCTATTAACAGGTGGTACTTGATGGGAGCAATGCTGCATTTACAATAAACTTACAATAAAGTGAACAAATATAATATCGGAATTTCAATCCGAATACGGTTGTTTTAAATAATAGAATATCATAAATATTTTGTTGCTAAAAACTTTTTAGCGTCATTTTTCGACAATTTAAATCTCTTTATTAAGACCTTATATTGTCCATAACACTCGACACTTATTCGATATTCAATTAAACATTAAATATTAACAAATAGTTTCCCATTATATCCCGTGAAGGGATTGTGGTGAGCTGTGCGCTTTCTAGTTTTGCACTCACGGATTGGGACCTATAGTTTTACACCGGTTCCCAACGGTATTTTGAGAATGTTTTTCATGGCTATTCAACATTGTTTTGAATATCGAATTATTGTGAAATAACGGGTTTTTCAACAGAGACGCTACAAAAGTAAATCGATAGGGACAGCAAACGACGCCATACTTTTTCCCGCTCTTTTGACATTTTTCTTCAGTAAGGCTTGCCATTTCATCATGGAAAGATATACGAGCCAACAACGAGTCGAAATTATTAAAATTTACTGCCGAAATTTGGAGTCAGTGGCCTCAACTTTAAGAGCGCTACGTCCAATTTATGGTCGTCATAATTGAGCGTCTAGTGGAAAAATTTGAATCCACAGGCACAGTACAAAATGTTCCCGTGCCAGTGAGACAAAGAAGTGCCCGTAGTGTCGAGAATATTTCTGCCGCTGAGGCTTCAGTTCAAGAAAGCCCGTCGTTCTCAAGCGTTCGGCATCTCTGTGACGTCGTTGTGGCGAATTTTGCGAAAAGATCTTGGCCTACATCCTTGCAAGAACTGAAACCGCTTGACCACCATAAGCGTCGTATGTTCGTGAATTGGGCTGAGCAACAACTTGAAAATGATTCGGATTTTCATCGGAAAATCATCTTCAGCGATGAGGGTCATTTCTGGCTGAATGGCTTCGTCAATAAGCAAAATATGCGTTATTGGTCAGACAGCAATCCACACGTAATCCATGAGTCATCATTGCATCCCGAAAAAATTACGGTTTGGTGCGGTTTATGTAAATGCGAATCGCTACCGTTCAATGATAACCGAATATTTTTGGCCCCAATTGGATAATATGGACTTGGAGGACATGTGGTTCCAACGGGACGGCGCCACACAGCGAATGCCACAATCAATTTATTGGAAACCAAGTTTGGTGAACGTGTTATCTCACGAAATGGCCCAGTCGATTGGCCGCCTCGGTCGTGCGATTTGACGCCGTTAGATTATTTCCTGTGGGGCTACGTCAAGTCTATGGTCTATGCCAACAAGCCAGCGACGATTCATGAACTTCGTACGAATATCGAACGTGAAATTGCAGCAGTATCGGCCGATTTATGCTTGAAAACCGTCGAAAATTGGGTTCAGCGTCTGGACTTCTGCAAGCGTGCCCGTGGTGGCCATGCAAAAGAAATCGAGTTCCATACATAATGGCATCGAACGTACTTTCACAGGAATAAAGAATTTCATTGGTTTCTAAAACCGGGTTTGTTTTATTTAAAACAACTTTTGTAGCGCTCTTATTGAAAACCCCTTTATATAAATAGTCATAAGTGAAATGGGTCTAGATTCAAAGGGGTCATTAGTTAAACTTGGGGTTTAACATTTAGTAGTTGGCTCGTCGATTTCTTTGCTATTGGAATATTTTTACTTATAATAATATATGGAATATTAATTAAACTGTGTTAACTTATTTATTTTCCTTTTTATTTGCAGGTGGAAAATTAATATATCCGGTTTTGAAGGTACCCTCTACGAAGGCGAAAATTTCCAGTTATTATTCAAATTCACTCATAAATATCCCTTCGATTCGCCGGAAGTAACATTCATTGGCAATAATATACCCGTGCATCCGCATGTCTATTCAAATGGTCACATCTGCCTGTCAATACTCACAGAAGACTGGTCGCCGGCCTTGTCGGTGCAATCGGTTTGCCTTAGTATAGCATCGATGTTAAGCAGTTGCCGTGAAAAGAAACGTCCGCCAGATAATACATTATATGTGAATACATGTAATAAGAATCCCAAAAAGACTAAATGGTGGTATCATGGTAAGTTTAAATAACTCTCATAAAAGGGTTAGTGTATTAAACAATATTGAGTAAATCATTAATCTCCGCATTCATAGTGAAGAGTTAGCCAACGGCTATCATCTGACTAACGATTTGTAATTCTTAATACTTTAAACTGTGTCCAAAGAGTGACTACGTAGTGAACGAATACCTCCTAACTTTTGACGAACAGCTGTCGGTTTATTAACAACAACCATGAATATCGGGGTTCGATTTGGTTAAAACAGACTTAAACGCCGAGCCATCCACAGCTCGGTTTTTTGAGTTCGTGCCGCGCCTCCACCTGATTACGCAGAAATCGGCGCAGCGACGGCGGCGGCGTATAACGTTTTGTTTAATCTTTCATATCATCGATCAATTATTGACATTGTCCTGATTTACCACACACGTTGCAACCACAAAAATCAAAAAACTACACACAATCAAAATCAGAATATTTCCTCAGCTTAATTTCCCAAGAATTAACGTGTGGAGTTAAACGACAATTTGAATTTTGCATAAGAACAGCCAGACGAAAATCCACAAGCTACAATACGAACAGGCAAGGCAGTTCACTCCCTAAGAGGTTACAGCTCACATTACAACTAGAACAACAGCATGCCGGACCTAAAAAAAATATATATGGTTTCCCATTACATTGCATGATGGAATTGGGGAGAGCTTCTCACAACCAGTGAGCTTTCTAATTTTATACTCACTGGTTGGGACTTACAGTTTTACACCGATACGGTATTTTGAGAAGCGTTATCATTCCCAGGTCCCTACGTCGCCGCCGAAGCAGAAACAATCGGCGTAAACCTCTAAAACAGGCATGATCATATTAGATTTATCCGGCGTTTTCACAGACGGAGATTCGAGCATGATGAGGATAACATATTACATATTGTTACAGTTGTCAGTAAACGCCGTGTTAGTGAAACGCCATAACAGTGAAAACTGTTATGAATTAACTCTTGTCTTACTTTTCATTTTGAATACGGAGATAAATCAATTGCACTCTATTGTTAGAGATTGTTTTTATAATATTTTTTTTAATAATTGTATTTTCTTTTTGTAGATGATTCCGTTTAGTTATTTGCTAATCTGGAGCCCATTGCGTGGGCTTTGCTGTGTTATCCCCTTGAGGTGCTGGAACATGAATTACAACATGAAGTCATTGACGTTATCATCACTATTAAGCAAAAATTGTCTGTGAAACTATTTCGCCAGCGTTTAAAAAAGTTACTGTTAAAACGTTTTAAACGAACGTTTGTGAAACTATACAAAACATATTTACATGTGAAATATTTGTAAGGATCCCCCCATCCATTTTTCCCTTTGCCCTCATGTACTATTTCCACATATTTGTAGCCCCCTATTAATTACAAAAAAAAACACATATTCTAAATAAAAAAAATAATAACAAAATCATAAAGAAATGTATTAAATATTGTCCAGAAATTAATAATAAAACGATCTATTTGCATATTATGTAAAACCAATATATCTAAAAAACTAAAACAAATAGTAATATTCTTTTTTATTAATAAGTTTAACAATAACATATTTAGCTATAGAATTGAATTATATTCTAAACGCAGAACATAAGAGACATTTCTATTCTAAAAGAATGAAAACACTTATGATTGAAAGGAAACCAATTTCTAAAACGAATTTCCAATATATGTCATAATTTCTAAACAAAACACATACAATTAAATTTTATTACTTTAAAAGTATTATTTGCAATAAAAAGAAAGAAAAATAAACAACAAACGAGTGCCCTTCAACCAATGATTGATTGATTTGATGCATAAATTAGTTTCACAAAATGTAGAGCCCTCAACTCCTATCATTTAATCGCAAGAATTCTGAAATATAAAGCTGCCACATTCCAAAATTACTCCCTTAAAGCAAGAAAATTTATGTAGTTTTTCAATCAATCATTGTAAATAGTGAATGAAAAATGGAAAAATTAATACGAGGAATCAAGAGAAAATTTAAAAAAAGAGTACCTACTATTTGCATCTATCATTAAAAATGTTCTGTGTCATCATGCCTCCCCTATTCACCTCACCCAGCATACATTGTTCTAATATACGATTTATGTTTATACATACACATAAGTATACTAGATTATATACATACATATATTACACTATTCCTTATTAAATTATAACTTTTACCACATACAAATTACATATGTAAAATGACTTATAAATCTTAAGTTAAAATCCATTAAATAAAAAATGCTAAAACAAAAATGTATAATGCATATAAATAAATCACTGTGGTGTGTTTTTGTTTTGTTGTTTAGGTGGAATTTGATTCTTTCCATTCATGGAAAAAACAACTCACTCATCAGTGAAATCACATTGACATCTCATCATGCCTTAAGAAGCCACACACTTGTCATTCATGAGCATGAGCTAGGTCGATAAGATTTTATCTGGCTGATGAATTTGAAAAATATTACCCAAAACTTTTGCAAACATGAGATGTGACGTGACGTGACGAACAATTTCGATTGCATTCGTATTTGGTATCAATCAACAAGGGCGTATTTTTTAACTACAACCCGGCAATAAATAAACAACGATAATTGATGTTCGTTCATTCATGCTCATATGAATGACAAGTCTTGTGGTTCGTTTTACAGAAAGAAGTCTCAGTTGTGGATCTTCTCAACCTTCGGGCTTGAGTTCTTTAAATGAGCTGTGAGAAGTTTTGTAACATGGAAAGTTTTGAAAAATAATTTGTCTGTCTGGCTTTTCCTTCTACTTGATTAGATAGATTGTTTTTCAAAAAAAAAATTCGTCGTCGATTCTTTTTTTTTACCGTAAAATTCGTGAATCTAAAAAATACCAGGCGCTCAGATTCGTTCACAGCAATTTTAAATGCAAACCCCTAAATAAAACTGCAACATGCGTGGGTGTGTGTGTGCGTGCGTGCGTCTGCTAATTCATTCTCAGCGAAAATAAAATCAACACCACACCAGGCGCCCATAATTGTATGGGGAGAGAAATTCTAATAAATACTGGAATAAGTGTGTGTGTGCTTCAAATATGTACTGCGCAAGTGTGAGTGATAAACATAGCACACATGCATACATACTAACGTATTATTTAGGTATTAGGGATGCCAGATAGCACATGATTTTTTAAATACCGGGATTCGGGATTTTCATATTTAAAATTCCCGGATCCCGGGTCTCATCAGGTTTTCCAGACTTTTCTTTACTATGAATATTAATTTTTAAAAATCCCTTTATCTTAATAAGTTAATAGGTTTTTGATATACATTTTATTTATTTAGATATTTACTTATTTCAATAACAAAAAATCGGAATATTTTGATTTTAAATAAAACATTAAATAAAAATACATGTATTTAGCAAACGGACGTAACTACAGAAAAATTCGAAATCGAGTTTTTGATTGATTATTGTTAGTTTTATCAAACTTTTAAAGAAATTCAAACGGACGACTACAACTGCATGTATTTCTTAATGCAAAAAGACGTAACTACACTCTTGTATGAAAACCATTCAAACACATGTATTGTGTGAGTTTGCTATTTGTATTTTGTTTTTGTACAATGTTGTTTACTCTTTTTGTTGGTAGACTTGGCGTTTGACATAACTACCGCAAAAACGTAGACAAAATGCCAGTTGTTGTTGCCTAGTTGTAGTATTTTTTCTACTGCTATCACCTTATACTTACATATAAAACTCTTGGGGTAACGGTGCTTTGAAGTTGGTGAACCACATGTGTTTTATTTTTTCATTTACAAAACTCTAATGACCAGTTTTTAAGTGGGTAGTTAACTATCGGATTACATAATCTTAATTCTAAGTTAATTAGAGGTTAACTTTGCATTCTGTTTTTCAGTGGTGAGTTAATGTAAGTCGCCATATTGTCACCTAATATGGCAACCCTTGTATTCTTATTGGAGAAAACGTGTGTCTTGGGATAAATACCAAAACAACAAAGGGGAACAAACAAAATGGAATTATGTAAAATAAGAAATACTTAGAAGCATAAAATCAAAGTAATTTTAACAAAAATGTGTAAAAAACTATATAGGCGCAACAATTTAACGATCTAGACTCAACGTATGTGTACAAATACGCAAATCTGAAACATGTACATATTTTATACAATCTTCATTTCTCACTTTGACAGTCAGTAATTTGATTGTCAAAATAATATGGTTCTGACTATAAGTTAACCAACCAACATTGGGTGGTTAAATCATAGTTAAACAATGACTAAAAAATACAAATCGATGTTTAACCACAATTTAACTAAGAAACGAAGATCACCACTGACTGAAAAACTGGCCATAAGAAGTTTAACGCTTAAAGGTCCAATTAGTCTCGACGGTTGACGTTCTACTTAATATTGCGCGGTTAGTCATGACGGTTAGACGGTAGAAAGACAAAACAAAACCAAAAAAACTGATCGAAGAGCATTTGTACAAAATATAATTTGCAATGCATGAGTTTTGTGTTAAAAAGTGATTGTGTCAAAGAAAAAAATGAAAAATAAAATTGTGGTTACCGTGTAATTGTGTATTGCCGCGCACAAAATGTCGAAGTAAAAGCAATAACAATAACAGCTGATCGGTCTTGACGGCTGACGGTTGATTCTGCAACCTGCAGAAGTCTACCGTCGTAAACCGTCAATTTTAGTTGTCTCTCTCTAACACACGCAAAATGCAACCCCAACTCAAACAGCTGATCGCTTACCGTCAACCGTCAAGACTAATTGGACCTTAATAAAGAAGTGAAATGAATTCCAATTGCGAAAATATACATGAAGATAATTTAAAAAGTGATAATTCAAAGAAAATTACACAAAATAAGCGACATGATAACAAAACAAAAAGAATGAATGGAATCAAATACGAAACTTTGTCCAAAGGAAATATTCTCTGTGATAGGATGCCGAGACAAATGAGAGAAACTTGTACATCTAACTTTTGTCTAAAAAGTATAGTATACGTGAGGAAATATTTACTCTTTTCTGGAAGATGACGTGGGAACAGAAAAAGCTCTACGTAATAAACCTCGTTGAATGCTCAAATAGAAAACGTATTTATGTAGAAAATTCTAGACTTTTGAATACAAAGTGCTATTATTTAAATCACACTACAAATCGTGTCCAAGTTTGCAGTCAAATGTTTTTCTCAACATTAGGCCTATCTGAGAATTAAAATATCGAAGAAAAAGTGGCAACATCTCCAAGACTTAAAACCATTGATACCAGCAGATTGTCATACTTTTTATGATAGTATTCCTTTCGAAAATTAGTTAGTTTGCAATGTCTTATCATTTGCTTTTGAATTCTTACATATAAAATTTATTAATTTTATTTTCATATAAAATTCCTCAAATATCTGTTTTAAAATGAAGTGTTTTTTTAGTTTAAATATGAGTAGCATAAATCCTTGTTCTTTTTTTAATCAACTATAAACATTTAAATAAAAAAAAATAAATTAAAATATAAATAGGTATTTTTATTAAAAAGTGTTGAAAAAATTACTAACATAACATGGGTGTTTTAATTTTTGTGGGATTATTGGTTGTACATCTAAAAATGACTTTAGTGTAGTTACGTCTTTTTGTTTCAGATAAAAGCAAGTCAAAAAGACGTAACTAACATAAAAGCTCTAACATACAAAAAAAAATAAAAAGTTTTTCAAAAAATAAATACGTCTCCATACTGTAATTAAACTTTGAAAAAAATGCAAGAAATACTTTATTATAAATAAAAGTGTAGTTACGTCCGTTTGCATTTTAGGTGACGATATATTTCGGGAACTTGCAATACTAGTGTTCCCAGATGCAAACTTCAACTTCCATTGGAAATTTTTGAAATTTTTTAGCATAAATATACTTATATAGAACGTTTTCACTTACGAGCACCACTATTTGTTGTATTTACAGTGTGTTGGAAAATTCATCTTGGGCAAAAAATGGAATTAACCCGTGAAAATTTTCATGCGATGATGTTTTACGATTTTCGGCGTGCATTATCGAGATAAGAGTGTCTCTATCAACTTGTTTCGACTTTTGGTGATGAATCACCAGCAAAAACCACTGTAAATCGTGCACATTAGTTCCACTTCAATACATTCGATTTTGCATGAACATTTGGCTGTAAAAAAGATTTGGATCCCACATAATAAGAAAATATTTTTCAGCTTTGTTTAGGAATATGGACACTTCCTTAATTTGGAATACTCTCCGTTCAGGAGGATGTTTAGTCGATGATGTAGATGGTTCTGATGTTCATATTGATGTCAATAGTTTAAACGACTATTTTGTGCAGACTGGTTCTGTCGGAAATAGTAACAGAGTAGATTTCAGTAGTATCAATGAAAATGTCCACTTGTCTTTTGATTGTGTGTTTGAAGATGATGTGTATTTGGCCTTACATAAAGTGAAATCTGACTCAGATGGCGTTGACGGCATACCTATAAAATTCTTGAAATTAATATTTCCGTATGTATCCAGTTACATTCCTTTTTTCATTAATAGTATTTTCACCACATCGGTTTTCCCTACAGTTTGGAAAACTTCTCGTGTAGTTCCTATACCTAAAGTTAAGGGCTCTTGTAGTTTAGATAATATGAGACCTATTAGTATTTTACCTGCTATTTCGAAAGTCGTGGAGCATATCATTAAACGGCAGATCCTTGATTTTGTTGAAGGACAAGGTATGATAAATAATTATCAATATGGGTTTAGGCAGGGGCACAACACTACTTTACACCTCTTGCACTTGACTGATACTATTAGGAATGCGATTGACACTGGCGAATGTGGCGTGCTGGTAGGGTTGGACTTATCTAAAGCCTTTGATGGAGTAGACCATGTAATACTGATTAACAAATTGAAAAATTTGTTTATGTTTTCTGATACAACATGTAGGTTGATTTATTCTTACTTGTCTGATCGATCTCAATTTGTTTCATTAAATGGAAATGTTTCTGATATACATGCAATCTTTAGTGCAGTCCCGCAAGGCTCCGTATTAGGCCCGCTACTATTCATTTTGTATGTTAATGATGTAGTTAACAGTGCCTGTAGTGTCAATTGCTTCCCTTTTTTATATGCGGATGATATTTACTCTTCGAAAGTTGTATTGTACTAATATGTATCTGCCTCAACATGTAAAGAGAAGGCTAGCTTTCGCCTGCGAAATTTTTCATATTCTTGCATTTGTATACCTACTTACGTATGTAGCATACTTATTATACTCATTTTCGAAGTTGTTGCCATAATTGTCACCATGGGTTCTGTATTTACAATCTTTTTCTTCTTGTTTTTATTTTGGCTGGGGAGCCGTTACATTGTTACCTACATATATTACTTTTTGATATTAAAAAAATAAGTGGTTTCCCATTACAATCCAATGAAGGACCGGGGAGAACTTCTCACAATCACTGAGCTGTGCGCTTTCCAGTTTTCCGTCACTAAGCGAGGTGACCAGCGTCGAAAGAAATTTAATTAAGGTGGTCAGAGTAGGGATCGAACCCACGTTCTCATGTTCAAGAGCCGCGCATACTAGCCATTGCACCACCGACGGCCATTGTGATAGAAATAAAAAATAAATGGTTTCCCATTATATCCCATGAAGGGACAGGGGAGAGCTTCTCGCGCAATCACTGAGCTGTGCGTTTTCCAGTTTTCACTCACTGATTGGGACCTACAGTTTTACACCGCTTCCGAACTGTATTTTGAGAAGCTTTTTTATGATTAAAAATACTCGATAGTGTCGCCATCACTATGCGAGGTGACCGCCGCCGAAAGAAATTTTAAGGTGGTCTGAGCAGGGATCGAACCCAGGATCTCATGTACAAGAGGCGCGCACACTACCATTGCACGACCGACATGGCGATCTTGCCAGGAGACGAACGATTGTGATAGAGGTGATTATTATAATACCAGTGGAGTAGTGAACAAAATCATAAGAGAGAGCAAGAGAGTTAATCACCCTTATCGCAAATAAAATTCCCCCCGAAATGTGTTCCCCATTCGCAAAATAGCGATCACAATTGTTGCTCGCCCGAACAATTTTTGCCATTTTGCTTCAATTTGTTCACTTGAGTTTTTAGAGGCGAACGTATAATACATAAAATGTAAGTACTGGTTTTCTTGTCTTAAAATATAAAGTAACGATTTTTTTAAGGACGAATTCAATAAATAAATGTCAAATGACGATTTTACTGCAACAAATGCAAGAAAACCCGTCCATAGCAGGTGGTTACACTAAAGACTCGAAGGAACAAGTGGCATCTTTCTGGAAAGCTATCAATGAAGAGCTCAATAGTTCTGGACCGCCAGTAAAAAGCATTTTTGAGTTTAAAGCATTTTTGAAATTAAATACATGGTAGGTATGGTACAGATAATTTTTTTCAACAAAAACGATATGTTCGCAAAAAGGCTGCATTCAACTTCAAACATAGAGATGGAACAGGAGGAGGAGAAACCCAAATGAAAAAACTTTCAGCCACTGAACAAACTATTTACGAGTTGGTTAAAATGAAGGATTCCATAGAGGGTATAAGTAATTCATATACATTCGGGCTGCCCACATCCTCACAAAATAAAGAAAATGTACCGCAACTCGAGGTGAGAGAAATTTCCTCTGGCAGAATTCTTCTCTCTACATCAAATTCGTCACAAAATGTACCAAATGATTGCAACGTGGATGGGATGATAGAAGAAATTATTGAAGAAATAACGAAGCCTCCTCTACCCTTCCGATCTCACATAAGCGGAAATCAGTTCCACAAGACTCAAGAGGAAACTTGACAACATCAGAATTGATTGAAAAAGAAGTGGAGACTCAGAAGAATTTATGTTCAAAAGTTAGTGAATTAATAAAATTTGCCAAAGAGGATAATAAGGAGATGAAGGGGATGATGAAGAGAATTTGCCGCTCTTTGGAAAAAATGAATGACCATAAATCGAAAAAATTCAAAGATACGGAGCGGGCACAACGGCGTCATGAAAAATTATAAAAAAAATGGAAGTTGAAAGCAAACTAGAAAAAAATAAGAAATTAATAGAATTGGAAGAAATGAAATTAGCCATAATGAAAAAAAATAATGTTTAAACTACTTAAAGTTTTATGTTGAATATTTTAGCTGTAAGTTTAGTTAAAGAAAACGACTGAATTATTTTAATTTCAAAAATAAATATATATGTATATTTATGTGATCTCAAATTTGGTTTCAAAAACCATTATCTAAAACTGAATAAATGATATGGCAATGAAATTTTAAAGAGAATTTGCAATATTTCCGCGAATACGTTGTGCTGCAGAGAGATATCTATTGTTTTCCGTTGTTGGCTTTCTGTGGCGCGTAGTAAAGTTCTCTCGAGCCTAGTAAACATATCCATCTATTTTTAAGGACACAATTTGTCCTTTCTATAATGTTTCGGCATTTGCTGTGCACATCATTAAATTTTTCCTCTACAGATCCAGTGTTAGGAGTTCTATTAAGTCAGCTGTTTCGAAGCGAACAATCGTTCGGGGGGAATTCACGATAACAAATTTTTGTTCGGGTGAAAAGAAAATTTCGGGCGAACAAACTATTTGCGATAAGGGTGAATATTAATTAATTACCATAACATATCGTCGGCTGATAATTTAATTGCCGTATGTGGATTCCGATAGTTTCAAGTAAATTGAGTTTGAAGTTTGAACTCTTATAAAATTGCATCAGCAAATGCCACATACGACAAACTCAACACTCCATATCTCGATAACCGTATGAGGTATCGAAAAACTGATTACGCCAAATGAAAGATCAGGTCGGAAACCCTAAGGAATCGATCTTAACTCAAAACCGCAAAAAATCCACAGACGATATTTAAATTATCAACCGACGATATGGCAACATAAATATTTGAAACAAAAATCGAAATTCATAACAAATACGATAATATACATGGATGGATCTTTAAGAAAAGATATTGTTTGTAAAATGATAAACTATTTTTAAGATTTTTTTATAGAATCTATTTTTTTTTTTAAAATATATTTTTAGGTCCTTTTTGTAATCATAATTTTTGCAAGAAAATGTATGTTTTAAGAGAAGGTATTTTTTTGAAGGCTTTTTTTTTTACGAAATGGTAATTTTTTTAGTATCCTAGGTACATTTTTAAGAGTAGGTACTTATCTCAAGAAACGTTATTTTGATTCACAAAAAATGTACTCTTTTTTACTTTTTTAAGAAAAGGTACTTATTTTAAAAAAATTACTCTTTTTAAAGAAAAGGAACTTTTTTAAGCAAGGCACTTCTTTAAGATAAGCTATTTGTTTTCAAGAAAAGGTACTTTGTTTAAGAATATGAATAGGTATTCTTTTTGAGAAAATTTCCTTTTTTTAAGAAAAGGCACTTATTTAAGAAAATGTTCTTTGTTAAACTTATATAACTTTGGCTTTTTTAAATTTCCTTTTTATAGTGTTCAAAACTACAATATATACTTAATATTGGTTATAGTCTCAACCTAGAAAACTTCCCATTAAACGAAAAATTTCCCAACATATGTTAGTCCAGACACAAACCAAGGCAAAAGTACCCAATATAGTTTCACGTCTTTTAAATTTCAATTGATGTTTTTTAAATTTCAATTGATGTATTTCAAATTTCGAATAGAATTTTAAGTTTTCAATTGATGTATTTCAAGTTTCAGATATAATTTTCAAATTTCAATTAATATTTTTCAAAATTAAAAATTTTTTTAACTTTCAATTGAAAATCGTGTAATTTATTCACAAAACCATCACATTTCTCGCTTCATTTAACAAAAACAAAAAATGCAAACTTACACACTATTTGTCATCCAATATTCTCCTCACCCATCCCAATTTAGTATGTTACAGCACCATGAAACAAACCCTGCATTGCTTCCAGAAGCGCACGCTGGCACGCATAAGTCGCACGATAGCCACCAGCTCTCTCGATGATATTCTCCGCCCTGACATGCGACATATAGCCTCTGCTTTCGATTTCTTGCACCGGTGGCGCAGCCGGCCCTTCCATGAATAGAACAGGTGTTTCGTGAATATAAATTGGACCCTCCTCCACCTTGGGCACGGGTAGGAACTGAAGATCTGCCGAACGACCAAATTTAATGCCCGATGAGAATTGCGTGGCTGGTTTAGGGGGCGGCAATTGTTTCTCTTCTTCGCGTAATTTCTCCACTTTCTCGGCAAATTCACTTACAATGGCCGTAGCATCTTTGCCACTGCACATGAGTTCATCGATGAGAGCTTCCTTCTCGCGAGCTTTCTTCTTCTTTTGCTCAACCTCCAAATTCACCAGTTCCTGACGTCTTTCCTCTTCTTGAGCTTTCTCCAGCTCCAGCATTTCCTCCAGTTCGTATTCCTCGCGACCCATACGTGTTTTGTTACGCTGTATAACATCCCGATTATCCTTTTTGTACTGTTCTATACGTTTGTTGGTGCCAATGATATCAATGTTGTTGCAAAGATTATAAATGATGGTCTCGATTTCTTCCAAATAGTCATTGTACTCCAGCAATGAATTGAAGTCGTCCTCTTTTTTGTTGAAATCCTTTAGGATACGCTTACGTATGTCAACCTCCTTTTCGACCATGGGATCTTCAAACAATTGTATGCGGAAATTGTTGCGTCTCAAGGGCACCATACATTGTGGACATGAGCCCGAACCTTTCAGGAACAGTAGATCAACACACGATTCGCACAATGTATGTCCGCACACATTTACCATCAATTTCAAGGATGGATTACGATATTTAGTCGTTTTACATCGTGGACAAGCCTGGTCATCCATTATAGTTTCAGGTTATTGACGGATAATTGGAGAAAACAAAAAATCTTTCAGCCGGCAGTGTAAAAAGCAAACAAACAAATGCCTTATGTTTTCTTTATGGGAAACGTCAAACAATTGGTGATGACAAAAGGCAAAACAAAAAACAGCTGTTGGGTATCGGTGTGTGGTGAATAGATATCGAAGTGATAGTGATGTTTAAAATTGCTAGTTGTCGAATTTATACCGAATATCTATCGTGACGACGCAGAAAGGTGATAAACATTACGATAGAATAGAAATTTAATTTATATTTTCAAAATATAAGAATATTTTTTATTAAATGGTGTGAAATTGCCGGAAACGGACCAAGAGCTAAACAAAAAAACGAAATTATAAAAAATATAAGAACACGAAATATGGGGGAAGTAATTGTCGGTTTGACCTATGGGACCCAACGGGTTCAAGAAAAGAGAACAAAGGAGGACCGGCTGTTTTTATGATTATCTCAAAATAAGCCGAACAAATTACATAATTCGTTATCGAAATATTACATAAAAATTACATAATTCGATAAATTGGCACTGGCTTCGCTGCTTCGAAATAGCCTTTCTTGTAATAATGCTTCCCACGTGACCGCGCTTAGGACGGGTTTAGACATTTTCTCCTCTGGGTACAGACGAACACTGGCTTCGCAATTGTTTTTGAGTAATAAAGCTTTGAAGTCCACAGCAACGCAGGCAATTTATTTTCTATTCTCAAGCCCCCAACTACAATCATTTGGAATTATCAGGCCACACAGATATCGCACCGCATAAATAAATGCACCACTAATTCGTGAGAATACATACCTTTAATTTGAGACCCCAGCAAAAAAATTTAATAGATCCGTTAGATTTCTCTCATTTTTTAAGTTTCCTCAAAAATGTATGCGATCAGAGTTGCATTTTGAAAACAACGAACAAAAACAAAGAAAATTATAATGAAAAATTGTACTTCGCCGTTTCTTTAAAATGCTTAATATTTGTCGACTCACAATCTTCTTTTTCCTCCATCCTATTATTATTTCGTAACTAGTATATTTTGTTGGCCATTTTGAAAACAAAAGGTTTTGCATTCCCCAACACTGATGGTGTAAATGGAAAGCCAAATAATCGTACGATTTCTTTCAAATGGAAGAGAGTTTCATTTCATTTTCTCCCTGAATCGTTCTATGTACACTAGGGTAATAACTTTTTGCATTTTTTGCAAATATCAAATCTCCTCAGACAAAATCGTGTAGGGCATGGACAAATATTAAGAACTGCGTTTTTAGTTTTTCGCTATCGTTAAAAAAGGTTACGCACCAAACGCGTTAAAGTTTTGAATCAAACAAAAATAAAAATAATACAAGATATATATCCGCTTTGTAAAACATCGCGTACTTTGAACCTAAAGTTTATATCTTACAATACCTACTTTTAATCATTTATTGTTATTATTTGTTTACATACTTACATAAGTATAAACCATATTTTAAAAAAATTGTTATTAAAAAAATATATCAAAGGCATTTTAGGTTTTTTTTTACCAAATTAAACTGAAATAGTTTTTTTTATCATTAATACAATATTTGCCATTAGAAAAGCCCTGGGGAGAATATTGTCTAAAAAAATTATCACCCTAATGTACACTGATAGTCAATATTTCGAAGTCATGTTTTGTATGGACTTTTGAAAAATTTTGCGTGATATGTTGATCTTAGTATGGACCATAGAGTAAATCTTAGTAGAGAAAATATTTGTCTCATCTGACGTTTCCTTTCACACTCTTCGTGATGCGGTCGGTGTGATAGAGAGATGTTTGACGAAAAGTGATATTCACCAGGTTGAATTACAATAACTTCTTGCTTTAATTTTTCATGTAATTTTGGTGAAAAACTGTGTAATTTAAATGTGTTTTAAACTTTTTTATTGACTGTTATTGTTAGCAGGGATGTAATGGGAAACCATTTATTTATTTTTTATTGTTAGCATACATTTGTGTTATATTTAACACAATAATTCTAACACACAACACGAAATGCCGTTGTTGTTAGTTTGTTCGTTGTTTTGAACCATTGCCTCTATCTGGTATTAGTAAAGCAATTCTTTTCAACATCGAACGTAAATATCACACCAGGTCAAATGTCATAAATTTGGTGGGAGAACTATTAGGTCTACTATAAGTATTAGTCTATGATATGGACCTTATGCCGTTTTGTGACATTTGCATCGATTTAGAAGTTGATGTTAGACGTTTTAGCAGGATACATACATATCATAGAGTAATCTATACGTAGCAAACTCTCTCACTAAAATGATGACATTTGGTGTGTTGCAGGTGGACTTTTGGATGTTGGAAAGCAGTGGTTTTTTAATATCAGATATAGGCAATGGCTCAAACCAACTATCAATAAATCAGCAACGGAATTTCGTTTTGTGCGCTACAATTTTTGTGTAAATACACCCCAAATAAATACAAACAGTAAAATATAACAAAAAAGTCCAAAATACGTTTAAATTTCACAGGTTTTCATCAAAACGACATGGAAAATGTAAGTCAACCATTTTTGTAATTCCACCAGGTGTAAGTCAATTTACGTCAAATAACTCTCTATCACATCGACCGCACCACGAATAGTGTGAAAGAAAATGTCAGATGAGAAGAATGGCAGCTCTATATGATATTACTCTATGATAGTCATCGAATTAGCGTATTTATTTCAACATGCTACATATTTTCCATTTTAGCGTTCTTTATTGTAAACAAAATGCCTATTAAAAACGCATGTGCATCACCTGATTGGCATCAGTGATGCCAGATGCGCATCAAATGCAGAGCAATGATGCATTTACGAACAGACCCATTACACGAACGATCACACAATAGTGTCATATATTTCTTGATTTGGCCGTCGGTGGTGCAATGGCTAGTGTGCGCGGCTCTTGTTCATGAGAACGTGGGTTCGAACCCTGCTCTGACCACCTTACATTTCCTTCGACGACGGCCACCTCGCTTAGTGATGGCGACACTATCAAGCACTTATAAATAAATAAATGGTTTCCGTTTCATCCCATGAAGGGATTAGGGATAGCTTCTCACAAAACAGTGAGCTGTGCGCGTTCTAGATTTACACTCACTGATTGGGACCTACAATTTTACACCGGTTCCGAACTGTATTTTGAGAAGCTTTTTCATGGCTAAGTACATGGACCTACAATTTTACACCGGTTCCGAACTGTATTTTGAGAAGCTTTTTCATGGCTAAGTACACGATAGTGTCGCCGTCGAAAGAAACTTAAGGTGGTCAGAGCAGGGATCGAACAAACACTTAGCGATGAAAAAATCTTCTCAAAATACCGTTCGGAACCGGTGTTAAACTGTAGGTCCCAATCAGTGAGTGAAAATTAGAAAAAGCATAGCTCACTGGTTGTGAGAAGCTCTCGCCAATCCCTTCATGGGATGTAATAGGAAACGATTTATTTCTTGATTTTTCCAGAAAATTCGTTAGCGAATACATCAACCGTTCGGAGCTAACTTTTAAAACGATGTGTTTATCGACATGTCATTAACATTAAGCTTCACTTAGCTGACAAACTGTTAGAACAATCAAGCTGCAATATTAACATTCAAAATGTTGGTTTAACATACCAGAGATACGATATCCGTTGTAATTCAAAGGTTAGTTTAAAACATATCACACTTGCAGTTAACATTCCAATGTTTAGTTCTGCCAAATGTAAAGCTTTTTTCATATATTACTCTATGGCCTCAACTGATATTATCCCGTACCACAGGCGTCATAGACATATAGTTTGTTAATAGCTTTTATGGCCAAAACTATTAACAAATAAAACAACAAAATTCATAGGTTTTTTAACATTTTTGTAATTTATTCAAATTCTATACATTCAAGGGGTTAGTTATTAGATTTTCTCGTTCTATTCAGTTAAATATAATTTTGTCTTCCTTGTAATTTTCATATACATATTTATGTGCATGCATTTGTTATTCCTATGTAAATCTATAAGTATTATGTATGTGTATGTGTATTGATGTGTGTTTGCTGGTGTCCTTTATATGTTGTGTGTATAAATTATACAAGATTTCTGAATTAATGCATATTACAATTTCATATAATTATATCTACTTACTATGTATATAAGTATAATAATAATAATAATTTCTATCTCCACAATAATTAGCTAAAGCTTTATATGTAGTATGTGTCGTTTCTGTATATATCCGTCTTTAACTATATGAATTTAAATACATAATAACTATAAAGGGTTTTCTTTTATACACAACTATACATAAGGGCCCAGAAGCGGATGGCGTGTGACCGAAGGCCTTCGATTAGAGTTTAAATGCCTTCCAATCACGTTGCTATTTTAATATCTCGTTTGGAGATATCGAGTTAGTTAACAGCTGATTATTGTATTGACAAACATATTTTTGGTTAAACGAACTGTACAAATCCAAAATTTCGATGACAATGTGTTCGGGGTTTTACTTTTCTGCCCTTTGGCAGATAATGTACTAATACTGCATTCAGACTGCAGCACTATTCCCTCATCTGGAAATATCGAGTAAATTAACAGCTGTTTTTGTTGTATTTGAAAACTGATGTTAGGTTAAACAAAATCTCGAAACACGAGATTTCGATTGCAGTATATTCAGGGCTTAAGACTTACGCGGCGCTCAGGTATACCGTGATTTCGAAGTTTTCGAGGTATCAACCCACCAAATATATGTATGTTTTGCTGTAAATATGACAACTGCGAAATCACTGTATACCTGTGCATAACTTTATTTTTCTGACTCAAAATCTAGATTATAAAATTAAGACTAAATCTATGTTTAGCTATTCCGTGATTTTGCAGTTTTCGGCACGTCATTCCCAGACACAGATGATTTTTATACGGCAAAACTTGTTTGGTGAGGTGAAATCTCGAAAACTTCGAAATCGCGGTATACCTCAACACCACTTAACAGTTGTTTTCACAAAAGTAATCTTTCAGAATCTAGATTTCGCATATTCATCAATCAATCAGCTGTTAATTTACTCGAAATCTCCAAACAATAGAATCCTACTACAATGTGAGCGCAGTATTAAGTTATGTTCAGGTATACCGCGATTTCACAGTTTTCGCGAATTCATTTCAATAAACACCTGATTTTTGTACGACAATTAGAGTTTTCAAAACCGAAACCGAAAATCGATTATTTGACGTCGGTTAACCGGTATTTACTCAATTTGTGTTAAATATGCTTACACAAATTTAAAAACCAAAAAAAATATTTGAAATATTAATGCATATTTTGAATTAACTAATACGATATCTGTTTTCAAATATAATTTTATTGCTTGAAAAATTTTTATATAAGATTTTATATAATTGTTTTTTAATTCTTCCACTTTATACGATTTTTTGCACTTAATAAGATTTTGATACATAAAAACTTCAATTCAATTTAATTCGAATATGATTATCAAATTTAAATGAGATTAGTGTGAATTTGAATTAAACTTTTCAATTTAATATCAAAAGACACATTCCAAATTGGAATATGATTTACATGTTAATGTAATATTTACTTTGAAATTTTGAGATTGAAACACGAATAAGAATATTTAATTCAATTCAATCCAATCGAATCCCATCCAATCTAATCCAATCAAATCCAATCCAATCCAATCTAATCGCATCCAATTCAATCCAATCCAATTCAATTCAATTCAATTCAATTCAATTCAATTCAACTCAATTCAATTCAATTCAATTCAATTCAATCCTCTCCAATCCATTCCAATTCAATTCAATCCAATCCAATTCCATTTAATTCAATTCAATTCAATTCGATTTAATTTAATCCAATTCAATTCTATTCAATTCAATTCAATTCAATTCAATTCAATTCAATTCAATTCAATTCAATTCAATTCAATTCAATTCAATTCAATTCAATTCAATTCAATTCAATTCAATTCAATTCAATTCAATTCAATTCAATTCAATTCAATTCAATTCAATTCAATTCAATTCAATTCAATTCAGTTCAATTCAATTCAATTCAATTCAATTCAATTCGATTCAATTCAATTCGATCCAATTCAATGCAATTCAATTCAATTCAATTCAATTAAAATCAATTCATTGCATTTCAATTCAGTGCAGTTTCAGTTCAGTTCAGTTTAGTTAGCTCAGTTCAGTTCAGTTCAAAACAATCCAATCCAATTTAATTCAATTCAATTAAATTAAATTTAATTAAATTAAATTTAATTAAATTAAATTTAATTCAATGCAATTCAGTTCAGTTCAGCTGAGTTCAGTTCAATACAATCCAATCCAATTCCATTGAATTGAATTCAATTCAATGCAATTCAATTCAATTCAATGCAACTCAATTCAATTCAATTCAATCCTCTCCAATCCATTCCAATTCAATTCAATCCAATCCAATCCAATTCCATTTAATTCAATTCAATTCAATTCAATTCAATTCAATTCAATTCAATTCAATTCAATTCAATTCAATTCAACTCAATTCCATCCAATCCAATTCAATTCCATTAATTCAATTCAATTCAATTCAATTCAATCCAATCCAATTCAATTCAATTCAATTCAATTCAATTCAATTCAATTCAATTCAATTCAATTCAATTCAATTCAATTCAATTCAACTCAATTCAATTCAATTCAATTCAATTCAATTCAATTCAATTCAATTCAATTCAATTCAATTCAATTCAATCCTCTCCAATCCATTCCAATTCAATTCAATCCAATCCAGTTCCATTTAATTCAATTCAATTCAATTCAATTCGATTTAATTTAATCCAATTCAATTCTATTCAATTCAATTCAATTCAATTCAATTCAATTCAATTCAATTCAATTCAATTCAATTCCATTCAATTCAATTCAATTTAATTGAATTCAATTCAATTCAATGCAATTCAATTCAATTCAATGCAACTCAATTCAATTCAAATCAATTCAATTCCATTCAGTTGAATTCGATCCAATGCCTTTTACTTTCGTTCAGTTCAATTCATTTCGATTTAATTTATATTTAATCCAATTCAATCCAATCTAATCGAACGTAGTCAAATCTAGTCTAATTCAGTTGAATTCTCTATATATTCTTAAGAAAAATATTGAGTGATGTGTTTTTTAAAGGAAAATTTAAATATATTAAAGTCTGAATAATGGTGTTATATTTTCTACATAATAATTATTCTTTTTACAGGCAACGGAAACAAAACAAGAACATTTTATTTTGTGATGATTTTGTAATAATTTTTCTACAAAAATATACACATATTGTGCTCCATGCAAAACGAAAACTCGAAAAAAAACCGTGAAGTACAACGAAAATTAACCGGTTTTTACCATTCTGTAAAACCGAAAACTGGTTCTTCGAGAAAGTGGGTCTACAAATAAAACACACAGATTGTTGGAATCCCTCTCTAATGCTAAGAATAGTTTTGCAGAGGATACCATGGCTGGAGTCGAATGATCGTATATTAATCCGTATCGTAATAGTATTTTGGAAGCGCGATAAAATGGAAACTCAAATAGTTATTTAGTTAGTCAATAAAGCAATATCATTTCATCAATATTAAATTTTTACAAGTATTTATCAAATTGACCATTTAAAATCCCTTTCGTGGTCCTGATTAAGATGCGGAATGGTTGCGAATAATCGGTCCCTAATTTATCTGCTTTCGTCGATAACACAAAAGAATATTTGGAAATGATAAAGGAATGTGTGATAGATTTTATAGATGTCCTGAAATAAGGTATGATACACATAAGTGAATATCTCAGTGGTAAATTTGGCAAAAACATTTGGAAAAATGAATACACTTTACCAAATGCAGACTTGGGATCGAATATTTACACGACACTTATAACATTGTATTTAAATTTCAATTTGAATTTCAAAAATCATTGGAAGAGAACATAGTTTTTTACGTAATCGACCTAATAGCCGAACAAAACCCACAAATTAGGTACTATGGGCAATTTAACTTAGTTTGAAAGCATATGTTTGTGGCAAACCCCATCTAAGGCATTAACAAAAAATATATATACCAAATTCGAAAAACAGAAAGAAAGAAAAGAATTCATTAAATATATAAACATGTTGGTATCAAACAAATTCAAAAAGTGCGCAAGTAATTTCCATACATCAAAGCATTACCGAATTTCCCTTTTTAATAATTTGGTACTCAAGTTGAATTTCAATACGATTGACATCGGATTCCACAACCATACATTTGCACTGTCTAAAGAAAATTGCACTCGTTCTCTACTATGAGCAAACGTAGCAGTTAAAAAGATTTTATTTTGAAGCTGGAGTTTCATTGAAACTCCTACAATCTTTGTATACATTATAAATTTTGTAAATTGAAGTTTAAATTTAATTTTTTTTACGAATAATGTTTGGCATTTTGTAAATCATTCCAGGTATACAAGGTATTTATATTTTAAACAATAAACTAATTTTCCCAGATCTCATCAAACTCCCAAATAAATCATGATGCTCAAATCATAACGGTGATGATTTCCATGGAAATACTCGTACTTCTATATAAACAATATAAACTGCAAAATACGGGAATCAGCAATCCCTTAATGAATTAATAAATACCGTTTTTATTTTATTTAACAAACTATTTTGTTATTATTGTTATGTTGTTTGTATTGTTTTTTTTATTATTTCTTTATTTTATTATTTTTTACTTTATAATAATAAATTTTGGAAAACACAGCATAATATACAGGAGGAGGAAAATACATTTATGTGCTAACTACTATTATAGCTAAATATGTATAGTATATATATATTATATATATATATAAATGTATTATTTATTTGTTTTTATTTAAAAAATTAAGTGAATTTTCTATATACTATAAGTGTTATATATATTTAGTATTTATAAATGTTTTTAATTAGTTTTAAAATTTGGTTACTGCAATAAATAACGAACTCGCGTGTTCTGAACAGCTGATCTGAACAGCTGATCTAAGTAATTGCATGGGCAAAACTTAAAATTTTGCATAGTTTAATATTGCAATTCAATATTGATACCAAAATAAGATAATACATATTATTATACATATTTTAATAAGCCAAAAATTGTGTTATTTTCAATAAATTTTAAAGTCTTTTAATAAAAATATTATACAAAAAAAAAACATAAAATGTTTAACTTCAAATATATAATATCACATGAAATTAATAAATAAATTCATTTGCATTTTAAAAACCATCAGTTTAAGTTCAAAAAGTTGATTTGAAAGAAATTTCTAAAACATCAATCGAAATTCAAAAGAAAATAGTTACAATGGATTTTAAAAACCATAAATTGAAAGAAAAATTTTCAATTGATATAATAAGTAAGATAAATTCAAATTTTAATAATTAAATTTGAAATTAAAAGGAAATTAATTAAACTTTAAAATATATTAAAGTCCTGAACAAATTGTAAACGTAATTTCGTGTTTGAAGATTTCGTTTAACTAAACATCTGATTTTCAACTGTTACCTTAGATGTTAATTCCAAATGAGAGAATTCTGCTAAAATGTGAATACAGTATAACAGAAATTTAAAAATTAGTTTCTAAAACATTCAGCAATTTTAAAAAACGATAATTGAAATCAAAACAAATTGTTAAATTTTAAAAATTCCCTTTGAAAATAAAGGAGATTAATTCAACTTTAAAATAGGGTCAAGGGAAATTGAATTACAAAAGTTTCATTGGTTTAAGGTTAATGCCTTGTTTCCACTACAGAATTATTCGTAATTCGCTCACTCATTCGTAATTCAATCTCCAATTACAAACCGAATTACGTAATTCACCATACAAAATTTTGAGAGCGAATTACCTTGTTTGTAGGTAATTCAGTTTGAATTACCTTATGAATTACGAACAAATCATTGCCTTCACTAATTTTTATCGAAAGTTTATCGAAACAGCGGCCAAAAAAAAAAAATAAAAGCAAAGTAAAAGCCCTTAAACAATATACAATGGATGCAAAAAAGTAAATTATTAAAAAAAAAATTGTGATGACCAGAAAACTATTAGGCAGATGGATATCCACAAATATTTTCTTTAATATATACTCACTTTTTGTTGTTCCCATTCTCAAAATTATTGAAACAAAACAAAAAAGTAAACAACTGTCAGATCGAATTACGTATGTGTAGTGGAAACGGGGTAATTCGGAATAGTAATTCAAAAAGCGAATTAAGTAATTGGGGCTGTAGTGGGAACATGGCATAAAAGCTGGTAGTAAGTTCCATATCACGAATTAAATTGAGCAACATCGACTTGTTCCGATACGAAATTGGCCATCAAAATGTCAGTGTTTGCAGCTATAATTTTCAGTGTTTACGTTTTTTATATTAATGCTGTGTGTGAATTGGACCAAATATATTGAGCCGACTAAAACTTTGACATTAGCGTGGTGAATATTTATTGCCAAAATTTTGTGTAGCCCTGGGGTATTAGTAGTCTAAATTTTGACTTTTGTTTTTTATGCAGAAATTGCATAGAAGTTCGCGAAACAGTAAACAATTCAAAATGTCAGCAAACAAAAGGCAAACCTAAACAAAGTGTAAGTATAAAGACGGTTTCAAGAAACATGTAACTTAACTTAATATGATGCTATTTTAAAATGCAGGGAAATACTTGCAGAAAAACTCATTGAATTAATTTGATTATTTACTGGTTAAAAATAACAAATAAAGTCTGTGAAATCCAATACCTTTTGTCAATATAAAAAATGGTTTCCCATTACATCACATGAAAGGATGGGGATATATTTTGTCAATATATTCATAAAAAATATAAAACAATAAGATGATACCTCACGTCTTCTACTCTCCAATTGTTATATCACTTACGCACATAATCTTTCAGCTGCCAAAATTTTGATTTTCTATTTCACACACCAAAATTGAAATTGTATCTTTGCCACACAAAAATAAATTAAACCCAATTTACCACGACTGAAATATTTTCAATGAACACACAGCCTAAAAATCTTTTTTTTGTTAAATTAATTTTTTTCATAATGAAATTCAACATTTTGTGTTGAAATTCACAAAAATATTTAAATATCAATTATTTCCGTTTGAGTTTCAATTATTAATCAATTATTAAGGTATGAGATGGGCAGCGAATTAGATTTGACATAATAATTAGTGATTTTTGCAATAGTTTATTCCCCTTTTATTTTACCTTATTTAGTTGATATGCTTTCAAACTTTTTTTTTATTTTATTTTTTATGCTTTCAAACTTCTAAAATCAATGAATTATAATAATATTAATTTCGAATTTCTATTTATGTTATTGAAAAACTGAGACGAAAACAAATTTTAAAAATTTCTCAAATGGCCAAAGTGGATAAACTCAATCCAATAAGAAGACCAATCAGGTTTGTCTTAAGTTTTGGTAGACACCGAAACGAAACTAGTTTTAAAATAGAACCACTACGAGCAACGGACAAGTTATTAGTTTCGATTATCCCGAATATCTTAATATAGTACTTTTATGATTTCAGAAGATATAAACTGTTTCTGAAACGCACTTTACTGAAAGTGCTTCGTGTTTAGATAAATAATTAAATTGGGCAAAACATTGCTGTTTCAAATTGAGCTAATGACAATTATTTTTGCAAACATAATGCCGAGAATGATTTTTTACTTGGATTAGCGCAAAATACTATGAGCAATATTGCAAATAATTTGCAAAATATCAGAAATTTCCTTACATTTTTACCAACTTCTTTTGTTCTTGTTTCACATCAAAAAGCTAGTGTTTGTTTGTTTACGATAACAGATTACGAATCGAGTACATCTTCGAGTAGTTGCGTTACGATAGCGATTTCCGTGATTCAGTTCACTTCATTTCGATGACGAAGTACTCGATTTCGAATGTGGTGATTTGCCCCCTGAGATTAAAATAGCTCTCACTTGAGTGAACTGAAATGCTCAACTCTACAACAATGCTGATTTATCATATGAATGTTGGAAAATTCCTTGTTTCTTATTTGAATATCAAGAACGGCGGCGAGGCAGCAACCTTTCGACTACACACCATCCGTAAGATCGAGACGAATATAAAGATCTAGGAATTTGTATTACTACTGTGTCGCTGTGTATGGACTGCATTAATTTATGAAAAGAAAAACAAAAAAGGAATTGTACCAAAGTTTCTAAGCGTTCTTTTTATTAAATTTCTTCCAAAAAAGTCCATATTTTCAATTTCATAAAGAATTGTAATTAATAAATTGTTATTAACAACGAACCCATCTACACTGGACAAGATTCTATTGTAAAACTTTTGTAATTAATTAGAAAACTTTTGTAATTAATAAAAAAAAAACACTGAGTATTCAATAGAAGCTTCTATAATTAAATACATAAAATTTTTTTCTCTAAATATGGGTAAAACATTTAGTAAGAATGCACATTTTAAATGAAAATATAATTCATCTACAATAAATTATGTAAATTGTCATTTACACTTGGCAATGCCAGTAAAAATGCAGTAAAACTAATTTTGTACTGATAATGAAATTTAATTTGCATTGCCAGCTTTTGCTGATAACTGAAGATTTTTACTGGTACTGAAAAGTTTTAGCACTTTATATTTCATTAAATAGTTGTATTAATATACATATCGACGGCTTAATAGTTATAAAAAGGGCCTAACTCGATTTTTTGTTACTTGACAGGAGAAGGAAAACACTTAATAAAATCCGTAAAATTTTAGATACAACAAAAAGTTTTAATGCAATTTCCAAAAATGTGTTGCCTCTTTTTATTAAAAATTGCATTAAAACTTTTGTTTGTATCTAAAATTTTACGGATTTTATTAAGTTTTTTCCTTCTCCTGTCAAGTAACAAAAAATCGAGTTAGGCCCTTTTTATATTAAGCCATCGATATGTAATTGTACAGATGTTAGCATGGAGTGTGTGTTCCACCGACTCGGCAAATTATCTAAAAGAAACAATTGTATACCTGGTCGAACGGAACACAACGACAAATTGTCTAAAAAAATCTTTCAGCAATTAAAAACCTTTTTATAAAATACAAACCCCATTACCAACATCAGCACTTATGTATATGTAGAATGGTTGGGATTGTGAGTCATTCAAGAAGGTAAAAACTCCGCGATGTACATTTTGATGTAGTTGTTTTAGGAAAATTTAACAGCATAAAAAAATTAAACGGGTAATTTTAAATAATTTTTGGTAATTTAGTGGACGCACGTTTGTTGTTAACTACCAGTAAATATTTTCAGTAATCAGTACAAGTACAATATACATATATTACAGTGTGCCTATGTATGACAAATATACAAAGCAAATTTCCCTATGGGTTGAGAACGTAAAATTTCATACGTTTACGTGACCGATTACATAGCTGATCCTATGGTGCCCAGTACATTGGCTGATAGCAGATCATGAATTTGGGCAATTTTAGACCAGGTTGTTATTCTGTGTAGTTAAAATTTTCTTAGAGCCGGATACATGTTTCTGCAATTTCCTGTGAACAAGTTGGTTCTACATGTGCGAAAATATTTCGTCGGTATTTCGCAGATATTTTGTGGTATGAAAACCTCGTGTTTGCGTATTTTCGCATCTATTCATTGTATTTTACAACACAGCAATGGTAGTTAAGACCGTGTTATACGGCTAACCCAGATGATAACTCATACAAATTTAATCTGTTGAAACTGAAGTTTAATTTGTACCCTCATTTTAAACGGGTGTACATTTTGATGCAACACTAGTGGTCTTCATGAAAGCTCGAAAGAACCTCGTAAACTCGGAAACATCGTAAACTTTCACAGCAAATGTCAAAACAAACAAATTTCCCATACAAAGCGACTTGCACAAAAGTGGAAAGTTTTCGAGGCAAATTTGCTGAGCAAACCTGGAAAAAGAAACGTGAATACTTTTTACATTTCAATGTCAATATTTTTGTATTGAATAAAAGAGGGGGTTTTTGATTTATGTGAAAAAAATACAATATTGGTATAGGTAAAGCATATACTTTTAATTTTCCTTTGTTTATTTACTTTATCAGCCTTTTTTTGGCAATTGCTGCATAGATACACTAAGCAACTTTATTTGGTGCCTCATGAAACGCTTCTGGGCAAACTTACGCTGAGCAAAAGTTCTAGGCATGATGGAATTATTAGGTGGTAGCAGGAGGAATGTGTATGTATTAGTAATACAGAGATCTGTCAAACTCAGTTGATTTTTCAATTTTTTTCTATCTTTCTTTAATTGTACAAACAACTTTTCATTTAATTAACAAAATTAGTATGCGGTCAAACTGGATTTATATCGAATTTCTTGAAATCTGTTAAGTATTTACTAATTAAACAAACAAATTAGTTAAAATTTGACAGAACTCTGTACAACGACATGAAAAAACTTCGATCAGCTGTTCTTATAACACAACCTCATATTTCAACCATGGTTCTAGGTTTTCTTGTTTGCATGAATACCACTACTGTTAGTTATAAAAAAAATGCAACCATAATAAAAACATACGCAAAAAATCAACTTTTTGACAGATAGAATGGAAGCCGATCGAAAATTTTCCGACGCGGCGCCGCAACCAAAACTTTTTTGAAGCCCACGCCGCCGCCGATATAAATGATTCTTATTGATTTAAACTGTGAGCAGATTTTAGCGACTGGTACGATTTGACTCACTGATTTTTACAAAACTGGCAACACCAATAGACGCCAATTTAAGTTTTCTGTTGTATCGTCGTCTTCCATAATTTTGTGTCGGCGCGGAGTTTGTCTAGGAACGGAGTTGCCAACTGAGATGTCAATTTAAACTCAAATTGTGCGGTGTAAACGGCAAAGATTAGAGTACAAGGTTATCGCTAACGTGGCCGCGATAAACGGCTATAAATGCGTTATTACATCGACCAAGATTAGCGCATTTCGAAGGTTTACTCCGTTAACCCACGTTAACTCAGAAGATTACTCATACAAATTTAATTTGTAAAAACTGAAGTTTAATTATTAACCTATTTTTAAACTGATGTACAATTTGATGCAGCTCTGTTAAGTATCAAACAATCAACTGTTTGACAACTGTAAGCCCATCGAAAATGTTCCGAAGCGTCGTGGCCACCAAAAATTGTTTGAAGCTCACGCCGCCACTAATATAATTGGCTCTCATCTGGTTAAAATGTGAGCCGATTTTACCAACTGGCCTGATTTGACCGACTGATGTAATTTTAAAGGTTCAGATATTTCGAAAACATCCCAAATTTGTAAAAATTTGGCAAAACCAAGAAGCGTCAATTTAATTTTTCTGTTGTTGTGCCGCCTTCGATAATTTGGTCTCGGCACGGAGTTGCTCTAAATTGATCTAAGCACAAATTTGCTACCTGAAATCTAAATTTAATCTCAAATTGGGTGGTGTAAACGGCAAAGATTATAGAATAAGTTTATCGCTAACCTGGCAGCGACAAACTGCGGTCTAAATGCGACATTAGACTCTGAGAGAAATCGGTGGATATGCCAAAATTACGTCAAAATACGTGTCAAAAAACGATGCGATCAAGATAGCATTTTGAATGACACAAACAAAAATAAAGAAAACGGCAATGAAAACTAGTATTTTGTTACTTTTTTTTAAAGGTTTAATCTTTGTTCACAATTTGCTTTCTTCTCAATTCTATTTTTGT
Organism: Phaonia tiefii; assembly: GCA_963931995.1. Classification (NCBI taxonomy): domain Eukaryota; kingdom Metazoa; phylum Arthropoda; class Insecta; order Diptera; family Muscidae; genus Phaonia; species Phaonia tiefii. The sequence goes on from OZ008371.1 coordinate 150,641,212, forward strand.
TTTATAACTGTTGTAGCCACTATGTTTGTCACTTTGCAAACAGATATTTTTGCATTCTCCAAATATAGTAGTGAAAGCAGAATAATCGTACAATTTGTTTTATATTGTTCTATTTGCACTAATAGTCTAACGCGGGATTTCCACTTGACTAAAGGCCTCAACTAAAAATTGTTACAAACAAATGCTTGCGAAATATGTACGAAACGGTAAATGTCTCACCGCTCATTCAATTTGTCGAACAATTTTATATTTTTGTTTTAAACTAAATTTTAAGGACACAGAAAATATGGTAGTCAACCCTGATTTGTTGCTGGCCAATGACACTGAAAAAAATTAGGTGGTCAAAACTATTTAGCGCGAACGTTCTTAGAACCAGGTTTAAGCGCAAGCTGTTAAAAAGCTTCAAACTCATAATTGGCTGCTTTAAGCTATATACCCTGAAATTGTGAAAAATAGTGATAAGCTTTAGCAGTTTTGTATAACTATAGATACTCCAAGATATTTTTAGTACATTTTTTTTTTAGCGAAAACTAGTAATAAGATATTCACGTCTTTACGTTTTCGCTACTTTTTGCAGTAACCAAGTCATAATAACATATTTAGTGTTTTGTGTTTAAATACAATTTTCATTAAATTTTCTTTATAAACAAAACAAAAAGCAAAAATTTTATGTTTTCCATAACAATATACAATCTATACTCGACTTTTTATCTCTCGTTTGTTAGGAAATTAAAACAAAAATATAAATTTCAACAGAAAACGCTGTCAATTAATTAATTACATTAAATACATCATAGTCTACACTATCATTTAATACAATTTCCATTAATGATAAAAATAAGAGCGCATTGTTGTTGTTGTTAATCATATCAAGTCTACAATCAATAATATATATGTAGGTAAGTAAGTAATATTAATACAAAATAAAATAACATTTTTAATCGGCTCATTTTCTCATATATATTTTTTTTGTATTTGTGTAAAGCTATCGATTTTAATAATTTTGCATTATTCAAAATCGAATCACTGTAAATATCACAATTTTATTTAGTTAACAATAAACGTGCACTTATAATGCTAAATAATTAATTAATTAATTAAGATTTTTGTTAATAACTAAAAAAAAAAACACACACACAAAGAGAAAAAGTATTAAAACAGAATTAAAAGAAAAACAAAATAAAAAACAATGTATTATTTCTACATGATACAGGGTTTTATATTTTAAACTTTGTAGTACTATTTAATGCAATTTAGTATTGGGGGTTTGTTTTCTCTTCCTTTGCTGAAGAATATTTCATATTTCAATAGACTTGTTAATATTTAATTTATATATATATATGTAGGTATATATTTTTATAATAATTTGTTTGTCCATTTTATCTAGATTTGATTTTAGTTTATATGTGTATAGTTTAGTTTCTTCGTTACAGTTTTGTTGCTAAATTTTTAACATAAAATCCAATTTTATTGTTTATATGTTGTCCATTGTTTTTAAGTATTTTTTGAAATCTTCTCGTTTACTTTGCTATAAAATAAACTTAAAATGTATTTTTTTATACTGAAATTCTTATATATTTTAAAAGAAAACAAAAAAAAATAACTGCAGTCGTATTTTTAGTTGAGGCTGAAATGGGAATTTGAAAAAAAGAATTAGAAAAGATCGAAATAAGTAAATATTTTAATACATTTTTTATTTCTAAAAAAATCCAAAAACTGAGGTTAGGAAGGTTAGAGTTAATGATGTGCGGTTCCGCGCACTTTAAGAACCGGATATATGAACCGGTACCAACTCTCAGCAAATTGCTGTCCCAAAGAGGCTTAAGTGAAATATCTTACAATAAGAATATAAAATTTGATATAAATACACATTTACGTACCCTCATCCAAAGATTAACACTTTTGGTTCCTTTGGATACGAGTTCTCTTATTTAGGAACCGATTTACGGTTCTTTTCAACCCTTTTTCAGTTCCTGTAGAATCGTTTTTCGGTCTTTTTGGTAACTTTTTCGGTTCATTTCAAATCGTTTTTCTGCCCTTAAAGAACCGATTTCGGTGCATTTGGACCCGTCTTTCGGTAACTGTAAGCCCCGGTCCGGTCGGTTCTTGTAAAGAATCGGTTCTTCCGAACCGGTTCCTAGATTCTGTGCATCACTTGCGCCAGTCGATGCGCCAGTCGAAGGTCGTCCAAAATCTGTTGTTGTTCCGAAAACCATTGATGCTGCGCGCGAACTGATTTTGCAAGATCGTCATGTGACCTATCGTGAGATTGAGACAACCTTAGGCACTAGTGGGACCAGCATACATTCAACATTGCATACAATTTGTTCGCGTTGGGTCCCATACAATTTATCAATCGTTCAAAAAAAGGCTCGTGTCGATTGGTCGAAAGAAATGCTCCAAAAATACGATCGCGGTGCTTCGAAACACGTCTATGACATCGTGACAGGTGATGAATCCTGGATTTACGCGTATGAGCCCGAAAGTAAACAGCAGTCAACTGTATGGGTGTTTCAAGATGAGCCAAATCCAACAAAAGTTGTTCGCGCCCGAAGCACTTCCAAGCAAATGGTCGCCTGTTTTTTCGGAAAAACCGGACATGTCGCAACCGTACCACTAGAACAACGCAGAACATTGAATTCTTAGTGGTACACAACCATTTGTTTGCCAGTTGTCTTCCAAGAAATCAGGAAAACCATCCGCCGAAGACGGATCACGCTTCACCCCGACAATGCGAGCTCTCACACATCGGCTGAAACAACTGCATTTTTGAGCACCCAAAACATCGATTTGATGGGTCATCCGCCGTATAGTCCTGACTTGGCACCGAATGACTTCTTTTTATTCCCGTATGTAAAAAACAAACTGAGAGGTCAACGTTTTTCAACACCTTTCTGCATTCCTCAATCAGAGTGGCAAAAGTGTTTCGACAATTGGTTCAAACGCATGCAAAAGTGTATAAATCTTCATGGGGAATATTTTGAAAAACAATAAAGTGATTTTCGATGATTAATATTCGTTTTTATTCTCTAATCCCGAAACATAAAATTCAACCCTCGTATATGTTTGCAAGCACTGTTTTCATGAATTGAAGATCTGCTGCTTTTTTGTTTCTTCGAGTCACAAAAACATATATAATAACCTATTAATCATTGTGTCTCCAACATTGAATGTTGAATAGCAATAGCACAATGTTGTTTGACACAAGTCCACTATATTTGCGACAAGCTACAAACACGTTATATTTGCATCCAAATAACAAACATATACAGATTTTTCAGCATGTACTATTCCTAACAGCACTTTGAAAAATATACCACGGGAAGAGCGCTTATCACGATCAGTGATCTGTGCACTTTCTGGTTCTACGCTCACCTATGACGACCTACAGTATTCCAACGGCTCCGAACGGGCTATGTTACGAAGCATTTTCAAGGCTAATAACTCGGTAGTGTCGGAGTCACTAAGCTAGGTGACCTTCGTCGAAAGAAATGTAAGTTAGTCAGAGCAGGGAATGACCCTTGCTTAAATGTCGCACCACAGCGTTTCAGAATCGATTTCCATCGGCCCTAGTCTTGAATCAGTGAGCTGCCCACTTTCTAATTTAAAGACTCATCGATTAGGAACTTACACCGACTCCGAGTGGAAATGGATTGAAAAGTTGATTTATAGTATATTACTCGATGGAAATCAAAGTTGTTCAAAGAAGGTATTGAGCCCATGTTCTTACCACCGACTATTACAAAGTAATTTCAGACTCTTTAAGGTTTATCAGTAGCAAATAAGAGTACTACTTAGTGCTTCAGTGACGGTGGTACCATGGTAAAATTATCTGTCGGGTAAACGCGTCAGCCCAGCTGATTTGTGGTTTTTTCATCTTTTCCGTGGGTAAGCTGTCAAATTCAATTTTGTTTCGTTTTGTTTGTTAATAAAATTCAAAGAATTTTCCAAAAGGCTGTTCTCTAAATTTTACAAAACTCCATACAAAAAATGTCTGCGGAATATGGACAAAAAATTCCGCCAGTGTAGTACTACCAAGTTTTTCATACGAAATATCAGCAACATGTATCGAGCAACATTTTAATGTTTCTAAGAATATGTACTGATCAAGCAATATGAAAGAAGAAATGATCAATGTTTTAAATTCCCATTTAATTTCTCAACATTGGGATTTTTAGTGTAAAAAAAAAACAATTGACACCGTTAACATTATTTGCACACATTTCTTACGGCAAACGAAAATTTTGTTTCAGGTGCGTACCAAAACAAGAGTTTCGTAGATGTGACAATAATGTTTGCCGAGTTAGTCATATTTTTAACATATTAAGCCGAGTAGTACTAGATCGTTGGCTTGAAAAATATTGAGGAATTTTTATAGAAAGCTAACAGATCAGTTTTTCGGTTAGTCAAAATGATGTAAACAGCCTCGACTAGGAATCAAACTCAGATTCGCTGGACGATCACTTCGATGTTCTGAATCATCATCTTCAGCAGCGTCTAGCTAGTTAAGCCACCGAACTGTCTGTTTAAAATCATCACTAACCGAAGTGACTATATTTTTCTATGTTTTTCTGATTTTTACACCAAAACAGCCTTTTGGAAAAATGGAATGAGAGTTGACAACATTGTTCATTTCCTCCATAATCCCCGTATCAGTTCTTGCGAAATTTTTGTTGCCACAAGAAGTAGGTGTATAACAAATGACGAAAATTTCGCTCACTTTTCATTTGCTTGGTATTCCGCTCGATGCGAAAATTTCGTAGGCTAATTCAATTACAGGGTTGTTAGGCCAAATTTATTTGGTACGAAAACAATTGTTTGATAATTGTTTGGAAGCGGAATTTTGCCATTTCGATAATTTTAACAAACTAAAGTAATCCACATGAGTTAAAACTAAAACAGAGTGCGAAGAGGAATTATGAATGAAATATTTGCAAGGTAAATCAAAAATACTTATGTGGTAACTGCGCAACAAAATTTTCCGTTTAGAGATAAATGAAAAAATTTCTTAGTAAAATTTCGCAAGAACTGAATACGGTGCTTAAAACCACCACATGCACAGGTGTGATTCAAAACATAATCAGGAGACTCTCAAAGTGACCCACGGATAATGCACTGGGTGTAAATCCAGAGAAAAGCGAGCCCGTACACTTCACCCGGAAGCATAAGGTTGCGAATATTCATCCCTTGTTCTATGTGGTAGAAGGATAGTGCGAGATATCTAGGCGTAATCTAGGATCAGTAGAGCCACAGTGACCCTATATTCGTGTAAAACAGTTAGCGGGATTCGATGGGGCCTATCTCCGAAAATATTTTACCGGATACACAGCTGTTGTAAGACCGATAATGATCTACCTCATTGTTGGTTGGTGGCCGGTACTGGAAAATCCACTGTTGACAAAACTGTCCTGCTTACTATGAAAGACTCAACTCCAAAATATTAAAAAAAAATTAATTTTTTTTAAGCTCAAGTTAGCAACATTTTGCACCTTCCGTTATGGTTGGAAATTGCGACAAAACTATATAAATATTATTAATTTCATTATAAAAAACAACCGGTTTCTTATTACAAATGCAGCTAAAAGCAGAATTCAGAAATCTGCTTCTCCTGAAAAATTTACGAAAGTGGACTTGAGTCCTTCTTGATAAGCACGGCAGAAATGGTAATGGTGTGTATCACGGGTGCCTTTCGCACAACCCCTACTGAGGGGTTGGGGGTTATTCATAGAGAAATATACCAGAGCCGCTATCCCTCTTTTCACGTTCTCTTGATGATGACGAGGTAGTAGGTCATTTCATTTCATCGAGTTCGAGTTGCTTTTGTAATTTACTCTTTGGTTGGGCAAAATACGGATAGAAATAAAAGGGAATGCGTATTTTCGTGCGATGCAAACAACATAGAACATCATTTAGGTGTCATTAGTATCGATCAAACACTATTTAAACTTAGTTTGCTGCATGGTCTATAATCTCTATGTCTTCTTTGGCCTGTCATTGTACATCATTACCCTAGTACCTTTGTCATTTCGCTGCGATGATATCAATCATCCACCTGGTACCACTAGATTTGCTGGGAAGGCAAATTGCTGCTATGTCAGGAATTCGTCTAAGGCATTCGTCGCAATGGATCACCAGTCCATATGGTCAAGGGTCGCTTTTAAGGGATCTACGGCAATCCCCAATAAAAGCCGACTATATGATACACACTTAAAATTTTGAGAGAAACTTCTCCATTCATATCCCGGAGAGGCAGGACTGGATGGGACTCATACCAGGTTATAGAAGGTATTTAGACTTCTACACTGATGGCTCCAAACTAGACGAAGTGTGTTCTGATGAGCTGGGACTAGTCTTTGCAAAATCGCTACCAGACCATTGTAGTGCCTTTTAGGCGGAAGACATCGCAATCGTGGCTGTAATGAAACGACATCACCGCTCACCATCATGACTGTCAGGCTGCTACAAAACCTCTGTAATCTGTATTCGTGACTTCAGTAACTGCCCACAACTGCCGCGCATCTCTAATTGAGATGGCCAAATATTTCGATATTCACCTTATATGGCTGCCGGGCACAGGAACATTCCAGGGAACCATAGAGCAGATGAGCTGGCAAGATTGGGAACTACCTTACCTGTTCCACTAGATATGGAGCATGTGGATATGCCCCTTTCTGTATGCATGCCCATGCTTGAAACCGAAGCTCTCAGCCATGCGAATGATAGATGGTCTCGTGACAAAAATTGCAGTTTCACCAGGCAAGTATGGTCAAGTTATGACCTAAATCGTACGCTGAACCTGATATCCATTCCTAGACAAAATATCTCTAAGCCTAGTACTTATAGCTATGATCACTGTTTAATAGGCAGACACGCGTCTAGACTTTAGAGTCTCACCTCATGATTACTGCCGAAGCTGTGGGGTTGAAGAGGAGAAAGAGAGCGTCGAACATCTCATATGCTACTGCCCGGCTTTTCGTATAAGTAGGAGGGTATATCTGTGATCTTACCCATGTTGGATCTAACAAACGTTCAGTAAGTTAAACTGAATGATCTTAGGATTTTTTGGCGGTTTACTAATTGGATTGCTAGGGACTAATGTACGTCTCTTCTTAAGCCACATCCTGATATATCGGGTTGAGGTATCATATGGCTTGAACGCCTCATAGACATATCCGGTCAGTTTACAGGTTCAATGAACAGTTCTCATTGGACTAAGTGTGTCAATAGTGATAGCCACTTCTACCTAACCTAAAACTTTTCTTAGCAACATTAAAATGTACTTGATACATGTTGCTGTTATTTCTCGTGATCGTCCCATTGAAAAATATACAGCAACATCAATTTACTATTTCGCAGCGAAATGGCCCACCAATATATCAGTGATGACGCCTATACTATTCTCTATTTTTAAGTTTTTTTACACTTAAAATATATTTTCTTGAGAAATTGAATGAGAGTTGACAACGTTGATAATTGCCCAGTTGGAAATTTTGTCTCTCAGACATTTTCAGTAGTACTTTCTTAGGACAATTTATATCAGACATCTTCATAACATGTCACTAGTTTTGAGTTAGGTGTCATAAATTGTGAAGGGGCTGACAATCTTTGTAGGACCGTCCTAGTGATTTGTCAGCACTATGCCATGACTGGCTGTTACTAATTCCAATGCTGAATGTCGACAGAGGAAGTCTTCGTCATTTGTCAACTGCGGGTCATGTGTGTGGATGTTAACATTTTTCAAAAACTTCAAACTGAAAAATGTATTTTTATTTGTAGTTATGAAACATACATATGTGATACATTTTCAGAATATATTTCAAAATATTTGAAATTTATTAAAAGAACATGCAAATTTTCAGAGCATTATTATTATGTATGTACGTCTCACTTCGTGTCATATCTTTCAGATTTTCAGATTATAGTGCAACATGACAGATACATATGTACATAAATATATATTCCAATAAATAAGTACATATAAGATGACTCGAGACGTCTTGAGCAACTGACTCACTGATGAATGGTTCTTCGAGGACGTCTTGTCTAAATGTCCTAAGTTGATTACTCTGTTGACAAACTGCGGATGATTCCTGCTGACTTTTGACCAAATGTATGAAAATGTCAGGGGGTGTCATGACGTTTTTTGTATGGGAGCGGATCGGAAAGTAAGCAGTGACTCTGACATATGACTTCTTTGATAATGTCTATAGGAAATTTCCAACTGGGTTGTTTTTTTTCAATTTGAGTGGTCGTTACATTTATTTTAGAAACATTAAAATGTTGCTCGATACATGTAGCAAATATTTCGCGTGAACAACTTCATACTACCCTGGCGAAATGTTGACGGTTTTACACAGGTATTTTTTTGTGTTGAAGTTTTCAAGTGAAATGCTGATCTTAGTACGGGTCCTAAAAGGGCCATTAAACCAACTTCCACTCATAAAGCCAGTTTCTCAGTCAGAGATTACAAGGATTTCAAATGTCCAGGTCTTTGGAAAATGAACACCATTAATCAGGATATTACAATAATCTCGTTGCATGTTGTACACACCGTGTTGGGTAATCTGTGTTTTAACTTACAATTCATTGTATCGGTAAATGGTTAACAAGTGTTTAACCAGCCTAATTAGGAGGGTTAAACTGCTTTTAAATTGTCTTCGATTTTCACAGCAAACATTTGTCACTTGCCATGGTTGACATTTTATATACATATAGAAGAAGTGGCGTATATAATACAAATTGTGGGATATTTAGCAACATCACTGATAAACACATTCGGCCTTATTCCCGTTGTCATCGTCGACGTCGTCATCAGATTTTTGTCAACTTTAGAACGTTATAAATGTATTGTCACATCGACTACAACAAAGTTTTTGATGTCTATGATCCAAAAACAACCCTCTTAAAACATTACGCAAATTTTTTTTCCAAATGCCTTCAAGTCGCCAATAAAAATGGTGTCGATATTGCATTGACGTCGACGACGACAACGGGAATAAGGGCGATTGATTGGTTAAGCTATTGTTAGTTTACAATTTAAACCGCTTTACCAAACCACTTCCTAACTCAACACTGCCATATGAGGTTAAATTATGACAACCACTTCTGCCTAACCCGACCTTTACAGTTCCATAATTATTCAATTGTTTGAATATTTATATATTATTAATTTAACTTAATTTGTAATATGCAATTCTCGTTACCTTTGTAAAGCTGTAGCTTCATCCATATCACCATCGCCTTCGTCGATTTTCGATCCACTGCAGCTACGACATTTACAGCATATAATACAGGGTGCTGCCAGCAAAAGCAATGGGGAAGCCACCAATAGTAATATACCAAAACCAGCAAAAATGCCTATCACTTGAGCTCGATGCCATACCACCGAAGCACGGGAATGTCCAAGTTTATTCTTGCATGGTCCCTTATCATAATGGCGCAGCAGGAAGTCATCCTAAAGAATTTAAACAAACATAAAATGAAAAAGAAAATAAATATTAATAAATACATTAAGGTTTATGAGGGCAATGTATTTCACAACAAAGATGAGAGTGGTGAAATGGCAACAATACTCACATCCAAACTGGCCAGACAATACCAACAGAAGACATGTTTGCAACGTTTGCACATCATTTGGGCACAGCCTTCGTCTTTTTCTATGGGCACCGCACACATGGGGCAGCACTTGATGAGGTCATTATCGAACGGTATACCAATATCATCCTGACCATCTGCGGCCAGCCGACGACTGTGCTCCTCACAAGTAATATTTGGATGCCACTGTGGAAGAATATATAAAGTGAACAACATTGTTTTTATTACGCTGCCATAATGCCAACAAAGGACGAAGGATATTTATTTTAAGGTTTTACTCTATTACAAATATGTATGCCTTTGCGGCAGGACTATTACCCGTACATACCGTTTTCTTACATGCTGAACAAAACTCATCGTTGCACGAAGGACACTGCACGGCACACTGCAATGGCGTGGGTATGATGTTGCCATCTGTACCAGCACCCGTACCACCAACACCGACGCCAACACTCGCCTGACTGGGACTCAATGTTGCAGCAACATTTGCTGTGGGCGTAGATGTTGCAGCAGCTGCTGCCGACGTTGAGGCAGAGGGATCGCCTTCGGATTGTATAGATGTTGAACCTATTAAACAAACAGTTTCACAACCAGCACGAGGACACCAGGTACGTGTTTTATCCAATTCAATTTCTATCAGACAAAAGATAATGAAATATTTATGTGCGATTTGATTTGGTTTGTGTTTAGGTCTGCAATACGTATGTATGTGGTATTCCTACTCACCTCTATTTAAACGATATCTGTGATGTTTTTTCATTAGATTAGTTGTTGTAAGTATAGCTATTTCGGGCAATGTCATAGCACCCTGTTCCGGGCATTGAGCATCGGGACATGAGATCTCATAGGCGCCTTCAGATATTTCAAATTCTACATAGGCTTTCATGCACTGGAAATTAAACAAAGAGAGAGAGAGAGAGAGAGAGACAGAGATAGGAAGGGGAAGAAAGATACAAAAAGTAATAAATTTATTATAAGTTTTTGGGTATTTCAAAAAATGTGTAAAACAATTTTTAATATTTAAAATAATTTAATACCTAGAAAGATTTTTGGGCAAACAAATCTTATACTTATGTATATACAATTCTGCTTTATTAAAATTTGAAATTCGTTGTAAAATTCAAATTTTCTTTTATTGGGTTTACATAAAACATTTAATCTCAATTGTACTTCGTTTGCATTGCAGCCAAATTATTGCACTGCTGTTTTATTGTATTGAGCAGATGTTTTGTTTAAACAAAATCTCTGAATAGGTGTCCCCACCGTAATATTATGAAAAATGTTTGTAATTTCACCGAAAACAAATGAAAGTTCCCATACAAAATCGAAATTTGAAATTAGCTCTTTCCACTGAATTTTCTATTGAAAAAATAAATTACTAGACATCAATTACTAGTATCAATTCCACTGTTTAAGCCATAAATAAATAGAGGGGGTTCCGATGACACAACTGAGCGACCTTATTGCTGCAAATTTGTTACAGGACAGAATGTGAAAGAGAGTGACCGATATGCGAATTGAAAAAACTGAATTTAAATTTGATTTTATTGCCACTTATAACTTTATATGCAATAAATTAGTTATGATTTGAAGAACATAACAGTTTTCATTCATTTTTTTTCAATTACATCTAAGTTCTGGCAGGCACAACTGCCATAAAAAACTGTCGTTAGCCCAATAACTTTCGACGAGAACTTGGTGGAAATGAAACACGCTTGCACACTCTTTCTATATATTTCTCTATGGGGCTAACGACAGTTTTGATACAGATTTCTGTGTCAGTTTTTTTCTGCGATAATTTGGACGTAATACAAATAAAAATTAAAGAAAATCGTTGTTTTTCAAATCAAAATACATTTATTGAATACTAGCTGACCCGGCAGACTTCGTCCTGCCTTCAAAAGTATTTATAACATCAGATGGTTAACAATGATTAATATCTCGACGTGGGCGCCACCTATTTTATCAACACCTTTACTTTTGCCTAAGAATTATATGTTGCGAATTTGAAACAAACCGGTTCATAAATAACCGAAATCGACATCAGTCCCACCTACTTTGCAGCGCCACCTATCTATGGAAATTATGAAAATCTTTTTGTCTACATACCATTCGGAGTCAACAGTGAACAAAATAAAAAAGGCCTCATCCAAATCCGTCACTCCGTTCTTTAGTTATGCTGTCACAATCACACGCCAACTTATTTTTATATATATTAGATAACCCTTGCAAAATAAGTAAGGTAGAAGGAGTAGGAATTGAAGGCAATTTGTTTTTATTTCAGGAGCCGACCTTGTCAAATGCAGTCGATCAAAGTTGTCAAGATGTATTTATTTATTTCAGGTTATATACAGGGTGTTTTTTTTAAACTGAGACGATCAAATATCTCGAAAAATAGCCACTCTACAGAAAAAATGTCCATATTCAAAATTTAATCATACCGCGGGGGAAATACATTAGTGCAAAAAAAATAGTCCCCCACCCCCCCCCTTTGTAGATGGGGCGGGGGTAACTTTTAAACTAAGATAGGAAGCCATATTTTTTATTGCAGATACTGATTCTACGACTAAAAGTAAGTATGATTTGAATGAAATATTTTGTTCGGTTTGATGACGTTTTGATGACGAATTTCGAGTATTTGCAATGATAACGTGATGTTTTTTATTTGAAACATATTGCAGAATCGAATACGTGTGTTCTAAGGGGGAGAAATTGAAAAAATTGAATTTCATCGATTACAACACCATCTATCATGAACCGAACAAAATATTTCATTCAAATCATACTTACTTTTAGTCGTAGAATCAGTATCTGCAATAAAAAATATGGCTTCCTATCTTAGTTTAAAAGTTACCCCCGCCCCATCTACAAAGGGGGGGGGGGGGGGTGGGGGACTATTTTTTTTGCACTAATGTATTTCCCCCGCGGTATGATTAAATTTTGAATATGGACATTTTTTCTGTAGAGTGGCTATTTTTCGAGATATTTGATCGTCTCAGTTTAAAAAAAACACCCTGTATATCAGGAGGAATTGTTGTAATTTTCGGCAACAACCACAAGAACAAAAAAAAATTTCGTCTGCTATTTTAACGCTACCACCTGTACTAGATACATCTTGGAATTAGTATAAATAACATTTGACAAGGTCGGACCACAACGACAAGAAAAAATTGAAATCAGATGTTCTACATCTTGAATATAACCTTATTTTAAAAGTTATAAGTGCCAAAAAAATCATCTCTAAAATCAGTTTTTCGCTCACTCTCTTTCACATTCTTCCCTGTATCAGCATTTGAAGCTAGGAGGTCGATCAGATGTGTCATCGAAACCCCCTGGTTCAAGCCCAGTACTCAGATCAGTGGGTTTCGATGACACAGCTGAACGACATCCTACACAGAAAAAAAACCTTGTATAAATTACCAAAGTTCATGGTCTGATATCAGCCATTGCACTAGGCAACATAGGGCCAGCTTTTTAATTGGGCAATATAACCAATAAACGTAGGCAATTTCACGTTGACCAACTATAGAGAAATTTGCCTTGCATATGTATATCTTTACCCAATGCAAAAAGGTAATGAACAAAATTTACTATGGGTGATTTAAAATTTGAAATTGTGCAAAATGTAATGCACTACATAATAATATATTAAAATTAAAATAAACTAATTTTGTTCTTTTATATTTGTATTAAAGGACGTCTTGGAGAGCGTTTTATTATTACTTCGTATTTATACATATACATATGTTGATGTTAAGCTTATAATCTATACGCAAAAGAAAATCACTTGTACAACTTTTGATATAAAATCTTACTTAAATCATATTAACAAAATCACATAAAACTAATAGATTTTGTATATATCTTATATTGTATCGGTGTACTTTTAATAAATACGAGGTATCCTTGGCCGTTGTCTCATCTTTCGCAACAATTTTCGATTCAAACAATCGTTGTGTTAGCTTTTTCGTGTAGGTTTTGTGATCCTCCCCAATGTTGAGTTTGCAGTTTCTCCTGTAGCATCTTATAAGCCACCATTGGCATATTAAGACTGGGCATGCCCTCCAACAATTCCACTTCCAGAGGTGAAATTATGAGCGACGTGGTTCATTTCCATCCAAACGAATACGAAAACGAACAACATTTACGCTTCTGGGACACTGAAAATCCACCCACATTTACGAAGAGCCATTACAACCACTCAAACTCACTGCATGCAGCCATTTCGGTCATTTACGACGGAAGTGTCATCGGGGCTTTTATTCGAGGACATCGTGGGTAGCACGATTATTGTGATTGGTTTAGCGATAGAAAACCATGATCAACGAGTTTTTATTGACGCAAATTGATTAATTGAGGCTTAAGGACAGGTGGTTCACATAGGACGGTGGAACTACATACACAGCTCCCGCGACCTTGGATATTTTGAAGTATGGTTTTCCGGGACGCCGTCTAATGTTTCGTTTTGCCGATTTGCAGTGGTCGGCAGGATAACGCAATTTGACCGCTCCAGACTTCTTTCTTTAAATTTTTCTAAGTCACGGGTCTATGTCAACAAGCTACATACACTTCACGTTTTTAACTTAAATTGAAAATACAGGGTGGCTGATGAAAGCCGCTACCAAAAAAAATTTAATAACTTTTTTCCTATTTAATGAATCCGGTTACTAAAAATAAATGGTTTCCCATTACATCCCAGTTTTCACTCACTGATAGGGACCTACAGTTTTACACCGATTCCGAACGGTATTTTGAGAAGCTTTTTCATGGCTATATACTCGATAGTGTTGCCGTCACTATGCGAGGTGACCGCCGCCGAAAGAAATTTGAAGGTGGTCAGAGCAGGGTTCGAACCCAGGATCTCATGTACAAGAGCCGCGCACACTAGCCATTGCACCACCGACGGCCTGGTTAATCTGGTTAATTTGTTTTATTTTGCAGATTGATTTTTAGATTTAACAAAAATGGATGACTGCGACACTGAAACATGAATTTGGATTGTCCGCCGCTATCACGAACTGGTGTCCGTAGTTTCGGTCCAAAGAGAGTATAGGCACACGTTTGACGGCAACCCTCCGAGCAGATGGACTATAATGAGACTTGTTAACAATTTTGTCGAGCATGGGACAGTCAACAGAAGACCTTACCATCGAAACCCTTCAGTTCAGATGGAGGAAACAATCGCTGCTGTAGCTGCGATTGCGAACAATCCAAGAGTGTCGACAAGAAGCTTATCTGCTCAAATGGGTATAAGCAGACAGCCATTGCAGTCAATTATGCACAAAGATTTGGACTTATTCCCATATAAAATTCAAATGGCCAACAAACTGAACGCATCAGACTTCCCGATTCGCTCGGAATTTTGCCAGAAGATGCTTCAAATGTTGGAAGAGGACGGAAACATATTGAACTGCCTTTTCGTGTCTGACGAGGCTCATTTCGATTTAAACGGCAACAAAAACAAACAAAATTGTCGAATATGGAGTGCTTCCAACCCACAAATACTCCATGAGACGGAATTGCATCCACTTTGTGTCACAGTGTGGTGTGCAGTTTCATCACGCTGCATTGTCGAGCCCTTCTTCTTCGAAGAAAATGGTCACACCGTTACGGTTACTGGAGACCGTAACTTGAGCATGTTGAGAGAGTTATTCTATCCAGAATTAGGCCGAATGAGAATTTCAACTCTGTGTGGTTTTAGCAAGCAACTCCTCACATTTCCCGGCCTGTTATGACAGGATTGCGACGAAAATTTCCCAATAAGCTGATATCCAGAAACTCGACATTCCGTTGGCCCCTCAGATCGCCTGACATTACTGCACCTGACTTTTTCTTGTGGGGTTATTGCAAACAGGAAACCTAAAAAGCAAACCCAACAAATTTGAATGAACTAAAGCAATCCATTCGAGAAACAATTGCGGCTATTCCTGTCTCAACTCTCCAAGCAGTAATGAACAACTTTTTGCTAAGATGCCGCACATGCATCAACGAGCAGAGGGGGCATTTCAATTTCATTATTTTTAAAACTAATTAAGCTATATTTAATAAAATTGAATGAACTTTAACATGAATAAAGGAAAAATGAATTCCATACACTGAAAAAAAAAGTTATTTGAGTTTCTTAATGTAGCAATATTCATCAGCCACCCTGTATCTTATAGAATTCGAATTTAAAGTTCGTAATGATATTTTAAATTTAATTTATTTTAAATTCGTTATGAGTTAAATTTCGACGGTTGTACTAGAATTTAAATTTGAAATTTAATTAGTACAAATGAATTTCCAATTGAACTTAAATTGAAAATTTCCTGTATAATTAGAAATTAAAATTTTATTTTAAAATTCGTTATTTATTTAAAATTCTTTATTTTGAAATTTATTCTAGGATTTAAATTTGAAATTCATTATAGAATTCCAACGTTTCCCATAAAACAAATTCGTAATAAAATTTTAACTTAAAATTAGCTACTGAGTTAAATGTTGAACATTGTTCTAGAATTTGAATTTGAAATTCATTATAGAACTAAAGTTCCAGTGACTTTCCCAGTTTGCTGTAAACCCAGTTCCCACCCAGTTTCCTGTAAAACTTAAATTTTGAACTTAAATTGAAAATTTCCTATAGAATTCGAATAAAAAATTCCAAATTAAATTTGTATTTAAAATTCATTATTTTAAAATTTTTCGTAGGATTTAAATTTTAATTAAATTAAACTTTCCAAGGTTTCCCGTAAAACAGCTGTTGCACACTCTTACTAAATTTATGAACTAAAATTTTAAATTTCTTAAATAAGTAGAATTGGAATAAAAAATTCGTAATGAAATTTGAATTTCAAATTCGTTATTGAGTTAAGTTTAGAAATTTATTCTAAAATTTACGTTTGAAATCCGTTATAGAATTGACTTTAGAGCATATAGTAATATATCGAGAGAGTACACCAGCTAAGCATTTTTTTGGACTGGAAACCTTTTAAAGTCACTGGAATAGTTGCAGCATACAGCAATACAAACTCAACTCATGCAGAATGAAAAAATCTTTATTTTAAAAAATTTATGTTTTAATTGCAACCTCTATAAATAATTTTACTCCACAAAAATACTACCAGTTGATGCGTTTTGCACTTTTGGTTCAATGCACATCGGCAAATGTGTGAAAAACGCATTGAGTAAAACTAAATACTTTCAGTCATCTATCGCTATTTCGTTTTCGTCTTTATTCTGCATGTTTTCCAAGTTTAAAGTTGATCAGCTGTGGCATAGAACCCCCCCCCCCCTCTTGCACGCACGAATTCATTTTTGAACTTAAATTGAAAATTTAATAATCGTATTGAAATATTGATTTAAAACTCGTTATTGAATTAAAGTTCAAAATTAGTTCTACGACATTTTCAATTGAAATTAAAAAAATTAGTTTAATTTTGAAAATTATCAACGATAAATTTAAAATACGTCAACTGAAATGTAAAAATTCCATTTGAAATTTAAAACCCATCAAACAAAATATTAAAAAACATCAATTGAAAGATATCAATAACAATTTAAGATACAAGGGCGGATCAACAAGTCCGTGACTTTTCGAACTTTCCTCGTAGTTATATGAAATGCAACACTGCAATTCAATGCAACAATGCAAGGACCACGTCATTTACTTTGCGTTTAACAGCTGTTCAAAACATACAACCTCGTGCAAACCAAAGAAACACAAAAAACCGTCAATCAAACCAAGGAAAAGCGTGATAAATACTATGGTGACTCTGCACCATCGATTTCAATGGTAAAAAAGTGGTTTATTGACCTTCTTTGTGGTCGCACAAGAGCATATGACACTGAACGTTCTGGACGGCCAATTGAGGTCAATACACCCGAAAACGTCGAAAAATCCACGATATGGTGATTTGATTTTTGATGCCATAGGCATTTCTTATGGCAGTGTGGTTTCGATTTTAAATGATCAGTTGGGTTTAAGGAAGCTGTCTGAAAGATGGGTGCCGCGTTTGCTCTCAATTGACCATAAACGCACGGGTGCTCACGTGTGTAGTCTCAATGGCAAAATTCCATGAATTGGGCTACGAATTGGTACCTCATCCGCCATATTCTCCGAATTTAGCCCCCCCGTGACTATTTCCTATTTCCAAACCTAAAGAAATGGCTCGGTGGAAAGAGATTTAGCTCCAACGATGAAATTATAGATTATTATGCCTATTTTATGGACCTTGAAAATCCAAAATACAAAAATTTGAGAAACGTTGGACTAAGTGTATTAAGCTAAAAGCAGATTATGTTAAAAAATAATTTTTTTTTGCAAAAAAAAAACTGTGTTTCATTCAAAACGTCACGGTCTCATTGATCCGCCTTCGTATCAATTGAAATGTAAAACACATCAGTTGGAATTCAAAGGATATCAATTTAAATTTAAAAGACATCAATTAACATTTGTAAGATGTCAATTGAAGTTTATAATAAATCAATTGAAATTTGAAAGACACTAATTAAATTTCAGAAGCCATCAATTGAAATTTAAAATTTTTCAGTTGAAATAGAAAACTCATATAAATTTTTACATTTTAATTCATGCCTTTTGAGATTCAAGTAATTTAAAATTTCTATTGACGTGTTTTAAATTTCAATTGATGTTTTTTAAGCTTCAATTGATGTCTTTTAAATTTCCAGTCAAATTAATTAAAAATTTTGTAGTCTAAAATTCAAATTAAATTTCTAAATTTCAATTAAGTTTGTTTAAATGTCAATTTGGAATACTGTAGAATTTTAATTTATAATGCATTATACTTTACAATTAAAATAAAAAATAAATAGGTAAATGGTTTCCCATTACATCCCATGAAGGGACTGGGGAGAACTTCTCACAATCACTGAGCTGTGCGCTTTCCAGTTTTCACTCACTGATTGGGACCTACAGTTTTACACCGATTCCGAACGGTATTTTGAGAAGCTTTTTCATGGCTATATACTCGATAGTGTCGAAGACACTATGCGAGGTGACCGCCGCCGAAAGAAATTTGAAGGTGGTCAGAGCAGGGTTCGAACCCAGGATCTCATGTACAAGAGCCGCGCACACTAACCATTGCACCACCGACGGCAATTACAATTAAAATTGTAAATCCATTATTGAATTTTATTGTGAAAAATTCTTCTTGAATTTAAATTTCAAATTTATATTGTTATCTCATCAACGAATTCGTTGTAGAATTTATAGAATTAATAATTATATTATTGAATTAGTATTGAAATAGTAATGAAAGTATTGAAATTAGTAATGAAAAGTATTGAAATGTGATAATTTATTCGATCTCATTGTATTTTATTTAAATTAATATATTTGAGCTTCTACATATTTATTGTATTCACATTAGAAATTTAAATTTAAACTTTGATTTTATTTAAAAATTTGGCACATACTATTCAGCGTATGAATTATGTTCTTGTTTGGATTTAAACATAACGTGTTTGTAGCTTGTCGCAAATATAGTATATTTGTGCCCAAAAACATTAGGCTTGCCATTCAGTAGTTCATGTTGCAGACACAATGATTAATTTGTTATAATATAATGTTTTGTGACCCAAATATGGGTTTGTTCTTTGAAAACTGCGGAAAACAAAAACGTGACAGGCAACAAAAAAAAAGCAGCTGATGTTCAATTAAAGTAAACAATGTTCCAAACATATACATAGTTCCTGTATAATGTTACAGGAGCCGATTTTTCTATTTAAAAACCTGTCATAGCATTTATATTTCGTTTTATATGACTTACAAAATCGAGTTTAAATTTTAAATTCGTTTAAAAATTTATATTTGAAATTTAATATATCAAAATCCCTTTTCCAACACAGCAATCATTTAACATATCCATCCCAAGCATTGTGGTATCTATTAAAAATTAATAAATGCAATAAATTCGTAACAAAACAATCTAACTTATAGACAAATACGAGTATATATTATATTTGATAATTTATTTATCACTTTATAAATATACATTTTTAATATTATTTTCTGTTTAACTAACAAAAACAATAAATACCTTTAAGTAAATTGTTTACTACGATTTTCTACAAATTATTTGTATCCGTTCCAAAGCAAGAACAATTTGAAACTATACATCCCGTTCGAGATAAAGTAATAACACACACACACACAAACATCCAATGATTTATTTGAAATTTCTCATTTAATAAATCTTCAAAATTGTACATATCAGATTTCATTACATGTCTTTTTCTTCTTATTCTGCTCCCTTTCTCACCAAAGGCTAAACACTTTTACAAGGATAATAAATAATTGTTTAAAACACACACTAACAGACACACACAAATCCTAACATAATTGCCCAGAAAACATACCAAAGTACATACGTATGTATGTGTGTACATTTACGTGCTATGTACATTCAAGTACATTTTCAACAAACCTATTTCTACATCTCTAACAAACAACACAAAAGTAATTTAAAAGTTTCTGTTTGCAACATAACTTCCGGTTCCTGAAAAAATAGTGTTGCTCATTTACATTCATGCAAGGAGTGGTAGAGGCAGAGAGATAGAAAAGGAGAGGGGAGAGTGAGAAAACTATAGTATCACTCGTATATCCTGGCAAGTCAGTGCACCAAATAGTTGTCCATAGTAGTTGTTATAGTATTTTTAGAAAATATATTGTACTTTTATATAAAACACTGTACCTAGAGTCTAAAGTTTTCGATAGATTAATAAGGGTATTCAAATTTTTTAGAACTTTTATTTTTATATGTAGCCATTGACGGTTGGTGGTGCCATGGTTAGAAAATGCGGGCACGATCTCTCTATCTTTAATATTATTCGTCCACCGTCGCCTAGATGAGCGATGCGACTCTATCGAATTCCACTAGGAAATAATATAGAAACAATTAATTGGCTTGATGTGCTACTATTTTTATTTAAAGAGCTATAAATGAATCATTCTTTTTTGATGCCAATTCATTATGATTTACCAAAATTTTGAATTCTTTTCACAAAAAAAAAAAAAGAATTGAATGGAATTTGAATCAATTCAAATAAATTTGGCAAAAATGAATTGCAATTCAATTCCAATTCAAATGAATTTGCAAAATTTTGAACTGCAATTCATTTGAATTTGCAAAATGAATTGCAATTCATTTCCAATTTGAGTTGGCAAAATGAATTGCAATTCATTTGAATTGAATTGATTTTGAATTAATCCCAATGAATTAGAAACCAAATTAACTAATACGTGAAGAAACAAAACCCAAACACCATGTGTACTTTGATTGTAAATCATTTTTGATTTCATTAATATGAATTGCAATTCATTTTTCTAATTCATTTGAATTAATTCAAACTCAATTCAATTCAAATGAATTGGAACTGAATTGCAATTCATTTTTGTAATTCATTTCAATTAATTCAAAATCAATTCAATTCAAATGAATTGCAGTTCAAAATTTTGCAAATTCATTTGAATTGGAATGGACTTGCAATTAATTTTTTCCAAATTCATTTGAATTGCTTCAAACTCCATTCAATTCTTTTTTTCCCTGAAAATAATTAATTCAAAATTTTTCTAATTCAGTGCATGAATGATTCGCGAATTAATTCAAAAAAGAATGATTCGTTTACAGCTCTAAACAAACATAAATATCACACAAGTTGAAAATAAATTCTAAAATCAAACGATAAATATTTTTGTCAACAATGTTCGTTTCAATATTTATTGCTCATGTTCAAAGTAATAAAGTACTTTTCATCAATGTTGAAAAAACATAAAATTTATTTTTGGTTTTCAACTTGTACTTCTTAAATGAATACAAACGTTTTCAAGTTTTCAAAAAAAAGAGTTTTTGTTGATGAAGGAAAACATTTTCAAGTGCCACAAAGATAAATGCTTTTGATTCGAAGTATACAGTACAAAATACGGGTTTTAATAAATTTAATTTGTATTAGCAAGGTATCTGATATAAGATTTTTTTTAAATAGTTCCAATAAGTGCCACGAAAACCACTTTACCGTGAATAAATACACGAAGGTTGCGCAAAGAAAATAATATAAAGTGACTTAGGTTAGATCAGTTGAAGTGGCTGTTACAATTGACACACTTAGTCCAATGAGGACCATTGTGATACCACGGGACGTCATATTCCGTCCCCATCGATTAGCCAGTAAAATGACCCGGTATGGTTAAGGGGCGATATTCCAGGATGTGGCTGAAGAGAAGACGTGCAGTTGTCCCTGACGAACTAATTAATACTCTGCAGAAACACCCTAAGATCATTCAGGTTACTGCAACTGACGACTACGAATTTATACCGCAATATTTACAACAGTTGCAATGTCCACAAAATCAGCGATTCTACTGTGATGTACAATTGTGTGCAATTTGGAAAACAAGAGTTGTAAATGTGGAAATTGCTGTAGTTGCACTAGCTGTTTGTGTGACAATGAGCCTTCAGTGCACTTTCAATTATTTTGACAATGCATAAAAGACATTTAAGGACAGAAAATCTTGATAAAATTTTACTTCTTAAATTCAACCGCAATATTAATTGAATGAAATTATTATTTTTTTACCCCGCTGAAGTTAATTATAGCTTAATTTGTACGGGACAGCTAAGCGATATTAAGCATCCTTTGAATTTCCCACTTAATTTCCGACTTGAGCAATTACAATGTTGTCACATGTTCAATTTCAAAAATATCAACAAAAATTTATCTTCTATTAATTTTGTTATCATTCCTTGTGAAAAGATAAATTTGCAAAATGGCTTACACTTAGTAAGTTCATTTAAATTATTTTATTTAATAGGAAACTTCGTATATGTTTATATTAATAAATTTGAAGGAATGAATTTTATTTTCGATTGAAAATAATATGTGATGCGGAAAATAGAAAGGGACCTTAGGGTAAAAACCGGTTTTGTTCAGGAGAGCCATTTTATAGATTTAAATACGTGTATCTTAGGTGTATCATCACAGAGCGTGCTGGTATTGGTCTCATTTGAAAGCGACACATCTTATGACGTCAGGAACGTGTTGGTCAACCTTGAAAACGCGCGTAGGTCGTCCCTACCTCTTGTTTTGTGTGGTTGTTTTTTACTGTTTTGTACCTAGCGCGCTGTTTCCATGAGTTTGATATCAATTTTGCTCGCGTTTTTTCGAATCCAGCTTTATTTTCTGAAATTATTAATTGTGAATTATAATAAATACTCATTTATAATTCTTTTAAATCGTGAATATCACTCTGTTAGTACGAAAATTTTTTCACATAACCTCACTTTCGTCGACTTCACTTTCATAAAACGCGCATATCTCTGGCAGGGAACACTTTTGGGTCATGGGATCGCTCTCATTCGATGCTCAGACTTTGGGCACATCAAAAAAAAGTGAAAATTGATTTTTTTACCCTCAGGTCCCTTTCTCTCATTCGATGCTCAGATGTTGGGCACATCAAACAAAAAGTGAAAATTGATTTTTTTACCCTCAGGTCCCTTTCTCTATGCGCTGTCACATATTGGAATTAAATATTTCATAACAACGCACGGTAAATGTTATACATACATATTGATCATGGTAGAATTATCTATCAGGTATAGCCGTTTACACAGGCGATTAAATTTGTTCTATGATATTTTGTCAAAATCATACGTATTTTCTTTTTATACTGTTTGTAATCATATATTGTTCGTATACATATATTTGTGTAAAGTTTGACGACTGAAACGAATGAACGAAAATAAAATGTCTATTGTTGCTGCCTACAACACCATCTGCTACTACCATGTATTTGTTGGCAATGGCTACAAACGTGTTGCAGTATCGCATTTTTTTCTCACCCATTATAGCAAATGTTGCCACATTTCGTAGTATTAAGTGTGGATCGGATTTATTTTGAAAGTCATAAGTGGCAATAGCGTAATGGAATAGAAAAACCGCCCTATTATTATTTTATTGCGTGTATAAATATAGCTTTTTAATATGTTCAATATTTTGAAAACGTTTTTAATTTCAACATTTTAAACCCAATACACACAAACCCAATTTTGTTTTGCTACATCTTTAAAATAAAACGACATAATTTCATATTTTTTACAATTTACTTGGTCCTTTGCATAGGCGAATTTAGTATATACACATTTATTCTCTCATCTGACGTTTCATTTCACACTCTTCGTCGTAGGTTTGTGAAAATGAGAGAAATTCGACAAAACTTAACTTACACCAGGTGGAGTTACAAAATATCTTGACTTAACTTTTTCATGTCGTTTTGTTCTTGAACTGAACAATTTAAATATATTTTCCCCTTTTTTATTGCCTTTTATCGTTGGTATACAGTTGTGTTGTATTTAACACAACTAGTTTTCCACAAAAACACGAAATGCGGTTGTTGTTCCTTTGTTGGACGTTGTTTACTATTGCCTCTATCTCGTATTATTGAACCCATGTTTTCCACCATCCAATGTTTACTTGTAACCATACATGTGACGTTTAATTTCTTGACAGAATTAATGTGTCTATACTATATTCGTCTATTGGTCCCAAATAGCTATACAAGAAGGTACAACTGGCACTGATCATCCCCGAAACTGCAGTTGAATGGAATTGGCACTGACTGTCAGCCTTATAATTTTCGGGGATACTGGGACCGGACGGCGAAAATCCGTCAATCGTGGCAATTATAATGTTTGTTTGTTTTCCCAAGCACAGTCCACCGCATATTACCCACTATTTATATTACAGACGCCACCATTATGAGTCAGATGCCAACCACGATACAACTGTCCGTGAGTCTTTCTGACCTGGATTCTATCATAGAGAAATACTTAAGAGTTTCCATTACTATCTTCGTTGCCTCTTCATGATGACGAGGTAGTAGGCCATTTCGTAGAGTTTTACTTGCTGGTGTATTTTATCAATTTTACACTGTCGTTGGACATAAAACGTACAGAAACCAAAGGGAATGCGTATTTTCATCCCCCTGATTCTATTGAACTTTGCATTTTGTTATCCATCGTTGACCAGTATTGTTGGCTCATCTACTTTTTAGCGGTCAAAAGAAATGGCTTAATAATTCAATGACGTTTATCTTATGACAACCTGAGACGCACTGGTATTAGAATACCATTCAGTTTGCTCATACAGAAGATAGTAATGAAAAATTTTTATTTCGCCACGTATATTTAATTTTTGCGGTACCCGAAATAGTTGAAGGTCGCCCACGTATTCACCACCAGGGGAGCAGCAGGAGAAAGAGCAAAAACTCCCTTTAGGACAAACCAACATCAAACCACTTCCTTTACAATTGTATTTAGATCTCGCGTTTTACTCTCGATTTAACTTTGAATACTTAGTGTGAATACCCCTAATGTGTTTGTAGTATTTTGAGAATACTATGGAGAGAGTTGTTTAAAGTTTTACCCAAAAACTATTTACACTGGTCAAACAATAATGAAATAAAAACAAGTGGACAGGCGGTAAGGTGGAAGAAACAAGTTTTATATTCCGCCATAACCGACTATGTAATACTCTACATCACCGTGTGTCTGTATGTAACCTCTTCAAACGAAGACGAAAATGTTTATAATACAAATTGACGCTCTTAAGCTGATAACAAAACGTATACATAGCCATTGTTCCAAAAACGATCGTCTTTGGCCTAATCATATGTACGTACATACCAAATTTTGTTAAAATCGGTTAATATTTGTAGCATTTGAGGCCGATAGTGCGAAGCTGTGTAGTAAAATTTGTATGGAGGCTATAATAAAACGCCGTCCGATGATTTGGCCCATCTTCCAAAGTAAACAAAATTCGCCTAAAAAACGGTTTGTACAAAATTGCGTTGAAATCGGATAATACTGGTTACCTATGCAGTCGATGGTACGAAGCTTGGTTGGTCGTATGGGCGCTATATCAAAATGTAGGCCGAAGTAACCCATTTTCAAAAGGGATTATTATCGTTAAAACCCTATAGATTTGCGAGTACCAAGCTTAGCTGGAACAATTTATGACAAAATGTGAATCGATATAACCCATTTTCAAATTTGTTTATTGGAATCATTTTATATTTGAAATCTCTGGAGCCGATAGTACCAAGCTTGGTGGGACATTTGCAAGGAGGTTTTATCAAAACGTGGGCTGATGTAACCTATTTTTCGTCCACTTATTACTTGTATTATTTTATTAGTTTGTAAAGTACACAATCTGACTTCATTCCTAGATAAAACGTGCGTCCAAGAACCTAAGGACCCAGCTTGGGAGATATATTTGGTGGTATATCAAAACGTCAACCAGCATAGCCCTTTTTCAATAGGGTTCACGCTTGGTCCAATCAAAGGCTATATACAAGAATTATTAGATTCAGAAAGAAATTTTGAATCTTGGTATTGTATATGTATAGATGGGCCTGCGTCTTATATTTCTGTATATTACTACAAACGTCAGCACTGAGTTGTTCGAAAAACTTGATATCTTTAGTAGAGATGGGTGCGAGTCACGTGATGGGCGTGAATAACGCGTGTATGTGAGTAGGACCAAATTTCGTGAGCGTGTGTGAGTTCAATCTTTGCGTGGGTGAGTATGCGTGAGCACTATTTTCGCGTGAATGTTTCCGAATGTTTGATTTCAAATCATTTCGAATTTTGCTAATCATATTCTGTATTCCACGAAGCTCATCAACAA
Organism: Phaonia tiefii; assembly: GCA_963931995.1. Taxonomy (NCBI): domain Eukaryota; kingdom Metazoa; phylum Arthropoda; class Insecta; order Diptera; family Muscidae; genus Phaonia; species Phaonia tiefii. The sequence continues at coordinate 150,667,486 of OZ008371.1, forward strand.
TCGAAGGAGTGTTTTCTACGTCTGGAAGAATACTAGTGGAAATAAGAAGCAAACTTCTTTGAGATAAATGTGTTAAAATGTTGTTCCTGTATAAAAGGGCTTAGTTTATTTACATTTATTAAAAAATTCACTCAATTTAACTCCATCATTAGTATTTAAGTGTAGTTGTGTCTAATACCATTTATAACGAAAAGTTTAAAACTACTTAACATGTGTGTCATTCATAACACAGTGGCCACACTGTTAAAGATCTTCCAAACCATTGCTAACAGCTGTAATCAAACATTTGCGTTCTTGAAAAATACTTTGTATAACAAAATGAAAAGAAACACTGTATAAATTAGATTCACTAGGGTTCTTAGGAAAAAACAGAGTGTAATCACGCGAGTAAACTTTATGAAAACCGAAGAATCCAATTTTCTGTGTATACTGATGGCGACTTTCGAAACAAATATATGTTCGAAGGGGAAAAGCACTATTGCCACTTTAACATGTCAAAATCAGAGTTGCTTTAGCACCTACAAAATTACAATGTGGTATCATACAAATGTAGAGTTGCTTTGAAACTTCTTAGATGACAAATAGAAATGCATTATGAATATACTTTGTGCTAACTAGCTGCTAAGCTAAAAACTCATGCTAGCAAGGAGCTCGTGGAATGTGGCGTATAACAAACAATTAACTTTTCGTTATGAATACTGCTGTTACTTTTTACGAACATTGTTTTGGGTATATTTTTTAATATTGATTTGGAATAAAGCAAATGGTTCGTGTAAAAAATCCGTTTTATATTTGTGAATCATTTCTACGTGATTGTCGTCGTGATAGACGAAACGTGCGCGTGCGTGAATGACCGTCTTCCTTTCATCAGCGTGCGTGCTCCAAAACTTACTCACGTGCCTATCACAAATCTCTACCCTATTAAGCCCGGTATTCAGTTTTTATGAAATTTTCGCTGCCATAAGAAGAACGGGTATAAATAATAACGAACATTTCATGAACCGAAAATTCCGCTCACTTTTCATTTGCCTGGTACTCAGCTTGCGGGAATTTCGTAGGCAAAATTATTTACAGGGTTGTTACGCCAAGTTATTTCGTACGAAAACAATTGTTTGATACACTGTTGTAGTTTTTGGCATGCACTTTTTGTATCAACGTTCTAGTAAATTGTATTCGTTAGAGCCAAGCCTATTGAACTGATCGGTACCCATGATATGTCTGTATCAAGTCAAATTTTTGAAAAAACCGATATTTACCAATTCTCAGATTTTTCTGGAATTTTTTCAGCATAACTTCAAGGAACTCCAAATTTTTAACTCACCACCAGTAATATTATCAAGAGTGTGCACTAGTTACTTTTTGTACTAACGAGTTCCGAGACCTACGGGGAAAACATATAGAGAATGAGAGCAATCTTTAATTTTAACAATTTGCGTGTTAATTGGGATCTACTCAAATTTGTTAATTGGGATCTACTCAAATACTGAATATCCCTTTTTTTAATCGAAGAGAACTTTTGTCTTGACGCGCTGCAGTAGAAGTTTGAAAATCACAGCACGCAACCCAGTCAGCGTCTTCTCTATTTGTTCTCCTAGTACTAAATTGAACAGCTGTCTCATCGATACCCCCTGATTAAACCAATCTGAACGTGTCCAGTCACCCTAAATAGCTCATAAAGACCCCTTTGTATTTCAAAAATGGTAAAATGAATGTACATATATGCCACCATTACTCGAGAACAACGTGTCAGATTTTGTCCGAATATTTTTACATTTAATCTATTGCTATACTATTTCTCAATGTTTCGTAGTTATAATCAACAGTTTCGTAATTAATATTATTTTTTTATTAAAAAAAAAACAAGAAACGGCAAAAAGTGTAAAGTTTTATCTGTTTATCCTAAAGTCACATGATCTATAAACAAAATGACACATGGATCATAAAAATCGATGGACGCATTTCGCTCTTATGAACAATTTAGTGAAGGTATCTCATTTTGTCAAGAATTTTGATTTTTTGTTTGGCTTGCATGTGATGAGTAATACAATTCTAGACAAAATGAGATACCTCCACTAAACTGTGAATAAAATCGAAACGCTATGATTCATGTCTCATTTTGTTCCTAGGTCGTGTGACTTTAGGATAAACCTTTGGATAAACTAATAAAACTTTACACTTATTGTCGTATCTTATGTTTCTTGTTTGTGCAGAAAACCCTAAAAATTGGTAAAAATCGATTTTTTCAAAAGTTTGACTTAATACAGACATTTCACGGGTACCGCTCAACTCAGCAGCCTTGCCACTAAGTGATACAATTTACTAGAACGTTGATACTGTTTTCGACAGTGTAATTGTTTGGGACCGGAATTTTGATATTTCTATTATTTTAACAAACAACAATACACATCATGCGTTAAAAATAAAATCGAGTGCGAGAAGGAATTATAAGTGAAATAAAAAGAGGATGAAAAAGGGTAGAGAAGAAAAAAAGGTGCACAATTTGGCAGCCCTCGTAGAAGAGAACCAAAAAGGCGACGCAATTTACTCAAACGCATTTCTCTCTCGCGTCATAACTTGATTATTTCATACTTTTTACATAAGTACTTTATGTAATTTTATTGAAATACGGATGGAAATTCTATAGTTAGATACAATAAAATCATCAAAAATCTGATCGTGTATTGAAATATTCAACGAAGAGAGTAAGAAAAAGAGCAGAGAATCTAGGAGCTTCACTTCACACTTTCTTTCTCTTTGTGAAATATTTGCGCAGTTAGTCAAAGATAGGTGGTAACTCTCCGCAACAAAATTTTCGGGTTTCTTACCAAAAATTTTGCGAGAACTGAATATGGGGCTTAAACTAGGAATTACTGCTCATGATTACTTACTTCTTTTTGAATCTAAAGCTACGTTTGCACTTAGCGTGTTTAACACGTTTGACATATTTTGAGACCGAAATCTGCTCACTTTTCATACAAGAATCAGCTGCTTTCGGCCACAAATCATGCCAAACGGGTTTTTAATCGATAAGTGGAAACGCAGCTTAACATACATTTAGGGAGTTAAACCGAATGATCTTATTTATTTTTGCGGAGCACAAATTGAATTGCCATACCTCTCTTATTCAGCCCCATTTTGGAAGACCGGGAAGGGGTATCATTTCTCGAACGCCCCCTAACCAAACCATGTCAAGTAACGATGTTCAACGATGGGAACGAAATATGATGTCTCGTGTTATCACGACGGTTCTCATTGCACTAAGCGTGTCAACAGTGACAGCCACTTCTAACTAACCTAACCTAACTCATAACACCCTGTTACTAAAGTGTGGTGTAGGGTATATAAACAGAATTTAATACCCATATACAACCCCATACATAAATACTTGTATATGAATGAAAATCCAAAAGCAAATATTACAGCAATTCTATAAACAATGTGGTTGATTATAAGGTTGGTTCCTTTCGGCTGCTAGAGATTTAACATAAATTTATGTAAAGTTCTATACTGTATACAATTTTAAAAACTTTATTCGTCTGTACTGTTTGGGAGCCTCAAGAGTGCCGCCTTAATGTGTTCGGAGGCCTTTGACACAACTGTATGAAATATATGTTTTGGAGTGGTATAATTGGTTGGGAAGACACTTGGCATTTTATTAAAATTTGGTCCAAAGGGAAATGTGAAACTATAAACTCTAAATTAGCAGAGTTATACCATACCGGCTTTTAGAAATATCCTTTATATTTTTTAAATGCTTTTTAGTTGGGGCACTAAAATCTCCTTAGAGGCACGTACTACAATTTAACAGAAACTCTTTAAAGCGATGTTCAGGCATTCTACGATTTCGAATCTTTGCAGATTTCAACACACCAAGCATCTGTTTTGCAGTACAAAACTCAGTTGTTTGAAATAAAAAACGCGCGTTTTTAGTTCTTATAGGGTCAACCATGATGTTCAATACAAAAAACAGCTGTCAATTTAAAATAAGTATATTGTAAGTATTAAAATAAGTATTTATGCATATATATTTTCGTAAACGACATATTTTGGCTACAACTATTTAAGTTAAGATGCCACAAATATCTGCTAAAAATGTGTATTACATTTACCAGCGTAAATGTGTTATACAAAAATAAAATATACAAATATTTAAATATATTCCCAAAATTATTGCACCACATGAAATCGCAAATAATCCCAAACAAAATAAGAAAAGTTGTGATTTCTGCCAAACAAGTGCACACAATAATCACAACTTATTTATGGTATTTTTTCTAAAATTTTCAGGCTTCGACTTTGCTCTGCAACTGACAGTTGCCACCTACCCAAGAGGAGGGCGGTAAAAACAACCAGCTGCAACCACATGGCAGAAATTTTAAAAATTCTACACAGTTGTGTTTCTGTGTACCACATAATCTAACAACAACAACGATATTTAGTATATCCTAGAAAGCCAGTTAGTTGGTTATGGTATAGTATTAAATATTTGGCAGGAAAAGTTTCGGGAAATGTATAAAATTGTAAAACTATGATGTGGCAGCATCATGCCCTTTTTTAGGTGAAGTTGTTGTAATTTGTTGCAAAGTTTTAAATTTTATTTTTATTTGGATAAATCAAAGCGACGTCTAATTTATTTCTTTATATTGTAGACATTTATTATTTGAAATTACTATGAATTATATATGTGTACATTTGGGTGTTGAGATTTTAAAAAGGCTAATTTGGAATCAATAATAATATTGTTATCACTACATATGAATACATTGTGAATAGTGAGTTATATAACCACTTATTTCGTTATGTGTAATGGAAAGCTTTTAAAAGCTTTGCTTAGATCATGCATTTTATTTCAGCAAATGTTGCCATATTGCTTGGAGTGTTACGCATGATTTTGGAATTAGTAACGTAAACTGGGGTGATGCCACGTTGGTCCAAAAATAATCCAATTCAAATAGGGACATTTGTATTTTATATGCGTATTTTATTCTTCATACCAACCGAAATGAATGTTTCTCGAATTTTTTAAGATTTCATAAACTTTTACAATAAAAATCTACTAGAGAATTAGGTACAAGTTACATATACAACCCAGAACGTAAGATTTGATTAACCTCAATTTGTTTCGCTTCGTAATATTGAGAGAAGTTCAATGAGAGTTCACAAAAGAGTTAATTTCTTCCTAGAATTTGATTGGTCGTTACATTTTTCCTATAAAACATTAAAATTTCGATCGATATAGTTTGCTGATATTTCACGTGCATAATTTAAGACCAGTTTTTAAGTGGTTATTTAAATTCGTAGTCAGTTGATTTTGATTTATGTTTGATCTGACGTTAAAAAGACTTCGTCAGTGATTTGTCAAATCATCTTACTGCTTATGTATTAATAGTGGAAAATATCAAAAATAACCGGTATTCATACATTTATGGCCTAATCGTTACAATGCAACAAGCTCGCGCTTTGTCCACACTAAAAATAGAGTAATAATAAATATTTAATGACATTTGAAAATAGTTGTCCCTAAATTAAGTCCTAACTGCACTACGAGTTAAATGATAGTTTTTATTTTTACTTAGTTACAATATTTCACATTAAAAATTGTCTGCTTCTTTTTCTTTTCTATAAACATCATATGGACACTTTAAACGTCCAAATTTGGTTGTTTAAGCAGCAATCAACTATTAACCTAATAAATTAGATCAGAGTTTAAAGAATATTTGTACGTTGATCAAAGATAATTTTCCACTCAAAAATTGGGATTTAGTACTACAAGGAATATTTATATTTAGTATTTATATATTTAGTCGACATTGCGCTGGCGTTTTCAGTTTAGTTAAATTTCACGTGAAATGTTGATTTTAGTACGAGCCCTACCTGTCGTTTACATGAGACAGGTTTCACTGTGTAAAAGTAAAAGTGGTCGCCTAAAGATTCTCTTGACGCCCACGTTACAAACACATTTTTCTATTCTTTCACAACTAATGAATATTCTCAATTGCTTTGTCTCGTGTAAACGCAGGGTTATGCTATTCGGCTATTCTTAGTCCACAACTTAAAAATCCTACCGCAATATTGCATAATTTGACTTTGGTGATGCACATTTTTGTATGCAGTCAATAAAATCTGGAATTACTACCTAAAGCATTATTACCTGGAATTATTGCCTAAATAAATTTAAATCAAGCTATTGCACAAACGTGCAATCGTCTTTCTTCAAATTACTGTTTCCCGAATATCGAATAATCCAGATATGTTTTGTAGAAGTCCTTTTTTTATTGGAATTGTATTTTTAACAGGCTGTCTTTAACGTTATGATGAACAATTTATACAACATTTCAGAATTGTGATTTAACTAATTATTTATATTTATTGATGTGGTAACAATTAAAACTTGTCAACAAACAAACACATCAACTGGGAGTAAATTTTGGAAATTAAAACGATGAAAAAAATAGATATCCAGCAAAAATAAATTAAAATGTAATGAATTGTTAGAGCAAAATTATTTGTGTATATTCCAATTACCTCGCAAATAGTTAAAATTAAAGATTTATCTCAGTCACTATACGTTTTACAAGTATTCCACGTACTTGTGGTGCAACTAAGACAGCTGTTGCAAACTCTTATATATATTGCTGTGACTGAACTCCAATCGCTACTAAAAAAAAGGTTGGTCTATCTGGAACCAAATTCAATATAATTAGCCATGAAGATGCTTCTCAAGGCATAACCATGTGGATTCGTAATAAGACTGATCAGTGAGTACAAAAATTAGAAAGCGTCAGTTCACTAAATGTAAAACGCTCTCCCCAAACCCCTTCATATAAACTAATCTCATCTCATTTTATATTTTGCAAATAAGCGTCACTTAAAATCCTAAAAGCCGTAACAAAATTTTCATCACTTTACAGACTAGACAAACTTTAATTCTTAGACGTAGTGGTCTCGATTTTATGGTTATATGTAGTTCATTCAAACATTGATTTATACAGTAAAAACCTGGTTCAATAGCCTTTTCCACGATCTCGAAAGAAAACCTAAGCGAACGAAAAACATGACCAGACCAAAACAGAACGAGGCAACTACAATTAAAATAGTGCGTTCTATAAATAGAACCTTCAAAACTTTGGCATCAGTGCGCGTAAGTAGGAAAGCAATGTTGAAGTAACGACATACAATCACTCTGCACAATAAATATATTCGGTTAGTGACTAGTGTGAATACACACCGCGGTTGCTTAACGGGCTAGACGCTGCTGCAGATGATGCTTCACAAACATCGAAACGATCGTCCAGCGAATGTGAGTTCGAATCCCATCCGCGGCATTTACATTTTTTTCACTAACCGGAGAAAACATGATCTCTTAGCCTAAAGGAAATTACAACTTTGAAAGCCAGTCACTCACTTTCATTCTTATCCCCTGGCTTTAAATGTTATTGTGTGGTTGTGTGTTTACAATTTTCGCTGTCATCTATGTCTTTTGGTTGTCGCATAGCTATTCCGAAAAAAGCGATAATCTTGGTTGGTGTAACTGCAGTTTTATAGAATACCACTCTTAGTTTATTTCTTTTATCGTTAATCAAAATTACAAAATACAAACAATAATTCATCATCTTTTCATTACCACAAAACAACACATCTGGTAACACTCCATATGGCAACACCTAAGCGACAACACAAAAGTAACCACAACATCACACACTGTCAATTGGAAGTAACTCCGAACTTCCAAATGTCACGTGAAATAAAAGCTTTTCCCGCAAGTTATTGCAGTTAAGTTAAGTAGTACGTCGAATGTCATTATTTCGTTGATCGTCGCAGTTCGGTGTGGCGCATAAGAAACCTGTTGGTAATTAAGCGAAATCAGAAAAAAATTATACACAATAGAGATAAAGAAAAGATAGAAATTTAATACGAAACAAGTTAATAAACACAAAAGGAATGTAAAAAAATCTAAGGGGAGACAAAAAGAGTTGGGAAATGCATGTAACTCATTTAAATGAAAATGCAAGAAACGAAGTGAAAAATTAAAAAAATCTAATAAAAATCCAAGTAAATTGGGGAAAAAATACTGGAAAGTTAACAAACAGGGGAATAGTGTGGAAGCAGCGGTAGAGTGAGAGAGACAGAATGTGGAATAAAAGTTCAAATGATTTATTGGATGTGTGTGTGTGCGATAGTATATCAAGTGACCTAAAAAGTAGTCAGCTGACAAGAAAATTTTTTTTTTACAAAACCATACGATGTATAAAAGTTGTAATTTAGAAAAATAAATAGTTACAGAGATATTGGAAATTTCGATCGAAAATGTGTTTGCCTTCTATTTGCATTGTAAATGATATTTCTTTTTTTCTTTTGTTTTCTTTAGATTAATCATTCCATTTTATTATTAAATAAGACTTAAAGCCATACACACACACCCAAAACACACGTATCCAAGATGTCAAACTTGAAAAGATTCGAAGATGAGCACCGTGAATCCAAATACGGCCGCGTTTTTGCCGTATCAGGTCCTGGTAAGTAGGAGCAGATCCTTTTTCCCTTTTATTTTGGTTTTTACACAATGTTTTTCCTTTCCCCCGTTTTCGTTTTGATCTTTTCTAGTCGTCACTGCCGAATGCATGTCTGGATCGGCTATGTACGAGTTGGTTCGTGTAGGCTACTACGAATTGGTGGGTGAAATTATCCGTTTGGAAGGTGACATGGCCACTATTCAAGTATACGAGGAAACCTCCGGTGTCACCGTCGGCGATCCCGTCTTGCGTACAGGCAAGCCATTGTCCGTTGAACTGGGTCCCGGTATTATGGGCAGCATTTTTGATGGTATCCAACGTCCCCTGAAAGACATCAACGAACTAACCAACTCCATTTACATTCCTAAGGGTGTTAATGTACCCTGTTTGTCTCGCACCCAAGCTTGGGAATTCAATCCCCTCCACGTTAAGGTCGGCTCTCACATTACCGGTGGTGATTTGTACGGCTTGGTGCATGAAAACACCTTGGTAAAACACAAAATGATTGTGGGCCCTCGTGCTAAAGGCACCGTGCGTTATATTGCCCCCACGGGTAACTATCATGTGGAGGATGTTGTCTTGGAGACGGAATTCGATGGTGAGGTCACCAAACATACCATGTTGCAGGTGTGGCCTGTACGTCAACCCCGTCCAGTGACTGAGAAATTGCCTGCCAATCATCCACTGTTGACTGGCCAACGTGTATTGGATTCATTGTTCCCTTGTGTCCAGGGTGGTACCACTGCCATTCCCGGTGCTTTCGGTTGTGGCAAGACTGTCATTTCACAAGTAAGTTGTAACTATTAGAAGTCAAAATAGTCCCAGAAAACATTGGACAGTTTAAACGTGGGACTGTTGAGGCTTACAATTCCATGAAGCAATATTTATGTTTAGGTTGCACTGAATTACAACTTTCTGCAATTTAAAAACCCTATTCTCACAAGTCTTGCCATTCAAATTAAACATTCTCTTTTTTCTCTTTTTACTGCGTCTAGGCCTTGTCCAAATATTCCAACTCTGATGTCATTGTGTATGTCGGTTGTGGTGAACGTGGTAATGAAATGTCTGAAGTATTGCGTGATTTCCCCGAGCTATCGGTTGAAATTGATGGTGTCACTGAGTCTATTATGAAACGTACCGCTTTGGTAGCCAACACCTCTAACATGCCTGTCGCTGCTCGTGAAGCCTCCATTTACACTGGCATCACTCTATCTGAATATTTCCGTGATATGGGTTACAATGTATCTATGATGGCTGATTCTACCTCACGTTGGGCCGAAGCTCTTCGTGAAATTTCTGGTCGTTTAGCTGAAATGCCTGCCGATTCTGGCTACCCCGCCTACTTGGGTGCACGTTTGGCTTCATTCTACGAACGTGCCGGCCGTGTCAAGTGTTTGGGTAACCCCGAACGTGAGGGTTCCGTTTCCATTGTCGGTGCTGTATCTCCACCCGGTGGTGATTTCTCTGACCCCGTTACTTCCGCTACTTTGGGTATTGTACAAGTGTTCTGGGGTTTGGATAAGAAACTAGCTCAACGCAAACATTTCCCCTCCATCAATTGGTTGATTTCGTATTCCAAGTATATGCGTGCCTTGGATGATTTCTATGACAAAAACTTCCAAGAGTTTGTACCCCTACGTACCAAGGTTAAGGAAATCTTGCAAGAAGAAGAGGATTTATCGGAAATTGTGCAACTGGTCGGTAAAGCTTCATTGGCCGAAACCGATAAGATCACTTTGGAAGTTGCCAAATTGTTGAAGGATGATTTCTTGCAACAAAACTCGTACTCATCGTACGATAGATTCTGTCCCTTCTACAAGACCGTGGGTATGTTAAAGAACATAATTGCCTTCTACGATATGGCACGTCATTCTGTGGAGTCGACAGCTCAGTCGGAAAACAAAATCACCTGGAATGTTATACGTGAGGCTATGGGTAGCATTATGTACCAATTATCTTCCATGAAATTCAAGGTGAGAAATGAGAACTCTAGAGATTTTTCAGATCAAATTAATAACGTGTTTTGTGTGTGTTTCAGGATCCCGTCAAAGATGGTGAAGCTAAAATCAAGGCCGATTTTGAACAATTGTTTGAAGATTTGCAACAAGCCTTTAGAAATTTGGAAGACTAAATTTATACCATCCAGCACCCACCTCAACTTTAGTTCTTTTGGTTATTATTTCCTCTTTGTTGGTGTGTGAGGTTGCATACACACACATTCATCATCCTCAGTATTCCAAAAACAAAAAACAACAACCAACAGAAATTTGTTGTAAAAGCACTAACTACTACTTAATACAGCAGTACTTCTTTTTAAAACTTTGTTTAAAAAGTCCCTCTTTCTATTAATATTATCATATTATTAACATTTTACTTTTAATGAAAATGTCCTGGCACTCCTGGACTTTCTGTTTGTTATCTGTTTTTTCCAGTAATGTAAATGTTCTAGAAAATACATCTATTCCTCTCAGCAAATGCTTGTACATTTAATGCCTTTTGCACACCATGTCTAGGAACAGAGAAGGAGTTGCCATTATTCCACATAAATTGTTTATTATTCTACTGTTTTGTTTTCTTTCATTCGTTCTTTTTTTTGCATTGTCTGTCATGTTGGTTATTAAGTTAAAAGATGAAATGTTTAATTCTTCCCTTTCTTAATTTTGTGCAAATCAAATTTATGTGTAAAGAAAAATATTATAGAAAATGCATCATATTTTATTGTTAAAAACACACAAATGAAAAAACACAAACAGAAAAAACATGTTTAAAAAAATATATACAATACAAAAAACAAAAATTTACAATACAAAAATTTGGTTGTTTTGGGAGGAGGAGGATGAGGAGGAGTCATAAGACAGACTTGTAACAAACGTCTCACATGACTTGAAAAGGTAATGCCCCCTAACGTTTTCTAATGCTTTTGAATATTTGTTAATTGTTCGAAAACAATCTGTGATGCGGAGCTGTGTTAATCAACAACAGTAATTGCTTTATAAAACTTGTGCACATGGTAACTACCACTGGAAAGATAACGTAAACATAACAACGTCACGAGTGGTTGTGAAGATAGCAAAACTATTGGGCGAGGTAGGGTGTTGACAGTTATTCCGGTTTATCAGAACTTCGGCATATGAGAAGCCGAAGCTGCCTTTAGAAAACCCGAAATCAGCATCGCTAATGACATTCTAAAGAGATTTTCATACACTGAGGGGTAAATATAACGAATGCGGTTAAAAATTTACAAGAGATTAACGAAAATCGTTTAGAATAATTTTATTTGTATACTGATAACAGACAAGGGGCAGGTAAATACATGGCAATTAAAATTTGGATTGACTACAAATGCAACTTCCGTTGGCAATTGCCCTTATGTTTGGTTTCAAAGTGGCCAATCACCAGTGTGTCTTTAGACTCGAAAATTCAACGATCGCCCAGATATTCATATTACGACAAATCCTGGAGAAAACCACACGAAGTCAAATAGACACCTACCATCGCTATATACAGCCCAATTGTCAATAGCAATTCCCTGCGAGTTTTTTTTCCCTATTCTTAATAAAATCTGCCTGGGAGTTTTTTCCCTTATTCTAAACGATCTTCTCCCCGGGAGAAAAGTAGGTATTCTAAATGTCAATAAAATGGAGAATGTGAAAACAACTTTTGGGAGTAATTCCGCCAACAAAATGCTAGGGAGTGCTGCGCAAAAATGTAGGTATTTAATATTTTCTATAAAAAATTAGTTAGTTAGTTAGTTAGTTAGTTCGAAAAGAGGGGCGTGGTGTTGAGTGTTCAGAAGGAGCACTCTAAACCTTCCCATGTCAGTAAAGACATACACTTAAGCCGCTAAGTTCGACCTTATAAAAAATTAAATAATTACTTTTATTTTAATCAATATTATGACATTAATTATTCTTCGGAATAAATTTACTTTAGCACCAACTCTCAGATCTACACCAAAATGTCACCACCGAGAAAAGCGTCTGCACTGAGTTCAAAAGCTTTAAAAGAGGTTATCAAAGTTAGTAGAAATGGGTATCATTACAAAGGGGTTTCCAAATTCTATAAATCTGTGTATACACATATTTATTTTTATTAATTCAATGGTGGTTAATTAAAAAAAAATATTTGTTAACCTCCCTTTTTTAATCAAAATTTATTATATTCAAAAAATTGGTAGATTTTTTGGTAGACTCCGATAATAGACAAGACTTGCCTTTTTTGAGGTATAATTCTTACCAATAACCCTTCAAAGACCGGAGACATTTAAGATCAAAGTTTTGAATACATTTGCCACTTTTCACCAAAATTAAAAAATTATTTCTAAAAAATCGCGCGATTTAACACAAAAATACTATGCCACAGCCACGAAGCGGGTGTTGGACTCGCACCAGACGAGAAAATCCCTAAGCCACGCAGAAAGCTTTATAACACAAAAATACTGTGAACTTGAATATCTCCGGTCTTCGAAGGGTTATAGGTGAATATTATACCCTAAGAAAAAGTTAAGGTCTTGTCTATTATCGGAGCCTACCAAAAAAGAAATACAATAGGGCATTTTTTGAAAAAAAAAAAATTGTTTATCAAAAAAGTGAGGTTTCATTTGCTTCGTTTTTTTCATTTGCTCCCCAATTGGTTAATATAAATAAAAATGTTTATACACAGATTTATAGGGTTTAAAAAGACCTTTGTAATGGTACCGATTCCAACTAGATCGGATAATAAATGGCTGACTTATTATATATTCAAGCTTTGGAGGTCTATATTTCGGAAAATATGGACCAGCGCCCTTTTTTTAACCTTTTTTTTGGAACAACTCTATTTTAGGGGCAATTGAGCAAATTTCAGATACATATGTTCAAAGTTCAGATACATATGTATGTAACATGTTCGGTTCGAGTTAAATTTCCGTAACGTCGAAATGAAAATAAATTTTTGAAAATCGTTAAATTTATATTTCACCTTGGCTCAGGCAGGGGGTACAAATTCCCTGTGGCAAAATCAGTAAAATCGCGCGATTGTTTTAAAACAATTTTTGATATTTTAATGAAAACAGGCCCTCATTTTATTTTGAAAGTTTGATAACAAAACTTTAAATTTTTATATCCCCGGTCTTTCAAGGGCTACTGAGCCGTATTATACCTTGAAACAAAGCCTGAAATCTTCTCTATTATCAGTGTGTAGAAAAAATGTAGCAACACTACGGTCTATTTTTGAAAAATAATGATTTTAAGGAAAAAAGTAAGGTTATAAAATCATATTTTTAAAATTATTCCGCATTTACAGAGTTTAAAAAGACCTTTCTAATGACATAAATTTCAAGAAGATCGGAAAAGTAGTTTCAGAGATATAGCCGACTATACACTCTAGCTTTGCAAGCGCATATCTCAAGAAGATGGGCCGATCGTACAAAAAAAAATATATATTTAAGATCAGCTTAAAAATCTATATTGATGATAAAATTTTGATTCTATTCCAAGAAATGCCCCTGAACTAGAGTTAAGCCAAGTAAATATGTTCCCTTATTTACTTACAAAGTTTGCGGCAGCTCAAGTGAATTCGTTGCATCGCGTAACTATCTTCTTGCAAACGTTTGTGGTTGCTTCTCCTGCTCCCGGTCGTTCTTCTGCTGCCATTATAAAGGCTACGGCAGGGCACACTAATCACGGTAGTAGCAGTAAATATGTGTGTAATCATGTGCAAAATCGCACTTTGCTTCTGTCGAACTCAGCTGATAAAATGTAAACAAAATGTGCATTTTTGAATCAGTTGTGATATAATTGGAAAGAAATATTTGCCAAATTAATGAAGATTGAAATTAATAATTGAAATTGTTTGATGCTGCAGTTGAATTGGTTTTTCCCGGTGTGAAACTCTAACTCGTATTCACGTCTGTTGTTTAATTCCGCGTCTGTAAACAACTGTAAACAAATTTGACATTTCCCAAAATCAAATCAGCTGTTCTAACGATACAACCTTGTCTTTCAACCATGGGCTACGGCATAGAATAATACATACCATAGAAGATTTTATTCGCTCAATAAATTAAACGTCATAGGTACGATGGAAAGTAAACATTGGATGGTAGAAAATATGGGTTCAATAATACCAGATGGTGGCAATAGTATACAGCGATCCACAAAGGAACAACAACCGAATTTCGTGTTTTTGTGACAAACTAGTTGTGTTAACGACAAAAGATAACAAAAAAGTGCAAAATATATTTAAATTTTTCAGTTCTACACCAAAACGACAGGAAAAAGTTAAGTGAACATATTTTGTAACTCCACCTGGTGTGAGATAATTTTAAATTTAATTGCTCTCATTTCCACAAACCTACGATGAAGAGTGTGAAATGATACGTCAGATGAGAGAATAAGTTTATCTACGTATGTGTTATTCTATGGGCTACGGTGTACATTTTCACTTATTTTGATTATTAATTAAGTTTTATTTGCTTAAAATGATTTGCATTTAACAACCAAAATCAAACTTCATAAAGCAAAACAGCTGACTTCGAAAATTCGTAATTCTCTCTGTTTTATTATTCTATTCCCCGTCTGTTTAGAATAGGAGGATTTTGTTCCTGGGAAAAATGAATAAATTCCCTGGGAGTATTTAGAATTGGGCTGATAGATTATATGGTTGCCTTCGATAGCCCGATACGGGGAGAAATGTACGAAGCAATGTGGGAGCCGACACTTCTGTATACAACACACATAAAATCCATGAAAACATGCAATTTAGTACGAGGCGGGGCAACACCCTATTGTACGATGTCTTCAACATTTTAATAGAGGTCGTTTTGAGAAAAGTTGCAGTCGATATGAATAAAACTATCAGCAGCGAAAGCTACATGTTAAAATTAATGAAATGTCAAAATTCCGGTCCCAAACAATTACACTGTGCAAGTTTTTGACAAACTTTGGGAAACATATTCAGACTCAACGGATTTACACTAATTCTGATCCTACGAATCGAATTGCATGCATCATTACTTTTCTGGCCTATAATGATTGTTTCATACAGATTGTTTTTTTTAATTTCTTACTCAGAGGCTGCGATTTAGAGCTCATTTTTTGAGACAAGTTTATACATATGTCACCATTACTCGAGAACGCCTCATCCGATTATACACAAATTTAGATAAATTAACAATTACAGTACCTTTAAGCCATACCTTTACTATTTCCCAAGATAAGCAACAGTTTCGCAGTTATAAATACATTTATGACGAAAAAATTATATTTTGTTTAAATAATTAAAATTGTGTATGAAAAATTTTTATAAAACCATCATTCTAGGGCAAACAACAAATGATGCAGTTCGATTCGTAGGACCCGAATTAGTGTAAATCAGTTGAGTCCACTTCTGTTTTATTTCGACTTGGAGTCTTGTCAAACGATTGTTTTCGTACGAAATAACTTTGGCGTAACAACCCTGTTATTGATTTTGCTTACGAAATTTTAATAAAGAGCTGAGTACCAAGCAACTGAAAAGTGTGCGAAATTTACGGATCACGACAATGTCGTTATCTTTTATACACTTGCTTCTTGTGGCAACGAAAATTTCGCAATAACTGAGCACGGGGCTTTAGTGGAAGTGAAACACTTTTACACAATAGGTGTGCCAACTTCCACTTTCGCCATAAATTTGACGAAAATGTTTCGCTTGTAAATGCTGGATGGAAATAAAGTGAATGGCACTTTTTATGTGTGAAAACCAAATTAAGAAATAACGTTTGAAGAGTTTCCTATTGATTTTATTACATCAAAAGCATTTCTAGAATAATTTACTATAGAAATAAAATGTTTTAAGAAAAGTTTACCACTTCAATGCCCCTTTGCTGTATTGTGACAATTAATTTTTTTACAATAGTCATTCGTTTTGGTGATTTTGGAAATGTTGGGAGAACTGGTGTTGTGGAGTATTACCATTAACAAATCAAGAAATTAGTGAAATTCGAGAAATAAGTTACTTCTAAGAAAATGTCAAAAATTTTATTAAACATGAAAGCTATCACAGGTAACCGGTACTGTCAAGATTTATTCATGATTTATTTAATGAATAAATCTTGGGTCCTGTTCTGTAAACAGAATTTAGACAAACACAAAACGTTTCAAAATAATTGGGTTTCTGCATAACAATTCAGAAGGAAAATGTCAGTTTTGAATTAGAATGCAAGTGTCTTGAGATTTTAAAGCTAGAAAAACAATAGGTCTGTCTGTTTACTGCAATATTGTACAAAATGTTGTCTGTTTACTGCAAAACTTTTGCAACGAGAGAGCCAAAGAGAGAATTTTTTGACAATTGGATGATAGAGAACTTGCAAAATGTTACTGGAGGAAATTCTTCTATCAAGATTTTGCAAGTTCGATCAGCTGTTTTTTATTTACATTTTGATTGCAATATTTTTGTGTGAAAAAGAAGAATAAAGTTGAAATTTAACAATGGCAGAGGTAAGTGTTTAAAATTGTATTGTTTTTTAACGTCTATTGTAAATTAGAATATAAAAACATTTGTTTTTATGCTAGAAACGTCCATACATACAGTGCGACCGTAATGCAAGTGGCTTGGAGACGGAACCAGCAGAACTTGTTGTTACACTTGTTGCTGTTTTCTTGCAATATTTCACAAAATGTTGTCTGTTTACTTTTTGGAATAGAGAAAAAAAAGAGCGTAAAATTTTTTTTACTCTCTGCAAAAAGTTACTGGATAAATCTTGCTGGAAAAGTAAACAGACAAAGCTAATCATGTAAGAACACCTCAAACATTCTTTTCTGAAACAAAATTCTGATACATAATGATTCTGTATACAGAACAGGGCCGAACATTCACTTTTGTGGAATGAAAGAGATAAGTGGAAGGAAATGAAAGTGGCACAGTATTTTCGAGAAGCGAGACATTAATGAGCACAAGACGAAATTATTGGTTTCAACGAGCAGATGAAATTTGATGAAATTGTGAACGTTAGTAAACGTTACAATTTCGAGGTAGTGTAAATTTTAGTAAAAATTATCAAGTAACTAGATTTCGGAGAGTAATAAGGAGTAAAAACTGAGTAATATCCAGTAAAAACTTGCAAGAAATAAGAATTTTGTACATAAACAGCTGATTTGCAATGTAAACATTGAAGAACCAACAACGGCAGTTTCAATAAATCATTAGAAATCACTAAAACCGTCATCATTCTTAAAATAAATAGATAAAAAGGCCAATTACAGAGAATACAAAATTATTTTTTCTCTTACAAAAATATAATTCCAATGATTTATTTGTTATTTTGTATTCTTTCTAATTTTGTTTACACAAAAAAAATGCAAAAGTTACTGAAGTAAAATTCTCTCCCTGGCTCTCTCGTTATTGGCTGTTTGGAGTAAACGTACATTATAACGCATTTTCATCGCCGTTTATCGTGGCTAGGTTAGCGATAACCTTGTTGTCTAATCTTTGCCATTTACACCACCAAATTTGAGATTAAATTGACAACTCCGTGCTTAGACAAACTCCGCGCCGAGACAAAATTGACAAATTAAGTTGCCAGCTATTGGTTTGTACAAATTTGGGATGTTTTTGAAATAACTGAAACTTTCTAATTGGATCAGTGAGTCAAAACGGGTCAGCCGATAAAATCGACTCACTGTTTAAACTAATAAGAGCCATATCGGCGGCTGCGTCAGCTTGAAAAACGTTATGGTGCCTCGACGCGTCGGAAAATTTTCGATCGGCTTCCATCTGTCAAAGAGTTGAATTTTTGTGTATGCTTTTATTATGGTTGCATTTTGTTGATACTTCACAGAGTTGCATAAAATTGTACATCAGTTGAAAATGAGGTTAAAAATTAAACTTGGGTTTTTAAAGATTAAAATTGTATGAGTAATGTTCTCGTTTAGCGAGGGTTAACGGAGTTAACCTTCGATAAGCTCTAATCTTGAATGGTGTAAATGCCGCAGTTTATCGCGGCCAGGTTTGAGATTAAATTGACATTTCAGGTGACAACTATGTGCTTAGACCAATTTAGAGCAACTCCGTGCCGATACCAAATTATCGAAGACGGCAGCACAACAGAAAAATTAAATTGGCGGCTCTTTGTACAAATTTGGAATGTTTTTGTAATAAATGAACCTTTACAATTTGATCAGTCAGTCAAATCGGCACACATTTTAACCCGATTAGAGCCAATTACGTCAGCGGCGGCGTGAGCTTCAAAAAATGTTGCTCCGGCTTCCGTTCCTCAAACAGTTGATTTTATGTGTATGTTTTTATTATGGTTGCATTTTTTTTTTAGCAATTAGCAGAGTTGCATCAAATTCTACAGTGTACCTTCGAAATCCAAATCCAACCGCAAAATAAGCCGGATGGTCTCTCACCAATTCTGGACCTTCCTTGATACTGTGAATCCATTTCATACACTTTAAATCATGTTAAAGTGAAGTAAAATTAAAATACTTCAATATATAAATTGCTAATGATACAATAAATACATCAGATTGTCATGCCATGACAATACTGCATTAAATCTATACATACGAATGCATTAAATTCATTCACTCACTCATAAATAGAAAATTATATCGAAACATATTTGAATTCTTTAATAAAATCCGATAGATAATAGATGAAATATGTAACAAAGCAATAACCATCATCTACATCATATGTATTTAAATGGGCATCATGTAGCATTGAAATGTTACAAATTGCATACTTTTAGGGGTTTACGAAAAATGTTCATTGTGGCATACAACACAGCACTAGTACAAATACGTATGCATGTACATATGTATGTATGTATTGTATTGGCATTGCTGCTGCCACATATGCCAAATAACGCACAATGTCGATTTGATTGTTATTCATGTATTTTATAGAAACTACACATGTTCATAACTAAAACATATCATCCACCTTCACAAAATACACCACAGTACAGAGTACTACATACATATGCATCTACATGAACATGTTTGAATATATGCAACGATTTGTATTGCCAATGTTTTGAATTGTTGGTTGGAGTTTCAATTTGTAAATTATACATAATAGATTTGTTGTTTCAACAGCAAATATTTTATATGTATGTTCAGAATTACAGATATGAGTATTTATTAGGGTGCCGTTTAAATTTGTTAGTTTTGTTGATAATTTGTTCGATTTGTGGCAAAGATCATCAAGATTTTTATTGTCAGGCATTCGACAAGTAATTCACTTCCATTTGTGTGGAATTAACCATCGAAATGGGCAAATCTTGGGTTATATAAATGCGGCATTAGCTCCGTTAACCCACGATAACCCAGAAGAATACTCATATAATTTTAATCTGGAAAAACTGAAGGTTAACGAAATTTTGCCGGTATAAGCAAGCAGCTCTTATCGGTAAATGTGAGTCGATTTGACCGACTGATTCGAATTTAAAGGTCCAGCTATTTCAAACGCATTTAAACTTTTTAGAATACTGGCAGAACCAAGAGCCGCCAATTAAATTTTTCTGTTGTGCCGCCATCTTCGACAACGCTAACCTAGATGATTACTCATACAAATTTTAATCTGTGAAAGCTGAGGTTTAATTTTTTACCTCATTTTAAAGTGGTGTACAATTTAATCCAACTCTGTTATTTACCAAAAAAATTCAACCATAATAAAAACATGCACAAAAAAATCATCTGTGTGATAGACATAAGCTCACTCCGCCGTCGGTATAAGTGGCTCGCATCGGTTTGACAAACTGACCAGATTTGACCGACTGATCCCAAAAAAGTTATTTTAAAAAATATTCCAAATTTGGTTAATGTATGAGAAATTCATACTACAAGGTTACAAGGTCAGGTTGGTTTTTGTTGGAATAGTAGACAATTCAGTTAAACACACTCACTGGCATGAGTAGTTTCGAACTCCGTGATAAGTTCATCATCAGATGCCTAACTACTGTGCCTGAATTGATACCATCGGTTGATCATCAACCGTATACTTATACTTATAGATGCTTGCGAATTAGTATCGATCGAAGATCCCTAAGTATCAACACACACTGAATAGCCCATAATTCCAAATTTGTACAAAACTGGCACAACCAAAAGACGACAAATTAAGTTTTCTATTGCGCCGCTATCTTCGATAATTTGGTCTCGGCACGGATTTATTCTAAATTGGTCTAGGCATAAAGTTCCACTTGAAATGTCAATTTAATTTTAATTTGGATGGTGTCAACGGCAGAGATTAGAGAACAAAGTTATCGCTAACCTGGCCGCGATAAACTGCGGTCTAAATGCGGCATAATACGACATTTTCCCCCACCAAGATGAGCAATTTTCGAAAGTTAACTCCGTTAACAAAAACCCAGATGATTACTCATACAATTGTAATCTGTAAAAACGGAAGTTTAATTTTTAACCTCATTTTAAACTGGTCTACAATTTGTTGCAGCACTACCAAATACCACAAAAATGCAACAATAATAAAAATATATTTTGAAACAGACAGAAGCCGACCGAAATTTTGCGGCATAAGTATGTGACCCAATTTGAAATAATTTATATAAACAAAGAAATAGACGAATTTATGTAGAAAATAATTGTGCTTTCATCCTTTTTACAGGGATATAGACAAACGGAATTGCCGCCAACGTCTTATGTTTTGTTCCACTTATGTAAATAGTCGCATAAACCATAATGTCATAAATATGTATTTGATTTGTGGCCTCTTAGGTAATCATGGGCAAATTATCATAACATAAAAATATAAAATTTGATTCATTTTGTATGGGCTATACGTTTCGAAGGCTATAACGCATTTACACCGCCGCCTATCGCAATTTACATTTCAGGTGGCAACTACGTGCTTGGACAAACTCTGCGCCGAGATCACATTATGGAAGATGGCGGAACAACAGAAAATTTTTTTGAATTTTCCTAAAAAAAGTATTTTTTAATAAAGAAAATTTTCTTACAACAAATTGCATTATCTTAAAAATCTACCTTTTCTTTAAAGACTACCATTTTTGTGAAACAAAATAACGTTCTTGAAATATGTACCTTCTCTTAAAAATTTACCTATTCTTGAAAAAGGACCAATTCAAAAAAAAAAAATCTCATTTCTTAAAAAAAACTTTTCTTGAAAAAAATACCTTCTCTAAAAAAATTAATTTTCTTACAAAAATTCCGTTTCTTAAAATTACCTTTTCTTAAAAATAATATAATACCTTTTCTTTTCTTGAGATAAGCAGCATTTCTGAAAATAAGTAAATTTCCTTAAAAAAACCTTTTCCTAAAAAGAATACCACTTCTTTAAAAAGTACCTGTTCTTAAAAAAGTACTTCTTTGTAAAAAAAATGCATACTCTTATGGGGTTTCTGGCAGAAAGTACCTCTAGTACCTTTTCTTAAATAAAATATTACCTTTTACTAAAAGAAGTACCTCTCTTTAAAAAATTAAATTTTCGGGAAAATATAATTAGCAATATGTCAAAAAAAGTGGTTTTCCAATTTAAAGATATATGTACCAAATTATATGTACTGATTTGGGGATACATTCGGCTATCTGAAATGCTCATTAGGGTGGCCCTCAATTACATGATATGTGAATTATAGGGTGTTCTTGTTGTCATTGATTTTTCAACTGATTACGAATTTTTTCCTGTAATTTTATTAATATCCGAAAAACTGGAATTTTTAAATTTTTAACAATAAACTGGGTTAGTAGCCTTTCATTTAAGATGAATATTTCATTCGTACACTGAGAGAAAAAAAATTATTATAATAATAAGTGGTAAAGGTAGATTTACGACTTTTTCATTTAAAATGGCACAAAAACGGCTAAAGATTTTTGGCCAAAATTTTCTATTTCTCGTTTAGAACCTTAAATTCTACCAAGGCGCTTCGCAGTACAATGTTTCGTTTGGAAAAAAAATTGAAAAAACTTCAAGAAAAATGGAAAAAATCCAAAATTTTTAGCTTTTTTACCTTCCTCAACTCATAACGTCCAAACTAAGCTTTGTGACGTGAAGCGCCTTGGTGGAATTTTAGATTTTAAGGTTCTAAACGAGAAATAGAAAATTTTGGCCAAAAATCTTTTGGCCGTTTTTGTGCCATTTTAAATGAAAAGGTCGTAAATCTACCTTTACCACTTATTATTATAATAATTTTTTTTCTCTCAGTGTACGAATGAAATATTCATCTTAAATGAAAGGCTACTAACCCAGTTTATTGTAAAAAATTAAAAAATTCCAGTTTTTTTTTTTTTAATTTTTAAGCCCACGAAAATGGTTAAACTGTGTTATATTTTGAAATACAACTAATTTTTAAAAAAAAACTCGTGGAATAAATATTGTTTCTGAGTCCCCAAAGATTCATATTCAACAATACAAAAGTTCTTTTTCGGAAAAAGTCGTTTTTGACATATTGCTAAATATAATACATATTAAGTTTGTTTTTTTCACCCCGCTAAAGTTAATTATAGCTTAATTTGTACGGGACAGCTAAATGCCATGACTCACTATCAGATTTAGTCTTTGGATCTGTCAAAAATCGTATGTGTGCTGAAAAAAATAGGATAGTCTGGATTGTATGCGAATAAGTATGAAAGAGAAACGAAAATAATTTTGACAGGTCTGTTAGATTTGCTCATGATTTGAAAAGTTGCAAAAAATTAATATTTTCTCTGCGATCAGGGTTGTGTTTTGGGAGACAGCTGTTAGAATAACAATAACGCCAGCTGATACAAATATAGACGCGCTATTATTCTGTTAAAATTATTTCAGTTTTCGTGAGGTAGTTGTGCAAAAGAATAAATAATAGTTAGTTAAAAGAATAAATATGTCGAAAAATATTTAAGTGAGTATGTTGTAAATACAAACGAAATCAAAATATCATCAAAAGCAATCCAAAGAACCAACGTGATGTTGAAAACATATGGTTTTGTATCATTTTTGTGTGATGGTCTGGCATCCACAACACACTTGGATCGGATTTTTTCAAGTGTGATGCGATTTTCTTCAAGTGTGATAAGATTCTGTCAGATTATTTTTTAAATAAATCGCACCAATATCTAGGATAGCGTGTCACGGCCTTAATCGATATTAAGTGGCATTTCAATTTCCCACTTAAATTCCGACTTGTGCAATGACAATGTTGCCACATGTTACATTTCCAGAAATGGCAACAAAAAGTTATCTTAGATAAATTTTGTTATCATTTCTTGCGAATGAAAAAAAAAGTTAATTAAAATTATTTTGTTTAATCGAAGTCTACGTATACTTTTACATCTCTAAGTTTGAAGGATAGACTTTTATTTCCGATAGAAAACAAAATTGGAAATAAATTGTTCACAACAACGCTCGGTAACTGTTATACATATTGATCATGGTAGAATTATCTACCAGGTATAGTCGTTTAAACAGGTGATGACATTTTTTCCATGTCATTTTTCGTTTCACTTGTCAAAATCTTATGTATTTTGTTTTTATCATTTTTTGTATTCTTGTATTGTTGGTATATATTTGGGTAGAGTTTGACAACTGAAACGAATGAACGAAAATAAAATGTCTGTTGTTGCTCACACTGTGTTGTTCACACTGTGTTAGCACGTGTTGCCGTATCGAATTTTTTTCACCCATTGCTGCAAATGTTGCCACATGTCGTAGTATTAAGTGTGGATCGTTTTATTTGTAAAGTCGTAAGTGGCGATAGCTTAATGGAACAAAAAAACAGCATTTTTCTTACAAAAAGGACCTAAAAATATAATTTAAAAAAAACATTCTATTTATAATTAAAAATGTTTCTTAAAAAAAGTTTACATTTTACAAAAAGTATCTTTCCTTAAAGATCCGTTTAAATTATCATATTTTTCAACGGGCGCCTTAGGCGTATTGGAGAACTAACTTGTATAGAAGAACTTCGTTCCTACCGGGTGTCCCCTGACACCTCATGTGCTTTGTTGTGTATGTTTTTATTTTTTTTTAGTAACTACCAGTGTTGCATCAAAATTTACAGCAGTTTAAAATGAGGTTAAAAATTAAACTTCAGTTTCTACAGATTAAAATTGAATGGGTAATCTTCTGGGTTAGTGCGGTTTAACCTGCGAAATGCGTTAATCTTGTTTGGTGTAAATGACGTATAACCAGAAAATTTCACAAATAAAAATATTAGCTATCAGCCTATTTTTCATGATGTTTGTACTTGATGTAACTTGCTTTTAGGTCGATTTACATGTGTAGTTATTGTAACTCTCAATCTCATGTTGGATTTTTAATGTCAATTTTCGGTCATAATTACTAATCACAACAGATCGTTGTAGTACATGGAATTATATTTCCCCATTTGCTTGTACAAATATTTACAATACATTGGAGATTTGTGATGATACATGAATATTTAATAGTTTGGTGGTAACACTCGTACACACATTTTTAGTAAAACAAGTGAGCAATGCCAGCAATACGAGCGAACTGACAACACTGTTGTAATAATATTTCAAAATTGCAAATTTGTTATGGATGAGGTTTCAGGTTAAAATACATGGAAATTCCATCATTGTGGGGAGTTCTAAATTATAGTTGAGTGTGGTTTAAAAGGATTTAAATTTATTGTTTTGGAATTTCAAAGACCGATAGTAATTTTTAATACCGGAGAGATATTTCAGAAAACAAAAATAGTGGAAATTATGATTAAGGCTAGACCACCGCAATACTACCACAGGACTGTAAATTGTAGGCGTCTGTTTGGAAAAATATCGTAAATCCCTAATTACACAATAACTGCCTCCACTAAAATGGTAACGTGACTAAAATTTCATTTCATACGAACAAAAGTTTATGTATAACATAATTACCCATAATAAGTAAAGGGGTAATTATGTCAATATGTTTTCCATTTATTATTACAAGTGGGTGGGAGAGTGAGAGAGGAGTATATATTCAAGATGAAATATTCGGGGAACGGAAACTAATAGCTGTGCAAATTAATAACTAAATAACTATTAAACAATCAACACCACAAACAACTACATACTATGAACACAACATTGTAAAGCCAACACACAACAAACAACAATGACTGTAATATCTGTCATATTACTAGTAAATCATTTATCATATAATTACTATACAAAAGTATAGTAGTATGACTATGACTTTATGACTCTCTTTATGACTTTTCCAAAAATATGACTTAGTTGTGTTATTAGACACAGACTATAAATATTAATTGCTGTTGGTGTTAATATGATTTGTATAAATTATTTATTATTTTGTTGCCG
Source organism: Phaonia tiefii (assembly GCA_963931995.1). Lineage (NCBI taxonomy): Eukaryota > Metazoa > Arthropoda > Insecta > Diptera > Muscidae > Phaonia > Phaonia tiefii. The sequence continues at coordinate 150,693,245 of OZ008371.1, forward strand.
CATGCAAACTGCTATATGAACACCTTAGAGGTCAATTGATCTAACTCCATGGAGCAAAAAGTGGATAAAATTGGTAAATAAGTTTGCGGCAACGTGTATTCGAATATGAAATTAGTAATACTTCACGCTTACTCTTCAAGTTGCCTATAAGACATACGTACATATGTATAAAGGGTGGCCCAAATACAAGTGTCTTTTTAAAAATCTAATAATGGTTGCGTTTTTTTTGTAACATATATACGAGACGTTTACAGGATCCAAAAAAAAACGTATAGCGGTTAAAAATAAATAACTTGGCATCACTGTAATATAAAGTCATTTTTTATTTCTATATTTGTCAGTTTTCATTTGTAAACATATCACCAATTTTGAAACAAATTTTTAAATATCAAATTTTAATTTGAGAAGACGAGCAGGTCTCAAAAAGTAAATGTCGGCTACAAGAAAAATCTCGCATTTAAATTTTGTTCAGCCAACTTTACCAAAATGCGCGTTGGTTTCAGCAGGAGGTGATATAGGATGCCGCTGTGCATCTGGTGCGGTACGAACACGACAATTCAAGGACAAAATAGTGACTAAAATGCCCAGATGCGAATTTTTGTCAAAGGAAGTAAGAGAGTATATGTTTATACTTATTTCAAATTATTGGCTCGCGCTCAACTGCTAAACCTCGATGTCATTGTTGAGGCCAACTACTCCTCCAACAAGGCAGAAAACGAGATCAAGAAAACTGATAGTGGCTGCTTGTTGGTTGCTTAAATCACGCAAATGTACACCTTAAGCTCTCATTAAGACTCATTTAAGACTCTTTAAGACTCTTTTGATCATTTAAAATGTATTCGTGTTTTAATAAATGGACTGTTTTAATTTTATGTAATTTATTGCAAACCGGTATTTGAACGCAAGTTTCCATAGAAAAGCACTACGCGATTTTAGCATAAAGGTATTGTGCAGCAAACTTTGTCTTACAATACACCACTTTGTTCTCGTCGAGAAATCAGGCTCTTGTATTGGAGATCAGCTACATTTGTGATGATATTTTTCCTGGAACTACTACAAGATTGTAAGTATTCGGGAAAACGTTAATCCAATCAAATCAAAATGTGTTTAAACATTTCAAGTCTCTCGGGCTTAAAGGAATCTCGAATAGTGGTTGGCATTTTGGATGATATCAAAGACCTTTTTTTTAAAGACTCATTTGGTTGAGATAGCTTTAATCAGTACTTTCAATATCAAAGATGACCTTCATGCGACATTTTTCTGTTGAACACTTAGGGATTCCGAAAAGTTGCCCATTGTTTTAGCTTATTCCATTCCACAATCTGTCATCACCCAATCCTTATCAACCCTATCTATATTTTTTCGAGTTATCTGAAAAAATTAATATGGTACCCAACATAACACCATTCAACACGGTTAAGGATTTATATACAGACCAGTTTCGCTCATTTCTATGGCCAAAATGAAGAAGCTACCATAACGCCGGCCGCAAAACCCAAAGTGGCATTCATAGATCTATGTTGGTTGCCACGAAGGAACAGAACAAAAGCTACATCTGCCGCGGATAAAGACTTGTACTCATTGGGGCGTTTGCAACGGGACCATAACCGGCATTCGTTAAAATTGATTTTTTTAATAATATTTATTGTTTATTTTTGAATAGACATTTGTCAAAATAGTGCGATAACTTGGTAGCATCTGAATCTCTCAATACATTTTTAGTACTTTTTTTTACAACGTATCCCCGTTATGCTTAGTAGATATAATTCTCCCCGTTTTCATATACACGATAGCATTTGTATGGGGAAACGTATATAGGTTACAAAAAAAAACGCAACTAATATGAAATAATGCCATGTCTCCACTGACTGCTCAATTTCAAATTTGTTTCAACCCGTCTACACCGAACAATTTTAATTTCGTTTGACATATCGCTGTTTAAGCGTAGTACTCAGTGGGTAATGGGTAAACGTTCATTACACATTCCCCACGACGATGTGTATGGGTTACACATGGTGGGGTAAATACGAACTCTGGGAAAACGTCATTGGTATAGGGTAATCTTTACGGTAACACATTTCTTATACATGCCACTTCCGACCTTTTTTGAAGTCCCGGACATCATGGGCCACCGCACCAATTCTGACGTGTAGTATCTGTTGATTTACCTAAAACGATTGCAGCACTTCACCGACCAACCGACCTTGAAAAACTTCAAAACCGACCTTGAAAAACTTCAAAACGTTTGATATTTGATTGGACAACAAATACATTTTAAGACATAAACTATAATTACACTATTTTCACTTACCTTTGTTAATAACCACAAAACAAGAATTGATATTGCCGAGACAGCAACAATTATCCATTCTTAGCTTATTTGAATACAATATTTCTATTTATAATTTTAAACGTCAGGTTTGAAATACATGGAATTATGTTGTGGTAACTAAAATGAAAATGAATTCGGTCCTACCTAGCGAATTAATTTAAAATTGGGTAACAGCAATCGAATTGACGCCAAATTCGGTCATCACAACCGACTTAAGGCTGAATTCGGTTATTACGACCGAATTGACACCAAATTCGATAGATACAACCGAATTGATGGCTAGTTCGGTTGTTACAAATGAATTGGTGCAACATTCGGTTAGTCCCACCGAATTTGGTACCAATTACGGTTGTTGCATCCGAATTAATTCCAAATTCGTTTCTTCCAACCGAAATTTTAGAAAATGTAGTTGACAAAAGGAATATAATTGAAGATTCAGCTGTCACAACCGAAACAATTATGAAGCGAGGTTGCTTCAACTGAATTTCAGTAGTGGGGACTAAATTCGGTCGAGACAACCTCAATTTGGTTGTAGCAACCGCAATTCAGTGGCAACAGCCGAATTTAGGGTTGCTACAACCTCTTTTCAAACAATTACTTAGTTCTCCGGATGTATATTATGGCTTTATTAGAAATAACCAATATTCTCATTATTTATGGAACCATAGACTAATACGTACTTGTAGTAGACCTAATAGTTCTCTCACCAAATTTATGACATTTGGCCTGGTGTGATATTTACGTTCGATGTTGTAAAGAATAGCTTTACTAATACCACATACAGGCAATGGTTCAAAACAACGAACAAAATAACAACAACGGCATTTCGATTTGTGTGTTAAAATTATTGTGTTAAATACAACACAAATGTATTCTAACAATAACAGTCAATAAAAAAGTGTAAAATACATTTAAATTTCACAGTTTATCACCAAAACGACATGAAAAATTAAAGCAAGAAGTTATTGTAATTCCACCTGGTGTGTGTCACTTTTCGTCAAACATCTCTACCACAACGACCGTGAAAATAAACGTCAGATGAGCCAAATATTCTCTCTAGTATGATTTACTCTATGTACGGAACACGATTTCATTCATGTGACAGCCGCGGCTTACTTCGCAGTAGCTCACCCTGTCAGTCACAATTGCCAAGACTTTATTGACGTTTTCTGACGGTTTCGGATAACACGGTTACCGAACTTGGTGCACAAAATATGGATTGTTTGATGAGCTCTGTGACATGGTGCGCCTTCCTGCGGAAACCAGAGATTATCCAAGTTCATATCTTCCATTTCAGCCCATAAATAGTCCGTAATCATGGCACCTCCCAATTGACTGCAATGGCGTTTACTGCTGCATTTTCGAATAAAATTAGTCAATGATGCCACCACTCCAAAATCCCCACCAACCTCTTCACGACGATGACGTGTGGGTTTTTCGATACCCAGATGCGGCAATTTTGTTTGCTGACATAGTCGCCGAGATGAAAAAAGATGATTTTTGAGCCAAATTCAATGTCCGATTGGAGCTTCTGTAGGGCCAGTATTTCCCAACGTTGTTCAAGCGCAAAGCGACTCATTTTGGACACAAAATCTATCAGTGTCAAAAATAACATATGATTTAAAAGAAAAAAGGTTTTTCAATAAGAGCGCTACAAAAGTTTTTATAAATAAAACAAAACCGGTTTTAGATTCCCATGAAATTCTTTATTCCTGTGAAAGTACGTTCGATGCCATTATATATGGAACTCGATTTCTTTTGCCTGGCCACTACGGGCACCCTTGCAAAAGTCCAGACGCTGAACCCAATTTTCGACGGTTTTCAAGCATCAATCGTCGCTGGCTTATTGGCATAGACCATAGACTTGACGTAGCCCCACAGGAAATAATCTAACGGCGTCACATCGCACGAACGAGGCGGCCAATCGACTGCGCCATTTCGTGAGATAACATGTTCACCAAACTTGGTTTCCAATAAATTGATTGTGGCATTCGCTGTGTGGCTTGTGGCCCCGTCCTGTTGGAACCACATGTCCTCCAAGTCCATATTATCCAATTGGGGCCAAAAATATTCGGTTATCATTGAACGGTAGCGATTCGCATTCACAGTAATGTGCCGGTCTTGATCAACACGGAAGAAGTACGACCCAATGACGCCGCCGTCAGATAAACCGCACCAAACCGTAATTTTTTCGGGATGCAATGATGACTCATGGATTACGTGTGGATTGCTGTCTGACCAATAACGCATATTTTGCCATTCAGCCAGAAATGAGCCTCATCGCTGATTGTTGAGGCCTCTTAAAGTTGAGGCCACTGACTCCAAATTTCGGTAGTAAATTTTGAATAATTTCGACTCGTTGTTGGCTCGTATATCTTTCCATGATGAAATGGCAAACCTTACTGAAGAGAAATGCCAAAATAGCGGGGAAAAATATGGCGTCGTTTGCTGTCCCTATCGATTTACTTTTGTAGCGTCTCTGTTGAAAACCCCGTTACCTGTATTTGGACAAAAAGAATAATTTGTTGACCGATTTTTAGGGTTAATATAATTTTTTACACCGTATTTAGAGAATGCATATTCCTGCACTTTATCGTTTCCCGAGAATGCTGGCCTAATAAATAAATTTCCCGGGATTCCGGTAATTCCCGTTTGAAATGTGAGGCCCTAATAATCATAATACCAAGACGATTTTTGACTGAAAATCTTGATTTCATTTTATGACTACGGGTATACGCATATATACGGCCGGCAAATATTCACCGGTGACAAACTCTGTACGACTTCGAGCATGAAGTTTGAATTTAGTTCTACAAGACTTTAAATGTAAAAAAATTAAAATTATATTATTAATCAATTGTTTTAGCTCCAAAATGCACAATAGATTTATTCGTTGGAGCTACAAAAATTGACTTGGTGGATCTTATTAAACTTGGTTCTTGCAATCAATCGTCTGGAGTACGAAATTTCTCTTTGTATCAATGTAAAACAACCAACAAATAATCGTTTTTATTCCAGTGAACGGATACTAATGTTTAAAGAAAATACCAACATTTAAAACGCATCAAGAGTACCCTGTTGCAAGAAGACCTTGATAAATTACCCCATTTTCTTTTGAAAATTTTCCGGGATTACTGGATAAAATTCCCGGAAACGCGGGTATTGAAAATAAACAAAATTCCCGGGAATTCAAGTGCGGGACCGCCTTAGATAAAACCAGTTTACCTTATAAATATATTCTCTGGTTTGTCATGCAAATCGGTTTCTTGGCTTCTCATGCGAAGAATCCTACACACAGAGAAGAGATTCGTTGTCACAACTATATTTACAGCCAACTAAAATTTGGCGGTTCCTTGGACTATCACATTATTAAGTTGTGATTACCAATAATTGTGTTCAGTATTACCAAATGTTGTGCATATCAATTGATTTGTAATTCAGTTTTGATTGCAAGAACTGAAATATTTAGTTGAAGCCACAGCAACAATTGTGATCTGTCAATAGAGTTTTAGTTGTAGCAATCAAATTATCCTGTAGTGGTGAATATTCTATTAGTTGGATGAACGAAAAATGTAAAAACTAATTCGGTTGTACCAAATAATATATTGGTAATGTTCAACTAAAGTATTTACTTGAATTTGGTGGCTGTCACAACCATTTGGTGATGCTATAACCCATTATGAATTTTATAGAAAAAAAGTAAAACAAATAATTTTTTATTAAAATTGTGTATTTTATATTTAAATATAAACAAAATTAATAAAATTTGTTATTTTGCGATTGGACGCACCGTTTCCCAGATGTAGCCATTTTTTTTCTGTTTTGCGATTTTCTTATTTTGGCGATTTTATGAAAAACAAATTATTTCATGCGAATTGGAACACTTTGTGAGAAATCCTTAGAAACCCGTTAAAAATTGCCATTTTTTCGATTGGACGCTTCGTTTTCCAGATACAGACAGTTCTCTACATTTTTCATAAATGGGGATGGGTTATCATATCGCACCCTAACTACAAAAGAGTCATAACTCAAAATTTTCAGATTTTAATTTTTTGCTTAAAAACAATAACCAAAGACCATTTCTATCCGCTGTAAAAATCTGACGTCGTTTACTCTTTCTTTTCGTCAAAAAATTGCCGTATGAATATGTCTATTATTGAGTATTTTCATACATATTTTTAGTTAACAAAATCAGTTTTTTGGCTCTTCTGAAAATTTGAAAATTTTGAGTTATGACTCTTTTGTAGATAGGGTGCGATATGTATTGTTACGAATAAGTAAAAGCTTTTACTTGCTGTTGATGACTCTACTAACAGTATGTAAATAACAGGCGGTTAGTGCTGCGCCTGAAAGTATGCATTGTAACAACGTACCAGCTCGCTAAACCAGCAGCATGAATTCACCTCAGTAAAGATAACTCTCCGCCATTCGAGATTGTTCTACAAAGATAAGCAACGACAACAATGTCTAGAAGGTTCTTGAATTCGCTAGATCTACCTTCATTTGAGTATGGTGAGTTGGTATAAATACCGGAGGTCTTTGGAATGGAGAGTTCAGTTGGTGATTAAACCCCGTAAAGTAAGCACCGCGAATTGGTAGTAAAATACAAGACTTGTTAAAGTGTTATAAATAAAGTAAACTGTTGTACTATATAAGTAAAATAAAAGGAAGTGAAACCGTTGTAATTATCGTAATTTAAAACGAACCTTGTTTTATTATTGGGAATAAAACAACGCAAAAAGGACGAATAAGGAAATTCGTAACAGTATGTGTAAGTTAATTTGTGTCATCCAGAATAATAGTTCCTCCAGCCAAGTGTCCACAATTGTTTGCATGTGTTTGTGAAGGCGTCAATAGTGGCGCCATATTCAACGATTATGTTTAAAAGTCTCACTTTACCTCAATTTATGATAATATGTATTCTTCGCTGGCTGATATCTATGAACTTTATTGTTTGTTCACAACTTTGTTTATCACTTTCTGTTTAAAATATTAGTTTTCCTGTATAGTCCTCGTGTAACATTCCAATATACGTAGTTTCTCTTTAACAACAAAGCCTCTTGTGAAAAATCGAATACATAACTTTGTAAACAAGTGTTTTTGTAATAGAAATTAAATTATGATTACAGTAACTAATATTTCAACACGAATTCTAATATTGTACTTTTTATTAGTTGCATCTTCCATTTCAGATGAGTGAGGTTTTAGAAATACTCAAATTGGTTAATACAACTACAATTCGGTAGTAGCAACTTGTATTTATTTAGTAAGACCGATTTTTAATCTATCACTAACATCGACAAATAATTCTGATGTTTGACAATTACGAATTCTGATCAAAATATAAACTTTACCATGGAATTTCCAATGGCTGAAATAATATCCAACTAATCTTTTCCCTGTGTGTATGTTTATGGGAGACATATCTTGCAACAACTTGATGTATTGTTGTTAAATTCTTTGTATTGATAAAAAATACTCGAAAAAGCGTTCCAGTACTCAAGAAAATAGCAAAAGTAGTAAGAAATTTAAGAGAAAACAGAAAAACCTGGCGATCTCTTTTCCAACTTTTTACTAGTTTTTACTCGAAGAATTGTACCAAGTAAAAGTAAATAGTAAATTGTCATTCTCTATGGAATTGTCAAAATAAAATGTCAAAATAATTTAATATTGGCAAAAGAATTGATTTTATTGTAAACAGAAGCGGAAATACATAATATAATATCACTGTGGTCGATTGCTCCACTACCGATTGAACGAATTGCCGGCGCTTTCCATGGTCTGCTCGTTTGAGCTCCTGAATACGCTGAATTTTGTAGAAGGAGGTCTTTTGTCAAAAATTTGCTGCGTATTTTTTTTTTTTAAATTTTTTTCTTAAAAAAAGTTTTTTTTCTTAAAAAAATTTTTTTTCTTAAAAAAAGTTATCGAGTAGTGAGTTGTTGCACAAAGAACGCGCACAGGATCGAGAGCGAATACATTTTATCAAACCCAATCACGAGTGGTTTTTTGCTCCTTTTCCGAACTTACCCAAGCGTTGCGTGCGTTTAAAATTTAAATTTCGAAAGAAACCCTGAGCGTGTTTGATGCCTACAACTAACGATTTACGAGGCGAATCTCGCGAGATGCACATATTTTAAGCAGTGGTGAGGGGGATTTCCTATGCACGCTCACATGCTTTAGCGATGCCTGAATTTGACCCACCACATTTTGTTAACATTTTGAAAATTGAGTAATTTTGCCCCCACGAAAAAAACAGATCCAACTATTTTTTCACAGCATTTTTAAAAAAATCTTGAAATTTAAATCAGTGTAAGTGTAGTAAAGCAAATTTCATTAATTTTATTTTTTAATTTAAATAAATAAGAATTAACTAACCTTTCTAAACGTTTTTAAAAATTCAAACTTTTACTTTCTTAAACATCACAATTGACTGTTGAACTTTTCCGTATCGTTTATGCCAATAAAAAGTTTATTTGTGTTTTAGGACTTGTCACAAACCTGTCCATAACTCTCGACCTTTCCACCCTTTTGCATCTTTCTTTTAAGGGTGGTAAGAGGGAGGTTCGAGAACAACCTAATAACAAAAATCAATAAAATTTTTATTGCCACTTTAAATTGTCATGACTTTTACCATAAACATTTGTTGTCGCTCCCATCATCTTTCAGTCCCTCCTCTCATTCGTTCTGTTTCTGTTAATAATTTGTGAAAACGAAATGTTTTTCAGTTGAATTAATTATTGAATTTTAAACAAAGTTTACTATCATAAGTCATGGTCAATTACTTTTTACAACAGCAACAAAAAGGGGTTGTTGCAGAGTACGGTAGTTAAGAGAAGGAAGGATGCGCGCTTAAATTGCTGTCAATGGCAAATGATTGCCTACTTAATTATTTACACCAAATGTAATCCTTTTTTGTGGCGTTAATGGATACATTTTGTTCAGTGTATTGAATATTCAATAAAGTCATTTTAAATAATTTATGTCAATTGTGTTTCGGTTGTGTGTATGTCAATAAAACTGGGTTAATATTGTTTTATTTAATACTAAATATGGGGTGTCCTTTGTTATCAAATGAAGCTGATTTTAATAACTTTGAACAATTTAAGAGGCCAATTAAAAGGGATTTTAATGTTTTGTTCTGTTGTTAAATAATGACAGGGAGAATATTGAACATAATGTCATATGAATAATTGGGTTGAATGAATTACCTGCTGTTTTTTGTTTTTTTTTTTTTAAATTAATGTTATTTTTTGGATTCGTGCTTCGTGATTTTCAGAGGTTCCCTCGAGCACATGAATATATAGGAGGCAGTAACAGCGCATACACAAGTTAGGTTAGGTGTTGGTGACAATCGATGAAAGACTAATTGAGACTCGTTACTCTATTGTGATACCTCGGGCTAACGAGATTAAATGCTAGCCCCACCGGAGAACCATTTAGTTTGCTCTAAGAAGCTCAAGATCTTGTCTACGCCTGTCTAAGATAATTCTCCCACGTCCCTAAATCGAAAAGAACCCATAGTAGACATACTCCTGCCGGCTAGTGCTGGGCACGTCCAGAAAATATTCTCTGTGGACTCGTCCCTTTGCTCATCGTCTATTCTTCTACAGAAAACATTTGCCCTCACTTTTAATCTCGGTGCACGTACGCTGAAAAATAATGGACCCAGAAACATATATTGCAGGAAACATGTACATTTTTGCAACATTGTTTTCATGAATTGAAGACTTGCTGCCTTGTTGTATCTTTGTTATCTGCCTCGGTTTTGTTTTTAGCAGTTTTCAACAAAATATATACATTTGGGTATCAAAAACCTAAACTATGGCCTATTAATCATTGTGTCTCAAACATTTTATATTGCATAGCAAATACAATGTGTTTGAGCACAAGTATAGTATATTTACGACAAGCTATAAACACGTTATGTTTGCACCGAAACAACAAAAAAGGAAAGATTTTTCAGCGTGTGTCTACGAATAAGACAGTGTCGCAAGCATTGATATCTTGCGCCTGACTAGAGACAGAAGGCATATTCATACTATCGACCGAATTTGTCTTGCGTGTAGACAATCTATGCCCCTCGTCCACCTCTCCTGCAACATCATATACACGCTGAAAAACTTGTAGTTTTGCTGTTGTTTGGAAGCAAATATAACGTGTTTGTAGCTTGTCGCAAATATACTATACTTGTGCCCAAACACATTCTGTTTACTATTCAATATAATATGTTTGAGACACAATGATTAATAGGTTATAATATATGGTTTTGAGACCCAAATGTGTTTTTTTTGTTGAAACCCGCTAAAAACAAATACGAGATAGACAACACAGAAACAAAAAAGCAGCAGATCTCCAATTCATGAAAACAGTGCTTGAAAACATGTACATGTTTCCTGCAATATGTTGCTGGGCCGATATTTTTCAGCGTGTAGGAGAGCTCTTGCAGTCCTGCAGGATATGCTCACAAATCGATAGGTTCATGTCAATACGTTCCAATTCCTGTGGAATTCTTTAAGGAAGTCCCTAGTTTCGACAGCTTATCTGTTCTGCAGTTCCCCAGAATGCCCTTATGCCCTAGCACCCACACGATGAACAAAGGACCCTGTTACATAAGGCAGGAAACATGTATATGTTTGCAAGCATTGTTTTCATGAATTGAAAATTTTTAGCTTGTTTCTTTCCTTGTTGTCTGTCGCGTTTCTGTTTTCAGCAGTTTTCAATAACTAAATCCACATTTGGGTCACAAAAACATATATTATAACCTATTAATTATTGTATCTCAAACATGTAATATTGAATAGCAAACACAATGTGTTTGGGCACAAGTATACCATATTTGCGACAAGTTACGATCACGTTATATTTATATCCAAACAATAACAAAAGACAGATTTTCCAGAGTGCATATGAGGTGAATTTCATACTGCTGAGCCAACACGTTAAGAGATTTTATGAGTGTAATTTTTGGGCATATCATACTCATGAGCCAACACGTTATGAGATTTTGCGACTATAATTTTTGGGCAGATATAGAGTTCAGGAGAACTGATTCAACGGACTTGATTACCGCCTGACTGTCAGAGTAAGCACTGGTCCCAATGACTGCTGAAGCATTATCAGCCAACCGGTCACTTTCAAACAGTCAAAATATCCACCCGGTACACTGACAGGCAGTACACAAGACGGAGACAGGTAGTATACAAGAAAGAAACAATCCTAGTTCCCTAGAGTAGACCACGTCCCTATCCAAACAGTAATATGGGATATTCGACCCAACCGAGCAGAAATTCGCATATCCATCAATATGTGGAATTGCTTTGTTCCAGGAATCCCTTTCCGGGGTATAAGAGTGTGGTATTTCCGATCGAATAGTGGTTCTGCATGCGAGTAGTCAACAAATGCTTACATTTTGGGAGCACCTTCCAGCACTGTCCCATAACCGACACCGACAATGCCCCATTGTGAAAGTTGACTTAACCAGATGGCAGACGTAGAAGCAAACTACCTACACGCTCAAAAAATAGTCTCTTTAATATATTCTCTCAATCACATTCTGCAGGAATCATGTATATGTTTGTATAACACACTCCAAATATTCATACAAATTCACTTATATTTAAATGCAAACATTAACATGTTTACTTGTAACGATGCAAACTTTGACGAGAACCCATACGAGTGTTTCTTCCCAAACATCCATATACTTATGTCGAAGCATTCATGTCTTTCCTCCTAAATGAACGATAGACGACTGAACGCATGGAACTAAAACCCAACAGATTAGTCAACATAAGAAACACTCAATTCATGTACACGCTGAGAAAAAACGGCATCTGATTACATTCCAAACATTCATATCTTTGCAAGTGCTAAACTCATTTATATTTAAATGCAACCATTAACATGTTAACTTCCAAAGATGCATACTTTTACGTGGAGTCATTCGTGTGTTTGCTCCCAACCGAACGAATGGCGACTTATTGCATGAAACTAAAACGCAACAGATCAGTCAACATAAATACTCAAATCATTTGAAAACGAATTCAGAAATATTTATGAATCACTGACTGAAAGAATAGTGCAAAAATACAGTGCACTGTAACAACATTAACTTAGGTCGAGAACATTCTTTATTTGTTCGCCCTTTAGTATTTTGCTCTCGACAGAACATAGAAAAAAAGTAAACTGCGTACCAAACACAGCTACATTTATATCACAAACAAAGCTATATTTGGATGACAAACACATATATTATTCCATATTAATCATTCTGTCTCAAACATGTAATATTCAATAGCAAACGCAATGTGTTTGGGCACAAGTATACCATATTTGCGACAAACTACAAAGACACCTTATAGTTGCAGCCAAGCAAGAAATAAATACCGATTTCTCAGCGTGTACGCAGGCATTATGGAATATTTATGAATCTCTGACTGAAAGAATGACAGGGGACTGCCTGTGGAAAGTTTCTGATACCCATTCACTTGGGAGTGATCACAAATGATTCCTTTATTGGGCAGTCCAAGCATCTCACTAATTCCACGCAGGATGTCCTGGAAATGGCTTTATCGAAAACCTCGGTTACCTAGCTACAATGAGGAGGCGAAACGAATGAACTGCCTGATTGGTTATGCAATCACTGATACGCCTCAGGCTTATTAGGTGACCCTGTCACTGAAACTCATCAAGATATCGGGTATATTATTTTGTCCTTAGAAGGCGGATAGGCCAATGGCGGATAGAACCCAAAAGAAAATCCAAGTTCGACATATTGCATCCGGGTCAGCATCTGATCCACAATTGGCGGCTGCAATCAAACATCCTGGCAATAGGTAAAATGCATAAACCCGGTGCACTGGGTTTGCCTTCCGCCACCTTTCATAATGGCAGTGAATATACGAATACGAAAGAGACAACATAAACGACTCCTCTTTGTTGACGACCCCCGCAAATGTTATAAGGACCACGATATACGAATATGCACTTGGAATGTAAGAACTTTATTAAGATCCGGTGCAAGTATCCAACTGGCAGATGTCCTCGAAAGTTATAAGCCTGACAGTACCGCTATTAAGGAAATGTGATGGACAGGACATGGCTGCATAAGGAGAAAAAACTGCGACATACACATCAGTGGCCATTAGAACAAACATGAATTTTTAGTTGGCAAAAAACTGCGACATCTAGTCTCTAGTTCAATCCTGTGAGTGAACGTATCACCACAATCCGCATAACAGCAAAATATTTTTATATTTCCCTAATTTGTGTGGATGCCCCGACAGAAGAGAAAGATGATGACGCCACAGCCATATTATATGAGTGACTAGAGGAAATGTATGACCGCTGCCCTGACCATGACATTAAGATTGTACTAGGAGATTTTAATGCCAAAGTAGGCAGGGAGAATGTGTTTCATCCAACTATTGGCAATTTCAGTCTACGTGCTGGCAGTTCCGACAACGGTATGCGAGGAGGTTGACTTTGCCGCGGCAAAAAACATGGTTGTTAGTGGTACAAGATTCCAGCATAAAGACATCCACAAGGCTACTTGGGTATCCCCTGATCAAAGAACGAAGAACCAAATTGATCACGTGGTAATTGATGGAAGGCACTCATCCAGTATAATGGATGTACGAGTGATTAGAGGAGCTAACATCGATTCTGATCACTACCTGGTAGCAGCAAAGGTTCGCACAAGATTAAGTAGAGCGAAAATCGTAGGAAATCAGACGCAGAGAAAGCTATACTTCGGAAAGCTGCAATTACCAGAGGTAACCAAAGACTACTCAAGGAAGCTCTCGCAACTTTTAGCATAGAACCTGCCTGACCCTTTCCGATGTCGATCCTTTAGTTCAGTAGAAACCCATTTCCGACCTTATAAAAATACTGCCGCAACAACCGAACTTGGTTTTGGAAAACCGCTATGCAACAAACCATGGTACGATAAAGAGTGTGGATTAGCAAATGATGAAAAGAACGCTGCATGTATGGCAATGATTCAGTCATTTTCAACGCGAGCTGCGACTGAGCGGTATAGGGGAAAAAGAAAGGAGGTAAACCGTCTCTTTAGACGTAAGAAACGGCAGTGGAGAAAGCGCGAGAGTGAGCAAATTGAGACATCCAGAAGGAAGAATGAAGCTGATATTCCCACCAGTTTTAGCCAGTGGTGTTTACTTTGTAGTTAGGTTTTTGTGCCTAACTATTCAGAAAGTTTAAGCCCCATCAGAAAATGTTTGTGTGAATTACAGAGAAGATCACATCATACATATACAATGTTATACTCCAAGTAAGTATAGACAATCGAAATGGATTAAAACAAAAATAAAATGAAAAAAAGTACACTGGTAAAGGACACAGTATATAAAATATAACAATAATTCGAGTCAAATTGTATAAATTCGAGTCAATTAAGCCGGAATCATTAAGCCGGAATCACAATGCAAGCAACATTTTCAATAGGCGTTCGCTATGTAAGCAACAGTTTACTTCGAATCGAGATGTTTGTTGTAACAGGTGATACCATAGATTAATACTTATAGTAGATCTACTAGTTCTCCCACCAAATTTATGACATTTGGCCTGGTGTGATATTTACGTTTGATGTTGAAAAGAATTGCTTTACTAATGCCAGATAGAGGCAATGGTTCAAAACAACGAACAAAATAACAACAACGGCATTTCGTATTGTGTGTTAAAATTATTGTGTTAAATACAACACAAATGTATGCTAACAATAACAGTCAATAAAAAAGTTTAAAACACATTTAAATTTCACAGTTTTTCACCAAAATGGCATGAAAAATTAAAACAAGAAGTTAAAGTAATTCCACCTGGTGTATATCACTTTTCGTCTAACATCTCTCTATCACACCGACCGCATCTCGAAGAGTGTGAAAGGAAACGTCAGATGAGACAAATGGCGGCTCTACTATAAATTTACTCTATGGGTGATACCAGTATTACGGCCAATATATCAAGGCAACAATAGTATGTGAAGAATAAAAGTAAGCCAGAAATTACAAAAACCAAATACATTTGAATTTGATTGTTCATGTAATGAACAGAAGAAAAAGCAAATAATTTAAGTTGTTCTTATAACACAACCTCTATTAGTTGCATCATGATTCAAATGCCATAAATGTCACACCCAGGTTTGTATTTTGAATATTAAAAAATGTTTATGTATTTAAACATATTTGCTATTAAAAGATATAAAATTACGTTTTATAATGCATCGTTTAATACAAATAGTTTCAATTTTCATTGCTGTTTTTAAGTTTAAAAATGAAATTCGAAATACAGCGCCATCTACCGGTTAATAGTATATTATTTATTCGAACAAATATGTTGCTGGAGTAGAAATAGACCAACTTCAGCGACAAATTTGAGTTATATTTTTGTAAAAAAAACGAAATGGCATTATGTGAATTCTGTGTGTCAGAACGAGTTGGCATGAGAAACGAAATTGTCGCTTGCATTGTGAATGCTGCTTAATTTGAAATATTTTGTTGTTTATTTTTATCGCCAGCCTACAGTTATTAACTTATTGCCCTTTTTATCTACGATTTTTGATTTTATTTATTTGAGAGTTTCTTAATTTTGTAAATTTCTTCGGCTGCACAATTTAGTCCTTGCATTTAAAAAAAATATTGAAATATTTCTGAGGAAAAACATTTTAATATTCATTACCAGTGGCAACAATTTTATTACCTTTATCTCATAAATTGCAGCAGTTTTGGCAGTTACTTTGACGACGTCATAAAAATGTTTATTACACCAATCCACCACATTTGGGCCAAAAGCTATGGAGGGGTGGTGGAGATGGCCCCCATAAATCGATTATTATTTTTCAATTATCTACAAGTGTAACAACTGGTTTTCTTCAAAGTTTCTTTTTTTTATGGATTCATAAATGTTTGCATTTTTTTTATGACTAATGAAAGGAATCTGGGCCATTAATCACAATTCCTTTTGGTTACAAATGCATTGGAATTCAAGACCTCGAGGGGATATATTACGTAAATATTGCGTAGATTATTAAAATCGATATTTAATGAGCCTATAATGACATCAATTGATGCGTTTATGATTTCTTATCGAAGGTCCTCTACCACCTTTTAAAAATTAACTTGAAATAATTTTGAAAAATGTATACTTAAAATGTTATTGCTTTTTATTTAAGACTGGTTAAAGGATTTTGTTGCCCTTAGTTTAAGATGACAAAATGTGGCATGACTTGAAGTAGATATGTATATTGTCAAGTTAAAATGTTAATTTACTCTGAAAATTTTCATATTTGCGGAATATTTTCATGTGGAATTTTTTGAATACATCGTAGGTGTGTTTAATCATTTCGACCATGGTACCTCCCTTAGCTATGTAATTTTACACACAACAAACTACATAACCATAACCTTTAGGAAACGGTGTAAAACTTTAACTTCCCTTCAGTAGGTTTAACAAAGCACAGTCGCCTGATTGTGAGAATCTCATACAGAAAAATACTTTTTGGTATGTTACGAAAATATATTCTTTATATTTTTGGCTTAACTAACATTTGAATCAATAATATGCCAATGTAACATTAGAATGAGCGGGGAGCTTCCATTTTCTTACCGTCTCTCTCCCATAAACCCAAGACTTGCGCAAGAAAAATTGCCGTATGTCAACAAACATTTTCTGATGTCTATTACAGCTTGATTGTTGTAACAGTTTGTCATATTAGTGAAGATTAATGTTGATAAGCTGTCGTTACTGTCGGTTGAAAGCTATCATATATGATCTCACCACGAACGGTTGCTGAATTTACTAAGGAGCTTTCTGAAAGAATCGAGCAAACAGATGGCGCTATTTTTGAGATGGTTCTCGAAGCTACTGGTACCAGTGTGGAGAGTTGGGCTGATGTAAAAAGCCAATTGGAACGACTGTCGAGTCAGTCTAATTTGAAACTCGTAAAAGTATACATCATCGAGCGATAGAGATTGGCCAGATAGTAATATTATTTTTTCCAATTCTTATATTTTAGAAGCTGTCACAGTTACCAAAGTCATCCATCCAGCTGTTAAAATATTCACAAAGATTTGCCATTCCATCATGCGTAGTTTCACGCCTGCCAAACGTGTGGAAAGTATTCAAAATGAAATTCCACAGCAATTGTAAATACGCGACGTGAATTTCGTAGAGAGGTTGGTCGTCATCATGGCTTCAGTGCGCAGGAAATTCGTCGCACCGTGGAATAGATTGGCAAGAGTACACTTTTTTAAACATTAAGCCACAAACCATACAGAGATTGGTGCGAAGTGAAGAAAAAGTAGCCGTCGTGACGGCTAGTAACGAAGAAATTAGACTGCGATCAGTCGAATTGGGCACTGCCAGCGGGTTAATCCGACTTGTTTTGCGCTTGGATTTAGGCCTACAAGGGTATAAGATTCGGCTGATGCAAAAATTGAAGCTAGACGACCATAGACAACGCCTTGAGTTTCCTAATTGGGTGCTAGAAATTTTGACAAAAAAAAAAGGATTTTGACCAAAATAAACATCTTCTCGGACGAGACCCATTTTTGGTTAACCGGCTATGTCTACAAGCAAACTTTCCGTTATTGAAGCATCCACAAAGATTGACTGTTTGGTGCAGTTTATGGAATGCTGGCATCAACGGACCTTATTTCTTTCAAAATAACAAAGAAGACACCGATACCGTCACTGAACCTCGGAACCTAATTGGGATCTAGAAATTTTGACGAAAAAAAAGGATTTTGACCACAAAAACATCTTCTCGGACGAGACCCATTTTTGGTTAACCGCCAACAAGCAAACTTGCCGTTATTGGAACGAACACTATCCACAAGCCTTCGACCAAGCATCACTGCATCCACACAGATAGACTCTTTGGTGCGGTTTATGACATGATAGCATCATCGGACCTTACTCATTTCTTTCAAAATAACAGAGAAGACACCGATACCGTCAGTGAACCTCGGTATAGAGGTTTTTTGACCAGAGCTCGACAACATTGATATATCCGAGTTATGGTTCCAACAATACGGCTCTACAAGCCATACCAGTAACACAACGCTCAAACTTGTGTAGAATAAATTGTGAAGGATAAATTCACGACGAGCTTCATCAATTGGGCGCAGCGATCATGCCTAGGTGATACACCTCGATAATTTTCTCTGTGGCTACATCAAGTGCTTAGACTACGCTAGATTGCCGGAATGACGCCTCGTATATTGGACCGAGTCATCAAAAATTGAACCGAACGGTTGAAGCACTACTAGAGAAGCAGAGGCTGCTATTTGAAAGATGAGCTACACAAAAATCTAACTTCAAAATAAAGCCAGAATCAATTTGATAAATATTGTTGTTGTTTTCACCCAAAGGTTAATAAATTTTACGTGGACTGGCTGGCTGTATTTTTTTCAATATTATTATATTTCCATATTATTACAAAAGTGGAACCATTCCCTCAGATGTGCGGGAAGTTACAACTGGCTGCTGAATGGACTTTTATAAAAAAAATGTAATTTAAAGAAATTAAAAAAAAAATCAGCAAAAAATCTGTTTGTACGCAAATATAACGTGTTTGTAGCTTGTCGCAAATATAGTATACTTGTGTCCAAACACATTGTGTTTGCTATTCAATATTACATGTTTGCGACACAATGGTTAGTAGGTTAAAATATCTGTTTTTGTGACCCAAATATTGGTTTGTTTGTTGAAAGCCGTTAAAAACAAAAACGAGACAGACAACAAAACAACAAAAATGGAGCAAATCTTCAATTTATGGAAACAATCTTTGTAAACATGATTTTGGTTGCTGCAAAATGTTGCTGGGATCGTTTCCAGCGAGAGAAAAAATCATACTATATAAAAGGGAAATTATTTAAATAAATACATTTTTGACAAGTAGTAAACCACTCTTTGTAATCAAAAACAAAGACACTTTAAAAATAATATGTTTATAACGAATAGACAAATGTTTATATGCAACTATATGTTATTTGCTGGTAGATACATTATAATAAGCCTTAAACATAATATATTTATGATCAACAAACAAAAAAATGTTTGTAAGCAAACGCATTTTATTTGGTAGTAGATTGTTATTCTATTAGGTAGTAGATAGTAGTTAGGGAAAACGGCGAGAACCGACGTCGCTGGAACGCAGAGCTATATAATCTCTATTCTGACGTGGACATAGCTATAGGAATCAACGTGGGCCAATTGCGTTTGCTAGGCCATGTTATCAGAATGGATGAAGATGAGCCAGCGCGAAAGGTTTTTGATAACGTACCCGATGGAAGCAGGAAAAGAGGACGACCAAGACTCCGCTGGAAAGACCAGGCAGAAGAATCCCTCCGTATCCGTGGTGTTACCAACTGGCGAGAAAAGGCGAAGGATAGAGCCAGTTGGAAGAATATGTTGAAATTTGTTTAATTTGTTTGTTTAATTAATATTTGTAAGACGTCTGACCTCATGAAGTTGTAAAATAGTCAATAAAAGTAAAAAGGTTGAGACTAAAGAAAATATAAAGAAACTACACTATTTCTGTTATAAAAAAGGGAGAATAATTGAGTAAAAACTGAAGTCAGCCAACTATTTGAACATTTAGTTTCTTGCTAATCACTGTGCAGTAGTTGATCTCACGTAAATTATCCTTAATTTGCATAGGCTCCAATGTAGTCACTATGGTGCATTGTTTTTCATTGGAACTTAAAATTATCAACACTTTTTTCATTTCCGTTTATTGGCACAGATCCGGTCTAGACACGGAATGTTATTAAATGATAAAATGATTTGTGAAATTAGTCAACATGGATGAGAGAGAGAGAGAGAGAGAGAGTAAGAAGTTTTATTAGGATGAAAGAAAAGCGATGCCATAACCTTAGTTTTAATCGCTAAATAGAACTGATGTTAAAGTTATAGGAAACCCATAATTGACAAAAACAGTAGAATAGGAAAATAACCTAACCATTACATTTTATAATCAAGGGTAATGCTACTTGGGAACGTGTTAGTTGGATTTTACAACAGGATAAATGAACAACATAGACAAAAATACAATTTAAACACTTAATCGTATTTGTGTTGGGATTTATAATTTCTTTATGACTCAACCTAAATTAAAACTTGCCACCCGCGTGGAATACAAGTTGAAAATTAACATTGCGGAAAAAAGAAAAAGAGGTATATACTTTAATGTTTCTTTACCGCAACTGCAACGAGTGCACATTTTGGCAGGGGCCTTGAAGAACATGGAGAATTGAAAGAAAATTTTATGATTCAACAAAATGATATGGAAAATGCCCACAACATTTAACTATCAGTTATACGTATCCGTCCATTAGCAACAATATAAACTATAATTTTGTTTAATGGTAAATCTGAATACGGTCCTGTATTAGAAATTCATTGTCGATTAAAAAGGAAATTGCAAATAATTTGGGTTATAACTTTCTACCTGGTTTGTTAGTTCCCCAAATGCGTTTACTAAATATTTATCCAGTTAAATACAATCGTATAATTTAAAATACTCATACGCCTTTATATATTTTATAATTTAAAGCAATCATACGGCATCCCACTGCCGCAGCGTATGATTTATTTGAATTGCAAATACGAATTCGAACCAGTGGTTAGGCCGTTTTGCGGGGGTACTCTAAATGACTACCCGCTGTTGAGGTTTTAATTTTTAGGGTATTTTGTCGGAAAATAAATAGTTTTTTGTGGTCAACATTACGGTTCAAACGTCGAGTCTTGATGATCATAAGGGTGTAACGATACTTAAAATGAAACAAAAAAATGTTTCCCATTACATCTCATAATCACAGATCTGTACGTTTTCTAGTTTTACACTCACTAATTGGAACCTAGAGTTTTACACCGATTCCGAACGGGTTTTTGAGAAGCATTTTTGGATCTGATTCGATATTGTTTTGTTACCTTCACTAAGCGGGGTGACCCATCGAATGGAATGTAAGAAATACTTTATTCAGTAGATATTTTTATTCAGAACTTTTAAGTATGTCATCATGGAAGAGACGGCACAGCGTCATTCTTTGAGATCTTAAACAACTGGAAAAATCCTCAGTTTTGTGTAGTAATCAGCTCCATATCTGACCGAATTGCTATGTCGAAATCGTAGTAATGAGCTGACATTACATCCAAACAAAACAAGAGGTTTGTGTGGTTTTTAGGCTTGTGGAATCATCGTTTCAAATTTCTTCATAAATCTGGCCAGCGGGAACGTAAGTGTAAATGATGCTCGTTATCGCGCCATGATAACAAATTAAAATTATTTGCAACTTGAAGTTGAATCTTATAATCTCGACGGCATTTGGCTCCAACATGATGGGGCTACTTGCCGTATATCGTGTGAAACCATGACATTATTTGCGAGAACAATTCGGTGAAAAGTTCGTGATTATTTCACGCTTCAGAGTGGTGAATTAGTTTATGTGATACCACACGCGTCATCGAAATTTGGTATATTTGAAAAAATTATAGTAAAAAAAAAATAATAATAAATAAAAAAAAAGTATTATAACAAAGACGTCTTGTGTAGATAAAATTTATGTTTTTTTTTGAAAAAAGTACCTATAAACGAATCATTTACTATAATGATTGTTTTGGTTTAACCTTTTAGCTACACGCTGAAAATCTGTATTTTGTTGTTGTTTGGATGCAAAT
Source organism: Phaonia tiefii (assembly GCA_963931995.1). NCBI lineage: Eukaryota > Metazoa > Arthropoda > Insecta > Diptera > Muscidae > Phaonia > Phaonia tiefii. The sequence goes on from OZ008371.1 coordinate 150,715,272, forward strand.
ATAAAGTATTTGTAGCTTGCCGCAAGTATATAATACTTGTGCCCCAACAAATTGTGATTGCTATTCAATATTACATGGTTTAGACACAATAATTAATAGGTTAAAATCAATTTTTTGTGACCCAAATGTGGGGTTGTTTGTTGAAAATCGCTGAAAACAAGAACGTGACATACAAAGAAACAAAAAAGCAGCGGATATTCAATTCATGAAACAACTACATCTTTCCTGCAATATGTTGCTGGGGACGTTTTTTCAGTGTATAAGTATTAAAGTATAAATTCTCTTCACTTTTTTGTTGTCTTCTTATATTTTTATTTTTTAAAATGTGAAAAAACAATTTATATTTGACAGTAAGAATTCCATGATCAGGCTATCAAATTGCAGCTGTAAAAGGATATTGTGTCAAAGGTTTTAAAATATTTTTTACCTTAAAAGCTATTCATGACAAACCATTTGAACCCCATGTTGACCTCAAGATTTTCTGAGAAAAAATCGAATATATGTTTAAAATTATGTTTTCTATTATATGCTTGTCACGACACGTGGTTCAAACCGCATACTGACCTTAAAAATTTTTTGGAAGTTCTAGAAATGGAAATGACAATGACACAAAAATGGCTTAGATCTTGTTCAAGTCAGCAATACCGACAGTATCCTAAAAAAATTGTAAAGATTCCCGTAATCAGCTCTTCAATACGCTTCATTGTAGTCTGTCTCCCTCTCCGAGGAAAAGTACAGTCTGTGCACACTCTAGGGCAAAGGTGATTCCAGTCTTAAGCGCATTGTATTTGACAAAATTGTAAGAAAACTCGATGTTAAATGTTACAGGATATTGACGTAAAAAATCGTTGCGGCGTATGATTAACTTTAAATTCGAAAAATTTTACGCTACGAAAGCATTGGGACGTATGATTTATTTTAAATGGAAATTCTACTGCTCTCGTGTGTTCAATTGCCAGATAAAATGAAAAGAATAAAACCCATGTATGTAATTTCTACAAACTTAATTGAAAAATTCTTTTCTGAAACTCCTAAATTACTAAGTTTAAGCTTTGAAGATGGAATTGAGTGTTAAAATTATACTTTTGAATTTAAACTAATCATACGCCACTTTAGTCAAATAGGGATTTGCAAACATCGGGGTAGCAAACTTTCCCATAAAAATAAATAATTTGGTGAATAAATAATTTTGGCGTATAAAGTACAAAAACCACGCTTGACATGAAAACGCTTTTCAACGCATAATTTATCGGATAGTTGTGCAGTAAAAGAAACTACAAATAAACTATTCCTAGTTCAGAGAATCAGAGGGTTCATAAGTTTGGACACAAGCGAGTTGAGCTGACTCTCGGTTGTCTTAACTGGGCACTCTACTCTATGAGCACATCTGCATTAATTAGAGCGGACCGATGCCAATAAATGTAGGCCATGCAGGGAGACCATCGCCATTACCGCTCAGTGCAGTTTTCATAAAACTAATTTGCACAACCGAACGAATCGGCCTAAACCAATACGTAAATAAATAGAATTTCATGGGTCAAATGGGACAATTCTCTTAGAAATTGATTAAAGGTACACGTGGAGAATGGAGGTCCAAAAATAAATGACTCATTTGACCTATATTTTCGTATAATTAACCATTTCATTTTGGCCGATTCATTCGTTTGTTCAAATTCGTTGTATTAAAACTGACTGACTACAACACCTCTCAGCGATGAAGTAGGTAGTTTGAAAAAACTAAAAGGAACTAAGTGGTTCCCAGTTAACCCGAATATCGCACAACAGCTGTCTGCTTATACCCACAGGAAAATGTAAACGAATTAGTAGTAACCGATGTTAGAAGATATCACAACCACATTAGACGTCATCACATCCGAATTAGAGATCGTCACAACCGTATTACAGTTTGCCACAACCGTACTATAGTTTTCTACAACCGTATTACAGGTTGCTACAACCTGTAATAAGTTGCTTCATCCGAATTTAAGTTGTGGGAACTAAATCGACTGGGCCATTTCGTGAGATAACACGTTCACCAAACTTGGTTTCCAATAAATTGATTGTGGCATTCGCTGTGTGGCTTGTGGCGCCGTCCTGTTGGAACCACATGTCCTCCAAGTCCATATTATCCAATTGGGGCCAAAAATATTCGGTTATCATTGAACGATAGCGATTCGCATTCACAGTAATGTGCCGGTCTTGATCGCCGGTGCCGCCGCCGGCCCATAAACCGCACCAAACCGTAATTTTTTCGGGATGCAATGATGACTCATGGATTACGTGTGGATTGCTGTCTGACCAATAACGCATATTTTGCTTATTGACGAAGCCATTCACCCAGAAATGAGCCTCATCGCTGAAGATGATTGTCGGATGAAAATCCGAATCATTTTCAAGTTGTTGCTCAGCCCAATTCACGAACATACGACGCTTATGGTGGTCAAGTGGGTTCAGTTCTTGCGTCAATTTGATCATGTAAGGATGTAGGCCAAGATCTTCTCGCAAAATTCGCCACAACGACGTAACAGAGATGCCCAACGCTTGACAACGACGTGTGAGTGACATATTTGGGCTTTCTTGAACTGAAGCCTCAGCGGCAGCAAGTTGACTCTTAAAGTTGACTGACTCCAAATTTCGGTAGTAAATTTTAATAATTTCGACTCGTTGTTGGCTCGTATATCTTTCCATGATGAAATGGCAAACCTTACTGAAGAGAAATGTCAAAAGAGCGGGGAAAAATATGGCGTCGTTTGCTGTTCCTATCGATTTACTTTTGTAGCGTCTCTGTTGAAGAACCCGTTACCTGCATTTGAATCAGAAATACTCATACGTCACATTGACCCAATGCAGTATTGTCAAATATTATTAAGTTTATAAAAACTTGTGAGACTACTCTAAGAACTATTACAACTCTGAAATATCAATCTGTTAAAATTGTCAGAATACTGTTTATTACGGAAAATTCGTCGTTAAATGTTTACACGAATGCAGATTTTTTTCAAATTAGTATTACTTATACGTTAAGCGGTGTTTCTCTATATTATTGTTACTTATACGTCAAGGTGTACAAATATAATACAATACACAAATCGGTTTAAAACCGAACTGCACCGAGTAGGTGTACATTTCAGTGTGTCTAAAAACTAAAGCACTTAGAGCTTACAGATTAAAAAGCTCTTCATAATACCTTCACTATTTCATAGTATGTAATAGGTAATTAAGTGTAATTTTGAGTGTGATTATTTTCGTTATATTTATTTACAAACATACGAGGGCGGCCCAAAACTAGCCGACCTGACGTATACATGTTGCCAGTAGTTTAAAATAAAAAATATCTGGGTGAAAAGTGCTAACCTTATAAAACATAAATTTTAAGTTTCAAGGCGCCACGTTGTTTAGTATTTTTACTTGATCCGTCAAAACTAAACGATCTCAGTGAATTTGTAAACATGGAAAAAATTGGTCGTCGTTATGTAATTCAATATTTCCATTTAATAGGTCTCAGTTCACGCAATATTAAAGCCGAGCTAGATTCTACTCTGGGGGAGCCTGCTCCTTCGTTTACGACTGTAAAATATTGGGTAGCAGATCTTAAATGAGGCCGTGCGAACTACCAAGGTGAATACCGTAGTGGTCGACCAATTGAGGTGTCCACGCCAGACACGTTTAACAAAATCCACGAAATGGTATTGGATGATCGTCGGCTGAAGGTGCGCGAACGAGCTGAAATGATAGGCATTTCAAAAAGTCCTATATATCGTATATTGACCGAAGATTTGAAGATAAGAAAACAGTGCGCAAGATGGGTGCTGCGTTTGCTTTCAATAGAGCAAAAACAGCGTCGCGAAGATGTTTTAGTAGAATGTTTGGCGATGTTTCACCACAATAAAGCCGAATTTTTGAGTCGATTTATAACGATGGGTAAGACATTGGTCCACCACTTCACACCTGAGATAAAGGAACAGTCAAAACAGTGGACTGGAATAGGAATCGTGTCCAAAGAAGGCGAAGACGGTTCCATCTACAGGCAAGGCCATGGTGTCGGTTTTTTGGGATGCGCATGGGATAATTTTTATTGATTATCTTCAGATAGGAAAAACCATCAACGGCGAATATTATGCTAATTTATTGCAGCGTTTAAGTGATGAAATTGTGGAAAAAGGCAGCATTTGGTGAAAAAAGAAGTGTTGTTTCATCAACACAATGCTCCAGTTCACACATCCACTAGTGCGATGGCCAAAATTAATGAATTAAAGTTAGAATTGCTTCATCATGCACCTTATTCGCCAGGTTTAGCTCCTCCGGACTATTTTCCATTTCCAAACTGGAAAAAATGGTTCGGTGGTAAAAAATTTGCCAACAATCAAGAGGTGGAGTCTGCGGTTAATGGCTGTTTTAAGGTGTTTTACAGTTCTTACTATAAACAGTGTATCGAGGCTATCGTTGGAAAAAGTGTATTATGTTGAAAAATAAAGAACAATTTTCCAAACTTTGTTGTGTCTTCAATGTTAGGTCGGCTAGTTTTGGGACCGCCCTCGTACCATGACATGTTTGTGAAATTACATGATGTGTCAGTCATTTGGTAGCCTTTATTATAAATGTTTTAGAAATTATCTATGTTCTTTATGCATTTTCGCATGTTTTTAAATATGTTGTTTTGGGGGTTTTAAATGAGTAAACACAATATTTTAATTAGAAATACTCATACGCTACATTTACCATTGCAGTGTTGTTAAATTTCATGAAGTTGATAAAAATTAATGGATCTACCCATTGCACAATTATAATTGTGAAATAACAATTAAGATTGTTAGAATATTATTAATTACGAACAATTCGTCGTTAAACACGAATCCAACATTTTTCGAATTATTAATACTTATACGTCGAAAAAATGGGTTCTTTAAATTATTATTACTTATACGCCAAGGCGACCCAAATGTCTATAATAAACAGAACATATTGTCGGGTGAAAATTCCTGAAGTATTAGCTTCTAGTTTATTATTTCAATATTGACTACAGGTTAGATAATTATTTGTTTTTGGCATGCCCGTTTACGATGTTGATCCCCTGTTGTTTAGTGGAAATTTAAGTAATTGGTAGAAATCCTTACATCATATTCTGATTTTTGTATTCATTTCCGCTAAAATTAATTAACTGTTTGATAAATTTCTTGCGTATCAAATTTTGTTTGAAGCTCTGTTTGTTATGACTTTTGGTTTTGTGTGTCATTCAGGGTAGTTTTAAATTTTGGTTAAAAGTCAAACAATCAATTTTGCGTTGAACCCATTTTATAATAAAAAAAATTTGAGAGATATTTATATTAGAGATTTAAAATACGTATACTTTACTCAGATTATAAATTACATACGACCAAAAACGTGGGAAAAAGATTAAATATTTACCTGAAAGTAGAAAAGAAAGATTAAAGAAGATTATTAGATTATATGTGTAACAAATTAAGTCTAAATTAAATTTAGAGTAAACAACTTAAACTAAAATGATAACCCATAATAAAAACTATCAACATGTTGACTGAAAGTCAATCAATTTACATAAATGTGGCCACAATGGATAAACATAATCGTATACCACTTTATACTAGTCCATGTATGTAATTCATTCAACGCCCTCTGTGAACTTAACTTGATGTTATATGAATGAGTTCCACTAGCATACAGGGTGCACCAAATGTAACTACCGTCACTATACAAAAGTTATGCCGTCACTTCACTAAAGTCATTTGGCCTCCAACATGGACAGTCTTTGGAGGCAATATAATTTTTTTTTTGCTATTTTTCAAAGTTTTACTTAGTTTTTGTTGAATTTTTCGAGATCTAAGACACACATATCTTACGAAAAATTCTTCAAAAAATTATAATAAAATCATCTATTGGCCGAATACCTGATTTTGTCAACCGCTGGATGTGTTTAGGAGATATTGATGTTTACTTGGTAGGAGATATTTCATTTGTTGGGAGTTTTGAAAAAACTACAATTTATTTGTGTTGCATTTCTCGAGATTAAAAACACAGACCTTGGTAAAAACTTGGTTAAACAATCCTAATAGATCTAAGTTTTCAATTAATATCTGTTTTTGTTAATCGATGGATGGGTTTAGGAGATATTGATATTTACTTGGTAGGAGATTTTTAATTTGTTAAGATTTTTCAAAAAGTACACCTAATTTTTGTTGAATTTCTTGAGAATAAAAAGACAGATCTTGGTAAAACATTGGTTAAGCAATCCCAATAGAACTACATTTTCACTGTATGTCTGTTTTTGTTAATTGGTCCATGGATTTAGGAGATATTGAAGTTTACTTGGTAGGAGATTTTTAATTTGTTAAGATTTTTCAAAAAAGTACATTTTATTTTGGTACAATTTCTCGAGAATGAAAACACAGATCTTGGCAAAAAATTGGTTAAACAATCCCAATAGATCTAAGTTTTCACTTAATGTCTATTTTTGTTAATCGTCCGATAGGTTTAGGAGATATTGATGTTTACTTGGTAGATTTTTAATTTGCTAAGAATTTCTAAAAAAGCACATCAAAGTTTTGTTGAATTTCTCGAGAACGAACCACAGATTTTGGTAAAACTTTGTTTAAACAATCCTAATAAAACTAAATTTTCACTGTACGTATGTTTTTGTTAATCGGTCGATGGGTTTAGGAGATGAGATATTGAGGTTTACTTCCAAAAAATATTTTCTAAACAATTAAATTTTTTTTTTCAAATTTAACCTGTCTGGAAAAAGAGAAATATTTTCAAAAATGATTTAAGGATAATAATAGATAGCTCCGATGGTACTAAAGACATTGAGGTATTTTTTTTTATGAAAATCTACTAAAACACCAGAAATTATAAATAAATAAATAGGGTTTTGATGTTTTTCTTCTACTTTGGTGTTGTCCTCTTACATGTGTGTCTAGGCCCAAAATTTAACTAAAATACGCAGACGTAGGAAAACGTCAAAAATAATTTTATTTAGTTTGGGTAAACTTCACTTTACTGTATCGTAACTGTGGTGTTTATGGAATAAAAAGAAAAATTTCTACAATTCAAAAATACAAAGCAACAAAATTCGAATTGATTTGAGTTTCTAGACACGAGCATAATTAATGATAAACAAGTTTTGAATAGTCGAAGAATTTTTTTAAGTTTTTTGAGATATTTCGAAAACGTGCATTTGGTTTTTGTTGAATTTCTTGAGAATTAAAACATAGATATTGGTAGAATTCCATGTAAAAAAATCAAAATAAAACTGTCTATTTGCTGCGTGCTCGATTTTGTAAATCGGTGGATGGGTTTAGAAGATATGGACGTCTAATTGTATCGATTTTAAATTTTCCACCCTATGGACATATTGCATATTGTGTTCATATGAACCCGTTAATTTTTCTTAAAAAAATTTAAAATATTTTATTTTCTTTGTTAGAAATCAATATATAATAATTTTTGTATGAAGCTGGCAACAAGGTTTCATCTTAACGCCAAAGTAATAAAAATAACTCAAATTTGGCCTGTGTCAAAAAGGGCCTTAAATGCCAGCTCTTGTTCGTCGGTGATATACAATGGTTAGTGTGTCCGGTTCTTATTCATTAGAACGGAGGTTCGGGGTTCCTGACCACCTTACATTTCTTTCGAAGACTATCACATCGTTTAGTGATGGCGACACTATCAATGTAAATACTAGAAATCGCACAGCCCACTGGTTGTAAGAACCTCTTCCCAATCCCTTCATGGGATGTAATGGGAAATATTTTTTTCTTTTTCCATTTTCGTGTTCTTGTATAGGATTATTCTCGTGTGTAAAAGTATTTAACGCCTACGTTATCGCTCCGATTGAGTTCGTACACTTAAATGTCAGCTCATGGCCTTCTTTGATAACAATACATATACAAATTTTTGACGTTTACGTTATCGCACTAAATGCGAAACACGAAACTCAACATATAAAATTTTCGTATGATAAGGAAACTGTTTTTTTCCGAAAAGGGTACGTATAGTTTCCGTTGAATTTTACAAAAATTAGAACATAAATCTTTGTCAAAAACCTGATTAATCAAAATGCATATTAATTGATTAATCGTAAATATGATTAATCAAAATGATTAATTAATCAATTAATCAGAAAGTCGACTTTTCAGGGTGCCTGATTAATGAATTAATCGCGCATCCCTAGTTTCCAATAAAGGTGATGAACAGTACGGAGTAGAGATAGGCGAAAGTCACGTGACTGCTGTTATCACGCGTGATTCATGCATGGATGTCAGTAGGATTAGTCTTTGCTCACGTTAGCGTGCGTGAATGTTGGTAGCGAAAAAATCTTTCCGTGTGTGGCTTTGCGTGAATCAAATCTTTGCGCGAGTTAGTATGCATGAGCACGATTTCCGCGTGAGTCACGCATATCTCCGAATGTTTAATTTAAATTTTATTTTATTACTAGTTTGTTAAACGAAGTAGCGAAAAACTCTTCGTGCGTGATCATGCGTGAGCGACCATCTTACTTTCGTGAGAGTTCGCCAAAATCTGCTCACGTGCCGATATCTAGTTTGGAGTTTGTTAAAGTAATATTAATTCTATACGAAAAGCTTTGAAGGCAAAATTTTAAAACGAATTGCAAAATTTTTTTTATACAGTCTAGAAAAGTTTTTATCAATTCTTCTCGTTGCTGCACAAGACGTTGGGCCATCTTCGTAAAAACAACTCATTGAGAACTTCAATATTTCAGCATTTTGAAAATTTTTTCATCGTATGAGTCTACCTATAAAATCCCAACTATATCCTGTCAATTCTCAACAAAAGTGTAAAAATTAAATTGGCAACAGTGAAAACTATTAACAAAGCACATGTTTTCTTTTCTTATAAGATCCTTTGATTTATATAATTTTGTTTATAAATTAAATGTTTCTTTTCTTATAAGATCCTTTGATTTCTATAATTTTGTTTAAAAAATAAACGAAAATCAAATCAAAAAGTAAGTTTTGCCGGACCCAGTACAACCGTAATTACATGCAAAGGATATGAAAGCAGGAGCGAGCAAAAATACGACATTGATATATGTATATAAATCAAAAACACTGAAAAGCACAACATCACTGGTGAATTTGTGAATAAATTACAGTGTTCCCACACATACAGCCATGCACACTTCCATGTTTAACAGTATATAAAGTGCTTAAGTATACGTGGGGGTGAAAATGTGTTTTACGTCATCACACAATATGACCAATGGTTTCAATATTATCACCAATCCATACAACCATCTACATCACCACCCGCATCACCACCCACATCACCTCCTAGATCACCAGCGACTCAATACCTTTCACTTCACAAGTGGATGTTTGCCACCACTGAACTTTCAATTTCCATTTGTATGGACACAAACAATATACAGTGCCAACAACTAATTGCATACACACGTAAAAGGACTCTTGCAGCATTTTGTTGCACTGCATAGAAATTTGTTGCAAATTGAATGTGAACAACAGCAACAATAAGAACAATAGCCATTCACACACACACACACACACACCAAACAATCAACCTCATGAATATGAGAGCTGGAAGTGAAGGGAATACAAATCGCTGGTCGTGAATAACAACAATTAAGGATGTAAGTTTTACAAAAGGATACGAGGGGTAGGAACTGATGAAATTTTATACCAAAACACGAAAAACAACAGAAACCTTGTATCAAGTAAGAAGATAAAAGTAAAACGCAGCACACATTTTTGAAATTACGCCCACAGCCACGCCTACTACCAAAATGTTAAAGAATATCATACATATATAAACTGTGTATACTTTTTAAACTAGTGTTATGTATAACAAACCAATTTTCTGTCACTTCCTGAACACCTTCATTACTGTCTCCCACAGCTGCCACTTATTTTTTTCATCGGCGGCGCAAACATTTTGTTCCCCAGCGGTGAGAGTTACATTTACTTCCCCAGCTGTGGGACTGGCTTAAGGACCTGGGTTGTGGGCACTTCTACAATTAACCTCTTGAACGAAACCACATCTGGATCTCTGACGATGGAAACGTCGTCTAACCATTTCCAATTGAAATTTGAAAAAAATCTATTGATATTTAACAATTGTATTTGGAATTTGAAATCCATCAATTGAAATTTAAAAATTCTATATGAAATTTGAAATACATCAATTGAAATTTGTAAAATATCAATTGAAAATTGAAATACTTTAATTGCAATTTAAAAAACTAAAATACATCAATGTGAAAATACATCAAATGTGATATACATCAATTGAAATTTAAATTATATTAATTGAAATTTGAATTGCATCAATTGAAATTTATAAGACATCAATTGAAATTTTAAAGACAGCAATTGAAATTTAAAAATCTAATACATAAAATCGGTTAATAATTTTTAAATTTCAAGTGACGAATTTGAAATATCAATTGATGTCTTTTAAATTTCAATTGATGCATTTCAAATTTCAATTAATATAATTTAAATTTCAATTGATGTGTTTTAAATTTCACTTGATATCTTTCAAATTTCAATTGATGTCTTTTAAATTGTAATTGATATTTTTGAAATTTGAATTGATGTATTTCAAATTTCAAATAGAAATTTTAAATTTCAATTGATGGTATTTCAATTTTCAAATACATATAATTTTCAAATTTCAATTGATATTTTTCAAAATTAAATTGATATTTTTTAAATTTCAATTGGACATGGTGTAGTTCTCTAGCCACTGAAGAGGTTCGAGTTATCTTCACTTTGTTCCCTGGTAATGGGAGCTTTCTTTAGTTTACGGTTGTGGGAACCTCTTCTACGTTGTTTGGCTCCGGGTTGGTGTAGAAAACCTCTTCCCGCCGCCCTTTGATCGCAGGATCGTAATATACATTTACAGAAGAAATTGTTGAAAAAGAGGTTGTAGCAACCACAAATTCGGTTGTTGCCATCGAATTGCAATTGCCAGAACCGAATTGAGGTTTTCAATACTAAATTTAGTCCCCAGAACTGAAATTCGGTTGTAACAACAACTAATACGGTTATTTGTTTTATATAGGTGTAGTTTAATTGAAGTGGAAATTACTTTTGCGTCTGTGGGCTTTACTTTACTTCCATTCCCTGGGTTTGGGTACTTATTGCCGCTCCCTAGCTTTGGGAGATTCTTTATATTCCCGTGCTTAGGGAATTTCGTCGGATTAACTGATGCAAATTTGAACTCTTTTAATTATATTTTGCATAAATATGGGCAGTTGTCATTTTAGTTTCGAATGTTGTTCTTTAACTACTCCAAGGTGCGGTGCTCGTTCGCGTACACCAACGACTTCAAATATCCCCAGAGAAAGAAGTCCGGGACAGTAAAATTGGCAGATCTAGCTGGAAATGTCAAATTACCGAAACGCTGGATTTCAAGCGCTGTGAAGGCATCCTTCAAAATATGTATTGCCCAGTTGGAACCACATGCCCTTCAAACTCAGATCGTCAACTTACGGTAAGAAAATCCAGTCAACACTTTGAAAAAATATTGTACAATCAAATTTTCCAACGTAACTGCACACCACACGTTGAATTTGAGAGGGTGTAATGATGCTTCACGAATTATGCGTGGATTTTCCATCCCCTAGAATGGTGAAGTTTGCTTATTGACGTGGCCACTTAGATAAAAATGTGCCTCATCGCTCATGATATATTTTGACGAAAACCCAACGGCTGTATTCTAAGCGGGAGCCACAGTCGTTTGGTTACATCTGTTGGATAACATGAATTTTGTAAGGCGACATTTTCAAAATATAAATATCAACCCTCGCAGTTTATTTTTCTTTAAATGCCCGATAAGGGTTTTCTGAATATTGAAGATTTCAATATATAAATTGAACAAAATAACTCAGCTACTGATAAAACCCTTATCGTCCTGATGGTAAAACTTTAGCAAGACCCTTCCACAGATTACGGTCTGTCACTATTCTTACGTACCTTTCTTATTTTTCTGACCACTTTATGGTTGCTAATAACATTCGTGAATACAGCACTTCATTGCATGAAATCCATTTATATACGAGTATAACAACTTGGTAACATTGCGTATTAGCATAAAACCTTGTTACAACATTCAATTGAAAATGCAACATCATTTAAATGTCAATAATATCGATGCTCAAACGTAAATTTGTAAACAATTACAACGAATGAAAATGAAACATTACAGTGGACTTTGTTCAATACTTTATTGTTATAAGATTTCAATAGTTTACAAGATAATCCATAAATAGTTGAAAAAAATAACAGTTAAATTTGAATTTCTTCGTTAGTTTTACGTACATTTATGTTAAATGTCCACACAGGCGTATGATTAATTTTAAATAAATAGTAACAAGCATACGACAGAGAGAACAAGTCTGCATTTAACATCGTTGACAAATTGTAATATATATTAGATTAATGCGTATTATTGATTTTAGTTATGTAATAACTAGTATACACAAGAGAGGAGGAAAGGAAATTTTTTAATATTTGTGATATGAAAATTATGAATTGTAATCATACGAAAATTCGAATGTGACAGCCGATTCTTCTTCAAATTCTTCAAAATCTACACAACTTATCGAAATCGATGGCAGAGACGAGTGAATCGTGTCACTCTGCTTGTACGAAAGTATGCAACACTGAGTCGTACACTCAGAGAACTAACTGTTTGAAAAGAGGTTGAAGCAATCGTAAATTCGGCTATTGACACCGAATTGTGGTTGCCACAACATAATTGAAGTTGGTACGACTGAATTTAATCCCCACATCTGAAATTCAGTAGAAGCAACCTTGTTTCTTAATTGATTCGGATGTAACAATTGAATCTTTAGTTGTATTCGCGAATTTGTTAATTGAAATCGATTTTATATTTTTCTGTGTAGAGGCGTCGAAAGAATTTTTAGGTGGGGGTTGCAATGATGGTGATAAATTCCTTAAAATCCTCTATCTCCATTTAATAGTTTATATACATTTCTCAGAAATCTCCAGTGCAGTGAATTTATCGTAAACAAATGACTTGTAATATTTTTTCCATAAAAAAAAATACTTATACGTCATGGTGATCTAATGCCATGTTGCCAAATTTCATTGCCATAGATATTCTACCCGATTTAGGTAATGTGTAATGTTTAAAAGAAGAAGTAAATTTATGTATTGATCCTTGTATACATATGTATTAAATATTCTAATGCTGCATACATTCACGAAGTTTAAATCTACAATTAAAAACCACACTAAATTATTACAATTGTATACATTTTTTATTCAAATATTTATTATGGATTTGAATGCAATTAAGTTTAATGCGATATTATGTACCATTTGGTGCACGATTCAAGGTGATTTATTAAATACCCTTAATGTTATATGTTTTATTATTAATCATACGTCGCGGTGGCCAATGTATTGTTGCCAAATTTCAATGTAGTGCGGTAATAGTCATCAGAATAAATCGATTTATATAGGATATGTAATTTTTTCCAATAGTGTTTTTTTCCAACAGTAGGTACATTATTATATCAATTTTTGACTTTTTTTTTAAATTTTATACAAGTTCATTTACAAAACGTACTTTATTCATTGGGCGGATTCTGTTCGATATTGGAATTTTTTTCATTTGAATTAAAAAAAAAAACAATGCTTTCCTAGAGTTCGATATAAAAAAGTGGCAAATAAATCAAGTGGTTTGTAACATTCCACCTGAATGCATTTCAAATACTCGACATAAAAGTGTTCCCCAACAATGCCACCATCAATTGGAGTGGAAGGACATTGAAGTGAGTGTGATGACGATGACAATGGGTTTGATGATGCAATAAATGTCCGTGCATCCATACATGTGGATAAATTATAATAAATACACGATGTTGTAGTCGTGGTAAATGTAATTAAATATCATCTCTGGTTTTGTCGACAATAATTTAGATGACCGTCGTGATGGTGCTTTCTGTGTGTTTTCAATTTAAGCTCTTTTGTTCTATATATGTGAGTGAGATATTGCCGCATTAAGTCCATGATATTATCGACATCATCATCGTCATCATTGTCCATGGGATTTAAAAAAAAGTGAATAATAATAGCTCATGTAGCTCATACTCAAACAAATTGGGGGACCAGAGTTCAATATCACAACCATGAAAAGGATGTTGCGAAAGCGCACACCGTTATTTATAATCAAGTAATACCGGCTCAATCACAGTGATATATACGACAAAATTTAAATATTGGTCTTTAACAATTTTGTGCGCAAACGAACATAGCTACGTTTAATTTTTTCATTACCTGTCCTCTCGAAAAGTAAAGCCCACTAAAGCGTATTTTTTTCGCCCGTCCAAATGAATATAAAATAACCGTAATTAATTTAATCCCATGGCTATGATTAAAAAGGGGCAGGACTTAAAATGCTCTGGCTGTGAATTTTCATGGGTTTTATTGACATTTGTCAATGTACTACGATATTGAAATCAATTTGTATTATGTGATAAGAATGACACAAAAAAATTAATTTATATCTGCGAGTTATATGTTGGGTGCAAAGATACGTATGACTTATATTGATTTTTGGGAGGCAACACACATTAATATTACTCATACTCATGTATGCGCAAGAGTATTCAAAATTGGGTACAATGGTATGTGTGAGTTATACTCAATTGGGGGACATTAATACTATTCACATGCCAAGTTGTTATAATGGGCGATACGTATGTGTTATAATTAAGGCGAAACACAATTAATATTACTCATACGTTTGAAAAAAAAAAATGGCCATTATATTACCTAACGTAGATGATCTTGGAAATTAAATGAATACACGAACAGGTCCCTAACTAGGTAAAGAAGCAAAAAATATATTTTTCAAACATAGACTTACTACACCTGTCACCTAAATCAGATGATGTTGGTAAGCGAATGAGCAGCTCTCTAACTACCTAAGTTTTTGCAAGCAATAAGCGCAACTCCAACAATATGCCAAAAGACTTCCAATAGAATATGGAACTCATCAGAAAGGATCATATACAAATATGCGTTATACCTAACCTGACAAACTGTTTTTGATCAAAAAGCGGAATTTTGACCCAAAAAGCGGAATTTTTTATTTTTATCACATGAGTTAACATTTAAATAAATAACACAGTGCAACACGAAAAAATATAACCATATACGGACACCACTACGTGATAAAATTGATAAAACCAAGAAAAAGACCCGTGTCTCCCAGTTTTGCCCAAAGTCATGAACTTTTTTGTAATGGGCCCCCAAAGATTTGGGTCCTCGGTGTAATTTGAGCAAAAAAGTGATCATTTTGTCAGGCTCATATCTTGCAAATCGTTCGGAATATTGATTTACTCTCTGAGGGAAAGTTCATATGTTCTAGAAAGAGTAAATCAAAATTCCGAACGATTTGCAAGATATGAGCCTGACAAAATTATAATTTTTTTGCAAGAATGATACCGAGGCCCTAAATCTTTGGGAGGCCATAAAAAAAGGCCATGCCTTTGGGCAAAACTGGGAGACACGGGTCTTTCTTTTGGTATTTTATCACGTAGTGGTGTCCGTATATGGTTATATTTCAATGACTTAAAAAATTACACACAGTGTAATAAATGCAAATTAAAATAATTTAAATTAGATTTAAAAATAAAATATATACTTTTCCGATTTATTAACCTTTTTGTAATTCGCCTATAAATTTTATACTTATAATCAAAATATTATACTAAAATATTATATTTTTTTTATTTGTAAAACGTGAGACTAAATAAGTAATTTGAAATTAGTGTAATTTGAAATTAGTTTGTTTCGAGATCTTTTTAGATATTCGGCCCATACCCAGCATCATGTTATATATATATATATATATATATCATGTTAATATGAAGAAAAAACCACCAAAAAGTTCACAGACTTCTAAACGATCGCCTGACAATGTGAATTCAAATCCTTGTGACAGTTGAAAATTGTATATTATGAAAATATAATTTCAAAGCTAAAATATAGTTTACTATTTCAAGGAGGAATGAGACATCGACAAACGGGATAATCCCGCCGAAAGTGGAATGGTTGGTCAGGTTAGGTATAACTATAACGTTCCGCTTTTTGCGAAATTTTCCGACTCTTTGGGGTTCTGTCCTGCATTTTGGCGTCTAATTCCGACTTGAATCTATAAAAATAAAACGATTATATCCGTTTCAAGTTTATATATTTTTCGATATTATATACATATATATATTCGATATACATATATATATGAAATTTTTTGTTTTATTTTCAGTTCTATTTTAACTAAGTACATGCATTTTTTATTAAAATGTTTATTTAAAACCCACAAATTTTGAGATTTAATATTTTGCGTAGCGCTTTTTGCACACAACGAATATAAGGGGAATACAATTAATATTACTCATACGTTACATTTGAAGTGAAGCTAAACCCTTGCCTGAAGCAGATAATCTTGAAAAATTAAAGTACAAACGAGCCTCCATCAATTAAAGCAATAAAGGCTGAACTCAGGCAATGTTGAGAATACTTTCCACATATGAAACGTATCCGAATGGAGCATAGATACACAAGGATTATAATAATTTGGGAAAACCACAATTATTATTACTCATACGTTGAATTTTAAATGCAGAAATACTATCAGGCCTGTTCGGATATCACGATGATTTTAAACCACGAACGATTTTAAGTCCACGCCGGTGCTTTGTAGGTGTTCAGAAAATAACGTGATTTTATATTTTTCGGCGTTATTTCGTGGTTACGAAATCCAGTGAACAGTTGATTTTGTTGTTTGCTTTGCTTTGTTTCTCATGTCCTTTGCTTCCCAATATATGTTTGGGGTCATATTTACTAAAAATTTTTGAATTTGTGAAAGATATTGGAAACGAACGAAAGAGAACAAAAAACCAAAGCTGCCACGTCGAAATTAGTCAAATAATTCACACAATTAGTCATTTAATTATGCTACTTCAACGTTTTGTGGCTCAGGCAAATATATTTTCATTCTCGAAAAGTAAATCACGGGACAGGGAAAGAGGAACAAAATCACGAAAAGCAGAAGAGTAATGTGAAGCAAAATAAAGATCGTTTTTAGAAATTGTGAAATTTATGTATTTTTCTATTAAAATAAGTTATTTTAATACTAAAAAAGAAAAAAACATTTCAAATTATGTTTTCTCTAATAATTTATTAAAACATTCACAATAAATTTCTTGCATAAAACAAGCCAGTGATCTGTGTTCACCGCCCTTTTCCTGAGCGATTTTATATCACGTGATTTGCAAAATCGTTGCTTGCAGAACACCATTCCGATGATTTAAAACCATATCAACGTGAAGTGATATCAGAACAGGCCTGTATGACTTAAAACTGATGATCTTAGGAAATTAAAGCGTAAACGAGCTAACCACCATGGTATCCAACCATCTAAGAATTTTCAAGCAATAAAGGCTGAATTTCAAAAAGGGCAAGAATTTCCCCGTAGAATATGGAACGCATCAGAAGGTAGAACAAATACACATGGGTTGCCATAATTTGGGGGAAAAACCCATCAATATTACTCATGCGTTGCATTTAAAGGGCAATAATACTGTTGTCTAAAGACGGTCTTGGAAAACTAAAGGACATTCAAGCAAACAGGTATGCTCAGGAACCATCTAAGCCTTTCAAGAAATAAAGGCTAAATTCTTAAAGGATCAGATCATCCTAGATCTTTGGAGCAGCTCTGATTAAGTTGAACAAATTTGGATATTAACTTCTGATAGGTGTTCAAATTGGACACGCAATATGGATGACATCATTCGAATTGATTACCGACATACACGAAAGCAAAGCTTGGAGATCTCAAAACATTCTCTGACATTTCACCGCTTTCACGTGACTTAAACTGCAAAATCACTCCGGCGAAGTAACCTCCAGCTTCGAGCATCTTTGGTGAAGGAATTAAAGAAATCTACGGAAATTTGTATTCCAATCAGAAACATGAGGGGAATACCGAAGAATTTAGGTGTATGCCGAAAAGAAGGCCATGAAGCACTCTTTTTACAAGCTTACTTAACCTTACCTAGATTAACCTAAATCATTTGATTTAATGTTCGACATAAAAAAAGAAAACTATCAATTAAACAAAAATACATATGTAAAACTATGCGTAAACTATACGGTACGTATGAGTAATAATATTTTTTTATAAGAGCGTCTGAAAATTCACGCAAGTTCCGAATTTCGTGCCACTTTAGTATTTTTGTTGGAGAAAAAAAATACAGCGTGACAGCTGACAGTTCAAGGTTATTACAAATTAAACTCTAAATGAAATAACAACGCGTTCTCATTGTTAAGAAATAAATTAAGAAATAAAATAGAAATGTTCGCTTTAGAGACGCAGCAAATAGATGATTGTTTTTGAGCAACAAACGAATCGATCACGTGTCACTGTTTGGTAAAGATATAGGCTACGGCCATCATCAAACCATTTTTCTTCGAAAATGCGACTGGCCAGGCAATAACAGTTACTGGAACTGTTGCCACCATGACCAGTCATGCCGCAAAAACAGAACGCCAATGCTTTGAAGTGTTTCATGCGCGAACAACTTATGTTGGATTTGGTTCATCTTGGAAGACTCATACAGTCGATTCCTGTTTAGTCTCAGATTCATATGCATAGATCCCTGACTCATCGCCTATCGTATTCTTATACACTTCTTTTGAGTCTCTGCAATTGCATTTTTCCAACATTTCCTTGCACCAAACGACACGAGCCATTTTTTTTTTTGGAAAATCGACAAATTATGCGGCATCCACCGCGAGCGTTTTTTTTACGGTCAAATATTCAGGCAGTATTGAAAGTCTGGGAATGGATGTTATTTCCAAGGTAGCTTCTATCTCACAGCATGTCAGATGACGATCTTGCAATACCTTTTCACGCACAGCATTGATGTTTTCGGGCACAACAAGCGGTCTTGGACGACCTGAACGAAATGCGTCCTGAGGCAAAATTTGGCGCCTATTAAATTTATTATACCAGTTTTCCAAAGTACTGAAGGATGGTGCATCAACGACCTATAATGATTTAATCAATGCACTCTTCCCTTGAGAATCCACGTCGAAAGTTGTGAAAAATAGTAGCACGAAAATGTTCACCAGTTAATTAAACTTTTTCACTGAAATACATTTGTTGAGTTAAAAAAAAACCAGTAAAAAGTTACGTATGAGTGCCTCGCCAACAGGATGTGACCAAAAAGCGGGACACAATAGGTAAAAGTAGACTTTTTTGGTTTTAAATTAACAGTTAAATAAAAAACAATGTATTTGTTTAAAATAAGACTCAAAAAAACGGGGGAATCCTACAAAAGTGAGGCAATCCTGCCAAAATGGTTGGAAGGTTAGTCAGGATACGTATGAGTAATACTATTGTTAGTAAAACTATTTAAATTACTCATACGTTTAAGAATTTAAATGAATTCAATTCCTATAAATTAGACGATTGCATATTTTTCTTTTATATATACAGGAAATTATTAAAAAATATATAAATGGTCTCCCGTTACATCCACAAACCAGTGAGCTGTGCGCGTTCTAGTTTTACACTCACTGGTTGGGATTTAAAATGTTTACACCGGTTCCGAACGGTATTTTGATAAGTTTTTTCATGGGTAAGTACACGATAGTGTCGCCGTCCCTAAGCGAGGTGGCAGCCATCGAAAGAAATTTAAGGTGGTCAGAGCAGGGGTCGAACCCACGTCCTCATGCACAAGAGCCTCGCACACTACCATTGCACCACCGACGGCCACACGGGAAATTATTAAGTAAGACAAAGTTCATATTTTTGACGCTGGCATATTGTATTACTTATACGCTACTGGCATCTAAATGGTACGTATGATCAATAATAATTTGGTGGAAATTATAAATATTACTTATACGTAGGACAAATCAAATGAACTAAAATTCTGTAAAGCAGACAATCAGGTTTTGTATCAATAAAACAGATGTCAACTATATATAGAGTACACTTAATATTACTCTATCTAACTTGTATTATCCAGTTCCATTGACTCCTTGTAAAATATATAAATAAATGGTTTCCCATTACATTCCATGAAGGAATCGGGAAGAGTGTCTCACCACCAGTGTGTTGTGCGCTTTCTAGTTTTATACTCACTGATAGTTTTACACCGTTTCCGAACGGTATTTTTGAGAAGCATTTTCATGGCTAAATACTCGATAGTGTCGCCGTCACTATGCGAGGTGACCGCCGTCGAAAGAAATTTTAAGGTGGTCAGAGCAGGGATCGAACCCAGGATCGCAAGCACAAGAGACGCGCCCACTACCCATTGTACCACCGACGGCCTTTGTACGTACTTAAAAATCCCCAAACATCCTCATATCAAACGCCAATGTTTTCTGTTAAAACCCAATCAGCTGGCGATGGAGCACTATGTCGATTACCATCATAGTAGTAAGCAGGTTGTTGGTGGCCTCTTTAGCTGGCAGCAGTAATACTGATGCAGTATTTTGTTGGTTTTCCTCAATGTTAAATATGCGGCTCATATGTTACACTCCGTGGGATAGAATTGAGGAGATTCAACACGATAGTCTGGCGAGGCTTATCCGGTGGTATATGGCGATGACGAGCACGTTTTAGAAAAAAAAAATGGTGTCTACTTGTCTGGCTACAAATTGTTGCTCCAAGAGACGAAGATGAACTAAAGGAGAAAGATGTTGGTTTGGGTTGAAGGATTCAAGCATTTTGTAAATAACGCTCCAAAGTAACTCATCTGCATAAGGTGGGTAAAATTGTGATTTCCCCATAGTGTACACACGCATTGAAATCGTCTGTTTTTGAAATGCAGATCACAGTACTCAAAACCGTTACAGAATCTTGCCTAAAATCGAAGACAAAAGCTAAACCTACGGTGAAAAACATTTAAACTTTATAAAAAATTTGTTATATACATATTCCCGGGACAATATTTATAAAGGGATTTTTGTTCTCATCCTTCCCGGGATACCTTCTACATTTATAACAGGATTTCTGTTCTCAACCTTGCCCGGGAAAGACCGCCGTTTCATGATCGTTAGTTTAGCTTTTAAGTGTTTGGTGAAATTTTGAAGCTTCATCTGTCTTCCTGTACTTTTAAATTTCATCGCGTTGCAGCTGACAAAATATTTGTCATACGAGACATGTTTTTTCTTTTATTTAAGACGTGACCTAATTTCTCACACTGTGGCTGCATTTTATAATTTATCCAGGTGGTGGCGTTTCGTATCCAGTTATGGGCGTTTGTGGATGTACCTTCATTATACTATTTACGATAAAACACTAGATAAAGTAATCCCTTAAAGATACTCAATTAAATGGCCAATGATTTAATTAATATGAAATTTTTGTTAATATTAATCATACTCTCTGTATATACGCAACTTAAATTGTTTCTAATAAAATTAATTATACGCTTCGGGTAACACAATATTAGTAATTGAGTGATGGGAATCAAATGAAAACAATGTTATACTAACTAAACAGAAATGTTGTTGTCACAGTTTAACTAGTTGATATGGCTAACCAAGTCAGTCTAGACAGTTATGCAAATATGGTTAATATTTACATAAAATCGATTGAATACAGACAGTAATATTTAAGGATGAAACAACAATAATTGCATACAATTTAACTCCTTTTAGTCTTGTAAGGGATCGTGTGAGAAGAATATTAGTTCAATTCGAGAATACTAGTTCAGTTGCCCCGCATACACACTACCATCAATCCCTTTCAGCCGTGGCCAACTCCCATACTAAGGATTCGGTGTAAAATGAAGGTCTTAATCAGTGAGCCAAAAAATAAAAAAAGGATACATCACATGGATTGTGAAAAGCTATCCTTTATTCCTCCATGGAAAGTAATGGAAATATAAGTAAAGGTGAGATTAAATTCTATTAATGTTAATCATACGTCTACAATACCAATTAGATATCAGTACGAATAACTTGAATCAGTAGGAATAATAAAAATCTGTCAATCAAATGCAAATCTTGCAATTTAAATTTTCTAAAACTTCTTATTTTTGTAACTTAATATTTAAATTGTTTGATTTTCTATTTTCAATCTTCATAATATATGACAATCCAATTTCACAGGCAACCCACTCACCTGACACGCTTTGCCATAACCCATATAAATGCATTTTACGCGTTTCATATTCATTGATTTTATCTTCGGGTTTGTATATTTTCCCCGGGCACAAAGAACACCACCATACACAGACCCCACCCTCCCACTCATCGATACAAGGGGGACATTTCCTGCTGTCTGTCTGTTGGAATATAACACTTTTCTTTAGTTAACGCTTGTTGTTCTTGAAAGCTCTTTGTTTTTTATTATCGTATTCTTTTTCCATGCTGCCTTCTCCTGCTGAGGTTTAAGTTTGTGCTCATATTTTCTTTGTGAAACATATTAGATTTCCTGCAATTGCAATTTACACCTTATGTTCTTGCAGGAAGACAAACAAAACCTGAAGCAACAGACGAACGTTCTATGAAATGAGACGAATATGAAGCCAAAAAGCAGAAGGAAAATAAATGTTAAGAATTACGAGAAATTTAAGCAGTGAAATGGAAATCAACCTAAGCCAACAGTGAAGACGTGAAGCTGTCAAATAGTTTTCATAACTAATGTTGCCGACTTTTAGGGGAGCACAAAACGTGATGGAATATTTTAAAATATAGGGTGACCTGCTAGAAATGATACTTTTTACAACCGCTATATTTCAAAAGCTGTCAAAGTCACCAATGTCATTCAGTAGTCAAAAGATTCAGTAAGGCTTGTCATTTAATCACGAATCGTTTCGTGCCTCCCGAAAGTGTGGTAACTATTAAAAAATATTATGAATATTATCCGGCTCACTTGTGAATACGCAACTAGAATTTCGTCGTGAGGTCGGTCGTCATCATGACTTCAGTAATCAGCAACTTGTCGCACCGTGAAAAAGTTAGGGTGTGTGTACACTCTTATACGCATTAAGCCACAAACCAGACAGAGATTGGTGCCAATTTAGGAAAATCCAGCCGTCGTAACGGCCAGTAACGAAGAAGACCCAGAAATGTCGATTCGGCACCGAATTGTCGAATTGGGAGAGAGAGTTAATCCGGCTTGTCTTGCAATTTGATTTGGGCTACAACCGTATCAGATTGTGCTGACGCAAGAATTGAAGCTGGACGACCATTGACAAAGTCGTGAGTTCCCTAATTGGCGCTAGAAATGTTGGACGGAGATCCGGAATTTCGAAAAAAAAAAATCTCGGACTAGACCCATTTTTGGTTCAGCGCCTGTCAACAAGCAAACTTGCCATTAGTAGAACGAACACAATAAATCCACAAGTGTTCGATCAAGCATCACAAGACAAAGATTGTTTGTTTGGTGCGGATTATGGCATTACGGCATCATCGGACCATATTTCCTTCGAAATAACGAAGGAGTGTTCTACCGCCAATGATCGTCAGTATAGAATAATGTTAACCGTCATTCTGTGGCTAAAGCCCGACAACATCGATATGTGCGAGCTGTGGTTCCAACAGGGTGACATTACATTCCGTACAAGCGACGCAACGCCCGAAGATGTGAAATTTGGTGACTGGATCATCTCACGGCGAGCATACACCAATTGGTTGGCCGCCGCGATCATGAGACTTGACACCCCACGATTACGTTCTCTGGGGCTACGTCAAGTTCTTAGTTTACGCAAACGAGCCAACCACATTGGACGAACACGACGTCTACATTCGAGACGCTATTGCCGGTATAACGCCGCACATATTGGACCGAGTCATCCAACATTTTAGAGACCGCTTGAAGCACTGCTGGCGAAGCCACCTTTTGACTGATGTGTGTAGGTTCACAATAAATCCAGAATCAATTTGATATCTCACATCGGTGTTGTTTTATTTAATTTTCATTTCCCATCGTTCTCATCTGGTCGCCCTCTATAAGAATGTCATAACTTACTTAAATATTTATTGAAACATTAAGTGTAACATATGGTTTCTTTAAATTATTATTACTCATACGTTTAAGTTGTCAAATGCAGTGTTGTCAAATTTCAAGCTGGCAAGTGCATTAACCAATTCATGTCTCGTACACATTCCACCGAATATGTACGAATAATATATCTCTTGCGTCTAAAAACAAGAGCTAATATCCATAGATAGGCGAACAGTTGAATATATTCCTGTTCCTTTTTCAGCAAAATTACGAGTGCAATACAAGATTCGCCTATTTGTTAGATATAAGAATATTTTACATTTACGGTTTGTTCCTGGATAGTCTAATTGTCTATTTTGAAATTAACAACTGCCGCGAAAAGTGTCCTGTAGTCAAGTGTAAAGATGGAATGACAACAAGGCGAGTTATTTTTAACATGAACGGTTATTTGATCAGAGATGATTTAAAAACGCAGGTGATTTAAAAACGCAAAAGATTTAAAAACGCAGACGATTTACAAACACAGACAATTTTAAAACGCAGATGATTTAAAACCCCATATGATTTAAAAACGCATACGTCCAGACTGTCAAAATTTCATATAGTACTCGTAAACTATGACATGTTAAAGATGACAGACACCTACCACTGATCTGTCTGTCATAGACTTCCTAACATAACCGTATAGATTTAACCCATCCACGATAATCAAAGAACTCATACGCCACGACAATTAATTGCAATTGAAATTAAAAATATTGATTAATTTTAAAAACGGGGGATATCTCTTTTTTTGGTATGACTGGAATTCAGTATTTTTTCCGAATAGATTTTAAGATGTCCTCAGATATTAAAATTGCACAGCAGTCAACTGGCGTGTTACCAAATTTCTCAAATTGAAATGAGTTAAATGTGATTTTGGGTAATAATAAAAAATTTACATTTAATTGGATTTTAGAAAATTTTAATTAGAAATTTTCAAATTCATTTCAACATTTTCTATTATAAGTGGAAATTCTCAAATTGGAAAATTTTAAATTTGAATTCGAAGTTATAGATTTCTTTTGAATCTGTTCGATTTAAAAAGAAACTTTTCAATTATATTAGATTTTTAGACAATTCTTCATTTAAGTTGAAAATTCCTAATTTTGAGTAAGAAATTTTCGAATTCATTTGAACGTTTTCAATTCGAAATGAAAAATGCTTTATTTAAAATGGAACATTTTAAATTTAAATTAGAAAGTATTGACTTCTTTGGAATCTGTTCAATTTTAAACGAAAATCCTCAATTTATTTTGGAATTTTCTTCAATTACATTGGAAATTTGTAAATTTGGATAATAAATTAAAGATATTAATTGGAAATTTGCCTATTTTAAAATAATATGTAATTTTTCTCGTTTTCCTTAAATTCATTTGAATTTTTTTTCGTTTGAAGTAGAAAATCTTAATTTTAAATTACAAATTTTTGTTTTCAATTGAATGTCTTCAATTTAAATTGAAAATCCTCAGTTTTGTTTAGATATTTCGTCATTTGACATGGAAATTACTAAATTTGAATACGAAATTTTCGAATTCATTGGAACATTTTCAATTCAAAATGGAAATCTTAAGTTTGAATTTTAAAATTTTAAATTTAAATTATAAATAATAGATTTTATTTGACTCTGTTCGATTTTCAATGAAAATCCTCAATTATTTGTGGATTTTTCTTCTTTTATTTGGAAATTCCTGAAGATGAGTCAGAATTTTTCGAATTCATTTGATGAGTCAGAATTTTTCGAATTCATTTGAATTTTGTTTGAATTTTTCTGCATTGAAATTTGAAAGTCCTAAATTTGAATCAGAAATTAGACAAAAGATTCAATTCAAAAAGAAAATCCTTAATTTTATTATAGAATATTTATATTTTGAATTAAAAATTCTAGATTTCAATTGAAACTGTTCGATTTTAAAAGGAAATCCTCAAATAGTTTTGGTTATTTTTGTTCATTTAAATTTCTAAATTTTAAATTTCTAAATATGAATCAGAATTTTTCGAATTAATTTGAACATTTCCAAACTCCAAATGGAAATCCGCAATTTAAATTAGAAGTATTTGAATTTTTTCAAAATTATTTTGTAATTTTCTTCATTTAAATTGGAAATATGTAAATTTGGATTAAGAATTATAGATTCCAATTGGAATTTTTTTATATTTTAAAATAATTTGTCATTTTCTCGTTTTAAGGAAAAAATCCTTAATTTCATTTGGATTTTTCTTAGGTTAATGTAAAAAGTCTTAATTTTGAATTGGAAATGATCGTTTTCAAATTAAAATTAAAATCCTCAGTTTTGTTTAGATTTTTCATCATTTACATTGGAAATTATTAAATTTGAATTATAAATTTTCAAACTCATTACAAATAAAAAACTTAAATTTATATTATTTAATTTAATTTAAATAAAAACGTTATATATTATTTCGAACGCATATTCCAAATTGAAGTACAATTTAAAATTTAAATCAAAATTTAAACATGATTTTAAAATCTAACTAAAATTATGAAGGTTTGGAATTTAATCACGAATAATTTTAAGAAACGGTCGCTACACAAGTCAAATTGCGAGCAGTTCATGTCTAATTCAATTAAAAAAAATCCTGTTACTCCCAAATATATCAGAATTACAAACCGAAAACCGGTAACATGGTTAAGTTGAGTTTATGAACAAACCAAAAACCGGTTGTTTGGAAAAATAAATTATACACACATACATTTGTAAATTTCTTGGAAAAATGTATTTTTCCAAGAAACCGAAAGCTGCGTTTTTGCAACTGCCGGGCTGGTGGACGCTCTAATCAAGACTATCTACCACCTGATATATTATCATTATAATGCAGGAATTGTAAAGATTTACGCATTTTAAACTTCAGATCACTTTTCCTTTTCGGTTTGTAATATAGGAAACTTTCGGTCCTGATTGTATAGATTTTATGAGACCCCGATATTTAAAACACTCATACGCCACAATGTTTAATTGCTATATTGCCAAATTTCATCTTCACATAGGCCTTGTAAAAAAAACTGTCTGATAATAATTTTCAGTTTGTGTTTCATCTTTCAATTAGACCGAAACTTCAGGCACAAAAACTTTAGCGAACACATAATGCATTTACTGCCACCTCACCCTCACCCCATTAACCTGAAATGGGTTAAGTTTTCAAAGTGGTTATCTTTATAATTTGAATTTTCAATAAAAACTGCATTTGTCACAAAACTTACGGAAACTTTTGCATGCGACAAAAAGAGTTTCTTCATCGTCATAGTCGGATAGAACGCCTACACCTTCCTTATACAATGGCAAAATATTTGCAAATGTATGTGTGTATAAAGTATATAATGTCATTTACATAAATAGTTACATGGTACTGCAACAATAACAATGTCAACACATACCCATGATGAGATTCTCAGCATCTTTTGTGGTTGAGGGAGAATAAATTATGTATTACAACACTTAAAAGAGATTGAAGGATACAAGGCAGGATCTTCATGTGATGAACTTGTAGCCCACAAAAGGAAATATTAAAAGTTAAATAAATTAAAGAGTCTTTAGACTCTCTTTTGTGAGAAGAAGAAGAACGTTGCTGATAACTAGGTTATTAATTACACAGATGGAAACTGCTTTATTGCTATCAGAAAGTTTATCAATATAACTGAAGACGTCTTCACTGTTTCATATCTCTCTTGTTTTTCTATCACCATGTCAGAATACGAGAACACGAGTTTTGTTGAGTTTTGAAAGTCGATCAACATGATTTATATGTTTATAAAGTCTTTTCTCAGATTACATTTGGAATTAATTTGGAATTTTCTCAATTTAAAGTGACAAATTTTCAATTTCAATTGAAATATTTTAATATGAAATGAAAAAATCCTCATCATTATTTGGACTTTTTCCAATTTATAATAAAATATCTGAATTTTTATTTGGAATTTTCTAAATTTCAAATGGAAAATCTGGGACTTGTTTGCAATTGTTTCCATTGAGGATTCCTGTGGAATATTCTCAATTCTTAATTTCATTTGCAATTTTACTGTTTTGAAATGCGAATTCTTAATCGCTTTTGGAATTTTCTCAACTACAAACAGAAAATCTTAATTTATTTAGAATTTTCTTAATTTACATTAAACATTATACAAATTTTGAATTGATTTATCGATTATATTTGGACTTTTCCCAATTTGTAATGAAAATCCTCAAATTTATTTCACATTTTCCCATTTGAAAGTAAATATTTCCTATTTTGTTTTTTTTTTGTATATTCTATAATTTGAAAGCGTGGCAGTCGGTGGTGCAATGGTAGTGTGCGCGGCCCTTGTGCATAAGAACGTGGGTTCGATCCCTGTTCTGTCCACCTTAAAAAAAATTTTCTTTCGACGGCGACACCATCGAGTACTTAGCCATGAAAAAGCTTCTCAAACTAGCGTTCGGAACCGGTGTAAAATTGTAGGTAAGTGTAAAACTTAACTTGAACGCGCACAGCTCGCTGGTATGTGAGAAGCTCTCCCTAATTCCTTCATGGGATGTAACGGGGAACCATTTTTTTTTTATAATTTGAAAGTAAGAATCTGAATTTTATTTGGAATTTTCCTGATTTGAAATTACAATTTTCAATTAGTAAAGAAAAATGTTATTTGAATTTTATCCAATTTGAAATAGAGATTTAAAATTTTATTTAGAATTTTCTCAATTAAAGAAAAATAAAAAATCAATTTAGAAAATTAAGAAAATTAAAAATTCCAATGGAAAATCTAAAATTAATTTGAAAATGTTCCGAATTTGGAAAGCAAAATCTCAACTGCATTTGACATTTTTGGAATTTTTAATACAAGTTCTAAAAAATTCACTCGAAATTTTAATTTTGAATTTTGAAATTTGACCAACTTGAGTCTTTCCCATTTTAAATTTATTTCAAATGATTTCAGTTTGAAATAGAAATTTTAAATTGTAGTTGAAATTTTTCAGAATTTAAAGAAAAAAAATTTAAAATTTTCTTTCGAATTTTTATAATTTCCACTTGGACGTTTTTATCTATTTGACAAGAGAAATCGGTTTAATTTAAAATTTCCGGATTTGCATTTGAAATTTCCTGATTTGTATTTGATATTTCCGGAATTTTTATTTGAATACTTCTGCTTTATTGTAATTTTATCAGTTTGAAATTGAAGTTTTTTATTCCGCTTGGAATCTTACATAATTCACATCAAATTCAGGTGAAACTTTCTTATTTATACACGCAAATTCTCAATTTAATATGAAATTTCAGCCAATTTAAATGAAAATATTTAAATATATTTAGAGTTTTCTCTAATTAAAATTTAAATCTAAATTTCAATTGGAATTTTCTTAACTGAAAACTGGAATTGCACAATTTTATTTATAACTTACTCAATATCAATGGGAACTTTGTAAACTAGAATTGAAAATTCCCTACTTAATTTCGAGTTTTCTTATTTTGAACTGTAAATTCTCAATTCCATTTAAAATTATTTCGTATTTGTAATAAAAGCTGTTAATTTATTTTGAAATTTCCGGAATTCAAACTAAAAATTTGTTTCAATATTATTTGGAATTTCCATATTTTGAAATGGAAATATCAATTTTAGATCAAGTTTTCCATTTTAAAATTAATTAAATCCTCAGTTCTTATTCCGAAAGGACAATTTTTGATTTGATTTAAAATTGTTGAATTTGAATTGTTGAATTTGAAAGTTTCTGAATTTCAAATAAAAAATAATTGAATTTTTTTTGGAGTTGTATTAAGTTGCAGCGGAAATCTCAATTCAGCTTGAAATTTTCTCATTTTATACGCAATTTTCTCAATTTGATTTGAAAAATTCTGAAATTTAAAAAAACCAAAATTCTCAATTTCATATGAATCTTTGTAATTTATTTCACATGTTTTCTTCATATAATTTAGAGTTTTTAATTTTCAGTTTGAAATAATCGTTTGCTTTTGAATATTTTCAATTTATAATAAAAATCACCAATATTATTTGTTTTTTTTCTATTTAAATTGAAAACTCTAAAGTTGAATTAAATATTTTCGATTTCAG
Organism: Phaonia tiefii; assembly: GCA_963931995.1. Lineage (NCBI taxonomy): Eukaryota > Metazoa > Arthropoda > Insecta > Diptera > Muscidae > Phaonia > Phaonia tiefii. Next base: position 150,745,372 of record OZ008371.1, read on the forward strand.
TTGGATCTTTTCCATTTAATGTGAAGATTGTCAATTTTGTTTGGTATTTTCGTAATTTAAGTTAAAAATTTCTAAATTTGAATTAGGAACTCTACATTTCATTTGTATGCTCAATTTCATTCGAAATTTTCCCAATTTCGAAATTTTCCCAATTTTGAAATTTCCCCAATTCTAAATTTTCAAAATTTTATTTCGAATTTTCTTAGTTTAAATTCAAACGCTGTCGATTTTAATTTTCCTCAATTTCAACTAGAAGTTCCTAAATGTATTTAATGTTTTCGAAATTAAAAAAAATTTAATTCTTTAATTTCATTTAAATATTTTCAATTTGGTCGTATTTTTCTTCATTTGGATTGGAAATTTTTAAATTTAAATGAGAAATTATGGTTTTCAATTGCATCTTTTCAGTTTAAAATACAAATCCTCAATTTTGTTTGAATTTTTCGCATCTTCTCCACTTTCAATGTATCTCATCAATTTTGATTTGAATATTTCTTCATTTAAATTGGAAATTGCTTCAATATTTTCAATTGAAAAAGAAAATCCTAAATTTAAATTGTAAACTTAAAAATTTTAATTATCGATTATTTATTTAATTTGAAATATAGATTATTTATTACATTTATATTATCGATTTCATTTGAATCTTTTCAATTTAAAATGAAACCCGTCCATTTATTTTTGGATATTTTTTTTATTTAAATCGCAATTTTTAAATTTGAATTAGAAATGATCGATTTAAATTGGACATTTTTTCTTATGAACGTTAGCCTTTTAAATTTAAATTTCTCGTTTTAAAGTACAAAATTTTCAATTTCATTTTGATGTTTCTGGGTCTGAAGTGGAAAGAAAATCTGAATTATGAATTATAAATTAACTCTTTCAGTTGAGTTATCAATTTCATTTGAATCTTTTCAATTGAAAACTAAACCTGTCAATTTGTTTAGGATATTTATTCATTTAAAGCGGAATTTTCTAAATTTTAATTAGAAATGATCGATTCCAATTGAAAATTCCTCTATTGTACTTGTATGATAAAGCTCTCAATTGTATGTGGAGTTTCCTGCTCTGAAGTGGGAAATCTCAATTTTGTTTAGTAACACTGTGTGTAATTTTTTAAGTCATGGAAATATAACCATATACGGACACACTACGTGATAAAATACGAAACAAAAGATCCGTGCCTCCCAGTTTTGCCCAAAGTCATGCACTTTTTTATGGGCCCTCAAAGATTGCAAAAAAGTGCTCATTATGTCAGGCTCATATCTTGCAAACCGTTCGGAATTTTGATTTACTCTCTGAGGGAAAGTTGTAGCTCTTCGTTTCTCGCATACGTGTTTTCAGTCCTACTTCTTCATAACTCGTTTACTGCAAACGTTTTCAGTTCTCGTAAATGTTTTTTTAGTTTGCCGCAACTAAAACTCGGTTGCTGTGACCGAAGGAAAAGTTGACGGAAACTTTTTTCGTTTACTGTAAGGGGTTTTCAGCTCTCATTTCTCATAACTCGTGTACTGCAAACGTTTTTCCAGTTCTCACAAACGTTTGTTTTATTTTGGACGAACTGGAACTCAGTTGCTGTAACCGAAACAACAGTTGGCGGAACGGTTTTTCACTTCTCGCAAACGTTTTTTACAGCTTATATTTTTCATTACTCGTTTGCTGTAAACATTTTTCGGTTCTCCCAAACGGAATAACAGGTATGGCTTAACAGAATTTCGTTTCTCCCAACTACAGTCCCCAAACGAACTTCAGTTATCTGAGATTTCGTTTGGGAGGAACGAATTTTTCTTTGCGTGTAGAGTTAACTGATAGTAATAAATTTAAAATTTCATATAAACTGCCAGCTGCATCGGTTTGTTAGCTATAACTGTGGGATAACCGACGGTGATAATAAGGGGTTAAATTCTTACCTGTTTGGCAACCCATACAGCAAAATACCTAAAGATATTAAGAGTTTATGCACATATTTTCTCACATCTGGTCTCGTCCATAATTTAGTTAGAAATCTAGACGCAGAAACACGTAAACCTCAGTAGTTTACACCAACATAATTTAAGTGTAATACACATTAAAACGCACACAAAACAAAAACTCACAGTCACGCACGCACAGAAATGGATAAATTTATCTACTTAAATACACAAAAACACAAACACACCTCCTACACAGACAGAGAGAGAGAATCAGGGACTGCTTCTAGTATAAACTACCACGTCCACTAACACTAAAATCCATACATTATGCACACACCCACGCAAAGAAGAGAACAAACAAAACGTTGCAAATTATTTATGAAGAACCGAGCAACCTTCCCTCACTCCCTCTACAGCACCAACACTTGTGTGTTAGTGTTACCTTGGTGTTAATTCATTCACATTCATTTTCATTTCCTTGTCCTTCCGTTTCTCTCTTCTTTCTAGGGCAGTGTAAACTACATGTTTCCAAAGATATCCATTATACAAACACACCCACACACTTGCATACTTTAAGACAATGGGCTACTACAATCTGTTCTTCAGAAATTTGTCCGGTTTTTTGTTAGTTATTATTCTCCATTTCCTTTGGACTCATTTGTACACCATAAATGAAGTTAATTGACAACGAAATTGTACAGAATTTGTACAAGAGAGAGAGAGAGAGAGAGAGAGAGTCAGAGACTATGATTGGCAGTGTCCTAAAGACAGTCAGTCCTGCCTGTCGGAAACGTTTGAAATGCAAACCAAATATGAAAACCCCTAGAAGCAGCTACATTAAGTTTTGTAAAATCTAAACCTGAATTCAAATTTGAGTTTTGTTCTTTTGTTTCCAGTCGACTGACACAGTTGCATACTGGTTCGTTGGAATTCGACCAGAAATTATTTGAAAACTTTTTTCTTTTGGGAATTTGAGGGTGATTTAAGTTTTTAGTTGGAAGTTTGAATTACATTCAAAATTAAGTGGCAATTTTGAAAACTACACCATTTTCAATGGAAGTTCATAAAACATTAATTTAATTTAAAAATGTTATTTCTAAATATAAAATTCTATGTAAATCCACTCAGTATACTTTGAGCTTCCTTTCAATAACAAGACATTAATTCATAACTCTTTTGTTTGTAAGGGAAAAACTTTGGAAGATTTGAATTTCAATGCATACAATACTCTAAGGATACAATAATGTGAAATATTAAATTAGTTTAGGTTAGATTAGATTGATGAGAGTAGATTTTATTAGATTAGATTGATTGGACAAGATTAGATTAGAATACATTAGATTAGAGTACATTAGATTAGATTACACACTCCTGGAAAACGGCCCTAGCAGCATAAAACCCGGTGGACTGGATTTGCCTCCCGCCACAGTTCGTAATGGCCGCGAACCTACGAAAACGAGAAAGAAAACAAACAACCCCTATTTGTTGACGACCCCCGCAAACGTTAGAACGACCACGACTTACGGATATGCACTTGGAATGTAAGAACTCTATATAGATCCGGTGCAAGTATCCAATTGGCAGATGTCCACGAAAGTTATAAGACTGACATTCGCGCTATCCAGGCAATGCGAAGGACAGGACATCGCGGCACTAGGAAAAGAAACTGCGACATATACTACAGTTGCCATGAGGAAACGCATGAATTGGGTTGTGGATTTGTAGTTGGCAAACAACTGCGACATCTAGTCTCGAGGTTCAATCCTGTGAATCCGCATAAAAGTGAAACATTTTTATATTTCCCTAATTTGTGTTCATGCCCCGACAGAAGAGAAAGATGATGTATTCTATGAGCGCCTAGAGGAAACGTATGACTGCTGTCCTGGCCATGACATTAACACTGCACTAGGAGATTTTAATGCCAAAGTAGCAAGGAAGAAGGTTTTTAATCCAACTATTGGCAATTTCAGTCTACATGCTTACAGTTCCTACAACAGTATGAGACTGATTGACTTTGCCACGGCAAAAAACATGGTCATTAGTGGTACAAGATTCCAGCATAAAGACAGCCACAAGGCTACTTGGGTATCCCCTGATCGAAGAATGAAGAACCAAATTGATCACGTGGTAATTGATGGAAGACACTCATCCAGTGTAATGGACGTACGAGTGATCAAAGGAGCTATCATCGATTCTGATCACTACCTGGTAGCAGCAAAGGTTCGCACAAGATTAAGTAGAGCGAAAATCGCACGAAACCAGACGCAGAGGAAGCTGGACATCGGAAAGCTGCAATTATCAGAGGTAGCCACATCCTACTCAAGAAAGCTCTTGCAACTTTTGGCATAGAGCCCGTCCCCTCCCGATGACGATGCTATAGCGCAGTGGAAACCCATTTCCGACTTCATATAAAAACTACCGTAACAACCGTAATTGGCTACCGCAACAACCGTACGATGAAGTGTCGCACTGCAAATAATGAAAAGAACGCTGCACGTATGGCAATGCTTCAGACATTTGCAACGCGAGCTGCGACTGAACGCTAAAGGGAAAAAAGAAAGGAGGTAAACCGTCTCTTTAGGCGTAAGAAACGGCAGTGGAGAAAGGGCGAGAGTGAGAAAATTGAGACATACAGAAGGAAGAACGAAGCACGACAATTTTACAAAAAAAGTCAAAAACGGATCTAATGGACATGGTTCAGGGCCCGCTGCTGTAAAGACAAAGACGGAAATCTCATAGCAGATGTGTGTTGGGAATATGGAGAGATAATATCTCCGCGCTACTGGTACGTGAAATATCCAATGACGAGGAGACAATCGATCACAATATGGAGGACGTCGTCGATTGCTCCCTCTCAACCAAGACGACGCCAGTACATCTATTGCCCGGCTTAAGAACAACAAAGACACAGGAGCCGTTGGATTACCGGCGGAGCTATTTAAGACTGGCGGCTATGAGCTGATAAGGTTCATGCATCAGCTCATTAGCAACATTTGGTTAGATGAATGCATGCCCGGCGATTGGAGTCTCAGTGTACTATGTCCCATATTTAAAAAAGGTGACCCGAGTCTCTGTGCCAACTACCGTGGCATAAGCCTTTTATCCATAGCATACAAGGTGCCATCAAGTATAATGTGCCAACCAATAAACCGATTATCGCTGACCTGATTGGACCATACACCAGTGTCAATGGTGTTTTGATTTGAAAATTGGCATGACATTGATTCGGGCGAGAGATGTGCTCCTTCATGAACAGTGGAGATGGTTATATGCCCGAAATAATTTTCAAATGTCAATGACATCTGTTGATCTTTCGAATTAAAAACTTTATATTTATTTATTTGTTATATATTGAATTTTTTTTTATTAAAATTGAATTTTTTGTGTAACTTTTTAAAATTTAAATTTCTATCTCACTTATGCACTTCTGCAACGAATGAGCAACCTGAGTGGTAATGCGATCACTGATACGTCTCAGGATTATTAGGTGATCCTGTCACTGAAGATCTTCGCAGTAGTTGACATATTCTTCTGTCCTTTGAAGGCGGATGAGCCAACACCCCTGGCCAACGGGGTTTCGACAGTTTCGACACACTGCATTCTGGTCAGCGTCTGATCCATAATGGGCGGCTGAAACATAATCATCCTGGCAGTAGGTAAAATGCAAACCACGGTGGGCTGGGTTTGCCTCCCGCCACCGTTATATTGCCAATGAAAATACACTATAATATTAATGAACAAAGAAACCCCCCAACTGTTCACGACCCTCGCAAACGTTATAAGGACCATGATTTAAGGATATGTACCTGGAATGTGCGAACGATATACAGGGCTGGTGTCACTTTCCAACTGGCGGATGTCCTCGCAAAATAAAAAGCTGACATCACAGCGATCCAGGAAATGCGATGGACAGAATATGGTTGCACCAGAAAGAAAAACTGCGATATTTACTACAGCTGCCATGAGCGAAACCACGAATTTGGGTGCGGATTTATAGTTGGCAAGAGACTGCGACACCTAGTTTTAAGTTTCAACCCAGTGAGTGACCGCATAGCCACATAGCCACTGATGAAAAAGACGCTGCACGTATGGCAACGAAACAGTCAGTTAAGAAGGGAGGAAAACCTAATATTTAGGCGGAAAAAATAGCAGTGGGAGCAGAGAGAGACTGAAAAAAAAGTAATGTGCAGGATGAATGGTGAATCCCGAAAGTTTGTCCAGAGGGTAAGAAGATCAAATAACGGGCCTAATAATGGGCTGCCCGCCTGCAAGGACGAGAATGGGAATCTGGTGACTGAGAAGCAGTGTGTGCTCAAAATGGGGAGAGACCACTTTTCAGCACTACTCCACTCGGATTCTTCCACTGAAGATCAGGAGGTAATGATAGTGGAAGATAGTGTAGATTTTACCTTGTATATGGCAGTGTGGTTTCGATTTCAAATTATCATTTGGGTTTAAGAAAGTTGTCTGCAAGATGGGTGCTGCGTTTGCTCTCAATTGATCATAAACGTAATCGTGTGACAACTTCAATGGAGTGTTTGGAGTTGTTTAATTGGGCTACGAATTGGTGCCTCATCCGCCATATACTCCGGATTTAACCCCCAGTGACTATTTCCTATTTCCAAACCTAAAGAAATGGCTCGGAGGAACGAGATTTAGGTCCAACGATGAAATTATTGATCAAACAAATGCCTATTTTATGGACCTTGAAAAGGGATACAAAAATTGGAGAAACGTTGGACTAATGGCCAGTTGAAAATTCTCCATTTAAATGTACTTTAAATACCCAATGATTGTCATTTAAATGTCAATTAATATGAACTAAGTGTATTGAGTTAAAAGGAGATTATGTTGAAAAATTTTTTTTTTTTTACAAAAAAAAAACTGTGTTTCATTCAAAAAATCACGGACTTATTGATCCGCCCTTAGTTGTCCTCCATTCAAGAAGCTTAAAACGAACCCCACAACTTGTAAAACTACTATACATAGTCAGATTCAAGGGCGCTTGGCCGCCATACGCGAAAAGAGGTTTTTGCAACCAAAGGACATTCGATGAAGAAAATTTATCTAAATATTTTTGTACACACTGAAGAATAACTGCTCTAGTAACATATTGCAGGAAACATATATAAGTTTGCAAGCATGGCTTTCATGAATTCGTTGTCTGTCACGTTTTTGTTTTCAGCTGTTTTCGGTCGTCGGTGGTGCAATGGTTAGTCTGCGCGGCTCTTGTACATGAGAACGTGGGTTCGATCCCTGCTCAGACCACCTTACATTTCGTTCAACTACGGTCGCCTCGCTCAGTGATGGCGACACTATCGAGTACTTAGCCATGAAAAAGCTTCTCAAAATACTGTTCGGAACCGGTGTAAAACTGTAGGACCCAATCAGTGAGTGTAAAACTGGAAAGCGCGCATCTCACTGATTGTGAGAAGCTCTCCCCAATCCCTTCATGGGGTGTTATGGGACACCATGTTTATGTTTGTTTTGAGCAAACAAAGCCACTATTGACTCTCAAAAACGCATATTATAAACTTTAAATAATGTGTCTCAAACATGTAATATTGAATAGCAAACATAATGTGTTTGTGGACACAAATATACTATATTTGCTACAAGCTAGAAACACGTTATTTTTACATCCAAACAACAAAACAAGACAGATTTTTCAGCATGTAGAGCCTCGAGGATTTGTATAGAAACACATAAATTATTGCCAAAGTTTTTTTTTTGTTTTTAATGTGGTTTAACTAAAGTATAAAATTAAGATTTTTTTATTAAATTCCTCCACCCATTCAAACTTTAACACATCCTTTCACACTATTTGCCAACACTTACAAAAGAGTTTCTGAAATTCCCTTCCAAAAAACCCCTACACAAATCTAGCACAACTCTCGCTCAAATCTCACTTGTAATTTGAAAACTGCAACGACAAAAAGGACAACTACAACTCATCTAGAGTTTACTAGGGTAGAAATGGTGTTTTCATTTCAACAAATCCTGTGAGATATGAGCACTTCGAGACTCACACACGTCCACAAACTCGTACATTGTAAATGCATCAATAAACGCATTTGACACATTAACATGAGAATTAAAAGCAACGCATAAGGACAAACACAGCCACACTCACAAATACACAATTATACTTATACCCATACATAGACGCACATAACACATCCTTATGCTTAACCAAATGGATTAAGTGTTACATGCAGGCAGACATAAACCGCACACAATTTCAATGATGACGTGCTGTAACATATGGTGAATTGTCGCAATGCAATTCATATAATTCTATGTATGTATGAGTTAGCAAAAGAAAATGTGTGAGAAAGCTCATAAGAAGAAGAAATGTTACATCCTTTTCTTATTTCAAATAAAACATATGCTGAGCTTGCCGCTGTCGCACTATATACGAAAATATGTTGAAATTGTCAAAAAAAGGGGGGAAAAATACTTATAGAAAGACAGACAAAGGACAGTGGTTTTCACATGCTGGAAAAATCGGCCCCACAAACAGTTTTCACCAGTTTTCAACAAACAATGCTGCATTTGGGTCACAAAAACATATTTTTTAATATATTAATCATTGTGTCTCCAACATGTAATATTACAAGGCAAACACAATGTGTTTGGACACAAGTATACTATATTTGCGACAAGCTAGAAACACGTTATATTTGCATCCAAACAACAACAGAAAATACAGATTTTTCAGCTTGCAGGGCTTTAGTTCTTTAGGGAATTGGTTATGACTAGAGGATGTTTGTAATGTTCCGAAACATAAGATTAATATCCATATCTACGAATTTATTTTCTCAAGTCCGCACTTTAAATTTACGGGAAAGGACCCATTCCTCACACGCCGAAAAATCGGTATTTTTTTGTTGCTTGGATGCAAATTTAAAGTTTGTTTGGAGCTTGTCGCAAATACAATATACTTGTGTCCAAACATATTGTGTTTGCTATTCAATATTACATGTTTGAGACACAATGATTGAATATGATGATGAATATGTGTGTTTGCGACCCACATATATTTATGTTTGTGATACAAATACACTGTGTTTGTTGCACTGTCTATGCTCTCTCAAGAGCAAGAGAGAGGGACAAAATAGGGACAACGAGAGAGAGTCTATCTGTATCTATATCTGTGTATCTGTATTTTTACATTATTCTTTCAGTCAGTGATTCATAAATATTCCTGAATATGCGTGTAAATCTCATTTTGCCTGATGTATTGCGTTTTAGTTTCATGTATTCAGTCGTCAATGGTTCATCGGACAGAGGATAGCAAAAGCTCTTGATCAGTGAAAAAAGAATAAACGAAGCCTTGGACGCTTCAATGGTTTGTGATGTTACTTTGGTTTTTGTGAATGTGTTTCGTATATATGGATGTGTGCTACCAAAGTGGGAGACGATTTTGAAAAAAACAGCTGGAAAGGGCAGCAACGTGAAGCCCTTTGTCTGTCCGAGCTTTTACTGAGAAAATCGAAACGGCGCGCACCATTTGTGAAATAAACGATTGGCTTGCATGAATTAGATTTGTATATAAATATATTCTTTATGTACCAACCCATAGCTGAAACCTTCTGAAAACAAAAACGTGAGAGACAACAAAGAAAGGAGAACCAAAAGAGTAGCAGATTCTCATTTCATGAAAAAAAAACAAATAACGCATTCAATGCACCTAAAAAAAAAGACCATTTTAAATCTTTTACAGCCAAAGTCACGAGTCTTTCTATGCGACAAACAGCAGATTTGGGAGTCACTAACAAGTGAACGAAAACATATACAATTCAGTACAAAATTGGACCCCACTTACACCCTCTCCCTCAAAATCCAAGCGAACGAAGCCAGTCACTCACTTTCGTTTCAGAATGCGAGTCACTATCTTTCGACTTGTCGTTCGCATGGTTTTACGTGTGTTTGTGTGGTTGATGTTCAAAGCAATAACATAAACTTGACGTTCGCCATTTAATTTCGGAGCGAGAGAGAAGAGTACCAGGAACCAGTATCTGCTGGTGCCGCAAATTTGGCGTTTTTCTGATGAAATGGAAATATATTTTAATAAAAATGTTATTATAATGACATTATTTTCTCTCTACTGTGTTTCTTCCATTGAATTCTATATAAATTGGGTTTGTTTCAAGCTTTTATTTGATTTACAGCTATGCGACTACCAAAAGACAAGTGACTGGTTTTGACATTTTCGTTCGCCTAGCCGACAGCGAAAATAGTTAGTGGCTTCCGATTTTGCAAACACACAATAACATTTAAAGCCTGGGATAAGAAAAAAAGTGAGTGACTGGCTTTCGTTCGCTTAGGTTTTCTTTCGAGATCGTGACTTTGGCTGTTAATTTTTGATATTAATTATTTATAAATGTGGATTTATATTGATAAAATTAATTCGTTTTTAAATATTATTATGTTTGGGGGGAAATACGCATGTTACCACATAAAATCATACATGTTTGCCAGTAAACATGATGCTGTTTACATTTAAACACAAGTGAGTTTGGGACTTGCAAACATATTAATGTTTGAAGTGTGTTCCAAATATATACATGGTTCCTGCAGAATATATTTTTGGGAGAATATGTTAGAGAGCCCGTTATTTTTCAGCGTGTTTCTGTAACGATAATTTATGGTCATGCTGGCTGTAAATACAAAAAGACTTTATTCTGCCATCAAAGTATCGTGGCGGAAGACATGGCTTATTCTTGGGCAGTGTTCCTTTATGAGCAAAGTCACTGACTAACTCTCTATCCATGTAACGTCGAAATTTGTTACGATTTTCTGTGGTTTTTGTAAGAAACTAAACTCATCCAATTCTGGAGAACAAATATAAATAAATATTTAAATTTGATCAATGATATAGTGAAGAGATCGCAGTTATTTTTATAAATTTCATATTGAATGAGGTCTATTTATATATTTACTAAGGATTTAACCAGCAATCAGTGTTATTATTCCAAATCTGGGAACCAACTGCGACATATTTTAGATATTATTACTATGATATTGATGAGATCGCAGATTATCTTAAGTTAGATGTGATATCAGCTTGTAAGTTGAAATCTATACTAATATACACTAAGGTTTTAACCGTCTGCCAGTCTTATTTTTCCACGTATGAGAACCAAACTCACACATATGCGAAATTAAGTCGTTATGATAGTGAAGAGATCGCACGTTATATCACATTTCATGTTGCACCCAGTGGTAAATTGAGGTCTATTCTAATATTCACTACGGATTCAACCATTAATCAGTTGTAATCATTCAATGCCGTAGACTAAACTCAGAAATATTTAAATTGGATCCCTAAGATAGCGAAGAGATCGCATCTAGTCTCAAATTTCATATCGAAATATTTCACAGCAAGCTGATGTGTATTTTAAAATTCACTAAGGATTTAACCACCAATCAGTGTTTTTCTCCAAAGTCTGGGTACAAACTCCGACGTATTTAAAATTGTATCACTATGATAGTGAAGAGATCGCAGTTTATCCTAAATTGCATATAACATCAGCTGGTAAGTTGAAGCCTATACTAATATTATTCTTTCAAGAGTGAGAACCAAAATCAGATATGGTTTAAGCTTTATGAGTATAACAGTGAAGAGATCGCACCATATGTCAAATTTAATATTGCAATAAGTTGAAAAATGAGGTCCATTCTAATATATATGGGGGATTTAAGTACTAATCAGTAATATTAATCCAATTCTGGGGACCAAGCTTGGCAACTCTACTCTCGTTTAGTTCGTTTTTTAGTTGTGCTCCGTGAATTTACTTTATTTTCGTATTTTAAAAGTTTAAATAGTGCTTGTTGTGTTAATAGTGCGAAGATAAGTTAAATTACATTGCTTGATATAATTGTGTGTTCAGTGCAGTGCTTGTTTATACTGTTTTTGTATTATTGTGTGCAATTGGAAATTCTGTTGATCGTGTAAAACACAAACAACAACAATAATATTTGTTTGTCATTGTTGAGAACGTCTAACGTTGTAGTTGTTTGATTTTTGTTTTTCTTTCATTCTCTTTGTTTCGTTATTTGTGTGCAGAGTTGCCATCTGGTTTTGGGAATTAATATCAAAGGGATAATAAGTTCATACGTTTTTGGGAATTTTGTCGATTTTGGAATTCTGTTTTTAGTATTTGTTTCTTATTTATTTATTTATTTTTATTTATTTTTTTTTTTTTTTTTTTTTTTTTTTACTCTGAATTAATTATAATGATGACTTGCATGAACAAAGACTGTAAGGTTAGATCGAATACCGATACTCTTATTTCGTGTTGGTTGTGTGATGGCTTGATACATGTCAAATGTGTTGGCCTTTATGCAAGAGTGGCGGACAATCTTAGTGATGACAAGGGTCTGCGTTGGTGTTGCGTGGATTGTAGAAAATTGGATGTGGAGTTCTACAAATTTTTCAGGAGCATGAAGTCCGAGTTTTCTGAGATGGAAAAGGAGCTTTCGGCTTTATCTGGTCGATTTTCCAAGTTTATTGGGATGTTTAATAAATATCCGGGATTGGAAAAGAGAGCGGGTTCACCGAAAGCTTCCTCGCCGAAAAGGAAGAAGACGGCTAAGAAGGCCCCTCCATTGTTGGTAATTCCTTCCTCGCCGAATTTAATGGACGTTAATTCTCCAGTTACAGTTTCAAGTCCAATGAAATCTCCTGCCCCTCCTACTTTTGCTGAAGTCATTTCTGTAGTTACTATAGCTTCCACGGACAGCGATAAGTCGTCTCCTCCGGGTGGTAATCCCGCCCCAGTGCCAGGACCGGGACCAAGAACGTTGACTGTCGTACCGGCAAGGAAGACAGTTTTTGTGTCTAGACTTTCCCCCGACACGACCGAAGAGGATATACGACTTTACATATCGTCTAAATTAGTCGGGAATAATTCTAACGATTCCATACAGTGAAGTCACAATTTTCGGAACGTAGGTCGTCTTTCAAAATTATTGCACCGGATGATCTATTTGTCAAACTGGTGGATTCGGAATTTTGGCCTCACAGAACATTCGTAAGGGAATTTGAGTATCGGGATAATGGTAGGCGTGATAATTTTGCTAGATTACCGTCTGGAGATAAGCCAGCTCCAAAAAACTAATTGGGAGTTTGAATTTGGCGTATCAGAATGTTCGCGGTTTGAATACTAAATTGTCCAGATTATTTGTTGATAGCTTTGGTTTTGAGTTTGATGTCATTGCATTTTCTGAGACATGGCTTAAACCTAATGTTTTTAATTCTGAGTTGTTCTGCGATAAGTACGTAGTTTATAGAAAAGATCGTGTTGGTAAAATTGGAGGTGGTGTTTTAATCTCAATTGAGAATTCTTTATCTTCTGAGTTGGTTACAGTTGATGACATTGGCGATCTTGAGTTTCTTGTGGTGTCCATTAATTTAGGCGATTTGAAATTGTTTGTCACGTGTTCCTATATTCCGCCATCATCATGCTTTGAGGTATATCAAGTGCATATTGACGCTATTGCAAAAGTTATTGCGTTAGCCAGTAGAAAGGACCGTATTTTAGTATTGGGTGACTTTAACTTGCCGTCTGTGACATGGGTGTCTTTACCCGATACTAATTCTCTGACTCCATTGACACCATATGATTGGTCATCTGATTTTGTTACGCATATTTCCGAACTTGGGTTGATTCAATTGAACGACATTCCCAATTCTATGAATCGAGTCCTTGATCTAGTTTTAGTGGATGATTCTAACAACTTTGATATTTCTCGAATTGATCCGTTAATTTCTCCTGAGGATAGTTACCATCCAACGCTGGGAATTAATTATACATATGATACCATGCAGGTTGGTTGCAATTACTCTTCGTCCTATGTTGGCCTATGCTTTTCGCGTGCGAACTTTATACTTTTGAATAATCTTATCTTTGATACCGACTGGCATAGTATATGTCAGTGTGATAATTCTTTTGAATTTGAAATCGCCCTGGATGATTTCTATAATATTATTAATGGCTATATTTCTAAGTCTGTACCCAAGAGGCCAATAAGGGGTAATACTGGTCCCCCATGGTCCTCAAGGGCTCTAAATAGTCTCAAGAATGTAAGGAATAGATGTTCGAACAAGTATAAAAAATCTGGACTGCTAGCAGACTATGCTAGGTATATTGTTGCTAGGAGTAGATACAACTCTAAATCTCGTGAGAGTTACAGATTATATTTGGATAGGTTGAAGGCTAATTTTAAACGGAACCCCAAATCATTCTTTAGATTTGTTAACTTGAAGCGTAATTCGTCTTCCACACCTTGTAGGATCAAAATGAACGGTATTGAATATTCAGATGAAGAGTCTATTGCTAATTGTTTCGCCGATTTTTTCGCATCTATTTATTCCACCCGAGCCTATGATGTTTCCAAATCATACCCGTACACTGTCCGCTCTACCATTCCGTTTGATGCACCTGTCGTAAATTCTTCGTGGTTGCTAGATAACTTAATCAGCTTGAAAGCCTCGAATAAAGCTGGTCCTGATGGTATCCCGGACTCTATGTTGAAATACTGCTCGAATTCTCTCAGCTTACCGTTGACTCTCTTATTTAACGCTTCGTTGAAGTTCGGCCATTTTCCTGCAAAGTGGAAGAGCTCTTATATAATCCCTCTCCACAAATCTGGTAGTTTAGTAAATGTTGCAAATTATAGGGGAATTGCAAAATTGAGTGCCATTCCTAAACTTTTTGAGAAGTTAGTCACAGAGGTAATTTCTCATCAGGTTTCCTCTATTTTAGATCCATGTCAACATGGCTTTCGGAAGGGTCGTTCCACCGTGACTAATTTGCTTCAGTTTTCCTCTTCTATTATTGACGGCTTTATTAATGGAGATCAAACTGATGTGATTTTTACCGATTTTAGTAAGGCTTTTGATAAAGTTAACCACAATTTGTTATTATATAAATTAGGGGCAATGGGTTTTAATTGTAACATGCTGAATTGGATTAGTTCTTATTTAATGAACAGAGAACAGATGGTATCATTTGGTCGATCATTCTCAAGATCTATTTTTGTGTCATCTGGGGTGCCTCAGGGCAGTCATCTTGGGCCGGTTCTATTTTTGTTATTCATTAACGACTTACCCGCCTCCATAATGCACTCTAAATTGTTAATGTACGCTGATGACGTGAAGATCTATTTTTCTTACAAGGATCCTTGTCAATATGCTTTACTTCAGAGGGATTTGTCTACTTTCCAGACGTGGTGCGAGACCAATTTGATGGAGCTTAATTTTACGAAATGTAAGCATATGCTGTTCTCTAGGTCATCATTATTTTCGGCAAAATACATTTTAGGTGGCAATGTTCTTGAATCGGTGGATTCATTTGTTGATCTTGGTGTTCTCTTGGACAGAAAATTGAATTTCAACTCCCACATAATTACGATGGTGAACAAGGCTTATGGCGTTCTGAACTTTATTAAACGTTGGGCAAAGGAATTTTCAGATCCCTACGTTACGAAAAATCTTTTTACTTCACTAGTCCGCCCTATTCTCGAATATGGATCAGTTGTTTGGGACCCCCAGTACAATTTGTATGTTAATATGATTGAATCGGTCCAGAAACAGTTTCTCATTTTTTGTCTGAGAAATCTTCAATGGAACCCGAACCATAATCTTCCTTCGTATAGCAGTAGACTAGCATTGATCAGATTGCCGACTCTTAGTAGTAGACGTACCATGATAAACTCTATTACAGTTTTGAAGATAATTGATGGATGTATATGTTCTGAATTTCTGTTATCTAAGATTTTCATAAATGTCCCATTGAGACCCACGAGGTACTATAAACTCGTAAACATCGAGTTTCAGCGTTCGAATTATGCGTCCTTTGATCCAGTTAGGAGAATGTGTCGTGACTTTAATGAGCTATATCAGTTTATTGATTTCACAGGTAGTTGGGAAACGACAAAGTCTAGCATAATTTGTCATTTGAACCGATTGCATTAGTGCTGTATATTCGTTAACGTACATATGTAAATTTAATTTACTTTATCCTTACTATCTGGTCTGATTTATGATTTGGTTTTCGTTTTGCTCGTAATTATTATATATTGAAGTATCTTATGTTAATATCTCGTGATGTGCTTTTATACTTATTTATGTTAGTGTAATACCAACTGGTGAAGAATTTCTGTAGTTGGTTGTAACGTGTGAACTTATAATCCTTGCTCTCCCGTTATAGACCGGTCTATAATGTGTACGCTGTCCTCACGTTATGGGGACGTGGCCCTCTCGGTCGGTAGGGGCGGGTAAGAGTGGCGGCGATGGGTTCGCTCGATTAAAAAAAAAAAAAAAAAAAAAAAAAAAAAGTCAGAAAATATTTAAATTTGATCACTATAATAATGAAGAGATCATGTTAAGGTGAGGTCTATTCTAATATCCACTACAGATTTAAACACTAATCAGTATTAATCATTAAATTCTGTAAACTACACTCAGAAATATTTAAACTTGATCTGTATGATAGTGAAGAGATCGCAGCCAGTCTCAAATTTCATATTGAAGGAAGTAGCAAGTTGATGTGTATTTTAAAATTCACTAAGGATTTAACCACCAATCAGTATCGTTCTTCAAAATCTGGGGACCAACTCCGACGTATTTAAAATTGTATCGCTATGATAGTGAAGAGATCGCAGTTTATCCTAAATTGCAATGCCAAGCTACTGATACTCAACTTATATAAATGGGAAGAAGTCCAATGACATTATGCCAATGTCCGTGTTATCGTCGACCGCCTTGTTTGCTTTATAGTCCAAGATCTAAGTAAGCTTTCGGTGCTGATTGACTGCATTAAGTGTAGTGGTGAGAATGCTCGGTCAACAATATTTCAGATCATACATATGGCTCCTTAAATAACTATTAGAGGCACAGAAGAGTAAGTGCCTATTTCTATATGCGAAAGAAATCTTCCAATGTGGTATTCTATTCGAAGACAATTAGATCTGGGTTCCACGATCTTGTCATTTCAATTCAAATGAAAACACACAATTTCTAATGTGCTGTCATTTGCAATTACAGACAAAGTTAGTTGAACGAAGCCTTTTGCCTATGTAGCGAACCACAGACTTGTCTTTCATGAGCATGAACATCAGCTATCGTTGATGATTACTGTTGGTTTACCACCCTTCTTGATACCTAATAAGAATGTAATCGAAGTGTTTTCGTAATTTTAGTAATTTGTTTTGGTAATATTTTTTCAAACTCAACAGCCAGATAAATAGTTATGTGATAAACAACTATTATTAAAAACAAACTGACAGCTAAAACTGATCATTAGCTCTAACTGTAGAATGTCTACACATGATGAAATCAGGCGAAATTTAAATACATATATATAATATATGTATATTTATTAGGCACCCGTGGCGTATAAGTAATTTAAATGAATACTGTTAATGTTTTAATGTGACGTATAATTAATTACAATTCAAAATGCTTTAAATTGTATTCAATGTGAACGCAATGACCCATTATTCTATATGGGACTAGACCAAATGGACCTAGAAAACCCCGGACGATCATCATAAAAGGTTATAAGGGGAAAAATGAACAGATCAAATAGGTTTAAGAGACAGATAAGAAAATGCCTTTCAATATTGCTGGATTTAGAAAATTACTCTTGAAAAACTTTATTTAACAACTTTCTATATTTGGCCATTCCTTAGGCGTATGGGTTATTTAAATTAAGCTTCTTAAGGCTATATGTGACGTATGAGTAATCATAATTCAAACTGCTTTAGGTGTTGTGTGATGTATGCGTAAGGTCTTTTTAATCTACAGTGGGCTACTATTACTCACGTTACTAAAAAATGATTCCAAGTGGTTGTGTAAAAGTTTATCCTAATAATCACACAGAGGAAACAACTATTAAATAATTCAGAAAAGTACTGATTCCATAATAAAGAATAAAGTGTAAAAATGGCGGTGATATTTGACAAGTAGGAACTAGTAATTTGATGTGGGTACATTTAGAAAATTAAATTTAAATCACATTACCTTACAATTTTTGTACATGTTTGGGTCCATGGGACGTATGAGTAATTAAATCTGAAATTTTTAAGGTTACTTGTGTCGTCTACGTCATCGAAATTCAAATTGCTTTAAGTTGTATGTGATATTGGTATTGGAGGTTACAAGTGACATTAAAAATTGTTTTTCAAAGTTAGCGAAGATGGAAAAATACTTTTAAATCACATTATTCTATGAACTTGTACATTTGGTCCTCCGTGTCGTATAGGTAATTTAAATTAAACTTGAAGTATGTGACGTATAACTAATCGCAATTTAAATTGCTCTAAGTTGTATGTGACGAATACGCAACATACTGTTATACTACAAAATAATTCATGGGACTGAAATAATGGTTTTATTTATGAATTATTTTATTATGTTTTTTTTTGCAGGCAACTTCCAAATTGTTCCTGAAAAAGAAAAAAGTCAGCTACTGAAGGATGCAGAAAAGTATCGGCCAGCTCTACTGGTTCTGTCATAAACATATAAATTAATAATAATTATACGTAGCCTAACCACCCGTTCCGCTTTTGTCGGCATTCTCCCGGTTTTTGCGGGATTGTCCCACGTTTTTGTGTCTCATATCGACTTGAATGTAAAATAACAAATTGATTATATATAAAACAAAACGATTTATTTTGTATATTCAGTTTGATTTTAACAAGATATATGTATTTTTATTAAATTTTTCATATACACCCAAATAATTAAATTTGGTCTGCGCTCTCGAAGGCTATGGAGAGCATGGTTGACCACCATCTTGTGAAATATCTTGAGTCCAATGAGCTTCTTAATGATCGGCAGTATGGCTTCCGTAGAACGAGATCTACTAGAGACCTGATGGCGTTACTTTCGGAACAGTGGAGTCGAACCATACACCGGGGCTTGGTGAGAGTAAGGTAGTGGCTCTTGATATTTCCAAGACCTTTGACAGAGTATGGCACGATGCACTCTTGTCAAAGCTAGCTGCTTTTGGTGTCGGTGATAACTTCACTCGATTTATATCGAGTTTTCTCAGAGATCACACTATACGAGTTGTTGTAGATGGGGTTTCATCCGGCGAGCATAAATTGACTGCAGGTGTACCACAGGGCTCTGTTCTTTCTCCTTCTCCTTCTCTTTTTCTTATTTTCATTGACGATCTCCTAGGTCAGACTGTGAATCGAATCTACTCTTTTGAGGATGACAGTAATTTCTGTCGTTCTTATTCATTCGCCCGTAGGTCAAGTCTTAAAAAGATTGAAGTCAAACGCCGGACGATGTATGAAACACTCGACCGCGATCTGGTGTCCATTGTTGAATGGGGTCGAAAGAATGGAGTAGATTTTAATGCGGGTAAGACCCAGAGTTATTTGTTGTCGCATAAGTGGATTGCTGACCCAGGTGTGTCGTCATTGTCTATGGACGGTGTGGATATTAATGAAACAGATGAATTCTGGGCAATATACAATGTAATGTCCGGTGGGCAAAACATTTATTTGAAGTGTCGAAAGATGCATTCAAGTGTCTAGGCTTTTTAAAGCGGTGCAAGAAATACTTCATCCTATGTGATCTTCCTAATACCTACACCACCTACATCAGGCCAACGATGGAATATAACTCTCATATATGGACAGGTGCTCCTATGACCCTTTTGGAGCTTCTAGACCGTGTCTAGAGGAGAGCGAAGGTAGTAGTAGGGGACAGTAGGGCATCCAACTCTATTGCCTCAGTAGAGCATCGTCGAAATGTGGGCTGCGTGTCGCTGTTCTATCGATATTTTCACGGTATGTGTTTCTCGGACATCCGTCAACTTATGCCAGACGTGAGGCTATTTAGCCGAAGTACGCGGCTTTCCAGGAACCCTCATCCGTTTTTTATCGAGTGGCCGGTTGACCGCTCTACACACCATAGAGAAAATTCGTTCTTCAGCCGTACAGTCCGTATGTGGAATAAACTTCCCGCCAATGTATTTCCCACCAATTGTGACATACAAAGATTCAAAGCAAATGTCAACAGACCCACCCTCCACTACCTCAATTTTCCTTCGCCAAAACAATGCACTGCATTTATAGGGACCATCCCCTGAGTATTGGTTTTATAGGAAAAAAAATTGTTTTGCCATTGTGTCCCGCTTTTTGGTCACAACCAGTTGGTCAGGTTAGTTATACGTGACGTATACGAAATAGTGATTAAAAGGCTGCAGGATTTGTAAAATTACAAATAAATCATATTAGTCTTAACATATTTGTCCCCATGTGACGTATAAGTAATTATATGTAGCGAATCAGTAATCTCAATTAAAATTCAATTGCTTCCGAAAAATAATGAATGGGCCGGAAAATGCGAACAGGGTTTTTGAAAGAAAAAATCCAAATGGAATTGAAATTGCTATAATTTGTCTGCAATATGTCGTGTTATATCATTTACTAATTCAGGAGATACACAAATTACAATGCGTTTTTTAGAAGAACAAATCCCAAACGGGCGTACATAAGACTAAAGGATATAACAAATACTGGTTATATGTGACGTATTAGCAAGTGCAATTTAAAGTAATCGAATTTCAAAAATTGGTATCGAATCTCATTAATCAACAAAATATGAATATTTTCCTTCCGTCTGTTACGTATAAGTAATTATAATTAAAATTGTTGACGTTTATGCGTAGCATATAAGTAATTTTAATTCAAATTGTTGAGGTTATATGCGACGTATAAGTAATATCAATTCATATTACTTTCAATGTCCGGAACTTCCTCATACAGTATATAGAGGCTATGCAGAAAATTTAAGTTCTAAAAACCCCAGACGTTGATTTTAAGGTAACAACAAACTGAAAAATATTTAATGTTTTTTATAAGATTAATGGAAAAAATCTCAAAATGTATTGAACATTTGCCAGTCTTGACATATACATATTGTTAACATGATCAGCAATATTTAATTCATTTGTACTTCGTTTAACTGACATTCTCACATTGTCTGAGAAGAGCCAACTAACTGTTATATGTTTTAAATTCTATACGAACTGATAGATACAACATTTATTTACCTTTAACTGGTAGGATAACTTGGGGCTTAACTTGATAATGGGATAAAATCAACCATATCTTTTAAACGATTTGAATGTTTCGTATTACTTTCTAACCACTGTGCGGCTACCAGCAAATACAATATAAGTCAGTCAGTGTTGAAATTATGGCGTTAAGATGCAAAAGTTAAATTAACACTTTAACTCTAGAACAAGTCCGCCCATTCTACTCACTGTTACATCAGTGTCTACTCTATGTTAAGTGGGTGTTACCCTTGCTGGCATGAACTCAAAAAACTTTTGCGCTTCTAAGAATCCTTCTGTGGAGTTA
Organism: Phaonia tiefii; assembly: GCA_963931995.1. Classification (NCBI taxonomy): domain Eukaryota; kingdom Metazoa; phylum Arthropoda; class Insecta; order Diptera; family Muscidae; genus Phaonia; species Phaonia tiefii. The sequence goes on from OZ008371.1 coordinate 150,766,677, forward strand.
AAAATAAAAACAAAACCGGATGAAAAAAATTCCATTTGCAAGAAGGTTAAACACGACGAAACAGAAGTAAACGCAAATTTAAAAAAAATAACACAGAAGTTGGGTGGGAACAAAACATGAAAGTGCACTTTCGACATCCTCATTCTCATTACAAAGGTTCCAGAAGTTAATTTATTTTCCTGCCCTTACGTTTTTCATCATCTTTTTAACAATTCATTTAACAAGAATGTACACTGTGAAAAAAATATTTTGTTTGCATTTCAAAAAGAATTTTATAAGTGAATTAAGTTGTTCATTACAACTGTCTGTTTTTTTGTAGAATGATTCAAAGGGTAGAAAAAAGGAACAAATAACCTTTAATGAATGCAGTTTTTTTCAGTGTATGTTTATGTAAGTGAAGCACAATACTTTCTCACATTTAAGTTTAACTGCTCTATCCTGCAATACAATTGAAATTCATACATGTATTATTATATTTTACATGACTGACATGTGAATGTATTATCTAGGTCACATACATGCATTCACACTTGGTAAAGTTATTGTGCAAGAGTTTCGATATAAATTCCAAAGAGAAGTTTTTGACTCTCCCTGTAACGTATTAAGTAAATAAAAAGCATAACGTATTAGTAATTTAAATTAAAATTGTTTGAATGAGATGTGACGTATAAGTAATCGCAATTTAAATTGCGTTCAACGTCATTACAATCAGTGACATTATACTACGTACAGTCCCTACCAAATTAATAGTCACGGCGGGTGCAATAAAAAGGATGTAAATTCGCGTACTGATATGACGAGCAAAAATTGATCTTTAGTTTCGAAGGCTCTGCCTATGGCCTTATGACCTGTGTTATAGATATTGCGCATGTCGGTGTATCTCAACTGTATCGAACATTTCTAAGCTCTAAGGACAAAAAAAGAGTACTACAATGATCAGTAATATCGAAAGTAGGAACAGAAATTATATTTAGGTTAAATTCCACCGATGGTTCCGGAAGTTCTACCCTTGAGACTTGTCTCATTTAATGTCTGAATTATATATAGTAAATACCTCCTGAAAATATTCGACTGAAAAATAAGGATAAGTACATAAGTCGATTTTTCTGGCGAACACAGGCAGATGACTGCATTCCCTCTACATTTTTCTTGGTGAGCACAGGCAGATGACTGCATTCCCCTCTAATATCCAACAATTATGCTGCAGGGGTAAAATACACAAAGGACTTTGTATACTACTCCATAGTATCTCTATTTCCGGAAACTGCAGAGCCCAGAATATCTGTCAATTGTTTCTACTCCCATCCCTCCTCTTCGATTCATTTTATTAATTAAATTACTCAAATTATAAAGAAATACAAATTGATACAATTATCGTCCTTCCATAAAAATCTTCAATACATATGCAAATTGTACACCCATGTAATTGCTGTGCATAGTCACATTCCCCTCTCGAAAGATCCTTTGACTTCCTTGCAATTTGTATCCTGTTGTCTTTGTTTTCCATTTATTCAACTTAAAACAGTTAAGCAATTTATTTTCATTCTTGCTGGATTGTGAGAAGGATTTCCTCATTTAATAAATTTTACCACATATTCGTAAACACATCATTTGTAGCAGTTATCCTGAAAAATGAGGGCGAAAGGATTTACATTCTGTGGACTGCAAATGTAACATTATGAAGAAATTCTTGTACAACTCAGGGAGAGAAAACAAAGGTTTAAAGCAATGTGCAAATGCCAAAACGTCCGTCCTCCCTCCAAACTAATAAAAGAAAAAGATATGCTCAAATAAAGATGAGATAACGTAGGGGAAAAAGGCGAAAAATTACAATAATTTGTAATATTTGCAATACTTACACATATACAGATTAAGTTGCTCATTGTATATGTATGAGTAATTCAACACACATACTTGAGAAGATTACACAATTTCAACTGTATTATTTCTTATGGGGTTTGTCATGTTTCTTAGAGATATCATAAGGTTTCCAGTTAAAGAAGTGTCTTCGTCAAATGTTAACAAATTCCCCGGCACACACAGGCAAATACACATACACACATATGCACGCACACATACGTAAACACACATGCTCTCACATATACCCTGACATATCCTTAAGATAACAACATTCTCTGACATACATATGTATATGAATGACTTCAACTCTTACAATGCGATTGTGTGATATGCATGAGTATGAGTTTGCTTGTTGTCTAAGTGTTGGTAATCTTCAACTCAATGGGGTTTTAGATAGATGTGTGTGTGTGTTGTAAATTGAAAGGATATCTTCAAAAGCTTTTGTTTCCTTTCATAAGCTTGTCTGAGAAAAGTATTACTTCAAGCAGCACCTGGAAAAGATGGGCGACCACTTTTGTGACATTAATGCTGAGACATTTTACTGTCAAAAAGATTTTAATTCCCACCATGTGCTAATCTAAGCAACACGCTATCATATCTGACATTTGAAAGAGAGTTATTCAATTGAGATTTAGTTTTAAATAAGATATGATTGCTTTCTGATCAACATCCCAGCAAAAATAAAATGAAGTAGTTCTAGTATAAGTTATTATTTGTGTACATCTTCTGCAACATTATGCGCATATTTAATGCAATTTTGATTCTGATCAAAAACAACTCCGAAAAATCTACTTTTGCATCACATCCATTATGATGGAAATTTATTAAAGAGCTAAATGGATAGTGGAGAAGTGCAAAGATGCCTAAATAAATTACTTGTTTTTAATTAGTATTTACTTTCTTCCAAATTGCTTTCCATTTCCTTTCTTTTCACCCGTTTACAGAAGCATTTGGAGTACTAATAAAACGTCAATTAATAAAATAATTAGTTATTTAAAAGGTTAAAAAGTTAAGACCTAAAGTTGTAGCTTAAAGTCATAACTTTTTGCCACAGCAATTGACAAAAGCCTCGTTTCAAGACCGCCAATCAATATTGATTCAAATTATTGCTGGGATGCAGGAAAATTCACTCGATCGAATTTAAGAGAACTACAAACGTTGAAACCTTCGTATATTAAATACGGGTTCACCATCAGATACAATTATCACTCATATCCTTCTAGCAATAATTTAAAATTATAATCCAATAATAATCTAATAATTTTTCCATTTCACATTGGAAATGTTACGCATAATGTTACTGCGACGCATAAGTAATAAAATTTTAAATTATTGGGTTATACATGACGTATAAGTAACCTGGCCAACTGGTTGTACAAAAAAAGCGGGAAGCAAGAGGAACAAAATCGGAATTTGTGGGGTTAAATAAACAATTTAATAAAAATATAAAATTACAAATATTTACTCGATCTTGAATTTTTGAAGAGAAATTATTAATGGTAAAAAGTTCGCATAATAAAATCCATAACTTAAAAATATGTTATTTTATTTTTCATATTGATTTGAGATTCAAGTCGGGATGAAAAACCAAACAATCTTTTGGGGGACAATCCCCCAAAAAGCGGGACACACCCGCCAAAACGGGACGGCTGGTTAGGTTGCTTACACGCTGTGGGAAAATGTTTTGAAAATATAGTTTTCTAATTATGCTCATCATTGACACGTCATTTGAGAAAAAAATATTTTTTTTACCCAAATACACTAAAAATCGAAACCTCAACGGCCGCTAGGAGACTATGAGTACCCTCGTGCAAAAAGAGTTTGACGTTCCAATAACCAGCTCTTAAATACACCCCCCCAAAATTGGCATTAAAAAACCCCGGGTTTCATTACGCCCTAATGTATATGTTGTCGCCTGTGACGTATAAGTAATTTAAAATAAAATATTTAATATTATACATGACGTATAAGTAATATAAATTTCAATCTTTTGGTGTTCCATGCCTTTTCTGTATTTAGTCATAACTGGGGTCTGGGAAGAAAAGTCATGTACCTGAATAATAGACAGGAGTCTCGATCAGCTTTACTTCGTGTAATGCAGCACGCTATATGATGTTAGTAATAAGGATATATGTGTCGCAGATTATGAACCGGACACGTCGTAGCCCCTAACTGGTCCCCAACTTTACGACACACAATCTTGCTGTAATATTTGGTACAGGGTAGCTCTGTTCCATTGTAATTATATGTTCTGCAGATCTTTGCTGTAGTTAGAGTAAGTGATAGAGTCTAGGCCAATCGAAAGGAGTCTCGGCCAATCGAAAGGAGTCTCGGTCAGTTTTACCCAGTTCAATGCAGGTTGCAGTACAATCTCAATAATACCAAAAATTGTGTCTAATAATGCTGATATCTGTATATAGCTGTCATAGATTATGAGCCATGCTCGCCGTAAGCCGTAACTGGCCCACACAACATTGCTCTGTAATAACGGGTGTTTTTTTTTACTAGTTGGGGTTTCCAGTATTGAGTATTTGTCAGTTACCTCGTGATTCGTGACATGTGTCAAAGTCAAAAATTTTCAGTTTGCCTTGCCATTTCTTCATAAATAGATTTCCAACGAACAACGCTTGCAAATCATTGAGTTTTATTATGAAAATTCGTGCTCTGCGTCGTTTTATTATCCAAAATGTGTTTCGCAAGTTACGACCATTTTATAGTCATCATAATCGATCCAGCGAGCAGGCTATTCAAGCCATTGTTTCACTCTATTGGACATCAATCAACCAATCAAAAATTCACTGTTTGATACAGATTATGGGCCGGCGGCACCACTGGGCCGTACTTCTTCAAAGACGCTGATGGCCGCTACTGATGTTACGGTCAATGGAACAAATTATAGTTCAATGACGGCGGGCTTTTTTTTTTTTTTTGCCAAAATAGACGAATTGTACGGTGTCAGATGCCACACTCCACGCGATACCTTGAACCAACCGAGAGGGAAGTTTGGTGAACAATTAATCTCAAGATGTGAGGCTGTCAATTGGCCGCCTCGTTCCTGCGATTTGATTTGGGGGGTCACGTGAAATACCATGTATGTAGGGACAAGTCAACCACTATTGCTGACTTGGAAGACAAGATTACACGTGGCAGTAGTGAGATAGAAGTGGTTGTAACTCAGATACGGTGCGTCCAATCGTAATAATAATAAATGTTTTACCTGCTTAGGAGGCTTTGACCAATGAATGTCTTTAATATGGCATCACTTTTTTTTTTAAATCGCTAAAACTAAAATTTTTCGAATATAAAATCGCTAAGACGCCCTCGTGTCTATATTTCGGAAACGGAGCTTCCAATCGATCCAAAATGCTGAACAAATGAAAAAACATTCTGGACCTCTTTATGAAACCCCCTTAGATTGGACTCTCCGTTTCCGAAATATAGATGCGAGGGCGTTTTAGCGGGTTTTCATTCCAACAATTTTAGTTTAGCGATTTTTTTAAAGTGATGCCACTTTGAATACATCCATTGGTTAAAGCCTCCTATGAAGGAACAAAATTTATTATTTTTCGGATTGGACGCACCGTTTTCGAGTTATAGCCACTTTTAATTTTAGCAATATTATTATTTTGACGATTTCTTGCAAAAAATTCTTTCACACGAATTGCACCACTTTATGAAAACCCCTTAGATATCAATAAACGGTTATTTTTGCGAGAGGACGCACGGTTTTCGAGTTATAGCCACTTTTTTCTATTAGCGATTTTCTTATTATGGCGATTTTTTGAAAAAAATAATTCTTCCAACGAATTGGACCACTTCATGAAAAGCCCTTATAAACGCTTACAAATGAGTTATGTTCTTGATTTGACGTTCCGCTTCCGAGGTATACATTTTTTTTCTAATTTTGTCATATTTTCGATCCCAGGGTAACTCATAACCCATCGCCGTGGGTAACTACCCATTATTTTACCCATTACCCTGAGGGTAATTCCCCATTGTCGTGGGAAGACACCCATTATTATCGCCAATACCCTGTGGGTTATTGGCAATTGTGTGGAGTAATTCCCCATTTTCGTGGGTAGCTACCCATTATTTCCCCATACCCTGTTGGTAATGGGTAAACGTTCATTACAAATTCCACACGGTGAAACCCGAACTCTGAAAATGACTCTTCAATCAAATTTCTTAATAAATATGTATACTTTGCCACCCTGTGGCGTATAAGTAGTAGTAAATAAAATACTTCTTGTTATCTGTGACGTATAAGTAATCTGAATTAAAGTTTAGTGATTTTTTAAGCAAAAGGAAACAAATATTTTCAATCGAATCCATTCCTCATGTAATTCCACTACGAATAACGTCTCAGTAATATCCTATCCTGTGTAATAACGTTGAAGCCAGGATAAATGTAGCTCTGACAAATTATAAAGCGTAAAAAGCGTATTGTCAAACAATATTGTTGCAAATATACCTTGATAGTTCGACAGTTTGATTTGTCATAAAATCTACATTGAGGAAAAGACATCTCAATGAATCATCTATTAGTTTAAAACGCAAGTCGTGCTCGCTGCCGAAATTGTAGTGTTGTATTCAAACTTTTTGATGAGATTATACGGCAGACTTTGCATTAGAATGACTTTTCTATATTACATATATTTTCAATATTACAGTCATCATCACGGCATCCTGGCATGTGAGATTCCCTTAAATGCCACCTTTCCAATTAACCAATTATCTAAAGAAATTTTGATGTGCTCTAACATTTTCAAAATTCTATACAAATTTAAACTACTTTGGCAGTTTATTCTATTCCCCACTGGAAGTGAATATAAATTATTACTGTCATCGTTTATTTCCCTCCCCACTGGAAATGTATGTAGTAAAGTATTTAGCAATACATAGTTATGGAGTTTACCCCCATAGGAAGCAAGACATCAATAATTACTCTGAAACCCGATTATTCAACATGTTTTGCATATTTGTAGTACTGTGACGCATAAGTAATATAAATGAAAATGTTATTAGGTTACATGTAACGTATAAGTTATTTTAAATTCATAATGCCAGATTTTGAAAATTATTCTCAATCCCCATTATTTAATAAATGTGGCATACTTGGTCTCTTGTGAAAATTAGAAAGTACACGTATATATGTGTTTGTAGGAGTAATCTTAATACAAATTTCTTCAAGTTGTATATTGAGTATACGCAATATCAAATTATTCCACATAACGTATACTTGATATGAAACCCAAAGTGAAATATACAAAACCTGCTACTAAAGTGAACCCCGAGGAAAGGCCTGGTAGTCATTGAGTTTAACACAAAACCACTAAATTTCATGGATACAAATGCCAGAAGCAGAACTCCTCAACACATGCATTGGAATACACGAAATTTGGGTATAATAAACACATAAACGCATTACCATGATGAAGCTAGATTAAAGCGTGTTTCTATGCAAACTTCTGTCCAAAATGTTGACCACCTAACTATCCTCATTTATGTTCGGTTTAGTATTTAAGTGCTTTTATAGTTATGAGTAACTGGCAATTCTATGTTATGGTATTTGTAGTTGAAACACGTCAAGTAGCTCAATGACCTGAGTGCTCATATGCAAATTCAGAGAATGACAAGGAGAAAAAACGTGACTTATGAACTGAAAAGGATCTCCGGAGACTACTAACCATCGTATTTTATTTAGCTTATTAAAAGCGATTAACGAAAATTCACAAAACATCCCTGGACGTGGAAACGTGTTTCGAACAGAATATCTCTCTCTCACCTATGCTCTGGAACACTGGTAAGTAGTGACGTTAATCTGTATGCCAGACATGTGAAACGACTGTGGAGTTAAAGTGATATCGGGCAGCGAGCAAGGATAGTGCAAAAGGGCGAAAAGAAGAAGAACACAATTTGTAGAAACTAAGAATAGTCAAGCATTGCTGGTATTACGTTTGTAGAAAATATGTACTAAAATATTCCAAAAAGGACTAAATGATTAAGATATGATACCGTACAGTAAATCCTCCACGTGAACTAAAAGTGGTTATTGATTTTCGGTCATAAAATGTAGAAAATTTGTAAAAGATAAAGAATTAACTAGGAGGTAATATGAAAATGTCGTCCTGAAGTAAAGCATCAAGTTTGGGGCAGAGCATCAAGTATAAATGCTCATGAATAATCTTGAACTGTGTGCATTTTCAGTCTTCAACTTTCCCGAGTTTTTACTCAGTTATCACATTTTGCACAAGTTTCACGTAGTCACAAACTAGTTGAAAAACTACTACACAAACTACTAGTGCTTAACATCATAATCAAGATAGTTAATAAGAAAATTACGAGCCAAATACTTAGAAAGCTATAAATATGACAATTGCACATAGTCCCACAAAAACATGCAAATCCCTTTTTTTGCAATTTATCTACAAGGATATTCAAACGTACAACTTTCATCCTTTTGTTTTTGTCCCTTCTAAGTAGTTGTTGTATTTTTCCCTAAGTGATTCCTTTGACATTACACAATATTGTTGGCTGTCCCATAATGGGGGAGTGTACATATTACACCCTCCTTGGCATTTAACAATTTTGGAACCACAAAAAACTTCTACACACACACACACACATAATGTAGATGATCCTGTAATGACTACGGCAAGTTTTGGTAAATTCTACTATTTTCTAGTACTTGTGAAAGTACTCGGTATAAAGTGTAGTTGGTAGGGTATAATTTGTTAGCTAATGGTAAAATTTGGTAAACGGAAATGTCCTTGTCATATGCATATATAAGTATATTTACATGTGGCTTTGTGTGTGGGCTTACTTAGCGTCCTTTTGCTCTTAGCCTGTGGAGTCCATTTCAATTGTCAATGGATTGTTATGGACTATTGAAAAAAGGACATTTTGGCTTACGGCCATATTATTTTCATAAATCTGCCATGAAGTGAATACATTTTTTTTTAAATATCTATGACAAGAGTTATTCGGTTATTCCCAGCAAATGGGACAAGACAGATAAAATGTCACCGCTTGTTCAATATGTGATTGACTGCAATTGTATGAATTACATTTGTAAAACTTGATATATTCTTCACTTTCATTTAATATATAGAGATAGTGTTCATTATGGGGGGAATGGGAATACCATACAGATGCAATACAGCCTAAATGTAGGCAATGCTTATGGAATTACTTTCAGCCCTAAAGCAAGTGATAACTATTGGTTGTAAGAAATAATGATAGATATTGGCTGCAAGGAAAATGTAAAATAAAACTAATCAAATATACAGGGTGTCCCAATAAAAGTGCAAAATTTAATTTATAAATAAAATTCAAATTTTTTTTTTAAAATTTGATTTGGCTATAAATTTTCCACATTAATTATGGGGGAATCGGATAAATATGAAATAGAGCCTAAATATAGGCAATGTTTATGGAATTATTTTCAAAGCATGTCATAGGTATGTAAGGTTGTAAGGAGAAATGCAAAATAAAGGCAATAGAATATAAAGGGTGACCCAATAAAAGTGCACAATGTAATTTCAAAATAAAACGCGTATTTTTTGACCTAGTGGTAATACTTTTATTCCAAGGTAAAATAGTCATATTCCGATTAAGTATGGAAAAAATAAACCCAGAAAATCGACCTCGCTGTTCCGTTCAGAACCTTGTTCCTCTTATTAAATTTCCTAATATATTGTGGCTATATCTCACTCATTACGCATTGGATCTCGTTCTTGAGCTCAGGAATCGTTTGTGGTTTATTCGCAAACTCCCAAAGAAAGAAATTGCAATTACATTTTCCTTCGACGACGGCCTCTTCGCTTAGTGATGGCGACACTATCGAGTAATTAATTATCCATGAAAAACCTTCTCAAAATACCGTTCGGAACCGGTGTAAAATTGAAGGTCCCAATCAGTGAGTGAACATTTAAAAAGCGCACAGGTCACTAGTTGTGAGAAGCTTTCCCCAATCCCTTGATGGGATGTAATGGGGACGTTTTTTTTATATCGCACAATCTTGGTGGCCAGTTGTCATCGGAATTTCGGGAGACTGTTCGGTGTGGAGATACTTGTTACAATGGCGCCGATCTGCTGACACTATATGTCCTCCAGATCCATACCGTCCAATTGAAGCCACGCAGGCGGTACGAATGGGGGCTTACTTCCTTTATAAGGAGGCCGGGAAATCAGTTACTGTGAATGATATTCGTTGCCTTTCCGGCCTCCTCTTCAAAGAAGTATGTTCCAATCAAGCCGTGGCACAGTGTACGATTTTGATATGATGCCAACACTAAATCCTAATTTTTTTTTGTTCTATTTCGTTTTGTCAAATATGGAGTATGGTAGTAGGCTACCTAATCATTATAAAAATAATGATTTCAAAATGAAAAAATTGTGTATGCAGATTATAACAGTACTGTCAATATCAAATATAAATAGTTGAAAACACCTGAGTATGAGTTGGGAAATATTCATTAAAGTTTAAATTCTGATTGTGCAGATATTATACAATATTTCTTGGTGCGGTTTTTTTTATTTAAAAGAAAAACTATTCATAATTAATTACATATTTAAATATAAATGAACGAAAAACCGTATGTTGTTTATATATTTCTCATAAATGTTAATCAGGTTTTAATAATTTAATATGAAAAAATCCATAATACTTTCTAGTCTGTATCTCCTAAACACGGGAGAGTACGGGGGCGAAAGTTTCGTCAAAATAATCTGGAAAGTGTTCACAATAGCTGTAACTAAAAGAATTTTGCAGCCGTTTGCTTCCCCAGAAATTCTTGAAGCTTTTGGAAAATTGCCACTACGATTACTCACCGTCATTTGTTCGATTTGTGGGTTGTAACACCGAATACAGGCCGATGCACTAGGCTTGTTGATGAAGTATCAGACAATCTTTGTAGCGGTTCTAGATGCGCAATAGATTATGACAAATTAAAATTATTTTGCAAGCGTTTGTGAGAACATTTTGCTAGCAGGTGGGCTAAGGCCTATCGAGCAAAGTCAAGATTTTATTCGGACCACAGTGAATGGGTAGCATCGAAAATAAATACATCGTCATTTGTTAATGTTTCAAGCCCAAATGATACTGCTGGGAGACCTGTAAAAAGCTTTACTGATTGGCCAAAACAAAAGAAAGCGATGAAATTATGTGAGAGTGTATGCGAAGATCAGCTGTTTATGGCAGCTGAAACAAAACTTCGTTCAACAGGCAAACGTAACTCAGCAGAATTACTAAAAGAATTATTTAAATCGTCTCCAGAGAGAGGTACATGTGTCAAATGGGATCTAGAATCTTTTCTACTGAAGCGGTCGCAATGATAACACTGGTTTACAGCCAAAAAATACCAAGAACGCCACATGCCTAGATAAGTTAATTGGGACCTCTTGAACACGAAAAACGCTGTAATTTTTTTTTTCCTAAGTACCGATTTTTAGATAACGGTACTTTTGTGTTTTTCGGTGTATCATCCCACTCAACCCCTTGTGGAGCCCAACCGAAAAGACCGATCGAGATATATGGGATATCGTTAAAAAGGTAATTGAATGCCCGTTCCGTCGATATGCTGTACATTTCTTTCTTATAAGAAATGACCGAGTAGTGGCCCCTCAAAGTTCAAAATTTGGTGTTTTTTAACGTTTTTTTTCAAAAATTTTCATTTTTATTTCGTTTTTCTTCTACTTTATAGTGAAGATCTGGAATGTTTTATTTTTTAACCATATAGTTTATTTAACTACCAACATTTTAAGCGTAATTTGAACAAATGATACTGCTGGGCCACTACTCTGTCATTTCTTATCAGAGAGAAATGTATATCTTATCGACGGAAAGGGCATTCAATTACCTTTTTAACGATATCCCATATATCTCGATCGGTCTTTTCGGTTGGGCTCCACAAGGGGTTGAGTGGGATGATACACCGAAAAACACAAAAGTACCGTTATCTAAAAATCGGTACATAGGAAAAAAAAAATTACAGCGTTTTTCGTGTTCAGGAGGTCCCAATTAACTTATCTAGGCATGTGGCGTTCTTGGTATTTTTCCAAAGTTAAAATTTGTAAAGCAGTGTAATAGACACTGATTTATCTGTGCATCAATATAATTTGCTTTAACTTGCACTAACTATAAAAAAAACCTTTCCCCAAAATGCATTGCTTTATCTTGAATAGTTTTAAAGTTATGGAATATAGTGTTGCTACCATATTAAAATCGTACACTGTGCATGGGTGCATTTATTTCTCATAGATCACGTGAGGATTTTCTGAGCCCCAAATTTTGACAGGTTTGTTTGTCGACGAACCCATTCACATGAAAATGCGCCTCATCGTTGAAGATGATTTGTTTCAAACAATTGACATTCTTAATTTGTTCGGTCACGCTTTGAATGAATTGCCGGCGCTTTGCATGGTCTGCTGGTTTAAGCTCCTGAGGGGGGGAGTACGTCTTTCGATAACATTCGTCGCATGATATGAACGATGCCGAATTGATGTTTCCGAGTTTTCGACGACTCTCGCGTTTACGGTAGCAATGATTTCGAGAGTTCAGGCGGTACGTTGACGCACTGGAGATTTGCTGTCCATAATCGATTCAGATTCGCAAAACTTTTTTTTACCACTCTTCGAGGTGTTGACATATCAAGTGCACATCACAGCAGATATTGCACGAGCGGCACTTGATTGGAACCCCCAGGGGTACCGAAGGTTAGGAAAACCACCAAATACATGGAAACGGTGCACGAAAAAGGAATGTAAACAAACACAGACCCAAATTAAGATACTTGCCAGACGCAGAAATCTAGGGAGATGATGCCCCATGTCCGCCGTGAACGGGTAATTTAAACTTTGTAGTGTAATATTGATTTATTTATTATACTTATATAATTGATTATATATTATAATATTGATTTATATATTATATATTTTGTTTATATAAATATAAGTATACATACATATATATTCTTTGAAATTAAATTTTTGTATACAAGTTGGAGTTGATTTTTAGCTAAATTGTATTTCCGTTATATACGACGTATGAAAAATATCAACATTATTCACGGAATTTCAATATTTGATGCTCTGTGCCGTATAAGTAATTTTAATTGAAAATCCCTAGCGTTTTAGGTGACGTATAAGTAATCTGAATTCAATTACTTCCAGAGGTATGAGACGTACATGCAACTTCTTGTATTTCTAGAAAACGTTTGCCTGATTTAGAACACAATTGCTGCAATATGCCAAATATTTACTATTCTAAATGTGTGCCAAAATGCACATAAAGTGTATCAAAAAAGTACTTCAAGTGTACCAAAAAAGTAATTTCTTAAATCGTCCATCATGGAAATGGGTACTAAAAAGTACACAAAGTTTTTCAAAAGGCATCGCGTGAAACAAAAGTACCGTTTCTAAATCTTTTACGATGGAAATGTGTACTAAAATATACATAACATGTACCAAAAATGTACAGAACGTGTAGGAAAGTAGTACAAGGACTCACCACAAAGGCAATTATATGTACACATTATGTGTTTATTTTGTACACTGTATGTACGTTTTGGTACAATTTATGTACTTTTGCCATTTAAACCATTTTAAAGTTCATGTAGCGGCGGTTTGTTTGCAATGGAGTTTTAGTTTGAAAACTAGAACAATTTGATTTAAAACCGAATTGAAATATTGAAAATATTTTGAAACTGCATAAAGTGTATCAAAAAAATATGTCAAGTGTATGAACGAAGTATTTTTATAAATCGTTCCCCAAGGAAATGTGTACCAAAAAGTACATAACGTGTATCAAAAAAGGACATTAAGTGTACCAAAAAAAAGCTTTTCTAAATCTTTTCCTATGGAAATGTTTACAAAAATATACATACTCTTAGCAGTACACATTATGTACTTTTTGGTACACTAAGTATATGAACTTTTTCGTGCACTTAAGTATATATTTTTGTCATTTAAGACATTTTGCTGCGTTTTGTTTGTCATGAAATTTCAGTTTGAAAACCATAACATATGCTTGATTGGAAAATTAGTTGCAATATTCTTAAACGTTAACTATGGAAATTTGTACCAAAAAGTACATAGCGTGTATCAAAAACGTAAATGACTTGTACAAAAAAAGTACCTTTTCTAAATCTTATCCTATGAAAATGTGTATCAAAAAGTACAGAAAGTATATCAAAAAAGATCATCAGGTATACCAAAAACGTTCCTTTTCTAAATATTTACCTATGGAAATGTGTACTAAAAGGTACATAAAGTGTATCAAAAATGTACATAAAGTGTATAAAAAATGTACAGAAATTGCAGCAAAAAATTACAAAGACTAACCGCATAGACTCTTAGTGGTACACATTGCGAAGCTTTTGGGTACACTGATAAGTACCTTTTCGTGGACTTTATGTACTTTTTGACATTTAAGGCATTTTAAAGATTTTCCTGCTTTTTGCTCGTCATGGGATTTCAGTTTGAAAAACTTAACATATGCTTGATGTAAACCATAACTGCAATAGTCTAAATCATTAACTATGGAAATGTGTACCAAAAAGTACATAAAGTGTATCAAAAACGTAAATAACGTGTACCAAAATAAGTACATTTTCAAAATCTTATCCTATGGAAATGTGTATCAAAAAGTACAGAATGTACCGGGTTTTTCAATAAGAGCGCTACAAAAGTTTTTTTAAATAAAACAAAACCGGTTTTAGATACCAATGAAATTCCTTATTCCTTGGAAAGTACGTTCGATGCCATTACGTATGGAACTCGATTTCTTTTGCATGGCCACCACGGGCACGCTTGCAGAAGTCCAGACGCTGTACCCGATTTTCGACGGTTTTCAAGCATAAATCGGCCGATACTGCTGCAATTTCACGTTCGATATTCGTACGAAGTTCATCAATCGTCGCTGGCTTGTTGGCATAGACCATAGCCCCACAGGAAATAATCTAACGGCGTCAAATCGCACGACCGAGGCGGCCAATCGACTGGGCCATTTCGTGAGATAACACGTTAACGAAAGTTGGTTTCCAATAAACTGATTGTGGCATTCGCTGTGTGGCTTGTGGAGCCGTCCTGTTGGAACCACATGTCCTCCAAGTCCATATTATCCAATTGGGGCCAAAAATATTCGGTTATCATTGAACGGTAGCGATTCGCATTCACAGTAATGTGCCGGTCTTGATCATCATGGAAGAAGTATGGCCCAATGACGCCGCCGGCCCATAAACCGCACCAAACCGTAATTTTTTCGGGATGCAATGATGACTCATGGATTACGTGTGGATTGCTGTCTGACCAATAACGCATATTTTGCTTATTGACGAAGCCATTCAGCCAGAAATGAGAAGAGAAATGTCAAAAGAGCGGGGAAAAATATGGCGTCGTTTGCAGTCCCTATCGATTTACTTTTGTAGCGTCTCTATTGAAAAACCCTTTATATCAAAAAAGATCATCAGGTATACCAAAAAAAATCTTTTTCTAAATATTTACCTATGGAAATGTGTACTAAAAGGTACATAAAGTAGATCAAAAAAGTAAATAACGTGTACCAGATAAAGTACTTTTTATAAATCTTATCGTATGGAAATGTGTACCAAAAAGTATAGAAATTGAATAAAAAAAGTTATTTTTCTAAATGTTTACGTATGGAAATGCGTACAAAAAAAGTACATAAAGTATATAAAAAAAACTAAATAACGTGCACCAGAAAAAGTACTTTTTATAAATCTATTACTATGGAAATATATGTACCAAAAAGTACATAGAATTATATGTACCTCTTTAACCATTTAAGCCACTTTGCTGGTTTTTGTTCTCCATGGAGTTTCAGGTTGAAAACTATAAGATATGCTTGTGCGTGTACCAAAAAGTACAGAAATTATATAAAAGAGAACAGCAAGTGTACCAAAACATTACTTTTTCTAATGGACTGTTTCCCGATCTCGAACGAAAGGCTAAGCGAACGAAAGTCAGTCAGTCACTCGTATTCGACTCAAATTGGGTTCCCCTAAGTTGCAATCTTCGTTCGACTAACTCTATGTTTGTTCCCAAATGTTTGAAATAGAGGACCAAAAATTTGTGCTGAATGATTTTGAACAATTTTATGTTTTCATTCGTTTTGAAATCACAAGATTGTGGAACCCAAATCAACTTTCATTCGACTGGAACACGAATGAAAGCTTTCGAGAGAAATGTAAGGTGGTCAGAGCAGGGATCGAACCTATGTTCGCTTGTACCAGAGCCGCGCACCGACGACCATTGATGAACATGCTGTAAATCTTTTACCATGGAAATGTGTACCAAAAAGTACATAAAGTGTATTAAAAAATTACATAAGGTGTAGCAAAAAAAGTACACAGGCGAACCACAAATACTGTTAGCAGTATATATTATGTACTTTTTGTTTGTGGAGTACCACTGTATGTACTTTTCACAAAGACTCTTAGCAGTGCCACAAAGTAGGCAACACTTAGTGAATGCAAATTAACATCTATAATATACATCAGTTTTTGTTTGTTTGACAGTACAAATTTATAAACCTTAATCCACATGTAATCCTTAAGTTATGTTCCTTTATTTCCTTATTACTCTAAGTATATATTTCTTAAAACATTTTCTAGTTTTCCCTTCATCCATGTGGTTAGAAATGCAAAAAGTCTATTCTATAATCCTGAAAGTATGCATTAGAAATAAGAAAAATTGATTTTTTGTAATACCACTTTAACAAAGTCACATTTGAATTCCAAAATAACAGATTGGTAGTTTTTTTGTCGGAGATGCCACTTCTTTCTCTTCGAACTCAATTCAATATAAATTCTAAACAGGAAATGCAAATTTCCCAAAAAAATAAAACTTTTTTCCGTTTAACATTACAAAGGAAGAGAAGAGAGAGAGAGAGAGAGAGAAAAGATAAAGAATGGCAATCAAGAGGAAACCAACAGCATACACCATACCTTCATTAATATGAAGTGGTTGCTGCTACACTTAACCAATCAATTCATCAACACAGTTTTCAATTACCAGTGCTCGATTAAATACATTTCCGTTTTACTTTTTTTTGTTAACAATTTTTGCTTTTCATTTCCGTTTATTCCTCCCCCCCCCCCCCCACACAAAATTGTCGGATTGGTTGTGGAATGTATGTGGCGAGGAAGTAGGTCGGCCATCAGTCAGAATATTTTCTCACCCGCAAAACGGAAATACTAAGCTTTTGTAAGATCCATCGAGGAAGACAAAGAAGCGCATAATAATGGTTGTAATAAATACAAAGGACGTGCTTTCCTTTTTGCAGGGAATAATGGGAATATTGTAACCAAATTTATCTAGTATTTGAAGGGGGTGCCAAACATATTCAGCAAATTATTGGAAACACAATATGTGGATGCAAGATCATAAAAAAAGAAGAAAAATTCCACAAAATCGATAGGAATTACAAAAGCTGTAATATAATCTTTTCTTTTCCTACTTACGTTTTTGATAAATGACAATAAACCACAACAATACACCACAAAAACTCTAACGAAATTCTATATACTCCTAAACATTCTTCATGTTTTAAGTAAAACAATTATTACAGGACACAACTACACACACACATACACACAGCCACATACACAACAGCTACAGGATATCATGTCTGTAAGCGGTTTCCAATACAATTTGCTTTATCTCTTTTTGTTGCCTTTTACAGAAAGTGTCACACTGTGAAACCATTTTGGAAAACGTGTCCAATATTTTCCTTTGAACAAAGGATACGTAGTACTGCAGAAAGGACATCCTAAACAAAAGTGCATTTTGAAAGAAGAAAAAAACGTCGTTTATATTGGAAAAATGTAAATGCAAGTCACGTGTCAAAGTGTTGGTTTTGTGTGGTTTTACTATTTGTTTATTTCGAGGTTCAATGGTTTTCGTACTAATTCGTTGTTAACATTTTGGATTTAGGATAAATATTTAAGCAAATCTTGTTAAGATAAATACGGGTAAGAGTTTGCTGAGGCGAGAGCTTTACTTTTCAGCGAGAGCTTTACTCTTGGCGTCATTAAAAATACCAGGCAGTTTTGTACAAACTTTCATCTAGTGATAACCGTTCAGAGACGGTGTAAGACAGTGCGATATACTTCTATACCTTGACTACATTACATTGCCTATACATTGACCCACTTAAAACCGAGCTTATCTTGTTCTCTCGGAAATATAAAATACCCGAATTTGAACAGCCGTCAATTAATGGGGTGCAATTACAGTTGACGGAAAAGGTCAAGTATCTGGGAATATTTCTCGACAGAAAACTGTCTTGGAAACCGAATGTTGAGGAGAGGGTGAAAAAGTCGTCTGTTGCTCTTTACTGATGTAAAGGGGCGATAGGAAAGCGCTGGGGACTGTCTCATAAGATCACCATGTGGATTTGTACGGCAATAGTCAGACCGTCGGTGGTGCAATGGTTAGTGTGCGCGGCTCTTGTACATGAGATCCTGGGTTCGAACCCGACTCTGACCACCTTCAAATTTTCTTTCGGCGGCGGTCACCTCGCATAGTGACGGCGACACTATCGAGTATCTAGCCATGAAAAAGCTTCTCAAATTACAGTTCGGAATCGGTGTAAAACTGTAGGTCCCAATCAGTGAGTGAAAACTGGAAAGCGCACAGCTCAGTGATTGGGAGAAGTTCTCCCCAGTCCCTTCATGGGATGTAATGGGAAACCATTTATTTTTTTTTTAGTCAGACCAATACTTCTCTATGGCATCGTAGTTTGGTGGTATTCTGAATTCCTTGATGAAAATTCAAAGATCACCGCTGATCAGCGTTACTGCAGTTAGTGCTATCCTGAACATCTGTACTCCTGATATCATGGCCGAATCGGCAGCCGCTACATCCCTGGTGAGAATCAGAGATTGTGGCCTCATGATATCGGTGCATCCCGGAAACGCTGAATTGCTACACCGGATCAACTCTATTCCCGTAAAAACGGACTACTGTATCCCCTACCTTCTACCAGCGACAAATCTAAGGACTTCTATTCCGAACAGGAATACCTGGGAAAAGTCACTGGAAGGGGGCACCAGTAGTATCAGATTTTCCACGGATGGATCAAAGTTGGACGAGCAAGTAGGACCATTCACCGGACCTAAATGTAAATATCTCCTTCAAGCTGCCTGATCACTGTAGTGTATTTCAGGCGGAAATTACCGTCACCCTCCGGAGAATATGTATCTACACAGACTGCCATAAAATCCCTGGAAGCCATGCTTGCTAAGTCCACAGCGACATTCCAGGCAGGGCACTACGACACAGGTTCTTCCGGCAAAAGAAGGTGTTAGTATGCCAATCTCTGCCTGCCGTTTGCAGATCAGGCAGTGGGCCGATAATATGTTCAAGGACAAATGGAGACCTACTTTAACTTGCAAACAATCCAGGGTCCTCTGGCCACAGGTGGACAGGAAGAGGACTAGGCAACTACTTAACTTGCCGAGAGGCTGGTTATCCACAATGATAGTAACACTTAAGGGACATTGTCTTGTAGGAAAACACGCCCTAAGATTGGGACATAGAAACTCCACTCTCTGTAGATGCTGCATGCAAGAGGACGAGGAAACGACGAAACACCTTCTCTTGGATTGCCCTGCTCTGGCAGGACTGAGAAGTAGGATATTCGGAACACATTTCCTGAAGAAATTGGGTAGAGCTTTCATACAATCTGGGAGCTGTGAGGTTTTTATATTTAGGCTCATTCATCACGGCCGTCTGAGTGCGATGGTTAGTGGCATGGCTCTTGCACAAAAGAACATGGATTCGATTCCTCCTATGACCATCTTACATTTCTTTTGACGACGGTAACCTCGCTTAAGCAGCGCGTACAAAATGAATGGTGCACACATTTTTGTTTTTTTATTTTTTCGGCGATGCCTTTCATTAGGGCTTTAATTGTACTCTCTGGTACCATATTAGTGTTTGTAGCCCACTATCTACTCGGAAATTTTGTTGCATCCTTAGTAGCTCCTTTAGTAGCCTTTAAATGTTCGAGCGGACGGTGTTCTGGACAGTTAGGTGGACTTGCCTCCTTTGGTACAAACACTATATTATTGTTTTGGTACCAGTCAATAGCCCGTTTGCTGTAATGTCAAGATGCGAGATCAGGCCAAAAGAATGTAGAATCCTCGTGCTTTCTCAAAAATGTCGTTTCTGTAGACATTCCTTGATATACACTTCGGCATTTATCGCACCAGTTGTAACGAATGACCTGCACCATTGTCCACAAGTACAAATGTCTTATATTAGGCACGTGTAGTTTGATTGCACTGACAAACGTCAGAATGTCAATGACATTTAAATGCATTGGATACAAAAAAAATGTGAAGCCTAAAAGTATGCACCATTTATTTGGTACGCACTCTTTAGTGACGGCGGTACTATCGAGTATTTAGCGATGAAAAAGGGTTTCAAAATACCGTTTGGAACCGGTGTAAAACTCTATGTCCCAAATAATGAATACACAAATAGATAGCACACAGCTCACGGGTCGTGAGAAGCTCTCCCCAATCCTTTCAGTGGATGTAATGAGAAAATATATTTTTTTGAATCACAACCTAAAGTTGTACATGGACTCCGAACTGATATGGTACGAGAGATAGTCTTAGACCTTAATATATTGATAGTGCGAGGTGACCGCCGTCAAAAGAAATGTAAGGTGGTCAGACCAGAGATCGAATCCACAGTCTCATCTACACGAGACGCGCAAACTGCCAGTGCACCACCGACGGCCAAGTGCCGTAAATTCTCTGGAAAATTACAAAGTCTAATCAACGGACATGGACCAGAACCCGGTTTTGTAGAGCTAAGGACGAGTATCAAGTCGCTGATATGCAGAGTATGTTGGGATTATGAAGATATCACTTTTCTGCTTTTCTTATCGCAGGAGACTTCAATGCAGATGAGGGGAGTTAATAAAAATAAATGGTTTCCCATTTCACCCCATGAAGGAATTGGGAAGAGCTTCTCACAAGCAGTGAGATGTGCGCTTTCCAGTTTTATACTCACTGATTGGGACCTACAGTTTTTACACCGATTCCGAACGGTATTTTGAGGAGCTTTTTCATGGCTAAATACTTGATAGTGTCGCCGTCACTATACGAGGTGACCGCCGCCGATAGAAATTTAAGGTAGTCAGATCAGGGATCGATCCCAGGATCTCATTTAAAAGAGGCGCGCGCACTAACCATTGCACCACCGATGGCCACAGGTGATGGAGTTAAGCAAATAAAATATGATGGTGTCGACTGCCCCCTCCTACCTATGGCGAAGTTAGAACTGCAATTCCCCGGTTTAAGAACAACAAGGCCGCAGGTGCTGATGAACGACCGGCTTAGCTGTTGAAGGCTGACGGCTATGAGTTGAAAAGATGCATGCATCAAGTCAAATGTAAAATCATAAATTTCAATTGATGTATTTCAAATAGAAACTTCAAATTCCAATTGATGTATTTGAATTTCAAATATAATTTTCAAATTTCTACTAATATTTTTCAAAATTAAATTAATATTTTTTGAATTTCAATTGGAATTGGTGTAGTGTATAATTTTTTGAAAAGGTTTCCCATGCACGACGATTGGAGCTTTAGCATACTGTGCCATGTTTTCAACAAAAGGCGACCCGAATGTATGAGACAACTAACGTGGAATAAGCCCTTTAGCCATCGCAGACAAAGTGCATCTAAGCGTAATGAGCGAAAGACTAAAGCCATTTGTTGCAGTCCTGATCGGACGTTATCAGTGTGGCTTTACGGCTAACGGGTAAAGCCCACAAAAAACAAATCGGCAAATACCACCTCATTGCAGATTATAAGGCTGTCTTCGGCAACCTGATACGGCGAAAACTTTACCAAGCTATGTCGGAGCTTGGTATACCTGCCAAGCTGACACGCCTTTGTAGAATGACACTGCCCGACACGAAACCCTCCGTAAAGATTGGTCAAGATCTCACCGAAACACGAGGCGAGGCCTCAGGCAGAGCGACACCCTATCATGCGATCTCTACAATATATTAGTTGATATCATCGTGAGAAAAGCCGCAGTCAACGCGAATAGAACTATCAGCACCAGAAGCCACATACTGCCCACGTAAGTTGATGATTTAGATATCATTGCGCGAAATCTGCGAGAAGTTACTGCAGTATGTTTGAGAATTGAGAAGGAATCAGTAAGAGTTGGTTTGGGCAGGAAACGAGGACAAGACAAAATTAAAGGTTTCGACGAGCAGAGCCCCCACCCGTTTGGTGGAAAGGGTGAACACTGATAGCTGATATTATATCGATTCACTGGACGAATTTATTTACCTCGGATCTTCCGTGCACATAAGCAATAACTTCAGCCTAGAAATCAAACGGAGAATTGTGCGTGCAACCAGGTGTTATATCGGGCTAATCAAGCACTTCAGAAATAAGACCCTCTGGAGAAAAGAAGATCCAACGGTCTAAGCAAGCACTTCAGAGATAAGATCCTCTAGAGAAACGAAGATCCAATTATATCAGGCTCTCATACAACCTGTGATGCTTTACGGCGCAGAATCCTGGGTCATGTCGCATGCTAATGCAACATCACTGGAAGTCTTCGAGAGAAATATACTCTGAAAAATGTATGGTCCTATAATAGAAAATGGAGAGTATCGAGGATGGATGAATCACGAGCTGTATAATCTGTATCTCGACATTGATGTAGTTATGCGTATTAAAATAGCGCATTTATAGTGACTTGAACATGTTAGTAGAATGGATCAGAATGAACCAGTGCGAAAGGTATTCGAAGACGTACTCGAAAAATATAACGACCATGACTTCGCTGGAAAGACCAGGTGAAATATTATCTGCAACAGCTTAGTGTTACCAACTGGAGCAGAAAAGCTGAATTCGAAAAACATGCTATCCTCATTTTGTAAGGCCCTTGACCTCTCTGAGTTGTTGGAGGTCACTAATAAGTAATAAAACACATTTCCATTGCCTACTTTAAGGTGTTGCATTAACGGCAATACTGATTGCTTCAACAGCTGTCCCAGTGAACACAATGACTTATAAAGCAATCGATAAAAAGTTTTGTTTTGCTATTGAAGTTGGCTACAGAGTTCAAATTTTTAAATGGTTGAAAAAAAGATATTAGTTGAAAACGTGATTATTTATTTCTCCTTATTGTATTTTATTTAAAACGAAAATATTCGAGAGATAGGTCAATATTTGATTTTTTTTTTAATTTTCAATATATCGCTACCCGTTGGGGTAGCATAATCAGGAAAATAAACAATTTCCTGACAATTTCGAAATATTGAAAATTAAAATGAATTTAAAATATTGAGCTAACGCTGGAATATTTTCGTTTAAAAAAAAATACAATAAGGTCAAATAAATAATCACATTTTCAACTAATATTTTTTTTCAACCATTTAAAAATCTGAACTCTGTAGCCAATTTCAATAGCAAAATATTTTCATTTCAATTCAAATAAAAATATTAATTGTTCAATATCAAGTTCTATTAAAAAATTAATTTTAATAAAGAACATAATATGTATGTTATATTATATAAATTCTGTGAAACTGATTATTATGGTAGACGGTTGGGAATATAGCTATTTTAATGTCCACCAAGGCATATCATCAGCTGTCCACTCTGCACATTATAGGGATTGCTGTTTTTTGGGTTTCAAACATGACATCTTAAAAGATCGAATAATATAAACACAAACGGATATTAATTTTTGAATTAAAATTAAAAATGTAATAAAACTCAAACATTTCAGAGCCTCTTAAGACACAAATGTGCAAGCAGTGAAAAATTTATTGGTAGGGTGTTTACAAAATAACACATTAATTAACGTTTAAAAGTTAATTTGCATTGCCTACTTTTAGCTGTTATAAAGGGTTTATCAACAGAGACGCTACAAAAGTAAATCGATAGGGACAGCAAACGACGCCATATTTTTTCCCGCTCTTTTGGCATTTCTCTTAAGTAAGGTTTGCCATTTCATCATGGAAAGGCATACGAGCCAACAACGAGTCGAAATTTGGAGTCAGTGACCTCAACTTTAAGAGGCGTCAACAATCAGCGATGAGGCTCATTTCTGGCTGAATGGCTTCGTCAAGAAGCAAAATATGCGTTATTGGTCAGACAGCAATCCACACGTAATCCATGGGTCATCATTGCATCCCGAAAAAATTACGGTTTGGTGCGGTTTATGGGTCGGCGGCGTCATTGGGCCATACTCCTTCCATGATGATCAAGACCGGCACATTACTGGGAATGCGAATCGCTACCGTTCAATGATAACCGAATATTGTTGGCCCCAATTGGATAATATGGACTTGGAGGACATGTGGTTAAAACAGGACGGCGCCACAAGCCACACAGCGAATGCCACAATCAATTTATTGGAAACCAAGTTTGGTGAACGTGTTATCTCACGAAATGGCCCAGTCGATTGGCCACCTCGGTCGTGCGTTTTCACGCCGTTAGATTATTTCCTGTGGGGCTATGGTCTGTGCCAACAAGCCAGTGACGATTGATGAACTTCGTACGAATATCGAACGTGAAATTGCAGCAGTATCGGCCGATTTATGCTTGAAACCCGTCGAAAATTGGGTTCAGCGTCTGGACTTCTGCAAGCGTGCCCGTGGTGGCCATGCAAAAGAAATCGAGTTCCATACATAATGGCATCGAACGTACTTTCATAGGAATAATGAATTTCATTCTTATCTAAAACCGGTTTTGTTTTATTTTTTGTAGCGCTCTTATTGAAAAACCCGTTGTTAACATTTAAATCATAGAGTAATATACATAGAGACTGCAAAAGCTGTTTTTCTTGCACCGGTAACCACGAAAAGTCACTGGAACAGTTGGAGCAAGAGTTATACAGTCTGGGCAACCCAGGCAAAATAAGAAAAAACTTTATTTTAAAAAATCTTTATAAATAATTTTGCACTAACATTTCATTACATTCTGCTCTATTTGACTAGTTATCCCTTTTCACTCGATATAATTAATGCAAAAATACTCCCAGTTGATGAGTTTTATACTTTTCGTTTAATGCGTGAAATGTGTGAAAAACACAATGAGCATCCCTACAAACTTCCAGTCATCTACCGCAATTTTTCTTTCTTTCTTTGTCCTGCATGTTTCCCAACTCTAAGGTTGATCAGTTGTGGCATAGAACCCCCTGATTAAAATCGATTGCCTTAATAGCAAACACAACATGCATATGGCTAATTTCTTCGCCGCAGTTCTGCCCTAGAAAGCCAATCATATTGATTATACGTTACACTGTCTTAACACTTCAAAACCGAGCATAATTTACGATATTTGTTGCATACTTTAAGGATTTTTTTTTAAATTTTTGCTTCATGCCTCTACCAAGCACGTCTTTTATGCATCAAATATAAACAAAATATTCTAAGCACAAATATCTTTATTAGTACACTTTAGATTTTCCACTGAAAACGAGAAAGAGAGTTAGTTAAGTTTAAAGTCAAGCGCTATTTTGCATGTTCAAGTGTCATAAGCGTAGAAAATGATGTTTACACAAAACAGCGTCAAGTACTTGTGATACTCTACTCCAATTTCTAGTATATATTGTAAGGACTCCCATGGAATATGTACTAACCCATAAACACTCCACCACAGTCCGCCACCATTAGCAATGAGGGATGTAGGCAACCCACAAACGGCAGCAGGAGCTGCAGCAGTTAGTGAATTGCCAAACATCTTTTATACTCTGAAGAGTAATTTAAAGAACATGAACCAACAACACATTGCCACTGTATTACAAACAAAACACAACTGCAACGTCAAGCGTCAAACGTTGACGTTGTACAGCACTCTGGCGACACACCGACACCAGGCATAATAAAACCTCTACTACATTTGCCCACTCCTGCACAACTCTTACATTCCAGTGCATTGGTATTATCAGCCCCCCCTGATTCCAAACAAACTCGAAACAAGGAAATGTCATAAACATTTAACTGTGTAAATGAGCGCGCCACTCATGTGGAACTCATCCAATGTTGAGAAAAGTTTCTGCCTAGGGGGTGGTCCCTTTCGACTGGTAGATTGGAGCAGACGCGTGGCAGGGATTGGGTGTTTGATTTTAAAAATTTCCTCGTCTTATTTAACTGGGTAAATAAAATTAGAACAAATACAAAAGTGAAAATAATAGAGAGAGAGGGGGAAAAAGACAAAAAGCGTTTACCAAACAACACGCGAAGGACTCATAAAAGTTTTGGTGTTAGACAAGGAAAACTTTAAAATTTCTTCATGTCGAATATTTTAATGATAAAAGCTGAGCAATGTTAGGGGAATGAGTTTGTGTTGGACGAGTGAGACCAGAGATAAGAAGAGAATAGAGGTAAGTACACAGACGGATGTGTAAGGATCACATTTTTCTATGGGAACAATTTAAATACCATCCAAAATTTTGTCAAAATAGGTGGATCACAAAGTGGGTGAAATGGATGCAAGGATCAAATTTGTAACCGTCACTGAACTGTCACATAATAGGTGGATCATACAGTGGGTGAAATGAATCCAGCGATCAAATTTGTAACCAACAATGAACTGAGATACCTCAAAAGAATAAACAAGTTAATTGGGAAACATAATTCGAGAGTCGCATCACAAGAGTCAGAATCGAAACAGCATCAGAGTCGGAGTCGTAAGATATGGCTAAGGATCGAATTAAATAAAGGATTAGAGTCAGTAGAGTCGAACTGTAATTTTTTAGTCGTTGTTTACCAGGTGTCATTATTATTAAGTTCGGCGAAATTTACCAGATGTTGAGTTTAGTAGAGGTTTATATGGTAATCAGGATTATGGAGTCGAAGTCGAATTTTTTAAAGATCACAGTTGAAGAAATTGCCCCGAATTCGGTTATGATGTCGCCCAACAAATAATAATACTGCGTATAATAAAATAATTCCATTTACGAGTGAGATTTTATGAAATTTGTCAAAGAGGAATGTAATAAAGTTCTGTACGATAGTCAGGGTTGTGGACTAAGTATAAATTTTCGAGTTGAATCTTAAAAAATTTCTAGGAGTTGTACTTGAAATTTGTATATTTTTTTTAAAAGTCAATGTAATATAGCATTATATGTTACTCAGGACTGTGGAGTCTGAATCAAAATTATGGAGTTGTAGTTTAAGAAATTTACCCGGAGTCGGAGTTAAAACTGTTATACTGACAACGAAAAACAATTAAATGCCAAGGGACTAAAAGAATGTACGGAAACTTGGGTTATCAAGACTTATGTGTGAGAGGCGGAACTTAAGAAATTCTCCCTGAGTTCGGGTCGAAATATTTATGCTGACCTCAAACCAGTCAAAATTTCCGAGTCGTAGATTTAGAAATATTTTCATAGAACCGAAATTTTCTCCGAATCGCTTATGCGTTCGCGCAACATACATTATTATTGCATGCAATGAAGGACTATACTTGCCCGAAATCGAAGTGGACATTTTTATGTAATGACAATCTGGATTGTGGCTTCAAATTAACATTTTTAAATTCCAAAATTAGGAATTTTTTGCGAAAATTTTGTGGTAACTTTTTGCTAATTGAGAGATTAGCTATAAACATTGCATACATTCAGGATGACAAATTCAAACTGACAAACTTGAAGGCCGAAAAATGTTCAGCACCGGAATTCTGTAAGTATTAACGATAAAATTTCAATACAGAATTTTCGAAATTTGTCCATAAAACTACCGATATTTAACGTTAGAAAGATATAGAATTCCGGTACTTTATTGAAAGTATGGGAACTAAATTTCGAAATCTTGCTTGTATTACCTACGGTTAATGTGGTAAATTGATTTGTGAAGTTCAAATCTATTTTCTGATGTAAACAATTCAAAATTTGACCGCAGTTGATGTGCAAATTTGAATGGGACTCCACAAAAAGTCAACATTGCTATATCTTCCTATACGTTAAAAATTGTAGCATGTGGCATACTGTTTGGCTAGATATGAGATTAGTTATAAATATTGCATACTTTGAGGATGTCAAATTCAAATTGACAAATTTTAAAACTTAAAAAAGTTAAGATATACTCAATAGGAAACATGAGGAGAACAAATACCAAATATTGCGCAGTTAATGTCGAATATGTCAAGTCAATTATTAAGAATTTTGACCACGCTGGGATTAAAAATATTATGACGGCTCCGAGGAAAGTTAAGCACCGATATACCTTAATACACGTTATCATTTGTCTCATACTTTTGGGATAATTTTGAGACCAGCTATAAACATAGCATACTTTGAGGATGCTAAACTAAAATTTCCAAATTTGAAACCCGAAAAAAGTTAAGATGTACTTTATAGGAAACATGAGACGAAAAAATCAGAACACTGTTCATTTCGTTTGGAGAAAAACGTACATTCATCCCCGAATAAAGATTAAAAAGTGACGAATGTAATAAAGGATTGTATGACAATCTGGTTGTTAAAGCCGAGCTTTTGAAGTTAACTATAAAGAATTTTCACTGTATTCGGAACCAACATTGTTGTGCCGACTACAGAAATATAGCTTAGTGCAGGTTACAATTTGTGGCATACTTTTTGGCTAGTTATGGAATCAGTTGTTAGTTTTGCATACTTTGAGGATGTCAAATTCAAATTGACAAATTTGAAAACCTAACAAAGTTACGATGTACTCTACAGGCAACATGAAAAGAACAATTCCAAATACCGTGAAATTAAAGTCGAAAATTTCAAGACAATTATTAAGAATTTTGACCGCAGTCGTAATAATAATACTATGCCGACTCCGAAGGAAGTTAAGCATCGGTATACCTTAATACACGTTAACATCTGTGTCATAAATTTTGGTCAATTTGGTGAGACCAGCTATAAACATAGCATATTTTAAGGAGGACAAATTAAATTTGACAAATTTGAAGACCGTAAGAAGTTGAGATGTACTTTGTAGGAAACACCAGGCGAAAAATTAAGAATACTGTCCATTTCACCTAAAAAGCCAATTTGTAGAATTCAAGCTGCTGTATACTTTTTAGAGAGAAACTTACATTCTCCACGAATACATATTATAAACGAATTGGAGTAAGAAATACTTGTATGGCAATCTGGCTTGTGTAGTTCAAGTCGTATATTTGTAGTAAAACATTTACAATTTTCACCCAAGTTGTAGACAAAATGAGTGGCTGTCGGTGGTGCAGTGGCTAGTGTGCGCGACTCTTGTACATGAGAACGTGGGTTCGATCTGTGCTCTGACCATTTTACATTTATTTCGACGACGGACACCTCACTTTGTGATGGAGACACTATCGAGGACTTAACCCTGAAAAAGCTTCTCAAAATACCGTTCGGAACCTGTGTAAAACTGTAGGTCCCATTCAGTCGGAATAAAACTATAAAGTGCACAACTGGCTGATTGTGAGAAGTTCTCCAATATCCCTTCATGGGATTTAATTTATTTTGAAGTAGTCAAAATTTGTATGCCGACTTCGCAAAAATTTAAACACTGATATACTTCGCATAGTGACGGCGACACTATCGAGTATCTAGCCATGAAAAAGCTTCTCAAATTACCGTTCGGAATCGGTGTAAAACTGTAGGTCCCAATCAGTGAGTGAAAACTGGAAAGCGCACAGCTCAGTGATTGTGAGAAGTTCTCCCCAGTCCCTTCATGTTATGTAATGGGAAACCATTTATTTTTTTTTTTATACTTTACTACACGTTGATATACTTGTGGCATACTTTTTGGCTAATTGTGAGACCAAATAATAAAATTAATTATTAAAAGGAAATGTTTTCCCATTACATCCCTTTAAGACATGAGGGAACTTCTCACGATTACGAAGTTAAAACTCTTTATATTTATGCAAGAATTCAACCTGGCCAGCAGTGAAAACTCCGAGCCGTTCTCACAATATGCTTGCAAATACGACTGCTGAGGTAAGTAGTTTGATGACATTCGACTATGCCTTCTCGTAGCAGCTATTCATACAGGTCCTCCTTTCTCCCTCTCATAGACTGGTAACAAATTCGATTCTAATTCACATTTCGCTTCATGCCTGCAACGAGGCCTCATCTAAAGGTACGAGTATAAAAAGATCCGATAGACATCCCTGTTTCCCTTCCGAATGCAGGCCTGTCAAGAGGCCCACACTGCACCTTCCAAAATATCCCATAGGCATGCACACTTCCCTATTTTCAGCTGGCCTACTGGCAGGCATACTAGTGGAAGGTCGAACGTATGGTCATTGGCATGCACACTTTCCATCTCCAAGCAGACCTGTGGGCAGGCCTGCTAAGGTAATGCAAGAGTGAACTGCTGTTCATGATAACGCGTCTTTCTATACGTTCGCAATTCGTTTTAAAAATTCACAACATGCGGTAGCCGAGTAGGTAACACAAAAGGCTGCAGGTGCTGAGGTCGCATGTTGGAATCATGAGGCTGCAGATTTAAAAAACTTTATAATGTTCAAAGATAGCGTTTATAATTTAGCTATAATGTCTGAACATTATAAATATGAGAATTATTCCCATATATTTAATATTTTTCCTGAGTCCTTCTCAAAATGCTCTTTTGTAGGCCTCCTAGCAGGCCTTTCTTTGTAGTCCTCTTAGAAAGCTTTTCACTCGCAGGCTTATCAGAAGGCCAGAATGGGAAGGCCTTCAACGAGGCCTTATCTCTACAGGCCAGCGATCAGGGCTTTCAAGAGAGGGGAAACGTGCAGGCCTCCTCTTCCTATGATGCCCTAGGTTAATTTGAAATGATGATTGCAGATGTAGGGTGGGCCTTCTAACTGCCTTAATAGCCCTGCTAGGATTCATGCAAACCATATCTTTTCGCTGCTGGGTGGACATTACTAGGTATAACTGAATACGGCTTGTTTGCTTTCTAAGATGTTTATCTGCAGACATCCCGTGGTTTTGAAATACATTTCAAGAAAATTAAGCCCAAAGGTATGCAGTAGGTGAAATTTTGAAAAACATTTTAAATTATGTTGATAGTAATATTCACACAATTACTGCTTCAACTTATGTTACTGGTTGTGAAAAAAATTTCAAGTGTGAATATATTTTTATAAACATAATTCAATTGTACTTATTTATTATAAAACAAATGAAAATTATCGGTGCATATCTTAGGGGGCGTTTCATAATAGTCATTTAGAAACGTATAAACAACTTCATATGAATTGCCATTTAAAGGAAAAACATTATTTTAGTTAGTGTTAGTGTGTACGTTTTATGTACATGTGAACGTGGGTACGATCCCTGATCTGACGACGTTATATATCTTTCGACTACGGTCACCTCGCTTAGTGATGACGACACTGTCGACTACTAAGTCATGAAAAAATATCCCAAAATATCGTTCGGAACCGGTGTCAAACTTGAAGCCCGAAGCAGTGAGTGTAAAACTACTATTGTACAGCGCAAAGGTTCTGGAAAGCTCTCCCTTATCCCTTCAAGGAATGTATACATATACACTGGATATTTAAGCTTTATTTAAGTGTAGAATAAACAACTGTGAAACTGAGCCTCAATAGTTCCAAATTAATTTTTAATATCCAAAAGACTGCTTCAAAACTCAACTTATCCTTAAAAATCCTCTTAACAGCTTTGTTAGCATTAACAAAAATACATATATTAAATGTTATTTTCTCCACAAACAAAATTCTTCTATGCTCGCTCCTTAAGGTAGGCATTGTTGTTTTTTTTTTTGTAGAACACTAAGGATAATCTATGTTGATATGTGTTTTAATATACTTCTATATTGCTTTCAAATTCTTTTCAATACTTTTTAATAGTCTCTCTTTGTCTCCGTAGAATTTAGTAGTTTTTAATTATTCAACAACTTGACAAAATTGCTCACAAACTGCATATGTGAAGTAGAAACAAAATAAATCCGTGCACCCACAGGTATGCAATGTTTAGATTTCTTTGAGTTGCAGCAGCAAAAAGTATGCTTCTTTTATTTATTTTATCCTGCAGTAAGGAATAAGCAACTTCTATTTCTTTGTTACTTTAAAGTGAATTAAAGCATGTGAAATATTTGAAAAACACTTGTGGAAAAATTCATGAATACAAAAACAATTTCTCTGATAAACATCCATTTCTCAAAATATTTTTTTCGTTTTGAGTAAATTGTAATCAGTATGTGTTTTGAAGATTTCAATTTGTATTAAATAAATGCCTGAGTGGATTCTTAGAAAATTTTGAAATTTCTAAATTATCCTCAAAGTATGCAATGGTTTAGGGAAAGTGACAAATATCATAGCCAAAGGGAAAATACAAAATATTTACAAAAATAAAATACAGAACTATGCAAAGTTTAAATCCGACTACAGTTATACGGAGGTAAGAAACTGAAGGGATACGTTTTCTAAGGGACTAGTTCCGGTTGTAGACAGACGGAAATGTTGCAATCACTGATAATGGTGATAAGTTTCCTTCAGCTAACCCAAATAAAGTTAGACTACCAGCCTAAAAACTAAAAATTTGCAATGGACCCTTACCTGCTCAAGCGATATGATCCCTGAGATTGAACAAAACTTAGTCTTTCCTCTTAATTCTTTCAAACTTAAAAAATTATGAAATATTAAGTCACAACACAGCATAAAATTCAATAACCAAAGGACCAAAAGAGTAGCAGAGTAAACTCATGCATGTAGTCGCTGCGTTCTGGGAGAAACCACACTTGAATGTTCACCCTATGCAGTTTGCTCTTTTATGGTTCATCTTTTAAATCCAAGGTGCACCAGTATACCGATGTACTGATGCACTGCAACCAATATTATCTTTGGCAGAGTTCGTAACAGATTATAGAAGTTTTCCTGTTTGTAATGACTTACTGACCTGAATTGACGTTGTAGTTGTTGTATGTACAATACCTACATATATGGTGGATCGTTTCAGATACAGATATACATATATATTATATACACTCGACTGAATGTTCTACATTTTCCTTTTTTATATATACTCGAATACATAAATATAAAGAAACTCAAAAGAGAACATAAATATTAAAACTTGTACTGCTTGGATTTCATCGGAAACTAAAGAAAATGTTTACTCTAGAGTTACAGCAAACAAGAAGAAGACGAAAAGTGCAGAAGACGAAGCTTCAGAAATTACCACTAATTAATAAAATCTTACAAAATCTTACTCTTGCGAAAGAAGCTTAACACACACACACACACAACAAATGCAACTTTAAAGTTAAAACAAACAAACACATACATATACGAATGACTTTAATCTTTAACAGAGAGAAAAGGGACAGAGGTCGGAAAAGGGCTCTCTCTATACCCATGTGTGACTTTATCTGCAGTCTAACACTACGAAATGTAGTCATTCAAAGACTTAGTGTTTGCATTTTAAATTTAAGCTGTTTGGCAAAACAACTACACGTCAACATTTGTGGTATACTTTTTGGCTGAGGAATAAACTATAAATATTGCATACTGTGAGGATGACAGATTCAAAACTAACAAAAAGTCTGAAGACTGAAAAACGTTAAGGTGTACTTTGAAGGAAACCTCAATTGCCTCATTGCCTGTCTGACGTGTGTTGTCTTTCGGGCAACAACAAAAATCATGTGTAATGGGAACCGATGATTCTCTGGAGCTGTAAAGAAGTTTTCGCAAATGTTTTCTGTGTTTGTGCTTGCGATACTTTTCGAAAACTTGCATGGTTGGGAATTCTTAATTGGATTGAGTTTTCGTTTGCATTTAGATTGATGAATTTTGAAATAGTATCATTCCCAAAACAACGTTGCGGTTAGTCTGGAACAAAACGGAAGAAATATTAGGTTGCTCACATCGAACATGCCCCATGATGAAAAAGGAACACGATCTACTGTCCAAACGGTAAGTTATCGTCAGTACCCTTTAAATATCTCGTTGAGGAGGCAAAAAACGGTAGGTACCCCAGTGATTGTAGGCGCTGACGCTAACCCACATCGCACATTACGGGGTAGCACAGACACCAATCAATATGCTCATGGAGTACCTACTGGGTACTAAATAATAATAATATAAAAATAATGGCCCCAGCAACATATTGCAGGAAACATGTATATTTTTGAAAGCATTGTTTTCATGAATTCAACATTTGCTGCCTTTTTGTTTCTTAGTTGTATGCCTCGTTTTTGTTTTTAGCGGTTTTCAACAAACAAAATCACTTTTGGGTCTCAAAAACATATATCAAACATATAATTATAGTGTTTCAAACATGTTATATTGAATAGCAAACACAATGTGTTTGGGCATAAGTATGGTTTATTTGCGATAAGCTTCAAACACGATATATTTGAATCCAAACAACAACAAAATACAGATTTTTCAGCGTGTATATATAATAGAGGCAATGCGCTGACTCCAGGCCAGCTGGAGCGCCAGCTCCAGGCAAGAGGTACTAGATGCCACCTTTGCAACGGAGCACTTGTATGGGTTGATCAGAGAGTGGAATGTCCTTGATAACAATTCTGAAGTAGTTAATCGCAATGTGAGGAAGACTGACTGGTACCTCTATGAAGGACCTGTAAAAGTTGTTTGGGAATTGAAACACCTATGAAAACAAGGTGCGTAGATAATGGCATAGATAATGTTGCAGACAGTATCACTAGTGCTGTCAACTAGTCGCTACAAATCTCTTGCCCAAGATCAAAGTCAAGGGGAAGAAGATGCCACCCTGGTGGAGTGGAGAATGTGAGAATATAAAGAAGACATGCCGACGACTGTTTAACAGGATCAAGTCTTCGACAGATAAGCAGGACTGGAATAATTACAAAGTTGATCTCATTTCCCTGACAACGCGCTGAACGAGAAGGTCACTGCAGGAGAATATAAATATTTTTCCCCATAACATCCCATCAAGGGATTGGGGAGTGCTGCTCACAACCAGTA
Organism: Phaonia tiefii; assembly: GCA_963931995.1. Lineage (NCBI taxonomy): Eukaryota > Metazoa > Arthropoda > Insecta > Diptera > Muscidae > Phaonia > Phaonia tiefii. Next base: position 150,801,469 of record OZ008371.1, read on the forward strand.
AGCCGTGTGATTTCTAGTTTTACACCGGTTCCGGCCGGTATTTTGAGACATTTTCATAGCTAAGTACTCGATAGTGTCGCCGTCATTAAGCGAAGGAACCGCCGTCGAAAGAAATGTAAGGTGGTCAGAGCAGGAATCGAACCCATGTTCTGATGTACAAGAGTCGCGCACACTACCATTGCACCACTGATGGCAGATGAACTGACTCCTCATATATTAGAAGCTGCCATTGACATTTTTACCAAATCCAGGCTTAAATAGGCTATCGGCAGCTTCAAACTCTTTAAGTCACCGGGGCCCGTCATGGTATCACCAGCGGAACTTCAGGCTGTGGCCGACCTATTGATCTGATAAAGTTATGTATCGCGTGTATAAACTTCAGGTACAGGAATACAGTTCTCATAAGTATAAGTGAGTTGTTCATCGACTGCCACTAACACTTAATCTAACCTAAGCTTCCGTTCCAACCAAGCGTTCATAAAGATATGTCCATAGATCTGAAATAGCTAAGCGGTTTGCTACGAACCACGATAATTTCTTTTCCAAAATATTTTTTTTGGAAACTATGTCTCTTACAATAGAGATATAGTATAGTCTAGAGTTTGAATCAGGAAATTTAATATTATCACTTCTTAAAATACAAACTGAATAAATAAATTGTACCCTAGTTAAAAACTAAATATGTTTACCTACTGTTGCATACTTTTAGACTAATTTATAAAATTCAATATGCTGCATACCTATGTGGGGGAAAATTGACACTCAATTTCACCTAGTTAAAATGTAATATGCTGCATACTTTTGGGTAAATAATTAATGAAAGGCTAACATTAATCATTTATAAAAAGTGTCCTAATAAAAGTGCACGATTTAAATTTGTGGCAACTCTGTAATTTGATAGCGGTTGGCTACTGCAACGGATTAGCCGTCAGCATCGTTCAGATGGCCATCCACACAATTGCTGAGGATGCAATGATACAGTGCATCTGATTGCCTCTAAAGGCAGGGCAGAGCAAAAGTAACCCCTCAAGATTTGATAGAGCCGTGCTTGTGTTTAAGGCCAGACAGAATAATAGTTGGTGAACTCAGTGCAGCGGAAGCTTTTGGTTTTCTTAGGGCGTTTTGGTGATAACCTTGACGATGTTCCCTTTCAAAAAGCTACTGAATACAGACCGCAACCGCGTCAGACAGAATAATAGTTGGTGAACTCTGTGTAGCGGACGCTTTTGGTTTTCTTCGGGCGTTTTGGTGATAACCTTGAGGATGTTCCCTTTCAAAAAGCTATTGAATACAGACCGCAACCGCATCTAAATATAAATCATGATCAACGAGTTTTTATTGCCGCAAATTGATGAATTGGGATTAGAGGACATGTGGTTCCAATAGAACGGCGCAACTGTACGCTCAGCATATGGGACAATGGACATTGTCAACGATTCGTTTGTGGGTCGCCTAAATCCTCGTTTTGGCGATTTGCAGTGGTCGCCAAGATCGCACGATTTGACTGTTCCAGGATTCTTTCTTTAGTCCCATTTCGATGTGAACCAGCCATAGACTCGGGAAGCTCTCGAAGAGAATATTTGACAACAGTGCGAGAACCTATCGCCTGTAGTTATCCCCAATACTATTAAAAATGCGGTAAAAAAGAACCTGAAGGAAGTGCTCTAAAATGAAGTACAATTGCCAATAGTATTTAAATTATTTTGAGTTTGCATATGTAGTATTAAATTAAACTAATAAATTATACTTGTCATGTAATTAATTTTCCCCATGTATGCTATACAACAAACTCGAGGAAAATTTCGAGTTTTGTTTCTTGTTTTATAAGAGGCGAGTTTAATGCCCACTCTTATAAGGCCGGAGGGTTTATTTTATATGAAACAATCGATAACCTGTTCAAATGTGCTGTTTCACGCCAGAGGGATTACTACATTACAACTTTGGGTTTTTCAAACATTAGCAGCAAGTTATTAAACCCTAAAATCCTTTGCCCAAGTCCGTCCGTTTCAACGTATTGAAAGTCTCAAAGGGTCAAGGTATCAAGAAGAGTTTCAATAAGTTCTAATTTTTAGCAGGATTCTATAAATTTCAGTTTGACGTTCAAACTAGGATTTGATTTAATAAATCATCCACAACATTTACTTTTACTCTTTTTAGTTATTACTTTTGTTGCATACTTTTAGGAAACACCTAATTTCTTATCATTTTAATGGTTGTATCGACAATTGTTTGCAAATTTTTTTGCTGATAGGCTATTTTGTGTTCAACACAACGATATGGTTTCTGATTTTGGGGAGGTCAAGCGTGGGGTGCCTCAGGGTTCCATTTTGGCCCCTCATTTGTATAATATTCTTATGAGTGATTTTCCGCATAATACTCCTAGTTCTACTGCATTGTTGTACGCCGATGATAGCCTTTTATACGCGCACAATTAGTCACCAATTGCTGCCTTGCGTGCTGTTTCTACGCATCTTATGGAAGTTAAAAGGTTTTATGACCTCTGGGGGATACGGATAAATGTGGGGAAAAGCGAGGCTATTTGTATTCGCAATGCATCGGGTAAGTGTAAATATTTTCTTGTTCCGGAAAGCAAACAGTTAAAGCTCTTTTTGGATGGCGAGGAAATTCCCTTCAAAGATGGGATAAAGTACTTAGGTATTAATTTCGATAAGTTGTTGAAATTTAATAAGCATGCTAGAAGTGCACTGAGAAAGGGGTACAAAATTCTAGGAATGTTTTCAAGAATCTTAAAAAACAAGGAAATGCAACGCAGCTTAAAACTTCTAATATATAAAACGTGTTTGAGACCAGTCGTATTGTACGGGTTTCCAATATGGTTCCACATATCTCCTACCGTGATGAGAGAAATTGAAATTTTTGGGAGAAAGATTTTAAGATTCTGTATTGGGAAAAATGTTGAAGCTGTCTGTAAGCGCTACTCAAATTCGTTTGTATATGAAAACTCGAAAGTCACGCCAGTCGGTATTTATGTTTGGGATATTATTGAAAGATTTGCTAACAGGGTAACAACTCACGAGAACGAATTTGTCTCGAAAATTTACGATGCCCAAAGAAATTTTAGTTGGTCGAATATAAATTATTTATCCCCTTTGGGATATCTTAATGAACCTTTGCCAAATTATTTACACTGCCATACCTATACGCCATGCTTTTTATGATAAAACTCTTCCTGCCACGCATCGTGGCTAGATTTTTGCTCTTCAAATTGAAAGGTTTCTATCTTTCGATCCTTATTTAGTAGTTATTTAAGGTTATTATTTAAGTTAGTTTTAGTTTAGTTTTAGTAAGTATTAGTTGTAGTTATAAGTATACTATTTGGGTGAAACACTCATGTCAAAAGTAGCTCCGGGAGCAAGGGCGTATTTGTCTGTATGATAAAATGTATATTTATATAGTTACCAATAATTATTAAAAAGTATGGAACTGTTATCTTGTTTTAAATACAATTAGGATAATACATTATAGTCCTAAGAAACTACTTGTAAACTTAGGGTAAGCATGTTTCTTAATTTGTTTTAAAAGAGGCTCAATAAATCTAACTTTAACTTTAACATTAATGGTTGTAAATAAAATTCTTAAAATTTTTGTAGTTACCTGTATCAAATCCCACACAGCATTCAATCACCCACAGCATTTACTTTTACTACTTTTAGTTATTACTTTTGTTGCATACTTTCAGGAAAAAACTAATTTCTCCTCAGTTTAATGGTTGTAAATAAAATTCTTAACATGTTTATAGTTACCTGTATCAGGCTTTATCTTAATGTTTCCAACACTTCCGAGAATTTCAAACAAACACAATTTTAAATAAAAATTGAAAGACAATCTTCAGTATAATTTATTTCCACAAAAGTAACTATTAAGCTCCTACGCTTTAGGACCCAAAGAGTGTACTAAGAGGATTATAAGGAGCTTTTCTGGTATTCTAATGACATTCTAAAATGTTTAACAATATCATTTGTTGCAATTTTGTGACAATTAAATGCAATTTGAATACAACAATGAACACACATTTTTGTTAAAATCTTAGCAACAATGACAGGAAGCATTGTGAAGACACAAAGCACTAAAAGAAATATGAATTCTACTAAGTGAGAAAATAGAATAAAACATCAATCATACACACAGACACACACACAGCCACACTCGTAGACAAAAGTATCACATTTGCTTTCTCATATGCACTCACACACAAACACAACGACAACAATAAATTGGAACGATTAGAAAGGATATGTACATGTCAATTTAAGAGAGCTGTGCAAATAAACTCTTCATGAAACTCTGGGTGATGTGATGCATGTCGGTCTTAAAATGTCTATCCTAATGTATGTTTAGAGGTATATGTCTTCTCCGCTCCCTTGATGCAATGAAATTCGATAAAAATGACTACAACAACGGGCAGGAACGACAAGGACATAAACTGCTGACAATTCACAAAAATGATTGTTGTTATTTTAGCAAACTAGACACGTTCATATCACTGGATTTGTGCTGCCAGGGAGAACAACACCACCCAGCCCATTTCCACCACTAACCACGTAGTACATATTTGTTGCAAAACCCTGCAAGTTAAATGCAATGCTGAGTAATGACATCCAATCCCCTGCCCCAAAAAACATCAACCAACCATTTCCAAAGTATTCAACTGGAATCGCTCTAATAGTAGTGCTAAATAAACAGAACAACATATCAGTATGACATTTCATGTAGAATTTTGGCAAATACAACATTGTCTGGTATGTTTGAAGGTGGGAAAAACGTCAAATGTGACAGCTGCTGTGTGGTGAAGCAAGGAGAAATAATACCTCCGCAGAATTTCATCAAAAGGACTGTGGAGGCAATGGAATTCAAATCATTCTTATGAGCGCCTAAAAGGCTGCAATGAATGTTGCCTTCGATACGAAATTACAATAGCCATTCTATATTAACTGGTGGCAAAACAGTAACTAGTAACAAAAGGGTCTACGAATGTGAAACAGTGTGATATTCTAATTTAATTAGAATATAATAAAGCAGCGCATATGGTGCTGCTGTAGGCACTTGCAATGAATGAAACATTTCCATGGATTGACTGATAAATATAGAAACTTAAGATAAAGCTTAAAATGTCGGTCAAAAACAGGCAAATAATAGCGCTGACTTCCTGTATCCTGTAGGGGTATCTGGTATATGGTGTATAAAGCGTGTGCCAGAAATTAAAAACACGACAAAGATCCTAATCCCAGAACAATCCATAGCAATAGAAAAACTTCGCAGCGAAGATTAGACATAGGTCAAAGTGAAAATTGTACCAAGCTATGTAGGAGCTTGGTATTCCTGCTAAGTTGACACTCCTTTGTAGAATGACACGACACGAAATCTTCAGTAAATATTGGTAAAGATCTCATCGAACTATTTAGTACGAGGCGAGGCCTCAGGCAGGGAAACACCCTATCATACGATCCTTTCAACAGATTAACTGAGAACATAGAGAGAAAAGCTGCAGTCAACACGAATAAAACTGTCAGCAGCAACAGTCACAAGCTGCTCGCGTATGCTGATGATTTGGACTTCATTGGGCGAAATCTGTGAGAAGTTACTTCAGTATTTTCGAGAATTGAGAAGAAATTAGCAAAAATGGGGTTAGCTGTATCGTATGTATGGTATGGGTTCTAGACATTGTATTAAGACTTGGAAGGTTCGAAACGTAATGGGATACATCCTTGATATTCTTGTATAATGTATCCAATAACCCTTCGTTCATTCTTTCTCTGAATTTCAAGACCTAATTGTTATTTTAAATATTTTCGGTAATTACGGCTCAAGGACAAAAAAAAACACATGTTTCTATTCCAGAGCTCCCAAAATTTGAAACTTTCCAGAGTTCTGGCCATTGTTATAAACCTGGAAAGATATGTCAAGTTAGATAGAAGTGGCTGTCACTATTGACACGCTTAGTCCATTCAGGTCTTTTGTGATTTCAAGGGATGTCATATTCCGTCCCCATCGTTGAACCTGAAAATTGACCTGGTATGATTATGGGGCTTTTAAACCATATGACATCCCGACCCGATGTTATCGGATGTGGCTGAAGAAGACACGTACTTCAGTCCCTGACGAACCAATTAGTGCTTACAAAAAGGTTCTAAGATCATTCAGCTTAAATTCTCGAATGTCTGTTAGGTACACGCTGAAAAATCGATGTTTTTTTATTGTATGCATGCAAATATATCATGTTTGTAGCTTGTCGCAAATATAATATACTTGTGTCCAAACATATTGTGTTTGCTATTCAATATAATATGTTTGGGACACAATTATTAATAGATTATAATATATGTATTTGTGACCACCATGAGGATTTATTTGGTTGAAAACTGCTGAAAACAGAATGGTGACATAAAATAAAGAAACAAAAAGCAGCAGATCTTAAATACACGAAAACAATGCTTGAAAACATGTACATGGTTACTGCAATATATTTCTGTGGCCGTTGTTTTTCAGTGTGTATGAAGTAAGAACCTATCTATTGTATCCTACTCATGCAAATTGCCAGATAGTAGCATTTGAGATGTTAGACGCTCTCGTCCTCCTCTTCATTGTCAAAGTTTCTGCAGTAATCATGAGCCGAGATTCCAAGATTACACTCGTGTCTACCTAATAAACAGTGTCCAGTGAATACATCTACTACACGCTGAAAAATCTGTTTTTTTTGTTGTTGTTTGGATGCAAATATAAAGTGTGTTTGGAGCTTGTCGCAAATATAATATACTTGTGTTCCAACATATTGTGTTTGCTATTCAATATTACATGTTTGAGACACAATGATTAATATGTTACTGTATACATGTGTTTGCGACCCACATATATTTATGTTTATGATACAAACACAGCTGTATTTGTTGCTCTGTCTATGCTCTCTCGAGAGCAATACAATAAAAGAGGGGCAACGAGAGAGCCTGTCTTGTAATTTCGCATCTGTATTTTTGCATTATTCTTTGTCAGTGAATCGTAAATATTCTTGAATGTGCGAGCAAATTGCAGATGAAGTCAGTGTTTCTTATTTTGGCTGATGTATTGCGTTTTAGTTTCATGTATTCAGTCATCAATCGTTCATTGGACAGAGGACATCAAAAGCTGTTGATCAGTGAAAGAAGAAAAGAAAGAAGAAATGTGAGAAACGATTTTGAGGAAAGAAACTGGAAAGGGCAACAACGTGAAGTCCTTTCTCTATCCGAGCCTTTACTGAGAAAATCGGAACGGCGGACCATTTGTGAAATAAACGCTTGGCTTGCATGAACTAGATTTGTATATAAATATATTCTTTGTGTACCAACGCGTAGTGATAACCAACGCATAGCTGAAATCTTCCGAAAACAAAAACGTGAGAGACAACAACAAAGAAAGTAGAAGCAAAAGAGCAGCAGATTCTCATTTCATGAAAAAAAATAAATAATGCATTCAATGCATCTAAATGTAAAGAAGGCCGTTTGAAATCTTTTAATTTGTTGTGTTAATTATTTATAAATGTGGATTTATATTGATAAAATTAATTATAATAAATATATATATATATATTGAAATCAAAGAATAATTCATTTTTAAACATTATTAAGTTTGAGGGGAAATACGCATATGTTTCCACGTAAAAATATACATGTTTCCCAGTAAACATGATGCTGTTTACATTTAAATACAAGTGAGTTTAGGACTTGCAAACATATTAATGTTTGAAGTGCGTTCCAAACATATATATGATTCCTGCAGAATATGTTAGAGAGGAGTGTAGCAAAGCGATGTATTGTCTAAGATATATTGTCTAACGTACGATTCAGGTCATAACTTGGACAGTCTTGCCTGGTGATCCTGCACTTTTGGCCTCCAGACCATTAGTCTTTCGGATGTCTGAATGATTCGAGTTTAAGCAAGAGCTTCCATGCAGACAGGGGCTCCATATCCAGTGAAACAGGTCCCTAATCTCGCCAGCTGGTTTACTCCATGGTTCCTTGGATGTTCTTGTGGCCTGGCCCCCATATAAGGTAAATATCTAACTGCTTGACCATCTCATTCAGAAATGTCCGGCAGTTGCGGGCAGGAATACAGACTGCAAAGATTTGAAAGCTGGCTGATTGTCAGAGTGGATGTTGATATCCCTGACAGTGATGACGTCTCGTTCCAGGCAAAGGGCAACTTCGTCTGTTATCATACCTTCAGTCTGAAAGACAGTAGTCACAATGGCGTGGTAGCCTTTTGTACAAGGTCTAGATCCACCGCTTTAGTATAGACTCTAAATCACAAATTTCCATCTGCTTTCTAGCCGTCTGTGTTGAAGCGTCCAATACCTTTTGTAATATGACATGCGTTCTTTCCAGTCTTGCCTATATGTGATATGAGTCAATAAGTTTCTCCCTAAGGTAGAAGTGGGTGTCATGTAATCAACTTCTATTGTGAAATGCCGGAGATATTTTAAAATCATCCCATGACTATGAGGATGAGGAGGATAATCTCGGGCGCTATTGGTTCTGCAGTAGCCTTTCAGGATTCGTTGACAGTTGTGTCTTTCGGATCCTTCACGTGCCAAACACAAGTAATGTGGCAAGAACCGACGGTGAGATTTGTAGGAATATTGACCGTGACTGAATTTCAAACGATCTCCACCGCAACTGATAAGCTCGATTGACGTCCTAGCAATCTATAAGTTATAATATTTTTGGATGATAGGGGATTGATTACTACCGAATGTGTGAGTACAACCATGGAACGATTGCTATGACATTATACTATAGAGGCTTTGATAGTGGATACATTTAATTTTGTTTTAGGATTTGGGAGTAATTGACTTTAATGCATTACGTCCTTGTGTGTCCTGTACTCTAAAGTTTATTGCGTCCCAAAGTCGTTCATCCGTTGTGAACCTGAATTTAAAGGATACGGTTTCTCTTTCCCCAATGTTATTGTTGATGATTTGTGGACAAAATAAGACACATTTTTGAACGAATTAACATTCTGTATCATATTGAAAAACGACACAACATCGGATCGATTAAGTAAAGGGTTTTTCAACATAGACGCTACAAAAGTAAATAGATAGGGACAGCAAACGACGCCATATTTTTTCCCGCTCTTTTGACATTTCTCTTCAGTAAGGTTTGCCATTTCATCATGGAAAGATATACGAGCCAACAACGAGTCGAAATTATAAAAATTTACTACCGAAATTTGGAGTCAGTGGCCTCAACTTTAATTTATGGTCGTCATAATCGTCCTACCAGATCAACAATTGAGCGTCTAGTGGAAAAATTTGAATCCACAGGCACAGTACAATATGTTCCCATGCCAGTGAGACAAAGAAGTGACCGTAGTGTCGAGAATATTGCTGCCGCTTCAGTTCAAGAAAGCCCAAATGTGTCTCTCACACGTCGTTCTCAAGCGTTGGGCATCTCTGTGACGTCGTTGTGGCGAATTTTGCGAAAAGATCTTGGCCTACAGACCAAATTGTCGCAAGAACTGAATCCGCTTGACCACCATAAGCGTCGTATGTTCGTGAATTGGGCTGAGCTACAACTTGAAAATGTTTCGGATTTTCATCGGAAAATCATCTTCAGCGATGAGGCTCACTTCTGGCTGAATGGCTTCGTCAATAAGCAAAATATGCGTTATTGGTCAGACAGCAATCCACACGTAATCCATGAGTCATCATTGCATCCCGAAAAAATTACGGTTTGGTGCAGTTTATGGGCCGGCGGCGTCATTGGGCCGTACTTCTTCCGTGATGATCAAGACCGGCACATTACTGTGAATGCGAATCGCTACCGTTCAATGATAACCGAATATTTTTGGCCCCAATTGGATAATATGGACTTGGAGGACATGTGGTTCCAACAGGACGGCGCCACAAGCCACACAGCGAATGCCACAATCAATTTATTGGAAACCAAGTTTGGTGAACGTGTTATCTCAAGTCTATGGTCTATGCCAACAACCCAGCGACGATTGATGAACTTCGTACGAATATCGAACGTGAAATTGCAGCAGTATCGGCCGATTTATGCTTGAAACCGTCGAAAATTGGGTTCAGCGTCTGGACTTCTGCAAGCGTGCCCGTGGTGGCCCTGTAAAAGAAATCGAGTTCCATACATAATGGCATCGAAAGTACTTTCACAGGAATAAAGAATTTCATTGGCATCTAAAACCGGTTTTGTTTTATTTAAAAAGCGCTCTTATTGAAATACCCGTTATATGATTCTATGATAAGTGTTTCCAAAGTTAGTACACGCTGAAAAATCTGTCGTTATTGGTTGTTTGGATGCAAATATAATTTGATTATAGCCTGTCGCAAAAATAGTATACTTGTGTCCAAACACATTGTGTTTGCTATTTAATATCAAATGTTGGAGACACAATAGGTTATAACATATGTTTCTGTGAGCTAAATGCGGCTTTGTTTGCTGCAAACAAAAACGTGATAGACAATAATGAAACAAAAAAGCAGCAGATCTTCCATTCATGAAAACAATGCTGCAATATGTTGCTGGGCCCGTTTTTTTTTTGCGTGTACAAGCGAATCTGTCAAAACTCCGTAGAAAAGTTTGAATTTCATAAGATTCCAGCACAATTGCTCCATATTTCACTACTCCAAAGACCAAAGTGCTACCTTTTTTTTAACTCCCAATATTTTAAATTCCTTGCGGTGTAACAAAATGTACCTTACCAGCCTCCCATGGAATCTCACACACATCAATGTAGCTACTCTACCTATACCTTAATCCAAGCGATCATTATTCAGAGCTTTTTATGTTCAATTCAATTCCAGTTGTTTGCAGTCCTTGGAATAAATAAATTCAATTTATAACATATGTTTCCTTGATCCTTTGCTCATATTTTCCCCTCTTCCATAAACATCAAGATTTAACAAACATTCAATTTGATTCGGTTAAATATAATCCTTCCATTGAATACTAAATAAATAAAGTTTAGTTTTTGTTTCCAAACCGAAATTGAATTTGTGTTGCTGGTAGTGCTGTCGCTCTGTTGCTGCTGGTCCTAGGAAAAGCATCAGCAACAAAGGGAATTTTGAGTAAATAAATTCTTTTGTTAACTCATGGCGAAGTGAATAGACCGGACCCAATAGAGCGCAATGGCCAAAGTGATAAATACAATTCGAATAACAGCATCGCTCAAAGAAGGGGTGGAAGCAGGAATAGGTGCATGTTCCACTCCTTCTCACCCAAGTATAGCAATAAAAAACAGGATAACAAACAGAGAAACAGAGAAACAAAAGAAACTCACCTCGGTACAGAATTGACAGCCACATTGGTGTAATATAGTCGAGTTGCTGGCATCCTCGACATCGATAAGACACAGCTTACAGGTGAACAATTCAAAGGGACGTGATGCAACTGCACTCGGTCCATGGTTGGCATTCGTTGTTGCATTGCCATGCAATATGTTGGCTATTATGGATTCCAGCGAGGCTGCTGATGCCGATGCTGATGCAGCTGTGACCACCAATGCATTCGCTGAGGTTGATGGAGTCACGTTCGTGGCTACACCAGTACTTGATGTTATGCCCAACAATCCACTGTTATTGTTAGATACACCATCAATCACGTCACCGTCAGCCGGGCGTTGCTCGTCTTTATCCGGGTGCTCTAGTTTTGTTAACGTTTCCATTTTTGATGTTGTCGGTGTTGGCATTTTCATGAGTGAAGTGACTGTAAGAGGAGTGGATAGCTTTGCCATTTCCATGGGGCCAGGAAGAAAGCGTACATCTTCCGCTCTGGCGGCAGGAAAGGGTGCAGATGCAGGAAGTGCTAATGTCAGGGTCGGGGATGCAGGAGGTGGAGGACTTGAGTTTTCGGTGGGTGGTGGCGGTGTTGTAAGCTTAATGGTGGAAGCGGTTGTTGCTGTGGGCGAGGTCAGCGATGGTGTTCTACTACTGGCCGAGGTGTTATTTGAGTTTCGCTGGCAACCTCCCAGTGACGCCGCAACTGCCGCCGAGGAGAAGGATGTTCGACTATTGCGCTTCACCGCGAAATGGAGGCCGGCTTCGACCGATCCATCCCGACTGTGACTATAGATACTACTTATATTACTACTGCTTAGATTACTAGGATAACGCTGGTGTTGGTGGTGTTGATATTGATGTTGGGAAAAGTGCGTCGCTTGCTGTTGGTGCTGCTGATGCTGATTATGATGCTGATGCGTATGATGCGGATGCTGATTGGCCAATGTTGAGCTATTAAGCGAATATCTTGATGTTGAGGCGGCCAGTGACAAGAGGCTGGAACATCTTGAGCAAGTGTTATTCATGCTGGATACGCTATTCCTCAGTCGATTCAATGGACGTATTTGCTCCACCCCACTAGCACTAAAGATTCCGCTGCCCGTGTGAGACAAACGTTGCTGCGACTTGCTAGCTATTGTTCCGCCGCCATCAGCGCCACATCCGCTGAGAGTGGGAGAACAAGGCGAGGTGTTTTGGCGCGTTAAAGCTATCACTGTCTCACATTTGCGCAAACCCGTATAGTGTACAATCGATTGGGATTTCTCTTGGTGTAGGCTGATTGCACTTCCCTCACGCCGCATGATATTCCACAGCTTCTGTTGCATGACATTCAACGATGAGGTACTGCCCGTTTGTAAACCCCGATCTCCGTGGCAATTTGCTAACTTCTCGCGACTGCTGTAGGCGACATTATAGTCCTGACGCCCGGATGGGTCCCGCAAAACCACCATATTTTGATCCGAGGGTGTTCGAGTAATAGTAATTTCCGGTGACGAAGGTATTTGACTACTTTCTGCCTCACCCATTGCATTGGCTGGAGGCGCAGCGACGACACTATCACTGCCATTAGTTCGTTGAGCCACTGAGGGCCGCAGACCCACCAATGATTTGAGAAAGTTACCGAAGCGTATCCGCCTAGGTTGCGAGCCCCCAGCAAGCCCCAAAGAGCCTGCATGAGGGCCCTCCAAATCATAATTCGGAAATCCCTCAACGGCCGCAATATCTCCGCCAGCGCCAACACCAACCCCACCTCCGTTGAGACTAATTCCTTTGGCCGTGTGAAGACCTCCCTTGACAGCGGAATTCCTTGTGTGTTGTAGGGCTAACTTTGAGGGGTTAAGTTGCTTGACCAGTGGTTCTCCTCCGTCGCCGCCACCGCCACCGCCGTCACCACCACCTCCACGTTTATGGTTACCCGTAGGCAAGTGGGTCTGGATGTTAATGTTGTTGCGAGACTCGAGCAATGCCTCGCGTTCGTTGTCTGTGGCTGGCGCTGTAAGGGACGAAGAGTTGAGATCGTGCTGGCGGTGATATTGTTGGATGTTTGATTTCTTTGTGGTGGCCAGATTGTGGACTGGCGAGGAATCCTGAAAGAATATATGAAATTAAAGAGAGACGATTATTTGACGCGAATAATCAAGGGAATAGAAAATTGTTAAAAAACAAAACAAAACTTAAACAAACTAAATTAAAATATCAGGCCTTAACCAAAATGCGCACTTGTTCCAAGCGTAATGTTTCGGTTGTATGAACTTTATACAAAGTTCCTAAAGTACTCCACAGTGTTGAAAACGGGAACTTTGCCAGTGCGGAAGAGAGAGATGAATAATCTTTGACACATTTTCCGCATCTTACACAAATGCGTATTTTGGCTGGGCACTAGTACGATATCCGAGGCACCTCAAATCAATAACTTTTTTTTGAACACTCCAAAATCAACCGAAAATATTAAGTAAAAGCTATCGATAAATCGCTAAGTTATCGATATTACTGGGGGGGATAAAGTTTTAAAAAATCGATAACTTTTTTTATTACTTTATTTCATCAAATAATTGTTTTCTGTAGAAAACCGCAAAATAAGCCAAAGTATTGTATACAAGATGTCGATAACTGACTTATCGTAGTTATCGAAATAACTGGGGTCAACGTTTTAAAAAATCTATCATTTTTTTTATCAGATAATTGGGTTTTTGTAGACAATAAGATGTTTCTAAAATAATTTTTAATTTTTAGTTCATTTTACTTGATTGTTTATTTTGTAAAAGTTTAAATTTATTTAATGTATTCGATATCTTTTATGGTGTTCTTAAACAATTATCAAAAAGTTATAGATTTTCCTAAACTTTAATCTTTTATTTAAGTTTTCGCTCTTATTTAGGGGCGTGCTACCCAAAAATTTTCTCCAATTGAGGGGCCTCGGAACTTATACTCTCCCCGATCTTCTGACAGATTTGCATAGTAAACCAATGTTAATAATACAATTTGTGGGTAGAGTACGACATCTAAGGCCTCTCGATCCGATAATGACGGAAACATACCCTCAGAATAAGACGGGAAAATTAAAGTATTGTTTTCGATAACTCGCCTTGTTATCGATATATCGGGGGTTGACGTTTAGAAAAATCGCTGCCAATGCAGTACCACAGAACGTTTAGAAAAATCGCTGCCAATGCAGTACCACAGAATTTCGACATATACTATGCATCTTAAACGTTCTACCTTCCGCACATTATCCGCATTATGACGACATGAGAAGTTCCAAATTGACAGATATGTACTTAATTTAGCGCATATCCTGCTCGGCTTAACTACTAGATTACATTGTATTGAACCAATTCGTTATGCAAACTTCAATCGCTTAGTCAAGGCTGACTCATGAGCCTGTGTCGGAAAAATCTCGCAGAGCCCATACATTATTTCAACGTAAACAAAGGATCGTAGTTGCTATCAGTGCGTAACGGGAAATATAAGTGTGAAAAGGTAATACCCTTCCATGATCTAAAGGCAGATTATCCTTTCGATCACCATAAACGTGCAGCATATGGAAACAGCAGTACAATTGCTTACTTGCTTCATCTCTTGATTACTAAGAGGCAATAAAGTAAGCAGTTCAATAAATGTTTGCTAAAAAAAAGCAGTAACCTAAGTAGTTCGATAAACGTCCCTAATGTCCAGATTACTTCCTCGCTGGCTTACGAAGAAGATTCAAAATTGCGCATTGACTAAAACCTTGAAATTGATAGTTACCTTTTGGAACAGGAAAGCTAAAGATAGGTTGGTTACATCGGTTTAGCAAATGGTTGGGTACTGTATAGGTTTCTAGCATATTTATACAGATCCCGAAATTCCGTTTCGTGGACCCAAGTCCGTTAAACTACACCCACAAAATAACCGAGTTTACAGGATGTCACAAACGTATTCCATGGCATCAATAGCATCATCATCATCACAACCAAATTAGAGGTTGTCACAAACAAATGAGAGGTTGTTGCAACTATATTACAGGTTGTCTTAGTCAAATTAGAGGTTGTCACAAGTAAATTAGAGGTTTCACAACCGTATGACAAGTTGTCACAATCAAATTAGAGGTTTCCACAACCAAATTAGATGTCCCCACCAAATTAGAGGTTGTCACAACCAAATTAGAGGTATCACAACGAAATTACAGGTTGCCACAATCAAATTAGAGGTTGCCACAACATAATTGAAGGTAGTCAAAACCAAATGAAAGGTTGTCACAACCAAATTAGAGGTTGTCACAACCAAATTAGATTGTCACATCCGCACTAGGGGTTGACATAAATTATTAGATGTTGATTCAACCATATTTCTGTTGTGGGGGCTAAATTTAGTTGTGACAACCTTAATTCAGTTGTGGCAACTGCAATTTTGTGGCAACAGTCGAATTTACGGTTGCTACAAACTTTTTCCAAACAATGAGTTTGTTATGTGACGTCATAATCCGCCTGTACATAATTTAAGTACAAATTTTTTGTCTATTACTCACACCGAACATTTCAACTAGCCAGCCTCACTCGTAAACTATCACACTCACTGACAAACACACATGTTCTGTCGACGGTGTATAATAAATGTACATAGCAGAAACAAAATTGTTTCAGTGGTCATGCAAGAATGAGTGCTTCGCTGTAATTCTCATTCGCGTCCATGCAGCCATAGTACTTAATACTGAAATTAACTAGCCTCACTAGCCAGTCAATTCCCAACGCACAACTCTAACATTTAAAGCTATCTGTTTTAAGACAGGAAACCCACTGGCTGTAGCGGCTTCGGCATACTATTCGATTATAACAGTTTCGACTGACTATTCCGTTATAGCGGCTTCCGCTGACTATTCGGTTATAGCGGCATCGGCTGACTATTATAATATAGCGGCTTCCGCTGACTATTCCATTATAGTGGCTTCGGCTGACTATTTGATTACAGCCACTTCGGCTGACTATTCCATTATTGCGGCTTCGGGCGACTATTCCATTATAGTGGCTTCGGTTGACTATTTGATTACAGCCACTTCGGCCGACTATTCGATTATAGTGGTTTCGGCTGACTATTCCATTACAGCGGATTCGGCTGACTATTAGATTAAAACCGCTTTTGCTAACTATTCGATTAAAGCGGCTTCGGCTGAATATTCGATTATAAGGGCTTCGGGTGACTATTCCATTATAGCGGCTTCGGCTGACTATTTGATTACAACCACTTCGGCTGACTATTCGATTGAATCGGCTTCGGCTGACTATTCGAATATTGCGGCTTCGGCTGACTATTCGATTATAGCGGGTTCAGCTGAGTATTCGATTATAGTTACTTCCCCTGAGTATTCGATCATAGCGGTCTCGGCTGAATATTCGACCACAGACAATTCTATTTTATTCACCGATTCTTCAACTACCGATGTCACTTCTCCTGTACCGATCCTGAGTTGTTCTCACCGTACCTGAACTATTCCTACCGGGTCAGAACACTGCAAACTGCACCCCAACCATTCTCAATGCATCTGTAGAGTTCATACCGAGCCAGTAACACCGATTTTGATCTGTCCAACCGAATCCGAATCATTCCGTGAACAATATACTAAGTTGCCGATTATCGTAAATCGACCAGCCTGCGAAGTATCTGGAGAATATTTCAAACCAAACTAGTCTTTTCAGGCCAAGACAACTGTTACCAGAATCAAGCCGAGACGAATGTTTTCAACGCCTGAATCTGTTGTTTATGTACATATATTAAATTATTTTTGTACCAATAAAGAACCTGAATTCAAACCCCCGGGAAAGGTTAAATTATACAGTTCTGATTTTGAAAGGTATAGTGGATCCTAACGAAAGGAACTGGATATGACTGAACCTATCAGAACCTTGGACATAACAACGTTACAACTTCTGTGACAGTATGTAACCCTTTTGTGAACACATCCCATCTGTAAAGGATAAGGACGAGGAACAACACCTAATATTGGAGAGGACTTTATGATATATGCTTTGTAAGCCTAGCATTAAGAGGATAATACCAATTGGCAAATCTCAGTCGTTATTATGACTATGGGATGGTCACTGGTTCATGACAGAAATCCAACTCGGATAGACTGTTAATGGAAGTGACATTCGAACTTCCAAATTAATACAGGTTCATACCCGCCTTCAGGTCATGTGATACAGTGTGGTTTCGCGGGGTTCCTCAGGATTGCTGAGATATAAATTACATGAGGTGTCATGGGACAACCGGTTGGAACGAAGACCCTTTCGCTATATTATGTAGTAGTTAGTTCCAATACACCTAAGGGGTCTGTTGAAAAATACTATAATTTAAATGGAGCTTTAAGAAAAGATACTTTTTGTAAAATGACAAACTTTTTTTAAGAATTTTTTTTATTGAATGTATTTTTTTTTTTAAAAAAAGTATATTTTTAGGTCCTTTTTGTACAAATACATATCATATTTTCCCGAAAAGGTCCTATCTTTAATGAGAGGTACTTCTTTTATTAAAAGCTAATGTTTTTTTTAAGAAAAGATACCATTTTTAATAAGAAGTACTTTCTGTAAGAAAAAGCCTAAGAGTATAATTTTTTTTTACAAAAAAGTACTTTCTGTAAAAACAGGTACTTTTTAAAGAAGTGGTACTCTTTTTAGGAAAAAGTTATTTTTTAAGGAAATTTACATATTTTCAGAAAGGCTACTTATCTCAAGAAAATAAAAGAAAATGCATTATTTTATTTTAAAGAAAATGTACTTTGAAGAAAAGTAATGTTTGTAAGAAAAGGTATTGTTTTAAGAGAAGGTATTTTTTTTTGAAGAAAAGGCTTTTTTAAGAAATAAGAATTTTTTTAGAATTGGTAATTTTTTCAAGAACAGGTACAATTTTAAGAGTGGGTACTTATCTCAAGAAGAGTTATTTTGTTTTACATAAAAGGTACTCTTTAAAGAAAAGGTAGTTTTTAAAGAAAAGGCAATTTGTTGTAAGATAATGTAGTTTTTTAAGAAAAGGTACTTATTTAAAAAAATTACTTTTTTTAAGAAAAGGTACTTTTATTTGAATTTGAATTTTGTTGACCGATTTTGTTAGTTTTTGGATGTATGAGAAATTCATACTACAAGCTTACAGTCATGTAAATACGTGGCCGGTAAATGCTTACAGTCATGTAAGCTTGTAGTATGGATTTCTCACACATTAACCAAAAAGGTACTTTTTGTAAGAAAATTTACTTTTTTAAGCAAAGGTACTTCTTTAAGATAAGGTATTTTGTAAGAAAAGGTACTCTGCTTAAGATGTTATTTGTTATTTTTGTTATTTTTTTAAACTTCTTTCACTTCGGCTTTTCTAAATTTACTTTTTATTCGGTTCAAAACTACAATATGTAATAGACAGGCACCACCTGTAAACAAGAAATTTCTCCCCATATGGTAGTCGAGACACAAACCAAACCAAAAGTAAGAATGTAAGAGCAAGTGTGCTGCCAAATGTAATTCCATGCTCAGGGTTGTATTTAATGAATTTGCCAGTCTTGCATTTTGTCTTTTCTAAATTTACTTTTTATTGGGTTGAAAACTACAATATGCAATAAACAGGCTCCACCTAGAAAACCACCCGTTAAACCAAACCAAACCAAAAGTACCCAACATAGTTGATAATAATGGGTTGTAATAAAGTAGTTAAAAAAAAGTAGTTTAAAATTTTCTCATTTAGCCCAGATTCCGCAACGTGCGATAAGGAACTTCGATCAAAAAAATATGGTTTTCCATTAGATCCCACGAAGCCAATGGGGAGAGCTTTTCACAACCAGTGAGCTGTGCGCGTTCTACTGATTGGGACCAACAGTTTCCCGCCGGCTCCGAATGGTATTTTTGAGAAGCTTTTTCGTGGCCTTCACTAAGCGAGGTGACCGCCGTCAAGAGATCGAACACACGTACTCATGTACAAGAGCCGCGCACACTACAATTGCACCACCGACGGCCACAGTGCTGAGATATATCTCATTGAAATCTGACCGATAAAAAAGGTACTTATTGCTTTTAGAGATTCTTTCCCCTGCCCCTTCATGGCATGTAATGGGAAACCATTTTGGGTTTTTAAAGTGAAATGGTTTGTTTGTGGTTTCGGATTTACTGATTGGGACCCACAATTTTATACCGGTTCCGATACGGTATTCAAAGCAAGCGTACCCTATAATGCCGTAACTTAGCCAAATGATCGCAAGAGTTATAATTGATTTTGTTTTACTGAGAGATAAGAACCTTAGGACTTTATGTACTTTATATACTTTGCAAACACTATACAGTGCGCCACGACCTCCAAATTGGCTGATTATTTCCAAATTGGCTGACCATTTTCAATCTCATAATCTCTTGACATTTTAACCTTTAACTCCTTTACCCTTTTCCCTTTTCAGTTCCCACCCACTTTAATCTTTTTCCATACTTTATGATCCCCTTTATAAATTTCCCCCTTTTCACTATTATACTCACCCTAGAATCGTGTTCTAGTTCCTCCTCAAGTGCACTATAGACGGGAGCGTACCAAGAGTACGCGTATTGTTTGCGTGTTGCAGTTGCCGTGTTGTTGGAGGAGCAAGGAGTGGCGTAACCAGATGATTGCTGCTGCTGCTGCAATTTCGTTTGCTGCTGCTGATGTTGCTGATAATTGTGATTATTATGATGGGGTTTATGCAAAACGGCTGAATTAGTATTGGAACCCTTGTTGCCACAACCACCAGGGATGTTGCAACTGTGTTGATGATGATTATTATTGGCAATGGAACCACAAGTGGATGTAGTCACCAGATTATTATTGTAATTTAGTTGTAAGCTACGACGATGTTGCTGATGATACGTGGCCGGTAAATGCTTCGTGGGTTTGCGTCTACTGCTATAATTCTCCTCGGAGAAGGAACGCAACGTTGTGGAATGTGGCAAAGAACGTCTCACATTTGAGTTGGTGTTGGATGAGGACGAAGACGAAGAAGACGACAATGTGTTTGACGAGGACGATGTGGTCGATACTGAGACGCCATTAAAATTATTATTTGTTTTTGATTGCAATTTATGTTGTTGCTGCTGCTGTTGATATGTTGCTGCTGTTTGTGACAAATCCTTTTTCGTGAAGATTAGGGATGCACTATTTTTATTTAAATAGATTGAACGTTGCCTATCCTTGACGGTCGCTTCGATGTTGGTCAGCAGGGGTTCCGTTTCCGACAAAGGCAAACAGTAGTTGTGTGGCTGTTGCTGTGGAAAGTCACTTGAATGTGGGGCGTTGTTGGTGCCGGTAGTACTGGATGGTGCTACTCTGCCCGCTATTAAGGGGGGCAATGATTGCGTGGGTGTTGTATCTGCTGGAAAATTTATAATGAAATTTTCAGCTGCATCATCGAAGGTGTTGCTGTACGAACTGTACGCTGTACTGCCGGTGTTATAACCCGTATTGTTGCTATGTTCCCTCGCCGATGCACTGGAAAAGTTTGCGAATCCTCCTCCTGCAAGGACGACTCCACCGCCTATACTGCCACAAGCAGTACTTAAACTAAGACTGCTGCTGTCGTCACTTGAAGAGGATCTGGAATACTGACTGGTATAGGAAAAGCGTTGACTGTTGGCCGAGTTGCTCGTTGGTGTTTGGCGATTGTGGAAAACTTCTCGACTCTCTGCTGTTGGAGTTCGAAACACTGACGTGTGGGAATCTTCACGTGCTGGTGGTGAGGTACTGAGATCAAGTAATTTCACGCCCGACAAATTGTCGTCTATATTGCCACCACGATGTATTAGTCTGGGCCGTTGTTGATGTTGCGGATGCTGCTGGTGCTGATAGAATTCGTTATAGAACACGGCAGAAGGTTGATGCACAGCTAAGGGCTCCAAACAGGGTGCTAATTGTTGTTGCTGCTGCTGCTGCTGGTGCTGTTGCAATATACTTTTTGTTGTGTTGATGTCTTTGATTTGGTGTTGCAGGTGCGATTGTGGTTGTTGGGTGAGGGGGAGAGAATGTGGTGGCACTTGTGCAAAGCAAGCGTTATTCAAATGATTCTCCACCAGCAGTTCGTGTTGCTCTAATTTTTGTGATTTGCGTGCAGCCGCTGTTGTCGCTGTGATTAAAGTATTGCAGTCGGCGATATTGTTGCTGGCTGTAGCGGGTGTTACTGGTGTTGCTGTCTGTAATTGCTGATGCTGCTGTTGTTGTTGTAAATGCTTATGGGGTATAAGATGTACTGTTGCTGATTGCTGTTGTTGCAGTTGTGATTGCTGTTGATGGTGTTGCAAACGGTTTGCCTCATTCTGTTGCAATGCAGTTTTTTGCATTGGTGGTCTCATCATTTACGCTTTGTAATAACGATTGGGAGTATTTAAACAAGTTGTTGTTCTTGTTGCTGTTGCTGCTGCTTAATGCAAAATGCAAATGTTGCATTTCAGTAATGGAAATTGTTGTGGAAGCCATTTTGTAAATGTTGTCGTTGTGGTGCTCCAGTGATATGAATCAAGTCTAGAAAATACAGAGAGAGAGAGAGAGATGAAAACTGTCATCACGAATGTATTTTACGTCAAGTTTACAAATTGTTAAATATCATCAAGAATTATGTTAACTTGTCAGCCAGTGATTTATATTTAAGGAAAAGAAAATAAAAAAAGAATTAGTTAAAATAAATTTAATGAAAGATGGAAAATAAGAAATAAAGTTAAAAATACTAACATCAAGGAATGTTTGAAAGCCCCTTCAAGTTAAAAAAAAGAAAACACAATTATAAAATAGTTCCACAGTCCATATGCAATTGAATCAAACAAATTTTAGTAATAAATAATATCAGGGATGATTTTATTATTTTTTTTATTTTATTATGACTTTGAATTTTATTAGTCAAGCTTGAGGCCATTCTATATCTCTATTAATAGAAATATAGTTTTCAAAAAGGAATTTTGTAAATGTATTCCTATGATTCCTGGCAAACCTCAGATCTTCATCAGCGGTTTTTTGAAATGATGCTATTGGACAATTCATCAAACTAAATGCAAACGAAATCTCATTTGAATTGAGAATCCGCCATTATGCAAGTGTTCGAAAAATATCGCAAGCAAAACACACAAGAAAACATTTGCAGAAACTTCTTTCTATCTCCAGAGCTGAAATAGCTATACGGTTTACCAGGAATAATATGAATACATTTGAAAAACTCCTTTTTGAAAACTATATTTCTATTAATACAGATAAAGAATGGTCTCAAGCTTGACTAATACATTTAAAAAGTAATAATTAATATTAATCACGATTAGGTTAGGTAGAATTGGCTGTCACTATTGACACACTTATTCCAATGAAAACAGTTGTGATACCACAGGACGTCATATTCCGTCCTATTCGTCGAACATTTAAATTTACCCGGAATCTTTAAATGTGTGGTTATGGCGCGTTCAAGCCGTATGATACCTCATCCCGATATTTCAGGATGTGGCTGAAAAAGAGACGAACATCAGTTCCTGGCGAACCAATTAGTACTCTGCCGAATGATCCTAAGATCATTCAGTTTAACTTCCTGAATGTCTGTTAAATCCAAAATGAAGTTACATCCAACATATTTCCTTCTACTTATGAGATGCTCGACGCTCTCTTCCTCCTCTTCATACCAACAGCTTCTAAAGAAACTATGAGCTGAGACTCCACATCTAGACTCGTGTCTGCCTACTAAATCAGTGATAACAGCTACTAGTATAGAGGTATTTTATCTAGGAATGGATACCAGGTTCAGCGTACGAATTAGGTCATAATTTGGCTAAACGTGCCTGGTGATCAGGCATTTTGTTCCACGAGATCATCCATCATTCGCATGTTTGAGAGATTCGGTTTTAAGCATGAGTTTTCATGCAGAAAGGGTGATACGCATATGCTCCATATCCAGTGGAACTGGTAAGGTAGTTCCTATTGTTGCCAGTTCATCTGATATATGGTTCCATGGAATGTTCCTGTGCCCCGGCAACCATACAAGCTGTATATCGAACTGCTTGGCCAGCTCACTAGAGGTGCGTGGAAGTTGTGGACACTTACTGAAGTCAGGAATGTAGATTGCAGAGATTTTATAGCAGCCTGACTGTTAGAGTACACGCAGAAAAATCAGTATTTTTCTGTTGTTTGGATGAAAATATAAAGTGTGTTTGAAGCTTAACACAAATATAATTTATATGTGCCCAAACACATTGTGTTTGCTATTCAATATTACATGTTTGAGACACAATAATTATTATGTTATAATATATTTTTTTGTGACTCAAATATGTCTGTGTTTGTGATGCAAATACAGTCGTGTTTGTTGCACTGTCTATGCTCTCTCGAGATCAAGAAAATATAAGGAAAACTACGGATAAACTACTGCGTTTTAGTTTCATGTATTCACTCATCAATGGTTCATCGGACAGAGGACATCAAAAGCTCTTGATCAGTGAAAAACGAATAAACGAAGGCTTGGACGGTTAAATGGTTTGTGATGTTGCTTTGGTTTTTGTGTATGTGTAAAGTGAGAAACGATTTTGAGGAATGCAACTGGAAAAGGCAACAGTCTGAAGCCCTCTGTCTGTCCGAGCCTTTACTGAGAAAATCGAAACGGCCCACCATTTGTGTAATTCCATATAAGTAGAATAAAAAACAAGAAATTAATCCACACTTGGCTTGCATGAACTAGATTTGTACATTGTTTGTTTAGCAACGCATAACTGAAACCTTCTGAAAACAAAAACGTGAGAGACAACAAAGAAAGGAGAAGCAATAGAACAGCAGATTCCCATTTCATGAAAAAAAAACAAATAGTGCATTCAGTGCAAGGAAACGTAAAATGGGGCCTTTTAAATTTCTTAATTGTTTGTATTAATTATTTATAAATTTGGATTTATATTGATAAAATTTATTATAATAAATAATACATATATATTGAAATCAAAGAATAATTCGTTTCTAAATATTATTATGTTTAGGAGGAAATACGCATGTTTCCATATAAGAGTATGTAGGTTTGGGGGAATCAGGCGAATGCTTCCACGTAAGTATATGGATGTTTGGGATGAAAACCCACATAAAAGTATGCGTGTTTGCCAGTAAACATGATACTGTTTAAATTTAAATACAAGTGAGTTTTGACTTGCAAACATATGAATGTTTGAAGTGTGTTCCAAAAATATACATGGTTCTTGCAGAATATGTTTGGGAGAGTATGTTAGAGAGGCCGTTATTTTCCCTGACGTTTCATCCCTGCCAAAGGGCGAACTCTCGGATTGCCATGACTTCTGCCTGAAAGACACTCCAATGGTCTGGTAGCCTTTTTGCAAGGCCTGGTCCTAGCTCTGCAGAATAAATTCCAAACACTACCTTGTCATCATCAAAAAAAAAAAAAAAAAGTCATGCCTGGCAGGAATATGAGTGGTGAAGTTCTCTTGAAATTTAAAGTGGCTGTCATATAATCAGCTCTTATTGTGAAATGCCTTAGGCGAATTGCTGACGTTGCTGACGTTTGCCTTCCGAGCAAATCTGGTGGTAACAGGTGGAGGATAACCCCCAAACCGTCGTTGTGCGAAAGGCACCCGTGATACACACCATTGCCCTTCTCTGGACTATTGTCAACAGACTTAGGTAAGTGGATTTTTACAGTATCGGCCGCCAAACAACATTGTCGTACAGCAATACCGATCGGACAGCAACTGAGTGCATCCAGTAAACTATTTTCGGGGATAGGCCTCATCGACCCCCGATGGCCCTTTGACACGAAAACAGGGCCACTGAGGCTCTACTAATCCTATTCTTAATGTTTGACTTAGAAGTATGCGTTCTATCGTGAATCACACATAGATACGAGGGCGGATCAATAAGTCCGTGACTTTTTGAATGAAACACAGTTTTTTTGCCCAAAACACTTGTTCCAATGGTCCAATGTTTCTCCAATTTTTGTATCCTTTCCAAAAAAAATAGGATTTGTCGGGGTCCATTAAATAGGTATTTGTTTGATCAATAATTTCATAGTTGGAGCTAAATCTCTTTCAACCGAGCCATTTCTTTAGATTTGGAAAGAGGAAATAGTCACTGGAGGCTAAATCCGGAGAATATGATGAAGTTGTCATACGATTACGTTTATGGTCAATTGACAGCAAACGCGGCACCCATCTTGCTGACAGCTTTCTTAAACCCAACTGATCATTTAAAATCGAAACCACACAGCCATATGAACTGCCTATGGCATCAACAATCTCGCGCACTTTTACTCTTCGATCAGCCAACACCATATCATAAATTTTTTCGACATTTCAGAATTGCGGAACGTTCAGCGTCATTTGTACTTGTGCAACCACAACAAAAGTTAGTAAACCACTTTTTACCATTGAAATCGATATATTTATCAAGATTTTCCTTGGTTTGATTGACGGTTTTTTTTTTTAATAATGATTGATGAGCACTCGAAATTCACCTTTTTCCATTTTTTAAAAAATGCACGAGGTAGAATGTTTTAAACGAATGACAGAACCTAGTCTATTAACAGGTGGCACTTGATGCGAGCAGTGTTGCATTTCATATAACCACGAGGGAAGTTCGAAAATTCACGGACTTATTGATCCGCTCTCGTATCTCGCACTATCCTTTAAGCAAATTTCTCTACCACATAGAGACAAGGGATGAATATGCGGATCTTCGGCATTTGGAGGGGTTTGTTTCCCGCACTGCAATTGCCAGATCATGCAACCTGATCCCTCCAGCTCGAAACAATCACAATTCAGTGCTCCATTCTATAAAAGTCGAGGAAGGATTCCATCTTGAGGTGTTCCTCTGTTCATATTTAGAGTAAAGGGTGTGTGTCCCAGGAACGAGGTTATGCGGCTTCTCCCAAGTAGCTCATAAATCAAATTAATGATCCCCTGGTCAACACAAAGTGCCGATAGACTCGTTTTTATCGATCCTGGTAAGAAGTTGTTAAACGAACCCAATATATCGACAAAAGCGACACGAGTGTATTCCTTTATGTAGACAGATTTGTGTATGATGCTCACTAGCGCTATTGGAACTATTTGGACAGGTGAGAAATACCGACGGTTGTTCGCATATGTGAGTCAGTCATCCTGCCCAATGCCTTCAGAAGGAAAGATGAGAGACTGATTAGTCTAAAGTGTTTTAGACTGATATACGTTGATTTTCCCCCTTCGGAATGAATACCATATTGGGATTTCTCCACCTAAAGGGCTTTATGCAGATCGTATAAAGTTTCAGTACCCAGGGAGCCTACAGTCCACTTTGTAACTGTCATGCTGTCATAAATAAAAAAATGGGTTCCCACAGTTTTACACCGGTTCCGAACGGCATTTTTGAGACGTGTGTTCATGGCTGAATACTCCATAGTTGCGCCGTCACTATGCGCCGCCGAAAGAAATTTAAGGTGGTCAGAGCAGGGATGGATCTCACGTACAAGAGGGGCGAACAATCACCATTGCACCACCGACGGAGTTGCTGTCATGGCCAGGTGATTTAAACCTTCCTATTGCCCATTGTAGTGTCTTTTCTGTCATAATATTTCCCGCAGCTCGTACGTGATGTCCGGTGAGTCTGACCTTATCTCTTCGGACCAGTTTCTTGGAAAATGTGTGTTAACGATTCTTTACTCGATGTCTTGCATCGCCCATTATGCTCTTTCAGATATCCCACACAGTTGGGAGTTGTCAAGAGGACATTGCGCAGTCTTCAAGGCTCAGACGTCGTTTCAATGCCTTTGCACAAATGTCTCCAAGACCTCCTTTGAAGATCTTAACTCTTCCCTATATTCTTTAAGTCAAATTTTGTATATATTACAGTCTCGCTCCGTCCTTGAGGACTTTACGCTATGAAAATGCTTTCCGCAAGACTTCCTTAGGACTTGCAGGTCCTTGTACTACCACGGATATTTCTTCTTACCTCGGTAGGATCCGGTGGGGTATGCGGAATGAAGTAATGTGTTATGAGCTGAGGTGAGACCATTGGTAAGACCACCAACCTCAGCGGTATTAGCTGATTTTAAGAGAGGAATGCTTTTTACTGAAATGCTTTTACTTTGTAGTTGGTACAATTTATTCTTCCAAAGTTTATTGGAACAGGCAAAGTGGTGAGGTTCTGCGAGCTTGAAAACTTCACATAACGATGGTCGGAAAAGGAATGCTTACTCGACACCTTCCAACCTTTGATCAGCTCAAGGGTATTCTTCGTTGTAAAGGTGACATCAAGGACTTCTTGTCTATATTTCGTACTAATAAAGGTGGGCTCATTGCTCTGTGGTACAAGTATATAGGTTAATGGTCAAAACCTAATCTTGAAGTGCATCTTCTCTATCATTTATGTTGGTACTTCCCCAAATTGTATGGTGCACATTGACGTCAGCACAAAGAACAATAGCCTTTATCTCCGTCTCCGCACCCTCAATTAACTTCCTCAGCAGAGGCGACGTCCGGGGCCCAGTATCGTCATAGGGCATATAGGCTGACGCTAACCAGATGTTAGCATTGCCCGTCTCCAGACTGTTAGCGGAAACGTCTCTATCGAAATAGTGAGATAGAAGACATATGTATATTCAAATGTTTCTTGGCAAAAAAAATGCATATGACTTTGAAAACGAGAAGCTTGTAATAAGGGGTCTTCATCAGCTCCATATTTTTGGAGCAGGAGAGCTGCAGAAGCAGCCTTAGAGTGGTGGAGGTTTGTCTGTAATAGCGTAAACATGAGCAGCTACGTCCCTCTCCACCACCGTGTTCTTGGCCACGTTATCGAGGTCATCCAGTATTTGGCCGGAGTTTTTGGATGAAGACGACATCAACTCCCTATTTTGCGGTCATCGCCGGATAGCCTACAGCTATCTGACAGTTCTGTAATGAGCTTTGATTTGTTCAATGAAGTATCATTCCTCGCTGTATCCACAGCGCCAGCCACATATGTATTTTCTTCACCATTCGTAGCTACGTTTCTTTCTACCAATATATTTTTGATCTCACGCGGGCTTGTCAATGAACTTGGTTTCAGACAGTGAGTTAACTTCCCCCACAGTGTTCACAGGGTTAGTCTCCTGCAGGTCCCCGCCTTCCACTCCATCAAATGCTGGTGTAGCTTCGGTGGGTATGGCGTCAGGTGTGGCTTGAATATGAATCTGACCGAAGCCTGAAGAAATGACGCCTTCAGTTTCTTTGAGAAACGGAAGTGATTCAGTGTTAATGACAAGCATGACTTGTCGCCGAAGTTCTTCAGCGTGTTCCAACTTTCCAACCATCCAATTGACAGATGAAAGGGCACAGTTACTGGTATCCACGAGGGAGCTCTTGAACGGGACGAGATATTTTTGTCAACAACATCTAGTTTGGCACCAGGCCAGACTTTTTTCTCACAAATTAGCAATGGTACCGTTCAATACATCACCTATTTTCATACGCAATGAACTTAATTCGGACTTGGTCCGGTGATACCGGATAATCTCCACAGACCTCATACTACACGTCATTAAGAGCAGCCATAATATTCAACCATTTATTACGGAAGATGGTTTCATACGCATGCCCCTGTCGATGACCGCCATATTGAGGCTCTCCTTAAGGACTTCACTAACCGCCTTCGGACAGCAGTTTCCGGTTCCCTTGGGTCCTTTATACTTTGGCTAACCATTGTATGACCATAAGCGTTCTCCCGACCTCATTGAGGCGGAGTCATCGGCGTTCCGTGGGTCGGTCAAATTCCTTGCTCAGTTAATTGAGATCGATCTTGCCCAACCTCTCTAGAACTCTGGCAGCTGATCGTTGATTATTTAGCCGTCCCCGCGACGGCTTTATTCCACGACTGCATAGCGCCAGTTCCAGCCCTGTATTTATGAGTTCGATTTTATTGTTTTTCGTATCATTGTCCTATATATTGCCATTGTAGTTATCGTCTGTAACGTTGTTGTCTCTGTTTCTGTTTGTAGAATTTATTGTCGGTCCCACGAGTTTTGGGGATGTGACGTCAATACGGCAAATACTTGGCCAACGGCCTATTACGCACCAGATATCAACGAGGCACCGCTCAAAAACAGCCAAATACCTCCGACTACAAACTGCGCGTATGCGTGACACCCCGGATGGGGGAGTTAATTTAGAGTAGATCCACTACTGTGATAAACAGCCGCCCTTAACATACATAGAAATGGACGGTGATTAGACAGCTGCTCTCTGTGGGCAGACGCTTCAGGACTATAGTTCGACCCCGGAACCACGCAGGCGTCAATATACTGATTTCACTCCTCCCAGGAGTGTCCCCTGTGGGAAGATACCCAATAACTGACAGCATACTTTCGTCATGTCGCAGAATCTTTTTCGGACATTTTTACGCTTTCACTGTACGTCCTCAGATTCTGCCGCTCTTGGTCGGGAATTGATTATTCTTCGCAGCTAATCTACATATCCTACATAAAAACGTGGGGTCGATCCCTGCTTTCGACGATGGCCACCTCGCTTAGTGACGGCGGCACTATCGAGTATTTCGCCATTAAAGTTTTTCAAAATACGGTTCGGAACCGGTGTCAAACAGTAGGTCCCAATCAGTTAATGTAAAACAGTCGTACAGATGGTGCCAGTAGTTTGAAAAAAAAAAAATATTGTGGCGAAAATTTGTAACGTGACGTCATGACGTTCGTACATAATAGCAAACACCCATCGCCATTCCCATCCGCATACGTCCCTGGTCTACCCGTCACCTACATACACAACATCCATCAGTCGCACCAACCACCGCGAACAATCACACTCACTAACAACACACAAGCTCTGTCGATGTTGTGTACATATTAGCAGCGAACTAGTTTTAATGGCCACACGAGACTGAGTGATTGGATGCAATTCTCATTTGCGTCACTACAGCAATGCTACTTAATGTTAAGATTGACTAGACTCAAGTCGTCGCCAACGAGCGAACAACCAGACAAGATTATAGCATTTTGCCTGGGGCTCTAGTTCTGCAAAGGACAGGAGCACATTTTGGGATCCGTTCTTTAGTAAAAACGGTGTAAATACATTTGCTACACAGGAGTTTCGGCTCGCTGTTCTTACACAGGAGTTTCGACTCACTGTTCCTACACAGGAGTTTCGGCTCACTGTTCCTACACAGGAGTTTCGGCTCACTGTTCCTACACAGGAGTTTCGGCTCACTGTTCCTACACAGGAGTTTCGGCTCACTGTTCCTACACAGGGGCTTCGGCTCACTGTTCCTACACAGGGGCTTCGGCTCACTGTTCTTACACAGGAGTTTCGGCTCACTGTTCCTACACAGGGGCTGCGGCTCACTGGTCCTACACAGGGGTTTCGGCTCACTGTTCCTACACACGGTCTTCGGCTCACTGTTCCTACACAGGAGTTTCGGCTCACTGTTCCTACACAGGAGTTTCGGCTCACTGTTCCTACACAGGAGTTTCGGCTCACTGGTCCTACACAGGAGTTTCGGCTCACTGTTCCTACACAGGGGCTTCGGCTCACTGTTCCTACACAGGGGCTTCGGCTCACTGTTCCTACACAGGAGTTTCGGCTCACTGTTCCTACACAGGAGTTTCGGCTCACTGTTCCTACACAGGAGTTTCGGCTCACTGTTCCTACACAGGAGTTTCGGCTCACTGTTCCTACACCCTTCTAACCGAAGATGTAAAGCATATACCGATCCAGCATATCCGATACCGATCACCTTAGAATCTACCAGTCCGCAACCTGCCCCAGACGATTTCTCAAGCCAATGCTAGTAATCCCGGAAGGGTGTTGTCAAGCCGAGACAAGTGCCCCCAGAAGATTGTTGTCAAGCCAAAACAAGTACCCCCAGAAGAGTGTTGCCAACCAAGACTAGTATTCTCAAGCTAAGAGGATTGTTCTCACCGAGTGAAGCAGTTGATGTTATTCCTGTAGATCAAATTACTTTGTAAATTAAATATCAATAAAGAATCTGAATTCAAAACTATTCTGTTCTTATTTCGAAAGGTTTGGTGGATCCTAACGAAAGACTCTGGACATGGCTGAGCTTACCTCAGCCCTAGACAAAACCATGTTACAAAGTGACATCCTCATAATACATATGATTTAAGTTTCAAGGCGCAACGTTGGTTAGTATTTTTATTTGAGCCATCAGTGAATTTGCAAACATGGAAAAAATTGGACACCGTTATGTAATTCAATATTTCAAAATTAAAGCCGAGCTAGATTCTACTCTGGGGGAGTCTGCTGCTTCATATACGACTGTAAAATATTGGGTAGCAGAGGTTAAACGAGGGCGTACGAGCTGCCAAGACGAACACCATAGTGGTCGACCAATTGAGGTGTCCACACCAGATGCGGTTAAGAAAATCCACAAAATGGTATTGGATGATCGTCGGCTGAAGAAATGTGAGCCAGCTGAAATGATGGGCATTTAAAAAGTGCTACACACAGAGAAGAGATTCGTTGTCATAACTATTTTTACATCCAACTAAAATTTGGCGGTTCCTTGGACTATCACATTATTCAGTTGTGATTACCAATAATTGTGTTCTTTATCACCAAATGTTGTGCATATCAATTGATTTGTAATTCAGTTTTGATTGCAAGAACTGAAATATTTAGTTGAAGCCACAGCAACAATAAATAAATGTGATCTGTCAATCGAGTTTTAGTTGTAGCAATCAAATTATCCTGTAGTGGTGAATATTCTATTAGTTGGATGAACGAAAAATGTAAAAACTAATTCGCTTCAACCGCTTATGAATTTTATAGAAAAAAAGTAAAACAAATAATTTTTTATTAAAATTGCGCATTTTATGTTTAAATATAAACAAAATTAATAAAATTTGTTATTTTGCGATTGGACGCACCGTTTCTCAGATGTAGCCATTTTTTTCTTTTTTGCGATTTTCTTATTTTGGCGATTTTATGAAAAACAAATTATTTCATGCGAATTGGAACACTTTGTGAGGAATCCTTAGAAACCAGTAAAAAATTGCCATTTTTTCGATTGGACGCTTCGTTTTCCACATACAGACAGTTTTCTACATTTTTCATAAATGGGGATGGGTTACCCTGGGTATCATATGTATGTTTAAGTTAATTTATGTCATCCAGAATAATAGTTCCTCCAGCCAAGTGTCCACAATTGTTTGCATGTGTTTGTGAAGGCGTCAATAGTGGCGTCATATTCAACGATTATATTTAAATGTCTCACTTCACCTCAATTTATGATAATGTGTATTCTTCACTGGCTGATATCTATGAACTTTATTGTTTGTTCACAACTTTGTTTATCAATTTCTGTTTAAAATATTAGTTTTTCTGTAAAGTCCTCGTGTAACATTCCAATATATGTATGTAGTTTCTCTTTAACAACAAAGACTCTTGTGAAAAATCAAATACATAACTTTGTAAACAAGTGTTTGTGTAACAGAAACTAAATTATGATTACAGTAACTAATATTTGAACACGAATTCAAATATTGCACTTGTTATTGGTTGTATCTTCCATTTCAGATGAATGAGGTTTTAGAAATACTCAAATTGGTTAATACAACTAAAGTTCGGTAGTAGCAACTTGTATTTAGTAGGACCGATTTTTAATCTATCAATAACAACGACAAATAATTCTCATGTTTGACAATTACGAATTCTCATCAAAATATAGACTTTACCATGAAATTTCCAATGCCTGAATTGATATCCAACTAATCTTTTCCCTGTGTGTATATATCGTAAATTGACCGTAGATTTGAAGATGAGAAAGCTGTGCACAGGATGGGTGCCGCGCTTACTTTCAAAAGATGAAAAAAAAAGCGTTGTGAAGATGTTTCAGTAGAGTGTTTGGCCGTCGGTGGTGTAATGGTTGGTGTGCACGCCTCTTGTATATGAGCTCCTGGGTTCGATCCCTGCTCTGACAACTTTAAAATTTTTTTCGGCGGCAGTCACCTCGCATAGTGGCGGCGACACTATCCAGTATTTAGGCAAGA
Source organism: Phaonia tiefii (assembly GCA_963931995.1). Classification (NCBI taxonomy): domain Eukaryota; kingdom Metazoa; phylum Arthropoda; class Insecta; order Diptera; family Muscidae; genus Phaonia; species Phaonia tiefii. Next base: position 150,834,720 of record OZ008371.1, read on the forward strand.
AAAAGCTTGTCAAAATACCCTCCGAACCGGTGTAAAACTGTAGGTCCCAATCAGTGAGTATAAAACTAGAAAGAAATGTAATGGGAAACCATTTATTTTACTTGAGGATGTTTCACCGCAATGAAGCCGAATTTTTGCAGCGATTTGTAACTATGGATGAGACATGGGACCGCCACTGCACACCTGAGACAAAAGAAACAGTCAAAGCACTGGACTGCAATGGGAGAGTGATGTCCAAAGAACACGAAGACGGTTCCATCTACAGGCAAGGTCATGGCGTCTGTTTTTTTGGGATGCGCATGGCATAATTTTTATTGATTATCTTTAGAAAGGAAAAACCATCAACGGCGAATGTTATGGTAATTTATTTCAGCGTTTAAGTGATGAAATTGTCGAAAAAAGGTCGCAATTGGCGAAAAAGAAAGAGTGTTGTTTCTTCAAGTCAATGCTCCCGTTCACACATCCACTATTACGATGGGAAAAACTAATGAATCAAAGTTCGAATTCCTTCATCGAGTACCTTATTCGTCAGATTTAGCTCACACGGACTATTTTCTATTTCTAAACTTGAAAAAATTGCTCGGTGGTAAAAGAGTTGCCAACAATGAAGAGGTGAAGTCTGTGTTTGATAGCTATTTTAAGGAGTTTGACAGTTTTTACTATAAACAGGATGTCGAAGCTATTGAATATCGCTGGAAAAAGTGTGTCTTTTGTATTTTCTTTGTTTGGTCGGCTAGTTTTGGGACCGCCCTCATATAATAATATGATAATAATTGAATAAATTACAGTTAAATGAATTGTGGTGTCCTTGGAAAGGAAATGTAGATATTAAAGATTATTTCTGATAATTTACTTAAAATACATATGGTTCAATCATTTTATATTTCTTAACCTTATGCCAGTATATGTATGATAGATTCAGATCATCACTTATCTTTTTGATAGCTCGAAAGTAATTAATTCGATTATCATTTAATAATGTAACATTTAATAAATATATAATTAAGTGTTTTGGGGGCGTCAAATTCAGTCCATGTTAATCACTTAATGCACCTTCCCCAAAAAATATACACCAACGTCAAAAGTAGCTGACAACAAGCGATCTCAGTTTGTATAGAGATAAGCGAGTTGCTGGATTTTTACAATCTACACTGCGTTCTCGTCATGCTGTTCAGTTTTACCAACTAAACTATACGGAAGTTAATTGCGACAAAAAAAAAAAGATAATAATACTACAAACGACAACTGACATTTGGTTGTATCATGTATTTAATGTCATGTAACAATTGAATTAGCATATTTTGCATTTCATCCAAGTCTGTAGTTGATTGCATTAATACTAAATTCTAGATAACATTTTACTTAACTAAATGGTTGTAGGTGTGTAGTACGATACCGACTGATGATCACGTTTTTAGGTATTGAAAATATTGTATATGAAACTAAAGGGTGTCTCTAAAAGGGGTGAATGTAACTAGTGAATTAAGTAAAGTTAATATTACATTACATATTGGGGGCGAGTGCAAAAGGTGTTAGTGCACACGGACAGCAAAAGTTCCTGCCAAAGCCATAGTGCATAGTGAAGAGCCACATGCTGCTTGAGGTACCCCTGCTGTTTACTAAACATTTCGGATCTACACTGATAAGGCGATAAAAATGTATCCCTAATGCAGAATGTAGACCTGCCAAGAGGTTGTTGGCAGTCCCAGAACTAGGATTGGATGGGGTGGTTTAATGGATCACTCGTCTTAAATTGCAATCATCAATAAAATCAAATTCAAATTCCCCCCTCGATAACGACTTTTGGCTTTAAACAACGGTGTGTGTTGGTACCTGGAATGTTAGAATTCTTTTCGAAAAATCGAGACTCGCAGAGGTCAGACGAGTTATGGAATCCTACAATGCGGTCATCCTAGGCCTAAACGAAGTACGCTGGCTTAATAGTGGCGCATCTCAATTACCATCTGGTCACTGCTTTATATACCCGCCAATTATACGCAACGTATAAATTAAGTCGGCCTTCATCTTTCACCTAGGGCTAGAAATGCTCGAATATCGTAGAAGGCCATATCTGATCGCATTGTCATTGTGACTTTTAATTCGAAATTCCGCAGGATTTCTGTGGTACAGGCGCATGCACCTACTGAGTCTGACGAGGCAAGTGTTAAGGACGATTTCTATCGCCAACTGGATTACGCTATAAGCTCCTTGTCAATTGGTGACATTAAACAATTTCTTCGAGATTTCAATAACAATATGGGTAACGACAACAACAACCTACAGGAAGGGATGAGAAAACATGGTCTTGGAACTGTGAGGAATGACAGTGGTTACAGGCTCATAGATTTATGTAACCGTCATCAAGTATCTATCGGCGGAACGAAATTCCCCCATAGAAATATTCACAGGTTTACAAGGGAATCGCCAGCAGGTCAAAACTCAAATAGACCATATAAAGAGTTTTTCAACAGAGACGCTACAAAAGTAAATCGATAGGGACAGCAAACGACGCCATACTTTTTCCCGCTCTTTTGACATTTCTCTTCAGTAAGGTTTGCCATTTCATCATGGAAAGATATACAACGAGTCGAAATTATTAAAATTTACTACCGAAATTTGGAGTCAGTGGCCTCAACTTTAAGAGGCCTCAACAATCAGCGATGAGGCTCATCTCTGGCTGAATGGCTTCGTCAACAAGCAAAATATGCGTTATTGGTCAGACAGCAATACACACGTAATCCATGAGTCATCATTGCATCCCGAAAAAATTACGGTTTGGTGCGTGATGATCAAGACCGGCACATTACTGTGAATGCGAATCGCTACCGTTCAATGATAACCGAATATTTTTGGCCCCAATTGGATAATATGGACTTGGAGGACATGTGGTTCCAACAGGACGGAGCTATAAGCCACACAGCGAATGCCACAATCAATTTATTGAAAACCAAGTTTGGTGAACGTGTTATCTCACGAAATGGCCCAGTCGATTGCCCGCCTCGGTCGTGCGATTTGAAGCCCTAAGATTATTTCCTGTGGGGCTACGTCAAGTCTATGATCTATGCCAACAAGTCAGCGACGATTGATGAACTTCGTACGAATATCGAACGTGAAATTGCAGAAGTATCGGCCGATTTATGCTTGAAAACCGTCGAAAATTGGGTTCAGCGTCTGGACTTCTGCAAGCGTGCCCGTGGTGGCCATGCAAAAGAAATCGAGTTCCATACATAATGGCATCGAACGTACTTTCACAGGAATAAAGAATTTCATAGGTATCTAAAACCGGTTTTGTTTTATTTAAAAAAACTTTTGTAGCGCTCTTATTGACAAACCCGTTACTAGTCAGCAACACATTTCTGAGTTCTTTGCTGGACGTAAAGCTAAACGTGGTGCTGATATTGATAGCTACCACTAACTGTTAGATGGCAGCTTCCGCCTCCATCCAGCGGATGTCGACGGTAATAGCGGAAATTTTCTATAATGGGCGTGCCCGCCGCTAGAGCAATGGTAGTGTGCGCAGCTCTTGTGCATGCGAACGTGGGTTCAATCCCTGCTCTGACCACCTTAAATTTCTTTCGACGGCGCTGACACTATTGAGTATTTAGCCATGAAAAAGTTTCTCAAAATTCTGTTCTGAACCAGTAAAAACTGCAGGTCGTATTCCGTGAGTCGACAACTAGAACCCCCACAGCTCACTTGTTTGTGAGAAGTTCTCCCTAATGCTTTCATGGGATGTAATAGGAGTCTATTTTTTATTCTAAAATACAATACAGACCGTCTGCAAGACCCATCCATATCAATGATGTACGATCAAACTCTACGCTCAAATTTGACACAGGAAAGTCAAAATGTGTGGTCAAACATTATTCGAATGCAGAAGGAAACAGCCATGGAGGTCCTTGGTGAGAAAAGATGTGTGAATAAACCTTTAATTTTTGCAGAATCCTGGGGCGAAATTCGGAATCGTGAATGCCTGCACAGTCTTTATATATATATATATATATATGGGTGGCGCCCTGGGTGGTTTAGATTTACTATTCGGTCCAATTGGACAAAGGGGCGCGGTACCTCCCATACAAATCGCTTGAAATATTATGCAGGACAACGTCTTCCGCGTCAGCTAGTATACCTATACGATCGAAGACACCAGCGTTAAAGAGGTATTTAAAATCAGACTATCGGTGGTAATCCGCACGTAGAGTGGGTTACATGGTATGTTTAGATTACGACAATTATCTGAACAATATAGCGGAGGAAACCGAAGAAGCTGCACCTCACCTCCGTATTGTGTACTCTTCAATAAAAAAGCTGATGGGCAACAAAATCAGCAATACTGCATCGTTAAAAGCAATTGCTTGAGTTTTTTACGACACAATGTAGACTTATGGATGATGAATTTCAGTGTACCCCTTCGGCAGCATACTCACTTCGCAACCCGAGAAGAGATATTTGAAGGAACCACGGTCACAAGCAGAGATCGAGGCGGCACTGGTAAATTGAGGAATCAGAAATCATTAAGTCCTGATAATATTCCAGCGGAAATGTTGAAAAATGGTGCATCAGCGTTAGCAGATGTCATTAAGCCGGCTATCACAAGTGCATGGATAGACTTCAAAATGCCTACGAAGTGGAAAGAGGGAGTGGTTATCACTATCTCGAAAAAGGCGATCTAACTCTGTTAAGGAACTGGAGGGGTATTACATTGCAATAGGCAAAGTAATGACGACCCATATACGTCATTTGATCTCACCGGTGGTGCAGAAAATTTTGAGGATGGAGCAGGCGGGTTTCAGCCCTAGTCGTTTGTGTGCCGACCACGTAATCACACTCTGTGTAACACAGTGCAACACGAAAAAAATATAACCATATACGGACACCACTACGTGATAAAAGACCAAAAAAAAGGACCCCTGTCTCCCAGTTTTGCCCAAAGTCCTCCAGGTATTTTTTTATGGGCCCACAAAAAAGTGGGGCCTCGGTATCATTTTTGCAAAAAAGTGATCATTTTCTAAAGCTGATACCTTGCAAACCGTTCGGAATTTTGATTTGCTCTCTGAGGCAAAGTTATAGCTCTTGTCATAGGGGACAAAAATTGTAAACATGTAAAATAAAAAACAACGTCATCTTCAAGGTCAAAATCGCGAAAAACTTTAAAAAGTGAGCGAAAAATCGCCCAAAAAGCGTTTTCTTTATTTTCCGCTTTTACGAACAAATTTACTTCATGAAAAATGCGCCAATTTTCTTTGGCCTGGTAGGGCTTACAGCGCTGATTAAAACCCGAAAGTTTTTTTAAGGAGGCCGATCCAACTTCTTGAGATATAGGCCTTTATAGCTTGAGTATATAATCGCTTATATCTCACCCATTTCTTATCCGACCTGGTTGAGATGGGTATCATTGAGAAGACCTTTCAAAACGCTATAAATCTGTATATAAATATGTTAATTTTTATTAACTCGTTGGGGCAAATTAAAAAAAAAAATTTGTTTACCTCACTTTTTTAATAAAAATCAGGTTTTCTCAAAAAACAGCCCTAGTAAACTTATTTCCTCCTAGACTCAGTAAAAGACAACACTTCAAGCTTTTTTTTAGGGTATAATACTACGCATTAACCTTTCTAAGACCGGAGATAGTGAGGTTTTTCTAACAAAAGTACTTTCTGGGAGCCAAAATTTCGCTTAAAAACAATTGAAGTGTAAGAAAATAAGCGATTTCTTAAAAAAATTTTGATTTCCAAACCTATAAACGTAAATAATTGTCAGTGAGGAGGCCGAGTGTGTGAGTGCACTGTACCTTCACCGATAGTAAGTGGATTCTAATAAAAATTCTCAAGCTGGTGGGTGAGTTCCCGTGCCCAAACTATCGAACAACTACATGGAAGCAAACATCTGCATTTAATTCACATAAAAACAACCCAAAATATAAAAAAAATACCTGGAAACACATTGGAGCTCTTGTCATAAAGATGAAATTGTGAACATATAAAATCAAAAAACTTCTATCAAAAAGCTTCCTGGAAGCAAACATCTGCATTGAATTCACAAGGGACGCAGCACACAATATAAAAGCGACACGACGCTCATCATCTAGGCATTACACAGCGCGACGTCAACGAGAGCTCAGCGGTGAAAGTTATAAAGTGAAAGTAAAAAGTGAAATTCTTTTACTTAATATTTCTTTTACTTATGGACCTGGTGGCCGTGGGTGGTGAAATGGTTAGTTCTCGCGACTCTTGTACATGAGAACGTAGGTTCCCTACTCTGACCACCTTACATTTATTTCGCCGATGGTCACCTCGTCGAGTGACGGCGACAGCATCGAGTACTTAGCCATGAAAAAAGCTTCTCAAACTACCGCTCGGAACCGGTGCAAAACTGTAGGTCCTAATCAGTGAGTGTAAAACTACAAGCACACAGCTCACTGATTGTGACAAGATCTCCCTATCCCTACATGGTATGTAATGCGAAACTATTTTTAATGGGGGTAACTAATGCAGAAGCACCGTTCGGCATTCAGTGGATTAACATCTACATGATACCGACAACGCAAAAAACTTTAAAGTACATTTATTGGTTTGTTGATGATGCGGTGCTACATTCCTTAGCACAAGTGTAATTGTACGATTTGATTGAATGTAAACAATAAAGCCGGAATCACAATGCATGCAACATTTTCAATAGGAGTTCGCAATGTACGCAACAGTTTACTTCGAATCTAGATGTTTCTTCTAACAGGTGCTACCAGTATTACGGCCAATATATCAAGGCAACAATAAAATATATTTTGCTTTCGTGTCCAGGTTAACACAAATGTATGTCAAGCCAGAAATTACAAAACCCAAATACATTTGAATTTGATTGTTCATGTAATGAACAGAAGAAAAAGCAAATAATTTAAGTTGTTCTTTTAACACAACCTATATTAGTTGCATCATGATTCAACTGTCATAAAGTCACATCCAGGTTTGTATTTTGAATATTAAAAAATGTTAATGTATTTAAACATATTTTTTATTAAAAGATTCTACGGATAAAATTACGTTTATAATGCATCTTTTAACACAAATGGGTTCAATTTTTATTGATAATTTTAAGTTTGAAAATGAAATTCGAAGTATATTATGTATTCGAATATACTAATATTATTCGCTTAATAGTATATTATGTATTCGAACAAATATGTTGCTGGAGTAGAAATAGACCAACTTCGGGGACAAATTTGAGTTACATTTCTGTAAAAAAAGCGAAGACATTATGTGAAATTCTGTGTGTAAGAACGAGTTGGTTGGCATGAGAAACGAAACTGTCGCTTGCATTGTGAATGCGGCTTAAATCAAAAATCAAGTTATCTATCTATAACCAATAATCTAAATATAGTTTTTTTTAGTATGGGTAGTAGCTTCGGAGCAATCACCATAGAAATGTCGATACTGCCATCATTGAAATAAATCTTTTACGAAGCAAATAATTAATGTTTGTAAAAAATTGATGGATAAATTTAAATCTTGTGCCAGTTAACAGAGTTGACATTTATATCCTATTTTTAAACAAGGTCAAAGAAACTGCAGTAAAATGCAATATTAGAAAAATATTACGTGGAGCCATATGCAGTCGATTTTTTTTATACCTGAATACATATTAAATTCGCCTCAACAGCAGCCGTGGACCAATTTTATGGTAAGTGATGTGAATTTTGTTGGTATGAGGTATAAATCACTATAATAATGCCAATGTTTGCCCTTTGATGAGCCACACGCTGAAAAATCTGATTTTGTTCCTGTTTGGAAGCAAATATAACGTGTGTTTGGAGCTTGTCACATATAAAGGGTTTTCCAAAAAGTGGTGTTATTTTGGTATTCAAAGAAAAATTAAATTTTTTGAGATAAATGATCGGATGTTTATTTCATAATAATAAGGAAGGTATGCCGTTAATAATGAAAAACAACATCAGCCAAACGGCCACCACGACCACGCTTACAGGATCATATCCTTTTCATGAAATTTTCCATAACCAAATCGCAAAGTGGCTGCCGTATGTCCTCGATAGCCTAACGAATTCTGTCTTTGAGGTCTTGAATCGACGCTGGGCTGTTGACGTAGACCTTATCTTTCACGTGGCCGCAAAGGAAGAAGTCCCAAGGTGTTAAATCACAAGATCTCGGTAGCCAATTGTGATCACCTCTTCGAGATAACACGGTCCGGAAACTTTTCACGTAAAAGATCAATAGTTTTGTTGCTTGTGTGGCACGTAGCGCCGTCTTGTTGAAAGTAAACGTTGTACAGATCAATACCATCCAACTCCGACCATAAACAATCATTAATCATCTCAAATTCCAATTCCAAAGAACGACGAGGAATGGACATACCTGGGTTTTCTTCAACACTTTGGGCTACAGCAGCAATTTTCTCAATTGTTCTTGAGCGACGTGCACGGGCTTTATTCTTCACATCACTAGCTTGTCCCAACAGCTCGAATTTTTGCACCAATTTCTGTATTGCGGTCCGACAAGGTGATTCACGACGACCCAAAAATGCTTTAGTTTAGCGAACTATGACTGCAAGACTTTCACCATTTTTGTAGTGATCTTTAATAATTTCAATGCGTTGTTGAAGCGTGTATCGTTCCATTTTTAGTAATGGTGTAGTTTCTACTTGTCAAATGTCAAAGAATAAAAGCTTCAAAAGTGACAGCTACCGAAATACCGGGTGATACAAAATAACACCTCTTGCTGAAAAACCCTTTACAGTATACTTGTGTCCAAACATATTGTGTTTGTTATTCAATATAACATGTTTGGGACACAATGATTATATATGTGTTTGTGATCCCAGCACAGCTTTGTTTGAGACATAAATACTGCTGTGTTTGGTGCACTATTTACTTCTTTTTTTTGTCGCTATGATTGTCGAGATTGAATTATAAAACAGGCACAAAAACAGATTGTCCTCAGCCTAAGTTAATGTTATTGCAATAAAATGTTGAAAATCGAAAAAAAGTGATGGCTCCATCACTAAGCGAGGTGACCGCTGTCGAAAGAAATGTAAGGTGGTCTGAGCAGGGATCGAACCCACGGTCTCATGTACAAGAGCCGCGCACACTGACCATTGCACAACCAACGGCCATTTTCGACAGCTAACTAAAAGAATTCTTTCAGGTCCCTAGAGACATCCCCCTGCTGGCTAGTACTGGACACATGTAAACAAGATGTTCGTGGATTTTTTCTCTTCCTCGTCGCTATAGCTTTAACAAAAGTCAACTGCTCTGACCTTTAGCCTGCTATAAGCCTATACTGAAAGAAAAAGCTTCATCGAATTTATGAAATTCCTCACTTTCCAACCTAAGACACTTTTCATTGAATTGATGAGGAACGTTTCGTTAATCTTTCATTCATATTTCACCAATAGTTTATGTTGATTCAACGACAATTTTACATCAATTTGATGTAAGTTTGTCATCAAGTTGAAGTAAATTCTTCACCATTTTGATGTAAATTGTTCATCAATTTGCTGTACATTTTCGTCGATTACATGTAAGGTTGTCATCAATTTGATGTAAGTTTGTCATCAATTTGATGTAAATTGGTAATTTTGATGTAAATTGGTTGTAATGTGTAGCCAAACTCTTTGGACTACTTTTCATTGAAAAAAAAAAAATTACAAGAACAGGGTATACATAAAACATGCTTATAACGTGGATATTGTTTTCTTTCCATTGCACTATTTTCGTTTATGTATTTATTTTAAATTTTCTACTAGTTTTTTTCCTCTTTATTTTTTCAATACTACGTTCAAATTTTGAATCGATCCCACTAATTATTGACAAATTCCAATGATGAAGGTTGACGTTACAAATATAATATCAATTCAATGAAGCTGAAAAAGGTGAAGAATCGCACAATCTTCAAACTGAAGAACCTTTTCATTAAGCTGATGAAATGTGTCATCAATTCAATGACGAAAAATTTATGAACATTTATCATCGATTTGATGTAAAGATTTTCTTTCAGTGTACCAATAAGACCTGCCAAAGTTGATATAAACATTTAGGCCTTGTACCTTGGTTAGGTTAAGATAGGTTGGGAAAGAGGAGTCGGAACATTTATGACTCGATATTTCTGGACATACGCTTAAGATAACAGGTAGGCCTGTTGTGCGCTCTTCGTCTTCCTGGGAGAAAACTGCAATTTTGTAAAGAATATTTAGGCTGCCTAGAAATTTCCCATTGTTATCCACTCCGTTCCACTTAGTTCCTCAAAAGTACATAGGTATTGCATTGCCTGAGATGTGTTGAAGTTTTAAACTTATAAAAGCAGGACAATGGCAGAGAAAGCATTCCTCCGTGCCGATGTCTTATCGTTCGACCCCACCTACATTCGCATCAGTCGGCTCAATTTTATGTGGATTTGTCCTTAGTATGGAGTGTCCAGTTAAGACTAGGGTGTCCCATCAATAAAAACTTTTTTGCTCAAGCTTTATTTGAAAGCTTATAGGCTAAAGTATTTTTGAATTTTTTTTCAGATTTTTTTGGAAGAGGTTTAGGATCGCACAAGTCGAATTTCTGGACGTTTTTTTAATATTACTTAAATTTGGCCAGTAACTTTCTTAGTTTGTAAGCCAACATTTTTAAAGCAAAACGTTCAAACTTTTATTTTTTGGTACACCCTAGTTAAAACACCAATGAATCGACTTAGTTCAAGTTGAACTGCTTTATCAGCCCTTTGACATCCAGCCGTCCGCCTCACAGAATGTTTGCAGTTCTGATGCCGTCTATAGCGAGGTATAAACCTATGTGGATTAATTTTGCCCGTTTTTGATGTTTGTCCAACTGTTAAGACGAAATTTTACAACGCATTTCAAAACGAGGAGAATACAGAAGAGACCCAAGGATGCATTATAAGACGGTTGGGGCAATTAAACGAGATCAGTAAGGATTTCGGAGATAAAACTCCTCGTACATCTTCAACGTATTGAACAAATCATAAATCGTCCAAGTACACTGAAAGAATATCTTTACATAAAATCTATGATACATGTTCATCAATTGTTCTTCAATGAATTGATGATAAATGTCATCAACTCAATGAAAAGGTACTTCAGTTTGAAGATTGTGCGTTTCATCATCTGTTTCAGGTTTATTGAATTGATGATCTTATTTACATCAATCTTCATCATTGGACTTTAGAAATAATTGATGGGATCGATTCAAAATATGGACGTGGTATTGAAAAAATAAAGGGAAACAGAAAAAAACTAGTAAAAAATTGAAAACAATTACATAATAGAAAATAGTGCCATGGACAGAAAACAAATATACCCTCTTATTTTGAATTTTTTACAATGAGAAATAGTCCGAAAGGTTTGGTTACACATTAACAAACAATTAAAAAGCAATTTACATCAAAATTATGACAAATTTACATCAAATTGATGACAAATTTACATAAAATTTATGACAACCTTTCATCTAATTGACGAAAATGTGCAGCAAATTGAAGGAAAATTTACATCAAAATGGTGGAAAATGTACTTCAACTTGATGACAAACTTACATTAAATTGATGAAAAATGTACACCAGCTTGATGTAACGTTGTAGTTGAATCAGCATAAACTATTGATCAAATATGGATGACAGATTCATGAAATGTTCTTCATCAATTCAATGAAATGTGTCGAAAGTTGGAAAATTCCCTCATCAATTTGATGAAGCTTTTACTTTCAGTGTAGGCGCAGATTTAAAAAAGTATTCAAAGGAATTATATACCCCCGGCAGCTCATATGGAAGCTACAACTTATTGAATAGACGTATCCACGATACGAGTATAACCATAGTGGAAACTATAATAGAGAATTTAATTCTCTCAATAATTTTATCTTCATAGGTTGGGTTGCATGTAAACGTTGGATGTTCCGAGGCATGACTTCAATAATACCAGATAGGGACAATAGTGCACAAACTCCAACAAAGCAACAAATACAAATACAATACAAATGTATACCAACAAAAACGATATGAAAACGTTAAGTCAACAGTTCTTGTAACTCCACCTGGTGTAAATTAATTTTCGTCGAATATATCTCATTTGCATAAACCTACGACGAAGAGTGTGAAATGGAACGTTAGAGGAAATAAATGGATTCTCTATTCTAATTTCCTCTATCGATATATAACTAAATGTTATCTTTTCCCTCCCTCTCCCTCAACATCAGAACCCCATAAGTTTATCATTGTAATAATAAAAATAATTGTGGGTTTTGCTATTATTGAAATTGACAGTTTCTCTATGTTCGCTTAAACATTGAATGAGGAAATGTAATAGCAAAATAAAAACACAAAAGTTAATGGAAGACAACTGACATGACAACCACCCACAGACAAGGAGGAGGTACAATTCCATTTATAAACATTATATGAATACATCATTGTTTGCCGATCTCAGTAGTTGTCTGATGATACAGGGTTTTTATATAAACGGAATCGGTATTCATTTCTACACAAACCCACTCAGCCTTAGACAGCTATGGTTATTTTATACTTCGGATTATGATAATATTTGTTTTTGTAATATAATAAAATTATAATGGAAAATAATCAAAGGTAGACAATTGCACTGTGGATTTATTATAAGTATAAAAATAGTCAATTTCAAATTTATTAATAACAATTAGATATTGATGAGAATTTGATCGCAGTTTGGTTTTGTATTTCTTATTTCTAAAGTGGTGAAACCATAGAGTAAATATGGGTAGAGAAAATCTTTCACTCACCAAATTTATGACATTTGTCCTCGTGTGATGTATACGTTTGATGTTGAAAAGAATTGCTTTACTAATACCAGATAGAGGCAATGGTTCAAAACAACGAACAAAATAACAACAACGGCATTTCGTTTTGTGTGTTAACATTATTGTGTTAAATACAACACAAATGTATACTATCAATAACAGTCAATAAAAAAGTTTAAAACACATTTAAATTTCACAGTTTTTCACCAAAATGGCATGAAAAATTAAAGCAAGAAGTTATTGTAATTCTACCTGGTGTATATCACTTTTCGTCAAACATCTATCTATCACACCGACCGCATCACGAAGAGTGTGAAAGGAAACGTCAGATGAGCCAAATATTCTCTCTAGTCTGAGATTACTCTATGGGTGAAACTATTTGTCAATACATTTTAGAAATTCGAATGGAGCAGTGGAATAGTTAGTAATAATTACACTGTGTGTGATCAAAAATCTGAATTGAGTGAAACATAGCGAACCTGCATAATTTTGATACGCTGAATCTAATGGCATTTCCCGTTTTTCTCTACCACGTCAAAATTTCGAGATATTTGACCCCAAAGTTTGCTGGGATGTCAACAACTGCAATATTTTTGAAACTGAATTAGACGCAGAACGCTTCAAAATTCAGTTTGGCTTCTGAGTAAGAAATGTAGAGGACCTTAAGAAGAATACCAACTTCAAGTTTGTACCCCCTCTCCTCCCCCCTTACCACTAATAACTCGACAAAAACATTATTACTTGTGGTAAGGGGGGAGCAGAGGGGGTACAAACTTGAAGTTGGTATTCTTCTTAAGGTCCTCTACATTTCTTACTCAGAAGTCAAACTTCAATTTTGAAGGGTTCTGCCTCTAATTCAGTCTCAAAAATATTACAGTTGTTGACATCCCAGCAAACTTTGGGGTCAAATATCTCGAAATTTTGACGTGGTAGAGAAAAACGGGAAATGCCATTAGATTCGGCGTATCAAAATTATGCAGGTTCGCTATGTTTCACTCAATTCAGATTTTTAAAGTGCAAAAATCACACACAGTGTTATATGATAAGATAATATATAGACTTTGTACAGGTTCGTTCCTAAGTTTCTACGGATGCTTGCCAATTCGTTCCTATGAACGCTTTGTTCCTGTGTTCCTAAGGAGACTCGCTCCTCTACCTCTACTTAAGTTTACCCTTTTGTTTCTTCGAAAGCTTGACCGCTAGTATTTACAAAGGCTGTGTTCCTACGGAGGCTTGCTCATGTGTTTCCTTTGTTCCCAGTAAGGATTTATCCCTACTTTGTTCCTACGAATGCTTGTACCTGTGTTTCTAAGAAAGCTTGTCCGTTTGTTTTTACGAAGGCTTTGTTCCTACAGCGGCTTACCCCTCTAGTCCAGCGAGGGATTTCCACTTTGTTCTTAAGATGGCTTTGTCCCCACGGAGGCTTGCCTCTCTATTCCAACGACAGACGGCCCATTTGTTCTGCGAATGCTTTATCCCTTCGAAGGTTTGTGGCTTTGTTCCTACAAAGACTTGTCTCTCTGATCCTGCGAAGGTTTTTCCCTTGTTTCTCTGAAGGGTTTGTTTCTACGAAGGCCTTGACCCATTGTTACGATGATGGATTTGTCCCTCTGTTCCTGCGGAGGCTCGTCTCTCTGTTCTCACGAAGGCTTGCGCCTTTGTTCCTACGACGGCTTTGTTCTTTTGATACGACGGATGCTTGTCCCTCTGTTTCTGAGAAAACTTGGCCCTTTGTTTTACTAAGTCTTTGTTCCTTCGGAAGCTTGTTCCTCTGTTCCAACAAAGGATTACCGCTGTGTTGCTGGGAAGTATTTGTTGATATTTGTTGTTTGACCATCGAAGTCTTCTCCCTATATTCCAACGAAGAATTGCCCCTATGTTCCTACGAAGGTTATATCCATCCGGTGGATTGTCGCTTTGTTCCTAGGGAGACTTGTCCTTCTGTTCCTACGAAAGCTTATCCCTTTTTACTATGAACGTTTTGTTCGTATAGAGGCTTGACCCTCCCTTCCTACGGAGGTGTGTTCATATGTCCCTTCGAAGGTTTGTGCCTTTTAGTCTACGATGGCCTTGTACCTGTGTTCCTACAATGGCTTTGTCCCTCTATTCCTAAGAAGGCTCGTCCCTCTGTTTTTACGTATTCCTTTCCCTTTGTTCCTACGAACACTTCCACCCTTTTTCTAACGGAGGCTCGAAATTGTGTTTCTGCGGATTCATGCCAATTTGTTCCTACGAAGGGTTTGTTCCTAAGGAGGTTCGTCCTTTTGCCCCTACGGATGATTGCCCCTCTGTTTATAAGAAAGCTTGACGCTTTGTTTTACGAAGCCTTTGTTCCTTCCGATGCTTATCTCTCTGTTCCAAAGAAGAATTGTCGTTGTGTTCGTAGGAAATATTTGTTCCTACACTGTTCCAAAGAATGCTTGCCCCTCGGAGACTTCTCCCTCTATTCCAACGATTCCCTTTGTTCCTAATAAGGCTTTGTCCCTTCGAGTTTTTATGGCATTGTTCCTACGGAGACTTGTACCTGTGTTCCTACGAAAGCTCACCCTTTGTTTCTACAAAGGTTTTGTTTCTACAGAGTCTCCTACGGAGGTGTCTCCCTTTATCGCTTCGATGGTTTGTGGCGTTGATCCTACGAAGGCCTTGTCGCTTTGTTCCTACTATGGCTTTGTACCTCGTCCTTCTGTAAGCCGGAAGCTAGTCAATCCATTTCAACGAACGATTGCCCCTTTGTTCATAAGAAGACTTCGCTTTGTTTCTACGATGGATTTGTTCTTACGGATACTTGACCCTCTACTCCTACGAAGTTTTGTGGCTGTGTACCCATGAAGGCCTTGCACCTCTGTTCCTACAATGGATTTGTCCTTCTGTTCCTACGGACGTTGGACCCTCTGTTTCTACGAAGCTTTGTCCCTTTGATCCTAGGAAGAATTGTTCTTTGCTTATACATAGAGTTGTCCGTCTGTTCCTATGTAAACTTATCACGTTATTTCTACGAAAGCTTTAGTCTTACGGAGGCTCGTCCGTCTTTTTTGTTACTATGAATACGTGTCCCTTTGTGCCGAAAACGTTGTGCCGTTGTTCCAATTAGGCTTGCCCCTTTCAGCCCTAGGCTTAGTGCTGTGCTTCCCACGAAGACTTGCCCCTTTGTTCCTTCGAAGTCTCATCCCTCTGTTCCAAGGGAGGCCTATTCCCCTGTTTCCACAAAAGAATAGACCGATATGGCCACGAAGATTTAAATCTTCGTTACTCTAATGTTCTCTTAATCACCCTTGAGTATGGGCGTTTCCCTGTAGTATCGTGCCATTCCCCATTGATACCCAAACTAAAACCACAAAAATTTTGAGTCAAACCGGGGTCTAACTCATCACGTCTGTTTCGTATCTTGTCATCACATCCGTTTCGTATCAACACACATCTCGTCAAGCCATTGGATCGTTGAATTGACCGTCTAGATCGTGTGATATCACATCTCTTGACTTCTTGCTTTGGGGCTATATGAGCCCCATAGTTGAGAAATGGGAAGCTGACATTACTTTCGTGATTCGCCCAATAACACTCAAAACGCTGTCCGCATTTTGGACCATGTTTACCGTCCTCGGTTAGCGTCCACGACCCTTTCAAGCCCCACATTGATCACTTTCAATTTTTTTTCGACGATGCTGACTTCGCTTATTGATGCCAACACCACCGAGTAGTTAGACATAAACAAGGTTTCAGTATCCCTTCGGAATCGTTGTAAAACTTTAGGTCCCAATCAGTGAGTCGAAATAATTAATGATGCACAGGTCACTGATTGTGAGAAGATCTCCCTACCAATCCCTGTATGAATTGTATTAAATTGATTTCGCGCGTCTCTACTGACTGCCGTGTGAAATTTTTCTTTAATGATTCGATAATATTCCGTGAATACTCATAAGTATTGTAAGTACTCATGACAAGTGAGTAATACTCATGAATACGTACAAGTAGCGATAAGTACTCCTAAATAATGACAATTACTTATGAGAAATCATTAATAATGCTAATTACTTATGAGTACTGATAAATAATGATGACTACAAAAAAAACCGTTTCCCAGTACATCCCATGAACGGATTTGGGAGAGCTTCTCACAATTAGTGAGCTGTGCGCTTTCTAGTTTGACACTCACTGATTGGGACCTACAGTTTTACACCGATTCTGAACGGTATTTTGAGAAGCTTTTTCATGGATAAATACTCGATAGTGTCGCCATTACTAAGCGAGATTTCCGTCGGCGAAAGAAATGTGAGGTGGTCAGACCAAGAATACACTCACGTTCTCATGCACAAGAGCCGCGCACACTAGCCAGTGCACCACCGATGGTGGGGACATTATTACTCATGAGTAATTATACCCCTTATTACTTATAGAGTTATTGCAAATATTGTTGTTGATACAGCCAAAGCAAAGGTGTATTCTCTGCTTGGTGACGTTTTTCGGTATCCAAACTACAATCAACCCCAATTAATCTAAGCCAAAATTCAATAACACGTTTAAGAGGACAAAACTAAAATGAACAATTTTCAGTGTTTACACAATAGTAATAAAAGCTCCGCTGCAAGGTATTACCACTTAGAACCCTTCAAAACTGTCAAAATACTAGCATGAGATCGAGTCCTTTACTGCCAAGTCAATGCTTCCTGAATGAATGGCGGGTATTACCGGTATCTTATTTACACAAATATTTGTATTCCAACATATTTGCAACACTGTCAACCTTCATCAAAAAAGTTACATTTTCAAAAATGGTCATACATACAACTTTTCACTGTAATGAACGTAAACAACAAAGGCCATGGGGATTTTCCGCAACTTTGGAGTCCTTTCGAAAATTCCTTCCTTTTGGTGCTTTTCCACTCAAAGAAAATCAGTACAAAAGTAAAATTGTGTTACACGGAATTGTACAGCAAAGCAGTAGAGGAGCTCACAACAATTGTGCATCTGTTGGATGAAAGGATTTGAAAGGTTTCATTAAGGCTTAAAGGGATTAAAATCGAGCATAACAATTAAGACGCCCACAAACACACACACATATGCGGCGTTTGAGCATTAATACCGTTTACAGGGACCGACAGTGGGGATATGCAAACGACCAACTACAGTGTTGCCATCAAAATCCGGGAAATGCTAGTGTAATGCTGACTGTGTTTAGAGATTAGGAGGCAACATTGAATTACATTAGCTTTTGTTGACAACAAGCGGAGATCTGCAACAGTAAAGAGGGGGCAAAGAATTAGTTGAAAGAGACAGAAACAACGAAGGAAATTCGAAAATTCGGATTATTCTTCCCACCACATTTTTATGTAATTTTTTGTATAAAATATTAATTATAACAAGTTTTACTTATCGATTTGTCTTAACCCTTTGACGACCATTGGCAAATATGCTTTCCTAATCGTGTAGGCACCTAGCATGAGTCGAAGTTGGTCAATAATTTGCTTTAAATCGTGGGGATGGAACGGGTCAAAAAAATATCAAAACATATCGGCCGCACCTGGGTGAAACTCAGGTACGTTATGGTTTCTATCTTAGCTTTCAAAAAATGTGAGGTGGAATTTCATGCAGCCCACATGAACCCTACACTCAAAAAAATATATTGGTAACCACAGCAGAAAAGTCTGCAGAAGAGGGGAAAGCAAACAAATTTCCTATTACAGCAAACATTGGTTTGTTGTTTCAGCAAACAGTATGCCAACTATTTTGTCAACCCTGCAAAAAGTTTGTTGTTATTGCAGTTCATTTGCTGTAATAACAAACAAATTGTCTGCTGATAAGTAGCATACATTGTTTGCTATTAATAATAAACTTAATTTTTTGAGTGTGTGGCCGTCGGTGGTGCAATGGGTAGTGTGCGCGCCTCTTGTACTTGAGATCCTGGGTGCGATCTCTGCTCTGACCACCTTAAAAATTTCTTTCGACGGCGGTCACCTCGCATAGTGACGGCGACACTATCGAGTATTTTTAGCCATGAAAATGCTTCTCAAAAATACCGTTCGGAACCGGTGTAAAAGTATAGGTCCCAATCAGTGAGTATAAAACTAGAAAGTGCACAGATCACTAGTTGTGAGAAGCTCTCCCCGATTCCTTCTAGGGATGTAATGAGAAACCATTTATTTATTTAATTTTTTGAGTGTACTAGGTACGTACGCAGGATCTTCCTTCGGGGGTCCTAACTTGAAATTTAGGTTGAAATATAGCACTACATTCAAAAATCACCACGTAAGGAAATAATTTCGGCTCCCTCCCTCAGACCCCAAAACTGAAAGAAGGGTTAAATAGAAAAATATATATTTTCAAAATTTTAATAGTGTATTTTTTTCCACGGCAGCATTTTGAAATCTTAATCAAGCTTACTTTGTTGTCCCAATTTGTCAATTAAATTTTGGATTTAGTTTTTTTTTTTAATTTTACATGAAATTAGCCCTTCAATCCATTTAAGGGTTAATTTCGTACTAATTCCGATTTGGCGCTAAAAAAAATATTCTACGTAAAATTTCACTATAAGTCACTGCACAACAGCAACCTGTAGATATAATATATAGTAGAAATATAAATTATAGTAGAAACATTTTTGTAGTACATTTTAACCCGTTAAATCGCATTTTCAATCTCCCTTCTTATAAAGGGGTTTTCAATAAGAGCGCTACAAAAGTTTTTTTTTAACTAAAACCAAACCGGTTTTAGATACCAATGAAGTTCTTTATTCCTGTGAAAGAAGGTTCGATGCCATTATGTATGGAACTCGATTTCTTTTGCATGGCCACCACGGGCACGCTTGCAGAAGTCCAGACGCTGAACCCAATTTTCTACGGTTTTCAAGCATAAATCGGCCGATACTGCAGCAATTTCACGTTCGATATTCGTACGAAGTTCATCAATCGTCGTTGGCTTGCTGGCATAGACCATAGACTTGACGTAGCCCCACAGGAAACAATCTAACGGCGTCAAATCGCACGACCGAGGCGGCCAATCGACTGGGCCATTTCGTGAGATAACACGTTCACCAAACTTGGTTTCCAATAAATTGATTGTGGCATTCGCTGTGTGGCTTGTGGCGCCGTCCTGTTGGAACCACATATCCTCCAAGTCCATATTATCCAATTGGGGCCAAAAGTATTCGGTTATCATTGAACGGTAGCGATTCGCATTCACAGTAATGTGCCGGTCTTGATCATCACGGAAGAAGTACGGCCCAATGACGCCGCCGGCCCGCAAAGCGCACCAAACCGTAATTTTTTCGGGATGCAATGATGACTCATGGATTACGTGTGGATTGCTGTCTGACCAATAACGCATATTTTGCTTATTGACGAAGCCATTCAGCCAGAAATGAGCCTCATCGCTGAAGATGATTTTCCGATGAAAATCCGAATCGTAGCGCTCTTAAAGTTGAGACCACTGACTCCAAATTTCGGTAGTAAATTTTAATAATTTCGACTCGTTGTTGGCTCGTATATCTTTCCATGGTGAAATGGCAAACCTTACTGAAGAGAAATGTCAAAAGAACGGGAAAAAATATCGCGTCGTTTGCTGTCGCTATCGATTTACTTTTGTAGCGTCTCTGTTGAAAAACCCTTTATTATAAATATCAAATCGCATTAAAACCGTCGAAAATACACACAGAGGGGAATCCTTTAAGAAGATCTTCCCACCAGTCCCTGCATTAAATGTATTAAATTGATTTTGCGAGTCCTTGCTGACTGCCGTGTGAAATCTGATTCTTTAATCATTCAATAATATTGCGTGAATATTCATAAGTATTTGTAAATACTCATGACAAGTAAGTAGTCCTCATGAATGTTTATAAGTAGCGATAAGTACTCATAAATAATGAAAACTACTTATGAGAAATCATCAGTAATGATAATTAAAATATTAATAATTAAAACATTAAAACCGTCGAAAATACACACAGAGGGAAATATTTAAGAACTATTTGCTCATCCATAAATGTTCCTGGTCATGCACTATGCAAATTTATGTTTGAAATAATCAAACACTCCAAATATAATGTTAAGGACGCAAGTGATTTCAAATCCACGATAAAAAAAAAATAAAAATTGACCAAGACGAAATATTAGTATCGTTTAATGTGGTCAATGTCTTTCCCGGTACACCCATAAATTTGATATACACCACTATAACACATGATATTTTTGGAACGAAGGTCTTTATCGCACGATGCAGGATGGGAGCTAAATGCAAAAAAAAATTAAACAACTTTTGTTTTAACACTATTATGTTACAACCCACTATTATCAACTATATTGTTTACTTATGCTTTGGTTTGTGTCTAGACTAACTAGATGCTTCATACGAGGGCGAATTAATAAGTCTGTGACTTTTTGAATGAAACACAGTTTTTTGTTGCAAAAAAAATTATGTTTCAACATAATCTGCTTTTAGCTCAATACACTTAGTCCAACGTTTCTCCAATTTTTGTATCCCATCCAAAAAATAAGGCTTTTCAAGGTCCATAAAATAGGCATTTGTTTGATCAATAATTTCATAGTTGGAGCTAAATCTCTTTCCACCGAGCCATTTCTTTAGGTTTGGAAATAGGAAATAGTCACTGGCGGCTAAATCCGTAGGATATGGCGGATGTGGTACCAATTCGTAGCTCAATGCATGCAATTTTGCCATTGAGACTACACCCGTGCATTATCTTGCTGAAAACAAATTTTTTTTTGGCCAAATGGGGATGTATTTTTTTAAATCCTCGTTAAATCGGTCCAATTAGTTGGCATAATATTCCCCGATTATTGCATTTCCCTTTTGGAGGTAATCGATGTGGATTATCCCGCGTGCATCCCAAACAACTGTTGCCATCACCTTATTGGCCGACAAACTTACTTTGGTCTTCTTCGGAGCCGGTTCACCCGGAGAAACCCATTGTTTAGACTGTTACTTGCTCTCCGGAGTCTTGTAATGGATCCATGTTTCATATACAGTTTAAAAACGCCGCAAAAAACTCCTTCGAATTGCGGTTAAAAAAGTTATCACACGATTACGTTTATGGTCAATTGACAGCAAACGCGGCACCCATCTTGCTGACAGCTTTCTTAAACCCAACTGATCATTTAAAATCGAAATCACACTGCCATATAAAATGCCTATGGCATCAACAATCTCACGCACTTTTACTCTTCAATCGGCCAACACCATATCGTGGATTTATACAACATTTTCGGGTGTATTGACGACCTCAATTGGCCGTCCAGAACTAGAGCTTGTGCGACCACAACGAAAGTCAGTAAACCAATTTTTTCCCATTGAAATCGATGGTGCAGAGTCCCCGTAGTATTTATCAAGCTTTTGCTTGGTTTGATTGACGGTTTTTTTTGCGCAAAAAATAACTCGAAATTCACTTTTTTCCATTTTTAAAGAATGCACGAGGTTGTATGTTTTGAACACCAGTTAAACGCAAAGTAATTGAAGGAACTTGCTCAAAATAGACAGTAGTCTACTAACATAGGAGCAGTGTTGAATTTCATATAACTACGAGGGAAGTTCGAAAAGTCACGGACTTATTGGCACGCTCACGAAAGGAAGACAGTCACTCACGCACGAAGATTTTATCAGCACTAACGTTCACACACGCTCACGTGAGCAGAATTTGATACTACTCACGTGATTCATGACAATCACCCAAAATTACTCACACTTATAAAACAAGATTTTTACATTTTTATTTTTTTGGTTTTCTTTATTTGCAATCTATTTTCAATAAAACAATAAGCAAATCTTGTAATAGTTTGGTATTAACATTGTTACCGAGTTCCAATGAGCTCGATAAATCTATACATTTTTACAATTTTAATACATTTGCTTTAAGTTTACAATATTCTTAGGTCAGCTTATTAACTATGATACGAGTACATACTATTGTTAAATTTTTAGTTCCTGAACGGTAAATCAAGTACATGTGGTCTTTTAATACTTCTTAATTCTTCACCGTCATCTAACAAACAAATGGCCAATGCATTGGAATGATTATTAAGTCCATTTAGATAATTTGTACTAAATCGTACAATTTCTTCTTTAACAAAAGGAACACCAAGGTCTTTGTGTATGCTGTTGTTGTTTACAAACCAAGGAGCATTCACTAATAAGCGCAAAGTTTTCGATTGATACCTCTGTAGTATTTTTATGTTCGAATTGCTTGTTGTTCCCCAGAGTTGGACTCCGTAGGTCCACATGGGCTTCAAAATGGTTTTGTATAAAAGTACTTTGTTTTCCAAGCTCAATTTCGATTTCGGATTAAGCAGCCAATACATTTTCTTTACTTTGATATCTAGTTGTTTCCGCTTTGCAAGTATATGACTTTTCCAAGTTAGTCTTCTGTCCAGGTGAAGTTCCAAATATTTAACACAGTTAGTTCTAGGTATAACATCTCCATTTAGTATCAAAACAGGGCAATCTTTTTTTCTAAGGGTAAAGCTGATGTGCGCTGATTTGTCCGTATTAACTTTTATGTTCCACTTTTTCAACCAGTCTTGAATCACAAACAATTCTTTTTGTACTAGCGAAGAAGCAATTACGTGTGATTCATTCGTCAGTGCAGTGTCATCGGCATATGTAGCAACTGTGATATCGATATTTGAGGGCATATCTGATGTGTATATGGTGTATAACACTGGTCCCAAAACACTTCCCTGTGGAACACCTGAGTTGACTGATCCAAATCCAGAATCAACATCATTTAGATTGACATAAAACCTTCTTTCACTGAGGTACGATTTTAAAAGAAGATAAAAAGGAGTTGGTAGCGGATTCTTTAACTTAAATAGTAAACCGTCATGCCATACCCTGTCGAAGGCTTGCTTCACATCTAAAAACACAGCTGAACAATAAAGTTTTTTTTTCAAAAGGCATTTACAATACGATGGCATTGCTCGGGTGTACCATGTTTTTGCCTGAATCCAAACTGGTGATCTGGGATTATTTTCTGTTCATCCAGAAGTGGATCTAACCGTTTTTTAAATAGTTTTTCAAACAATTTGGAAAATATTGGCAGTAAACTTATTGGTCAGATTTTCGGGTTTGTTTGGCTTTATTATCATTATGATCTTTGCATATTTCCATTGTGAAGGAAAATGACTCAACCTTGCAATTGCATTAAAAATTGTTGTTAAGAGAACAATGGCTTTTGTTTTGGAAGAGATTTTATCACTGTAGCGTCAATTTCATCATATCCTGGAGATTTAGAGTTGTTAAGTTTACTTATTGCTTTTATTAGTTCGTGTACGGTAAAAGGCTTTATTGGGTGGCACATTTGACACGACTTGTCTAACAATTCGGATATTCCTTCTACATCAGCAGTACTGTATGTATGGTGGTCTGAGCAGGGATCGAACCCACGTTCTCATGTACAAGAGCCGCGCACACTAAACATTGCAGGTATTTATGAATGTCCCTGGTATTTATGGGATAAGGAGTCAGGCTTTCAGAATATTGTATCTAAAATCACCCAGTTTCAACGAATGTTTTGGTACAGAGTATCAGGGTGTTGGTGATGTTTCAACATTCAGGGCATGTAATTTCGAATCTTGTAACCGTACTTGTACTTAACAGCATTTCAGTTTAAAAAAGTGTAGAAATCAACAAGCAAAACCTTTCCCAAACTCATAATTTCAAAATTTTGTTCAAAAATCATTCATTTTCTGCCAAGGCTGTAGGGTAAATGCCCAAAAAAAATTTAAATTACATTTAATACCTTTGGCAAGGCCTGTGCTTAAAAAATATCACAACGTTTTATATCTTTTTTACAAAAAATTTGAGAAGCTATTGAAAGAATGATAGTAACTGCCCTAAAAAAGTTAATTTTTTTTCAGTTTGAAAAATTTTAAATTTGAGAAGTTTTCGTTACCACCCGGTTTTAAATAATTAAAAATATTTTTAATTTACATTTGGTTGACGTCTTGCCAATGTAGCTGTGTTTTTAGACCTACATTTTAACAAAAAAATAGTATGTTACCAAAAAACTAACGAAAGTCAGTGCAAAAGTTTACATTTTAAACTTTTGATTCGAAATATCTTTGTTACGATTAGAGATACAATACACGACTCTGTATGTATTTGGTCGGCGTGGCTCAGTAGAATCTCAAAAACAAAGAACATTTAAATTGGGCTACAAGTTCAGAAGTTACATGCCACGATAATTTGGTCATCCTGACAGCTTCTAGCAAAACCTATGTTGAGACAAGCTCCTCTAAATACCAGATTCCTCCTCTACAAATACTTAGTACAGAAGTTCTGATGTTATTACAACTTTCTTGCTATCGGCCTCACTGTAAAACGTTTTAAAACTGCTTCGCTTGTAGCAGGGTTCCATGAAATACAGAAGATGATTAACAACGCTTTGTAGAGGGAAATTACATTAGAAGCCTTCCAAAATTACTTTATTTAATAATTCGGAAATATGCGTGACTCATGCAAAAATAGTGCTCCCGCACACTCTTTCACGTAAAGATTCGACTCACGCACGAAGATTTTTTCGCTACTCACGTTCACGCACGCTCACGTGAGCAAAATTTAAACCCCCTGACGTTCACGCGTGATTCACTTGAATCTCGGCAATCACGTGACTCGTGGCCATCTCTAATAAGTAGGCGCTTAAGGCGTAGAAACGAAAAACCTCAAATGGCGCAACTGTACGACGGCTACTAGAGGGACAATAATTTAATGTGCGTGAAGATAAATTCGAATTTAACTAGCAAAGACGCAAACCACTTTCGTTAGCAGAGCGCTGTTATTACGTTAACAGATATCTGTTAATGTACTAGAAAGGGAAGTATATTGGAATTAAATTAAATTAATAAAAAAATATGAAACTGACACATCGTATAAAAAACAGTACGAGCTTTCAGTATTAGTGGCACAAATCTTGAACAGCTTACCAGCGAGCATTATATTTTAGTTCAATGTATATAATTTTAGAAAGGACATTGAGCCCAAATCAAGGATTCTTCCCCAACTAAATGAATATTTAGCAATAGGTAGGAGTATGTTCTTTTGGGTTATATTACTCCGAGGTTTCAGACGAATTTGAGAATACAATAATTTTGGGCGTTTTCTTTTAAGCACTTTACACTACTTTTGAACATTTCACTGTGTCCAAACCAAGGACTCTTGGCGGACAAGGCTTCCACCAGATTAAAGCCCCTCGCTAGTGCTTTCCCAATTTACCTCCCTTATATTTCAGAGGAATTTCAGAACACCGATGTATGGAATTTAGTATTGTCCCATGTATTAACAATTTCGCCCACTGTGTCCAAATTAAGAAAACCTCGCGATTTAAATTTATGCCAGACGTTAGCACATCACTAGTGCTTTCCAAATTGATATTAACACTATGATTGTAGCGAACTCGAGAACAAACTTATTTGAAATTTTATATTGGCCCATGTGTTAACATTTTCGCCCACTGTGTCCAAATTAAGAAAACCTCGCGATTTAAATTTATGCCAGCCGTTAGCACATCACTAGTGCTGTCCAAAATGATATTAACTATGATTGTAGCGAACTCGAGGACAAACTTATTTGAAGTTTTATAACAGCGCTCTGCTAACGAAAGTGGTTTGTGTCTTTGCTAGTTAAATTCGAATTTATCTTCACGCACATAATAATTTATATGGCCAAGAACTTCGTCAACAGAGTGCTAAAAATAAGCAACGTGGAATTTCGTGGGAAATATAAGGAGAAAGTACGAACGATTTTATGAATGAACAGTCCCCCCCCCCCACAACATTCCATCTGAGAAAAGCCAATGTGCAAAATTTTACAATTGAACAATTTAGGCGGAAAAATCAAATTAGTTAACAAAAGCTTGCAGCAAAGACTAGTCGTATACTTTTTATTACCTCAAAATTGTATGCATAGATATTATTAATATTTCCTACTCAATAGTCCCTAACAGACAAGATTGTATTTGAAAGAAAAAAGTTTGTGTTTACTGTTTTCACTAATGTTTTATAAAATCTTTGTGTTTTTCTTATATTAGATCCTTGAAAATGATCAACGAAGTTAAACGAAATACTGGAAACTAAATTAATTTGTGATAAAAGGTAAATTACGCTGTGCAGCAGTGGGTCTCGGGCCTCAACCAAACCAAAAATTGTGGAAGTCCTTGGACATGGTATCACAAAACCCCGCTAGGTTTTGCTCCTATTCGTAACAATTTTTTTTTTACAGGCCTAAGAAAATTTTGGATTCTATTTCAGATTTTACTTCAATAAATCCTAAACACGTTGAAATATTGGATTACAACCTTTGACAATATTGTAGCTATTTCCCCATTTCACAATTCCCTCTAATAAATTTCTAAGGAAAAGTACACTGTTAATCGATTGTTTCACGAAACGTCATGAAAAATTTCACATGCTTTATATGTGTTGACATGAATAAATTGCGGTAGCTGACTTGAAAAGAATTGTAGATTATACATTTTTTGATAACTTTTCAAGCTGTTTAGGATTTATTGAAGTAAAATCTGAAATAGAATCCAAAATTTTCTTCGGCCTGTAAAAAAAAATTATTACGTATAGGAGCAAAACCGAGCGGGGTTTTGTGATACCACGTCCAAGTACTTTTACAATTTTTTGGTTTGGTTGAGGCCCGAAAGAAATTCTTTTCATTTGTGTCAGTGTTATACAACTTGGTTTTCTTTTTTCATTCCTATGACCTCAAGCCGATACTAAAATTTAAAATCATAATAATAAGAAAGGTCACGCTGAAAAATCTGTCGTTATTTGTTGTTTGGATGCAATTATAACGTGTGTTTGAAGCTTACGCAAATATAATATACTTAATAATATATAATATATATAATAATATACGCAAATAATATATACATATTGTGTTTACCATTCAATATTACATGTTTGAGACACAATGAATAATATGTTATAATATATGTGTTTGCGACCCAAATATATATGTGTTTGTGATGCAAATACAGTTGTGTTTGTTGCACTGTTTATATCCTCTCGAGAGCAAGAGAATAAAAGAGGGACAAAGACAAGTGTGTATCTGTATTTTTTGCATTATTCTCTCTCTTTGAATTGCAGATGAAGTCAGTGTTTCTTATTTTGGCTGATGTATTGCGTTTTAGTTTTATGTATTCAGGCGTCAATGGCGTCAAAAGGGCATGATCAGTGCAAAAAGAATAAGCAAAGGCTGGGACGGTTAAATGGTTTGTGATGTTATTTAGGTTTTTGTGTATGTGTTTAGGTATGCTTGTATGCATGTGTGGTACCAAAGTGTGAAACGATTTTGAGGAAAGAAACTGAAAACGGCTCTTTGTATGCCCGAGCCTTTACTGAGAAAATCGGAATGGCGGACCATTTGTGAGATATAATAGAAACAACTCATGTAATTAATACACGCTTGGCTTGCACGAACTGGGTTTGTAAATAAGTATATTGTTTATGTACAAACGCATAGTGATAACCAACGCCTAGTTGAAACCTTCTGAAAACTAAGACGTGAGACACAACAAAGAAAGGAGATGTAAAAAAAGACGTAAAAGAGCAGCAGATTCTCATTTCATTGATAATAATGCACTCAATGCAAGTACATGTAAAAATTACCGTTTTAAATCTTTTAATGGTTTGTATTAATTATTTATAAATGTGGATTTATATTAATAAAATTAATTATAATAAATAACACATATTTACTTTACTTTTATTGACCATATTACAACTTCATGAGGTCAGACGTCTTCCACATATTAATTAAACAAACAAATTAAACAAATTTCAACATGTTCTTTCAACTGGCTCTATCCTTCGCCTTTTCTCGCCAGTTGGTAACACCAAGGATACGGAGGGTTGCCTGGTCTTTCCAGCGGAGTCTTGGTCGTCCTCTTTCCCTGCTTCCATCGGGTACGTTATAAAAAACCTTTCGCGCTGGCTCATCTTCATCCATTCTGATACCATGGCTTAGCCAACGCAATCGGCCCACTTTGATTCGTCTAGCTATGTCCACGTCAGAATAGAGATTATATAGCCCTGCGTTCCAGCGACGTCGGTACTCGCCGTTTTCCCTAACAGGACCATATATTTTACGGAGAATTTTTCTCTCGAAAACTCCCAGGTGTTTTTCATCCGCTTGCGATATGACCCAAGTTTCGGAGCCATATGTCAAGACAGGTAAAATGAGAGTCTGATATAGCTGGACTTTTGTCCGTCGAGAGAGGGCTTTGTTCCTAAACTGCTTGCTGAGCCCAAAATAGCATCTATTTGCAAGCACAATTCTCCTATCTACCTCCAGGCTGACGTTGTTGTCCTTGTTCACGGCGGATCCAAGGTAGACAAATTCGTCTACCACTTCAAAATTAAATCGGTTGTCAACGTTCAAGTGCGGACCAAGTCGAGAGGTTTCTCTAGTTGTTGACACCATAAATTTTGTCTTGTCCTCATTAACAGCAAGACCCACCTTCGTTTATTTCTTTTTCGATTCTTGAATGTACTGCAGTAACCTCTCGCAAATTTCGCCCAATGATGTCTATGTTGTCAGCATACGTCAGCAACACATGGCTTTTTGTGTTTTATAGGTCTTGTTCGTATTTACTGCAGCCTTTCCCATCATCATCTCCATTAAGATGTTGAAGAGATTGAACGAAAGTGTGCCGCCTTGTCCAAGTCCTCGCTTAGTACAGAATGGTTCAGTGAGGTCCTACTCCACTTTCACTGCTGATTTGGTGTTGGTCAGCCTCATTCTACAGCGGCGAATCAGTTTTGCCGGAATACCAAGTTCAGACATAGCTTCGTACAGTTTTCCCCGTATGGGGCTATCGAAAGCAGCTTTGTAATCGACAATCGATAATCTATACTATCTTCCACTATCATTACCTGCTGATATTCAGTGGAAGATTCTGAGTGGAGTAGTGCTGAAAAGTGTTGTCTCCACATTTTGAGCACACACTGCTTCTCAGTCACCAGACTTCTATTCTCGTCTTTGCAGGAGGGCAGCCCATTAATAGGCCCGTTATCCGATCACCTTACCCTCTGGAAAAACTTTCGGGATTCACCATTCATCCTGCACATTTCGGTTCTTTCACTCTCTCTCTGCTCCCACTGCCATTTTTTTTTGGCCTAAATAGTTGGTTTAACACATACATATATATAATTCAAAGATTATTTCGTTTCTAAATATTATTATGTTTGGGAGGAAATATGCATATGTTTCCACGTAAAAGCATACATGTTTGCCAGCAAACACGCTGCTGTTTGCGTTTAAATACAACTGAGTTTGGGACTTGCAAACATATGAATGTTTGAAGTGTTTCCAAACATGTACATGGTTCCTGCAGAATATGTTTGGGAGAATATGTTACAGATGTACAACTAAATTCCATACCTACTTAAATACTCAACTCTGCTTTCGATTTATTAGGTGGAATTTGCTCCCACGTTTTAGTGTCTAATTATTCCACTAAACTCAATTACCTTTTTAGTGACTCAAAAAAAAAAAAAGGAAAATCTTCAAGTAAAATAACATTTCTCATAATTAAAATAATTTTTACTTTTCAATTTTACATTAAAAATTAAATATGTTAATAAAGGACATCTTTGGCAGTATTATTGTGTTAAAAATGTTGTTCTTCCCTTAAGCCATTTTATGATTTTCTCGAGGACATAAGGACGACAATACGGGCGAATAATTACATTTGCCGTTTGTTGTATTTGCTTTTCCTTTCTCTCTCTCGCTCTCACTCCCTCTCTACATCTCATTTAATTTTTTAAACTAAGCCATTTTCAATGTTTATGGCTTAACAGAAGAAAATGGCTTAAGGCTGTTGACTGACAGTTGATGGCTGACATTTGATAGCGCGATAAAAACATATTAGGGGCCAACGGTTGGAGCGGCAATGGAGGCGATGATAGATGACAGGTTACTACTTTCAACTGGAATCAAAGAAATTCAAAATTCAAATTTTATACGCTGAACAGCAGGGCAGCATTAATACACAGACGAGTTCGGTGTTGGGAACGTGTTACAGAAGTGTTGCTTTTGTTAGCTTTAATGACAGTAATTGTTGTTTGTGCTGGTGTGTAAGTGGTGTTAGTGTTGATGTTGATGTTAGCCAAGTTGATGTTTACTCGTTTGTGCGTTAAATTTAATACAGCCTTTACACATCCTCGTTCAGCAAATTTCCCATTGAAGCCTCCTTTACTGGTGTTTTCTTTGTTTCAGCAACAGCAGCCCCGCCATATTTTGTTTCAAAGTTTTCTTATTTTTATTTTTGTTTTAGTATTCTTGGTAAATAATTTTTGTTCTTAAGTCGAATAATTTAATTTGAATTGTTGAGTGAAAACATTTCAAGAGAACTGCGATGGCTACAACTGACAGCGCAAGTTATATATAGACGTTATGGCAAGACAGTCAGTCAAATTAGTTAATTATCGTCATGGACCTTTTCACTAAGGATACTTAGACATTGTCTCAAGGATACACTGGGCTTGGATTAAGTTAATGTAAGAGCATCACGTTTCAGGATAAAGAGCTGGATGGCCTCGAAATACTAATCTCGCCATATTGAAGGAGAAGGTTAATTACAAAAGTTATTGAGTAAGTAAATGCTTTCGCCTCCATCAGGCTGAAGTCCTTTGGGATTTTATGATTTACTTAATTCGGTTATAATTTCGAGGTAGTGGATGCATTAATTTTGTCAGATCTGCCGCAAACAAAAACATTAACGCCAGCCTTAAGAGTAGATGGAGAAGTATGCTTACGAATAGTAGTAAGTAATTTCGGGCTTGGCAAATATTTCAGTGACAAAACGCTGTCTCGACAAACAAAAGTTCAGATATTCGATACCCTTACACTACGTGTCTTACTACGCACAACGATAAAAATGTTTGGAGGCCGTTTGTCGACAAACTATTAATTTTGTACGTATTATTAACGTTGTTATTAACACTTCAAACGTTTCCCCCAAACGAAAAACGTTTGCCGTAAAAGTAATTTTCATTGCCGTAAAAGAACTTGCATTTACCCCAAAAATTTTATTACTTAGCTTTGCAATTTCATGATCCCGAAGTCAAACATTTTTGTATGCACTTTATATTGACCAGGAGATCAATAATTTGATTTATACATTAATTACGAGAAAGCGTATAGTCTCGTCCCTGGGACACACGACCTTAACTCGAAATATGAATACAGGAACACCCCAAAGGGCAGCATTATCTCCATTCCTCTGGCATTTACCATTCAACAGTTTTCTGCTAGAGTTGGAACGATCAGATTGCGCAGTCGTAGCATATGCAAACGACCCGGCAATGGCAGTGCAGGGAAAATACCCTTCCACATGCTGTGATGTGCTGCTGGTCTTAATCAGGAGACTCTCTAAGTGGGCCACGGAGAATGGGTTGGGTGTAAATTCGCAGAAACCCAAGTTCGTTCTTTTTACCAGGAAGCGGAAGGTTCCGTATATTCATCCCTTGTCGCTAAATAGTGCAAAATAATAGTACAAAATATCTAGGTGTGATTCTCGACAGAAATCTTAGTTTCAAGCCAAATACTATGGATAGATCAATAGACTCACAGAGACCCTATATTCGCGTAAAATGGCTATTAGAGGATGATGGGGTCTATCCCCGAAAATAGTTTACTCGAATATACAACTGTTGTCAGCTCGATATTGCTAGATTGTGGGTTAGAACTTTAAGTCTGTTGGCAAAAGTCCTGCGAATGGTAATGGTATTTATCACGGGTGCCATTCGCACAACCCCTACCGAAGATTTGGCGTTATCCTTTTCCTGTTACTACTAGATTTACAGGGCAAGCAAATGGCTGCAACCTCGGTAATCAGCATAAGCCATTTCACGCAATGGATTACCAGCCCACATGGTCATGGGTACATTTTGAGGGATGTGCGGCTATACATGGTAAACGTCGACTACATGACACCCACTTCAACCTTTGAGAGAATCTTCCCCACTCATATTCCGGACAGACAGGAGTGGAAGCTACGCATACCAGGTTATAGAAAGTATTTAGGCTTCTAGATGGCAAGGTAGGGTTTGGAGTCTATTCTAACGAGTCTTGTACCAAGGCTACCACATCGTTGTAGCGTCTTTCAGGCAGAAGTCATGGCAATCGGAGAAGTTGCTCATTGGCTGAGACGAAACGTCATCACCGCCTGGGGAAGCAGTATCTACTCTGACAGTCAGGCTGCTATAATATATCTACAATCTGTATTCATGACTTCAAGAACTGCCCTCAAGTGCCTCGCATCTCTAACCCAGATGTCACCTTATATGGGTGCCGGGGCACAGGAACATTCTAGGGAATCAAAGAGATGTAGAAGACGAAAACGTCGAACATGTCATGCGATACTGACCGAGTTCCTGTATGAGGATTTTACAAGGATTTTACATCATGTTCGGTCTAACAGACTTTCAGGAAATTAAGCTTAATAATATTAGGGTTCGCCAGGGATCAATGTACGTCTCTCTTGAACGCCCCATAAATATACCAGGCCAATTCACAGATTCAACGATGGGGCGGGAATATGCCGCCCCATGGTAATTGTGACAGCCACTTCTTCCCAACCTTTTTTGTGGTAAACGTAGAGAACGTTTATGAATATGTCTAAGATTGTCCATTCATCCTTCCATCTTTCTGTACGTACTTCTTAATACACGCTGAAAAATCTGTATTTTGTTGTTGTTTGGATGCAAATATAAAGTGGGTTTGGAGCTTGTCGCAAATATATTATACTTGTGTCCAAATATATTGTGTTTGCTATTCAGTATTACTTGTTTGAGACACAAAGCTTAGTATGTTATAATATATGTGTTTGCGACCCACATATTTTTATGTTTGTGATACAAATACAGCTGTGTTTGTTGCACTGTCTATGCGCTCTCGAGAGCAAGAAAATAAAAGATGGACAACGAGGGAGTCTACGTTTTAAGTGTGTATCTGTGTTTTTAAATTTTTCTCTCAGTCAGTGATAAATAAATATTTCTGAATGTACGTGTAAATTGCAGATGAAGTGGTCCTTATTTTGCCTGATGTATTGCGTTTTAGTTTCATGTATTCAGTTCGTGGATGGTTTTTGTGGATGGTGTTTCGTATATATACATGTGTGCTACCAAAGTGAGAAGCGATTTTGAGGAAAGAAACTTGCAAGGGTAACAACGGGCATATCTCTTGTTTGTGTACCAACGCATAGCTGAAACCTTCTGAAAACAAAAACGTCTGTTTGCATTTAAATACAAGTAAGTTTGGGACTTGCAAACATATGAATGTGTGAATATGTTAGAGAGGCCGTTATTTTTCAGAGTGTAGCTGGCGACTGTCAAATATCCCATCATTTCAATTAAATTTTATCAGGACGATTCTACAAACCATATTTGGTCCATGCAACATTATATGAACACAGCATCCTTTAAAAATTAAAGGATTTGACGAAATCAAAAGGAAATATTCTAATCATTTCTAACCATCCTATCCCATTAGAATGAAATTTCAAACGAACATAATTCAGGTGTGATGCAGCTAAAATATCTAAGACTCAGTTTCACGGACTCCACTAGAGATGCACAGTGGGAGCTTACAATTTAACAGTTTGGATAGAAACATAATTTTGAACCGACGCACTGTGGGAAGTTAGTCCGAAAAACGTGGCAAAAATCAAAAATATGACAGAATGAATATTTTACCAAAATGACTGATTGTATCTGATAGAGAATTCCCCAGAGATTATGAATCCGAAAAGCTTTTTCAAATCAGAATAACAATTTGGAAAAAATTTTCGGTCTGCTAGAGAAGGCGCAAATTTAAAGAATCATATATCCTTTTTCGAACTGATTTGTGTTCGAACTAAAGCGTGGCCAGATATTAATGATAATTTTTCCAATTTATTTAATTCAGAAGCTGACCAATGACATGCAGCTGCCAAAATATTCAGTAAGGCTTGGCATTTTATCATACATGGTGTCATGCCTGCCGGAGGTGTGGAAAATATTACCGGAATTCGAGCTCAGTTGAAATTACACAATGTGAATTTTGTCGTGAAGTGGGTCGTTAGGCAATTCCTTGCACCGTTGCGAAATTTGAGCGTGAGTATACTCTTTTGGACCTTAAGCCACACACCACACAGAGATGGCAGCGAATTCAAGAAAACATGTTGGCCGGAGATTCGAATTTTAACCAAAAACCCGTCTACTCCGACGAAGTATTGAAGAAGACTCAGAAATGTCGACTTAGAGGCGATTAGGTGAATTGGGCATTACCATATGGTCAACCCGGCTTATTTTGGCCTACATCAATATAAAATTGTGCTGACGTAAGAATTGAAGACGGACGACCATAGACTATGACGTGAGTTCCCTAATAGGGCGCTTGAAATGTTGGACGGAGATCCGGATTTTGACCAGATAATCCTCTTTTCGGGCGAGGCTCATTTTTGGTTCAACGGTTATGACAACAAGTAAAATAGCTGCTTTGGAGCGAACACTATATAAGCATCACTGTTTGACAAGGCATCCCTGCATCCAAAAATATGGATTATTTGGTGTGATTTATGGCATGGCGTCAACATCGGACTTTATTTCTTTCGAAATGATGAAGGAGACACCGTTACTGTCAATGGTCCTCGGCATAGAGAAATGCTAACCGATTTACTGTGGCTAGAACTCGACACACTTCGCCATATGCTATCTGTGGTTCCAACAAGACGACGCAACACGCCTTATAAGCTATCACCGATTATTTTCTTTGGGCAAAGTCAAGTACTTTGTTTACGCTAACAAGCCAACCACTTTAGTTGAGCTCGAGATCAACATTCGCGATGATATTGCCGGAATAATGCCGCACATATTTTAGGTGTCATCAAAAATTGGACCGACGGCTTAAAGCACTGCCAGCGAAGGTGAGGCGGTCATTTGAATGATACGCTATTTTATATATAAAGGCATAAATGTAGCTTCAGAAGTCAGAATCAATTGGCTACCATACACAACTGCAGTTTTATTTAAATATATTTTCCAATCGTTCTTTTCTGGTCACCCTTTATATATAATCCGCTCATTATTGTTTGGTGTCTATTTAAAATAATATTAATTTCCAACGTAATAGAATACAAAATGGCTTCTTATGTCTCAGCAAGTGAAGTTTTTCCAACATATTGTATTTCGTTAATTTTTCCAACTTCGATACAATATAACTAAAAAAGTGACTGTTTATTATCAGAGATATTACCTAAAGACGGTTTACTATTCCATACTCTAACTAACTAAACTTTAATAGGCTGCCCGATCTTGCCCGTTTACGTGGTTAGACAAAAAAACTGCAGTAACCTCGCATTAAAAACATATCGCAGGTGGTGCAAGAAAAAGAGCGCATTGCAAGAATTTTGTGTTTTTTGGGTATTTTGTGTTATTCCTAATCTGAAACAAACAGGCAGAAAACAAAAAGAGTTACAGGCAGAGTGCACCAGAAAGGAGCGTAGGAGAAATTTTACAGCTAATAAAAGGAAAAATATACAGAGTATTCCAACTCTTACAAATATCTTTCTATCTACAAAGTATACCTTTGAAGAAGCCTTAGAGTTGTTCATGAACTACAGACTACCCAAGGAATAGTACTCAATTTTCACGCAGCTCTTTACAGCGTCATAATGTTAATATTCTTGCTGGACACAGAGACAATTGGAGCAATTATTTTGAAAACATTCATTTCAATACATTTTTAGACGATTTTTAGAATTAGTCCTTTCTAAATCTAAATGTTTCCTGGGAACTATCAATGGATTTGTAATGAAAATCTTCGGGAAACTTTTGCGGCTACCTAAACGCGACCTAAGCGCTACCTAAACGGTTTTAAGAATCATTCCTAGGAAGTTCATATGTTCTAGAAAGTTGTTTATTGAGATCTTAGGTACAGTTGTGAAGTTCATTGTTTCCTTGAATTTTGAACAGTTTGCTACCTATGGACCTAAACAGGGGAAAAAAGGTAAAAAAAATCGAATTTTTTAAAGTTTTTCTTTTTTTCGATTTTGACTTTGAAGATGAAGTTTTTTTTGATTTTGTATGTTCACAATTTTTGTTCTTTATGACAAGAGCTACTACTTTCCCTCAGAGAGTAAAGAAAAATTTCGAACGGTTTGCAAGATATGAGCCTGACAAAAAGATCACATTTTTGCAAAAATGACACCGAGGCCCCAAATCTTTGGGGGCCCATAAAAAACAGTGAATGACTTTGGGCAAAACTGTGTCTTTTTTTTTTGGCCTTTTATCACGTAGTGGTGTACATATATGGTTATATTTCCCTGACTTAAAAAATTACACACAGTGTAATACAAGACTTGAAATATTTTCTTGGATGTCTCAAAATGATTTGTGACGAATTTTGCAAAACATTTACAGTATTGTTGCCTTTTATTAAGTATTTCTTTGTCTCCTTCTTGTCTCTGCTTCTTTTTGTTAGTTCTGGACGAATGCAACAATCAGTCGAGTGGAATTCCTTATCGCAATTTATAAAAAAAGAACCATTTGTTTAGTTTGCATTTAACAATTTGATTGCTTTGCATTTTGTTAATGGCTTTACAAGTTGGCAGAAACATTAATTTTATTCTAAGACACAACAAACCAATACAGTCTTAGACAAACATATCCCACACGTACACAAACACAAAACCAACACACAAACAGAAAACAATCACACTCACACTTACGAGCAAAGTCCTTTTTATAAGTCGCAAAGCAAAAATATCTCAAGCATTATCAATCATTATTATAAATGTACCAATGTATGCGTGCGTACATGTTCACATGTGCATGTGTGAGAGGAAGAGGGAATACATAAATGTGAGTGAATGGTAGGACTTTTGGTTTCAGCTCCTTTTTCTTATGTTACCGGCTACCGATATATAGTGGCTGTTGGTGTTGGTATTTTGATAGCAATGCCTTGATGTTTTGCTTCTGACAGCAAAAGACAAGTTATGAAGGATATGTTGGTTGAACACACACACACACACACACACACACACACACCTCTCAAATGCTTATTGATGTATGTGTGCCAAAGAGATCTGACAGAAAGGGTCTATGCCGACTGGGGGAATATGTAGTTTGGGGGAATGGTTAGTTTGTTCCATGGTTTCTACTCTTTCATGAATGCATGTTTGCAAAAACCTGTGTATATCCTTCTTCGACTGCTGTTAACGAGTATCCTGCTTTTTAAAATCTTCTATATATTATATGAACAGGAGTCACTCCATTTACATTATATATGTATATACTCGTGCTATGAACTACCAACTTGGGCGAGTCGTGGCTGCCTCCGTGTTTTGCCAGTTGTGCAGAATACGGACTGAAGAGAAATGCGGTAAATGATTGTTTAGTAACGTTTGTTTTCACTCAAGTGTTTCCATTTAATTTGACATTCACCAAAGCGTAAACAAAACACAAAAAGGACCCAACAACGACAGCACAAAGCAACAGCAACAGCGGCCAGAGAAATAAGCAACGAATCGCAAGAGCTGGACTGAAGGATGGTGGAGGGGGGGAAAAGAGTTCAAAACTTAAATAGACCATCCATCAAAACACTTAAGTAACTAAAATTGATGGTTTCAGTTGGCTTATTGAGGGTGCTGCCTTCATCGTCATCATCATCATCATCAGCATCGACAACGTCTTTGTGGTCTTGTTGCTTCATGCCAGCTGAACTGGCATAATTTTTTATCCTGACTACCGTTTCATATGTCCTTAATACCCAAAACTAGGTGCGGTTGTAATACATCATCATAACATGGGCAATGTGATACTTTTTAAATACGCCCCTGCCCCTGTCCCCCTTTAGACGCATTACTTTTTGACAAATTAAATTGATTTGATAGATTTACTAAACCATTGATACGCTAGTCCAACATGGCTGCCGGCAAATGCCTTCATTATTCCTACGCTACCAAGGAGGAGGATGAAACAAATTGAGGGTGGTGCAAATTCGTCATTAATAACTTGTCACCGAACAGCTAAACCTTTTTCACAATTTGTTACACAAATCCACGCAATTGGAAGGATAATGGAATAGACGGCAGAAGTCAAGCAACACACTTGGAATTTAAAATATTCAAAACATTTTGCTATTTTTGAAAAAGATGTTGCTTCATATTTTAGCATAACTCAAGACCAAATGTAGGGGATGGGGTCTTGTAATTGTGACCACAGCTCATTATAGCAATTCCTTTGAGAAATTCCCAAGCATCTCCTAACAGGGACAGTTTACATATATTCCTCCCTGAAAACATACTATTGGCTATGATAAAGGACCCGGAACAAACGGTAGGAAATGAAGGATATGTTAAAATACGAGGTATAATCGTCCATCCAGACCTCGCGAATTTCATGTACATAGACATGGTAGTATTAAATTCGACTGTGATTCATACATTAATATGATCGACTGAGTCAAAATCACAGTAACAGAACCTCCGTGTTTACAATTCCACACGGATGAAGATATTCAAGGTTACCAATATTCAAACAACGA
Organism: Phaonia tiefii; assembly: GCA_963931995.1. NCBI lineage: Eukaryota > Metazoa > Arthropoda > Insecta > Diptera > Muscidae > Phaonia > Phaonia tiefii. Next base: position 150,874,036 of record OZ008371.1, read on the forward strand.
AATTATTAAGATACCAGGTAAACAAAGGAAGTAATAAAGGGGTTTTCAACAGAGACGCTACAAAAGTAAATCAATAGGTACAGCAAACGACGCCATATTTTTTCCCGCTCTTTTGACATTTCTCTGCATCCCGAAAAAATTACGGTTTGGTGCGGTTTATGGGCCGGCGGCGTCATTGGGCCGTACTTCTTCCGTGATGATCAAGACCGGCACATTACTGTGAATGCGAATCGCTACCGTTCAATGATATCCGAATATTTTTGGCCCCAATTGGATAATATGGACTTGGAGGACATGTGGTTCCAACAGGACGGCGCCACAAGCCACACACCGAATGCCACAATCAATTTATTGGAAACCAAGTTTGGTCTATGCCAACAAGCCAGCGACGATTGATGAGCTTCGTACGAATATCGAACGTGAAATTGCAGCAGTATCGACCGATTTATGCTTGAAAACCGTCGAAAATTGGGTTCAGCGTCTCGACTTCTGCAAGCGTGCCCATGGTGGCCATGCAAAAGAAGTCAAGTTCCATACATAATGGCATCGAACGTACTTTGACAGGAATAAAGAATTTCATTGGTATCTAAAACCGGTTTTGTTTTATTTAAAAAAAACTTTTGTAGCGCTGTCATTGAAAAACCCGTTAATAATAAAAAAAATATAGTACATAATTTTTCAGTTGTTGTAAATTTTCTGTGACATTCGCAAAACATTCAACGTTTTCTACAAGTCGTCAGTGAATCAGCGTTTCCAGTCACTGATGAAAAGCGTCTGGGCCATATTTGTGCAAAATTATAAAATCGTGAGCGGTACACCCAACTTGAGTAGCGCAAAGATTTGCCATAATTATTTTTAGTCTTTTTTGTATTTTATTTGTAATAAAACCAAACCAAGATTTCAATGGTGACTAGAGTAAAAATTAATTATCCCAGGAGAACATTTACAATTTTTTTCGTTAGCACTAAAAAGTATGCAACCATCTGCGCTAAAAAGTATGCAATAATTTGTAGTTAAAATATAGCGCCAAAAAGTATGCAGTAATTTGCCGTAATAATGCAAACAATATGAAAAAATATTTATATTAATGCTATATAAACATCTTGTCATACGTAACTTTTTTGTTTTTGAATAAAACTGTATACAAGCAAAGCAAAATATTCTTGGTTTTTAAAGGACTTTAATCCTAGAAAAAATATTTTTAAAACTTAAGGGTGTACACTGCATAAAATTATGCCGTACTTCAGCGATATCTATAGGGCAAATGTAGTACTCATCGATACCTCCACAACGATGTATTGTATGTTACGATCGAGTCACTAACAGAAAAACTACAATAAATAAACGATTTTTGCTGTTTTTACGGACTCGAAAAGGATTTTTTTAAATTGTCTCGATTTGATCTTTAATATTTGCCCTCGACTTTGGGAAATCTTCATCGCAGTAAGGCAGCATCTGCCAACATCATTCTCCATCTTGCGAAGGGTAAGAGGCAGTATGGCAGCAATTGCCAACATCATTCTCCATCTTGCGAAGGGTGGAGCCGATGTGGCCCTGATACAAGAACCATGGACGGTCAGTGATCATATATGTGGTATCAGGTGCAATGGACACAGGACCTTCGTCCTATCAACCCCAGGTATGCCAAGATCTTGTATACTCATTAAAAACAAATGTAATGTTCTTTTATTGCAGAATTTTAGTGATAGCGATACAACTGCCATCAGCCTCTCGCTGGAAAACGGCCAGCGGGACATCTGGCTAGTTTCATCGCACGAAGTGCGTCAGGTATATTGTATCGGAGGCAAAAAGACAGAATTGTAGTGTCATTATAGGTGCCGATGCCAACGCGCACCACACAATATGGGCGAGTACCGGCACCAATGATCGAGGTGAGTCTCTTTTTAATTTCATTATAAGCGAAACCTTGACAATATGTAATAGAGGCAATTAACCGACTTTCATAACTTCGGTTAGGAGGGAAGTACTAGACCTAACTTTAGTACTTGGCTACGACTATGTAACTGTATCCGATTGGAGTGTACATTCTGATCACGCATTTTCTGATCATAGATATCTACAGTTCCACATAAATATCGAACCTCTGAAAAAGGAAGTTTTTAAAAATTATAGGAAAATGGACTGGAACGCCTATCGTGGGCGCCTAAGGAAACTCTTAGGTAACCATCCGAATATTCCGACTAATGTGCCAGAGCTGGAAGAAGTAGTTGGCAAATTTACTGATGCGTGCAGGAACACGCTCAATGAATCCTGAAAGACCAGTGGTTATAATGCTGCCAAGGGTAACAAAAAACCTCATTGGTGGAACGCTGAGCTTCAGGATCTAAGATCGTCCATTAGGCGGCTTTTCAACAAGGCCAAAAAGAGCGGCGACTAAAGGGATTGGGACGTTTACAAGATTAGTCTTAATCTATATAAAGGTGAAATCAGGAAGGCCAAACGGAAATCCTGGCGAAACTTCGGTGAATCCATTGAGGGAACCAACCAAACTACACTAAAAACCCACCGTGTGCGGGGTTCTTAAAAAAAGACGATGGAACGTGGACGTAATCGTCTGAAGAGTCTCTTGGGATTCTCCTGGATACCCACTTTCCCAACGATGACAGGAGTGTTGGTCATCAGCTAGAAGAGTTAGGTCACCTAGCTTAGAAAAAGTTCGCTCAATAATGAGCAGAAATAATCTGATATGGACCATTAGATGCTTTAAGCCCTATAAATCAGCCGGACCTGACGGGATAATTCCCGCGCAACTAAAGGAGGCACTAAACCAATCTTGTAGTTGGTTGGAGGCAATCTTCAGGGGCTGCCTAATGCTGGGAGTCATTCCTAGCATTTGGAAGCAAACCAAAGTGGTTTTCGTCGCGAAAGCGGGAAAATGCTCTCATATCAAAACAAAGGATTTTAGACTAATCAGTCTATAATCCTTTGTTCTTAAGACATTTGAAAGGTTACTGGACATTCATGTTCGAAGCAATCTTCGGCAGAATCTACTATCGAGGTCTCAGCATGCCTATATCAAGGGCAGGTCAACTGAGACGGCTCTCCACTCTATAGTCAGCATAATAGAAAACTGGACATCGAGGGAGCCTTCAATAACATTCAACCTTCGGCGATTCCTAGGTCGTTACATAATCTAGGAGTCGACAGCTTAGTGACACGCCTAATTGGGAAGCTTCTGGTGGATAGATCCGTCAAAGCTGAATGGGGTGGTGTTATAATTGCTAGGAACGTTAACAGCGGGACACCGCAGGGGGGAGTTCTGTCCCCACTATTATGGTTAACTTCTGTCAATGAACTGCTTCTTGAATTGGACAGAGCCGAATGCCAGGTCTTTACCTATGCCGATGATATTGATATCATCTGTGTGGGAAGAACCTCAATTTACTTAGCATTCGTACAACCAGCCTACTTAGTCTGATTTCGAACTGGACCGCTAACAACGGACTGTCACTTAACCCACTTAAAACCGAGCTTATCTTGTTCTCCCGGAAATATAAAACACCCGCATTTGAACTGCCGTCAGTTAATGGGGTGCAATTACAGTTGACGGAAAGGTGAAGTATCCGGGAATAATTATCGACAGAAAACTGACTTGGAAACCGAATGTGGAGGAGAGGGTGAGAAAGGCGTCTGTTGCTCTTTACTGATGTAAAGGGCGATAGGAAAGCGCTGGGGACTGTCTCCTAAGATGGAGGTCCCTCCAAAAGAAATATATTCTGGATTCACTGATGAAAATTCAAAGATCAGCACTGATTAGCGTTAGTAGGGCAATGGGCACGACGTCAGGCACTGCACTTTGTGCTATCGTGAACATCTGTACTCCTGATATCATGACCGAATCGGCAGCCGCTACATCCCTGGTGAGAATCAGAGATTGTGGCGTTTTGTTATCGGGGCATTCCGGACACGCTGAATTACTACACCGGATCAACTCTATTCCCGTAAAAACGGACTACTGTATCCCCCACCTTCTACCAGCGACAAATATAAGGACTTCTATTCCGAACAGGAATACCTGGGAAAAGTCACTGGAAGAGGACACCAGTAGTATTTGAAGTTGGACGAGCAAGTAGGCTATGGGACCATTCACCGGACCTCCTTGAAGCTGCCTGAACACAGTAGTGTATTTCAGGCGGAAATTACCGCCATACTGAAGGTTGCTGAACTACTGAAAAGTATTTTCACAACCCTCCGGAGAATATGTATCTACACATAAAATCCCTGGAAGCCATTTTTGCTACGTCTCTGATGGTGAAAGAATGCCACTCATCACTTAGGGTGATGGCAGAGTATTTTGACATCAGGCTCATCTGGGTACCGGGACACAGCGACATTCCAGGCAATTGCTTGGCGGATGCGTTAGCTAGACAGGGTACTACGGCACAGCTTCTTCCGGCAAAAGAAGGTGTTAGAATGCCAATCTCTACCTGCCGTTTGCAGATCAGGCAGTGGGCCAATAATATGTTCAAGGACAAGTGGAGACTTACTTCAACTTGCTAATAAGCCAGGGTCCTCTGGCCACAGGCGGACAGGAAGAGGACTAGGCAAATACTTAACTTGCCGAGAGGCAGGTTATCCACAACGACAGTAACACTTACGGGACATTGTCTTGTAGGAAAACACTCGCTAAGATTGGGACATAGAAACTCCACTCTCTGTAGATGATGCATGGAAGAGGACGAGGAAACGACGGAACACCTTCTCTTGCATTGCCCTGCTCTGGCAGTACTGAGAAGTAGGATATATTCCTGTAGGTCTTATAGACAATTTCACTGAAAGGGCAAATTGGCTAGACGACTAGTCAATAGTTGGTATAGAGGAAACTGTAGGTATCACAATGGGCTTCTTTAGCCTAAGTGTGCTAGACAGCGTGCTGTCTTGCAGCCTTTTCAACCAATCAACCAAAGCATTTTAATCCTAGAAAAAATATTTCTAAATTTAAATGTTAAGGGTGAAAACTGCATTAAATGAGGCCTTATGATGTCGAACGACAGCGACATCTATAGGGCAAATATAGTACTCGTCGCTACCTACACAACGATGTATTGTATGTTACGATAGAGTCACAAATCTACTATAAAAAAAATCAATTTTGGCTGCTTTTTACGGACTCGAAAAGGATTTTTTTTAAAATAGTTTCGAGGTGATCTTCAATATTTGCCCTCAACTTTGGGAAATTTTTTCATGACCCTGTTTACTATGTATCCTCTGAAAATTTAAGGTCCTTACAAAAAAAGCATAAATAAATAGTTACACTTTAAGGACTGACAAGTTGCACCTGCATATCCAATTTTCTGTGTGTGAAAGCAAATATTGATTTTTGTCACACGGTGTAACACACTTGGATCACATTTTTGTTGCTATATAATGTCATTAAACAATGAAACAAATAACGTTATCTTTGTATGTTGGATAATTGTATTTGGTTACTTTTTTCATATACAAGTTAATTACTACCTGGACATTTTGGTAATTGCACAGATACATACAATTTGACATACCTGGAAACATTTCTCATATTAAATCTAGAAAATTTGTTAAGAAAACAAAAGAGTAATTAAACGACACAGCAGGAAATACTAAATTAAATATCCGAATACATGTAATAAACCGGAAATGTTTTACTTAAAGACCTACACACGCCCAAGGACATAGTACACACATACAAGCATGCACGTACACACACACACACACACACTATGGCAGGGTTATAACATTCCTTAGCATTCACATACATAGGGCAAGGCATATACAAATATATCTCGACTAATGAACATGTGTATGTGTTATCGACTTCCGTCACACGCATAATTTGGCTCCTAAATATTATACATTTGTTGTCTACACACACATGCCGACAAACACTTTTTGTTGTCACTTGACGTAATTTGTCTTTCTGATTTGAGTGAACGAACGAACGTATTCATCTGATATGGAAAGTGAATAAATGAGATTTTTTTTCTCTATGGAAATAGACAAAAATAAAACTCAAACTGCGGAAACTGGTGAGAAATTTAACAAAAGTAACAGGAAATGTACAAATCAAATAGGCACAAGGTCAAAGACAGATGAATATGTTACTGGCAGCAAGGATTCAAGGATGAAGATCCGAAAAATCTGAAAAAGACGAAGAGACATAAGACCAGAAAACAAATTGATAACAGTTGCAAGCAATTTGTTAGTAAAAAAGAAGAAAACCCATTTTATTAATTAAAATTCAGATTAAATAAACCATTTTGCTCCTAAAAAACAAATGGTAACAACATTAATTTTACTCTTATTTATTTTCCATAAAGTCCCTTTGACCCCTGTCGATCAACGCTGGTCTCGCTTTTGCATTCTTGTGGAATTATTTTGGTTTTACGATAATTCTGTTTACAAATCATTAATTTGTGTTAATTGACAGATGTCACTTGGTATTTCCATTAAAACACGTAAATTTAATATTGACACAAACCGACGAGAGGAAATAAAGGATAATGTAACAAGGATCTTCCATATACTCGCTAATACAGATAAAATGTAGTTGTTGAAAGGAGTCACACTCCAATGTCATGTGACAGTAAGAAAAAAGGAGAAATCTCAAAGTAATACAAGAATGGAAAAGTACGATATAGTCAAGGGCAATTATCACAGGTTGTTGTTGTCCAATTCACTTACCGTAATTGATGTCAAATTTGGGTAAAACTTGGCTAAAAGTCGGGAGTTTAGATCTGAAAGAGAACGAACATTTTTATTAAATATTTAAAAAACTTTAGTTTTAGAAATAAGTTAAGTAATAATTTGAATAATTGAAAAAGGAAAAATATTTTTAATCATTATCTAAATCCATTTAAAAAGAAATTTTGTAAACTCTCTTAGTCAGTATCTAAAATTATTAAAGTTGCCTTACAGTCAGCACTTTCAATATAAGGCTCACTTAAGTCATTATACAGGAGCTGACTGTTAGCTCCATGTTCTTGGCGATATCATCTCCTGTTCTTGGCGATATCATTTCCTACTTTTAGAATAGGAATTCGTAAGACGACTGAACGATGTAGGCGACAGCCAAATGTGAAAACATTCCTAGCAAGTCAAGCAGCGGCCAATGCGTTATAGTCACCAGGCAGAGAAATATTAATTCTTAACCACGGGTAGTCTTGGAATTGTATGGATTACAGGGCACCGCAATTTGGGAAATTAAAATACAAATGAACTGGATTCAATGGATTACAAACGATAAAATGTGATTATGGAAAACGTGACACCTTATCGTGTCATAAAAAGACAACTTTAAAAATTGGAAGAACGACAAAGATCATGTGGGGCCACCAGGATGGGAAAAAGACCGGAGGGCTGATAAAACTGGGCAAACTTGAACAGGACCTCATCATGGGTATCCTAACTGGACACATAAGTCTGCATTGCATTCTCCTCGACGTGTGGATTCGCCGAGCGCAAAATGCGACAATTTTGGTTGTTAACGTAGCCCGCGGGCAAAAATTAGCTTCCTCGGAAAAGATGATTTCTAGGTAAAAATGCTCATCTTCAGTCAAGCGTTCTACAGCAAATTCAGCAAACCGAAAACGCATCGGATCGTCACAACGCTCCAGTTCTAGGACTAACTCGACTTAATAAGTTTTCATCTTTATTTCAAATTCTGCACAAAGAAATGCGAGAAATTTCCAATTGCTGCGAACGATGGCGAATTGATATTGATGGCTCTTCGAGCACACTGTCAGCTATAGCGGCAATAGTTTCCCCTGAACGTACTAGACGAGCACGTACACGAGTTATTTTACCCAATAAGGACCCGGATTGAAGAAATGATCCACAAACAGCGTTGATGGCATTCTATTTCTATCGAATTTATTTCCAAGATTTCTTAAAGTTTTATTTGAAGACTCAGAACTTTGGAAGAAAGTTTCTAATATTTCGCAATTTTCTTCACGCGTAAAGCGACCCATTTCATAAATTTGTAACCTATAATTACTAATCTTTTACACCATAAATGTTAAATTTAAAATCGGGTAGTTCAAATTCTAAGTTTTACATGAATCACCCCTTACAATGTGAAAATTTCTCCCGAAAATGAGAAGAACGTACAAGAATCACACCCACCACTGCCTTGAATGAATGCACAGAAATGGGTCATGAATTATTCAAAAAAAAAACGAACGAACCAAAACAACCGAGCCAACTTAACCCAACCCACCAAACCAACTTAATCAACCCAACCAACTTAACGAACCTAACCAACACAACCAAGCTAACCAACCTCGTTAAACTAACCCATAGACTAATACTTAGAGTAGGCCTAATAGTTCTCCCACCACATTTATGACATTTGGCCTGGTGTGATATTTACGTTCGACGTTGAAAAGAATTGCTTTACTAATACCAGATAGAGGCAATGGTTCAAAACAACGAACAAAATAACAACAACGGTATTTCGTTGTGTGTGTTAAAATTATTGTTAAATACTACACAAATGTATGCTAACAATAACAGTCAACAAAAAAGTTTAAATCATAGTTAAATTTAAGTTTTTCACCAAAACGACATGAAAAATTTAAGCAATAAGTCAACCAAACCAACCAAACTCACCAAACCAACGTAATCAACCTAACAAACCTAACCAATCTAATCCACTTAACCAATTTACCCAACCTAGCGAAGCTAACCAATCATACCAATCTTAACAACTTAACAAACCTATCCAACTTAACCAACCACTCCAACCAAACCAACACAACCAACAAACTAACCACAACAACCAAACCCACGAAACCAACCATGGTAAAATAAGTAAGGTAGAAGCAGTAGGAATTAAAGACATTTTGTTTTTTTTCAGGAGCCGACCTTGTCAAATTCAGACGATCAAGATGTATTTAGATGTATTTATTTCAGGTTATATCAGGAGGAATTGTTTTAATTTTCGGCAACAACCACAAGGACAAGAACAAATTTAATCTGCTGTCACCTGTACTAGATAGATCTTGGAATTGATATAAACAACGTTTGACAAGGTCGGACCACAACGACAAGAAAAAATTGAAATCAGCTGTTCTAACACTTCCACCTGTAATAGATACATCTTGAAACCAACCCAACGAATCTATACAACGTAACCAATCTAACCAACCTAGCCAAACTAACCAATCAAACCAATATTACCAACTTAACAAACCTAACCAACTTAACCAACATAACCAACCAACCACACTACCAAATCAACCAACTGAACCAACCAAACCATTCAAATTAACCTAATTATGCAAACCATCCAAACCGACCAAACCAACTTAACCAATCAAATCAACTAAATCTACCAAACCAACCTAATCAGCCTAACCAATCTAAACAACTTAACCAATCTAACCAATCTACCCAAACTAACCAATCAAAACAATCTTACCAACCTAACCGACTTAACCAAACAAACCAAACTAACCTCACCAACTACACCAATCAAACCCACCAAACCAACCACACCAACCAAACCAACCTAAGCAACCTAACCAATCTAACCATCCTAGCGAAACTAACCAATCGAACCAACCAAACCAACTTAACCAACCAATCCAACAAAACCAACCAAACCAACCTAATCAACCCAACCAATATAAACAACTTAACCAATCTAACCAACCTAGCCAAACTAACCAATCAAACCAATCTTACCAAGCTAACCATTATAACTAACCTAACCAACTTAACCAACATAACCTACCAAACTAACCAACTGAAGCAAACCAACCAAATCAAACAAACCAAACCAACCAACCAAACCAACCAATCCCACCAAACCTACCAAACCAACCTAACCGATCTAAACAACTTAACCAATCTAATGAACCTAGCCAATCAAACCAATGTTACCAATCAAACCAATCTTACCAACCTAACCAACATAACCAACCTAACCAACCAAACCAACCAAACCAACCAAACCAACCAAACCAACTTAACCAATCTTACCAACCTAACCAAACTAACCAATCTTACCAACTTAACCAATCTACCACACCCACCAACTGAACCAACCACAGCAAACAAACCAAACCAACCTAAATAACCAAACCAACCCAAACAAACCAGCAAAACCAACCAAACCAAACTATGCTAACCAAACGAATCATACCAACCACACCAAACCAATCACACCATCCAAACGAGACTTGTGTCGAACTCGTACACTAGTTCTCGAACTCGTTCATTTAAGGTGCCGAACATAACAATCACGAACTCACACGTCATATCAAACATGTGTATTATGTATTGGAGGGTGGTGTCTGGTCACCCTAATAGAGCTCAATAGTTCATGAACTAGAGTTGGGTAGTTCATGAACTACCTAGTTCATTTAGGGTGACCAGACATCACCCTCACGAACATAATGAACAAGTTCGATACGGCGAGTATGTTCGTGAATGTTATGTCCGGGCACCTTAAACGAACGAGTTCGAGAACTAGTGAACGAGTTCGACACAAGTCTATCATGAACTACCCAACTCTAATCCTAACCAAACCAAAACAACCAATCAAACCAAAAAAAAAACTCAAACCAAAACACCAACCAAGCTAAGCAACCAGCCTAACCAATCTAATGAATTTAACCAACCTACCTACCCAACTTAACCGACCTAATCTCCCTAAACAACCTAACGACCGACACCAACCAACGCACTCAAACCAGCCTTATCAACCTGTCGGGTTTTGAATTTTAAACGACAATTAGGCCATATCCGTCTCCCTGGCTGGTTGTATGGCTACCTCCCTATCTGGCTGTCAGTCAACTCGATGATTCTTTGCCGATCACAATGCATTTTTTGACAGTGATATTGTTTGCTAAAAATTGATCCAGGACTGAAATAGGTACCTCCCATACAAATCAAAATATTTAGTAAGAAATCTTTGTCATTTAGAAGCATTCTAGATAATATTTACTCTGGTGCTGGTACTCCTGTGTAAAGTGATACTACCTAAAGAAGGCGCGCGATTTTATCCCACCTATTCTGGTACCGTCGGTGGTGCAATGATTAGTGTGCCCGCCTCAAGTACATGAGATCCTGGGTTCGATCCCTGCTCTGACACCTTAAATTTCTTTTGACGGCGGTCACCTCGTATAGTGACGGCGACACTATCGAGTATTTAGCCATGAAAAAGCTTCTCAAAATACCGTTAGGAGTCGGTGTAAAAACTGTAGGTCCTAAATCAGTGAGTATAAAACTAGAAACGCACAGCTCAGTGGTTGTGAGTAGCTCTCCCCAATTTCTTAATGGAATGTAATGGGAAACCATTTATTTGTCTATTTATTCTGGTACCTCCCATTCAAAAAGTTAGGTGGTAGTCTAATTGTTCGACATAATAGGTATCGTAAAACATAAACGATCTGAATGAAAGGAATATTTTGGGTTCGAAACTGGAGGAATTTTTGTTGCCTCCTATAAAATAGTTGGTCGGCCGATTGGCTGATTGACAGAATGTATGCCAAAAAACACCACCGATCTTAAATAAATTTGGTATTAAATAATAATTTATCAAATCCCTCTCTACTACTGGAAATACCAAAAATTTGGAGAAAACTCAAACCTAATGTCTGACTTAAACTGAGGGTGTGTTAAAGTTAGTTCATCCGACTGACTGCCAATCTCTGGTAACTGTGATAAATCACGAAACATTGAATTACCACAGTTAGCATTAACTGAATAGGGGCGTAATTAATTGGATATAAGAATTGTGTGGGTGAGATATGTAGGTGCTGTGATTGTTAACAAACTTTTCTTTAATGGATGTCTATCCATTGCAAATCCTAGAAGTATGCAATAAATAACGTGTTTTTGTTACCACTGGGATATGCTATACTTTTTACCCAGAAATATTAAGTAAAGATGGAAATGTTTGAAAATTTTACAACAACTAGTTAATTAAACTAATATTATAAAAATTATTTTATAATAAAGTAAGTATTTAATTAAGTTACTGAATTGGATTACAAGTATTTAGAAAATACTATGGTTCTACTTTTAAAGTTTCTGTAACGGCAGATGCTGTTTGCTATTGGAAAAAGGTTATGGAACTTAATAGGACTTAGCTAAGAATGCCTTATTAAGTCCCATGTATTGCTGAAATCTTGACTTTATCCATATAAACTGTTCTTGTAGAATAATGTCATTGTCTAAATAATTATAATCCAATTTATTAAATAACTTATACTTATATATATACATGTGTATATATTTTCTTTCAATAAATTTCGTTTAAATATTTTGTTATTTAACTTCCCAATTGTGTTAGAATGTTGTATCATTTACGTCGTTTTTGCAATGTTTTCTGTAGAAAAACTAAAGCATATTTTAGGGATATACAAAAAAAAAACATTTTTTGTGGCATACATTTAGGTATGAGCACAAAGATTTATATACCCATACCATGACGTACGTACTTTTGCTGATACTGCCGCAAAAAAAAAAAAATATTGCTATATATAAATACATACATATAAATGTATGCTTGTATACAATACCTTTATAGGGATATATATTAATATTACACACATTCATGGCTTTCATACTTGTGTTGTATAAAAACACGATGAGATCAGTATTTTTCTTTGAAAATCCTTCCATTCTCTTGCGAGAAACATTACATTTTGCCTGGCACTCCAGTGAATTGGGTCAACATTTATGTGACACTTTTCCCAGAATGCTGATGTTGAGGGTTTGATGAAGGGAGTTACAACTCAGCACTGTATAGAATGAAATCGTCGTCCATCATCCAATGTGATACAAATATTGCTCTTAAATAAGTTACACATCTATACTTTGATTCTGTAAAAATGTTTCTGGTTTCTGTTATATTAAAGCGCCCTAGAGTATGCTATAAATACTGTCACCAAGAGAAATAAATGGATTTTAAAAGTTTTCCAGGAAAAGGAGTGAGTAATTATATATTTTTCTTTGTGACCACTTCAGAGGTTCCACATTTATTGATATAAAATACAGATTGAGGATAATGTTTTGTTGTATTTTTAAGCTATTTTAATTAAAATATTTTTTTCGTTTGCACTATATTAGATTAAGATCATAACAGTGGCAAGAAAGGGAAGACAATTTTTTTAAAATACAGTGACGGTGTTAGTGACAGTGACAGAGAAATGTGAAAAAGTGTAGTATATTTTAAGGCGCAATTTGATCAAAAAAAACTTAAATAATGTCACAGGTCTTCCAGTCTCTTAATTAAAGGCTTTTGTTTTACTGCTTCCAAGAAGATTCCATTAATGCTCCAAAGACTAGCGGATAAACTTTATAATTGAAGCCTCTGGTGAAAGAAGGTGTTAACTCACTTTTTTCAAAAGCAATATTTTCCTTCTTTTAATGTTTTCCATAGCATCTGATTTTGTTTTAGATAGGAAAAAAAGTCATCATCTGATATTTAAATTATTAAAATTAAATTGTAATTTTTTTTGTAAATCAGATACCATGGAAACATTAAAAGAAGAAAAATATTATTTTTGAAAAAAAGTGAGTAAACACCTTCCTTCACTTGTTATGTAAATTTAGAACAAATGTTCCATATGCGTAGCATAGTTTTAGGTGAAACTAAATTTTAAATTTTGCATTATTTCTTCGTTACTTAAAATTTACAATTAAAGGACTTTATTTGCTGTGCAAAAGAGACAAATATAAAAAACCTATATTAGCAAAGGAAGCAGTATCGTATGAAGGATTTTCTTTCGGGGAGGGTCCGACTTGAAATTAAATTTGAAATATAGCACTACATTCAAAAATCACCACTGGTGGGAATAATTTCCGGGAGTGGGGGATTGGCGCCCCCTGCGTACGTGCCTGAAAGGAAATAATAGGAATTTGGACGTACGGGAGCTGAGATCAAATATGATGTTTTCCCTTGCCTAAGGTAGCTATAGATCATGGAAAATTCAATTACAATATCAGTTACAGGTGACTGTTTCATGTAGCTCAACCAATCCTTTAAAGTAGAGTGAAAACATTTTAGATATTGAGCAAAATTTGTTTGGATATTTGCTGTAATTTAAGCAATCCTTTAAAGGACATGAAGCTTTTCTAAAATTCCCTTGGTGAATACTTAAAGCGTACTTTAATTTGTTTCTGGGATTTTATTAATAACAAGTTTTTTATTTAAATTATTTTTTACATATGTAAAGTATAAGATTTGTAATGCTCTTGTCCCACTGTGCTTTTGCTGTAGCTTTACCATTTTCTAATATGAATTTTGTTCATATTCATTTGGTTCATTTAAATGGAGAGATATGCTAGGAAGGATTATAAATCTCATTGGTTTATAACATCATAAAGAAAGAAATATTTTAATGAGTTTCTATAATTACGAATGATAAACTAGTGGTATTTTTTTTTATATAGGTCACTATAAAAGTTTCCCCAATACCAGTGAAAGGGAAACTGAAATATTACAACGAAGAAGGATGCACCACATGACAACCAATACTACTGTGGTGAGAAGGCCACTGGGAGTATATATTAGGAACTCAACTTAGTTTCTCATTATATCCCACGAAATGATAAAAGAGAGATTTTTACAATAATTTTTTTAGGAAGTGTTTAGTTACAATTAGAATAGGAACAACCCATAGAACAACCCACTATATTAAAGATTGATTTAAGGATGTGATCGTGACAGTCCTGGGTATTAAAAAAAGTCGTATTTGGAAAATTATGAAAATATAAATTTATAAGTAGATGAAATGGAAGGAACCTGAGCCTGCAAGGCAATGGAAGATTTAAAAAAAATAAAAAATGGTTGCCCATTACAACCCATAAAGGGATTGGGGTAGCCAATGGGCTGTGCGATTTCTAGTTTTATACTCATTGATTGGGACCTACAGTTTTTACAACGGTTCCGAACGGCTTTTTGAGAAGCTTTTTCATGGCTAAGTACTCGATAGTGTCGCCGTCACTAAACCAGGTGACCATCGTCGAAAGAAATGTAAGGTGGTCAGAGCAAGGATCGAACCCTCGATCTCATGTACAATAGCCGCATATTGCACCACCGACGGCCAAATTAGGATGTAATAAAAGACGAGGGGAGACGAAAGTTCAGTTCGTTTACAAATGAAGTAATATTTGAGCAAAAACAAAACAGATGACAAATTCGGAATACCCCGTAGGCATATTAGGCAATAACATAAGAAACAGGAATTTTTCGAGTAAACCGAATATCAGTCAAAGTAACAGAACGTTTGACACCACTTTTGCATTCGTTGTGCGAACAAATTCATTGCAGATCAGGAAATAGAGACCACTCGAAGATGATGGCTTTGACTTTTCACCATATAGTGTAAATGAAGGTTGAAAGGGTCCTTCTGGCTCAAAAGCTAAATAGGCTATGGGCGCCTTTGAAGGATTTCAAGAAGGTCATTTTCGCGCTGAAAGAAGGTCATTTCGCGCTGCCTCAGAGAGTAAATCAAAATTCCGAACGGTTTGCAAGATATGAGCTTGAGAAAATGATCACTTTTTTACAAAAATGACACCGAGGCCCCACTTCTTTGGGGGCCCATAAACAAAATCTGGAGGACTTTGGGCAAAACTGGGAGACAGGGATCTTTTTTTTTTTGGTCTTTTATCAAGTAGTGGTGTCCGTCCATGGTTATATTTTATTCGTGTTGCACTGTGTATATTTGCAACATCCATATACTTAAGTGCAAGCACTGTTTTCGTGAATTAAAGATCTGCTGCTTTTTGTTCCTCTATTGTCTGTCATGATTTTGTCTTCAGCGGTTTTCAACAAACAAAGCTACCTTCTGATCACAAATACATATATTATAGCCTATTAATCATTGTGTCCCAAACATGTTATTTTGAATAGCAAACACAATGTGTTTAGACACAAGTATAGTGTATTTGCGACAAGTTACAAACACGTTACATTTGCATCCAAACAAGATCTGCTGCTTTTTTGTTTCTTTGTTATCTGTTACATTATTATTTCCAGCAGTTTTCAACAAACACACCCATATTTGGGTCACAAAAGCATATATTTTAGCGTATTAATGATTGTGTCTCTAACATATGTTGAATGGCAACCATAATATGTTTGGACACAAGTATACTATATTTGCGGCAAGCAATGAACACTTTATATCACTTTATATCACAACATCAAAATACAGATTCTACAGCGTGTTCATTCAAACATCCGGTAATTAGATTCATACATCCGCTGATACCAAATACAATAGGGATTGATGTTTAAAAAATAAATACCAATTTATGGATACTGGAAGAAGTTATCTGGAGGAACAGATCGACACTTTAAGCCACTTTCTGTTTAAATAGATTATGTAGTCAATAGCTTCAAAATTATGATATTTGGTATAATATCCATAGCAAACTGCCAGGGAGAGACATACAATTCTCAGAAAAATTGGAAGATTAACACAATTTTACCCCAAAAAAGATTGTATTCAAGATCAATAGTGTGGCCAGGCCATGCGATCTCATCGACATCATCAGAATGCGTGCGAGAAGGACAGTAGGTACATTTTCAAAAGAAGTCAAGGGGCTACATTAGTTTTAATAAAATGCAACAGTTTTGAGCATATTTGAGACTATAAAGTAGCGTTCACAATGGCAGCAACGAATTTGTAATTAAAGCCTTCTCGTTCCCACTCACAGTATTGCATATAATGCCCTCTCATGTTTTTCGTGAAATTGGAATTCAAATTTGTCATAGAAGTAGGTTGAAATTCTACTTCAAATTGAAATTTGTTCGAATCAGTTTATTCTTCTGACCGCTAGGGGCGCTCTACTTCGAACTTTGTTTTAAAACTTGAAAGTATGAATGAAAATGTAAACATTTTGTCTCAAAACAAATATTTTAATAAATAATATTATGTGAAGAATCTGCCAATAACAATAATTTCACATATAATTGTAATTTTTTATTACCAAGAATACAACACTGTCGCTGGCTTTCGAACAAATCAGCTGATGCAAATGTGAAATGTGTAGTTGTTTGTATTCCCCTTTTATGTAGTCCTTTTTTTGGGGAAGCCCCTAGTGGGCAGTAGATTGTTTAGTCTTTTAGTCACGAATTTTATGTATGTAGTTTCTACAACTTAAGTTAGTGTGAAGTATATAGTCCTGTAAATATTATTAAATGTAGGGAAACACGTAAGGATAGATTTAACTTATCTTTAAGAAACTTTTGTGAGATGAATTTTAGGGACCAATAAATATGAAATATGAAATATAGTTGTTTGTAGTAAGTGTAGTTCGCGCCAATTTTATTAATAAACAAAAGAAAAAAGTTTAAAAAATGCTGACATTACCAGGTTTATCGAAACCGTCCAAGGCCATGACATATTATGGAACAAAAGTTTCTAAACATTTCTATAGAAAAATTTTAAAACTTTTCTATAGAAAAATTTGAGAATATTTCTATAGAAAAATTTCAGAAGATTTCTATAGAAAAATTTTAAAACATTTCTATAGAAAAATTTTAAAACTTTTCCATAGAAAAATTTGAGAAAATTTCTATAGAAAAATTTGAGAAGATTTCTATAGAAAAATTTGAAAACATTTCTATAGAACAATTTTAAAAGTTTTCTAAAGAAAAATTTTGAAGCATTTCTATAGAAAAATTTTAAAACTTTTCTATAGAAAAATTTGAGAACATTTCTATAGAAAACTTTGAGAAAATTTCTATAGAAAAATTTGAAAACATTTCTATAGAACAATTTTAAAACTTTTCTAAAGAAAAATTTTGAAACATTTCTATAGAAAAATTTAAAAAAAATTTCTATAGAATAATTTTATAACAATTCTATAGAAAAATTTTAAAAGATTTCTATAAAATTTTACAATTTTTCTATAGAAAAATTTTAAAACATTTCTATAGAAAATTTTTAAAACTTTTCTAAAAAAAAATTTTAAAACATTTCTATAGAAAAATTTTACAACTTTTCTATAGAAAAATTTTAAAACTCTGCTATAGAAAAATTTGAAAAGTTTTCTAAAGAAAAACACTTAATACTTTTTGCTCCGGGTAGTGGTACAAATCTGAGATCCGTGTCTCACATTTAATTTTTCTATTTTTTACTGTTTACTTTTTCGTTTGTATTACAATTCTCCATTGTTTTCAATCCCCAAATATGTAT
This sequence comes from Phaonia tiefii, assembly GCA_963931995.1. Classification (NCBI taxonomy): domain Eukaryota; kingdom Metazoa; phylum Arthropoda; class Insecta; order Diptera; family Muscidae; genus Phaonia; species Phaonia tiefii. Next base: position 150,892,194 of record OZ008371.1, read on the forward strand.
ACTGCTGTAAACAATGTTGCCAGTCAGCTGGTTTTTCGAACTTATTCGAACAAATTTGTTGCTTGCATTGTGAACGCCTGTTGAATTTGTTGCTATCATTGTGAACGAGCCTTAATGTCCTGCATATAAGAACATGATTCCAACATGATTCTATCTGGGCTAAGGGTAGGCAACCGGTCATAATAAAAACAAAATAAAAAATACAAAAAATTGTTTTCCATTACACTCCCATCAGCTTGCATCGGCATAAACAGGGACAATGAGGTGGTGTCCAGCTGAAGCCCTTAATGCAGTGCTTCATATTATACCAATCGACCTTCAGATCACAGCTAGTGCGGCCTGGAGTGCCACCCGACTAAAATTCATGGGTAAATACTCGACAGTGTCGCCGTCACTAAGCGAGGTGACCGCCATCGAAAGAAATGTGTATGAATGCAGGGATCGAACCCACGAACTCATGTACAAGAGCCTGCACTTGTAAAAATTTTCTGTGTTTTCTTCAATTTTCAAAAAGCAAAAAGCATGAAAATCGGCTGTTACCTCTATGAAATTATCGCACTCATAGATGGCTAGTGGCGTATGATTATTTTTTTTTTTAGAAAACTATCCTATGAATTGCAACTAAAATTTCAGTACCAACATAACCTTTTGAATTATTTTACTTTAATTCAAAATTATGTTAAAAAGTAAATCATACAGTAACTTATGTCCTTCGCCTTATAAAGTCTTTGAAGGTAATTTTGGCGTATGAGTCATTTTGGTGGAAATTCATAAATCATTCGCCATCCATTTTGTCTTAACTTTCCTCTTTTGTAAAAAAATTCATAACATTTTCATTTAAAAATTATAAAGCAAACGAAGCAGAAAACCTTTTAGTAGCGAAATATGACTCCTATATAAATCATTGGCTATTGAATTCGTTTTTCGGTACACACACACACACAAACACAGGTCCTGCACAAAAGGACTTTGATCTTCGGGCGAAGGAGGGGGGGGGGGTATTCGGGGGAATCAATCTATCAACAAAATCACTCAATTTGTTGGGCCTAATGAAAAATTGTATGTTATACTATTATCATACTAATGACGATGACAGATATTTGATATACAATATTGAAATTGTAACAAAAACTTCCACTCTCACGATATTGATATTCAAGACAAAAACGCCAATGTAATGACAGGTTTCGCTTTCGTTTTGATTATGAATGATGAGATGATGATAGACCTGGTGCTTTTCAAAATCAGTGTTTTATTTTTAAAGTAAATAACTGGCATGCATTATAATCGAAATCAAGGATATTAAAGAAAAACAGAGGAAGTGAATATAATTTAGATAAATGTTTTAAAAATTTCAATACATTTTATTAGTTATACACATAAAAAGTAATGACATCTAGAGTAGCGATTTGTCTCAGTAAATTTACGAAGTCTGATGTGGTTGCATATGGACGTTGCATGTTCGAAAGTAATGTTTTAATAAAACCTGATATAGTCAATGGCTCAAACCAACCAACAAGAAAACAGCAACGGCATTTGGTTTTGTATATTACAATGTTTTGCGGAAATAAACCACAAATATATACCAACAATAAAAGATTTCAAAAAAGTTCAAAAAACATTTAAATTTCATAGTTCTTAACCAAAACGACATGACAAATTTAAGTCAAAAATTTTTGTAATTCCACCTGGTGTAAGTTTAATTTTTTAAGATACTTGACTCGAGCATCTGCCTACTGTATTCTGATTGTGTAATTACAGGGGCGGTGGATAAAAAGTGGTGAGAAGCGATTGTACAGATGGTACCTCTTCACTTTCGGGAAACTTAATTTTTATTGTTGACACTGGAGCTGGGATCTTTAGCAAAGATCTTCAACTCATCCTGTCTTTAATATAAGGATAGTGGAAATTCTGAGAGTGGAATTTCAGAGTGGCCGGAAGATATTAATACTTCACAAGAGAGATTGGACAGATGGAATAATCTCCTCATGTTGAGAAATTTATATTATTACTGATGGAACCAAGAGATATTGTAGTTGGGATCTTCACCTCAGCTTGTCTATAAGATTGGATGACAACTGTAGTGTCTTCTAAGTTGAAATCTTGGGCCTTAAGAGGGCTGTATGAAACTACTTGCGTTGGGCTCAATTGCACTTAATGCAATCAAATTAGACTCGTGAAAATTGAAACGGGTAAAATAATGCAAACAAGTTTTGAATATTCCAGCACTCTTCGACATGAGACTTTGCCGAGTTCCTGGTCATATCGACTAGAATAGATGCTAGTCGGGATTCGGCTGCCCCTGATATACCACCGGTTTATTACGTCTGTGATATGATTGACATGTGGGCACGATGCAACTGCAGACTGCAAGATTCCTAGGGGATATATTGCCGACGCTTTATCTCTGGCTATCTTGTTTTGGACCGTCGGTGGTGCAATGGGTAGTGTGCGCGCCTCTTGTACAGGAGATCCTGGGTTCGATCCCTGCTCCAACCACCTTAAAAATTTCTTTCGACGACGGTCACCTCGCTTAGTGACGGCGACACTGTCGAGTATATAGCCATGAAAAAGCTTCTCAAAATACCGTTCGGAATCGGTGTAAAACCGTAGGTCCCAATCAGTGAGTGAAAACTGGAAAGCGCACAGCTCAGTGATTGTGAGAAGTTCTCCCCCGTCCCTTCATGGGATGTAATGGGAAACCATTTATTTATTTATTTATCTTGTTTTCACAGGAGAATCACAACGGGGCAACACACCACAGTTTAATCAATGACCAACATAGTTAATACGTGTCCTCAACCTAACCCAACCTGACCTAATCTAGCTAAGAATACAGGAAAGGCTAGAAAGACTATACAATATTGGGAAAATATAGATTAGGGGACAAGAAAATCAGAAAGCAAAAAAAACATCATAACTTTCAGTGTTGCAACTGAGAAGATATTCAAGCGATATACTTCGCAACTGTAATTTCATTTGGAGTCTTATACATACTAATTGATGATCTACAGATAGAATGAAGTCAGGCACAGTTGTTGATTATCTAACGATGAACTTGTCATGGAGTTCGAAAGTAGTCAAGCCAATGTTTGTGTTTTCAGGAATTAGATATTTTTTAAATTCTATAACTGTCTGTGGCGTATGAGTGATATTTTTTTTCGAAGTTCCTATAATTGTCTATGGCGTATGAGTGTTTTTCTGGTGAAAAAGTATAAGCCACCCACTCTTCAACTCAAACTTAATCAAATTTTGAAAGACTACTACGAAAAACAATGAAAAGGGATAATTTGGCTTGCTGGGGTACTAGATACACCCAAGTTTGTCCGACTTAAGTTAATCACGAATTATTCTGAAGTTAAGGTAACGCCCAAAATCCAGCAAACTTTGGAAATATTAAGCAGGAAAAATAAGAATTAATTTTCAATTTAGAAAATTTAGTGCCGTTTATTTTCAAAGTTATAGTAAAAATAAATCAGGCTGTTACTTAAATAGTTTATAATAGTTTGTATTCCTTACTGTGGCGTATAAGTAATTTCCTTGGAAAATAAGTATTCACCACGCTGTTCAGGTCACTGTTTTTGTGCGCTATTGTGGGTGTTTTTTAAATCTTAAATTGAGTATTGAACCATAGTTCAGACTCAGCAGAATTTTTCAGGATATGTTCAGCATTTTTCCTGAAACAATGGAGTACCCAGTATAGAGGGATATACGAATTTCTATCTGGATAGACCGAAAATGATTGACCAGAGGTTGGGTATAGGGTCTACTCCAGGTAAACTACAGATTTCTCTTTCTCGTAGGCTACCTGATCATTGCAGCGTGAAAATTTGATTTCTAGGGAATTGATCGGCTGGTTAAGGGATAATATAATTACTCCATCAGTCTTTGGCGACAATGCCTTCTCTGGCAGTCAGACGGTAATCAAGTACTTTAAATTATTATTACTGAACTCACCATGTGCCCAGAGTTGCCTCAGGGATGGTGCCGGAGCACAATAGTCACCTCAGATGGGTACCCGGTCCCATGGGCATTCTGAGAGCGGATAAACTGCAGAGCGGATGAATTGCCAAGGCTAGGGACTTCTTACAGGTACCACAGGAACTGGAACGTTTTGGCATATCCCTAGCGACTTGAAAGTATTTCCGCAAGAACGTTCGTATATAAGATAAGACAAATCTGACCGATAGTGGATAGCAGGAGATCCATAACTCTTCTGTCTCTAGCCAGGCACAAGGTATCAATGCTTGTTTCAGTTTTGGCGGGATGCTATCAGATTGGTAGACATGCGGCGAGACCCTAAATAGATGTTTTAACATTACGGCCCATGAAGGTATAGGGGAGAGCTTCTCACAATCACTGATCTGTGCGACTCTACGTCATGCCAAACGACATCTGTAGAAACTGTAACAGTGATGTTGAGGAAGAATCACTGAACATTTTTCCTGCATGTGCTCAGCAATAGCTGGCGGTAAGATATCTACGACCCAGCAAAACTACAATTGACGAGTATTAGGCTAGGTCATGTTAAAAAAGAGAAATCGAAGCAGTAGTGCTTCGCCTAATGACCCACTGCTGGGTCTACGCCTAATCAAAAGGTTGGCATGTTGTGCGCTCTTCGTAGTCGCGGGAAACCTCAAATTTCTATAGGAGAGCCGCTCACACTACCATTTCTCCACCAGCTACTTCAACCCTCTGGTTTTGTTCACAACATTGCATTCTGCCCCTTCTAATGCGTTCCGTAAGTTTCTGTGGGTAATTTGTTCACATCCACCTGAGGATCTTTGCATGCCGCCCCTTCTAGTGCGTTCCATAAGTTTCTATGGATAATTTTTGAACATTGTTACATTAAGCTCAACAACACTCTACCATTTCTGCAAAATGCATCTCTCATCATAAAAAAAACTACTTTTGACGGACTTTGATTCACCAATTTATCCTGTGGCGTATGATTACTATTTTACAGCGAAATTCTTAACACTTCTACTATCCACAGTACAAATGCTGACATTTAAGACCCAATTCGCCTGTCGTTATCTAATGCTCTATAATGCTTTGCCGCAAATAGCGTGAGATATCCACGTGTTCATGATTTCAAAGCAGCTTTATGTAGTTGAATATGGCGACAGTTACATGAAATTATGGCCAAACTTAGAATTCCTGCATCTATCAAATCGTGCTTGAATTTTTAAACAAAATTTCTTAAGACAGTGGGTGCACACTTTGATATATCACTGCTTTGCTACCACATAACCTACAATAATCTAACTTAGGCGTATGATTGATCTTCAAAAGTTATTGCTCAAAACTTGTAAGAACAACAGATACAACAAATCAGATAGACTTCAGTTTGATTAGTAATTTAATTTTCTGAATATTTTTTTAATATATTCTCCATCGAAACTTTCCTTTTCACACATTTTCCATGTCGTAAAAATTTGCCCACTCCCAAAAATTATTACGTATGAGTAATATTTTAAAAATAATTTCATGATACGTATACAACACGTAATGCAAATACCCAAAAACATCCATATAATAACGTACATAACAAATTTGAATGAAGTGCTGAAGCTTAAGAACTCTGCGCCATTGGTTTTGCAAAAATTTAGTAAACCAAAATCAATCACTTGTTACAGGGCTTCTATGCGAATGAAGACGTATGAGTAATTTTTGGAATTAGTTCCATAACACTTATACGTCATGCTGTACGTAAACAAAATAAATTGAAAATCAATTGTTACATAAAAATGTCAAGATTATATTAGATAGAATCAGCAGTAAGAATGACATTTTTATTGTAAAGTAAACATGAACATTTTGCATTTCGTAGTAAATGCATTTAGTATTTTTCAACAAACACAGAAACATTAATAAAAATGAAAAAAAGGTAACAACAAAGAAGCTCGTTAAGAACTCAAGCACTATGAAGAAGGAGATGTACTTAGTAAATGTATAAGTATGCATGGCATGTACGAGGGTGGCTGGAAAAAGGTCTGTAAGAAGAAAATGTCAAAGAAGTATTGTAATTTTCAATATGATATAATGATAATATGAGCATGTGAAATACGAGGGCTGTTTCTAAAACTAACCGACCTGACGTATAGATGGTGCCAGTAGTTTGAAAAAAGAAATACTTTGGTGAAAAGTGGCAACCTTATAGCACATATGTTTTCAGTTTCAAGGCGCCACGTTGTTTGGTATTTTTATTTAGGCCATCAAAAGTAAACGATCTGAGTGAATTTGTAAACATGGAAAAATTGGTCACCGTAATTGAATATTTCTATTTGAAAGGTCTCAGTTCAAGCAATATTAAAGACGAGCTAGATTTTACTCTGGGGGAGTCTGCTCCTTCGTTTACGACTGTAAACTATTTGGTAGCAGAGCTTAAACGAGGCTGTACAAGCTGCCAAGACGAACACCCTAGTGGTCGACCAATTGAGGTGTCCACTCCGGACACTGTTAAAAAAATCCACAAAATGGTAGGCTGAAGGTACGTTATCAAGTTGAAATGACATGCATTTCAAAAAGTGCTGTACATCGTATATTGACCGAAGATTTGAAGATGAGGAAGCTGTGCGCAAGGTGGGTGCCGCGCTTGCTTTCAATAGAGCAAAAACAGCGTCGTAAAGATGTTTCAGTAGAGCGTTGGGCGATGTTTCACCGCCATAAAGCCAAATATTTGTATCGATTTATAACCATGGATGAGACATGGGTCCACCACTTCACACCTGAGACAAACGAACAGTGAAAGAAGTGGCTGGAATGGGAGAGTGGTGTCCAAACAAGGCGAAGACGGTTCCATCTGCGATTAAGGCCATGGCGTCTATTTTTTGGGATACACATGGGATAGTTTTTTGTGATTATCGTCAGAAAGGGACAACCATCATCGGCGAATATTATGTTAATTTTAAGTTCTGAAATTGTGGAAAAAGACCGTATTTGGTGAAAAATAAAATGCTGCTTCATCAAGACAATACTCCAGTTCACGCGCCCACTATTGCGATGGCCAAAATTAATGAATTAAAGTTCGAATTGCTGCATCACGCACCTTGTTCGCCAGATTTAGCTCCCTCTATTTCCAAACTTGAAAAAATTTCTCGCTGATAAAACATTTCCCTACAATAAAGAGGTGGAGTCTGCGGTTGATGGGTATTTTAAGGCATTTGACAGTTCTTACTATAAACAGGGTATCGAAGCTACTGAATATAGCTGGCAAAAGTGTATCGAGCTAAAAGGAGATTATATTGAAAAATAAAGAAAATTGTTCCCAACTTTTTTGTGTCTTCTTTGTTAGGTCGGCTAGTTTTTGGACCGCCCTCGTATGTGACTCCTTATGTCCAGGGTTCGCATTGGATCAACATGTTCAACAGGGCCGCCAGAACTGTTGTTCTTAAAACGATCATGTGAAATATGCGACTCACTTATGTCCAGGGTTCGCATTGGATCAACGAGTTCAATAGACTCGCGAGTCTGGAGCTGAATTTGAATCAGTCAAATTTGAATCAGTCAAATTTGACTCCAGGCTCGCGAGAGGAGAGCCAGTGTCTGGCTTAGGTACGGCTCGCTTGCGACATAATACGAACCCTGGTTATATATAAGCTCACAGTTTGTAGAACATTCTTATATTCAGCGAAAAGTTTAATTGATTTTTTAAATTATGTTACAGATATTAAAAATGTTCACTTATTATTAACACTTATACGACAAGTAGTTCCTACGTGCACAGTAAAATCAAACGAAATACACAAAACTGAAAAACTCGAGCCGCTCCTAAGCTTGCGAGCCGAGTGACAGTTACTGGCTTAGATGCGGCTTACTTGCCATCTAAGCTGACAATTTATTCAACCTTTTTACATTCAGCGAAAAGTTTAATTGATTTTTAAAATAATGTTAAATAAAATATATAAATGGTTTCCCATTACATCCCATGAAGGGACTGGGAAGAAGTTCTCACAATCACTGAGCTGTGCGCTTTCCAGTTTTCACTCACTGATTGGGACCTACAGTTTTACACCGATTCCGAACGGTAATTTGAGAAGCTTTTTCATGGCTAGATACTCGATAGTGTCGCCGTCACTATGCGAGGTGACCGCCGCCGAAAGAAAATTTGAAGGTGGTCAGTGCCGGGTTCGAACCCAGGATCTCATGTACAAGAGCCGCGCACACTAACCATTGCACCACCGACGGCCAAAATAATGTTACAGATATTTAAAATTTGCACTTATTATTAACACTTATACGACAAGTGGCACAAACTTTAGTCTTCGTGGCCTAGTTGGTACATGCACTGAAAAATCAAACGAAATACACAAAACTTAAAATCTCGAGCTGCTCCTTAGCCGACCGCCAGTTTCTGGCTTATATGGGGCTCTCTTGTCATTTAATACCAAACCTGCTTATGCCTAAGCTGACTATTTATGCAACCTTCTTATATTCAGCGAAAAGTTTAATTGATTTTTTAAATTATGTTACAGATATTAAAAATGTTCACTTAATATTAACACTTATACGACACGTAGTTCCTACGTGCACTGTAAAATCAAACGAAATTCACAAAACTTTAAAACTCGATCCGCTTCTAAGCTCGCGAGCCGAGTGGCAGTTCCTGGCTTAGATGCGGCTTACTTGCCATTTAGTACCAACCCTGCTTTTGTCTAAGCTGACAATTTATTCAACCGTCTTATATTCAGCGAAAAGTTTAATTGATTTTCTAAATTATGTTACAGATATTTACAATTTTCTCTTATTATTAACACTTATACGACAAGTGTCACAAACTTTGGTCTTCGTGGCCTAGTTGGTACTTTCACTGAAAAATCAAACGAAATACACAAAACTTAAAAACTTGAGCTGCTCCTTAGCCGAGAGCCAGTTTCTGGCTTAGATGGGGCTCTCTTGTCATTTAATACCAACCCTGCTTATGCCTAAGCTGACTATTTATGCAACCTTCTTATATTCAGCGAAAAGTTTAATTGAATTTTTTTAAATATTGTTTAAGAAATTTAAAATTTTCAGGTATTACTAATACTTATACGACAAGGGGCACAAACTTTGATTTTCGTCGTTTAGTTCTCACTAGCACTGGAATATCAAATGAAAATCACAAATTTTAAAAAGTCGAGCCGTTCCTAAGCTCGCGAGCCGAGTGCCACTTTGTGTCTTAGTAGTTGATCGCCTGCGACATAATACGAACCCTGTTTATATTTTGGCTGACATTTTATGCAACCTTCTTATATTCTGCAAAAAGTTTAATTCATTTATTCAATTATGTTTAAGAAATGTAATTTCTAAAAGTATTTTTAACACTTATACGACATGTGGGACAATATTTCAGCTCCATGGCCTAAATCCCACTTGCATTGAAAACCCAAAAGAAATTCACAAATGTAAACAACTCTTTACCTTAATTTCTGACCACAACCATAAACATGTTAAAACTAACTTGTCTTTTCTAAAACCCTGAGAGGAAGGAATCTAGTCACATTAAATAGTGTGATACGATTTTGGAATTCGCTCTTTACCACTAATACAATCTGTGGTACGATAACAACTTAAATTAAAAATCATTTTGAAACTAATTTAAAAAAGGATGTCAAGTGCCAGCATGAATTCCGCGAAGAAGCACGAATTCAATGAAAAAAAAACAATTTATAATTTTTGCACAAAAAAACGTAGCAGAATGCAAATCAATATATCGTTTATGTATCCTACTCCCTTAGTTGCTTAGCTGAATATCCTTCTGCCTTCCCTCGTATTACTTGCACATGCACGTTTAGATGTAATTTTAGATACAAATACAAAAGGATGTGTGTGCTTGCCACAATAGATGTGATGTACTCGGTTCCTTCATCTTCCTGTTTTTTTATTACAATTCGTGTTATTGTATTAACATAAAATTTACAAACTCTATCATACACTAACACAAACACACCAATTCACAACCACACCAATTCACACACACACACACATACACACCTGCAAACAAAAGCACACACACACACTTACACCAAATCAAACATTCACACCCATGTATAAGTATAGACTCTATTGTAATATAAAATGACATTTTGTCACGTTGCCATAAGCAATACATGCAAACAAAATATAACGGGTCACATATACCCTAACATGTAAATGATAACAGGTGAACGTGCATGCGTGTGTGTGTGTGTTAAGTAATAGGTACGCATTGTTGTTTGATTAAGGACATGTACCAACACATACACGTACATGTGTAACTTTCCTTTACATACTTATAGGGTAGGGGTATGAACGCGCCGTGTCATCCTTGCCGGTTATACAATTTTGAAGGACATTGTGTGTGTGTGTGTATGTGTGTGTGTGTGTGAATATATGTGTAGTACAACTTATTGTTTGCTCGTCCTTTGATAAATTTATTTCACATGCACCATTTGTAGTCCTTTACGAAGGATCTATCTCTTTCATCATTATTTCATTAGAAGTTCGTGAGATGATAAAACAAGCGACATAGAAGCAGATTAATGACAACAAAATTCATAATAAACATAATAATTTAATCAAGAAAAAATTTAGAAAACAAATTAGATATTTAAATAATAATATTAACCCTTTAATACCAACCAAATTGCAAATAAAAAATATCTTTTTATTTTTTAATTTTAATGTATGAGACGTTCTTACTACACGTTTTCATGGTCTGATACCTTTTTCTAAGTGACAAATGGTTGGGTCTCGTTGGAATACTAGATAATTCAGAAAAGGAAACTCTCTGGCATGAATAGTTGCCAATTTTGTGACAATTTTATCATCAGTTGCCTAATCACGGTGCCTGAACTGGTACCATTGGTAAGATCATCAATCGTACATACAGTGACGAGCAAAATTGTAACAGGTTTCCCATAATGGAAGTTTAAAACTTTAATTTTTAGCAGCGTCTGACTTTAGAACTCAAACGTTTTTTTCAATTGGTCTCTTTCATAATTAAAAATTTTTGTTTTAAAAAAACGTAATATGTAAACAAACCCCAATCCCAGTGTGTCATATGAATCCGTTACAAGTTCGAGACGGATCCGTTTCTTCGTTTCAAAACTAATAAATCAGTTTGCGAATTAAATTCCATTCGGAAACGCGAATCGTTTTTTGTACTTTTTCGGATCCGTCTTGAACTGGCATCGGACTTCATAGTCGAAACCGTTTCGGGTTCGTTTTATGTAAATAAATCTATAAAACGAACCCGAACCACTTTAATAAATTTTTGAGGATTCGAAACGGATTGCTTAGGATATTTAAAAGATATCACTGTGCGTCAGCGCAAATCGGCGGGGGTTCTGCTTACCGGGAAAAGTTATACTATGTCAGCTCTAGGTTTCAAGATACATCGATTTGAAGTTAGTAACCATCGTATAGGAGGAACTGTATTTTTTTGCGCATTTTTCATGCATTTTGCCCATCTAAATGTACGAATATCTAATCGTTTAACCTCAACGCCCGCTACAACATAGTCAATAAAGGATGGAATAAATCCAATACATGGGAAAATATTCTTCTAAGAAATAATTTCAGATCAAATCATATAAATCAATCGAATCATTCAATTAGTGAATGAACCAACGCACATTCCGTGTGTTCAAGGGCACAACCACAATTTACTTGTCCTCTTTGTAACTTCCCACCCTGAAAAGTACGAAGTTAACACGCTTGCACCTCTTGGTAATTCAGAGCACTGTATCATTTCAGCGTCTGTTTGGTATTCAGCTCTTCATCTCGTTTCAAAAACAGTCCCGAAGCGAACAATTTTTATGTAGGAAGAGACACGTTGGACTGACCTCAACAACGATTATCAGCATTTTAACTGTAAGCTTTGTTTTCTGGACAATGTCATAGATGCTGCTGCTGAAATGATCGAGAAGATAATTTTGATTGGTATGAATTCATTCATTCCGACGAAAATTATTTCGGTTAAACCATCGGAAAAAACTGGTGCAACCAGACATGCAGGAATGCTGTTAGATCCAAAGAAGATGAGTTCAGAGGCTGGCGTTGTAACAAAAACGTTAATACTGAACTGCTATATAATCAAGCAAGATCCGATGTGCCAAAGTACTTCGACGCGAAAAAGTTTCTTCACGAACAGCGTATTCGTGCTAAAGTACTTTCATTCTTTCATTCCCTATACGAAGTAAGAGCTTTTGGTCATTTACAAGAAGCGTAAGCAGTTCTTCCTCTATACCAGGTCTTGTTAAAAATGACATAACATTCACTGAACTGGTTGATAAAGCTAACATCCTGTCTGAGATACTTGCAAGGAACTCTTCCTTGCCGGGCAACAATCAACCACTCGCCGTTATCAATTACGTATATTGTTCCATGGCCAAGATATTTTTTCGAACACGAGGAGTTAAAAAGGTTCTGGCGAATCCCGTCATAAATAAATCCCCGGGTCCGGATGGCATATCTGCAGTGGTCTTAAGTAAGTGCTCTTCGACGCTGGCACGTCCACTGCGCAACCTTTTCAACCTTGCATACCGTGCGGGAGTCTTCCCGGCGCGTTGGAAGGCTGCTAATGTCCAGCGAATCCCTAAAAAAAAGTGATGCAAGTAACCGTGGAAAATACCGCCCAATTGCATTTTGTTCTGCGCTCTCGAAGATTATGAAGAGCATGGATAGCCACCATCTTGTGAAATATCTTGAGTGCAATGATCTTCTTAATGATCGACAGTATGGCTTTCGTAGAATGAGATCTACTGGACCGACTTGGTGAGAGTAAGGTAGTGACTCTTGATATTTCCAAGGACTTTGACAGAGTTTGGCACGATGCACTCTTGTCAAAGCTCGCTGCTTTTGGTGCCGGTGATAACTTCACTCGATTTATATCGAGTTTTCTCAGACACGAGTTGTTGTAGATGGGGTTTTTCATCTGACGAGCATAAATTGACTGCAGGTGCACCACAGGGCTCTGTTCTTTCTCCTTCTCCTTCTCTTTTTCTTATTTTCATTGACGATCTCCTGGGTCAGACTGTGAATCCAATCTACACTTTTGCGGATGATAGTAACCTCTGTCATTGTTATTCATTCGAACGTAGGCCAAGTCTTCGAAAGATTGAAGTAAAACGCCGGACGATAAATGAAACACTTGACCGGGATCTGGTGTTTATTGTTGAATGGGGTCGAATGAATAGAAAAAAAATAAAAAACATCCCATGAAGGGACAGGGGAGAACTTCTCACAACCAGTGAGCTGTGCGCTTTCTAGTTTTATACTCACTGATTGGGACCTACAGTTTTACACCGGTTCCGAACGGTATTTTTGAGAAGCATTTTCATGGCTAAATACTCGATAGTGTGTCGCCGTCACTATGCGAAGTGACCGCCGTCGAAATAAATGTTAATGTGGTCAGAGCAGGGATCGAACCCAGGATCTCAAGTACAAGAGGCGCGCACACTACCCATTGCACCACCGAATGAATAGAGTAGATTTTAATGCGGGTAAAACCCAGTGTTGTTTGTTGGCGCATAAGCGGATTGCTGACCCAGGTGTGTCGTCATTGTCTATGCAATGTTTGTCAAAACATGTATTTGAAGTGTTGAAAGATGCATTCAAGTGTCTAGGCTCTTTAAAGCGGTGCAAGAAATACTTCACTCCATCTGATATTCTTAATATCTACACCACCTACATCAGGCCAAAGATGGAATATAACTCCCATATATGGGCAGGTGCTTCTAGGACATCTTTGGAGCTTCTCGACCGTGTCCAGAGGACAGTATCGACGGTGTTGATAGGGGACAGTAGGATATCCAACTCTATCGCAACCCTTGAGCATCGTCGAAATGTGGGTTGCGTGTAGCCGTTCTATCGATACTTCCACGGTATGTGTTCTTCGGGCATTCGTCGACTTATGCCAGACGTGAGTATATTTAGCCAAAGTACGCGGCTTTCCAGGAACTCTCATCTGTTTTTTATCGAGTGGCCGGTTGACCGCACTACACGCTATAGAGACAATTCGATCTTCAGCCGTACAGTTCGTATGTGGAATAAACTTCCGGCTAGTGTATTTCCCACCAATTGTGACATACAAAGATTCAAATGTAAGGAGACACTACTCCCTCTCTCAACCCTTCACTACCTTAATTTTCCTCTGAAAGATTGATCGCATCCCTTAATTGCGGGTCACAGCTGGTAATTAATTAATTTTCTCAGTGTTGGTTTGATAAAAAAAGGTGTATCAGTAGGATTGCACTTCCTAAATTTAGTGTAATTTTTTTATTCCGATTATTAAGAATGGAGCGCATTGTGAACGAAAAACGCGTTATAATTGTGAAATCTGAGTACAACAATTTGGAAAGTTATGCTGAGACCGATCGCAAACTTCGAAGAATTTTCAGTCGTGAAAGTGCACATAATGTGTCAACCAACCATTGGAAGAGTGGTCAAAAAATGCTAAGAAATTGTGTCGGTTATGGATAGTGAGACTAGTACCGGTTGGTCTTTTGAAAACATTGCTGCTGTAAACGAGAGGGTCACCAAAAACCCACAAACATCAATTCGACATCGTTCTCAACAACTTCCAATTTCACAAATCACTACGCAGCGAAATTTGACATAGGACCCCCACCTTCATGCTTACGCAGGAGCTGAAAACTACAGACCATGGAATGCGCCGGCAATTGGTTCAATGGGTAATGAAGCAAAGTGAAGTCAATGACAATTTTGCAAAAAGTCATCTTCTCCGATGAAGCGCATTTCCATCTGAATGGCTTTTTGAATACACAAAATTGAAAAATTTAGGGCTCAGCAAATCCTCATGCAATCCATGAGAAACAAATGCACCCACAACCAGCAACTATCTGGTAAGGATTTTGGGCAGGCGGTGTGATTGGGCTAAAATTGCAGTGACTGTGAACGGCATTCGTTACAGGAACATGGTAACGGAGTTCTTGTGGCCTCAACTGGACGGCATGGATCTGGAGAACATGTTATTTCAGCAATATTTGGCCACCTGCCACACCGCTCATGAATCAATTGAATTATTGCAGCAACGATTTCCAGAACAAATTATCTCAAGAAATTCTGAAGTCAACTGGCCACCAAGATCATGCTATTTAACGCCGTGCGATTACTTTCTTTTGGGGTTTAGTTAAATCTCGGGTTTATGCGAATAAACCAGAAACAATTCCTGACCTCAAATCCGAGATCCAACGCCTCATCGGTGAGATACAGCCACATCTCTGTGAAAAAGTCCTGGAAAATTTCATGTAAAGAGTAATGGCCTGTCATCATAGCCGTGTGAACCATTTGACGGATATTTTAGTCTATACGTAATCGGACCATGTCTTATTTCCAATCCAATAAAAAAAATCACAAGTGCTTTAAAAAATACGTGTTTTAATTTTAAAATATAAAAGTGCACTCTTACTGAGACACCCTTTAGAATAAAAGTTACAACCTTTACATATACAAATTTATTTTCAGACAGTATTAACCCTGTTACAATTTTGATATATGCCCGTTCCATTACTTGACACCAGATTCTCTAGATTATTCTGGTAGTATCTCCACTATACGTTATATTTCGTTTTATTTTTCTAGATTATTCTAGTAGTATCGCCACTGTCCGTTATCTTGCGTTGTCGTAATACTCGTTAGCGATTTCCACCCGTTTCCAGAACCAGTGGTCCTGTATTCTCTTGAGAGACATCATAACCGAATTTAATTGATATTGAAGAAAATTCATATAACATGGTTCGACAAGCTTATTGTAGCAGAAGTATACTTTCAGGCGCACCATTCATTAATCGCCCTGTTATTTAAATTGTAATAATTCAGATTTCCTTAATGGTAACAATAGTTATTTTTATATTAATAGGAATTATGAACCCTAAAATGACATACATATTTTCTTTTACAAAATTTATTATATTTAAAATTTAGGACAACTGGACACAATTACAACTGTAATTGAATTACAAAAATACTTAGACAGGAAAGCGAATACAACTAAAATGATTTTGAAAGCATCGCTGTGCCATTTGTTTGATTGTTTTTCCAACATCTGCACTAATTTATATTATATCCTGCAGTACGACATGTAGCCACGTGTTAACTGTCATGTTTTAAGGGATATGAAGGAGCTTAGCCGTAACATGTCACCATGGCTTTCAGAATCTTTTGGTCATTTTTATGTCAAGTATTGTTTAATTTTCTAAAGAGCATCAAAGAAAATGTGTGACATTAAAATTTGTGAAATATTAAAGGAATGTGTAGCAATAAAATTGGACCATAAGACTTAAAGAATACAGAATATACAAATAGTCACTGCAAAAACATTTTTAAATATTTAATACAATATTGTTACGAATAAGTAAAAGCTTTTGCTTACTGTTAATGAGTCTACTAACAGTATGTAAATAACAGGCGGTTAGTGCTGCGCCTGAAAGTATGCATTGTAACAACGTACCAGCTCGCTAAACCAGTAGCATGAATTCACCTCAGTAAAGATAACTCTCCGCCCTTCGAGATTGTTCTACAAAGATAAGTAACAACAACAACATCCAGATTCTAGAAGGTTCTTGAATTCGCTAGATATACCTTCATTTGGGTATGGTGAGTTGGTATAAATAGCGGAGGTCTTTGGAGTGGAGAGTTCTGTTTGTGATTAACCGCCGTAAAGTAAGCAACGCGATTTGATAGTAAAATATAAGACTTTGTTAAAGTGTCATAAATAAAGTAAACTGCTGTACTATATAAGTAAAATAAATGGAAGCTATACCGTTGTAATTATCGTAATTGAAAACGAACCTTGTTTTATTATTGGGAATAAAACAACGCAAAAAGGATGAATAAGGAAATTCGTAACATTGGTGTCAGAAGTGGGATTACGAATTAAGGACAACGATGAAGTTTGAAGAACTCAAAGTTGAACAACTGAAAAAGGAGTTGAGTAAATTGGATCAACCGACAGCTGGTAATAAGGTAGAGCTGCAGAGGCGATTAATAGAAGAATTCAAACGCCGAAACACTGACATTGATACATACCAGTTAGAGTGTAAAGAAGAAATGGAGGTATCTGCAAAGGAAGCAACTGGTAATATGGATATTTCTACGATGTTTGCAGCCATGATGGAAAAGTTTTCAAAATTAGACGAAAACTCTCGAATAATTAACACGCAACTTGGCGAGAATTCTAGAATTATGAACGAGAAATTTGGTGAAAATTCTAGAATTATGAACGAGAAATTTGGCGAGAATTCTAGAATTATGCAGGAAACATCAAACGCCACAAATGACAAGCTACATGAAATTTCAGAAGCTATGAATAACATGGAGATACAGGTTAATGATCAATTCGGAAAGGTCAAACAGAAATTCGAGGAATTTCAGCAGAGGATCG
Source organism: Phaonia tiefii (assembly GCA_963931995.1). Classification (NCBI taxonomy): domain Eukaryota; kingdom Metazoa; phylum Arthropoda; class Insecta; order Diptera; family Muscidae; genus Phaonia; species Phaonia tiefii. Next base: position 150,909,565 of record OZ008371.1, read on the forward strand.
AACAGGTCGAACAGGATGTGGAGGAATGATTCGCCGAACTGGAAAGAAAGATGAATGACATCCAGTTGCAAGAAGGGCCAGTGCGAGTAATTTCTGAAGGCTCTAGTAGATTGAAAGCTCCCAGTTTCGATGGCTCTACACCATTCGACGTTTTTAAATTCCAATTCGAAATGGTCGCAATTAAGAACTTGTGGAACAGCAACGACAAAGCAGTAGAGCTAATTTTAGCACTGAAAGGCAACGCAGCGAAAGTCCTTCAGAGCATTCCCGTCAGTGCCAGAAACAACTACGAGGATATACTAGCTGCGTTACAACGCAAGTATGGTGGCGATCACAAGAAGGAGTTATATCGCATGGAATTGAGAGGCCGAGTGCAAAAGCATAGTGAAACGCTTCAGGACTTCGCAACCGAGGTGAAACGTTTGGTGTTGATGACTTACCCTGGTGAGTCCCACCCATTCTTGGATCAATTTAAGATTGAAGCATTCGTCAACGGCATCCGTGATCCTGACATAAAATACGTGACTTGTGCCACACAAAACTGTGCGCCGAAACTGTTTCGTTCGCATTGGCACAGGAGACAGCGAAATTTGTGTCCAAGCCTCAAAAACAAAGAGTTAGAATAATTGAAATGGAGTCGGAGGCAGGAGATTTGAAGGGTGCCATAAACGATCTTAAAGAAATCACCCAAACCCTCAGCAAGGCGTTACCAGGCGGAAGTAAGCCCAGACCAAAGTGCTACAATTGCGAAAAACCTGGTCATATTCCACGAAACTGCAGAGAGCCACGGAAACGATCAAGATCGAGCTCACCTCACCGTGGCAATAAACGGGCAAATTTTACTATGCAAAATGAATCTCCGTTAAACTAAAACGAGCTAGCCCAGAGGGGCATGGACTAGCTCCCACAACCGAGGGCCCCACGATCTCCATCTCAATAACACAACAGAAAAACAACAACCTCACTGTCTACGGAGCTATCGGTGGTCGGAAGCGCATATTGACTATGGACACAGGCGCGTCACAATCTACCATCAGATCAGATTTGATAAATGGAACAATGGAATCGTTACATGGTGTAAGACTCCGCACAGCAACGGGTGAGCCAGCAACTGTACATGGTAAAGTTAAATTGAAGTTAACCATTGCCAACATGAGCATCGAGCACGTGTTTATTGTCGCCGACATTGTAGATGAAGTGATAATTGGCGCAGATTTTATGATTGCCCAAGGCCTCAAGTTAGATATGGGGCAGAAAATTTTGACGTGGGCTAATGTGGAAATTCCACTCAATGTGGGATACGACAATACAACACAGATTAAAAGGCTGATCACTCACAAAGATGTAAAATTGCCACCAAACTCAGAAACCATAGTATGGGCCCGAATGGAGGGAGATTGTGAGATCGGCGGTTTGTGGGTAGTTGAACCGGCAAATATAAAAAACTATAACATCATCACTGCCAAAACTCTAGTAAAGACTAATAATGAAGGATATTTGCCTGTACGAGCTCTAAATTTGTCCAACAACGAGGAGGTGATCAGCGACCGCACAGAAATTGCAGAATGTACACCAGCCGAGGCGGTCATCAACTGTGAAGCTAATTCGGACTGCAGCAAACCATCAGAAAAGGAGCAGAAAGTACTGGAGTCGCATCTCAGTGAGTGGGTGCGAGAACTAAAGCCATCTGATAGGAACAAAGCAAAGCAATTACTGTGGAAGCATGCGTCTGCCTTCGCCCTAAAAAATGAATGCCAATGTAGGACATCAATGGTAAAGCACGACATAAACACAGGGGAAGCGAAACCAATAAAACAGGCACCCAGAAGTCTTCCACTTGCAAAAAGAGATGAGGTGAAGAAACTTGTAGCTGAAATGCAGAGGCATGGTGTAATCGAACCCTCTTCAAGTCCATGGAGTTTGCCGGTGGTACTAGTTAAGAAGAAAGACGGAAGTACTCGATTTTGTGTGGATTATAGAAAGCTCAACGACGTCACCAAAAAGGACAGTTATCCACTACCAAGAATTGATGACACATTGGATACGTTGTCAGGAACAAAATGGTTCTCCACGCTGGACTTGCAAAGTGGTTATTGACAAGTAGAAATTAGCCAGAAAGACAAGGACAAAACTGTATTCAGGTTAGGGGATGGTCTGTGGCAGTTCAAAGTAATGCCATTTGGACTATGTAACGCTCCAGCCACCTTCGAGCGATTAATGGAGTGCGTGTTGAAAGGACTTCATTGGCGAACATGCTTGGTGTACCTAGACGACATCATTGTCATGGGGAAAACATTCGATGAACACCTGAAGAATCTTAAAGAAGTCCTTCAACGTATAACCGCGGCTGGGTTGAAACTCAGCCCGAAGAAGTGTTCTATGTTCCAGAAAGAAGTAAAATACTTGGGAGATCGAGTGACAGCAGATGGCATTTCCACCGATGAAGACAAAATCCTGACAGTGAAGGATTGGCCACGACCGCAGAATTTCCATGAATTACGCAGTTTTCTAGGACTCTGTACGTACTACAGACGGTTTGTGCCGGGTTTCGCCACAGTGGCTGCAAGTCTTCACGAGTTGACAATGAAAAATCGGCCGTACTGTTGGAGCGAAAAGCAAGAAGAGTCATTCCACCAACTGGAGCAATATTTATGCACGGCTCCTTTGCTGGCATATCCTGTTGCTGGAGAGAAATTCGTGTTGGATACTGACGCGAGTGGTTACGGAATAGGTGGCGTGCTCTCGCAGGAAATCAATGGCCAAGAAAAAGTTATTGCCGAATACTCTCAAAGCCAGAGAAAAATTACTGTGTTACGAGACGAGAGCTACTGGAAGTCATAGAGTGTGTCAAACACTACCACAAATATCTGTACGGCCAGCCTTTTCAGTTAAGAACCGATCATGCGGCGCTAAGGTGGCTACTGCAATTTAAGAACCCCGAAGGCCAACTTGCTCGTTGGATTGAAAGACTGCAGAGCTATGACTTCAGCATTGAGCATAGAAAAGGAGGAAAACACGGTAATGCTGATGCCCTGTCACGTCGTCCATGCAAGCTGGAATGCAAACACTGCTCAAAAGCAGAGGTGAATGAAAACATCATTGACGTACGTCTGCTTCGACTGGAATCCAACGAAGACTGGTCAACAGCACAAAGAAGCGACCCTACACTGGGAAAAATAATTTCTGCAAAGGAAAAAGATGAAAGACCAACACGCAATGACATCGCCTCAGAGAGCCCCCTGATGAAAGCATACTGGGCCCAGTGGAACAGCCTAAAATTATTGGAAGGTTGCCTATACCGGTTATGGGAAAGTGAGGATGGTAAAATAGTCAAAAAGTTAATAGTGGTACCTGCCTCCAAGGAAAAAGAGATAATGACAGAATTCCATAATGGCCCGAGTGGAGGACATCTAGGAATAACCAAGACCATTGAAAAGCTAAAGCAACGGTTCTACTGGATTGGCTGTCAACAAGCGGTAGCCGATTGGATAGCAAATTGCACCCAATGCATGACAGCTAAGGGACCAACGCGAAGAAGTCATGGCCACATGCAGCACCCTTTGAGCGTATAGCTATGGATGTGGCTGGTCCATTTCCAGTCAGTAGCTCTGGAAACCAGTACGTCTTAGTGGTAATGGATTACTTCAGTAAATAGCCCGAAGTATACCCTGTTCCAAATCAGGAAGCGAAGACTATAATTAAAGTGTTTGTGGATAACTGGATATGCCGTTTCGGTGTCCCCTCGGAGCTCCATTCGGACCAGGGTAGGAATTTTGAATCGACCATCTTCAAAGAAATGTGTGAGTCATACGGTATTCGGAAAACAAGAACAACACCATTGCATCCTCAGTCTGACGGAATGGTTGAAAGTTTCAACCGAACTGTTGAAGAATACCTAAGAAAAGTAGTCAGCGCAGATCAAAGAGATTGGGATGAACACATACCGAAGTTCCTTTTGGCATATAGGACGGCCACCCATGACTCCACTTCGCGAACACCCGCTAAAGTAATTTTCGGAAATGAGCTGAAGCTGCCTGGAGATTTGGAGTTCGGTACCACACCAGCGTCTGACCCTGCGAACAGTGATGCCAATTACCATGATACGGGGGATCTTAATGATCTCCATGAATTTGTGCGCAACAAATTAAAAATGGTCAGTAACAAAATGAAAGCCAGATAAGACCGAGCGGCAAATTCAGAAGGATTTCATGAAGGCCAGCTAGTTTTACTGTACAACCCACAGCGCAAGAAGGGTTTATCTCCAAAACTTCAGACTCACTGGGACGGCCCTTACAAGGTTGTCAAACGAAGAAATGACGTGGTTTATAGAATCCAGAAAAGCCAAAGTCGAAGAGCTAAAATGAAAGTCGTGCATTTGGAAAGACTAGCTCTGTATGGAAAACGGAGGGTTGAGCCTGCTCGGGAGGAACAGGCTTAAGTGGGGGGCAGTGTTACGAATAAGTAAAAGCTTTTGCTTACTGTTAATGACTCTACTAACAGTATGTAAATAACAGGCGGTTAGTGCTGCGCCTGAAAGTATGCATTGTAACAACGTACCAGCTCGCTAAACCAGTAGCATGAATTCACCTCAGTAAAGATAACTCTCCGCCCTTCGAGATTGTTCTACAAAGATAAGTAACAACAACAACATCCAGATTCTAGAAGGTTCTTGAATTCGCTAGATATACCTTCATTTGAGTATGGTGAGTTGGTATAAATAGCGGAGGTCTTTGGAGTGGAGAGTTCTGTTTGTGATTAACCGCCGTAAAGTAAGCAACGCGATTTGATAGTAAAATATAAGACTTTGTTAAAGTGTCATAAATAAAGTAAACTGCTGTACTATATAAGTAAAATAAATGGAAGCTATACCGTTGTAATTATCGTAATTGAAAACGAACCTTGTTTTATTATTGGGAATAAAACAACGCAAAAAGGATGAATAAGGAAATTCGTAACAATATTATATAAAAGCCTCTTACTTTATTTACTTGCAGCTGTTACGTGGGAATACAAATATGTTGTAGTATCGCGATTTTATTTCATCTACTACTGCTTCTACTATTCCCGTCTTCATTGTGTGTTCTAAGCATCAAAGTCAACGTCAAGAGTCATTGCCATTATGATTGGCAACAAATGCGATTATATTTCTGGAAAACAGCTTTGTAGTATGTCAGTCTAGACTTGTATTGCAAATTGCACAAATTCGCACATGCACTCTTGTACATGTAAATTGAATGCAACATTCGACATCTGCTCATCACGCATACATATGCTCATATTTACGTTATACATTTGTATTTGCAATGGTGTAGTATCTCTATGGTTGCTACTTGAGCTCGAAACAATGGGAAACTTCCGTTGAAAACGAAGTAATTCACACGTTTCACTCATACACTTGAATATGCAAGGATATTGCCAAAGGGAATGTACGGAGAAGAGTGATAGAAAATGTGAAATGAAATTGTGAAATGTTTTGTAGCACTGATGAAGGTAAATTGTATATATTTATCTATTTACTCAGCTAAAAACAGCTGGAAAAATATTAATTTTTCAAATCTTCAGTTAAAAACTAAATACAATATTAAACTTTAATAACAAACAGTGATGAAAACGCAATCAGGAACAAGATTAAACAACAAAGAGTAATAAATGCATGCAGGAGATTATAGTGGAATTATCACACAAAAGTCTCATTCGGAAGATAGGAATGAAACGAATGGAATAGGATAGATAAAGCAGGAACAAACGAAGCTGCAGGATAGATAAAGCAGGAACAGATGAAGCAGGAACAGATGAAGCATTAACAGATGACACGGGAAAAGATAAAGCAGGTACAGACGAAGCAGGAACCGATGAAGCAGGACTGATGAAGCAGGAACTGATGAAGCAGGACCAGCTGAAGCAAGAACAGATGACATAGGAGCATATAATGCAGGAACAGATGAAGCAAAAACAGATGAAGCAAGACTGATGAAGCAGGACTGATGAAGCAGGAACTGTGAAGCAGGAACAGATGAAGCAGGAATAAATAAAGTAAGAACAAATGAAGCGGGAACTGATAATGCAGGAAAAGCAGTAACAGGCGAAGTAAGAACAGAGGACACAGGAACAGATGAAGCAGGAACAGATGGAGCAGGAATAGATAAAGCAGGAACAAATGAAGCAGGAACTATTAAAACAGGTGGAGCAGGAACAGGTGTAGAAATAACATGTTGCACAGGAACAGATAATGCAGGAACAGATGAAGGAGGAACAGATGAAGCAGGACTGATGAAGCAGGAACTGATGAAGCAGGAACAGAGGAAGCAAGAATAGATGCCATAGAAACATATTACGCAGGAACAGATGAACAAGGACAGATGAACAAATGAAGGAACAATGAAGCAGGAACTGTTGAAACAGGTGGAGCAGGAACAGATAAAGCAAGAACAGGTATCACAGGAACAGATAAAACAGGAACAGATGAAGGAGCAATAGATGAAGCAGGAACATTTGAAGCTGCAACACATGCAGGAGGATAGAACTGATGAAGTAGGTGGAGAAGGAACAGCTGAAGCAAGAAAAGATGACACAGAAACAGATTAGGCAGGAACAAATGAAGAAGGACAGATGAAGCAGGAACTGGTGAGGCAGGAATAGATGAAGCAGAAATAGATAAAGTAGGAACAAATGAAACAGAAACTGTTGAAACAGGTGGAGCAGGAAAAGGAGATGTAAGAACAGACGACACAGCAACAGATGAAGCAAGAACAGATGGAGCAGGAATAGATATAGCAGGAACAAATGAAGCAGGAACAAATAAAACAAAAACACGAACAGATGAATCAGGAACAGATGCAGCAGGAGGAGAATGAAGCAGGAACAGATGAAGCTGCACCAGTTGGAGCAGGATAGATAAAGAAGGAACTGATGAAGTAGGTAGAGTTGGAACAGATGAAGCAAGTACAGATGACACAGGAGCAGATAAAGCAGGAACAGACGAAGGAGGGATAGATGAAGCAGGATTGATGAAGTAGCAACAGATGAAGCAAGAACCGATGACACAGAAAACGCTTAGGCAGGAACAAATGAAGAAGGACAGATGAAGAAGGAACTGATGAGGCAGGAATAGATAAAGTAGGAACAAATGAAACAGGAACTGATAATGCAGAGGAAGCAGGAACAGGTGAAGTAAGAATAGATGACACAGGAACAGATGCAGCAGGAAGTGAATGAAGCAGGAACAGATGAAGCAGGACATATGAAGAAGGAACTGAAGAAGCCTGAATAGATGTAGTAAGAACAGATGACACAAGGACATAAGAAACAGGGATCGGAAAATCAAGAGAAGCAGAAACTGGTGAAGCAAAAACAGATGGCACAGGAACAGATGAATATGATGAATATAGTTTTACAGCGAAAATTAACCAAAATTCATTCACATGATTTCTCAAATGAAATTCGAAACCTTAAATATGACAATTGGCATTATCAATCTTTAAATAAAATTATCGCTCGTTTAATTACTTCAATCGAATTCGATAGAGAGAGAGTAGATGATTTGACTCATTAAAACTATTGCAAAGGATAAAGGATAACTGGATTAAATTATTCGTAGTTATGTTTGAACGCGGGTAGAAAATTAGAACATATTGTCTAGAAGCTCTAAAAGGAACATTAAAATTCAGTGAATAGATCAAATATGATGAATTAATTTCTAGATTGATTAGGTCAACCATGAAACATATAGACCCCATTGCCCTACGACACTCTAAAGTAGGTAAATCAATGAGCTGTAATATATGAATATAGGGAGGTAGGTTCGAAGATGAACTCCAACCAAGATTGCTTAAAGCTAAAAGTAAGAACTGCTTCCGATAAAAATGTAATTACGAAAAATTCAAACGTAACTGACATTAGCCATGGTATTCGAAAAATAAATTACTTCTATTCCCAAAATCAGAAAATTCCTGACTGATTTGTTAAATTTTACTAAATTACACTTTGAAGTTGACAACAATTCCCGTACGAATTAAATTAAATGTCTTGAACGCACATCTGTAAAATGATACACGTACTGGCCATCGAATATTATCCAACGGAACTGAAATTTAAACTGTTTTCGAGATAAAAGTTCAATGAAATATTTAAACAATTCGGAAATATATATGCGACCTGTAACGAAGAAAGAGTCTTTTTTTTTGATACATTGGGTTCCTTTCTTCATACCAAACTTCATTTAACACTTTTAGTAACCAAAAAATTTTACCCTGTATTATACGTCTTTTTTCTATTTTTGTGAGGGTCATGAGTAGTTGCTATAAAAATATATGCTTTATCATGATCAACCTTCATTTATGATACTTGTTCAAACTTAAGTCATTCATTGAAACAAAAGGGAAATAATTTGGTTTCCACTTGGCAGAGTCATAAATTGTATTTATTTAAAACCAAGCAGTTTGTTTTATTGAACTTTTTCATAAACAATTTACGACAGCCTTAATTGTGTGCTCTGTAAATGAAAATATCCTTTGTCAAGGTCCTGCGTTCCCATGAACTTTTTTCCGCCGGATCATATAACTTCGAAATTAAGCATCTATTAAAATGTACTGCTTCACTACGATATTGAAAAAGAGGCAACATAATATTAAATTAACCTATTTTTGAAAATTTGTTACAAAATCTATTAAGTCACTATAGGCCGTATGATAATTATTAATGTTAGTAGCGTCATTTTTTGATATTGCATATTAATCATACGCTAGTTGAACTGCAAATGTCTGTAACAAACAACTTATTTCTGATACTGTGGCGGATTATTGTTATTGTTTTAATATAAATTATTAAAGAATATCAGAGAGAGGGCCTGTCTCTAATTCTATAGAACATTAGGCGATTCATAAAATATATTTTTAAAACCAAAGAGTTTGTTTCATTAAACTTTTTCATAAACAATTTACGACAGCCTTAATTGTGTTCTTGTTAAATGAATGCATCTTCCGCCCAGTTCAATGATTCACAGGAATAATATTCCGCCGGATCATTTAGTTTAAAGAAGTATATGTTCATATATACTTCTACATCGATGTCCACACATAAGTAGCACAGGCTTTTTTGTTTTAATTTAAAATAAAACATTTAAAACAAAATTGGATGTCGGAATCCTTAGTATGACCCGAAAGAACAATATCTGAAATTTACTTTTTGAAGATTATTTTATTCCTATATTGGACGCGACTACGCTGTAGGTGGCCCATTCGGTAGGCCCAATTTTCGATAACTTTTTCCAGCATTGCTACCGGTATCTCGCGAATTACGCGAGTAATGTTGGCGTTCATATCTTGAATCGTAGCTGGCTTATCGACGAATACCTGAATTGAACTTCAGAACAGAAAATGAATTGTCGATTTTGCAAAATCGCATCGAATGGGTTAATTGAACCGGATACCACCGGTGTTTACATTTGTTCCAAAGAAGAAAAACGTGAAGGACTTCAGATAACCCCACAGTACAAAATTCAGAGGTGTGATACCACACTATCTAGACAGTCAGTTGACGGGTCCGGAACGCGAAATATGCTGCTCATCAAAATTATTTCTCAGTAAAGCTGTGGTTTTGGACGATGTGTGGGCCGTAGCCACAAATGTCGCCGGCAACAAAGGTATCAATTTCATGCAACAAAGTCCGTTATCATGTTATCATCTGTCCGGCCTTATTTTAATTTTTAAAGAAATGCTGACTGATGAATCCACAAACCCATAATCCACACCAAACAGTGCACATTTGTGGATGTGACAGTAGTTAAAAAAACAGAAATGTACCACCATATGCTGATTGAAGTACTCGAAAAACATTTTTCACAGAACGCTAAATATCGTGAGACAGCTGAATAATTTGGGGACGTTGTTGCGTTGTAAGCATTTCCATGACTTTTTGTCAAACAGTACTGAATAAAACTAAGCTGAAAGTATGAAGTCCTTCAGGTGTGGTCCGTAAAATAAATGAAAAAAAAACTCTAAATTCACACGTTATAAATTATAATTAACATAGTTTCCAAGGGTTTTAGCAATATCTATGATATTTCACTAAGACGTATGATTGTTATTAAGTTAACCAGTCGTATGAGCCATATTTTTTACACTTCATATTAATCATACGCTAGTTGAACTATAAATGTAGCACCACCGGAATTCTGTAACTGTAACTAACGATAAATTGAGTTGATTTAAATTAATTAAATTGAAAAACATTCGAAAATAATGTACCTAAATTGTATGATTCTGACATTTAAATGCCGGATAATTTCTTGTCTGGCGGTACCATTCTACGCTTACCACGTGTATAATCATATCGTGAATTTGTGCTTAGGATGACAGCGTGCCAATGATGGCAGATGGGAGGGTGACTCTTCGCCCGACTGAGCTAGTGCTATAAAATACCAACCAATGAATCTAGTACCTCAAAAGAGTCAATTATTAAGCCGCTTGTGTAAAATATCAGTGATCTTAGGTTCACTTCCAACAGTTGGACTTCCAGTCCTTTTAAGGGGGCTTTAGGCAAGAAATGAGAATTCTTCAACGTCAATTGTTCACTGTATCTATACAAAAATGCTCTATTGAATTATCGTGTGTTGGCAAGTAATAGTGAAGTCCATCTATTAAGCGCTACTCACAAGTGTTCGGAGAAAGGCGACGATGTGCATTACGGGCGCTCTGCATTCCACTACAATGGATTGACTGAAGCGTAATGTTACATACCCGAACGAGTGTTTGAGTCAGGCCACTTACTACATGCTGCCGACTGAAGACTTTGGGCAATTCCCGGAGATCATGATGCCAAATAAGACTTACTGGGTGGGAGGTATACCTTCCTCACTCTCTGGGCATCTGATATTTACAGATGGCTCCAAAATGGAATCGAGCACAGAAGCGGGGATCATCAGCAACTGAGATAATGGACTCGTGCTTGTATCCATCGGGTGAATTCGTCATCTGCGTTTATAGCAAGCTAGCCCTCAGTGCGATCAGGTCGCACATATGTAAATCCAAATTGGTTAGAGATTGCAAGCGGATCTTGCATTTATTTCGACGACGGCCACCTGGTTTAGTGAACTTGTAAGTATGTCTGCTACGGGAACGTACTTCTTTGCGGAATACGATGGTTTCCCAGTTCAGTTAGCAGCTGATATCGATGACCCCTGCTACAAAAATGCTTTAATTAGTCTATGTGAGTCATTTACCAACAGCCACCAAAAAACCCAAACTACGAGTATCCTAATATCACTGGTTTACTTTATGAGAAAACCCCGGCAACTTTGTAGTCTTTGATAAAATCTAACGTTTTAAAAGCCAATTTTCGAACATAAACAGGTAAGTATTTCCTCACAATTCAAAAATGTTATAAAAGTCTATGACATAAAAAGTCTATGAGATTACACTGCGGCGTATGATTACTATAAATTGTATCACAAATACTCGTATGATTAATAATCGTTTCATATTGCAAAATAATCATACGTTAGGTACACCCAAAAGCATTGTTTAAAATACGCAATTTGTGCTACTGCGGCAGATATCAATAGGTCATTTGAGTTTGTTTATGAGAATAAATGTAGATAAATATTTTATATTATTGATAACGTATATAATAATAAAAAAGTATCTACTTTTTATATCAGTTATTTAAGGCTGATTGTTTGAGGTGTTTGAAACGAAAATACAAAAAGTCTTCAAAAAAATATGTGTTTAGAATATTTTAATACTGAACATTTTCCAATATCTTGTCGTGATAAATTTTGTTACTTTTTATATTTAAATTTTCTTTTGGAGAAGAACATTTTGGAAGCGTCACAAATATGTTTCTACTTCATAACAAAAGTCTGATTTTAGCAGTAATTATTTTTTTAAATTAAATTATTTTTGTCACTTTTTAAGTTTGTGGAAATAAAACGAATGAGGTATTTTATTTTTCCTCGGATTTAAGTTTCTGCTTACGAAAACGTATACTATTAACAAAACCCCCATTTTTGAAAACATAAGCAATGCAGTTTAACATCTGTGTTCGATTGGAAATCGTTTTCTATTAAATATTAATCATACGCTAGGTAAACTGAAAAGTATGGATATAAATATTCAGTTTCTGGAACAGTGACGTATAAGTGATATTTAATGTAGAAAAACACTGAAAGGAGAACAAGTGGCACTAGGCCTGGTTATAACAAAACTATTATTATAGAACCTATATATATATGACGTCATTTCAGATAATTTACCCAACACCATATAGAATTTAGAATTTGGTCTGAAGATGTCAAGAATTTTAAGAGGCTCTTTTGAATGTGCTATTTTTGTCCCCTGTAAACAGTTTAAATATCCCTACTCCCTGGGTACAAATAATAGTTACATAAAAAATAGTTATATATTTGGCGGTAAAAGTTCAAGAAATATTTTGCCTTCGGTGGTGCAATGGTTAGTGTTTGCAGCTCCTGCACATGATAACGTGAGTTCGAGCCCTGGTCTGGCTGCCTTCCGTTTTTTTCGAAGTCGGTCACCTCGCTTAGAGACTGTGACACTATCGAATAATTAGCCAAACACTTTAGAATCAGTGTAAAACTGTAGGTACTACTGTGTGGCCGTCGGTTGTGCAATGGTTGTGTGCGCGTCTCCTGTGAATGAGTACGTGGGTTCGAGTCCTTATCAGGCTATCGACAGGGGTCACCAAAGCTTAGCCATGGAAAAAGCTTTTCAAAAATAACGTTAGTATACGATGTAAAAACTGTAGATCCCAGTCAGAGAGCGCAAAACTAGAACGCGCACACCTCTTTGGCTGTGAGGAGCTCTCCCCAATCCCTTCATGGGATGTAAGGGAACTTTTCTTTTCTTGACAAATAAAGAGTGTAAAAGTAGAGAGCTCAAAGGGAACTGAGGAGCTCTCCCCAGTCCGTGCATGATGTAGAAATATTAATATTAAATTCGTACTGATAATTGGTGGTGCAAGGGCTAGCATGCGACATTTCTATGCACGAGAACATGGCTCCTATCTCTGCTCCGCACCAGACAGTTGCTAGTCTGTCTGCATTTTTTCTCGTTAATCACGTGCAAGTTTTCTGAACCCCAAATTCGACAATTTGGTTTGTTGACGAACCCAATTAGATGAAAATGTGCCTCATCGGTGAATATGATTTAATGAACTTATGATATTTATGCTTTAAACATTGATACATACAATGCCGTATGATTATTATTAATTTTGATGACAACCTATCATTGCATAGTAATCATACTAAACCTTAGTGAATTTAGATGATTCGATCCGACACTCGTTGCTCAAAAATCCATTGTATCGCGCGCGGTGTGGCAGATGGCGTCGTTCTGCTGAAAACCAAATGCCGTCCAGATACATACTCTCCGGATGAGGTCACAAGAACTGCGTTGTCATGTTCCTGTGACGAATACCGTTCACAATCACTCCACTTCCTCCAGTTAATTTTCAAAAAAAAAAAAAAATAATAATGCCCAGTCACGCCAGCTGAACCAAATCCGCACCAGATAGATACTAATCTGGCTGCAATTTTTTTCGTGAATCACGTGCAGATTTTCTGAACCCAAATTTGACAATTTTGTTTGTTGATGAATCCAATTGCAAATGCGGCTCATTGGTGAAGATGATTTAATGGATTAATAATATTTAGATACGCTAAAAGTTACACATACGCATTAATGCTTTAAAACATTGTTACATTACAATGCCGTATGATTATTATTGATTTTGATGATAAACTATCATTGCATATTAATCATACGCCAATTCGAATTTCGACGATTCGGTCCGGTCCGCTTTAAAAAACCCACTGTATCATGCGCGGTGTGGCAAATAACGCCGTTCTGCTGGAAATCCTGATACATACTCTTCAGTTGAGGTCACGGTGAAAATGTGGCTCATTGGTGAAGATAATTCAATGGATTCCTAATATTTAGATATGCTAAAAGTTACAGATATGCATTTATGCTGTCAAATATTGAAATGTTACAATGACGTATGATTATTATCAACCGATAATTACATATTACTCATACGTCAGTGGAGTATATCAGGTTTATGAATTTAAGGGAACCACTAGCATTTCTAATGGCGTATGATTACTATTAATTTTAAGGACAACCTTATGATTTCTATTTATTTGATATTTCATATTAATCATACGCTCACTGTAGATATAGATATTTGGAAATTGTTCAACTCAGTTTAAAATATTGTACTCGATTTTTAAACGATAAACACTGTAGTTCGTTAGCCTCTAATTCGATTATCAACAACGTTATCCAAATCAATTGTCTTCGGTGGTAATTATTGTGGAAACATTTTTTACAGTTTTCGCTGAAGCTTCAAAATTTGCCTCAATCCTGGCAAATTGTAATTTACTAAATTTTCAAATATATGATTCTTATAGAAATTTGTCTGGTCCTTTTAATTACTGATGCAGAATTTCTCAAATACAACTGAAACTAATGCAGCATCATAAATTTGCGCAAAAACCTTGTGTGTTTATTTTATACAAACCTAAATTGAAAACAACCTCATTAATTTTAATAAAATAAAAAACACAACCCCCTTTTGAAAATATTTTATATACAAACTAAATTAAAATATTACTTGAGCACTTTGTTAAACAGAATGACTTCTTGTCAAATGCTAAAGTGAACAAACATTTATTTTAACCGCCGGATATTCAAGTAACATTTGTAAACACCCTCACAATCAAACGTACACACACTCGCGCGCTCCTCACAATACAGCCCTTAGAAAATACCTGTATATGTTATACCAGACATTGAATGCAACATTATGTGGCTCGCAAACACACACACACACACATTTGCTTCACGAACGAACACAATGCAACAGCGAACAATGTGGCATTAAAGCCGCAACGGCTGAGAACACCAGCAATAAGGCCACAAAAATTATTGCAACACAATGAAAATATGGCAAAATGGAGTTACAGGTTATTAAAACCAAACTGTTGTGTTGCTACTAATGTTGTTTACACCCTGGCAATTGCAAACGTGTCGGCGGGTGCAACACCCCCAACAACCCACACACAACCATAGAACCATAGAATTTGTACACGGTCACAGGTGTACTAGCTAACATACTCTCGTACAATGGAACGTAAATTTCAAAACCCTTGCAATTACACTCGCTCACAAATGTTTGTGTATATCGTACTCGTATTGTGTATGTATATAAGTGACTTAACATTTTTATACACTCCTCTAAATATCCAGTATAATGTTGTTGTCTGCCACAGGAAGGAAACAAAAAGAGGCACAATTTCTTCCAAAAAAAAACCAAACCTCACACAGGTGTGTAAGTTCATGTACGTTGTGTTCATTGTTGGTGGCCGTGGCTGAGGCCAAACCACTACCACAGTCATAAATTTGCACGTACAAACTCATACTCATACACATTCGCGTAATTTGTGGAAAGCGTGAGATGTTAACTGAAGTTACATGATACACTAACAGATTGTTAAATTATTATTGTTATAATGTAATGGTATTAAGTACTACACCATACGCATATATGGTTACACACATATGCGTACAGCTGCGGTCAAAATAATAGTAGCGAACACAGTGAAAAAAGAAAAAGCTTAAACAAATATAAATATTGATGTTAACGCGAGGATTTACAACAACTGGAATACCACTGAGTTCGCAGCTGGGATCAGCCGGAGAGCAAATGCTATATAGTTCTGAATAGTAAGTTAATAATCCTTACAAGCAAACAGAAATGAATGGAATCCTGATATAACGTGTGTTAGACTGCCGATACAAATTTGCTTGTGTCGGTACAGCTAATAATAAGTACGATATTCGCCACAAACAAATTAACACATCTATGAAAAACTAAAAGGGAGGGATGTTTTATACAAAAGAGTGATTTTCGTAGTGCTCTGATAGTTTAATATCATAAATTAAAAAAATGTTTTACAAAGAATTTTAACAACATCCATGAAACATAGCCAGTCGTGTGATTAATAATTTGATTATAATGTATATTAATCATACGCCGGATAGCCCGCACATTAATACTAAAAATATTAAGATTTTGATACTGTGGCGGATAATTCTCATTGAATTAATATCAATTCGATATTTCGACTACTCTGGAAATTTACTATTATCGCAAAAGCATGGGCTTCCTGCTAGCCCAATGAATCCTTTGAAGGCCATTGACAAGTATGTTTGCCCCAAGGTTTTTGGCTCGTATAACTGTAAAGGTGCTACATAGAGCTTGTATGTGTATACGTGATTTATAGATAATTATTGGGGCAACAATAGTGAAGTAGCCAGTAACTCCACATCTACCGCGGCTTGTCCCCAAGGAGCCCTTTACATCGGGCAAAAAGTGGTCCGTATAAAAGGGGTTGTATCGGTTTGGGAAAAAGGCACACATTGGCGAACCCCCTGGTAGGGGTTTTATTTACACCTTACCTTTCAGAAAATTTACAGTTACATTTCAACCTGCCCACATGGGCCGACCATATGTTCGGGAAGAATGTTTGCCTTCGGGTCGAACCAAAAAATTAAACATTCTGTGGGCCTGTTTTTGGTGGCATAGCTATAATTAGGTCCCAGATCACGATAATAAGCATAAAATTCATGATCCCACGCCCATGCATTGAATTTAATTGAATTAAATGAAATGTTTAGCATTGAATGTAACGGAACCGAATTGAAATAATTTAAATTGAATTGATTGAATTGAATTGAAATGAACTGATCTGTACTGAACTGAACTAAATTGAATTGATTAAATTAAACTAAATTGAGTTGGGCTGAATTAAATTAAATGGAATTGAATTGATTGAATTGTATTGAATTGAATTGAATTCGACTGAATTGAACTGAACCAAATTGATTGAAATGAGCTCACTGAACTGAAGTGGACTGAGTTGAATTGAATTGAGTTGAATTCGGCTGAACTGAACAGAACTTAACTGAATTGTATTGATTCAATTGAATTGAATTGAACAGAATTGCATTGAATTGAATTGAGCGGAATTGAATTGAATTGAACTGAACTGAATTGTATTGAACTGAATTAAAATGAACCGAATCGAATGGATTAAATTGAATTGAAATGAATAAAATTGAATTGAATTCCATTGAATTGAACTGAACTGCACTGAATTGATTAAATTAAATTGAAGTACTTAATTGAATTGAATCGCAGTGAATCGAACTCAACTGAGCTGAACTGAATTAAATTGAATAGAAATGAATTAAATTGATCTGAACTGCACTGAATTGAATCGAACTGAATTGAATTTAACTGAATTGTATTGAATTAAATACAATTGAATTGGATTGTACTGAACTGAACTGAATTGATTAAATTGAATTGAATTAATTTAAATTGAATTGAGTTGAACTGAACTGAATTTGATTAAACTGAATTGAATTACATTGCCTTGAATTGAACTGAACTGAATTGAATTTAATTTTATTGAATTTTACTGAATTGAGTTGAATTGAACTGAACTGAATTGTATTGAATTGAATTAAAATGAACCGAATCGTATGGATTAAATTGAATTGAAATGAATAAAATTGAATTGAATTCCATTGAATTGAACTGAACTGCACTGAATTGATTAAATTAAATTGAAGTACTTAATTGAATTGAATCGCAGTGAATCGAACTCAACTGAGCTGAACTGAATTAAATTGAATAGAAATGAATTAAATTGATCTGAACTGCACTGAATTGAATCGAACTGAATTGAATTGAACTGAATTGTATTGAATTAAATACAATTGAATTGGATTGTACTGAACTGAACTGAATTCATTAAATTGAATTGAATTAATTTAAATTGAATTGAGTTGAACTGAACTGAATTTGATTAAACTGATATGAATTACATTGCCTTGAATTGAACTGAACTGAATTGAATTTAATTTTATTGAATTTCACTGAATTGAGTTGAATTGAACTGAACTGAATTGTATTGAATTGAATTAAAATGAACCGAATCGAATGGATTAAATTGAATTGAAATGAATAAAATTGAATTGAATTGCATTGAATTGCATTGAGTTGAACTGAACTGCACTGAATTGATTAAATTAAATTGAAGTACTTAATTGAATTGAATCGCAGTGAATCGAACTCAACTGAGCTGAACTGAATTAAATTGAATAGAAATGAATTAAATTGATCTGAATTGCACTGAATTGAATCGAACTGAATTGAATTGAAATGAATTGTATTGAATTGAATTGAATTACAATGAATTGAATCACCGTGAATAGAACTCAACTGAACTGAATTAAATGGAATTATATTGAATTGAATTGATCTGAATTGCACTGAATTGAATCGATTAAATTAAATTGAATTGAATCGAACTGAATTAAATTGAATTGCACTGAATTGAATTGAACTCAACTAAATTGATCTGAATTGAATTGAATTGAAATGAACTGAATTGAAGTGAATGAATTAAATTGAATTGATTCGAGCTGAATTGAATTGGACTGTACTGAACTGAAATGAATTGATTAAATTGAACTCAATTTGATTGAATTGATTAAATTGAATTGGAGTGCTTTGAATTAAACTGAATTCAATTTCATTGAATTGCAATGAATTTAATTGAACTGAATTGATTAAATTGAGTTGAAATGAATAGAATTGAATTGAACTGAATTGAACTGAGCTGAACAGTATTGAATTGATTAAAAATAAATTGAATTGATTCGAACTGAATAGAGTTGAATTGATTTGAACTCAGCTGAACTGAATTGAATTGTACTATATTGAATCGAACTGAGTTGAATTGAATTGAACTGCACTGAATTGAACAAAACTAAATTGATCTGAATTGAATTGATCTGAACAGAACAGAACTGATCTGAATTGTATAGATTAAATTGAATTGAATTGCACTGAATTGAATTGAATTGACCGGAATTGAATTGTATTCAATTGAATTGTATTGAATTGAATTAAATTCAAGTGAAATGTATTGTACTGAACTGAATTAAATTGATTAAACTGAACTGAATTGCATTGAATTGCATTGTATTGAATTGAATTGATTTGAAATGAACTGAACCGAATTTAATTGACTAAACTGAACTGAATTGTATTGCATTGAATTGAATTCGACTAAACTGAATTGAATTGAATTGAACTGAACTGAATTGAACTGAATTGTATTAAATTGAATTGAATTAAATTGAGTTGAGTTGAATTGAATTGGATTGAATTGAATTGCTAAATTTAAATTGATTGCATTATTGAATTGAATTGAATTAAATCGAGTGAACAGAATTGTACTGAACTGAATTGAAATGAATTAAATGCAATTGAATTAACTTGAATTGAACTGTTTGAGTTGAACTGAATTGATCTGATCCCATCTGAACTGAACTGAATATAACTGAAGTGAATTGCTTAAATTGAATTGAATAAAACGGAATAGAATTGAATTGCGTTGAATTGAATTAAATTGAGCTGACTTGAATTAAACTGAATTGGATTGAACTGAACTGAATTGATTACATTGAATTGAATTGAACTGAATTGTTTAAATTGAATTGAAGTGAATTGAATTGACTAAATTGAATTGCATTGAACTGAACTGAACTTAATTGAATTGCATTGACCTGAATTGAATTGAATTGAATTGAACTGAATTGAACTGAATTGAACTGAATTGAACTGAATTGAACATGACATGAATTGAATTGCTTGAATTAAATTGGATTGAATTGCATTGAAAATAAATGAATTTATGGAATTGCATTGAATTAAACTAAAATTGAATTGAATTCAGTTGCACTGAATTGAATTTAATTGATTTGAACTGAACTGAATTGAGTTGAATTGAATTGAACTGAATAGCTGAAAATTAATTGAATTGCATTGAATTGAAATTAACTGAACTGAATTGAATTGATCAAATTGAATTCAATTGCTTTGAATTCAACTGATTTTAATTGAAAAGATTTGAATTACATTGAATTGAATTAAATTCGGTTGATTTGAGCTGAATTGAATTGAAATAAATTAAAATGAATTGAATTAAAAAGGATTGCACTAAATAAAATTGATAAATAAAAATTGTATCTCAATCTTTTCAAACTTTCACAACAGCCTGAGTATATAACATAATTACGCATTTTCACAAAAAATTCCAGGTCAACACAGTTGCAGTTTAATGTGCCCCACATTAAGTGGTGGTAACTTTGTATTATTGCGGTTATCAATAAGTGCCTGGCAGTAATAATGAAATTGCAACTGTTATTGCGACTGGTGGTGGTGCAGCGCCAACCATTGCCAATATTGCCGCCACCTCCAAACCGCATAATTGTGTTTTTTTCTTGCTGTTGTGTTTTTAATTCTTCGCAAATGTGAACAGTCACTTAAGTCCACAATTGTAGTGAATGCAATGCGCATAAGTAGTACTTGTAATGTGGCATATACATTTCCAAGGGACTGTGTCAAGTGTAATTAATATTAATGACAGAATTTAAAACAACAACAAAATGATCAACTTCTGTGGCGACGATATAAAAATCTATGAATGTAATTAAAATAGATTAATAGGCTGGTTTACACTAATTACAATTAATCAAATAGCAATGTTAGTAAAATCCTATAGATATTTGCAAAGAAATGTTGTAAATGTAAATTTAATTAACCCAGTATTAACCTATTAAAGGCGGCTTTCAAAATTCCCATTACAGAAGCGATTATCTTTTATCAGCGATTATCTGCTGAAATCAGAGACATGTAATTCAAAATGTCATGCATAAGACAATTCTTAAGATAATACACGACAATTTAACCCATCCGTCACTAATGATAAATAACGTAATATGTGACATTTGGAATTCATATCAAGGTGATAAAACTAGGCTTGAAATTATATGCAATCATAAATAAGGACAGGCGTTTGAGAGACTAACATTTGGACCCTTTTAGAACCGCAGATACACATTCTAAAATTTAGATGAGTTAGAGGCCTCATCTAACACAAATAAACTTAATCTTCGAAAATTTCGAACGTTCCTAAGATTCGAGTATGTCGAAAGATTTTGTATATTTTTTTGTAGCTTAATGAAAACATGAAATATTAATAAAGGTTCGAACTCAGACATGAAAGAATTAAACTTTAAAGGTTTTTATACCCAAAGGAAAAGAAAGGGACGTTGGTTATCATTTGTAAGTAAGTTATGTTCCATTAGATCGCTAGGTCCCCATTTCAGAAAGGATTGAAATTGTTTATTCTATCTTAAAAACAAATCATCGAAACATTATTAAAATTAAGAAACAAATTTACTTAATTCTATAAATAGTAAATGAGAAGCATTTCGGTGCCACATGTGTTAAAGTCTTGGCTTTCATTTCAAATTATACAGGGTGATTCAGGAAGTTCCGGACAAATTTCTCCAGCGTATTTCTTGGCTCATTTTATGAAGAAAAGTCCACTAGGACCATGTCCGAAAATGCAAGTGCGCGAAATGGCAGCGGGTTTAAAATTTTCGGATTGGCGGTCGGAGGGTAGTAGGGTAAAGCTGCTAATTTCTGAGCCAGTGGTGGGATTTTCTTCCTTCTTCCTTTAACATCAAATGTTTTTTTTCCTCATGCGTTTGATTCTTCAGCCAAAAATTTCAATAAAATAAAATCTTAAACGTGTTAATTTACAAAAACAAATAAATGTGTGCTGTTTTTTCACTTCCAACAACAAAAACAAATATTTTTGCATTTCAGTAAAATGGTCATATCTTTGGAACGGTAAGACATCTGGGCTTCGTTTAGGTCATTTTGGAAAGATAAGAGGTATGGCTATCCTGCCATCTGGCTGAGCAAATTGAGGTTATGTGAATTTTTTTCCATCTTTTTCCGAAAGCTCTGTATCTCGGCGATTTGACTTTTTTCTACTTCTTTTTTAATTAATTCTGAAAGGCCTCTTAAAGACCTTTCCAACAAATCCAACCACTGGCTCAGAAGTTAGCAACTTTACCCTACTACCCTCCGACCACCAATCCGAAAATTTTGAACCCGCTGCCATTTCGCACCCTTGCATTTTCGGACATGGTCATATTGGTATTTTCTTCATGAAGATGCATACGTTTACGTGGAGCCATATGCGTGTTTCATTCCAAACATGCATTCACTTACGCCGAAGCATTCGAGTGTTTCCTCCCAAACGAACGATTGACGACTGAATGTATGAAAATAAAAGGCAACAGATTAGTTAACACAAGAAACACTCAATGTATTTGAACACGCATTCAGGAATATTCATATATCACTGACTGAAAAAATAATGAAAAATTTCGTTATACACTTGCAATAACATTAACATCGGGTGAGAAGAATCTCTCTTTGTCTCTCTTTTATTATTTTGCTCTCCATAGAGCATAGCGACAAAAAAACTGAAGTGCAACAAACACAGCTGTATTTGTATCACAAACGAAGCTTTAGGTTTATCACAAACTCATATATTATAACATATTAATCATTGTGTTGCAAACATGTAACATTGAATAGTAAACACAATGTGTTTGTACAACAATATACTATATTTGCGACCAGCTCCCAAGAGAGGTTATATGTGTATGTATCTAAACAAGCAAAAAAGTGTTTCCTCCCAAACGAACGATTGACGACAGAATGCAGGAAAATAAAAGGCAACTGATTAGTTAGCACAAGAAACACTCAATGTATTTGAACACGCATTCATGAATATTCATGTATCACTGACTGTTATACACTTGCAATAGCATTAACTTAGGCTGAGAACAATCTCTCATTGTCTCTCTTTTAGTATTTTGCTCTCGAGAGAGCATAGGGGCAAAATAATGAAATAAACAGTGCAACAAACATCGCAAACAAAGCTGTATTTGGATCACAAACACACATATTATAACATATTAATCATTGTGTTGCAAACATGTAACATTGAATAGCAAACACAATGTGTTTGAATACAAGTATATTATATTTGCGACCAGCTCCAAACACAGGTTATATTTGCATCCAAACAAGCAAAAAATTCCGATTTTTCGGCGTGTGAAAGTTGTGATACCAAGGGACGTCATCATTTAATCAGTAAATTGATCTATTGATCTAGTGTAGTTAAGAGGCGTTGAAAGAGAAGTATGAATATTAGTCTCTTATAGACGCCAAAAATAATATTGCTGTCATGGTAGGCCACCGTATAAACTTCAAATACAACGTGCGTTATGCTGCGAAATATATATAACCTAATGTGGCCTAGCTGAACTAAGGCTAATATGAGCATTCGAACCATCTCGGAGAAATGAAGAGAAAGGCGAAGAGCACACTGATCATGCCAAACAAGATTCAAAGAAGGGCACTGTCATCAAAAGTGGGGACTTCTGCTATGGTGTATGCTAGCCAAAATATAAGCCGCCACTCTGGCAGTTATATATAGGTATACATAGTTGGCGCCGTCTGTGGTGCGGTGGTAGTCTGCGAAGGTGGATTAGATCCATTTCTTTCGACGGCGTCCACGGCGTATCAGTGACACTATCTATTATGTTAAGATGAAAAAGCTTATCAAAATACCGTTCGGGACCAGTGCAAAACTGCAAGTCCCAATCAGTGTATGTAAAACTCGAAAGTGCACAGCTCAGTATTTGCTAGTATCAACTAAACGCACTGAGGCTAATAGGCGACTTCCGGGCCATCTCGGAGGAATGGAGTAAAGTGCGCACGAATTCAATGGGCATATGGCAAGACTGCTGGGAGAGCGCAGTGATATTTCCCCAACATATTAAGGTGGATGCAGCAGCGTTATTATATTAGCACATTTATCTGTTTTTCACAGATTTTTTAGGTGTTAAACAGATTTCCAGTTTTTTTCTTGTAAAAACAGATTTTGTAAAATGTTATCGCAATGAGGTATTTAATAATTTGTATATAACATTTTAAATTATAAAATGACGTGAAACAGAAAAGTTTGAGTGAAATGTATCGTATCGATACAATGGTTACTGTCTCTCGGACCCAAGTATGCATTGCCAAATACAATGACAACATTCCCTTTATTCAAATGCATCGCCGAAGGGGACAAGTGCATGCAAAGAGCAGGAGAAGAGCGAAGTTCGTTGGTTTGATCGATGACCAGCTCTACAAATCAAAATTGGTCAAGAGGGATAAGATTATTTTAGACATTTATTTATTTAGGAATGCGACAAGTTTTGGTAGAAAATAATTACATTCTCATCATGAGCGCTGAGAAAGGGGGAAAGACAGTTGCGATTATAAGATATAAGATGAAGATGGGAAATATTCTGGGTGATAAAAGACGTATAGACGACTCAGGAGAGATCCGACGTCAATTCTACAGGAGAAAATTAACAAACTAGTTGATAAATTATTCAGCGAAAAGTTAATTGACGCGCAAACGAGGAAGAAATTAAGCACGAGAACATCTACAGCCCCCAGAATCTATGGTTTGCTGAAAATTCATAAAGAGGGGAATCCTTTAAGACTTACTTGCTCATCCATAAATGCTCTTGGTTATGCACTTTGCAAATTTGTAGTTGAAATACTCAAAAATGTGACGAGAACCTCTGAATATAATGTTAAGGACGTAATTGATTTCAAATACCGGATACAAAACTTGAAAATAGACCAAGACGAAATGGTAGTATCGTTTGATGGCATTAAGGCATTAATGCATTTAAGGAACATAGCCGTCGGTGGTGCAATGGTTAGTGTGCGCGGCTCTTGTACATGAGATCCTGGGTTCGAACCCGGCTCTGACCACCTTCAAAAAAAAATTCTTTCGGCGGCGGTCACCTCGCATAGTGACGGCGACACTATCGAGTATCTAGCCATGAAAAATCTTCTCAAATTACCGTTCGGAATCGGTGTAAAACTGTAGGTCCCCATCAGTGAGTGAAAACTGGAAAGCGCACAGCTCAGTGATTGTGAGAAGTTCTCCCCAGTCCCTTCATGGGATGTAATGGGAAACCATTTATTTATTTTATTTAAGGAACATAGAGGCATTAAGGAACCTGGAGGAAGAATAGAGTAAAATTGCGGATTCCATGTCTATACCATAGGGTATTTTTATGGAATTACTGTGGTTTTGTATCAAGGATACACGTTATTTTAAATATGAGGACAGATTTTATGAATAAAGAAAGAGCACGCCTATGCGTTCTCCAGCGTCACCGAGAATGGCGGGCATTCTAGTGGAAAGATTACTTAACACGACGCTCAATACATTAACGAGGAGACCGAAAATTAAAACTAAATATGTGACAAGATGGAAATTTAAAAGTTGACTGGTATCAAAAGCCTACAGGACTCTCGGACAAAATCAAACATTTATGAGAGGAAGAAATACCATTTAGCTCCAAAGTCTAAATCGCCTTTTTAGTAGCACTAAATCGAGAATCGATACGGATGAGAAGGCAAATGTGGTGTAAGAAATCAAGTGCTACGGAGACAAAGCCAACATATGCCAGAATGTATATATTGGTACTACGATGAATAAACTGAATACGAGAATTTCATCACATAAATCGGACCAAAATGCACATTATAAGCCTTTGAACAAAAAACAGCACTCGCAGCCCATTGTACGTTAACTGGACACAGGCCAAACTTTGACGAAGTGAAAATCCTAACTGAAGAGAAGATCCTTGAAAATGATCAACGAATTTGGTCGAAATATTGGAAACTAAATAAATTGTGATAAAAGGAAATTTATACAACCTCGATTTTTTTCCATACCTATGACCTCAAGACAATACTAAAATTGAAAATCATAATAATAGGAAAGGTCAACCATAAATACAACTTATTTTAATTTTGCGTAAAAACAGATTTATTTTTTAGAAAAAAAGATTGTTTTGCAACAATTTACAGATTTTTTTGGAAAAAATATAATAACACTGGGATGCAGAGACAGCACGGTAAAGTGAATTACTACTCGACCCAATTTATAACGGGACAGAGTTGGTTTACAAAATATCGGCATCGATTCAGACATTACTGGTCACCCAAATATTCGTTCTATATAGGTATATAGAACAGGAGGAAGATGTCAAATATGTTTAAAACAGGGTTCGTATACACTCGCTCCCGTCTTGGGATCCAGAACTTGAAGCAGTTTGAAATTGCGAGCCCTGGCTTAAATGCTGTAGCTTTGTAGAATATATTTAATTGCCTTGTGTGTGGATGCTTGAACGTATGTTGGGGTGTTCAGATGGATGGAAGGACATTGAGAAGTTTATCATTAACATTCTGATAGAACTTCGTCAAATGGAGACGGAAACGACGGAAGATTATGAGAGTGATGTCCCGGGGGAATTCTAAGAGGTGATCGCATAAAATGCCACCATTCTGATTAAAGTAATTTGTAACTGCACTACCGTAGGGAACCTTGCTTAGAGGGCGTATTAGAATACTGACAGAGTGTGCGCTCAAAACGAAGCGGAGCGCAAAGCTAATCGATGCGAGAAGCAATACGATAAAACTGAATCTATACAAATTAGTACAAATTCACGCCAGTATAGCATAAGGAGATTCGAGCAGAGACGAGAGTAAAACAGATTGAATACGATAAAACTGGCTCAAAGCAATTTCTCAAGCTGAATCGTATTGCTGATGTGAATTCTTTACTGCACACTTGTGTTTTTTTTTTTTAATTAATCGTTCGTATGGAGTTATAACATTAATTCGTTATTAGTACTGTTATAAAATTGGTTCAATTTGTAATTAACTTCACTGCTATCTTCTAGAAAATGTAATCAAAAGTTTCGATGCTCATTCGGGTATATTCTTGAAATTTGACAGGATATTTTCTTAATCCATCATATAAATGATGATATTCACGAAATTCATTTCATTAATTCGAAGATTTAAACTTCACTTCAATTTTATAAATACAAATGAATATCAAGACTAAATATACAGATACATAACTAGAGAACACGAAGGACACACCTAATTTCAGTGCCATTTCTCGTATTCACTATGACACCGCCTATTTCTCTTCTCGTATGAAAAAGCTAGGCTTTGCGCTCGGCAGCAGCACCTTAGGTGTTACTTAGCACGAATGTTCTAGATGCATGCAAATTGCCCGTGCCTTTAGTGCTCCACACATCCGGTTCGCCAACAAAGAAAAAAGACTGTACAAGACGAACGGAAACGATCAGCGAACAAAACGAGAGACAGACACAACAGGTAAAAATAACACCTCATCTAGACGACGCCAAAACGAACGCTCACGCATATTTACAGATCTAAACTCACATCTGTCTATTCACACATTTATCATCACATCAATACACACGAACAAATATTCGCAGTCATTGGACAAAAAGAGATACGGCAAAAAAATAAATTGCAACTACACATACGTGTCATCTGATGTCAGAGACTGCGCGCGGAATTGTGACATGTGCAGAAACTTTAAATAGCTAACGGAGGGTTCCGATTTACCCATTGCTTGGGACATGTTTCTAGGAAGTCGTGGAAGTCTAGTACGCCATGAAGGAATCATATTCCAAATGAGCGGTAATCAGAAACTGTCCACTTCCAAGGTCAGTATTTTAAATGGTTATAGTAATCGTTTTATGCCTACTTTGAAAGAGAAAAGATCTCCGAAATTTCCGTGAGCACGCCCGGAACTATCAGTAGCAATCTCTCCCGAAAATAGGGCCCGAGTGAGCCGAGCCATTACACGTATTTATGTTAATTATTTAACTTTTTAACAACATGAAGAAAATAAAAAAAGCACCAACCAATTCATTAGACACGAAGGGTTAATTGAAAAAAACTAGAGTTTAGAAAATTTTCATACCTAAAGACTTAGCTGTCAATTGAAAGTTATGAAATAAAACAAAAAACAGAGTTAAAGTTGTCAAAAAAAACTTTAACTACAAAATCTTGCTACACATTTTTCTAACTGCTTTGAATTGTGGCTATCATTTGAACTATTGTAAATGCAAAGCGAACAATTTTGGGGACTGACGATGGAGGAAACAATGTTGCTGTTAAGGGGATTAATTTAGACATATTGAGTTCTCCAACCCGGTTCGCGATGCTGTTGTCAATTCTCTTATGGTGTTATTAGTTAAAAAAAACACGGGCACGCTTGCAGAAGTCATGACGCTGAACCCAATTTTCGACGGTTTTCAAGCATAAATCGGCCGATACTGCTGCAATTTCACGTTCGATATTCGTACGAAGTTCATCAATCGTCGCTGGCTTGTTGGCATAGACCATAGACTTGACGTAGCCCCACAGGAAATAATCAAAAAGGCGTCAAATCGCACGGCCGAGGCGGCCAATCGACTGGGCCATTTCGAAAGATAAGACGTTCACCTAACTTGGTTTCCAATAAATTGATTGTGGAATTCGCTGTGTGGCTTGTGGCGCCGTCCTGTTGGAACCACATGTCCTCCAAGTCCATATTATCCAATTGGGACCAAAAATATTCGCTTATCATTGAACAGTAGCGATTCGCATTCACAGTAATGTGCCGGTCTTGATCATCACGGAAGAAGTATGGCCCAATGACGACGCCGTCCCATAAACCGCACCAAACCGTAATTTTTTCGGGATGCAATGATGACTCATGGATTACGTGTGTATTGCTGTCTGACCAATAACGCATATTTTGCTTATTGACGAAGCCATTCAGCCAGAAATGAGCCTCATCGCTGAAGATGATTGAGGCCACTGACTCCAAATTTCGGTAGTAAATTTTAATAATTTCGACTCGATGTTGGCTCGTATATCTTTCAATGATGAAATGGCAAACCTTACTGAAGAGAAATGTCAAAAGAGCGGGAAAAAATATGGCGTCGTTTGCTGTCCCTATCGATTTACTTTTGTAGCGTCTCTGTTGAAAAACCCTTTATATTTAATCGAACTGATTCAATTTGTTATAGATATTTGTATTTTTGTTTTGAAATATAATTCAATATTTATGCAAATATGCCATTACCTTTGATGAGTTGTCATACTAGTAAAATTAAAATATTTGTTATTTACCTGAAATGAAATTGAAAAAAAATCAAATTAATAAATATATTTGCAATAAAGAGCGAAAAAACAGAGGTGTAACAGGAAAATACAGTGAGAGAGAGAGATCGGGGTACGAGTGGGGGTACTTTAGAAACAAAATGTTGAACAATTTCTACAAAATAAATAACGTTAAATATGCAAATATGTACACAACTAATTTGTGACTATTTGTACTCTTAACTTGTATTTCATTGTAATGAATAATTCAAATATTTTTAAACGACAGACAATAATAAATCACGAATTGTAAACGATCTCACTGTACGTGTCAGAAAATATCACGCCTTTTGTACACCAATCTGTCAGTGGTTGTAGAAAAAGTATCGTTTTTTGTAAATTTATTTAACAAGTTTTCAATGAATGTGGTTTGATACACTGGCAACAGTTCAGAAACTGACATAATTTGATAAACTTCCAACATTTGTCTAGGGTCTTAAAAAAGAGGTAGCTGCAAAATTTAAATTGTCAAAAGTTTAAGCAAAGATTAAAGACCAAACATTGAGCATAGTAAAAACTTTCAATTGAACAAAATTTTAAAAAGGTTCGGAAAAATTCTTTTGAATATGCCAACTGTATCCAATCAACAATGTTAGAGTTGGTGCGATCTTTGCAACATCCAAGTGTATTTAACACACATCAGTCGCCAAAAACGCTGAAGATATTGATAATATCATTATCAAAAGATCTTTTAATCAAAAGCCGTAAAATTTATGATATATCTTCCATTGCAGACGATATAAACGATTAAATCGGAGATGATCGTGTACTTGCGATCTTTTCAACATCCTTCCATATTTAAAAGTGCTTCATTTACAACGTCAGTTTAACCCATTTTGAGCCACTGTTCGAGTTTTCGAACAGCTATTTTCAACCCAATTTTATTCTATGACGATGTATCCACGATGTAAAACGCAATGATACAGTGCGCTAGGAAATTTTGGAAATGGAAAGAAGTTTTTTTACAAATGTTTTTTTGAGTGTTTTCCTTGCGATATTTTTCCAACACTTGCATAGTGGAAAATTCTGAATTGAGATGAGTTTTCGTTTGCATTTAGTTTGATGAATTTTTCAAAAAACCAACCGCTGGTGAAGATCTGTGGCTATATCTGA
This sequence comes from Phaonia tiefii, assembly GCA_963931995.1. NCBI lineage: Eukaryota > Metazoa > Arthropoda > Insecta > Diptera > Muscidae > Phaonia > Phaonia tiefii. The sequence continues at coordinate 150,939,754 of OZ008371.1, forward strand.
AATAGCTATATGCTTTCCCAGGAATCATGAGGATGCATTTACAAAACTTCTTGTGTAAAAAACTATATCTCTATATATATAAAAGGTGTATATCTCTTAAATGTCTTAATCTTGAACAATAAAATAAAAAAGTACAAATAAAAAGGCCGAATAAATAAAAAAAAACAAAAATCATCCGGGAAATTTTGTTGACTTTCAAAAAATAATTACATTCAGAGTTCGTATCGCCAAAATAAATCGGAAAAATAATACAAATTTTACTTCCTACGGAGGCTTTAACCGATGGATTTCTTCAATATGGGATCACTTCATTTTAAAAAAAATCGCTAAAACTAAAATTTTTCGAATGAAAAAATCGACCAAACGCCCTCAGGTCTATATCTCGGAAACAGAGCGTGTAATCGGAAAAATAACCAATTTTTGCCGTTATTTTCCGATTACCAACTGGTCCAATTCGAAGGAAGATTTTTTGTGGAAAAAATCACCAAAATAAGAAAATCGCTAAAATAAAAAAGTGGCAATAACTCGAAAATCGTGCGACGAATAGCAAAAATTTGAATTTTTTTTACCACCATAGGAGTCTTTAACCAATGGACGTCTTCAATATGGCATCACTCTTTTAAAATCGTTAAAACTAAAAATTTTTAATTAAAAAATAGATAAAACGCATAAACTTTTTTTTAAAAAAGTGATGCCATGTTCAAGACATCCGTTGGTTAAAGCCTCTGACTGAGGTTAAAAAAAATTATTATTTTTGCGATCGTTTCCAAGCTAAAGCCACTGTTTTATTT